>OX940912.1:970000-2303999 GCA_954871355.1 Cabera pusaria | reverse complement strand
CTTTGTTATGACAAGGAGCCGCACTATATAGTTTGTTTAGAATCAACTACTGAATCCGATTTGGTGGTTCTTATTAATTTATAATTTTCATCGAATCAATTATTAGTATATTCGAAATTATGGCTTACGAATCCTTCTGTTGGTTGACTTAGAAAACTGAACCTTATTTCAAGCGCGTAAGACTCATTTCTACTTATACTAAACTAGCAGCCCGCAGCCCGTCAGCTTCGCACGGGTAGAACATATATGCCTACAAAATTTGCATCAGTTTGTTGCATCAAATATAAAATATTAACATATATATTATAACAATCATCGTCATATTTCAACCAATTTACACAAAACCTTAACGAATTATTCGCCTAAGACCTAAACCTTCCTCGTAAACACTCTGGCTATTGGTGAAAACCGCATCATAATCCGTTCAGAAGCTATTGAGATTATTGCGAACAGACAGACAGACGCAGTGATGGACATTGTTTTATAATACTTACGTAGTGATATTGGACGGCCCGTTGGCGTAAAGGATAGTTACCTTGATTCTGACCCGAGGGTCGTTGGTTCTAATCCTAGATAAACCTACCAATGAAAGTTTTATGTGCATTCATGAATCATGAGTTTTCGTGGTATCATTAAATCTACCAATAATTAATATAGTTAAAAACTAAAACAACTGACGTCAATGCCCCGCGAGTCAATTATAGTAGAAAGATTGAGACGTTTATCGTCATATCTCTGAAGATACTCATTACATCTCAATGAAATTACAATGGCACCACCTCGGAAACGTACCCTACCAATTACAAAATAATCATTCGAATCGGTTCACAATTGACGGAGTAATCGCGTAACATACACACACAAAAAAAGAAAGAAAAAACTGGCCAAGTGCAAGTCGGACTCGCACTCGTAGGGTTCCGTAACACAGTAGAGTATTCCATAACTTTGATTTTTCACAACTACAAAATTAACTTTGTTTTTCATAGTGTTTGTATGAAAAACAAAGTTATCTTTGCGGTCGCTATATCTCTAAAACTGCTGACTGTATCTCGTTCAAACCAATTTTCGTTGATAGTTTTTATTGAGATCTACAGCATATATTTTTTTTTAGATTTTTCACTCCCATACTTTAAAAGTTAGAGGGGGGGGGGGGACACACATTTTACCACTTTAGGCGCGCCTATCTTTCAAATGATTGACTTTTTGGGAAAAAATGATTTAGGAACCTCAATATCATTTTTAAAGACCTATCCATAGACACCCCACGTATAGGTTTGAAGAAAATTTTTTTTTGTTTCAGTTCTACGTATGGGATTGAACTAATATATTTTTTATTTTTGTATACAAATCGGAAAGCGGTTCACAGAATACATCTACCTACCACCTACCTACTACCTTTAATCTATGATATATGGTCAAGCTAATTAACGTAATTATTTGGATAAGAATTAATAATATATACTTGAAAATAGCCCTGGAAGTTATGTAATATTTTTTAACAACAAATTAAAGATAAAAATGGTTACTGTGAGACAACCTTAAGAGAAAGACATATGCTTTGTAGGTCTTATTAAGTTGTACAACTCTTCCATAGAAAATATTCTTCCATCTGTTTTCAATTGAGCAGCGTTCGTAAGAAACGTGTTTTTTTGACCGTTTTTTTGTCGACTATGTTGCAAATTAGGTCTCCACGAATGTACACGAAGTACCTTTGATTTAAACGGGATAATATATAGCCTATTTTCATTTCGAAAGTCCATTCTATATATTAGTGAAAGAATTTTTTTAATCGGTCCAGTAGTTTTTGAGCCAAATCATTACAAACATACAAAAATACAAATGTTCTCTCTTTACAATATTAGTATAGATTGGTCGTGTTTATGAGAGCCACAGATAAGTTATAGTTACTACGTAACATGATAGTGCGTCCATACATTTTGGGCTAATTTGGTATATCTAATATCATTTTAAATAATGATTACGTGTCTCGAAGTGAGTTTAGGCTTTTGCTATTCCATAGTATTCATTTATATTATGATTCGATATTCTAATTGGGGTGAATGAGGACTTGCTCTTATTATGTTACACGTTGTATATACGGTCGAATTGAGTAACCTCCTTTTTGGAAGTCGGTTAAAAATAACGGACCACAATTAGTTAAACCACAAAGCAACCCGAGGCAATGTGCAATGTTTTATATTATACAAGTAGGTACTATACCAATGTTTTCTCAATTAACGACGAAGATAAGCCACATCTGCCATGCGCTTTGCGATATGTAGGGTTGCCAATTAACGTGTTTAATGTTTGAAGTGAAACTGGTTTAGGCGCACTGGAGTAAAATTTACCGGATGTGACGCAGCGTCACGGTCCGAATGCAGCGGCAGTGACGTAAGCGTCAAATTATCTTTTATATTTATTTATATCATTTTCATATTTACTTAAAACCATTTAGGTAATCACAGTTTTTTGACATTTGAGCCATAAAAATATTTCATGTCCCATTTAGCACTCGCTGACTGTTGTATTTATTATAAAGGAACTATACAATATCTGTACCTTTTTTTTTGACCCAGGAAAATCCTTTATAGATACCACTCGCCCGGGGGAGCGAGATGGTTATGTGGGAGTCCCTGCCAGAAGGGCAGTATACCCTATACTAAAAACCTGGGGTGAGCAGTCCTTCGCCGAGATAAGGCAAGATGGGGCCGCGCTAGTATTCGCCATCTTGCCCCAGCGACATTATCTGTACCTACTTCAGCTCCCGACTACCGAGCCCCGCGCACTGAGGAAAATGTCGGAACTCAATATTTCGCATGCGATAATAAATCAAAGTGTGCGTAGGTAATTACTGTCTTTTTTCCCATGAAGTTTCGTAAAGAAACAACAAACGTTAAATAAGATCGTTTAAAAAACTAAAAAGAACCGACTTCAATGCCGCGCTATTAATTTTCAGTACTAATTTTGAGGTGTTTATCTCCATATCTCTGGATAAACTTATCAGACCTCGATAAAATTACCATGGTACCACACTTATTATATATAATATATATCTCCTTTCCAACAAAAAAAGAATAATCAAAATCGGATCATAAACGACGAAGTTATCCGCGAAAATATATATAACATAAAAAAAATGTATACGGTCGAATTGAGAAACCTCCTCCTTTTTTTTTGAAGTCGGTTAAAAAACAACACAACACATGTTGCAATTTCACGGCGACAACCCTAAACGCACCCATAGCGCGCGAAAACCGTTAAAATGACGTAATCCAAGCGTTGCAACTAAACACTGAAATTAGAACACTTTGAAATTGGAACGAGCTTTGTTTTAGGAATAGTGGCGCTTTGTTACGGGTTCTATTTTTAAAATGTAACCATAGTCCAGACTAATATTATAAAAACGTTTGTAACTCTGTCTGTCTGTCTGTTTGTTACCTAATCACGCCTACAGTGCCACAAGTATAACTTGGCGGTGGTGGTTTTTGGAACTAATTCTTTTAATTGAAACTGTGAGTTTGACGTTTGAGAGATTACCGCGACATTATTGTTGATAAATCTGCTACATTAAATAGTTAAATAATGCCAAAAGTAATTAAAAGTGGTTTAAGAGAAACTGTTATCAAAGTACAAAGTAAAAGTACAGTGGCGCACAGGCACGCCAAGTTATACTTGCCGGACTGTAAACGGACGATCCGATTTTACTGAAACTTAACAAGGAGATACTTTATAGAATGAGGATGAACATAGGCTACTAAATTCTTGATGTACGTGAACGAAGTCGCGGGTATAGTATAGCAAGCTATATTTTATCCCCGTATTCTCACGGGTACAGGAACTACGCGGGTCAAACCGCGAGGTGATGCTAGCGTGAGATAGTCTGGTATGCAAATGATTTGCCCATCCCAAACTAGAAATCTCAAATTCGCAGACATTTTGAACGTTTATGCGAATGTTATGCAGCTTTTAGCGGAAATTATGCAAACTATATTAATATTTCCATTCACAACATTTAGCATAATCATATTGTCTCCTTTTTGATGTAAAATAGGAAGCAACTTATTATTACACATTTTCAACCGACTTCAAAAAAGGATGAGGTTCCCAATTTGTCTGTATGTTTTTTTTGTACGTTTGTTACCTGATTTCTCAGTGAATTGTGAACCGATTTGAATAATTCTTTCTTTAATAGGTAGAGGTGGTCCCATTTACATTTTATCAAGATCTGATAAGTATCTCCAGAGATATGGCGATGGACATCTCAAACCTGCTACTGAAACTAAATTCGGCGGTATGTGATGTTGACTTTTAGGGTTCCGTACCTCAAAAGGAAAAAAGGAACTCTTATAGGATCACTTTGTTTTTCATCTGTCTGTCTGTTAAAGCCCCGCGACAGTGATAAACTGCGAATTTTCATCCCCTTCTCTTTTCAGTATTTTTCAGTTTTTTTTCATACATACATTTTTTTTTGGTTATTTTTTCCATGATATTTTTATAGACGACAATGTCAACAAAATACATATTTATATGGTAAATTAACGTGTAACATTTACATGGGGCAAATGTGCCATAATTGGCACATCTATACCAAACGTGTTGATTTTCCATTTCCCAAACATGCGCAAACGCAGTTGACCGTTATGCTATCACATCACATATCTGCTCTATGGCCTTCATTCGAAATTTGTATGTATCTTATCGCGACCGTTGGATTGTTTAACAACAACAGGATAAGGACAGCATAATATATAAATATTAAATTCTGCACAATATTCATTAGTAGAGGCAAAGTGGACTATGCCTACAGGAAAGTCTATTAAATAGGCAATTCCTTATATTATTATTTCACTTAAATATTAATATAACTACATTCAATTAATTAACATTCAGTGAAATAACAATGTATTCATTAGACTTTAGACTTACGGTCTTCCAATCGCGAGTATATATTAGTCATTATTATACAATTTTTTGAATAAATAATATCGTTTAAAAACTAAAAAAGAACCGACTTCAATGTTAATTTTCAGTAGCAATTTTGAGATGTTTATCTCAATATCTCTGGAGATACTTATCGGACCTCAATAAAATTACCATGGTACCACACTTGGGATATCTCCTTTCTAACAAAAAAAAAATAATCAAAATCGGTGCATAAACGACGAAGTTATCCCCGAACAAACATAAAAAAAAAAAAATTATATACGGTCGAATTGAGAAACCTCCTCCTTTTTTTGAAGTCAGTTAAAAACTGGTCCAGTGCGAGTTTGACTCGCGCACCGAGACTTCCGTATAAACTGGTCAAACTAGGGAGGCAACGCGGGGTGCAGTTTTTCGTAAAAATGTATTCCCCTTTTTCCTCCCTGGAAAATACTTCTAGAGCTAAATTTGTTTCTAAAAAAATCAAGGTCTGCTGTAGCTACGCCTAGGGTTGCCAGATGTGTTGAAAAAAAAAACAGACAAATTTTTAAGTTTTATTTATTAGCCTGTTATTTAGTGTTCGATGCCACTGCTTTTAGTTTTTTTGTCCGGTTTACCAAGATTTTCTAGACTGGACATGCCTAAAGAAAACCGAACTGTCCGGTCGAAAACCGTACATCTGGCAACCCTAGCTACGCCCCTATCGTTTGCTTTTTTGACCAACTCATTGCAAGAAGAAATATAAGACTTCTAATTGAATGGTCATATTTCTATATAATCTGTTCTGTGCTTACAAGTTTTTGTAATAATCTAAATTTGCCCATATCTTTTTATCATATTGTTTTCTTTTTTATTGTAGAAGATTACTCGCAATGTGGGTTGCACATTACTGGTAATCTTGTTAACCCCTCCAACTAAGCTAAATCTAAATATGCTTGTGTCTGGAGTGGGTTCAAGTCAATAGTGCAATGGGATGGGGGTCGAACTCACGACCTCTCGATCGCCAGTCCGACACCTTATCCATTGGGTTATTGCCGTCGTATGTTGTCTCAGGACCCTGATTTTAGCACAACTAATACCTAGGGACTATAGACCTCAGTATCTGATATAAATTTCAACTTGCTAGGTCCACCCGTTCTTGAGAAAATCGGTGGTGACACACGGACAGACGCACAAGACGAAGGTTTAGGTGTATAATTCGTTAAGGTTTTGTGTGAATTGGTTGAAATGTGGTGATGATTGTTAAATATGTTAATTAATCGACGCAACAGGCTGATGCAAAAATGTAGGCATTTTAGCTCTACCCACGCGAAGCCGGGATGGGTCGTTAATTTATGATAAATAACCGGCCAAGTGCGTGTCGGGTTCCGTACACTGCGCGTGTATTCAATGCAAGTCTTTACCCTATATAAACAAGCAACTAGGTACTCCGTCTTTGTCACTTTAAAGGATTTATTCTAAGGATTTTGTATTTGGTACAAAATTATCCAACACCCAAATTCAACGACTATTACTGCTAAACTAATAAAGTTATATCAACCGCTATAGTTTTCCTTTAAAGTTCAAGAAATGCGCTATTATCACGAATTTTTCCAGATTTTTCAAGACTGTAGTCTAGCTTTTAGAGGGGGGAGGGGCGACGCCCTACTGGAACAAAAATTTGCACTTTAAAGTTTAATATTTCGTAAATGGAGCATTCAATCGAAAAATGGAATTATCAACCCTTAAGTCATTTTGAAATACCTATTCAACGATCCCCCACACGATGGGATTTTTTACAGCTTTTTGTCGGCGTATATACATACCCCTACAAAATTACAGCTTTTTAGTATTAACGGTCTCTTTGCAAAACCTCGGACAGACAGACAGACGGACATGACGAAACTATAAGGGTTCCTTGTCAGGACTACGGAACCCTAAAAATTGACCCTCTGAAATGCGTACAGTACTGTTCATTGTCTTCACGAATGCACCACTTTCACACGATGATGACAAAGGGTTAAAAATTAAAACAATTAATTGTTTTGACAATGGTAGTATGCAAAAATTTGCAACTACCTGCATTTTTTTCGGTCTCCTCAGTCACAGGCTGTTACCGGAATTATGAATAAAAAGTTGCTTAAAAAAACTGCCCTTGCTCAATAGGGTATAGCCCTCTGTAACATTTTTTTATTTTTATTTAAGGCGCCTGTTACTTGAGTTGTTATTTATTATGTGAGACTGAGACAACCGATCTCAACTGCGATTCGATGCGAAAGAGTTTATTTTAATATCAATAATTAAGATATCGTTTTTAAACACTAAGCATACAGACTTCCATGCCGCGCGAGTTATTTTGAAACGTTTCGTCATATGTCTGAAGATACTTATCAGATCTCGATGAAATTACAATGGGACCATCTCGGAAACGTACCCTACCGATTAAAAAAATAATCATTCGAATCGGTTCACAATTGACGGAGTAATTGCGTAACATAACTACATACAAAAAAACCTTCTTTTTTGAAGTCGGTTGAAAGCTACCGTACGTACTACGTATATAGTATATGTATGATAGGTGATATGATAGTTCCATACATTTGGATGGATTTACTGCATTCGGAATTTCGAAACGGAACTTGAAAAGGAATTCCGAATGTAGGTACGTGGCGGGCCCAATAGAATTTAATTTTCGAACAGCAAACAGCTGTCAAACTTTTCAAACACCGAAAGAGGCATAGACAATTGCAATTTTTCAATTTCTCATGGCTCATGCAATCGCGCCCATTCCTGCGGGGTCGTGACCTCTCATCCTTTCAACAATACCCACTTCCCGTGCGAATCTGGATCATCTGATTGTCTATTGTTATTTTTTTTTTCTTTTCTCAAGCTTCCGCAAGGCAACGCAACTGTATGTGTATTCTGTCTCTAAGGGTGCAAAAATTAGGGTCAGAATTTATATTTTTAGTTGTAAGATGCTGAATTTGGTTCCCATAGGTATTGAATGTTGATGTTTTCTTGGACATAAGCAGATGTCCAGTTTGGGTGAAATTGTATGGATTTATTGACATGTTTGTCAATGAAGGGATCAGACCCCTGATTCTCAATCATTCGGAAACCTATTTGGATTCGGAAGCTTAATTTCCGGAGGGTTCCGTAGCCGAATGGCAAAAACGGAACCCTTATAGATTCGTCATGTCTGTCTGCCTGTCCGTCCGTATGTCACAGCCACTTTATTCCGAAACCATTAGGACTAAACCGTTGAAACTTGGTAGGTGAATGTATTCTGTGAACCGCTTTACGATTTTATACAAAAATAAAAAATATTAAAAGAATAAGAGGGTCATACGGGTCATACCCCATACATGGAACTGAAACAAAAAAAAATATCAAACCAAACCTATACGTGCGGGGTGTCTATAGATAGGTCTTTGAAAATGACATTAAGGTTCCAAAAACTATTTTTTTAAAGATTGTTTGAAACATAGATACTTCTAAAGCGGTAAAATGTGTCCCTCCCCTCAAACTTTTAAAATAAGGGGGTAAAAAATCTAAAAAAAATATATGTATAGATCTCAATAAACACTTTCAACGAAAGTTGCTTTGAACGAGATATAGTAAGCAGTTTTTGAGATTAGCTACCGCAAATATAAGACAAACAAAGTTAATTTTTTTGATGGCGAAAAATTAGTTTTAAAATACTCTACTGTGTAACGGAATCCTGCGAGTGCGAGTCCGACCTGCACTTGGCCAGCATTTTTACATCATATAGGCTAGCATTTGACCACTATCTCACCTGTTGGTAAGTGATGATGCGATCGAAATTGGTAGCACGCTAGGCCTAGAATAGGAACGGGCTCTCAAGGATAGCTGCCGGAACTTACTTGATGGACCACCATGCGAGGGTTGGGGGGAGGTTTCTTAACGATGTTTTTTCTTTTTTTTTTTCGATAGAAAATTCCATCGGTGCACAGCGGGGAATGAACTCGGTACCTCTGGCTTCAAAGCCGACCATTCCTCCACTACACCACTGGGCCCAATCTCAGACAAAAGTACGTTTCTTATCAGCCACACTCCTAATCCTGGACGGCTCAAATTGTTTAATTTGTCAAGAATGTGGGTAGTTATAGTAAGACAAAGCATAAACAAAGAGTCATATAACCATGTAGGCATGTGACTTTATGAAGTACATTCACTGACAAAATTTGATCAGAAAAGTTACAAATTATTTAGGCAGTTTTATAGAGGAGAAATGCTGATTATATAATGGTTGTCTGGTAGAGATCGCTAATAGCGATAAGACCGCCCATTGTAATACCGCATAGACATAATTTTTGATTTTTGTAATAGATATGTACCTAATTGGTTTGCAATAAAGAGTTTTTGTATTGTATTATTTTTGTGCACTTCTCGCCGTCTGTACGGTTTAATTTTTTTTAAACATCTTATAGGCTAGCGTTTGACCACTATCTCGCCTGGTGGTAAGCGATGTGGTCGAAGATGGTGAACACGCTAGGTCTAGAATACTCTGACTTTCAACGGCTGGCTGCCGGAACACCGTCAGGTTATGGCGGCAGATTTTCTTATTGATGGTGGTAACTGGTAAGCTACTTTTTGGTAGCAAGGCAGGCGGAAAATCTATATAATATGCTCGTACCATCTGTGGACAGTATTCGAAATGAGAAACAGTTAAGAACAGCTTGCGTCCACGACAGTACAAGGACTGTACTGTTATTACTGACATCATACCATTTGCATTCGAAAGGTACTATTTGTAAGTAGTACCTTTACTTTTATACTATACTAGTACCTTTACTTCTATACTATACTAGTACCTTTACTTCTCAGACTATCATCCTTTACTTTTATACTATACTAGTACCTTTACTTCTCAGACTATCATCCTTTACTTTTATACTATACTAGTACCTTTACTTCTCAGACTATCATCCTTTACTTTTATACTATACTAGTACCTTTACTTCTCAGACTATCATCCTTTACTTTTATACTATACTAGTACCTTTACTTCTCAGACTATCATCCTTTACTTTTATACTATACTAGTACCTTTACTTCTCAGACTATCATCCTTTACTTTTATACTATACTAGTACCTTTACTTCTCAGACTATCATCCTTTACTTTTATACTATACTAGTACCTTTACTTCTCAGACTATCATCCTTTACTTTTATACTATACTAGTACCTTTACTTCTCAGACTATCATCCTTTACTTTTATACTATACTAGTACCTTTACTTCTCAGACTATCATCCTTTACTTTTATACTATACTAGTACCTTTACTTCTCAGACTATCATCCTTTACTTTTATACTATACTAATAGTACCTTACCTTTACTCAAATAGTACTATTCGAAAAGCACCATTTAAAATGGTACAGCTTGTGTCCGCGACTGTATAAGGACTGTATCTACCTTTGTTATTACTAACATTTTTTTGAATATCATAAAGGCTAGCGTTTGGCTACTATCTCAGCAGTTGGTAAGTGATGATGCGGTCTCGAAGATAGTAAGCACGCTAGGCCTACAATGGGAGGATAACTTCCGGAACACATTAGATGACTTACCTGTTACAATTCGACACGCTCCCTCAATTTATACTTTTAAAGAAAAACTAAAAAAAATCTACTTAACACAAACCGGTATTGATGATTATTAAGCTTCATGTATTTCTTAAAACTGTTATATATTTGTATGTGTGTGTATGTTTATATGTTATGCATATGTATTTATATTTGTTTTATTTGTATGTATGTATTTTATGTAGATATATGTTATGAAATAAATATTTATGTTTATGACTTTGAAATAGATGTTTATTCATTTTATGATCTCAAAATTGTTAAATGTGCACCTTAGCCCTTTACATATTCGTACTGTCCACTCGGTCCTAAGGTTGTCTGGAAGAGATCGCTTTGAGCGATAAGACCGCCCATTGTACTAATGTATAATGTATTTTAAGATGTTTATTATTTAATTTTGGTGTACAATAAAGAGTTATCATTCATTCATTCATTCATTAATGTTTGGCGAAAGATTTTCTAACTGGAGGGTGGTAGCTGGCCAGGCGGACACTAGATAGAGTCCTACCATTATCATATCAATACATCATACCATTTGCATAAGAAAGGTACTATTTGAATACATTCAAAAGGTACTATGCGAATAGGACTATTTAAAATGAGAAACAGTAAAGTACAGCTTGTGACCGCGACTGTACAAGGACTGTACGTTATTACTGACATCCTGCCTGATAACTAGGAACAACAAACACTCGGGTCGACGCACCATAGCTTACTATATGTAGGTACTTTTGACTGGACTATATTACTTATATTATAATTGAGAAACGTTTATGAAACTAAATAAGTGGTCGTAGCGATCTCGCTGCGTAAACTCCCGAGGATGTGCATCGGACATGCATGAAACCTAGGTCGAGACAGTCGACAACAAACAGTAGTGAGTATAATAGTCCGTAATTTATAATCATGATTCAAACTCACGATAAATATACATCTAAAACTAAATAAGATCGTTTAAAAAACTAAAAAGAACCGACTTCAATGCCGCGCTATTAATTTTCAGTACATATGACATATCATGACATTGATCGTTGTCGACAATGATGAAGCTTGAAAAATTAAAAAGCAGGTCATGTTTACTTGAAGGAGGATTTTATTACGAACAAGATTTTTCTTGTTTTTTTTTGTACCAACCCTACAAGAATAAGTAAACGTTTTGTCCGTTCCTTAGAAGGTTTGTCACTGTACCTTTTCTTTACTCATGTGCTAGAACCTATATGATGTTAAAAAACTCGTTAAGGTGCGTACAGACTTACAACACTCTGTGTCCACATTATCTGAAACATGTTTAATAACAATAATGTGTTACATACTCTGTACTGACTTCTGACTCGTCAAAAATCTCAACGAAAACCAGTTACTGGCCACCTGCACTATCGAATTCAAATTAAGAACGTTACTACCATAGAGCCTGGAGGAACCTATAAAATAATTATTCCAAGGAACCATAGACAATAGGAGATCCTTTCAACAAATTTTCAAAAATCGAACACACGGTCAAAATTTAACATGGAATTAAATTAGGATAAAAATGTAGAGAGAAAATTAAACAGAGAGAACATTAGCGTATTCGAATGGAATATCTATAGAGATATAACCCGACTAAAATGATGAACACGTGATACATATGCCAACTATAAGATAAAATGAACAACGTAATTTAGTCGGGTCATACATGACAGCGGGTGAGAGCCAATGGGTGCACTAGAACTTGGTGCCAGTGCTGGAGCTAGTTTGTAAAATCGCATACGCAGAGAAGGATAAAAAATTGTTGTTCATCTCGCTCTCTCGTACTAGTGATTGTATTTTATCCTTCTCATATTATTATTATTTTTTTAAAGACAAGTCTATTTTAATATACTTAGTCTTGTCTGTGCAAAAATAAATCCGCCGTGGCCATAAGATGAACTAACAATCTCGCAAACCACCTCAGTCAGACCTTATTTTATTAAATTCGGTATTATGACAATACCAAGTAGCTATATTTGTTAGAAAAAACTTGACAATGTTCCTAAAAAATAGGGATACTCATAAGTATAACACTCGTAACGCAGGCAGGTTGGCATCGATATCTCGTACGATGAGAAAATCCGACAAGCTGACCCATATCATGGGACCGCCAGTGTACAACGGGCTCCCCCCGCACATCACCGAGGCACCTAGCTATATGTGCTTTAAATTAAAGCGCGTTTGAAGCGCTGGCTTATCCAGCAAGCCTTCTACACATACGAAGAATTCATTAACATGAATAAAAAATAAACTTAAAGACATTTTATATAAAAATATTTAATATTATATATTAATTATTTATTTTTCTCGAATTCTAATTACTATGCTTTTTTACATAAAATTGGTTTATGTACACAAAGTTGTATGTATATCTTTAAAATTTATTTTTTTCGACGTGTATTTTATTACGAATAAATGACTATTGACTATTTACTAACATTCAAAGGTAAGGAAGGAAGGTATATGGTATATACACCTATCAACTTATTATTCTGTTTGACTAATTATGGATCCATGTGTCTGAAATAAAGAATTATTATTATTATATAATCATAATAATAGTAGGTACAATCGCCTTCATTTGTGCGTATCCACCTTAAGGCATAATTTCCTTTGCAATCTTATTGAATTGGCATCTCGCTTCTGTCTATGTTGACATTGTTGCCAAATTGGTTTTGGCTCTTCTGATTGGTTAGAAAAATAATCGACACTTGCAACTGAAAATGTTTTGAAACTGGATACGCACAACTGTACGCGATGGTACATACCTACCAAGTACCAAACATTTTCAAGTCGTATTGGTTGGTAATGACAGAGCAATGTTGTCAACAAAAACAAAAACAGTAAATTAGAACCATCAACACGCGCGCCCTCTATTTCTACGACGGTTCTCTTTTTGCACAGACTCTGCTAGGGCCAGTCTCTATGGTTCCTGATAAGCCTATTCAGGATCTGTCACATTTTGAACTGTTTTAGGCGCGCACTTTATTTTGTAGGTATTATATTTATTCTGCCATAGATCAGGCTCATTGGCGCATCTTGGGAGAGGCCTATGTCCAAAAATGGACAAAATTGGCTAATTATGATGATGATATCGGTTTTTTAGTTCTTAACTGACTTCAAAAAAACGAAAGAGGTTCTAAATTCGCTTGTAATTTTTTCATATATTTTAACTGCCCATTTTATCTTTTCGAACCACTTATGTCTAAATTAAAATTTCTGTCAATCATCATCATCAACAGCCTGTGTCAGTCCACTGCTGGACGTAGGCCTCTCCCAAGATGCGCCACTGAGCCCGATCTTCGGCTCTTCTCTTCCAGTCACTGCCCACCGCTTCTCGTATGTCGTCGCTCCACCTGGTCACAGGACGTCCTACATTACGTTTGCGGATTCGCGGTCTCCACTCCAGGACAAGTCTACCTCAACGGTTATCAGTCCTTTTTTTTTTTTTTTGACCCAGGAAAATCCTTTATGGATACCAAATCGGGGGGAGCGAGATGATTATGTGGGACTCGCTGCCTAAAAGGCAGGATACCGCACTAAAAACCTGGGGTGAGCCGTCATCCACCGTGGTGGAGCAAGATGGGGTTGCGCTAGCATTCACCAACTTGCCCCGGTGGCAGACCCAAATGGGCCTCTGCCGCTGCGGAGGGCTGTCCTTGCTCACCAAAGTCAACCCTCAACCGTCATGTGGGGAGTGCAAGCCGTTGGAGAGTCCCCCGACTCTCCAACAGTTACCCCACAATGACAGAGGAGTGTGGCTCGTCTTCTCGTCAAACTTACCACACCCTCCGTCCCTCTGATGACAGGTGTGCGAAGAGCAAATACCCCTACTCACACACCGTCCGCTGTTCGACTCGCATGCCATTGCCAGTGGCATACGAGACTACACTCACGACCGTCACCGACCCCACCTCTCGGTCCGAGTGAATCAGACCCACAGCCTTAGACGAGTGTGGCTCGTCTTCTCCTCAAACTCACCACACCCTCCGTCCCTCACATGACAGGTGTGCGAAGAGCAACTACCCCTACTCGCACACCGTCCACCGTCCGGCTCGCATGACAAAAGCATACGAGCAACCCTCTTGCAGCCGTTACCGGCTCCGCCACTAAGTCCGAGCATTATGCTCGGACCCACCACCGGGCGGCTCCCACCACCGAGCCCGCCCTGCCCCGTCACACTGTGCCCTCTGCTAAATATCAGAGGGACACGCGGAGGAGCCCCTCACGTCGGAACTTCGCTATCGGTCGACACCTTAACCCAGTAAACTAGGAAAAGTTGTCGGCCTATATAGATACCCTGGGTACACCACGAGGAGGTGTTCCGACCCGCACCCCAACGGTTATCGGTCCTACGGCAGATATGACCAGCCCACTGCCACTTCAGCTTGCTAATCCGCTGAGCTATGTCGATAACTTTAGTTCTCTGGCGAATTACTTCGTTCCGGATTCGATCCCGCAGAGAAATACCGAGCATAGCTTTCTCTATAGCTCGCCGAGCGACTTTAAATTGGTGGACCAGTCGAACTGTGAGTGTCCACGTCTCGGCTCCGTATGTCATTTTCTGTCAATCAATCAATCATTTTTACTGAAATTGTGTTTATAAAGCTTTTTACCCGACTGCGCGACGCAAAGGAGAGGTAATGTGTTTATCAGTCTATATATGTATGTATGTTTGTTCCTTTGTGGCACACTAGAGACCAAACGCGTGGGCCGATTTTGATAATTGGCACGTCAATAGATTCGCCATGCTAGCGCGAGTGTCAACGAAAACATAAAAAATTGAAAAATTCAAAATGGCGGATTTCAGACGCCAAAATTTGGGTTTCAAAAAAATTTTTTTTTTAAAACCTCTCGAGTGGTGTATCGAATTGAAGGTCTTAAAATGGTCTTAAATCTTAAACAAATAATTTATGATCGTACAAATCGAAAAAAAAAACGATTTTACATGCAGCGTTAGTCACTTTCAGTAACAAGTTTGCGGTGCTCATCTCTGAAGTTACTTATCAGATCTCAATAAAATTACAATGAGACCAAACGAAAATCATATTAACTCAAACAAAAAAAGAATTTTCCAAATCGGTTAAGAATTGATGGAGTTCTGCGGTAACAAACAACCTCTTCCTTTTGGTATAGTCGTTTAATAGTACAACTGTAAAGTAAGTAAGCTTAAAAAGCAATACTCTATCTATTTCACGCATTTCGGTTTTTTGTTCTTTTTTCCATTAAGTTCACGCATTTTTGCGAAAGGTCAAGCCTATGTAGCATTGAGCCGGGTTAGATCTTTAGATGAAAGAAAGAAAGAAAGAAAGAAAGAAAATCGTTTATTTGGCAAAAACTCACATAGTAACAAATTTAATTAATTATAATAATAATGTAAAACATCAAAAGAAGAAAGAACACAGGTTTTAAAATAAGTTTATGAGAAGTGAGGTGCCAAAAAGGCTTAACTCAGCACATATGTCTGGGGTTACACACCTAGACGCTGGTTTTCAGCTAAGCCTGCGGGTGATGAACTAGCGCGAAAATATTTTTATTAAATTTAAATATTATATACAATGTAATATAATATAAATACAATACATATTAGTAAGTTAAATATATACATAGAATATATATATATATATATATAGATATAAGGAGAAATAAATAGATACATACATACGAATGCTGGATACAAATGCAAAATGTGATCTATGGCTTATGGTAAGAGAAGGAAATATTTTAGTAGTGGACAAGATGTCATAATATAATTATGTTAGATGAATGACATATCTTTATTTATATCACCGTATTTCCGCTGCTCGACTACCAAGTACTGTTTCAATTTATATTTAAACAAGCTTAAAGTTTTTACATTCCTGATTGGCGGTGGAATATTGTTCCAGCACTTGGTAGCGGAGTAGCGGAAAGAGCCCCGAAAGCCGACAGAACGGTGATGCGGTATGGATAGTGGCTGAGAGACATACCTGAGAGAGCATGACCTCCTTTGAGACATCCAGTTAATCTTCTTGTGCAAATATAGGGGTTATTTAAAGTTAATTATGCCAAATAGTAGAGAAGCAAGGTGAAGTTTACGACGCGATTTCATCTTAAGGGCATAGTTTTTGTTCAAAAAAGGTGTTACATGACTTCTGGCAGGAATATTAAAACAAAATCTTGCACATGCATTTTGTACCCTCTGGATTAGATGTTGGGTTCTAGATAGTAAACGAGAACCGTATACGGTGTCAGCGTAATTGAGCTTCGAAAGTACAAGAGATTCTATTAATCTTATACGAAGTTCTTCGCTTAAGTACGGTCTGAGTTTATATAATGTTTTCAACCTGTAAAAGCAGTTTCGTACTGACTCCGTGATATGCTCTTCGAAACGCAAGTTGACATCAATCTTTAAACCCAAGTTGCGGGCCACGTATACCCTCTCAACATTCTCACCCATGAGGGTTATGTCGATGGTATGTGGCAACAATGACAGTTTGTGTTTGCTGCCTAGAACCATAAATTTAGTTTTAGTTGGGTTTAGTAAGAGGCAATTATTTGTTGACCATTTCACTATCCTGTCTAAGTCTTCGTTTAGTTTGTGTATGGCTAAATCTAAACTTTCCGGAGCAAAATCAATGTACATTTGGATGTCATCTGCATATATGTGGTACTTGGAATGTTTAATGCATTTAATAATATCAGCACTGTAAAGGATAAACAAATAGAAAGAATTAATCCTAGAATGGACCCTTGCGGTACACCTCTGTTTACCTCAGTAGGAGCTGATTTTAAGACATCACCAGAGGTTTGCTAGATGGACTAGTAATAAGTAGTTTAGATCCCGGAAACTACTCAATAATCCACATGACATCAACTCTCTAAATGAAATGAGAAGATTACGGAATTTGCCGTCCTTTACTTAACTAAAAAGTGTAAAATAAAACATTAAATTAAAAAATCAAAAAACCCAACTGCGCAAAAAGTAAAGTGTTAAAAAACGAACTGAAAAGAAAAAAACAAGTCTAGTAGTTTAGACTTCTCTATAGGGATATCAAAAAACTATACCATTTAAATTCTTTCTCGGTCGATACACTCATAAAATAAATTATATATTGTTATATGGAATATAGAGACTTTAACAGTCGGGACACATTAATCCCCATTCGTTAAGCCATTAATGTGTCCCGACTGTTAAAGTCTACATTCCATATAACAATGTATAATTTATTTTATGAGTGTATCGACCGAGAAAGAATTTAAATGGTATAGTTTTTTGATATCCCTAAACAGAAGTCTAAACTACTAGACTTACTTGTTTTTTTCTTTTCAGTTCGTTTTTTAACACTTTACTTTTTGCGCAGTCGGGTTTTTTGATTTTTTAATTTAATGTTTTATTTCGTAATATTCCTTATTTAATTTGTGCCTTTGCGTTCTATTTTCG
The DNA here is from genome assembly GCA_954871355.1 of Cabera pusaria. Taxonomy (NCBI): domain Eukaryota; kingdom Metazoa; phylum Arthropoda; class Insecta; order Lepidoptera; family Geometridae; genus Cabera; species Cabera pusaria. Next base: position 2,286,059 of record OX940912.1, on the reverse strand, counting down.
AACCTATTCGAAATTTAAATGTTACTTTTCTGTTCAAATAAAACGACGACATATAGGTAGCCTCTTTTGAAATTCGAACGGGACATGTAGTTTCGTAATTTTGTAAATAGAGAGTTGCGTGTTTACATTTTTTTTTCGAGTATCGAGTATTGGACAAATACAAACATTTGGACAGGTTCTGACGCAATTTTGATGTATTATTTAGACTTGCGTTGGTCATTAGAGTGTGAATGGTAATAAGATCTTTTATGAATATTAGCGGTATTTTCAACCGACTTCACAATAAAGGAGGAGGTTCTCATCATCATCAGCCGATGTTAGTCCACTGCTGGACGTAGGCCTCTCCCAAGATGCGCCACTGAGCCCGATCTTCGGCTCTTCTTTTCCAGTCACTGTCCACCGGAGGTTCTCAATTCGTCGGAATCAATGTATTCTCGCAGATTACTCGAAGATGCCTGAACCGATTTGGTTTTTTTTTGTTTCAAAGTACGTACCCGTACCCTTCCCAGGTGGTCCCATTTAAATTTTAACGAAATCGATCGATCCGTTTTTTAACAGACTTCAAAAAAAGGAGGAGGTTTCTCAATTCGACCGTATATATAACTTGTCGTTTATGAACCGATGTTGATTATTCTTTTTTTGTTCGAAAGGAGATATCCCAAGTGTGGTACCATGGTAATTTTATCGAGGTCTGATAAGTATATCCAGAGATATGAAGATAAACACCTTAAACTTAGTATAGAAATTGACTAGCGCGGCATTTGAAGTCGGTTCTTTTAGTTATTTAAACGATATTAAATTATTGAGAATTTTCTTCTTTCTACTAAGGCTTCTTCGTACAAAGGTTTAGTTACGTAGTACTATTAGGCATTCTGTGGTTTAGTTTAGTGCTAAGTCTTCTACTAGTTCTCTTAAAGAAAAACGCTTTGTGAATTATTTAACAGTAACGGCCCGGGAATGATGGTAGGCTGTCAGGACACTATCTAGTGTCTGCCTGGCCAGCTACCACCCTCAAGTTAGAAAATCTGTCACCAAACATCTAATGTGTTCCGGCAGCTATCCTTGAGAGCCAGTTCCCGTCCTACCACCCTCGACCGCATCATCACTTACTAACAGTTGTATTATAGAATAAAGCTAAATAGTTCAGCGTCTCGTCTCACTGTCTTTTTCTACTTAAAACATATTATTAATTATTCTGTGCGACAAACACGAATTTATCCAAGACAGCATCATCCATAGAAACATGAATAATAAGGTTTAAGCCGGCTTTTCACTATGGGATATAATGTAAATAACATTTTGTACTATATATAATATCCCGCGATTGCTGTTCACTTAGTTCACTTTTGGTTGTCTATGGTTTCATTCAAACACTGGGCTAAATACACTCATTGTGTGGAGCCATAATAAAAATAAAAAAACAAAAAAATACTGAGGGCGAGGCAGGGGGAGGCGCGGTGTCCGGGGAGGTGAGGTAAAATATACACCTTCAAATATAGCTCAGTTGGTCGAAATAATATTTAATAGCTTGGGATGTAATATATATTATAGTATAGTGTAAACGGTCTCATATAATATGTATGACAAGCGATGAAATTGTATATCTCAAGATATAATATAAATTAAATTATATCCCATAGTGAAAAGCCGGCTTTATTCCTATTTCTATGGCATCATCCATATTGCATCAAGTAACATTACTTTTGACACAAGCGTAGCCGTTACGAGCTTTAACGTTCTAAATTCAAACTATAACAACATTCGAAACTTAAACTGTAAGCACGTTCTAAATTCAAATTCTCCTTAACCCTCCGCTGTCTTAAAAATAATAAACAAATGCCTCCCACACACTATCTATCTTAGAAACAGAAATCACTGTCACAAAAAGAACAAATCCACAGAACTGGTCTAACGGCCGTTATTACCCGTCTCTTTCACTCAGCTCCCGTCTCTTTTTAGTTAATGTTTGTGGAAATGCAATGCGCTTTCCCGGGAACATAATGAATAATTTATACGTGCTGTGGCGCGCGGTTTTACCTGCATATTCTAGCATATAATTAAGATATGTGGTTTAAAAACTAAAACAACCGACTTCCATGCCCCGCGAGTCAATTTCAGTAGCAAGTTTGAGACGTTTATCGTCATATCTCTGGAGATACTTATCAGACCTCGATGAAATTACAAAACGTACCCTACCGATTACAAAAAAAATCATTCGAATCGGTTCACAATTGACGGAGTAATCGCGTAACATACACATTAAAAAAAAGAGAGAAAAAAAACATACAGACGAATTGAGAACCTCCTTCTTTTTGGAAGTCGGTTAAAAACGTTAGTTAATTTACAGAAAATAGTTAACATTTAAACTTGAATTGTACTTGTAATCTTATTAATAATCTAAGCTTGTAATTTTGAGTTGTACTGTGCTTACTTTTTAATTAATGTCTTCTTAACTGAGACGTTAAGGGCCACTTTCACCGGTTCCTGATAGCGCTAAAATGAAGAAATTGACAGCTTTTGTATGGCATCGTGTGTTAGATAACTATCCAACGCGATATCAGAAACCGGTGGAACTGGCCCTAAGTCTTACAGGCCCTGTAAATAATCTGTCGAATTTGCACTTCATACCTAATAAGATCGTTTAAAAAACTAAAAATAACCCACTTCAATGCCGCGCTATTAATTTTCAGTAGCAATTTTGAGGTGTTTATTTTATCTCCATATCTCTGGAGATACTTATCAGACCTCGATAAAATTACCATGGTACCACACTTGGGATATCTCCTTTCCAACAAAAAAAGAAAAATCAAAATCGGTTCACAAACGACGAAGTTATCCGCGAACAAACATTAAAAAAAAAGAAATATACGGTCGCATTGAGAAACCTCCTCCTTTTTTGAAGTCGGTTAAAAAACATTCTTATTTAGTGTCTGAATAAATGAAATGACCAAGCGGTGGTAACTCCCCAGGCAGACTAGGAGAAGTCCTACCATTACGAAAATATCTTTAACCTATATAACTCTAGCGACAACGTTGTGACCTAAATTTGACCCAGAGACTTGTTCCATATTTGGCACACATCAAATTGTCATTTAGTCATTGGCTAGTGTTACTGATGTAATACAGGCTGTTCGATTAAGATATAGATCTAGGGTGGAAGTCTCTACATTGATAGCGATGCGTCCTGTCATCGCAAACGTCTGCTAGAATGAGATGCAGCTAGACAGTTTTTATTAACCGACTTCAAAAAAAGGAGGAGGTTTCTCAATTCGACCGTATATATATATATTTTTTTTTTTTTTTTTTTTTATGTTTGTTCGCGGATAACTTCGTCGTTTATGAACCGATTTCGATTATTCTTTTTTTGTTCGAAAGGAGATATCCCAAGTGTGGTACCATGGTAATTTTATCGAGGTATGATAAGTATCTCCAGAGACATTGAGATAAACATCTCCAAATTGGTACTGAAAATGAATAGCGCGGCATTGAAGTCGGTTGTTTTTTAGTTTTTAAACGATATTATCTGCATCTCTTTTCGTACCGACGATTATCGCGCGAAATTCATCGCTATTCATGTAGAGACTACGGGCCCTGGTAGATAGATAATTTGGTCGACTGTTCGATCGATTCTAGAGGAGACAATTGAATTCAATGCGACGTCGAATCGATTAATTATAAAGAATAAGTTCAAAAACTAAAACCCGACTACTGAAATATCACGCTCTAAAATGTATGAAACAAGAAAATATTCTCATCTGAGATCGCTTTGTACAAACTATTCAATATGTATCGTTTATTATATAAAAAAACTTACTTTTAATAAATATTTTATCGTATTTTATAAATATTCTTATTGGTGTTCAGTGGATACCCGTGGTCGTATGCTACATTTCAGAATGTATTGTTTTGTTACGGTAGGTGACGTACGACCACGGCTATCCTTTGAGCACCACTAAGAATATATATAAAAAATACCATAAAACATGTATTAAAAGTAAGTTTTTTCTATAATAAACGATACAAATTGAATAGTTTGTACAAAGCGATCTCAGATGAGAATATTTTCTTGTTTCATACATTTTAGAGCGTGATATTTCAGTAGTCGGGTTTTAGTTTTTGAACTTATTCTTTATTTCAAGTATTTTAGGGTTTTTGCATAAAAGTTATATATATACACACTCACTGCATACACCCTTGTTTTTGCGTCGGGTTACTAAAAAGAGCACATTACAAAATTGACCCATAATTATGAATCAGCCTGTATAAATGCCCCTGTCAACTGCCAATTACGATGTTGCGTCACCATAAATAAGACAAAGGAAGACGCTACTTGTCTATGGCCCATTTGACATACATACACTTCCTCATTGCTAAACATTGTTGGACATTAGGCGGGAACGGGAAAAGTTTGAAATTATCGACTTTGAATTTTCTTTAAACTTGGATTATTACCGACTAAAAAAGGAGGAGGTTGTCATTTCGTCAGAATTATTTTCAACCGACTTCACAAAAAAGAGGAGGTTCTCAATTCGACAGTATATATGGTTTTTTTTTATGTTTGTTCGCGGATAACTTCGTCGTTTATGAACCGATTTTGATTTTTCTTTTTTTCTTGGAAAGGATATATCCCAAGTGTGGTACCATGGTAATTTTATTGAGGTCTGATTAGCATCTCCAGAGATATGGAGATAAACACTTCAACATTGGTACTGAAAATTAATAACGCGGCATTGAAGTCGGTTCTTTTTAGTTTTTTAAACGATCTTATTCCTCCCGTTCGGTCCCATACAAATTTTATCGATGTCTGACAATTATCACCGGAGATATGGAGATAAACAATATAAGCAAATTTGTATACTTAGATGACATGAAATAGACAGTACTTTGAGTATCGCGGCATGTGAAGTCGGTTTTTACGATCATAATTTTTTTATGTATTTTCACTGATCACTCAAAGACGACTGGACCGATTTATAAAATTCTTGTTTTTTTTGTAAGGGTATCCTTCCCAGCTGGTCCCATTTGAATTTCACAGAGATATGTCCAGCATCTCCAGAGATAAACACCTCTAAGTTAGTACTGATTATTACTATTACAGCATTTGAAATCCGCTTTTTAACCGACTTCAAAAAAAGAAGGAGGTTTCACAGTCCGACCGTATATATATATATATATATATACATATATAATGTAATTATTAATGTAATAATAATATGTAATATATATATGTAAATATATATATATATATACATATTACATAATATATATATATATATATATTTTATGTTTGTTTGTGGATAACTCCGTCGTTTATGAACCGATTTTGATTATTCTTTTTTTGTGGGAAAAGAGATATCTCAAGTGTGGCACCATGGTAATTTTATTGAGGTCTAATTAGCATCTCCAGAGATATGGAGATTAACACCTCAAAAATGAAATGATATGTCATAAATGTCATGAAAAGTCACGAAATTTCATTAAATGTCATAAATATCAAGTAATGTCATGATATGTCATAAATGTCACGAAATGTCATATGTCAGAAATTTCATTAAATGTAATAAATTATTACATGAAGTGTCACAAAATGTCATAAATGTCATAAAATGTCACGAAATGTCATAATATGTCACACAATGTCATGAAATTTCATGATATGTCATTTTATGTCACAAAATGTCACGAAATTTCATGAAATGTCAAGGAATTTCATTAAACCTCCTCAGACAGGTCACTATAAAAGGACATTCATAAGCCAAAAATTAAAAATCTTTTTCCCGCCCTAGGGCGGAAAATACCTACTTAGCGCGCACTTATCGAGGAAACAACTATCACTTTTCGAAAAGATGGGATAAAAAATAATATAATATAACGTGACGCATCGCGAGCGACACCCCTGATTTAAAGCACCAGCCGAGCCACTATAAACCGGTTTCACTCCGTTCGTGACAGGCGGCACACAGGCCGCTGGTGCTCACGCACACACGTGCGTCTACGTCATCAACACAGCGCAGTTGTATGAAGCTTTGTCTCTGTTCCTTCTTTACTCATGTGGTTCTAGTGTTTGACTAGCATCTCACATGTTTGTAAGTGATGATGCGGTCGAGAATAGTAGCACGCTATGCCTGGCTCTCAAGGAAAACTGCCGGCACACATCACATTAGATGTTTGGCGACAGATTTTCCATCTTGTGTGTGGTTGCCAGCCAAACGTGGACACTAGATAGTGTCCTACCACCAAAAAACATTTACATACATACATACAATCACGCCTTTTTCCCGTTGGGGTAGGCAGAGACTACTTCTTTCGACATGCTACGATCCTGACATACCTCTTTCGCTTCTTCCACTTTCATGAGCGCCTTCATACATGCTCGCCGGTTATAGATACTTTTGACTTGGCCTTTCTTTAAAACGTCTCCGATCTGGTCGTGATACGTTCGCCTAGGTCGGCCTCTACCGGATGCCCCATTCACACTCGTCTCATAAATCTGTTTCGTCAGGGGGCCAAATGCCCCCCTTAAATCACAAATGGGAGGGCCCCAAAGAAGGTTTGTTTATGTTGATACATCGACCCCAAGTCAAGGAGGTCTTCAGCGGTCTCTAACTGAGACGAGCCGCAGTACAACTGACTATAGTGCAGTTAAGTTTGCACTATTTTGCACTATTTTCAACCGACTTTCAAAAAGAAGGAGGTTCTCAATTCGTCTGTTTTTTTGTGTGTTTATGTTACGCGATTACTCCGTCAATTGTGAACCGATTCGAATGATTATTTTTGTAATCGTTAGGGTACGTTTTCGAGGTGGTGCCATTGTAATTTCATCGAGATCTGAGAAGTATCTCCAGAGATATGACGATAAACATCTCATACTTGATACTGAAACTGACTCGCGGGGCATCGAAGTCGGTTGTTTTAGTTTTAAAACTATCTTAATTATTGAGTGTTTAGAAAGATGGTAAGTATCATATAATTTAATCAAAGCCCAATCGAAAACCTTCAAAGAAATATAAATATAGCGGAAATCATCTATTACTATAAGCAAATCGTTTAAAATAGTTAAACTGGCCAAGTGCGAGTCGGACTCGCACACGTAGGGTTCCGATTGAACAAAATTTGCCGGGAAAATAAGTTTCTTGTATGCGGACCCCTTTTAATTGAATATAGTTTTTAACCGACTGCAAAAAAAAAGGTAGAGGTTTCCCAATTCGACAGTGTATATTTTTTATGTTTGTTCGCGGTTAACTTGTTGCGTTCACTGACTTCACAGAACACGGGTTAACTTCGTCGTTTATGAACCGATGTTGATGATTCTTTTTTTGTTGGAAAGAAGATATCATAATTTAATCGGGATCTGATAAATATCTCCACAGATGAGGAGATAAATACCTCAAACTTGCTACTGAAACTGACTCGGGAATGGAAGTCGGTTGTTTTCGATTTTAAACTATCTGACTTATTATTATCTATTGTTACAGCATCCATAGTAATAAATACTTAGTAAAACATACCAGTGTCTACCTATTACGGTTAAGAAGATACAGTCCTGAGAAAGACGGACAGACTCACGGACGGACGGACAGCGAAGTCTCAGTAATATGATTCCGTTGGTACCCTTTCGGCACGGAACTCTAAAAACAGGCAACTCTTTTGACATTTAAAGCAAATACAAAATACCTACACGTGGCTGTCAATTAACGAGAGATGACGTCATATCCTATTACATCACGTAAGGACGTGCGTACTGGAAAGAGGTTGTGATTTGAATATATTTCTTGAATGGAATACCTGTTATTTTTATACGCTATAATAATCATATGGTGGAAGTGTCATTTTTAACCGACTTCCAAAAAGGAGGAGGTTCTCAATTCGTCTTGTATGTTTTTTTTGTATGTATGTTACGCGATTGCTATGATTCCTTTTTTCAATCGGTAGGGTACGTTTCCGAGGTGGTCTCATTGTAATTTCATCGAGATCTGTTAAGTATCTCCAGAGATATTACGGTAAACGTCTCAAACTTGCTACTGAAATTGACTCGCGAGGCGGTTGTTTAAGTTTTAGCTGCTTTTAATCAGCAACCAACTTTAAAAAAGGAGGAGGTTCTCAATTCGTCTTGTATGTTTATTTTTATGTTTGTTTGCCGATTACTCCTCCATTGGTGAACCGATTGGAATTGGGACCACCTTGGAATATACTCTACCTATGAAAAAAAAATAATTCGAATCGGTTTACAATTGACGGACTAATCGCGTAACATACATACAAAAAAAAAATAAAAAAAACATACAGACGAATTGAGAACCTCCTCCTTTTAACCGACTTCAAAAAAAGGAGGAGGTTTCTCAATTCGACCGTATATATATATATATATATTTTTATGTTTGTTCGTGGATAACTTCGTCGTTTATGAACCGATTTTGATTATTCTTTTTTTGTTCGAAAGGAGATATCCTAAGTGTGGTATCATGGTAATTTTATCGAGGTCTGATAAGTATCTCCAGAGATATTGATATAAACATCTCAAAATTGGTACTGAAAATGAATAGCGCGGCATTGAAGTCGGTTCTTTTTTAGTTTTTAAACAATATTATATTTTTGGAAATCGGTTGTAAACGTTAACCTCAAGAATCATAAGGAGCCATCCTCAAGGGTACAAAAGCCCAGCCTTTCTGTTACCCACGAAACTTATCTCAATTCTGGATGACATAACCATGCGTGACTACGGAATTTAAATGACCGTGCGAGAGGGACGCTCCTACGCACCAGAGCGGGATGGATGATAACGGCTGAATGATTTTTTTTCGACGTGATTTTGTTGAGCCTTTTTTCTCTGTGGTCAAGACGAGTTGTTGTATTTTTATTGCTTAATAGACCAGTTTGATGAGGCTTGAACCATGTTTAATATACGTCTTTTAACTTAGTTGTAGCTGCTTTGTTAACCGACTTCACAAAAAAGAAGGAGGTTCTCAATTCGACCGTATATATATATTTATTTTTATGGGTGTTCGCACTTCGCAGATAACTTCGTAGTTTATGAACCATTTTCAACCGACTTCCCAAAAAGAAGGAGGTTCTCAATTCGTCTGCAATTTTTTTTTTGTATGTATGTTACGCGATTACTCCGTCAATTGGGAACCAATTCGAACGTTTCTTTTTTTAATCGGTAGGGTACATTTTCAAGGTGGTCCCATTGTAATGTCATCGAAATCTGATAAGTATCTCCAGAGATATGACGTCTCAAACTTGCTACTGAAACTGACTCGCGGGGCATGGAAGTCGGTTGTTTTAGTTTAACTATCTTAATTTTTTGTTGTTGGTAAACCACATATTTACGGTTTTTTGAATTTTCCTTTAAAAGTGCTTCAAGACTTTGCTTTTTGCTAAATTTCATAATTCTAGGTCAACGGGAAGTACCCTATAGGTATTGATTCCCTTGTCAAATAGCAAAATATGCGACATAAACGGTCATATCTTTTGATCGCGTTGACTAACAAATTTGATTTTTATACAGCCGAAAGGTACCATAGACCCGAGTATTTGATATAAGTTTCAACTTGATACCTTTACGCGTTCCTGGGAAAAAAGAGTCTTGACAAATGGACAGACAGACAGACGGATAACAAAGTGATCCCTTATGGATTCCTTTTTTATTTTGAAGTACGGAACCCTAAAAAAAACAGCGAAAGTAAACTCATTGGAGCGATCAACTGTCACTTTCATCCGATTGATACCCGTAACGGAACCACTTCCTCTGATTGTGTGACATTGACATAATTTCCTCTCTATACAGTTTGAAGGACAAACAGTGCTTGCTAGACTTTTTACTGACTACTGCAGAAGAAGGGTGTTTTGAAAGGCTGGAAAATTTGACGCGAAAACTAGATTATAGTCGTAATAATTAACATTTATCAGTCCACTGCTGGAACTAGTTAGCTGGTTTTTTTAGGGTTTCGTAACTCAAAAGGTAAAATAGGAATCTTTATAAGATCACTTTCTTGTCCGTCTGTCTGTCTGTCTGTCCGTGTGTCACCACTGATTTTCTCAGGAACGGGTGGACCTAGCAAGTTGAAATTTATATCAGATACTGAGGTCTATAGTCCCTATTAGGTGTATAAAAATCAAGGTCCTGACTCGTGAGTCGTCACGATAAAAAAAAGGGGAAACACTATAAAACTATAATAATGATTTTCAATAATCCAATGATGCAGTTTTAGTTTTCATCACAATCGGGTCCGAGACTCCTTTGAGTACTTTTAGCTATTCCTCATAGTTTCTGATTTGGCCATCCACGCCCACTTGTAAAGTTCACCCTGCATATATGCTTTTTTACCCAAGCGAAGCCGGGGCGGGTATATGTATGTATTGATACGGCCTATTCGTAACTTGTAAGTGTAAGAATACGACCACCTACAGAGCTGTTACAACAATATCTCCGGTAACTATTTCTGGAGCGGTTACAACAAACCGTGACTCAAAGATTGACTCGTACCCAAAAAGGTTAAAATATTACTGGAGCTTGCATCGTAGAAAATTGCTGTGAAGACCAATTAAGTAAAAACAACTGTTAGTTACATTTTTTTGTTTCTATTTTTATTTTTATATTTGTGAAAAAGTTTTGTGTTTTATTTTTCGATTTGGTTTGAAACATGTATTCTGTTTCTGCATTGCCCGCAGTGGTCGTCGCGATCTTGGTGCGTAAACTCCCGAGGAAGTGCATCGGACATGCACGAAACCTAGTTCGACAGTCGACAACAAGCAGTAGTGAGTATAATAGTCGGTAATTTATAATCATGATTCAAACTCACTATAACTATAAATCTAAAGTACGAGTATTATCTTTATTTAATTTTGTTTTTTAAGTCAAAGGTTTTGTTTCTATCTCACTCACACGTAAGAACAGTCTGTAGTATTCCGACAACACTAAAATCAACGTGAAGAAAAGAACGAAACATGATGTGACGTAAATCCAGTTCAAATCCAAATGTTAGTTTTAAGAGTTAATGTTATTGTTGTTTGTTTTGTTGTCTCGCTCGTCACAAATTCAATTACCCGACGATCATCTCAGCCCTCCGTGGATCCTGTCCACGCAGAACAGTGCTGAGGCTTCTTCAATTGTCAAAATGTTACTTATGGTTCTAAATCATAAGTCTGTATGTAAATTTGTATATATTTGGCAATACACTTTATTTTCATTGTCATTTCATTATTAGTCTTTACTAGTTGATTCTACATGCGATCTCTATTGATTATTATATCTTCTTGCTCGTACCTACCTAAGTGGAACGTGCGTGGGCGTTTATAATTCCATTAATAAGACAGTAAGAAAGGCTTCGAACAAAAAATAGGGATTTCTGATAGCTTTTTGTGGAGAAATGGATGATTTTATGGAGTCTACCTACGAGTATACATACATACGAGTATTAAGAGGGAACGTGGGGAGCACTTTTCAATACAAATGTATTCCCCCGTTTCCTCCCGTCCCAGCGGCGGGCAGTGTTGGTCGACATCACTATCCCGCATGACGAGAACTTCGTGAAGGTTGAAAGGACAAGCTTAGCAAATACCTTGACTTGTCTTACGAGGTTACCGCCATGTGGGATGTTGACTCGACCATCATTATTCCGATAGTCGTCTGCCAACGGCCTATTAGCGAAGAGTCTCGACCATGGTCGAGACTCTCGCTAAATGGCTGGATCAAGGGCCAGATACAGAAGGCGGTACTTCTTGACACGGCACTTCTTCCTCTCTCTGCAGCCCTAACCACCGGTAGCTTGGGCCCTGCCCCGCTGCCGGCGGTATGCTAGGTTTAGGTTTTTTATAATATTTTATGTTTTACAGTAAATTTGTTTATTATTTTTGAATATTATATTGTAAAAAACCTAAGCTTAAGATAAAAATAAATATGTGAATAGTAATAAATCATTTAATTCAGAATCATTTCCATAGTGTTAGTATAAAAAAAGTAAGCTTCTAGAGTAAAATTTGTTTTTAGCAAAATTAAAGGTCTGCTGTAGCTACGCCTCTAACATTTTCTTTTTTTGACCAACCAATTGCAAATAGAAATATTACTCTTCAAAAGCTTAAAGAGGATATAAGAATGCTTATATTGCTATTTGCAATTGGTTGGTCAAAAAAGCAAACGATACAAAATAAGCATAATAATAAGCAGCTACAGCAGGCCTTAATTTTTGGTAGAAACAAATTCGATATCGTATATCGAGTAAATGTTGTATGAAGTACAGCGCCTCTAGTGGTTACTACACTTCACTAAATTTAGACCAATCAGAGAGCCAGAATAAGTCGAAAACTATGTGAGATCTGTCAAAAGCATTTACGATGAAAACTCGTACTAGGGGTACAGGGAGGAAACAGGGGAATAGATTTGTATGGAAAAGTGCACTCCCGTTCCCTCTTAAACTAAGGCAGGAATGTCGATTTCTGACCGAAGTAAAGGGTACCTACCTAATCACAGAAATATTAATTAATAAGATAGTTATTAATATTTCTGTGTTCATTTGCGATAAGTAAAATGTAAATTTGTCACAAGCAAATCGGCTTCTATGACTGTGGAAACATACCTAGTAACATTACCTCGAACAAGTCCAAACAACTATTTTAAATTATGTCATTGCCAGTCAGAAGTAATAAGACTAAATCACCACTGTAGAAAACTCGTATTCTCTAAGCTACCAAAGACGCGCAAGTCAACTTTTTTTTTCTAAGGTAGCCTGCAATTTCCCGAAGACTCGGATGTCATTATGTTTTTTTCTTCCACACGGATTCTCTATGGTCTATGTTCTTTTTATCTGTGGCCGGCATTACTGGTGTTTATAAAAAATGGTGTAATTTCTAGTTCCCATGTGAAGATTCTAACTATACAAAGGGTATTCATTAGCCAGTCCAGTCATAGACTACAGGTTTGTTCTGTTGTGCTCCGTTTACGTAATGGAAACAAAAATATTGGGTATAATCTCAGATAAAAAAGCCAACCTTGGCTATAATAATTATATACTCAAAGGGTATGATGGAACATTAACGTGCGAAACTAAAAAGTTCAAACTAGAACTTAGAAGATTTTGCCACAGACCTAAGAAATACGACCATTGACCAATCTGGGGATTTTGGCGGGAACGTGAAAAGTGTCTGTGGGCTCTTATTGTATTTTTCTTAAAACTTGTATTCTTTAATAAATGTCGATTATTAACCATTAATTGCCGGTGAATGTGTGCGAGTGTAGGGAAATAGCGCAATGTTGAAAAACATGCTATTTGCGTTCTCACCAAAATTCCATTGAAAATCTTCAGTAAGGTACACATCTTTACTGAGGGTATGACTTAGACTTGACTATGACTTAAAGTTAACCTGAAATGTGACTTTAACCCATCTTTATGACTTGAACTCACAAAAACTTGGAACATTTTAATACTTGACACTGGCTAAATACACTAATCGTATTGAGCCATAATGAAACTAAAAAACAAAAATATACATTGGGTATCTGTGTTTCAATTCCATTTCATTCCACCCAATATTTCTTAACTAAATTAAAATATTGATTAAACAAAAACTGCAATAAATTATCTTTCTATCTATAAAACAATAAACTATCCATCTGCGAATCTCAATTAAACCATGCATTCAACCAGGGGTGGCAAAATAAATGGCATAGTGGACTTTTCGAATGGGGTTGATAACACCTGCCCTATCCTTAGTACCTTCTTGTTATTCTGTGAACACAAATATATTACAGAGGAATTTAAACACTATCTTAGACGGGTAAAGTGCAAAATGGTATGAAGCTCGAGTATATTTTTTTGTTTTTGATTATCGATTTGTTGTATCATAAGTGCTTAGTTTTGGTACTGCATATCTATCGACCAAAGCTTTTATTTGGCTCGTCATTCGCAGGTATTAATAAAGTCGGTTAAAAAGTGTGGTGTGGTTTTATGCAGAGGGTTCGAGGATATATATCAATGGATATATATCAAAATATATATCCGATATATATCAAACTGGGTTCGACGATATATATCAAATATTTTTTTAATAATATATTGCAATACAAAAATCATTTAAAAAATTAATATTATTTAGTATTTTGAAGCGTTTGATACTGTATCTACTATTTCTACTTCCTATTTTATGTTTTTTAGTTGATTTTGCCTTAACTAAAAAAAGATTTTATTTTTTGGTTTAATATGTCTGATTTTAAATACATACAAATAAATAAAACATTAAAAACATTGCAGTTTTTATTTGATAATTTTGGTATGTTTATGTAACACATAGGCAAATAGTATTCATAAATAATACAATAAAATAATAATATGGCTTTCATACAAAATTGATACATATCAAACTTGATATATATCCGATATATATCATAAATATCCGATATTTTGATATTTATATTAAATATCGGATATTTTCGAACCCTGGTTTTATGAAACCACGATGCAAGTGCAACTTTTTGTTTAAGGTACAGACGATGTAACATAACATGTTAAAACATTGTTATTTAACATGTTTCAGACAATCTGGACACGGAATGTTATAAAAAATAATATTGTGACATGTCACATACACAACAAACATAAAAAAAAAGTCGATTGAAAACCTCCTCCTTTTTGTGAAGTCGGTTAAAAAACTAAAACAACCGACTTCCATGCCGCGCGAGTCAGTTTCAGTTGCAAGTTTGAGATGTTTATCGTCATATCTCTGGAGATACTTATCAGATCTCGATGAAATTGCAATGGTAACACACTTGGGATATCTCCTTTCCAACAAAAAAAGAATATTTAAAATCAGTTTATAAATGACGAAGTTATCTGCAAACACACATTAAATAAATATATTATATACTTACGACTGAATTGAGAAACCTCCCTTTTTATTGAAGTCGGTTAAAAATTGTTTTTAAATTCTGTCAAAATTCGATAATTGACTATAATGGTTAAACATAAAAAATAAATAAACATACTTGTACTGTAATACACCCTCTTATTTTTTTCTTTTCTTTCGATTTTTTTCACATTTAACCTCTTTACAAAAGATAATTGGGAGGACACAAGTTTTCTTACTTATTGGCAAAATGCACGCAAAGATGGATGCCAAAAGTATTATTGTCTGTTCTGTGGCCAAACTTGACTTCTCAATAGCATCATATTTAACGTAATAAGGTCTTTAGCTTTTGTCCAAATATTCACAAAGGCAGGTAAACTACAAAAGGTATCAAGGATTATGTAATAAATATTTTTGCCCCCGAAGGCTTGCCTGCCGCCTTATTACGTCCCTGGTAATTTGAAGTTTTAAAGGATAATTTTTGCCGACAATAATATAAAAAAATACTGAAGTTAAGTAGTTAGCTATTTAATTAAAAGAGATTTTTTGGACATATTCTGACTCTTCTTGTCTTCAAACTTTCTGAGCTTGAAAAAAATATTACAATTGGTTTACAACCAATAACTTATTGTTAAACGCAAAAAAAACTAAATGTATTAATTTCTCTCTACCAAATGTAAAAAAGGGTATCCTAAATAAAAGTATATTAATAAATGATGAACCATTAGAACTTGTTGAATCCACAACATTCTTGGGCATCACCCTGGATTCAAAGCTTCAATGGGGTTCTCAAATATCGGTTCTAGCAGGTAGGTTAAGCTCCGCTGCATACGCAGTACGTAAAATTAGATTTTTAACGGACGAAGCCACTGCAAGATTGGTCTATTTCAGCTACTTCCACAGTATAATGTCTTATGGCATTTTATTGTGGGGGAAAGCCGCTGAAATCCAATCAATATTTGTTTTGCAGAAACGAGCTATTCGCTCTATATATAGTATGAGGTCGCGAGATTCACTTCGTGAAAAATTTAAGGAAATTAAAATTCTAACAGTGGCATGTCAATACATTTATGAAAATATTTTGTTCATACGCAAGAATATAAATGATTATAAGAAAAGGTCTGATGTACATAATTTTAATACAAGACATAAAAATAGATTAATTATACCTAATTTCAGACTGCATAAAGTTAGTGGTTCATTCATGGGGAACTGTGTACGCTTTTACAATAAGCTACCTAAAGATATTGATCAATTGCCTATGAGCAAATTTAAAATCTATGTAAAATCCAATTTGATGAAAAAATCATACTATACAATAGGTGACTATATGGATGACAAAAATGCATGGCCTGAATGCCCCAAGTTCCAAGAACAAATATAAATTGTATTATAATTAATAATATATTGTTAAAATATTAAAGCTGACATGTACAATTAATTAAAAAAAAAAAAAGATAAAATGACAAGACAAGCCCCATAGAGTTTCTTGGTGTTTCTTCTCTGATGGGAGTATTTCCGAAACACCGGTAGATTCAACAGCCATTCAGTTTTCCCCTTTTGTCCGCAGATTTTCTTTCTAGGCTTGCCATTTTTATTTTTATTTAAACAATATTATGCAGCTGACAGACGGACTATCAGTTCCATTTGGATCATGATATGTACTGTGATCGGTATGCGTTTCTCTATGTTGTGTTTCACTATTTCACTTTTATATTTTTTTTATATAAAAATTGTCTGAAGTACTGAAACACACACTTACATGTATGGTTGGTTTTAACCTACTTTAATTTTTTTTTAATATTCTGACGTAAACGATTGGATGACAGCTGAATGGTTCATTACTTTTTTTTTCTAATTCAAAGCGTTAAATTCTGCTTTTGCTATGTTTACTTGATAATTGGTTATGATTTATTTTATGATTTATGATTTTGACGTGTATATGTGCGTATATTTATACTGCCTACATACTGAATAAATGCTTTGATTCTGTGATATATTTTTTTTATCTGTGACAGTAGATTTTTTTTAAAGCTTTTTTTTGTGTTGTCTATGATAGCGTTTGACCACTATCTCACCTGTTGGTAAGTGATGAACGGTCGAAGATGGTAAGCACGCTAGGCCTAGAATAGGAACTAGCTCTCAAGGATAGCTGCCGGAACACATTAGATGTTTGGCGACAGATTTTCTGACTTGAGGGTGGTAGCTGGCCAGGCGGACACTAGATAGTGTCCTACCACCATGCGGAGGTTGAGGGTTACTTAACGATGTTTTTCCTTCACCGGAGGGCATCTGTGAAAAGCGCACATACAATTTTTCGATAAAAAAATTTGATATTTGAATTTGATAATATCCTGAAAAGCACCCCACGCTTTTTTTACAATAAAATCATTATAAAATAAAATTAATTATAAAATTAATTATAAAATGTTCTTACACTATTTTTAATTCAAATTTATTAAAATTCATTTTCTATTTTTTAGTTGGATTTTCTATAAAAGCGTATTTTTTTAGTTTTTTTTTAACTATTATTTATTTTTCTTGCCAATTGAAGTCATAACAAAAAAATTATATATTTTTTTACCGACTTGACATAAAAGGAGGGTGTTTTCAATTCGACTGTTTGTTTTTATGTTTGTTACCTCAGAACTCCGTCAAATCTTAACCGATTTGAAAAATTATTTTTTTGTTTGCGAGATTATGCCTACCTTTTGGTCTCATTCAAATTTTATCGAGATCTGATAATCATCTCGGGAGATATGGAGATAAACAATATAAACAAATTTGATAACTCGAAGACATGATTATGGCTTGTGGCAATTTTCACTGTCGCGACCTGTGAAGTCGGTTTTTTCGTTTTGTACGATCATAAATACTATATTTTTAAATCTTTTTTGACACGCAAAGCGAAGCCTATATATGACTTCATAGTTTCTAAGGTTTCTCTGCACCCTTAACGGCATAACAGCTAGGGGATGTCACATCTGTTGGGGTGAATGAACGGGGGCGCTGGGGTGCTCTGCTATCGATCGATGTGCAAGCGCATAAGCACTTCCTCATATACACAAAGTAGAAAACACGCTTCGCGCCGCGTTGGAAAATGTAAAATGATGACAGCAATGGGGTAAGCTTTTGTAAAAAAATATGATGCAGATTTCTCTATGCAAAATTTCATCCAAATCGATACAGTCGTTTTACTGTGAGGAAGGTTGAAGTCGAAGTTCAATAATGTAATAATTAAGATAGTTTAAAAACTAAAAAACCGACTTCGCACTCCGCGCAATTCAGTTTCAGTAGCAAGTTTGAGATTTTCATCGCCATATCTCTTGAGATATCACATCTCAATGAATTGCATCATGGCATTACCATAGAGATATATCCTACCTATAAAAAAAAAACATTCGAATCGGTTCTCAATTGGCAACAAAAAAAAACATACAGACGAATTGAGAACCTCCTCTTTTTTGGAAGTCGGTTGAAAAAAGAAGAAATCAGATACAACGCACTTACTGGCCACATCTAACGAAAAAAATGACAACCATAGACACTGTAGAGTATGGTAGAGTATAGAGTTCTTTAACGATGCGGTTTGTCTATGCTTCGCTGACAATATGCCCCTATCGGTTTGAATGTACCCTACAAAAAAAAACTGTATAATTTTCTTTTGTGTTAAATGCCGGTTAGAACTGTGAAGCTTTTGTATTTTGACATATTTTATATTTAACAGTGATTATAATGTTTATAGATTTAAGATCGGGAGTTTAACGTGACTTACGCGATATCGATATAGCTGTCGAAAATATCGATATATATTTTGGACTCATCCGGAGGCCTTCTGCAGGATCTCGAGTGCGGGGCGCTCCTTTTCCTACCTCCATTAAGGTCCGGCCACACCGCGGCGTCCTGCAATCTGCGAGCGCGATCTCAGTACTTTTCAATTGTTTTTTGATCGCGTTTGGTGTGAACCAGTCGGTACAAATACTACTGCGCTATCTGATCGCCTAGATCGCGCACACAGGACGCTGCGATGTGTCCGTACCTTTAGTTGAACCATTACTGACCACAACAAAGTAAACTATCAATGAACGAACTATCTAATAAATCTCGTACGTTCACGTGTACGTTACGTTAACGTAAACCCCATGTGTTAACGTTACAGACGTTAACGGTGCGTCACGGTGTCGTGGGTTCTACCGGGGCTTATGTCATGAGAGGTAGCGGGAGCGGGAGGAATTAAACGTTTCTTTGATACAAGAGATAGTGGGTGGAATTAAACGTTTCTTTGGTACAAGAGGTAACGGGAGGAATTAAGTACTTATAGTATACTATTAAGTAGAATAAATAATACCACAATATTCTATACCTTGTACACCTTCTTGCTTTTTTGTTAAATAAATAAATATGGTACAAGAAGTAGCGGGAGGAATTAAACGTTGGTTTGGTTTGGTTTTATGATATGTAAAGCAAAACATTGTGTTGTATTATTGCTTACTCGTATATTGTAGTTTGGAAATCCCATGTAATTTTATTACTGGCCTAGCTTAATTATAGGTCTAGCGTGTTTACCATTTTCGACTACATCATCGCTTACCACTAGGCGAGATAGTGGTCAAACGCTAGCCTATATATATCTTATATATATATAAAATTTATTAAGGCGGCAATAGCCCAATGGATAGGGTGTTGGACTGGCGATCGAGAGGTCGTGAGTTCGATCCTCACCCCACCCATTGCACTATTGACGTGAATCCACTCCAGACACAAGCATATTTAGCTTAGTTGGAGGGGTTAACAAGAATACTAGTAATGTGCAACCCACATTGCGAGTAATCTTTATAAAAAAAAAATATATATATATATATAAAATAAAGTCGTGTTAGGTACTACACTTATAACTCAAGAACGGCTGGAACAATTTTTATGATTTTTGTATTTTTAGAATTGTCTTTGTCAGGAATAGGATAATAAGTATTAAAATCAATGAATAATTGACCTAAAAAATTATATGAGTTAAAATATTTTGCCAAAATGTTCCTGGGTTTAAAAACTGCCAATAATTTGATGTTCAATTATTTTTGTTTTTGTTATTCCACCGTATTTTTTTTTTGTATAATTATGGCTCCTCACGATTAGTGTATTTAGCCAGTATCAAGTATAAAAATTCATCTCATGTGTGGATAGCTTTACAATATTCGGGATTACCGCGTTTTTTTTGGTATAATTATGACTCCACAGATTAGTGTATTTAGCCAGTGTCAAGTAGTAAATCAAGTAAAAATTCTTCAAGTTTTGTGAATTCAAGTCATGTAGATTTTAAAAATGTCAAATATTGTCAGTAATGATAATTGTTTGACATATTTATTGATTGTCAAATATGTGTGCGTTCAGAAATGTATGCTTACAAGGAACTTTAAAAAGTTTATATTTCCAAAAACCATTTTTACCAATTTTAATTCTATATCTGTATTGCCATAATACATTAATAAACTTAATATGTCTTATAGTTTGTATTCATTTACGTTTAGTTCAGCCGTACAGTTCGTTCATAAAAGCCTAAATTAAGTTCATCTAAAAGGTAACACGACATTCATTGTCTGTTAGGTGGTACGAAGTTCGCCGGGCCAGCTAGTATATATATATATATATATACCGCTGCCAGCCAGCTTACTTAGACTTTTACTACAATCTATATACATAATAGTAAAAGTCTAAGTAAGCTGGCTGGCAGCGGTTGGAAACAAAGAGCTGAAGATCGTTAAGATCGAGCTCAGTGTCGTAATAGATAGTAATAGGTTAGGCTAATATATCCAACAGTGGACAGATATATGCTGAGAATGATGATGATGAAAATTTGTATGTGCATAATTGTTTATCCGCTGCCTCTTATACTTTAGCCCATTCTAGAGCAATGGACTCGGATCTTAGATCAATTGCATAAGACTTAAACGAATGACTTCTGACATTTCACCTGACTTGGCAAGAGCTGTGTGATTAACCATTGAACTAGGACTGTAGGTGCCCGTTGCGATTTTATTGTTTTAGATTTGATATAGGTTGACTATGTGTCTATGTATGACACTCGAGATTTTTGGCACCACACGATTAGTGTATATAGCCAGTGTCAAGTATTAAAATTCTTCAAGTTTTTGAGAATTCAAGTCGTAAAGACGGGTCAAAGTCACATTTCTGTTCAAGTTAAAGTCAAAGTCTAGTCCAAGTTATACCTTCAGTAAAGATGTGAACTTCACTAAATATTTTCAGAGGAATTTTGGTGAGAACGCAAATAGCAAGTTTTTAAATTCACCTTTAATCTAAATCGGGAAATATATTATGTGTATGAAAGCAGGCGGGGAATGTTCTGCCAGTATTTTTGGGGTTCCGATCCCAAAGGAACCCTATTACTGAAACTTTGCTGTCCGTCCGTCTGTCTGTCTGTCCGTATGTCACCAGGTTGTATCTCATGAACCGTGATAGTTAGAAAGTTGATTTTCACAGATGATTTATTTCTGTTGGCGCTATAACAACAAATACTAAAAACAGAATAAAGTTAAGAACAAAAGGGGGCCCCATACAAGAACAGAATATTTTGGCGTTTTATGCTCGATCTTACACACCTTAATAGATAGACTTGAAACTTGCTCACAGTGTGTATTATATTATAGCAACTATAATATCAAACAATATAAACTAAATTAAACTTATAGTTAAGGAGGTCCCCATACACAAAACTTATATTTCCGGCAAAATTTTGTTCAAACGGAACCCTACGTGTGCGAGAGAGTGACTCGCACTTGGCCAGTTTATTTGACCTCTAAGGCACTGGGGCATGACAAGACGTCAACATATGCAGTCCAAAGCTTATCTACCAATCTAAGAAATGGAAGGAAACAACGAAATTACTATAGGATGTCCTGTTGAAATTATAGAAGAATAAGAAAAACAATGATAAAGGGCGACTGTAGAGCTCATTTCGAAAATAGAATAAGAAAGGTTTGCCGAATCTTACAAAAGTATAAAAAAAAACAATATTTAAGCAAATTTCTATACTTTGATGACTGATTATTACTTTGACAATCGCGGCATGTGAAGTCGGTTTTTCGTTTTGTACGAATATAGTTAATAAAGTTTGCAGACTTTTAAGTGCTCTATTGACGGTTTAGACCTTTGTCTCGCAAGTTCATTGGCGTACCGGCAGTTTTATTCGCCAATGGATCACCCTCTTACGATTTAAAACTACAACTTTATTTTCCGTAGTAGCGTTTAGATTTTGCGAAATGTGGATTTTTTTTTAATTTGTTTTAAAAATATTAAATTTACGAAAAAAAACCAGGAGGTTATCCAGAAATAAACTTATCTGGGTCACATTTGATTTTATGAATGAAATCCAAAACAAAAACGTCATATGTTATCATTAATGTCCAATAGGGAATATGCATGTTTTTTTTTATATTTTTATTTCACTCATTACATCCATATAACATAATAAAAAAATAAAATACTGCTGGAATTAGTCTAATTATTTTTTAAATAAACATTTAAATATACAAATAAATTTGAGCAGTTTAAGCGCCATCATTTCCCGGGCTCTTTGGTAGTGCATTGTGACGTCACGCACTTACGTCAGACACACGCCGCTTGAAGCAAACTAGCTTTTTTTTCTTTAACTAAGACTCCGCGCGAATATTGTATTTAGCCAATGACATGTTTTTATTAAATTATACAGTTTCTCTAATCTCGTACTCATTTTTATCTATATTAAATGGTTAGTAATATACATTTTTGCACAATAATACGCGGCAAACACAATATTTGGAAATAAATACAATAAGACCACACCATACATTTATTTTTATGTTCCCGCGCTCAATGTTTCTATCACGTGGAGTAGTGCATAATGACGTCAACTTTCGATTCGACCAATGGTGATCTGTTTTACAAACTTAAAACTTACTCGCTTAAATTGCATTTTTAATTTATTATTTTAAGCAAATAAAATAAAAAAAAGGTTTTACATATAACTCCAGGACAAAAAAGAATCGAAAAAAAATGATTTCCAATAAATCTGAGCTTCATGCATATTCCCTATTAAAATTCATTAAAAGATTAAAAATGTTAAACACAATATTTTTGTAAAGACGTCATCATATGTAATGTAAAGTACTAATGAAAACAATACATACTAGCACATATTCTACTGTCCTACCATTTACCATGACGTAGTTCCAGTCCCTGCAGCCCGGCTACATCATCATATAACAAATCAAAACTAATGTATCATGATTAAATATTATGTTTCTTTTAAGTGTCTCACACTTTATATTTTTGTAAATTGTTAAACACAATCCAAAATTTCATCGTACCGACGGGACTTGAACCCGCAACCTCCGGAATGACATGTTCCGGTGCTTTGCCAATTAAGCAACGGTGCGAAGTATCGTTACGACGAAATTAGTGGATTGCATTTGTTAACCCAATTATGCATTGGTGGCGCCATCTATGACTACTTATTACGTAAGTAAATCATTCGGAAGAAATCATTAGTTTTCAAATCCGACGAGAGATGTTGCACTGCGTAAATCATATATTATGTTTTTTTGAAGTGTTTCACACTTTATATTTTTGCTTATCGGCAAAGCACCCGAAAATGTCATTCCGGAGGTTGCGGGTTCAAGTCCCGTCGGTACGATGAAATTTTGGATTGTGTTTAACAATTTACAAAAATGTATCATGAGCTCGTAGTTTTTTTTTGACAACCCTTGCACATTTGCGGTTTAGCCAGTATTGTGGCTCGATGGTACCGTATTATTGTATTGTCACAGAAGATACACAACTATACCAAATATTAGTACAATGAATATCAGGAAGTGGTTCTAATTTAACTTCCAAGATTTGACCCACACATACATACATACTAACAATAAACTGGCCAAGTGCAAGTCGGACTCGCACTCGCAGGGTTCCGTAAAAGTATTTTATAACTATCATTTTTCGCCACCAAAATATTAGCTTTGTTTTTCATAGTGTTTGTATCAAAAATAAAGTTATAGTTGCTGTCGCTATATCTCAAAAACTGCTAACTGTATCTCGTTTATTAAACCAATTCAAGTTGAAAGTTTTAGAGATCTACAGCATATATTTTTTTGAGATTTTTCACTCATTTTACCACTTCAGACGTGCATAATATCTTTTCAATGATTGACTTTGAGA
Source organism: Cabera pusaria (assembly GCA_954871355.1). NCBI lineage: Eukaryota > Metazoa > Arthropoda > Insecta > Lepidoptera > Geometridae > Cabera > Cabera pusaria. The sequence continues at coordinate 2,262,014 of OX940912.1, read as the reverse complement.
AAAAATGGTTTTAGGAACCTCAAACTGATTTCCTATTATATTATAGACGCATGGTACTGATATTTTGAGTCCCCCTTAATATTTTATTTTTGTATTAAAATCGTAAAGCAGAATCACAAAATACACCTACAGACCTACCAAGTTTCAACTGTGTAGTCATAATAGTTTCGGAATAAAGTGGCTGTGACATACGGACGGACAGACAGACATGACGAATCTAAAAGGGTTCCGTTTTTTCCATTCGGCTACGGATTCCTAATAAAAGCTTGTAAGTAATAATAAAATAGCGACAGGAACTAGGTCGCCATGATAACAAACATCAGAACAATGTATTGTATTGATATGAATGACTTTTTAATGAGATATGCAATGTTATAAAATTGCGTTGTAACACACATTTATGAGTGCTTGTAACTGTAGCTAATGCCGAGTTCGTACCAGGCGATTTTCAACAGACTCGATTATTTAGAGAGATTTAGGCCTGGCGCATACATACAACTTCTACATCGACTAAACTGTTTAGTCGAGTTGTGTACGTTGTGTACTTCTCGGAAATTCCACCCAGGTCGAGCGCATACATACAACTTCTACATCGACTAAACAGTTTGGTCAATGTAGAAGTTGCATGTATGCGCTAGGCCTTATGCTCGATCTAACAAACCGTAATAGACAGAGACTTGAAATTTGTTCAGAGCGTGTGTTATAATGGTTCCTATAACATCAAATAATAATAACTAAACAAAGGGGTTAACAAAGTAATATGGGGACCCTATACAAACGCCTTATTTTTCCGGCAATTTTTTCAATTGGAACCCTACGTGTGCGATTCCGACTTGCACTTGGCCAGTTTATTTCATTATACTATTGAAAACGTATTTATAAAATGCTTGTTTTTAGAAATGACGGTAAATTTACTTTTATAATATAATTTATGTTAAAGTAGGCTTGTTTTCGTAAAACGTGATTATGTAATAAATAGTAAAATAATTAAGATTAAAAACTAAAACAACCGACTTCCGCGAGACGGGTTCAGTAGCAAGTTTGAGACGTTTATCGTCATATCTCTGGAGGTACTTATCAGATCTCGATGAAATTACAATGGGACCACCTCGGAAACGTACCCTATCGATTACAAAAAGAACCATTCGAATCGGTTCACAATTGACGGAGTAATCGCGTAGAATACACACAAAAAAATAAAATTAAAAAAAACATACAGGCGAATTGAGAACCTCCTTCGTTTTGGTAGTCGGTTAAAATGAACAAAAACGATTATTGACATTATTGATTTTTGAAAAACATCAACAGATTATAAAATATTTGAACAGCAAAACATCTGCTAAACGTGCTAAACCAAACACATAACGTCACATTTAATTTAAATTAGGAACCTGAGTTGACAGACAACCTGTCAAGTTATGCCGCATAGCGTCTCACTCACACATAGTACGATGGATAGAGACGGCAATATAAACTTAGAGCAAAAGCTCAATTTAATAAACGTTTCTGAATAAAAAATATTATTTATTAGTCTGAGAGCCAGATGGTTTAAATTCTTAGGTCTTTGGCACGTCTTTATGTCTTTTTGTCTACATTATCTACATAACACTGACAGATATAAAATGTATTAGTTATGGTATAATTATTTTAACTTTTTAGCACAGATCTGCTACATAGTAAACTCGAACGCGTACTCCGGCCCCCATGAGAACGACCTTTAAAGGAATTTGTCCCTTTCTTTTTAACCGACTTCAAAAAAAGGAGGAGGTTTCTCAATTCGACCGTATATAAGTTAAGTTTATTTATAGGTATATATGTATGTGATTAGTGTTTAGAGATGTTAGATACACCCGTCATTAGTCACATGTTCTATCCTCTCCATCCTAAGGTTGTCTGGAAGAGATCGCTATTAGCGATAAGACCGCCCATTGTAACACATTATTCTTAAGTTTACTATGTAAGTTAGTTTTAAGAAGGTTTAACAATAAAGAGTTATCTATCTATCTATCTATCTATATTTTTTTTTTTTTTTTATGTTTGTTCGCGGATAACTTCGTCGTTTATGAACCGATTTTGATTATTCTTTTTTTGTTCGAAAGGAGAGATCCCAAGTGTGGTACCATGGTAATTTTATCGAGGTATGATAAGTATCTCCAGAGATATTGAGATAAACATCTCATAATTGGTACTGAAAATGAGTAGCGCGGCATTGAAGTCGGTTCTTTTTTAGTTTTTAAACGATATTATGTATGGACAACTTATATATATACCATACATATAGTATAGAACATATATAGGACTATCAGGTTGTTAGACAAGGACACACTCCCACCCGGGTGTCTCTCAATTGGGCCGTTTTGTTCTACAAAGCAATTACAACCTTATAGTAAAAGCATACGGATTAAATTGAATTTGTCAAGACATCTGTAGTGCATCATACATTTTATTACGTCTATGCTTTTTAGGTTATATGACAGGTCAAGCAAGACATTCGCCTGATGGTCGTATCAAGCAAGACCTTTGTTTGTCTGATGGAAAATGATGTCTGCACAGCGTTAGTACCGTGGCATTTTAAACTCCAAATTAGACAATTAGATTACATTAGATATGCCTTCTCTTCTTCTTTCTTCTTTGTGTGTCACTGACAATTTTTTATTTTTACCCACGACCGAACGGAGACTGTATATGCGTTTGGGTTGTTTGTGTGTGCAAATCCATGTTGCCATTTTTCTCCAAAACTACCAGTCTGATTTTGATGCAGTTTTCAGTTATGGGTTCAGGTGTAATTGGTGCATGTTTTTAGATAGGTGTTACGGTGTTTACTCACCAGGCGGCGCTGCAGTAATCATTTGTTGGTGCCAATCGATGTTGCCATTTTTCTCCAAAACTACTAATCCGATTTTGATGCAGTTTTCAGTTATGGGTTCGTGTTTGATTGGTGCATGTTCTTAAATAGGTGTTACGGTGTCAACTCACCAGGGGGCGCTGCAGTAAACATTTGTTTGTGCAAATCCATGTCGCCATTTTTTTCCAAAACTAGTTTATTTTGTCTTTAAACGGTTCGTAATTAATCAGTGGTGGTTCTTAGATAGATGTTATAACGTTAATTTTCTAAAGGAAATTGACGTGAGTGTTTATTTAACATTTTAGTTATGTTACTTGTTAGTATTAAAGTTTACTAGCAATGTAGGTGCAAGCGCAACTTACACACTCAGACTACCATAAAAAAGGCAGACGGAGCCGTGCCTAACACCCGAGCGAACGCAAGTTCAGTAATACTAAATGCCTGAGTAATAAGTTTCCGCGCTCAGTCCGGCATAGTCAATACGGCATGATTACTACGTAAGCAACGCTGCGAAGTAATACCGCACGGACGCGTCCGTCCCTGCTGCCGCTTGGTGGCATAGCAAACTGAGCGCAGAAGCGTATTACTCAAGCATTTAGTATTACTGAACTTGCGTTCACTCGGGTGTTAGGCACGGCTCCGTCTGCCTTTTTATGGTAGTTTGAGCTTACACATTACTGGCATAATTAGCTTAGTTGGAGGGCCAACTATGCTAAGTAAATATGCTTGTCTGGAGTTTTTTTTGTTACCTCAAAACTCCGAGAGATTATGCCTCCTGTTTGGTCCCATTCAAAATTAATCGAGATATGACAATTATCTCCGAAGATATGGAGATAAACAATATAAACAAATTTAATACATTGACGACATGATTATGACTAGTGGATATTTTAACTATCGCGGCGTGTGAAGTCGGTGTTTTTCGTTTTGTTAAAAATCTTTAATTATTTATGGAATTTATGGACAAATTATCTATCAAGGTCATGCAGGAAAAGCCGCAAGACGCTAATAGTCAACAAAAAGTAAGTCTAACTTTACAGTTAAATAATAATAAAAAAGAGATTAAGTAAGCCCACGCCCAATTTCCCTTTCGTTTAACGAAATGGAAACCTTTCGCGCCATTTCTCTAGACCATAGAGTCATTATGCCATAGACAAGTAGGCTTCGGAAGAGGTCGTCGACCGCGGAGGTTGTTAAAAATCAAGGTTGCCATGGATGACGTACCTAATTAGATACTTTTGGCATATCTGTCTCGCATCGAACCGAAATTCTGCACTATGGATAGAGGTATACCTACATACGGAAAATGAAATTTAGCAAGACAAAGGTGGCAACGTTGAAAAAAGCAGTAATCTGCCGCGTGCATGTTGATGAAAAATGCGACTGGACTCGTACTTTAAGTAGGTACATTATTATAGATATAGATCTATTTGAAATTTAAGGCGCCGTTAGAGATAGATAAACTTTTTATTTACCAATTAAAGCAATTATAATTTAGCAATTTAAATCTAATAGCGCCAATGGGCGGTTTTATCGCTTTAAGCGATTTCTTCCAGACAACCATGCCCCGCCCTCCCCATACCTAGGGTTGACACGTTGACAGCGATAATGACAATGTGGTAATCGTATCGTACCCTCCATAATCCATAACCTAACCTCCACTCCACTGAAGCTGTGAATGTTGATAGAGGTCACTGCTTGCCATTGGTCTAGTCCGTTGAACAATAAATCTTTGTTTAAACATGTGTTATATTATACCTTTGTTTTGGATGTATAATTACTCGTAATAGAATGCCGTTTGGCACGTAGAACGTTCATATCTGTACCTTACAGTTGCATGGAATTGTTATTCTAGATTACATTAGGCCCATCGATATTAATGTTAAATGTACTACGTTAGTTACGTTACTTACATATAGTTTAGATGTAAGTACCTCGATGATTCTATAGGCCTGTTTAAGCGCTAATCTCTAGCGATTCTTTAGCATACCTAGTAGGCTTAGCACGTGCGGTGAGAAAGCATTTACGTCACTGGATTAGATTTTATCGATACTAGATTATACGAAAGCTCTGGATCGTAACATTCCTAGCAGTACATAAGCTGCAATAAAAGGCCTTCCTTTCTGTAACTAATGTATATCTAAGACTCGATGTTTCAAAATCTAATTGGAATAATAATAAACACGATTCAAATGGCAAACTGTTCAATTTAAAAAAAAAAACAAACGCAAGTATTGTTCAATTTAAGAATCTCGATTTGGAACTATCCCCCATTCAAATTTCAAAAAAGCGTAACTTCGAAAAGTTCGAAACATAGCCCCAAATTTGAGAGAAACAAAAGAACTTACCCGGAACACTGGCAGTTTATTTCGCAATTCTTGCTGCTTTCGCCCCACATTGTTGACACTTTTTATGTTAGAACACAATCACAAGTCCATCGTCTATTTAGTTTAGGAGATATTTCATCACAGCTGATTGTAAGAGAGTCAGAAATTACTGCGCACTGCACAGTACGACTCGCCGCGGTTGGTCGGCAACTGACGTTTCTGTCATTATTCCCGCGCTCACTTCGCGGCCGTTTGTTCGCCCTCTTTCCATACCATACCACCCCTGAGTTTCGGGATAACGGGACTGCGAGAAAATTACCATTTTGGTAGATTTTACTTTGATGTTAGATTTTGAATAATGTATCGCTTAATCTCACAATTAATTGCAATAAATTGTATTATAACCGTATGATTTATAAAGACATTATCTGTGTTATGTTAAATGTATTTATTTATTTGTTCGATGCGCTGATTAAGATTATGAAATAACTACAGTAGTAACTAATCCTTATTAGATAAATTAAATTTGATATCTAAAAAATATAATTAGTACGTCAGAAAAAGGTATATACCTAATGCATACTACAATTAGAATAATAATAAAATAATATTCTACTTAAAAATTTTTGCCAATACATTCTATGCACTAAATGTATAATTTCTCTTATACAATACAATACAATACAAAAACTCTTTATTGACACCAATATATAAACAATAAATAAAAAAAAACAAAATTAGCATAACTTAAATTAGATGTACAATGGGCGGTCTTATCGCTAAGAGCGATCTCTTCCAGACAACCTTTGGATGGATATGAAACCTATGATAAGCATGGACGGTGGCATGATATATATATCAGGTACATAAACTTACTTAGATCTACAGATATCCAAATTTTTCTATTCTCTTATTTTCCTTTAAATAATTTATGATTGTACAAAACGAAAAAATCGACTTCATATGCCGCGATAGTTAAAGTACTGGGTAGTTATAATCATGCATCGACTTCATAACAATTAGACCCAGCTTGAAAGACGAGCACTTTCCGCTAAATCATCGGACTTATAGGTCTTATATAAATCCACGTCCACAAACGCGATGTTAGTTTCGACCAGTACGGTGACCTGTAAACACCTCCGCGCTCAGATACTTAAATTTCTTAAGAAGTCGTTGTGATGGCTCCTTGCAGTGTAAGATGGTGTGGAAAAATATATACGGTCGAATTGAGAAACTTCCTCCTTTTTTTGAAGTCGGTTAAAAACCAGTACAAACTCAAATTTTATATATAACATTATATAACATTTCACCGGTAAGTCAATAAATGTATCTGCGTTTTATTAGTATGCGTTTTATTTATCTATTATGTTTCATTATTTCACAATTTTTTGGATAAAAATTGTCTGAAGTACTGAAACATGCACTGGGTTGCGGGTGCACGTAATGGTACGGTTGGCAACCCTACATTAATAAGGGGAATTAAACATGTGTTTTAAGTGTGACGTTCGACGTCTAGATGAAAGCTGAATGGCTCAATACCTTTGTTTTTTTTTTGTAAATTCAAAGCGTTATGTTTCTGTTATATCTATATTTTTTGTTGAATATGATCTATTTAATGTTATTTGACGTGTGTAAGTGCTAATTTTTAATTTGCCCATATACTGAATAAATGCTTTGACTTTGACTTTGACTTTATCTAATCTTCAAAAATACATTTTAGGCAAAGCTCAGCTTATATTTGTCGGTCGGCAGTTGTCTTTAATCACTATCTCTTTTTGTCACGGGCGATGTTTAATAGTTCTATCCCGTTTTTTGGATTTAGTGTTGCGCCTTTGCTGCAGTGATACATATCGATAAACTAGGAATATTATCGACATTCATTTTACAATTAGGTATAATTTGTAAATTTGGATGCAGTGTGTCTCCTGATCCCACAGACCATTTATGGAGATCTACAGAGTAAGTACGTTTTAATATGGCTCCACACGATTAGTGTAGTAGTAGCCAGTGTCAAGTATTAAAATTGTTCAAGTTTTCGTAAATTCTACGTAGTTTTTTACTTTACCATAACAGTAAACGCATAATTTTTAATGGCATAATAGTACTTATGCATTATGTTTGTTGGCATATTATATAACCTATGTATATAAAAGCCAAAGGTTACTCATCACGAAAGTCTCGAAAACCGCTGAACGTAACAAAGATGAAATTCGGCAGGAAGGTAGTTTATAGTCAGTAGACGTCCGCTAAGAACGGATTTTGCGACAGGGCCGGATTAAGGGGTCTAAGGGCACTCGCACATTTTTTTATGGAAGTCCTTCTTGTTTTTGCTACAAACATGAAATTTGGCCAGAAGTATTTAGTAATAATTCGTTTATAACAGATTTTGCGACAGGGCTGGATTAAGGAGGTCTTATTGTCTAAAGGGCCCACGCAAGTTTGTATAAAAGATCTTAATTTTTTTGCTACAAACTTGAAATTTGGCCAGAAATATTTAGTAAACGTTCGCTTAGTACGGATTTTGCGACAGGACTGGATTAAGGAGGTCTTAGGTCTCATGGGAGTTTGTATAAAAGATCTTAATTTTTTTTTACGAACTTGAAATTTAGCCAGAGGTGATAAGTTAACGTCACTAAGAACGGATTTTGCGATAGGGTCGGATTAAGGAGGTCTAATGGCTCTCGTGAGTTTGTATGAAAGTTCTTCATTTTTTTCCTACAAACTTGAAATTAGGGACAGAGGTATTTAGTAAACGTTCGCTAAGAACGAATTTTGCGACAGGGCTGGATTCAGGAGGTCTAAGGGTTCTTGCAAGTTTGTACGAAAGTCCTTTTTTGTTACAAACTTGAAAATTGGCACAGAAGTAGTTAGTAAACGTTCGCTAAGTACAGATTTTGCAACAGGGCTCTGCCCTTCAGCTACTTTAGCTAACTCATATTATGATTTCTTCAAACCTCGATAGTGCACCTGATGTTTGTATACTTATATATTTTTACTATATACGTCCATGTTACGATAGTGTACTTAACTTTTATCGATAATTTTTACGGTAGTTTGGCATGGTCATCTCTATCTGAAATTTATGACTTTGTCCGCCCGTCAAAACTAGTCGGAACCGCCAATCACAAACAGTTCCCCGCAACCGCATACCTCGGCCAGTTGCGGAATTGATTGTACCGCGCGCCAACAATGATTAGGGGTCTAATTGCTATGAAGTCGATGTAATCATGTCATCAAAGTATACAAATTAGCTTATATTGTTTGTCTCCATATCTTCGGAGATAAATGTCAGATCGCAAAAAAATGGATGGGACCAAACGGGAGGCATAACCTCTCAAACAAAAAAATAATTTTTCAAATCGTAACCGATTTGAACTAAACAGAACTTCGTCAAATCTTAACAGACTTTGAAGGAGTTCTGAGGTAACAAACAATTTAAAAAAATACAGTCGAATTGAGAACCTCCTCCTTTTTTGTGAAGTCGATTGAAAAACAGCTTCTATATTATCGTTTCTCTGTAGAATAGAAAATAACAAATTACATACATTTACATTTTTCTAACTTTGTTTTTATTAGGGTGCCGTACCTAAAGGAACCCTTACTGAGAATTCGCTGTCCGTCTGTCCGTCCACATTTCAGAGGGCTGTATTTCCTTAACTGTTATAGGTAGATACTTGATATTTTCACAAAGTATGTATTACTTTAGGGAATTTCACAAAAAATAAAATAAAATATTACATACAATATACAAATATACTTGAACTTATGAACCATAATAGAAAAACACTTGAAATCTTCACAAAATAAGTATTACTATGGCCGCTATAACAACACATACTGAATAAAGTTAAAAATAACAGGGAGTCCCCAACCCATAACAGGAACGTGTTTTTTTAGTTGGTTTATGCTCGATTGTACAAATCGTTGTAGATAGAGACTTGAAATCAGCTCAAAGTGTGTACATTTATAATGGTTTCTATAACATCAAATAATAAAAACTAAATTAAGTTAAGAAGTAAAGGGGGGTTCCCCTTCAACGGGGGTCCCCATTAAAAAAAAATATATTTCCGGCAAATTTTATGTACAGTCCGGCAAGTATAACTTGGCGTGTCTGTGCGCCACTGTGCTTTTACTTTGTACTTTGATAACAGTTTCTCTTAAACCACTTTTAATTACTTTTGGCATTATTGAACTATTTTAATGTAGCAGATTTATCAACAATAATGTCGCGGTAATCTCTCAAACTTCAAACTCACAGTTTCAATTAAAAGAATTAGTTCCAAAAACCACCACCGCCAAGTTATACTTGTGGCACTGTAATCGGAACTCTACGTGTGCGAGTTCGACTCGCACTTGGCCAGTTTATTATATAATTCTTTACTACGCCTACATTTTTAGAATAGTAGCATTGTAATTTTTTATTCAGGCAACTAAACTGAAACAGGCTAACCCACAGATATCTGTGGGCTAACTGATGTGACCCCACCCTAGATCTAGTCTTCTTGTTAGGCTAAAATAAACTTTATTTCATTATAATAAGGCTTACATAATGCTTATCTTCAGAGGAATGTCACAGAAATCATATGGGAAACGAATCCTGTTTCTGTTACTCAGTACTATTAAGTATTCTGTGTTTCTGTTTCATCTCACACATTACAAAACATACACGAAAATTAGAAAATAGGAAAATACACTTAATGTTAAGTCGATATGGTTGAATATGCTATGATATTACATTGGTTTATAGTTACATACATCTAATACCAAATTCGTGTGTAGTGTCACAGATTATATAATAGTTTTACTACGTGTAGTGTGATGATAGTCCTTAGAACTACGTATAAAATAAGTTTTAGTGTTACAGACATAAGTTTCAAAATCGCAGATACTTCGTGGCTATTATTATGGTTTGAGAGCATATATGAGAGTAGGTAAGCTAAGCTCCCATATGATAGACAGCAAAAAATGTCACATAATTATTTTATGATAATGTCTTAATATGAAAGGAAACAAATATCAGATAATGTATAACTAAAGGCTATTATTTATTCTGTGCTACAGGGAACAGTGTCTCATGAAATAACAGGGAGTTTCTTTTTCGAGGAGGTTCTCAATCCGTCTGTATGTTTTTTTGTATGTATGTTACGCGATTACTCCGTCAATTGTGAACCGATTCGAATGATTCTTCTTTTAATCGGCAGGGAACACTTCCGAGGTGGTTCCATTGTAATTTCATCGAGATATGATAAGTATCTTCAGAGATTTGACGATAAACGTCTCAAACTTACTACTGTAATTGACTCGCGGGGCATGGAAGTCGGTTGTTTTAGTTTTTAAACTACACGCTAGGCCTGGAATGGGAACTGGCTCTCAAGGATAGCTGCCGGAACACATTAGAGAAAAGTGCACATACATTTTTCGATTGAAAAATCCATTGGTGAACAGCGGGGATTGAACTCGGTACCTCCAGATTCAAAATAAAACTGGCCAAGTGCGAGTCAGCATCGCGTCTCTTATCGCACACTCAGGGAGGGTTCCGTACAATACGAAACATAACGGAGTTTCAACCTCATATATTTGATTAATTGATATTACCAAGAATATTTGGTTTGGTCGCGATCTAGAAAGACGGGGCTCGTTAACTAGCGCCATCTATGTCATTTTGAAGAAACTAATTAGATAGATGGCGTTTAAAAACACGTTTTTTTTACGGGGACCCCCTTTAATTTTTATCTTTATTTTGTTTTTAGTATTTGTTGTTCTAGGGGCAACAGAAATACACCATCTGTGAAAATTTCAACTGTCTCACTATCACGGTTAATGAGCTATAGCCTGGTGACAGACGGACAGACAGACAGACAGACAGACAGACAGACAGACGGACAGCGGAGTCTTAGTCATAGGGTCCCGTTTTACCCTTTGGGTACGGAACCCTAAAAATGGCCGTATCACACTTTTGTTTACCCGACTGCGAAAGAAGGAGCTGCGAAAGGTGAGGAAGGTCACAGATTATATAACAGTTACTACGTATGTAGGGTTATGTTTTTCGAGTGTATTGTTTGTATATATATATATGTATGTATATTTCTTTGGCACGCTCTAGTCCCTAAACGGCTTGTCGTATTTTTATGTGAGTTGAGTCAATAGATTCGTCTTAGTCGTGAGAGTGTCACTGGGTACATCAAAATAAAAAATAAACAAAATTAAGGATTTTTGGCGCCAAAAAAGGCGAAGCCGCGTGCACTTCTAGTTTGTTCACTTTTTAGGGTTCCGTAGCCGAATTGCAAAAAACTGAACCCTTATAGATTCGTCATGTCTGTCTGTCTGTCCGTCCGTATGTCACAGCCATTTTATTCCGAAACTGTTAGGACTACAGAATTGAAACTTGGTAAATTCTGTGAACCGCTTTCCGATTTTTATACAAAAATAAATAATATAAAAGTTTAAGGGGGGGCAATACATGGAACTGAAACAAAAAAAAATTTCTTTAAACCTATGCGTGTGGGGTTTATGGATAGGTCTTTAAAAATGACATTGAGGTTCCTAAAATCATTTTTTCTCGAAGTCAATCATTTGAAAGCGTCTAAAGTGGTAAAATGTGTGTCCCCCCCCTCTCACTTTTAAAGTATGGGAGTGAAAAATCTAAAAAAATATATGCTGTAGATCTCAATAAAAACTATCAACGAAAATTGGTTTGAACGAGATACAGTCAGCAGTTTTTGAGATAAAGCGACCGCAAAGATAACTTTGTTTTTCATACAAACACTATGAAAAACAAAGTTAATTTTTTAGTTGCGAAAAATCATAGTTATAGAACACTTTACTGTGTTACGGAACCCTAAGAGTGCGAGTCCGACTTGCACTTGGCCAGTTTTTACTAATTAACCGACTTCCAAAAAAGGAGGTTACTCAATTCGACCGTATATATATATATATATATATATTTATGTTTGTTGGCGGATAACTTCGTCGTTGTAATGATTCTTTGTGTTGGAAAGGAGATATCCCCACGGAGGTACCATAGTAATTTCATCGAGATCTGATTGGTATCTCCAGAGATATGGAGATAAACACCTCAAACTTGGTACTGAAAATTAATAGTGCGGCATTTAAAATCGGTTATTTTAGTTTTTTAAACGAAACGAACGGTCAAAAAAACTTAGATGGCCTGTCAAAAGAACAGGACCTTCCAAAGACGCTGCTTCGTAATAATAAGTAAGTACAAAAACAGTGCCCGGGCAGGATTTATCATCAACTGAATAGTTTTTTTGTTCGCGGATGATTCTACCGGCTGTAAAGAGGCCCGATGGGATAGAGAAAGGATGTGGTGGCCTATAGGTAGGGTTGCCAGGCGTCCGGATAAAGCCGGATAAAGATAGAGGATATAGATAGGCTTTTTGATTGCGTGTTAGGCCAAAATAAACGGTGTTCGGCTTGTCCGGCTTTTGTTAGGCTTTTCACACTTCGCCAAAGAGCGAGCGCCGAGCGCAGGCGAGTCGACCGTCGGTCGCTTCCGCAGTCCGCAGTACTTGACTGATTTTACATTCGATTTTATGTAAATAAAATGAATGAAATAAAATTTCATTAGAATTTAACAAGATTTGTGGTAATAATCAAAGAGGCTTGATTTTACATACATTTTTTTTGTTGTACCTATTAATACTGACAAAATCCTCAATAATGTAGGGTATCCGGCCTTTTTACCCAAATGTCCGGCCAAACATATTGTTTCGGGTTGCGCTGAAATTTGGCATGCTGGTAGTTATTACGAGTTAAGTTCCCTCTGAGAAAGGATTTTCCAAAATTCACCCCTTTAGGGGATGAAATGGGGGTTAAAAGTTTGTATGGAGAAACAAGATTAGATAGTCTTTTCTAATCGAAACTTCACACAAGTGCTTCAGTAAAAAAATAAGTAAATACGTGTTTCAGTTTTTTTTAATTACACCCCTAAGAGGGTGAAATGGGGTAACAAAGTGTGAAAATCAATATTGTTTCAGATTGCGCTGTAATTTGGCATGCAGATAATTATTACGACGTAAGAGCCCTCTGAGAAAGGATTTACTAAAATTCACCCCTTAAGGGGATGAAACGGGGGTTCAAAGTTTGTATGGAGAAACAAGATTAGATAGTCTTTTCTAATCGAAACTTCACATAAGTGCTTTAGTAAATAAATAAGAAATAACGTGTTTCAGGCTTTTTTGAAATTCCACCCCTAAGAGGGTGAAATGGGGTAACAAAGTGTGAAAATAAATATTGTTTCGGATTGCGCTGAAATTTGGCATGCACATAGTTATTTTAACGTAGGTATCCGCTAACAAAGGATTTTTCAAAATTCACTCTTGAAGAGGATGAAGCGGGTGTTCAAAGTTTGGATATTTATTTTATTCGACATTTCAAACAAGTACTTCACACAAGTAGTTCTGTAAATAAATAAGTAAACACGACTTCCAGGATTTTTCAAAATGCCACCTGAAGTGGGGTAGCAAAGTCTGAAAATTAATATTGTTTGGGATTGCGCTGAAATTTAGAATGCAGATAGTTTTTATGACGCTGACGTTAGTAGGTATCCGCTTAAAAAGGATTTTCTAAAAATTCCCCCCGGATATTACATATTATTTTTAATACCTACTTCTGTAAATAAATAAGTAAATACGTAAATTGTTAAACACAATCGAAAATTTCATCGTGCCGACGGGACTTGAACCCGCAACCTCCTGAATAACATGTTCAGGTGCTTTTGCCAATTAAGCCACAGTGCGGTGTATCGGATCGTTACGACGAAATTAGTGGATTGCATTTGTTAACCCAATTATGCATTGGTGGCGCCATCTATGACTACTTATTACGTAAGTTAATCATTCGGAAGAAATCATTACAGTTTTCAAATCCGACGAGAGATGTTGCACTGCGTAAATCAAATATTATGTTTCTTTGAAGTGTTTACACACTTTATATTTTTGTAAATTGTTACACACAGTCCGTCAAGTCCCGTTGGTACGATGAAATTTTGGATTGTGTTTAACAATTTACAAAAATATAAAGCGTGTAACACTTCAAAGAAACGTAATAAGTAAATACATGTTGCAGGATTTTTGCAAAGGGTTGGTAAAGAAGTCTGAAAATTAATATAGTTTTTCGAGTTTTATAAATATGAATCCCTTTTTCCCTTAGTCACGCAATAACTTGAAAACGGGTGAACCGATTTGGCTTAATTTTACTTCTTTGATGTCTTTTATGATAGAAAGGTTTTTACAAAATAAAAGTTTTAAGTAAATAAAAGAAATCTTTAACGCGGGCGAAGCCGCGGGGCACTTCTAGTATATATATATATATATTGAATGTTTAAACTTCGTCGTTTATGAACAGATTTTGGTTATTATTTTTTTGTTGGAAAGAAGATATCTCAAAGGTGTTACCATGCTGACTTCATCGAGGTCTGATAAGTATCTCCAGAGATATGGAGATAAACATCTCAAACTTGGTACCGAAAATTAATAGCGCGGTAGTTGAAGTCGGTTCTTTTAGTTTTTAGGGTTCCGTACCTCAAGAGGTAAAAAAAGGAACCCTTATAAGATCACTTTCTTGTCCGTCTGTCCAGGTGTCCGTCTGTCCGTCGGTCTATCTGTCTGTCTGTCTGTCCGTGTGTCATCACAGATTTTCTCAGGAACGGGTGGTCCTAGCAAGTAGCAAGTTGAAATGTATACGAGTTACTGAGGTCTATAGTCTCTATTAGATGTATGAAAATCAAGGCCCTGAGTCAACACGATAAAAATATATTGGCCAATTTAGATTTTCGCGAAAACTTGTAAATACCAAAATTAACCTAAGTTTAAACTTTTTTTATTTTTCGGATTTTTTTCTTTACTTGTGCTCAGTCAAGTTCAACTACCCTGCTTTTAACCAAAATTGACAATTCTAGGTCAACCGGAAGTACCCTATATGTTTTGGGTCGAAAACCTATAGGGTACTTCCCGTTGACCTAGATTAATGAAATTTGGCAAAAAGCAAGGTCTTACAGCACAAATAAAGGAATAATTCCAAAAAATAAAATTAGTTGAAAATTAAAGGGAGTCCGAGAAGAATTAAGATAGGCCTCTGAGTTATATGAGCGCTGATACAATTTAGAGGTCTAGCTTGGAACCTTGGTACTTGATGGTACCTACCGACGTTGGTACGGAAACCTCGGTGGGCGAGTTCAACTCGTCTTGGCCATAGATCTATACCACCTCTATGGACTTGGCCGGTTTTATTTAAACGATCTTATACTTATCTTATAGTATTTGCTGTTATAGCGGCCATAGTACTACTTTGTGAAAATTGTAGGTCTGATCTAATATGGTTCATAAGTTCAAGCAAATAAACTGGCCAAGTGCAAGTCCGACTCGCATCGCAGGGTTCCGTAACACAGTAGAGTATTTTAACCGACTTCAATAAAAGGAGGAGGTTTCTCAATTCGACCGTATATATATATTTTTTTTATATTTGTTCGCGGATAACTTCGTCGTTTATGAACCCATTTTGATTATTCTTTTTTTGTTCGAAAGGAGATATCCCAAGTGTGGTACCATGGTAATTTTATCGGGGTCTGATAAGTATCTCCAGAGATATCGAGATAAACATTTCAAAATTGGTACTGAAAATGAATAGCGCGGCATTGAAGTCGATTCTTTTTTAGTTTTTAAACGATATTATTATAGTAATTTATTATTAGAGGTGCCCCACAGCTTCAACTGTGACTAAAATTATACTGGTTGTTATTTTGGGAGATACCATTTCCACAGAAAAGTGTAATACTCAGATGTGAGTAAAGGAGCAAAAAATTGCACTGAAATCACATCTATTACTACATACTATATCAATTGGTCTTGATATTATATATATATAGATAGGAAATTATAGTTACCTACATAATTTGATTGATACCCGTTTGCACTAAACTTAAGAACCGCCTAAGATTTAAAAATAGCTCAACTAAAGCAACATCGGGAATCAAAATCTCAAAATATATCTTGCAGATAGGCTAATGATCCTATATCATCACTACATAGTATAAAACAAAGTCGCCTTTTCTGTCCCTATATCCCTATGTGCGCTTAAATCTTTAAAACTACGCAACGGATTTTGATGCGGTTTTTTCCAATAGATAGAGTGA
The DNA here is from genome assembly GCA_954871355.1 of Cabera pusaria. NCBI lineage: Eukaryota > Metazoa > Arthropoda > Insecta > Lepidoptera > Geometridae > Cabera > Cabera pusaria. The sequence continues at coordinate 2,245,690 of OX940912.1, read as the reverse complement.
TTCAAGAGGAAGGTTTATATGTATAATACATGCATCATATACTAAGGCAACATTGCTAATTTTAGAGGTTTCTAACGTGATGTCGTAAATTAACCTATTTTAACCGACTTCAAAAAAGGAGGAGGTTTCTCAATTCGACCGTATATATATATATATATTTTTTTTTTTTTTTTTTTATGTTTGTTCGCGGATAACTTCGTCGTTTATGAACCAATTTCGATTATTCTTTTTTTGTTCGAAAGGAGATATCCCAAGTGTGGTACCATGGTAATTTTATCGAGGTATGATAAGTATCTCCAGAGATATTGAGATGAACATCTCAAAATTGGTACTGAAAATGAATAGCGCGGCATTGAAGTCGGTTGTTTTTTAGTTTTTAAACGATATTATTTTGGGCTTATTTAGCAATTTAGCAAAAACGCTGCCTAAACCCTACGAGTTAGATCAAATTAATGTACTACAGTATTGTACACCATAAAAAGGTCTACAAAAAAGTCCGCGATGGTATATGTTTATCTTTTAGGGATAACCCACATTAACCATTTTTATTGTTTACTTTTTACGTGAAAAAATGGCTTATTTACGAAGCTATTTTAAGCAATACGGCATTAATCCTTATCGAATTAAGTACCTTAAATACAGTGTGCAATTAATATAGATCAATATGGTTCCTTACAGCATGTAAATTAAACAAATATTTTCGGAGATATTACAAATTTAAAATTTGCGTTTGCGGCGGGCGGTACCGGTCGGACGGGGCAGTGCGGGGAGGCATGCCTATAAATAGCGCGTCGGAGGCCGCGGTTCTCCCTGTAGCACTTTGAATTTAGCAGCAATCGGACGCGTTTATTATCGGAGCTCTCTAGCGAGGAAAATAACAGTACTTGATAAAAACGTGCTTTTCAGCGCGACAACGCATCAGTTAATAATTATAAGTTACGATAAATAATAATCAATTAATTTAATAATAAGGAAATTATTTTCAAAAATCTTAAGTAAGTTCAGAAAAAAAAATTAATAGAATATAGCTATCTTTTGTTCTTGATGATTGTAGATTATCTTTTGTTTTTAGTCACAGGCATGGCAAATTATTTTTTAGGTGTTTTTAATTTAATTAAAATCGTATTTTAAGTTGATTTCATTAAAATCGTAGTTTAAGTTATTTCAGTAAAAAAAAAGAAAAGAATAGAATAAATATCTTTTGTTTTTTATGATTGTTGATTATCATTTGTGTCTAAATGGTAAGTATTTAGATGTTTTTTACTGCGGCACATAGGTACCAATAATATGGCAATTTGTTCATAGGTAGGTAATCATACATAAGTCTAGAACTGAGTCAACTTTGTTCAGAAATTATAAAGTCATGTCTGGAAGACGTCGTCGTTCGAACATAGGTCGTAGTTCAGTGAATGCTAAAAGAGTACGTTCACAAAGAGATGAAGAATCGTCAACAGAACGTGAAGCTCGACTCAGTCACCTTAGGGATAGATATAGAGCTGAGAGATAGAGAGAATCTTCAATAGAGCGTGAGGTTCGCCGCAGCCGGGATCGAGATAGGCATTCGGTTCAGAGAGATAGAGAATCGTCAGTAGAGCGTGAGGCTCGACTCAGTCAGCTTAGGGATAGATATAGAGCTGAGAGAGAGAGAGAGAATCTTCAATAGAGCGTGAGGTTCGCCGCAGCCGGGATCGAGATAGGCATTCGGTTCAGAGAGATAGAGAATCGTCAGTAGAGCGTGAGGCTCGACTCAGTCAGCTTAGGGATAGATATAGAGCTGAGAGAGAGAGAGAATCTTCAATAGAGCGTGAGGTTCGCCGCAGCCGGGATCGAGATAGGCATTCGGTTCAGAGAGATAGAGAATCGTCAGTAGAGCGTGAGGCTCGACTCAGTCAGCTTAGGGATAGATATAGAGCTGAAAGAGAGAGAGAATCTTCAATAGAGCGTGAGGTTCGCCGCAGCCGGGATCGAGATAGGCATTCGGTTCAGAGAGATAGAGAATCGTCAGTAGAGCGTGAGGCTCGACTCAGTCAGCTTAGGGATAGATATAGAGCTGAGAGAGAGAGAGAGAATCTTCAATAGAGCGTGAGGTTCGCCGCAGCCGGGATCGAGATAGGCATTCGGTTCAGAGAGATAGAGAATCGTCAGTAGAGCGTGAGGCTCGACTCAGTCAGCTTAGGGATAGATATAGAGCTGATAGAGAGAGAGAATCTTCAGTAGAGCGTGAGGTTCGCCGCAGTCGAGATAGGGATAGACATCGAATACAGAGAGCCAGAGAATCATCAGCACGAGTTACTAATTCATGGGTAAATAAAGAAAATTCTGCCATGAATTACGATCCTTCGATTTCTTACAAGGATGATCGTATAGTATCAATAGGTACTATGTCAGTAGTATGTGAATATTACTTGGCATTGAAATTCAAGGACGAATCAAAAGGCATGTGTTGCTTACAAGGAAAAGTCAAATTAGAAGAAATTCTCCCTCCACCTGAACCACTTCACTCTCTTCTTACGGGTGATCATCAGAAATCCAAACAATTCATGCGAAAAGATAGCAGGAAATCTTCATAGTAAGTATAGGGAAAGAGGAATTGTTTTACTCCAAATTTAATGCGTGCAGGCCAAGGGCAGTAATGAATGAATCAAAAATACTGGATCGATTTTAATCATGTTTTCATTGAGTGACATAGGCATATATATTTCATGCCCGTGCAAAGTCGGAGCGGGCCGCTATGTTTTTATATACAACGTTCATAGTTTTTCTGTAGTGTATTTAATTTAGTATCAGCATTGCACCCGTGCGAAGCCGGGGCGGGTCGCTAGTTTATCTATATTTAAAGATTTTGGTAGCCAGATTTGTTTATTTTGTGATATTTTGACAAGCTAAGGCGATTCTTAAGTTTAGTGCAAACGGCCATGAATCATCGAGATACATGTAAGTTACAGTAAATATACATCGATGGATTGCATAATCTGAAATTATTTTGATTAAAAGTCAAAGTCAAGTTCAAATAAGAAATATTGATTGAGTGTTTGTATGACTCAATCAAATTTATGTTGGTAAATAAATATAGATAATTTCCCATATTTAAAAGACTTATGACATGTTAAGACCAATGGATGTGATTTTTGTTGTTTTGTTTGTTTGATCAAAGTTTTTGCTGTTTTGTTTGTTTTGTCTGAATACTTTTTAGGGTTCCGTAGTCCTGACAAGGAACCCTTATAGTTTCGTCATGTCCGTCTGTCTGTCTGTCCTAGGTCATAAATTACGTTAATTTTAATTAAATTTAATTAATATAAACGATATTTATTACATTTATTAAACATTTATTTTATTAAATTTTTTTAAAATTTATTTATATAACTATAATTTTTCGCCACCAGAAAATTTATCTTTGTATTTCATAGTGTTTGTATGAATAATAAAGTTATATTTGCTGTTGCTTATATTTCAAAAAATTCTGACTGACTGACTATATCTCGTTGAAACCAATTTTCGTTTAAGGTATTTATTGAGATCTACAGCATAATTTTTTTTAGATTTTTACTTAAAAAGTGAGAGGGGGGAACACACCTTTTACCACTTTAGAAGTGTCTATCTTTCAAATAATATTTATTAAGAAAAAATGGTTTTAGGAACCTCAATGTCATTTTTAAAGCCCTATCTATAAACACCTCGCACGTATAGATTTGATGTTTTTTTTAGTTTTAGTTTCATGTATGGGGAGCCCCCTTAATCTTTTATTTTTTATTATTTTTGTATAAAAATCGTAAAGCGGTTCACAGAATACACCTACCTACCATGTTTCAGCTGTCTTAATAGTTTCGGAATAAAGTGGCTGTGACATACGGACGGACGGACAGACAGACACACAAACATTGTGTCATGATTTCTTATTTTTATAAGTTAAATTTACTTATTTTGATGTATTTTAATAATGAATTGTGCTCATTTGACTTATGTTTTGTGAAATACAATACAATACAATACAAATACTCTTTATTGACACCAATTTAGAAAATACATACTGAATAGGACTTAACTAATACTAGGTACAATGGGCGGTCTTATCGCTAAAAGCGATTTCTTCCAGACAACCTTTGGATGGACATAACATTATAGATAGAACAAGGACGGTGGTGTGTATTGAAACTGCCATTGGAAACGTTTTGACTCACACTGTCAGTGTCAATCGATGGTGCCAACCTGCCAACTTCAAAACTACCGCGAATGAGAATTGTCTGTGGCCTCTAAGCATGGATGCCAACCTTAAAAAGAAAACAAGAAAATTAACGCGGTAGAGAGTTGGCAGTCGGGCTTCAGTTCGGTCTTGGCGTTTAAACTAGTAGGTCGTTGTTATAAAAGTACCTCTAAATTCTCGACATTTATTGTATGGTTTGTGATGTACCGACATTGGTCGGATGTATATTATACGAAGTTTGCGCCCATTACACGATGTTTCAATTGGAAGAAGGTGTTTTACTTACAATTGCGAATCTATAAGGGTTCCGTTTTTTCCATTCGGCTACGGAACCCTAAACACGCCGAAAAAAGACGTTTCTTGTATACACCCCTATAGGGACCCTCTGTTATATTTAATTTTATTTTGTTTTTAGTATTTGTTATTAAATCCCCCATAGTAATACATACTTTGTGAAAATTTCAAATATCTACCTATTAGGCCTCTTGTTACGTCCGTTGTTTTCACCGGACAACGGACGGTTTTTTTTAGCCGGACTCACAGGGTTTTTTTTTTGTTCCGCACGTTTTATTCCTCCGACATTGGTCGGAGACCTTTTTGAGCGGGTATACTGTAAAATAAAATGCATTAAGCTATTGAGCGTTCACTGGACTCATGGTGTTGTATGGCTTATAAGAAATGTATGTAGTTGTAGATGCACCGGATTGCAGTCCGGCGACAAATCCGAGTCCGACAAAAAACGGTCCGTTCTCCGGTAAAAACAACAGACGTATACAAGCGGCCTTACGGGTATTATTATCTTTTCTATGCTTACGGCTTCGATCAAGAATCTATAGATAACGGGTTACCTACAAAATCAAAGCCAAATTCTGTCCAAAGTGTATACTGACTAATAAACAGAGACAAAAGTTATAAAACCGTTTTATGATCAACATCTTTACGACCATAATACCTTAAAATAAAGTCGCAATTCTGTAAAACATCATCTTATACTCACGGCTATTCGTCACAAAAGTATTTGTGTTCGACGAACAAAATAAGAGCTCACCGCCCGGTGTGAGCTCTTATTCGTCGGGACATTCTTTTTGCGTCGACCTTATATCTATAGATTCTTGATCGAAGGCTTACGGTTAAGAAGATACAGTACTGTAAAGTGCGGACGGACGGACGGATGGACGGACACTAAAGTCTCAGTAATAGGGTTCCTTTAGTACACGATTCTACATAAAATCAGCTGATCAACGATTCAAGAATACAACCCACGAAACATTTCTACGAACACTTACATTATAGCTTCTAAAACGAAAACTTCCATTGAATTTTAATTAGATATCACGTCGAGGAATTTTTATTATAACGTTACTATTTGTTTGTTGTTATATTTGTAAACCCCGACGCAAAAAGAGGGCTGTTATATTTTTCAAGAAGAATTAATCAAGAATAAGCATTTATTCAGTATGTAGGCAGTATTAATATACGCACATATACACGTCAAAATCATAAATCATAACCAATTAAACTAACCAAGTAAACAGAGCAAAAGCAGAATTTTAAAAAACAAACAAAAGTAATGAACCATTCAGCTGTCATCCAATCGTTTACGTCAGACTATTAAAAATATATTAAAGTAGGTTAAAACCAACCATACATGTAACTGTGTGTTTCAGTACTTCAGACAATTTTTATATAAAAAAAATAAAAAAGTGAAATAGTGAAACACAACTTAAAGAAACGCATACCGATCACAGCACAAATATCATGATCCGAATGGAACTGATTGTCCGTCTGTCTGCTGCATAATATTGTTTAAATAAAAATAATAAACTGACCAAGTGCAAGTCGGACTCGCACTCGTAGGGTTCCGTAACACAGTTAAGTATTCCATAACTATGATTTTTCGCAACTACAAAATTAACTTTGTTTTTTATAGTGTTTGTATGAAAAACAAAGTTATCTTTGCGGTCGCCATATCTCTAAAACTGCTGACTGTATCTCGTTCAAACCAATTTTCGTTGTTAGTTTTTATTGAGATCTACAGCATATATTTTTTTTAGATTTTTCACTTCCATACTTTAAAAGTTAGAGGGGGGGGGGGGGGGGGACACACATTTTACCACTTTAGACGCGCTTATCTTTCAAATGATTGACTTTGAGAAAAAATGATTTTAGGAACTTCAATGCCATTTTTAAAGACCTATCCATAGACACCCCACACGTATAGGTTTGAAGAATTTTTTTTTTGTTTCAGTTCCATGTATGGGATGCCCCCCCTTAAACTTTTATATTTTTTATTTTTGTATAAAAATCGGAAAGCGGTTCACAGAATACATCTATCTACCAAGTTTCAATTCTGTAGTCTAAACAGTTTCGGAATAAAATGGCTGTGACATACGAACGGACAGACAGACAGACAGACAGACAGACATAACGAATCTATAAGGTTTCCGTTTTTTGCCATTCGGCTACGGAACCCTTAAAATGGCAAGCCTAGAAAGAAAATCTGCGGACAAAAGAGGAAAACTGAATGGCCGTTGATGTGTGTATCCGTGAGTCTGTCTGTCTTGTCGTGTGGACGGATACATTTTAACACTTTAGAAGTGTCTTATCTTTTAAATTATTTGAGTAAACATGGTTTTCAGAACCTCAATGTAATTTTTAAAGACCGTTTATGACACGCCGCACGTACATATAGTTTTGATAAAAAAAATGTTTCAGTTCCATATAATGGGGAGCTTAATCTTTTAATTTTAATGTCTTCATTTTTTTATTTTTGTATAAAAATGGTAAAGCGGTTTCCATAATACATACTTAGCAAGTTTCAACTGTGTAGTCTTAATAGTTTCGGAATAAAGTAATAATGTAAGGCGGCAATAGCCCAATGGATAGGGTTTCGGACTGCTGATCGAGAGGTCGTGAGTTCGATCCCCACCACACCCATTGCACTATTGACGTGAACCCACTCCAGACACAAGCATATTTAGCTTAGTTGGAGGGGTCAACAAGAATACTAGTAATTTTTTATTTTTTTTTTAATTTAAAGATTACTCGCAATGTGGGTTGCAAATTACTAATTTCTTGTTAACCCCTCCAACTAAGCTAAATATGCTTGTGTCTGGAGTGGGTTCACGGCAATAGTGCAATTGGTGGGGTGGGGCTCGAACTCACGACCTCTCGATCGCCAGTCCGACACCCTATCCATTGGGCTATTGCCACCTTTTAAAAGTAATGTGCAACCTACATTGCGAGTAATCTTTAAAAAGAAGTGGCAGTGACATACAGACGGAAAGACAGACAGATAGACATAACGAATCTATAAGCGTTCCGTTTTTTGCCATTCGGCTACGGAACCTTAAAAAGCATAGGTTACTGCTTTGATTTTACGTATATAATAATATCTGAATGTATCGTTAATATCCCACGTGCATCGTTGGTACGTGTATACCTCGCGTTATCCACCACTGATAACGTCACAAGCCGATAATAATGATAACATTGATAACAGATACGCTGTGAACTTTAGCCGCCCAAAGACGTAGTAACTATTATATAATCTACAAATAACACCGGCCAACTAACTAACTAAACTAAACTAACCGGCCAAGTGCGTGTCAGGCCACGCGCAGTGTAGGGTTCCGTAGTAGCCCGTTATTCAATCTTTACAAGTCTTTACCCGTTATAAACAAGCAACTAGGTACTTCGTCTTTGTCACTTTAAAGGATTTATTCTGAGGATTTTGTATTTGGTACAAAATAATCCAATACCCAAGTTCAACGACTATTACTGCTAAACTAATAAAGTTATCTTAATTGCTATAGTTTTCCTTTAAAGTTTATGAAATGCACTATGGTATTAGCAAACCTTAAGTCATTTTAAAAGACCTATTCAACGATACGCCACACAATGAGGTAGACGACGAAAAAAAAATCATCCCCACTTTTCATGTAGGGGAGCTACCCTAAAAAAAATATTTTTCAAAATTTTATTTCACCACTTTGTCGGCGTAATTTATATACATACCCCTACAAAATTACAGCTTTCTAGTATTAACGGTCTCTTAGCAAAACCTCGGACAGACAGACAGACAGACAGACATACAGATAGACAGACAGACGGACATGACGAAACTATAAGGGTTCCTTGTCAGGACTACGGAACCCTAAAAAGCTTTCGTTCGTCTTTAAGTAGTTGTGGTACCAACTTCGTATATGCCCCATAATAATTGATACTTGTCATATTTAAAGGATTATCCAATGACGCCTACAAATACGGCGTTTTCTTCTATGGAACAGGTATGCAAATAATAATAGACGCTATCGTCTGTCCATTTTGTACCACAAAGTATCACAAAGTGTATCAGTCTAAGTGAAATTGTCAAATGTCAACAGAAAGAGAAAGGATACTGTGGGAGTGTGATGGAAGTTTCCGCCCACCATTATTTGACTGCCAAACTCCATAGAGCAAATTATTCTCTTGAGTTTCGCTAGACTGAAGTGTATCATACGTGAATTGTGCCTACCACGGAGAATAGACTCTTGTCTTTATCCGTGGTGGCCACAGACCTACACATACCTACATGTTAAACTCGATCGCGTACACCGGCCCCCATGAGAACGACCTTGAACGGAGTTTGTCCCTTTCTTTTGTATGGACAACTTATATATATACCATACATATAGTATAGAACATATATACGACTAGCAGGTTGTTAGACAAGGACACACTCCCACCCTGGTGTCTCTCGATTGGGCCGTTTTGTTCTACAAAGCAATTACAACCTTATTATTAAAGCATACGGATTAAATTGAATTTGTCAAAACATCTGCATTTTCTAGTCCGCCTGGGGCGGTACCACCACTTTGCCAATTAATTTTCAGCCGTGAAATAGGAATGTTTTTCGGTTGAAATGGCAAGGTGTCCAGTGAAATTACAGGGCATGTGAGACTCAAGATCTTTATGTCTCAAGGTAACAGGCGCAGTGCAGTGACATGCAAAATTCTGGACTGCCAGAATTTGGCATGTTGCTGTATCTGTCATAGGTAGACGTCATCGCTTACCATCAGGCGAGCGTCGTGCTTGTTACCTTTTACCATAAAAAAAAAGTGCACCATTCTTGTATATTACGTCTATGGTGGTGGCTACAGTTAATAAGACGTCTTACATGTATGTGTACGCTAAGCCAGACAAGACATTTCTTGTCTGGGAAAATATCATATAATGTGCAAGGAGCCCAACACTGCGGTATGCGGCGTAAAGGTCGTCGCCCACTTACACGACCCCGCCGTTGTAACTATTATATAATCTGTGACTCCGCTCCCAACCGGCAAAATTGAAAATAAACTGGCCGGACAAGTCGGACTCGCACTAGTAGGGTTCCGTACCACACTACAGTATTTTATAAGATAGCAAAAGATACCACTATCATTTTTCGCCAGCAAAAAATAATAATTAATAAACATTTTATTTTTTATAACGCCATCTAACGTCTAACAAAGGTGTTAGGGATCGACATTTCAATATAACGCCATCGTTATATGGGACGTTTACCTAACTAAGCGTTCATAGATGGCGTGAAATTGAAGTCGGTTCTTTTAGTTTTTAAACGATCTTATTGCGTCGGTGGTTTAAAATGTCGGTGTGGACTTCCTAAAACTATAAAAATGTCCGGGTGGTCGCTGGTCAATAATATTATCTATGAAGGAGATTATCTAGGAAGGTTTTAGTGTGTCATTGATGCCACTTGAATGTAAAACATCATGTCTGATCGGTTTGAATCAAAGACAAGAGACTACATTTTATTTCTGAGTTAAATAAAATTAATGTTTTGGGCGCGATAAGTCCCGTATTTTCATATTTATAACTAAATTTTATTTCACTAGCTATGCCCCGCGGTTTTACCCGCGTAGACATCGTTCCCATGAGAACATCGGGATAAAAAGTATCCTATGTGTTAGTTAAGGGTCGAGGTTATCTTCATACCAAATTTCGGCTCAATCGGTTTTGTAGTTTTTGCGTGAAAGAGTAACAAACATACATCCTTACATACTCGCGTTTATAATATTAGTAGAATAGAGATGGCGCTAGCGTTGATTTTAATAGCTCTCCTTGAAGCCTTGCCTAAATGTATGAGATCCTGCATCGAGCAAACGATATTTTTCGCGATATTGGAACTGATGCACTTGCTTCGTGATAAAACAACTCAAAGGTTGAACTCGTTGCAAAACGTTTTCTCTTTATAATATTAGCGTGGATTTGTATTGTATTATATGGAAGGCCCAGTGGTGTAGTCGGAGAATGGTTTGTTTTGACGCCAGAGTTACCAACAAGTTCAATTACCGCCGCGCCAGGCCTCCCTCACTGACGCATAGCTACTGCGCTTTATACCTAAACTTTCGAGCAACGCCGGCGGTACTATCTGCCAGTCGGTTGTCACTGCTCACGCGCGCGCAACGTATATTATTATTGAAATGGCGGGATAACTGCGCATTCGTATTCTATATTAGAAACGATTTAAGTTTTTCATAGTTATTTTGCGGGTTTGACAAAAATAAAACTGGCCAAGTGCGAGTCAGACTTTTGTCCCGCACATGGAGGGTTCCGAACGCCATCTATCGAATTTCTAACGAACTTCTAACACCAACTTAGTAAACGTTAACACAAAGGAAGAATAGTATTATATAGTAGTAATAGTAATAGTAGTAATAAAGATAAGATAAAGATATTTTATTTGCGTAAAACATGCGTATAACAAAAATTTGTGACAAAATATTCAAACGATCGACATGTTTTGCCTTAACAGGCGTGCACACTTTGCAGATGGCGCTGCTTTACTCACTACATATAATCCAAATTTAAATACATATTACACTGGTCATTCTAATAAACTAAATTGAATTATAAAATTAAAAGGATACAGCACAGTGTCATGAAAATAATAATAATGATTATAATTTGTCACTTAAAAATTCGTCAATACCATAATAACATTTCTGAATTAAAAATTGTTTTAGCCTATTTTTAAACATCATATTGTCCATGTTCTTTAAAGATTAAGGAATTTTATTGAAGACTGTTGGCGCCATACCAATTACACTTTTAAATAGTAATTGTAGTAATTAATATTATTAAATATCTGGTTGACCGAGCTTTGCTCGGTATTTTTTGCTACTTAAACAGACAAATATGACTCTTCCCGACATCTATTGACAAATAATTATACTATTTTTTTGAGAGCAACTAACTGCTTTACTGAAACAGTACTTCTACTCGCCAATAGATGTCGGGAAAAGTCATATTTTAAGTTGATTATCAATAAAGTTGATTATTGAAAACAAGAATAAAACAACATTTTCTGAAAATGACTCCTAGCAAGATCGATTTATCGCCCCCGAAATCCCCTGTAGGTATACTAAATTTTATTTAATCGTTGGAGCCGCTTCCGATATTCAGTTTAAGGTAAATATGATAGCGCGCCAACTTTGATGCTAGATAGGTGGCGCTGCGCTATCGTAAAAAACTTTTTTTAAACTTTTCTTTAATTTTTAACTTTGATCTGTTCTTAGTATTTGTTGTTATAGCGGCAACAGAAATACATCATCTGTGAAAATTTCAACCGTCTAACTATCACGGTTCATGAGATACAGCCTGGTGACAGACGGACAGACAGACAGACAGACAGACAGACAGACAGACAGACAGACAGACAGACGGACAGCGGAGTCTCAGTAATAGGGTTCCGTTGGTACCCTTTGGGTTCGGAACCCTAAAAAGCATAATATTTTTAATTTTTTTATGCTAACGATACTAAAATGACAAGACGGCGTAAAATGTTCTTTCACGACTTCAAATTCGACTCTTTGATAGGAATTTTCATGTTATTTTGTGAGGTAAATAAAAAGAATTCGTAAACTTTTTTTTTATTTCATTGACTCAACCCTTTACTGTATCGGGCGCGCGCCGGTACATAGCGCGCTGAACGAAGTAATAACAACGGTAGTTCAAGCACCTTAGACACATTTTTGCTAGTTTTGTCTGAAATAAACGTTGGTATTGTGTTTTTGTAGGGGAGTGAAATATCTGTTACGTAGTAACTATTGTATAATCTTGGTGAGCCCAACGGATTTTTTTTATCGAAAAATGTATGTGCACTTTTCACACTGTGGCCCTCCGGTGAAGGAAAAACATTGTTAAGAAACCCCCAAATTATGTTTTCTGTGCCCCAACCCTCGCATGGTGGTAGGACAAGTGTCCTACCCTGTGATGACAACTTTGTTGCGGAATAATAAATGTAATTCCATATATTTTTAACTTGCGTGAATGGAAACAGAAATTGGATTTTGTCTAAGGGTTACGTAGTAACTATTATATAATTTGTGCTAGGGGGGCTGAATGGTGCACAGGCACAGCAGATGTTTTTTAACCGACCTCACAAAAAGGAGGGGATTCTCAATTCGTAGGAAACTTGCATGCTTTTGTACACTTCGATGTCATGATACTGGCTGCTGGCTACTTTGACTAGCGCGACGTTTGAAGTCGTATGTAAATATGATGTGTTCCATACAAAAGAAGGGGACAAACTCCGCTCAAGGTCGGTCTCTATCGGGCCGGTAGTGCACTGTCATGTAATATAGTAAAACGTCTTTGGAATGCCTAAAAGGAAATGAGGAGTACCTACCCGCATTTGTGTGAGCCTTGTCAGTCATGTATGGCAAACAAATGGACCGGAAACTCGCAAATTCTTAACCAAAGCTCATCCCGGATCTTGGTACCGAATGTGTTCAAGGTCTAGAGAAGTGGATCTTTCCTTATCGAAACCTCAGACCTAATAAGAAGTCATTAATAAGTGTTTATTGAGATCTACAGAATATATATAATGTAAAAGTAAAAGTTCTTTTAGTTTTTAAACGATCTTATATAAAAATAATATCGTTTAAAAACTAAAAAACAACCGACTTCAATGCCGCGCTATTCATTTTCAGTACCAATTTTGAGATGTTTATCTCAATATCTCTGGAGATACTTATCATACCTCGATAAAATTACCATGGTACCACACTTGGGATATCTCCTTTCGAACAAAAAAAGAATAATCGAAATCGGTTCATAAACGAGGAAGTTATCCGCGAACAAACATAAAAAAAAAAAAAAAAAAAATACGGTCGAATTGAGAAACCTCCTCCTTTTTTTGAAGTCGGTTAATGAATCTCTATCATCCTTGGTCACGCCATAACTTTAAAACGGGTGGACAGATTTGATGATTGAAAAAAAAAATTATAGCCTAATCTGTCCACCCGTTATTTATTTTTGCGTTTTTATGTTATTTATAAAAGAGACGATTTATATAAATGAAAGTAGTTTTTAACGCGGGCGAAGCCGCGGAGCATATCTAGGCTAATACTTAATTGGCTACATAAATATGATTAAGTATAATACCTTAATGACCGAACTTTGCCCGGTATTTTTTTTATGGTAAGTCGTGTTTTTTGGAAACCTTTTGGCTTCCAATAATAAATAGGTTTTCTCACAAAGAAAAGGAAAATATAATCATTTCATCTGGACTCGAACCAGGGTCTTCTGGTTACGGGTCCACCCGGTTTCCCACCTAGCTATCATAACCTTGTAGAAGGTGGCGAAATTTACCTACGTATTCTAATGATATTGTAGCAGTTTTTCATTGCCTGAAAACATGGATAAAACGACGTTTTCAAAAACTGAAACCTAGCTAGATCGATTTATCCCCTGCGAAACACCCTGAATACAAGTACTAGTTCCTGATAGCGCTAAAATGACGAAATCTGACAGATTTTTGACAGCTTTTATATGGCGTCATGTGACAGATAAGTAACTATCTAACGCATTGTCAAGAACCGGTGAAACTGGCCCTTAATGGAATAAAAATCGTTGGAGCCGTTTCCGAGATTCAGATTATACAGGTTGTCGGGTATCATATGGTCCAAATAAAAACCATCGATGGAGGACTCTAAGGGCTACCCAGAAAACCCCCATGTATGTTCCGCGAAAATCTATAGTTTTCGAGAAAATTGCGTTTTACATGTTGTCGAGTTAGTCCCCGAAATGTTGCAATTTGTTTAAATTTTCTCCCAAACTGGATCAAAAGGCCAGAGCCCAAGTTTTTTTGTGAGACTATGAACAATGAGTAGGTCTGTCAGGGAAAACTACAGTTTTTTATTTAGGCTTATTATATTACTTTTATTATTGTATTGTATTATTTTCTGATAAAAAAATAAAACATCACATTTTTTTATTTAAACGATATTAGAACTTTTTCTTTGGGCAGGCTTTTTTCCCAAAAAACAGAATAAAAAAAGTTACAACCGATTGTAAAACTTGTCTGTGTTATGGACCTGCTGCTTGCCAAATTTCATACGGCTACGACAAGAGGTTCAGGTCTAAAAACATAATTAACGAAATGAAGAAAGGATTTTAATATTCAAATTATATCTTCTCAAATACGAGTACACTCTGGTAATCTCTTTTTACAGAATTAACGCATATGAAGGAAACATGCTGTAATAAAAGCCCAAAATCTTTTAATTAAGTAAATTAACGAATAAAAATTCAGGTTTAATGTTAAAAAATATCGACAATTTTCCTAGCCTATCTTTTGTCATTTTTAAAGTAAAAGTTCAAAGTTGTCAAGCTATGCACATGATATCGCCTAATAAAATTTATTTTTAGATGATAAAAGGAGTGATCACTTTTAGTTTTCTTTTTCTATGATTATTTTAGTTTGGTGTTTAATTTACGTAATAGGCAAGCGTTTGACAACTATCTCACTTGATGATAAGTGATGATGTGGTGATCGACCATGATGCTCGCTTTCTTAGACGATACTTTTACACTCGCGAGCTTGGGTCGTTCTCTCATATGTATAAATAAACTGGCCAAGTGCAAGTCGGACTTGCACTCGTAGGGTTCCGTAACACAGTTAAGTATTCCATAACTATGATTTTTCGCAACTACAAAATTAACTTTGTTTTTCATAGTATTTGTATTAAAAACAAAGTTATCTTTGCGGTCGCCATTATCTCTAAAGCTGCTGACTGTATCTCGTTCAAACCAATTTTCGTTGTTAGTTTTTATTGAGATCTACAGCATATATTTTTTTTAGATTTTTCACTTCCATACTTTAAAATTTAGAGGGGGGGGGGGACACACATTTTACCACTTTAGACGCGCCTATCTTTCAGATGATTGATTTTGAGAAAAAATGATTTTAGAAACCTCAGTGTCATTTTTGAAGACCTATTCATAGACACCCCACACGTATAGGTTTCAAGATTATTTTTTTTTGTTTCAGTTCTATGGGATGCCCCTCTTTAAACTTTTATATTTTTTATTTTTGTACAAAAATCGGAAAGCGGTTCACAGAATACATCTACCTACCAAGTTTCAATTCTGTAGTCCTAACAGTTTCGGAATAAAATGGCTGTGACATACGGACGGACAGACAGACAGACAGACATGACGAATCTATAAGGGTTCCGTTTTTTGCCATTCGGCTACGGAACCCTAAAAATCAAATAATTTGAGGTCAGGCATCTTAATGGCCAGAGACAGATCCATCGCGCCGGATACATCAACTTGTGTAAGTGTCACCCTAAAGATTTCACTTCTCCAGCGAAATTAATGAGAATAAATATCAACTTTAACAAAGAGATGCACACAAGAAGAGAAGTGTAGACAATGACTTTTTTCTTCATATCAGAAGAAACTTCATAAAGCATTATCGTATGTGCAATAATGTGCATTGCTGTAAAGGGACAGTTTGAACTTTTATCACAAATTTAACAAGAAAATCTCTTCATTTGAGTTAATTCTGTAAAAAAAGATTACCAGAGTATACACTCTGGTAATCTTTTTTTCAGAAAAAATAATTTGAATACTAAAATCCTTTCTTAATTTCGTTAATTATGTTCTTAGACCTGAACCTCTTGTCGTAGCCATATGAAATTTGGCAAGCAGCAGGTCCATAACACAGACAAGTTTGTAAAATCCGTTGTAACTTTTTTCATTCCGTGATTTTTTGGAAAAAGCCTGCCCAAAGAAATAGTTCAAATATCGTCTACACAAAAAAATGTGATGTTTTTTTTTTCAGAAAATAATAAGCCTAAATAAATAACTGTGGTTTTTCCTGAAAGACCTATTCATTGTTCATAGTCCCACAAAAGAACTAGGGCTCTGGCCTTTATAGTTTCGGAGAAAATTTAAATAAATTGCAACATTTCGGGGACTAACTCGAAAACATGTAAAACGTAATTTTCTCGAAAATTATAGATTTTCGCGGAACATATATGGGGGTTCTCTGGGTAGCCCTTTAAATCCTCCATCGATGGTTTTCGTTTGGACCATATGAAACCCGACATCCTGTATATATCTATATCAAGAATTGCTCGTTTAGAGGTATTAGATAGATAGATTAAATCTAGTATGGCGTCGTAACTTATTAATTTTCTTCCAATATCTGCTGGTGCAATGACCTAAAAACTTGATTAATAAAGGCGGTGGTGTTCTTTTCTATTGCTAACTGTCTACCTAGCTGTCTAGACATGAAACAACATTATAGAGGATATTTCCATTAGATTTTTCAACCGACTTGCAAAAAGAAGGAGTTTCGCAATTCGTCTGTATGTTTTTAGGGTTCCGTACCCAAAGGGTAAAACGGGACCCTATTACTAAGACTCCGCTTTCCGTCTGTCTGTCTGTCCGTCTGTCACCAGGCTTTATCTCATGAACGTAATAGTTAGACAGTTGAAACTTTCACAAATGATGTATTTCTGTTGCCGCTATAACAACAAATACTAAAAACAGAATAAAGTTAAAGATAATAGAGGGTCCCCATACAAGAAACGTGTTGTTTTCGGCATTTCACGCCATCTATGAACGCTTAGTTAGGTAAACGTTCCATAGATGGCGTTATATTGAAATGTCGATCCCTAACTCCTTTGTTAGACGTTAGATGGCGTTATAAGAAATAAAATGTTTATTAATAATTATTTTTTGCTGGCGAAAAATGATAGTGGTATTTTTTGCTCGATCTTATAAAATACTGTAGTGTGGTACGGAACCCTACTTGTGCGAGTCCGACTTGCACTTGGCCAGTTTATTTTATATATTTTTTTGTACTACCTATGTTACGCGATTACTCCGTCAATTGTGAACCGATTAAAATAATTCTTCTTTTAATTGGTAGGGTAAATTTTTGAAGTGTGAAGATGTGTTTAGTATCTCCAGAGATATGACGATAAACGTCTCAAACTTTCTACGGAAATTGACTCGCGGGAGTCGCGGGGCATGGAAGTAGGTTGTTCCGGTTTTTATGTTCTCTCAATAATATAGTAACTAGCTACGCCCCATGGATTTGCCTGCGTTTCAGAGAAGTTATAGCGAGGTAGGTACCACCACAGAATAAATAATAGTACAACTAATAATTAAATTAAGTTTATGGACATCTAGGGTAAAAGGACCAAATTTTGGCACTAATCATGAGTAGCGCACCTACGTGAGATTGAAATCAGAAATTGTAGGTTACTGAGCATGATCTTAGCATTTGCTTTTTCAAATCTACACTAAATGTAAAGAAGACAGATTTGCTATTTTGTTTGTTACAATTTAAGTCAAACACTACTAAACCGATTAAATAAATTCTTTCACTAATGGAAAGCTACATTATCAACGAGTAACATAAGCTATATTTTATCCCCGTATTCTTACGGGAACGGGAACTACGCGGGTGAAACCGCGAGGCGCTGCTAGTATTACAATACTAGCATGCATTGACGTATTGCTGTAGACTCGGCTGCACAAAAACTTAAAGTTTCGGTTTCAAATTCTTGGGTATGGAACCCTAAAATCTAAGTACCTACAGTTACATCAAAATCGAAATATATTTATTGTAAATATTGTGTTACATAAGATGGTATGTTTATATTTTTATCAACAGTATGCCCTTTTCGGTCGTACAATAAAGCTCTCTGCTTAACTAGGTTATAAAGTGAGAATTACTAATTAAACGTGAAATATGGATGATATCAATAAAGACTTAAAATTATAATTACCTTTCTATTAAATATATGAAGAGATTATTATAGACTTATTCTTATTTTTCATATGTTATTTACAACGACTTTTAATTTTCTAATTTTAAATTACAAATTAAGGGTCCCCCCCCTTCGTGATGCCGTTAACTGGACCTACAGATCTGTGACTGGACGGTCTGGACCAGTGCCAAAACGTGGTCTTTTTAGCCTAATAAAATAGGTAAAGTCTATCGGGTCTGTGTGTTCTAGCCAGCATTTCAGTTATTAGTACAGTCCGGCAAGTATAACTTGGCGTGCCTGTGCGCCACTGTGCTTTTACTTTGTACTTTGATAACAGTTTCTCTTAAACCACTTTTAATTACTTTTGGCATTATTGAACTATTTTAATGTAGCAGATTTATCAACAATAATGTCGCGGTAATCTCTCAAATGTCAAACTCACAGTTTCAATTAAAAGAATTAGTTCCAAAAACCACCACCGCCAAGTTATACTTGTGGCACTGTACAATGTAGGTATTATATTTTCGTGACTCTATAAATATTGCTAAAGCCGTCACGTCACCGGAAATGCCTTCGTTTACGATCTGCGACGAAATGACCAACCGTCGCTAGAAGATTCGTTTTGCTCTTTGCTTATTGTACTTTAGGACTTCAGTTCACATAGTAACTATTATATACTCTGTATTTCAGTTCTTGCACGCGGGAATGTAGTAAATTAATGGGACTATGACATTTCCATAGATTTTCACAGTGGTTGAAGCATTACGTCGTAACTATTCTATAATCTGTGGCATTACACCAACGTGCAACGTTCCTCGCGTACCATAAATAAGATCGTTTAAAATAAATAATAGTTTAAAAAAACTAAAAAACACGCTTTTTATAGAAAACCGAACTAAAAAATTAGAAAATAAAATTAAATAAATTTAAATTAAGAATAGTGTTAAAAATTTCAATAAATATAAATTAATAATAGTGTAAATAAAATAAAAAATATTTTATTTAAAAAAAAGCGTGAGGTGCATGGTGTCTATAGTTATAAATATTTTATTGACAGATATGAGTAGAGTGATTATCATTTTGATAATATCTTAAAAGCACCCCTCGCTTTTTTTAAAATAAAATATATTTTTTAATTCACACTATTATTTATTTGCTGCGCTATTCATTTTCAGTACCAATTTTGAGATGTTTATCTCAATATCTCTGGAGATACTTATCAGACCTCGATAAAATTACCATGGTACCACAAGAATAATCAAAATCGGTTCATAAACGACGAAGTTATCCGCGAACAAACATAAAATATATATATATATATATACGGTGGAATTCAGAAACCTCCTCCATTTTTTGAAGTCGGTTAAAAAGAACCGACTTCAATGCCGCGCTATTCATTTTCAGTACCAATTTTGATATGTTTATCTCAATATCTAAGGAGATACTTATCAGACGTCGGTAAAATTACCATGGTACCACACATGAGATATCTCCTTTCCAACAAAAAAAGAATAATCAAAATCGGTTCATAAACGACGAAGTAATCCGCGAACAAACAAAAAAAAAACGGTCGAATTGAGAAACCTCCTCCTTTTTTGGAAGTCGGTTAAAAACTAAAAGAACAGACTAAAAAGCCGCGCTATTAATTTTCAGTACCAAGTTTGAGGTGTTTACCTCCATATCTCTGGAGATACTTATCAGACCTCGATGAAATTACCATGGTAGCACACTTGGGATATTTCCTTTCTAACAAAAAAAGAATATTCAAAATCGGTTCATAAACGACGAAGTTATCCGCGAACAAACATAAAAATGTATATACATAACACATATACGGTCGAATTGGGAAACCTCCTCATTTTTTTGAAGTCGGTTAAAAACGTATCTTGTAACCTAATACATATCTTGTATTATAAGTCATCAACTGCCATTGCCTCCCCATTAAATCTTCAAAAATAATAACTAAAAAAGTTTTTGATATAAAACTCCATGGTAGGCATAGGCACAGTTTTACATTGTAAAACTGTGGCATATAGTATAGATTCTATTTTATTCTATGGCGTAGGTAACTTTTAAATAAATAGCGATAGTATAGATTCTATTTTATTCTATGGCGTAGGTAACTTTTAAATAAATAGCGGGAGAAGCAAACATTCCAGATTTGAAAATGTTAACGCCCGCTGAACCAAAACGGTAAAGTAACCGACACGCGGTGCCTATGCTTTCGCGCGCTTTCGCATCCTGTCAGATTATTCAATGTTTGTACATTCTATGACCACACAAATAAAGTCCATATTCCTTTAGCAATCAGCTGACACTTGACAGATAAGTTTTTTTTATTTATGAATCGAATTGGGATTTAGATAAAACGCATTTTAGCCAAATGTTTTCTCTTTTTCTATCTTGGTATTTAAAACATTAAATAGAAAGAGAAGAAATTCATTTTAGTTAAAATTCCGTTAAGGATGTATTTTAATTCTTTGAGATATTAGGTTCAAATTGCCGTAGATAAAGCTGGACACTTGACAGGGTTTTCAAAGGCGATTATAATCGAACAATTAGGTGTTTTCTTGGAAATTGGGTAAGTATATTTGTGCCTCAAGCACATAAGTACTATATTTTTAGGTGGCGGCCATATTACCCATAGACCTTACTAGATTTCACTACGTTATAATCACGGAGGATAGGTTATAAGTGTAATCGTAGGTTTATGATATATACCCACAGTTTTCACTATGTTTTTGTAGTGGTAGGACTTCTGCTAGTCCGCCTGGGGCGGTACCACCACTTTGCCAATTAATTTTCAGCCGTGAAACATGAATGTTTTTCGGTTGAAATGGCAAGGTGTCTAGTGAAATTACAGGGCATGTGAGACTTAACATCTTTATGTCTCAAGGTAACAGGCGCAGTGCAGTGCTGTATCTGTAATATGTAGACGTCATCGCTTACCATCAGGCGAGCGTCGTGCTTGTCCTGTTAAGTTTGACCTAAAAAAATGTGTTATACTTATTTTGTGAAATCCTAGGCGCAGTAACTATTATATAATCTGTGTCATAGGTCTGTGATATTACCCAATATAGGTATATTACCCATCCTTCTTTAGCCCTAACCTTCGAGCATTTACCAAAGGAGATGTTAACGCAAGGCGTACCCCTCTGCTGGACATATAGCCATTTTTGGCCATATGAGCGTGCGTAACTACGCTGTTTTTTTAATACTGTGTGCGTGTTTCAAGCTAGTGTGCGGGATCGTTAAAGAGAGTGATTTGTGTGTGTGCAATGCGTGTTTACCTCGTCCCCCGTAAGTATCGGCAGACAAAATTTTTTGCGGATTACAACGTTAATATCTCCATTGGTAAATGCTCGAAGGCCCTAACAGTTAAAGTTACTAGTACATATACATACATACATACATCGATGGTTTCTATACTTACTAATAAGACGTGTGGTCTGTGGATGATGTGGAATGACCTTCCCGCCGATTTGAATAGAAATAGAAAGAAGAAGAAGAAATAGTGTTTCATTAATTAACAAATATCTGGTTTACCGAGCTTTGCTCGGTATTGTATGTGTATTTTTTTTTTGTAAAATCGTGTTTTTTGGATTTCTTTTGGCTCCCATGAATAGTTTTACTCACAAAAAATAGAAAAAAGAAAGGGGAAATATTGTCATCTCATCTGGTCTCGAACCAGTGATCTTCCGATCGCCATTCAATCGATCTTCCACCGAGCTATCATAACATTATCATATTAGTTGAAATTACCCTTTGCATTCTAATGATATTGTAGCAGTTTTTCAATGCCTAAAAACACGAACAAAACAACATTTTCTGAAAATGAAACGTAGCTAGATCGATTTATCGCCCCCGAAATCCCCTGTATACCAAAATTTTATGAAAATCGTTGCAGCCGTTTCCGAGTTTCAGATAATATGTATATATATTTATTTATATACAATAACTAGAAGTGTCCCGCGGCTTCGCCCGCGTTAAAAACTTATTTTATTTACTTAAAACCTTTCTTTTGTTCGTTTTTACAAAAGAATATTATATCAATAAACATATCGCGTGACTAAGGCAATTCGGGATTCATATTTATAAAACCCGAAAACCCAAAGGTTCAGACTTTGTTGCCTACCCCATTTCGAAAAATCCTACAACACGTACTTTATCTCATCTTGTTTTGCCATACAAACTATGATTCCCCGTTCCGTATCCGGGAGGAATTTTTAGAAAATCTTTTCTGAGCGGATACCTACGTCTTAATAACTATCTGAATTCTAAATTTCAGCGCAATCCGAAACAATATTGATTTTCACACTTTGTTACCCCATTTCACCCTCTTAGGGGTGTAATTAAAAAAAACCTGAAACACGTATTTACTTTTTTTTTACTGGAGCACTTGTATGAAGTTTTGAATAGAAAATACTATCTAATCTTGTTTCTCCATACAAACTTTGAACCCTCGTTTCATCCCCTTCAGGGATGAATTTTGGAAAATACTTTCTCGGAGGGAACTAACTTCGTAATAACTATCTGCATGCCAAATTTCAGCGCAATCCAAAACAATATTGATTTTCACACTTTGTTACCCCCATTTCACCCTCTTAGGGGTGGAATTTCAAAAAAACCTGAAACACGTGTTTACTTATTTTTGTACTGAAGCACTTGTGTGAAGTTTCGGATAGAAAAGACTATCTAATGTTGCTTCTCCATACAAACTTTGAACCCCCATTTCATCCCCTTAATGGGTGAATTTTGAAAAATCCTTTCTTAGTACACCCCTACGTACTAAGACAAATATACCCTCCAAATTTCAAGTTTCTACGACCAGCGGTTTAGGCTGTGCGTTGTCTGTCAGTGAGTCAGTATGTCAGGACAAAGATTCTTATAGTATTAGATAGATTGCTCGTTTAAAGGTATTCGATTTGATTTTTTGGATAAAAATTGTCTGAAGTACTGAAACATGCAATGGGGGTGCACGTAATACAGTACAGGTATAATAAGTACGGTTGGAAACCCTACATTAACCAGGGGAATTATAAATGTTTTTAAGTGTGACGTTCGACGAATAGACTGTATGGCTCATTACTTTTGTTTTTACCCGACTGCGAAAGAAGGAGGGCTATGTTTTTCGAGTGTATGTATATATGTATGTACTTATGTATATTTCTTTGGCACGCCTTACAGACTAAACGGCTAACTTGGCAAGTGGTGGTACCGCCCTAAGCGGACTAACAGAAGTTCTACAAATCCTCTTGTAATAAGTACTCAATGTTTACGTTCAAAGGCAATACTCATATAAAGGTCTTCTAAAGGATATAGATAACCTAAAAACTAAGCACATTGACCATAAAGCGCGTGCAACCTTCATACTTGAAAAGCGCGCCAATGTCAGAAAAAAACCACAAACCATTTTCAACTTTCCGCCTTAGAGAATAAGGGACTAAATAATGTTTAACGGACACATTTCCTTTTTTACTGCATAACAATAATATCGATCGTGAGAACTTAGTTGAAGCAAAGAAATATCAACTCAATCGTACAGTGTTTAAAGACTCAATTCGCGTGTCTTTCACGTACATACCTGTTTCTTGACCGACAATGACCTGTGAAAAAGCGCGGGAAATACATGAATGATAATTCAAAGTGTAAACACAATTATTATTCTTATAATCATGATTATAAAGCTTATTTTTGTTTTACACAAAATAAAACATGTGATGCGATTAATTAGGCATTGATTGAAAAAGTGGTTGCGGTTATGAAATTTGCGCAAGAAATGATTGTAGGATGGTAGGAAGAGTAACAAGAATCTGGTCTATTCTCTAGACAAATATGGCGGTTGGACGACATAGAAAAAGAAATTATCAGATTATTGAGCAGTTATATTCTGAAGTAGGTAGGTAATAATAGCACAGATAAGAAAAACCGTAGCAGGTAGGTTCTAAGAATAACATTAATCGATATTAAAATAATAAAGATAGTTTAAAAACTAAAACAACCGACATCCATGTCCCGCGAGTCACTTTCAGTAGCAAGTTGAGACGTTCATCGTAATATCTTTGGAGATACTAATCAGATCTCGATGAAATTACAATGGGACCACCTCGGAAACGTACACTACCGATTAAAAAAAGAATCATTCAAATCGGTTTATAATTAACGGAGTAATCGCGTAACATACATACAAAAACAAAACATACAGACGAATTGAGAACCTCCTTCTTTTTGGGAAGACGGTTGAAAAAATAATTATGTATGCTGTAGGTAGAGTGAACAAGCCGGCACATAGAAATGTCTTTAGCTTAGCTCTACCGTTTTAGAAAAAACAAAGTAAAGAAAGCCAGATCAAAGCACAGATTTAATGGTACTTTACGTACGAGTACCATTCCGTACCGTCGAGTCTTCTCGTCGCCTATACCGCAGTGTCTAAAGACAAAAGTTTTTAACCAGTGCGTCCTACCTGTCATGACATACGGAGCCGAGACGTGGACACTCACAGTTAGACTGGTCCACCAATTTAAAGTCGCTCAGCGAGCTATGGAGAGAGCTATGCTCGGTGTTTCTCTGCGGGATAGAATCTGGAACGAGGTAATTCGCCAGAGAACTAAAGTTATTAACAGCTCACCGAATTAGTAAACTGAAGTGGCAGTGGGCTGGTCATATCTGCCGCAGAACTGAAAACCGTTGGGGTACACTTGTCCTAGAGTGGAGACCGCGAATCAGCAAACGTAGCGTAGGATGTCCTGTGACCAGGTGGAGCAACGACATACGCAAAGCAGTGGGCAGTGACTGGAAAAGAAGAGCCGAAAACCCGAGCTCAATGGCGTATCTTGGGAAAAGCCTATGTCCAGCAGTGGACTGACACCGGCTGCCGCTGATGATGATGATTATGTACGATTAAATCTGTAGTTTGAATATAACTCGTAGTCGTAGGTACCATTAAATCTGAAAGACAAGTTTTTTTTCTAAAAACATTTTTTAGGCTACTAAGTTAGCCTTTTTCCACTGTCTCGCCTAATGGTAAGCGATGATGTGACCAAGGATGCTAAGCATGCTAGAATGGTCAATGAAGTAGCAAAAGTGGAAGCCGATGCAAAGATAGTAAACAATAGTTACTACATTTGCTATTTGGTCTGAGTAATATTGTTATTATAGTACCGTGGAAATACCATTAAGGTTTTTATTTATTGTAAAAGGTAACAGGACAAGCACGACGCTCGCCTGATGGTAAGCGGTGACGTCTACCAATTACAGATACAACGGCATGCAAAATTCTGGATTTCCAGAATTTTGCATGTCACTGCACTGCGCCTGTTACCTTGAGACATAAAGCTGTCGAGTCTCACATGCCCTGTAATTTCACTGGACACCTTGCTGTTTCAACCGAAAAACATTCCTTTTTCACAGCTGAAAATTAATTGGCAAAGTGGTGGTACCACCCCAGGTGGACTAGCAGAAGTCCTACCACTACAAAATTTTGAATTTTACCACGCCCATTAAAATATAAATCATGCAAAGTGGATTATCACCTAACTTTATAAAGTTTACCATAGTAACTCCAAAAATATTCTTTGACCTCTTTAATATTCGGTAATCAGCCGGTATAGGTCCACAGTTGGACATAGGCCTCTCCCGAGACACGCCACTGAGACCGATCTTCTTTATTTGCTCATAATTAAAAAAACTTTATCTAGCACATCGGCCATAAACAAACGTTAAGTTTTAAAATTAATGAATATGGTTTTTTTACAATAAGTAATAACAGTTGAAATGGAATTTTTGGTGAGCTTGAAACTTGGCTCAAACAGGTCGAATGTAATGAGTACCTAATTAGTGTAGCGCATGGCTGCGGCCTAATTCCTAACTAGGTTTCCCTGTATTTAGGACATTAAAACCCTTCCAGTCGCCGACTAATTTTATTCAGTCAGATTTTGATTCTTACTGAGGTTAGTTTTATATGATATTGTATTAATACAGCTATAAAAATAAATAAGTAGAGGTAGATATGGTAAAATAAGAATGAAATATTTTGCTTCCGAGCTTAGTAGTGTAAATTAGAACTTATTATTTATATTTAATGAATCAATTTAATGAAATAAATCTAGATAGATTTCTTCGGATCTTAATTTCCAGTGTTCTTCTTCATTGATGGATTTAAATAAATTCCTTTTTAGTAATACTCCATTCAAGTACCCACCTATTCAAGTCTCCAAATCCACCTTTGGATGGACATACGCTATTTGTATTTTGTATGTAGTACATGCAGTAGGTACTTAGCTAAGTCATCTATGGTCTGTCTAATGAAGCATAATAATAAGTAGATCTAATTAGGTGCCTTGATTACCATAACGACGAAATAATCGAGCATTTCCTAGAAATTAATAAAATACGTGTTTATAGATTTGAAGATTTCTTCGTGAGGCGCAACGGACGGTCGCATGTTCGCAAGATAACCAAACTTTTTTCTGAACTCGAATTTCGAACCTGTTTGCCTTTGCAGAGAAAAAGGCGCGCCGGCAAAAAAACAGCATGGCGGGCCGCCGCGCCGCGGTCCGGTCAGCTGATTCGGAATTTTGGTGTCTATTGAGGCGCCCCCTTACCATGTAATCGTAATTTTCAAGCTCTGTAAAAATGACGTTATTGAAAATGATGCAATGCTCTTTCGAGCTAATCTGAGTTTGGTTTTGTGCTAGGTAATCATTATTATTACAATTCAAATTAAATTATACAAAGAATCTCATTAGCGATTCAACGCGGGAATGCAGCCAGCGTTCTTGGCACTTTACCACACGGACATAACTTAATTTTTAGTAAGTTGTGTTTAATTTTAATTTTTAAATATTTTATGTTGCAATTTAATAAATGATACCAACATTCAAATACACATTTTCTGTTGGTCATTGACTCAGACTACCATAAAAAAGGCAGACAGATTCGTGCCGAACACCCGAGTGACCGCAAGTTCAGTAATACAAAATTCTTGAGTAATAAGTTTCCGCGCTCAGTCCGGCATGATTAGTACCTAAGCAACGCTGCGATGTAATACTGCACGGAAGCGTCGGAGCGTTTGAGGTAATTGAATATTATTGCTCGTATCAGCGGCATTTTTAATCTTATCTCTAAACATATCTAACTATGGGAATCTATACTAAAATAGAAAACCTCTCATACGACTTGAAACAAGTTATACAAGCCCTGTTTTCAACCGATTTCAAAAAAGGAAGGGGTTAATACAATATAGGGTAAGGTGTGGTGTGGTGTGAGGTAATGTGAATCATCCCGGGATATTAGTTACCTTATCATGATCGGCCTAATACAATGCTGATGTCTGTCATTATTTGAGTACATTTACTGTATTATCTGTAAAGTGACATTAATACGTAAGTACCTACATCTAATAACTTATCTACCTTCTGGTATTTCGAACATAAACAGTTATTCAATCGGTCTATTATGGAAGCTACGAACAAGGTATGCGCTTACAAAAGCAACATCATAATAATTAGAGAAGATAGTTTAAAAACTTAAACAACCGACTTCCATGCCCCGCGAGTCAATATCAGTAGCAAGCTTGAGACGTTTATCGTCATGACTCTGGAGATACTTATTGGTCTCGATGAAATTACAATGGGCCACATCGAAAACGTACCCTACCGATTAAAAAAAGTATCATTCAAATCGGTTCACAATTGACGGAGTAATCGCGTAACATACATACAAAAAAACATACAGACAAATTGAGAACCTCCTTCTTTTTAGGAAGTCGGTTGAAAAATTGAATAAGTACTGTCACTACTTATCTCCATCATCGAGCTCGGAAAAAAAGCTAGAGAGCTAGATTTATTACATTCTGCAACTGAAAGACTAGAGGGGGCATAAACGCATATACCTACGGTTCCTTAGTTACCCTATCTTTCCAGGGCCCCTCAAAACTATACTAATCGACTAACTCGACCTATCTTATCTCTAAAAACGACGGCCAGTATCGCTAGCTATCTCAGTACGGGGGACCCAGTCGAACTTGTTTGTCCGCTCAGCTGATTCCCGCCAAAACATGGCGTCAGGAATGTAACCTCTTTTATAACTGAAGTGCAGTTTTGGCGGCCAGTGCGGGCACGTGAAAATGTGCGGTTGATGACAGCTTCGCAAAGAAGTTAGTTTTATTTCTTCGTCTATCGCTTTTTACCCGATTGTCCAAAGGTGGGTAATGTTCTTTGAGTGTAATAGGTAGGTTACCAGATGTATGTTTCAAACCGCTAGAATGATTTTGATTCGCAATCGATCATCTTTGCACTCTAATGATACCTATATAATATATTATTGTGAAATAGTTTGCTCGTAAAAAATCTTCTAAAGGCCTAACAATGACAATAATAATAATAATTTACCCATAATAATTATTTGAGAAATCGTGTTTAAATAGTCCTCAACAATCTAACAATGGATACTATTTGTGAAACCTGTTGTAGTGTTAAAATGTTTCTCACGTCCGGTCTAACAGCTGATTTTGGCGCGAACTGCCGCCATTTTGTCATTTTGAAGACCCGTTCGAGAACAGGTTCATGCGGTGATTTTTTAATTTTTTTTTAATTGTTTAGTGATATTTCACCATTGACACTGTATTTCCTAAAGCTTTAGGTCCGTAAAAGTTCCACTAGTAATGTGCAACCCACATTGCTAGCAAGCTTTATAAAAAATGTATGGACGGTGCCAAATTGACAATGCAATAGTAAGTGTTTATGATTATGATGCAATCGAGCTGATAAGATGATACTAACGTGATGAAGGTTCTGGAACTCTCTAATGGCATTATTTAAAATGATAAATTTGTCGAATTAGGGATATTTTTACCATCGATATTCACAGGTAGATGCGGTGCTCACGCTTATGCCACATAATGGAACTAGAAACAACTACATGAAAACAAGAATTTCTAATGTCGAGCTTGATGTGCATGAAGAACAGAGGAAGGCATTGCTGCTAATTATTTAAATGGATCTGTAGCTGACATTATATTCTGTACGTGCTACACAAACGCCAGTTCGATTGTGACTAAGGTGAAGGAACCTAATTCATACGGTCCACATTGAGGAGCGGGGTACCTTATTTCCCTTGTTTTATATACATAGATGGATCTAATGTATTTAATTTTCCTGCGGTATATACACGAAGCCATGCTAGGTGCATACTAAGACAATCTATGACGTCGATGAATACAATACATATAAGAAATTGCCATGATAAAAATAATAGGCGTTATCATAATATAATTCAACCTACACTACAAATACTTCCAATGATCGAGAGGTCGTGAGTTCGATCTCCACCCATTGCACTATTTACGTGAGCCCACTCCAGACACAAGCATTAGCTTAGTTGGAGGGGTTAACAAGACTACTAGTAACTAATCAGTAAATATAACCCGGGGGTCTTCAAGTTGTGAGTAAACAGGTATCTTCTAGGTAAGCGTGCTACATCGTCGATCGTATCGTCACTTACCATCAGGCGAGATAGTGGTCAAACGCTTACCTATTTAGTATTAAAAAAAACTAGTAATGTGCAATCCACATTACTAGTTAGCTAAAAAAAAACCGGCGAAGTCGAGTTTTGGACTCTCCCACCGAGGCTTACGTAGGTAATTACCAACTTCTCTAACTAGGTTAAAGGACAAACTTAATTTTGCAGTTAGCAAGCCCTAGGCCGATGCTTAGCCTTTTTTCGTGCACTAACCGCAAATAATAAGTTTTGAATAGAAAATGTGCTTTTTTACGTTATTGAACGAAAGATTTACGGTTTTTAATATGTATTCCTACATAAGTGCTTCAAGAGCTTGCTCCTTGCCAAATTTTATGATTCTAGGTCAACGTCAAGTAAGTACCCTATATCATTGTTTTTCAACGTGTGGGTCGCGACGCGACCCACTGGGGGCTCTGTAAAAAATTGTTTTGTTTCCTGTAAGCCACGCGAGCGAAGCCTCGGACAGAAGCTAGTAATGTAATAAAATATAGATTATAAACAGTGCAGGTGGGAGGTCGCGAATTTTTTTTTTATACTGAGGGGCTCGCATCATGAAAAAGGTTGAAAAACACTGCCCTATAGGTATGTTTTGATTTTCTTGTCAAATCGCAAAATATGCGACAAAAACGGTCATATCTTTTGATCACGTTTTAATTTACTTTCATTTTTCCATCAGCTGAGAGATGAGACCATAAAGGTTACTCATTAAGTTACTGGCTCAAAACAAAAAAAAAATAACTCGAAACCATCGATATCCCAGAAATAAGGTTCACCAATGAAAAAGTAACCGATCAGCTGTTTAACAAAGGACCCACAATACGTTGAATAGTCGAGGAATGACCACGTCATAGTTTAAGATTAACTTGCCGACGTTTTTATAAAATATCTAAGTATTTGGTTTAGTAACCGTAACAGGTAGATGTGCCGTAGAATTTGAGTCAGTAGTTGAGGTCCACCAAATATTTATTTATTTATTTATTCAAATTATCATACATTGGGTAGGCTTGACAGTGTTTCAACCAATTCGCCCAACCAAGTTCTCCATCATCATCATCAGCAGCCTGTGTCCGTCCACTGCTGGACGTAGGTCCCTCCCAAGATGCGCCACTGAGCCCGATCTTCGGCTCTTCTCTTCCAGTCACTGCCCGCCGATTTTCGTATGTCGTCGCTCCACCTGGTCACAGGACGTGCTATGCTAAGTTTGCCGCTTCGCGGTCTCCACTCTAGGACAAGTCTACCTCAACGGTTATCAGTCCTGCGGCAGATATGACCAGCCCACTGCCACTTCAGCTTGCAACAAGTTCTTACAAACTACAATATTTATAAAACAAATTGGACTAAAATTAAACACATTTTACAACTACAATAGGTATTACACAAGTATTCAAAAGTGATCGTTTATCTTTATTTGCGAGAATACAGTATGAAAATTAAGGGTTCTACATCGATTTTGGTTAAATCTATGGGGTTCTAGCTTTAGCCAGCACAAAATTACAAGATGTTGAAAATGGCCTGAATGGCTTCGAGAAAAGGATGGTACGGCCGCGCCTCTTTGTATTGCTCAGCTTGGCGGGGGCACTGCCGTGCCCCCAGATAAACGGGAAGGATCTCGTCTTCTTGTCTATTGTACTTTTTTTATTATTTTTTTTATGGTAAAAGATAACAAGACAAGCACGACGCTCGCCTGATAGTAAGCGATGACGTCTACCTATAACAGTTACAGTGGCATGCAAAATTCAGAACTGCCAGAACTTTGCAAGTCGCTGCACTTCGCCTGTTACCTTGAGACATAAAGATGTTGAGTCTCACATGCCCTGTAATTTCACTGGACACCTTGCCATTTCAACCGAAAAACATTCCTATTTCACGGCTGAAAATTAATTGGCAAAACGGTGGTACCGCCCCAGGCGGACTAGCAGAAGTCCTACCACTACAAGAAACACTCTATTGTTACGTTACAAAAACTAAATTAGATCATCTTTTTGTGTCCTCCGTGCCGCGGAGTCTACCCCGGCTTACTCGCTACACTGGTGTCTCGCGGAGTATGAATTGATAACTCTAATGCGCTATAAACTATTTATTTTACACTATGTAAATAACGCTTATAATGGACTATATGCTATAGATATATGCTAAAGATACGCTAGATTAATATGATAGAGATGAGTGCGCTCGGTCGCTGCTGCTGATTGACACTGGTGTGACCCAATAAGACCGCGACCCACACCAAAAGGTAGAGTGCTGTTCGGTGCAATTTGTATCGAGCATATTGCTGTAGATACATAAAATGCTGTTTGATGCATTTTGCATCGAACACTCCGGCTCCGTCCGAGTGTTCTCCGTTCGCTAGCCGGTGAAAGAGAGAAGGGCAGAGGCTTGCCTCCACAAATATATGCTGCCACTCCTTCTCATGCAATGGTGGCGTACATACAATCTACAGTTCAGCGTAGTATTATTATCTTTTCTATGGTTCAGCCGTGATCATGGCGCTCGCAACAGAGCCGAAATATCGGAAACTCATCAGTAAGAAAAAACATGGTATATATCCCGTTAATAGTTCTAATACTAGCCTCAGTGACTTTGATTATTAAGATAGTTTAAAACCTAAAACAACCGAATTCCATGCCCCGCGAGTCAATTTCAGTAGCAAGTTTGAATTGTTTATCGTCATATCTCTGGAGATTCTTATCAGATCTCGATGAAATTACAATTGTGGACAATGGGACCACCTCGAAAACATAACCTACCGATGACAAAAAGAATCATTCGAATCGGTTCAGAATTGACGGAGTAATCGCGTAACAAAGGTACATATAAAAAAATTCAGACGAATTGAGAACCTCCTCCTTTTTTGTGAAGTCGATTAAAAACCTAAAAGCTAAATATGCTCGTGTTTGGAGTGGGTTCACATTCAATAGTGCAATAAGTGAGTTTCGAACTCATGACTTCTCGATTGCCATGCTCTGGCCATTAGGCTATCGTCGCTTTAATTTGATTTAATTAGTTATCAGGACACTGGTGGACGTGGTGGCCCTTCGACATGGCTCATTCTAAATCATCATCATCATCATCAGCCTATTTCTGTCTACTGTTGGACATAGGCCTCACCTATGGCACGCCACTAAGCTCTGGCAGCCAGCTTGCGTATATCATCGCTCCACCTAGCTGGAGGGCGTCCTACACTACGTTTACCGAGTCGTGGTCTCCACTCTAGAACACGTCTACCCCAACGGTTATCGGTTCTACGATAGATGTGACCAGCCCACTGCTTCTTTATCTTGCTAATCCTTTGAGCTACGTCGATAACTTTGGTTCTCTGACGGACTACCTCATTTCGAATTTGATCCCTCAGAGATACTCTGAGCATAGCCGTCTCCATAGCTCGCTGAGCGACTTTGAGTTGGTGAGCCAGTCGCACTGTCAGTGTCCACGTCTCGGCACCGTAAGTAATAACAGGTAGGACGCACTCGTTCAAGACTTTCGTCTTCAGGCTTTGTGGTATGGGCGATGTAAAGACTCGACGAAGTTTTCCAAACATTCTAAATAGCTGTCACTTACTTATAAGAAACAACTAGTCCACATATAAAGTTCAGTGTTAAGAACATATGCGAAATCCTTCTGACACAGAAACAAAGCTTAAGCACTGTTACATACAATACAGTCGCAGTAACCTGCAACTTTTTTTCCTAAATACTGTTAAATCTTTTCAAGCCACAGCAGGTCGGTTGAGAACAAAAGTGTTTTTTACACCTGATTTTATTTATCAATGTCAAAAGGTTGCACAAAGAAAGCTGGGCTGGGTCCCACACGATGGCACATACTGTTGGCCCCAACCATAGAAGTCTTAATATGAATAATAAGGCACTAGAATGGTTATAAGATCGTTTAAAAAACTAAAAATAACCGACTTCAATGCCGCGCTATTAATTTTCAGTACCACTTTGAGGTGACTATCAGACCTCCATAAAATTACTATGGTACTACACTTGGGACATCTCCTTTCCAACAAAAAAAGAATAATCATAAAAACGACGAAGTTATCCGCGAACAAACATTTAAAAATATATATATATATATATATATATATACGGTCGAATTGAGAAACCTCTTCCTTTTTTGAAGTCGGTTAAAAAGTTGTAAATAAGAAAAATTTTAAAAATAATAATAAACAGAATTCGTCGAGAAGACATGATAGCAATTGTTATGACGTCGATGGTTCTTGGCATGCGAACATCATGCAGGTATTACAGGTATATTTAAATCTAACTAGATCTACCTATTTACAAGACAAATTACATACATTTAACATAATATTGCTTTGTTAAGAAATTAAACATTTAAGTGCTTATTTGACTAACTTAACCTACATCTTATGTCTCGAAAAATTCTTTAATGGAGTAAACATTTCGTTCCATTATAGCCACTGACAGAGTGTGTAACGTAACAGAGCGCCTGGAGGAGGCCTACCGCACGCTACATGCCTAAAGGAACCAGGAACCTACAACATATAGTTAATGTAAACAACGAATCCTAAATTTAAAAGTATATTTATAAATAGGAGAGTGGGGATTTGAGGAATGTGGGGTTGAACGGGCTCACTATCTGGGTATTCCTGATGCTGTAGTTCCACGGGACAGTTTCAGCATTTAAGCTAATTCGTTAGAAATTTCAGTTTATATCACCTCAACACGGGAGATCCGTGACGCGATCCAGCGCCTTTTCAGCCATTCTGCTGTTGTAATTCCATAAGACGGTTACAGCATATAGCTAATTATGATGCGATACAGCACCTTTTCTGTTATCCTGGATTTACAATTCCACGAGACAGTTCCATAAGACGGTTACAGCATATAGCTAATTATGATGCGATACAGCACCTTTTCTGTTATCCTGGATTTACAATTCCACGAGACAGTTCCATAAGACGGTTACAGCATATAGCTAATTATGATGCGATACAGCACCTTTTCTGTTATCCTGGATTTACAATTCCACGAGACAGTTCCATAAGACGGTTACAGCATATAGCTAATTATGATGCGATACAGCACCTTTTCTGTTATCCTGGATTTACAATTCCACGGGACAGTTCCATAAGACGGTTACAGCATATAGCTAATTATGATGCGATACAGCACCTTTTCAGTTATCCTGGATTTACAATTCCACGGGACAGTTCCATAAGACGGTTACAGCATATAGCTAATTATGATGCGATACAGCACCTTTTCATTTATCCTGGATTTACAATTCCACGGGACAGTTCCATAAGACGGTTACAGCATATAGCTAATTATGATGCGATACAGCACTTTTTCATTTATCCTGGATTTGCAATTCCACGGGACAGTTCCATAAGACGGTTACAGCATATAGCTAATTATGATGCGATACAGCACCTTTTCTGTTATCCTGGATTTGCAATTCCACGGGACAGTTCCATAAGACGGTTACAGCATATAGCTAATTATGATGCGATACAGCACCTTTTCAGTTATCCTGGATTTACATTTCCACGGACAGTTTTAGATGAAAGTCTCCTTGAATTTCTTCAATATAATTCTTGAATCCTCTACTATTTTGAAAGTATATTCGGATTTTTCCAAATTCATTTCTTGGGAAAAAATGGAGAATGTAACTGGTTGGGATGGGAAAAAAGACAGTTTTTCCCATCCCAACCAGTTACTTTCTCCTCAGCCTCCGCTCGAATCCCGTCAAACATGATTTGTTTTCCTTCAATCTTTTTAAAAATTTTAAAAACGTTCCATCCACACGAAAAATAAAACGATTACATTCCAATATAAAAAGAGGATGGGCTATGAAAACATGCATGAAGTCGATTCAAGAAATTAGAAATATCACAAGTATTATGTTTCTTTGAAGTTTCTCACACTTTATGCCACCAATGCATAATTGGGTTAACAAATGCAATCCACTAATTTCGTCGTATCGATGTATCGAACCGTGGCTTAATTGGCAGAGCACCTGGACGTGTAATCCGGGGGGTGCGGGTTCGAGTCCCGTCGGTACGATGAAATTTTGGATTGTGTTTAACAATTTACAAAAATATCACAAGTGTTCTTCGAAACTTTCCAATAGTTTAATCTTTTATGTTTTCAGGTAAGGTATTATACAGTTTTATAGCCATAACGTAACAGTTTCTGTGGAATAATTCGTTATTACAATTGAGGCATAGCAAGTTTATTTGGGTATTTAATTGGGTACTTACAATGATCACTTATTTTTTTAAAGTGCTCCGGATGTTTTTTTTAACAAAATAACATACTTCAAATATATACATAGATGGCAGCGTAAGCACTCCTAATTCTTTAAAGAGCGGTTTGCATTAATCTAAAGAGTCTGCACAGCAAATTGCGCGAATGCAGCGTTTTTGTGCAATAAATGCGCGATTCAGTTCATCAGAATTACCCCGAATGACTAGCCCATACCTTAAAACTGAAGCGATATAGCCATGATAAGCCATAAGGGATGTTTCTCGCGAAGCAATTAGTAGGAAAGTCGGCGAAGTGCGAATACGAAACTACTAAGCTTCGAGCACACTTTATCCACATGTCTTCCAACTACAATGCTGGTGAATGTTGTACAATGCTGGTCAATAGTAATACTAATAACCATAGACGTAATATAAAAGGATGGGTGCACTACAGATGTTTTGACAAATTCAATTTAATCCTTATACTTTAAAAAAACTGGCCAAGTGCGAGTCAGCATCGCGTCTCTTATCGCACACTTAGGGAGGGTTACGTACAATACGAAACATAACGGAGTTTCAACGTCATATATTTGATTAATTGATATTACCAAGAATATTTCGTTTGGTCGCGATCTAGAAAGACGGGGCTCGTTTACTAGCGCCATCTATGTTATTTTGCCGAAACTAATTAGATAGATGGCGTTTAAAAACACGTTTTTTGTATGGGGACCCCCTTTAATTTTTAACTTTATTTTGTTTTTAGTATTTTTTGTTCTAGCGGCAACAGAAATACACCATCTGTGAAAATTTCAACTGTCTAACTATCACGGTTAATGAGCTATAGCCTGGTGACAGACGGACAGACAGACAGACAGACAGACAGACAGACGGACAGCGGAGTCTTAGTAATAGGGTCCCGTTTTACCCTTTGGGCACGGAACCCTAAAAACAAGGTTGTAATTGCTTTGTAGAACAAAACGGCCCAATTGAGAGACACCAGGGTGGGAGTGTGTCCTTGTCTAACAACCTGCTAGTGCTATATATGTTCTATACTATATGTATGGTATATATATATATATATATATATATATATATATATATAAGTTGTCCATAGGCCCATACAAAAGAAAGGGACAAACTCCATTCAAGGTCGGTCTTATGGGGGCCTAAAAGGCTATCACATACAAAATATTGTATCGTGAGATTCTCGTTGGAAAACGAATTATACTACATGCCAAATAAATCGAATTGACCAATCACGCGTCAACCGGAAATCCACTCAACAATAAAAATACCGTACAAGATTCCCAGTAGTCCTGCAAAGCCTACCGACAAGAACGAAATCTCATAGCACAAATAAAAATACAATAAAACCTCTTTGCCAAACATACAATAACCTCTTTCTTGGTACAATACTGTACACTTCTTGGTTAGTGAAGAAAAACATGCGCTCATTCATTATTGTGGTAATTCGACCTCTTTTGAATGCATCTGTTTTGTTGGCGCCAAAATATTGACAGATCTTTGCGCGGGTGGCGCTTTTTTAGGGTTCCGTAGCCAAATGGCAAAAATACGGAACCCTTATAGATTCGTCATGTCTATCTGTCTGTCCGTCCGTATGTCACAGCCACTTTATTCCGAAACTATTAGGACTACACAGTTGAAACATGGTAGATATATATATTCTGTGAACCGCCTTACGATTTTTATACAAAAAAATAGAAAGATTGAGGGGCCCCGTACATGAAACTGAAACTAAAATAAAAATTAATCAAACCTATACTTGCGGGGTGTCTATAGATAGGTCTTTAAAAATGACATTAAGGTTCTTAAAACAATTTATTCTCAAAGTCAATTGTTTGAAAGATAGAAACTTCTAAAGTGGTAAAAAGTGTGTGAGTGGAGGGGTCTAACTTTCAAAATAAGGGAGAGAAAGGTGAAAAGTGAAAACTTGGACATTAATGTTGTGCATTTGGTCTACTCTCCCTCCGTCTTACGAATTTTCGATCAGGTCACGTGTCCTGACATGAGTTTAACATTTTTTACCCATCCCAAAAAGTTCACAACGCCGCTGAAGAAGTTTTCACTTCAAACATATATTGTGCTGTAGATCTTAATAAGCACGAAAACGAAAATTGGCTTGAACCAGATATAGTCAACAGTTTTTGAGATGTAGTACATTTTCAAAATCGCAAATATAACTTTGTTTTTTATGCAAACACTATGAAAAACCAAATTATTTTTTTGCTGGCGAAAAATGATAGTTATAAAATACTCTACTGTGTTACGGAACCCTGCGAGTGCTAGTTCGAGTTACACTTGGTTAATTTATTTGTAATGCTAAAAGTAAGTAGTACTTTACTTACCTTTCAAAGGTCTACTTGTCTTTTTTGTTAGCTAAGTAGGTATATGAGATTTTTTTATTTCGTATTATTTTCTGAATAAATTCTGAATACTAATAATGATAAATAAAATTAACTGTAGCACGTATCTATAGGCTAAATTGCACCTGAATGTTATAAAATCCATACAATCTGCGACACAGGATATTCTTCTGCGACACAGGATATCCTTCTGCGACACAGGATATGCTTCTGCGACACAGGATATCCTTCTGCGACACAGGATATCCTTCTGCGACACAGGATATCCTTCTGCGACACAGGATATCCTAGTGCAGTATCTAGGTATAATCATTAGATAAGGCTGTAAATTTTGCCTAGAATTAGACTAAGTTACGAAAAGCCTTGTAATGTTTGCTATAATAAATAAATAAATAAAAAATAAATAAACTGGCCAAGTGCAAGTCGGACTCGCACTCGTAGGGTTCCGTAACACAGTAGAGTATTCTATAACTTTGATTTTTCGCAATTACAAAAATAACTTTGTTTTTCATAGTGTTTGTATGAAAAACAAAGTTATACTTGCGGTCGCTGTATCTCAACAACTGCTGACTGTATCTCGTTCAAACCAATTTTCGTTGAAAGTTTTTATTGAGATCTACAGAATATATTTTTTCTAGATTTTTCA
Organism: Cabera pusaria; assembly: GCA_954871355.1. NCBI lineage: Eukaryota > Metazoa > Arthropoda > Insecta > Lepidoptera > Geometridae > Cabera > Cabera pusaria. The sequence continues at coordinate 2,206,668 of OX940912.1, read as the reverse complement.
CTCCCTTACTTTAGAAGTTAGAGGGGGGGGGGGGGGGGGGGGGGGGACACACACATTTTACCACTTTAGACGCCTATCTTTGAAATGATTGGCTTTGAGAAAAAATGATTTTAGAAACCTCAATGTCATTTTTTTGTCTGTCCGTCCGTATGTCACAGCCGTTTTATTCCGAAACTGTTAGGACTACAGAATTGAAACTTGGTAGGTAGATGTATTCTGTGAACCGCTTTCCGATTTTTATACAAAAATAAAAAATATAACAGTTTAAGGGGAGGGCATCCTATACATGGAACCGAAACAAAAAAAATGTTTTCTTCAAACCTATACGTGTGGGGAGTTTATGGATAGGTCTTCAAAAATGACATTGAGGTTCCTAAAATCATTTTTTCTCAAAGTTAATCATTTGAAAGATAGGCGCGTCTAAAGTGGTAAAATATATATATAATTCAGATTTTATAAATTATGCACAATATTGCTACACCCTAAATAGTACAGGGTACATGTCAATAGTAATAAGTAGATTAGTTTTAGTCTAAGATACAACTATTGTACATTGTGTTGCAATAAACAATACTGAATACTGAATAAAAGGTGTGTCCCCCCCCTCTAACTGTTAAAGTATGGGAGTGAAAAATCTAAAAAAAATGTATGCTGTAGATCTTAATAAAAACTAACGACGAAAATTGGTTTGAACGAGATACAGTCAGCAGTTTTAGAGATATGGCGACCGCAAAGATAACTTTGTTTTTCATACAAGCACTATGAAAAACAAAGTTCATTTTGTAGTTGCGAAAAATCATAGTTATGGAATATTTAACTGTGTTACGGAACCCTACGAGTGCGAGTCCGACTTGCACTTGGCCAGTTTATTTTGTTAATAAATCTTATATTACGATTTTCAGTTTTTTTCCATTAATAATAAGTGCTTTAAGACCTTGCTTCATGCCAAACATGATTTTAAGTCAACGGGAAATACCCCATAGGTTTTATTTTATTTATCATTTATTTCAGAAGCTAAAGTTCCATAACTTTGTTAGTAAACACACCAATAAATTAAAATCTTAAGAAACTATGTTAGTACACAAAACATCTGGCATATACACTATCTAATTTAATTATATTTATTCACTTAATTTTGATATACATTAATTATATACATTATTATATTTTTAAAACTACCTAACTATAAACAAATAAATATACCTAATAAAAAACCATATAAACTAAAATGTAGTCTACCAAACCACTACCAGTAGGTAAAGTTCCCAAAATGCTGGCTGTAATCCCCCGTTGAATGGCGATGCTTAGTCTATAAACTTATATCTTATACACTGTCTTAAATAAGTATATAAACATTTATATTTTTTATTTTTGTATAAAAATCGGAAAGCGGTTTACAGAATACATCTACCTACCAAGTTCCAATTCTGTAGTCCTAACAGTTTCGTAAAATGGCTGTGACATACGGTCGGACAGACAGACAGACAGACAGACATGACGAATCTATAAGGGTTCCGTTTTTTGCCATTCGGCTACGGAACCCTAAAAATTGTCACTGAGTCACTAATTTTGCCAGTGGTTTAAGCTGGCTAGACCAATGACGCATGAAGTCTGAGCTTAGATCCTCTATAGTATAACCAAGTCTATAACCAACTCTATAACCAATGTTACAGTCTCACAAGTATAACTTGGCGGTGGTCGTTTTTGGAACTAATTCCGCTCTCTTGAAACTGTGAGTTTGAAGTTTGAGAGATTACCGCGACATTATTGTTGATAAATCTGCTACATTAAAATAGTTCAATAATGCCAAAAGTAATTAAAAGTGGTTTAAGAGAAACTGTTATCAAAGTACAAAGTAAAAGCACAGTGGCGCACAGCCGCGCCAAGTTATACTTGCCGGACTGTAGTGCTGCTGAGATCGTGTATCAAGTTGCAGACATATAAATTAAACAGCTTAGGGGAAGTTATACCACCCTGTCTTACACCACACTTCAACTTATATTCATCTGAGTACGTATCTAACCATCTCACAACATTAACCTAATTTTAATACCATATTTTAAACAAATGGATTATATCCATTGGCAGGTCAGTTTCTGTGGAAAGTTTCTGCCACAAGATATCATAGAAAACGAGGACAAATGTTTTGATTTCCTTGTAAAATTGCAAAATATGCGACACAAACGGTCATATCTTTTGACCGCAACAATTACAAGTTAAATTTTTTAACCAACTTCACAAAATGGAGGAGGTCCTCAGTTCGACTGTTTTTTTTAATGTTTATTACCTCAGAACTCCGTCAAATCATAACTGATTTCAAAAAAAATTTTCGTTTGAGAGATTATGCCTCCCGATTGGCCCCATTCAAATTTTATCGAGGTATGACAATTATCTCCGGAGATATAGATATAAACATCTTAAACACATTACACACCTTGACGACATATGCATTTGTATACCTTGACGACATGATACTACTGGCTATTTGACTATCGCGGCATGTGAAGTCGGTTTTTTTTGTTCTGTAAACGATCTTAAATTATTCATAGCCGAAAGATATACTATTTTCCTTCCTCTTCGTTCATTTTTTTAGGGTTCCGTAGTCCTGACAAGGAACCCTTATAGTTTCGTCATGTCCGTCTGTCTGTCTGTCCGAGGTTTTGCTAAGAGACGGTTAATACTAGAAAGCTGTAATTTTATAGGGGTATGTATATAAATTACGCCGACAAAGGGGAGAAATAAAATTTTGAAAAATATTTTTTTTAGGGTAGCTCCCCTACATGAGAAGTGGGAATGAATTTTTTTTTCGTCGTCTACCCCATCGTGTGGGATATCGTTGAATAGGTCTTTTAAAATGACTTTCTGAAAAAAGGGTTTCTGATGAAAGGGTTTCTAATACCATTTTTCGATTGCATGCTCCGTTTACGAAATATTACACTTTAAAGTGCAAATTTTTGTTCCAGTAGGGCGTCCCCCCCCCCTCTCTAAAAGCTAAACTGCTGGCTTGAAAAATCTGGAAAAATTCGTGATAATAGTGCATTTCATGAACTTTAAAGGAAAACTATAGCGGTTAAGATAACTTTATTAGTTTAGCAGTAATAGTCGTTGAACTTGGGTGTTGGATAATTTTGTACCAAATACAAAATCCTTAGAATAAATCCTTTAACGTGACAAAGACGAAGTACCTAGTTGCTTGTTTATAACGGGTAAAGACTAGCATTGAATAACGGGCTACTACGGAACCCTACACTGCGCGTGGCCCGACACGCACTTGGCCGGTTATTTATAATATGGAGCTGCAAACAAGCAAGCGGTACCAACCAGACATCCAGAGGTATTGCCGGAGTGTTGCGTGACCCTTATTATAGAGCACTCTTCGTTCCTCTAGGATACCCAAATATTTGTTCCAAGAATTTAGAAGATTTATGTCTAGAATGTACTAGAGAATATACCTACGCATTTATACCTAGGGAAGTACCTTTTTAATACAATGGGAAAATAAGCAATAAACTTATTTATTTAAAGAAACAAGGTAGGCTATAGCTTAGACAAGCAAGGGTAAGCAAACAGCAACTTCCTTGCAAAACTCTTAGAAGCAAATGAGTAAATACAACGATTTTATTTAAGGAGGTAGATGTAGTTATGACGAGCTTAAAATGGCGCAGAAAACTTGTCATAGTCACAGAATAAATAATTGTACTTACATCATAGTTCAGTGAGCGCTACATAACACTTTATCGTCAGCGCATTGCAACCTAATATGACGAACGCATGTTTCACAAAGCTGCTGGATTTTCAACCGACTTAAAAAAAGAAGGAGGTTCTCAGAATTGAGAACCTCCTTCTTTTTTTAAGTCGGTTGAAAAAAAAAATACAAAAAAAATACAGACGAATGTCTGTATTTTTTTGGTGTGGATGTTACGCAATTACTCCATCAATTCTGAACCGATTCGAATGATTGTGTTTGTTATCGGTAGGGTACGTTTCCGAGGTAGTCTCATTGTAATTTCATCGAGATCTGATAAATATCTCCAGAGATATGACGATGAACATCTCAAACTTGCTACTGAAATTGTCTCGTGAGGCATGGAAGTTGGTTGTTTTAGTTTTTAAACTATCTTAAATTATTTGCTATCTATTTTAATTTATTTTCACGATATTATGAAAATAAATTTGTCAATATTGTAATATTGAAACAGATAAATATATCTTACATATATATATCTTATATCTTATAGAATAACAATTGACCACTATATCACCTGTTGGTAAGTGATGATGCGGTCGAAGATGGTAGCACGCTAGGCCTAGAATAGGAACTGGCTCTCAAGAAGGTACATTACAAACACATTACACACATTATAGTTACTAATAATTTAAGATCGTTTAAAAAACTAAAAGAATCGACTTCAAATGTCACGCTAGTCATTTTCAGTACAAAGTTTGAGGTGTTTATCTCCATATCTCTGGAGATACTGAACATATCTCGATAAAATATAAATGGGATCACCTGCGGCATATCACACAAAAAAGAATATTCCAAATCACTTCAGGCGTCTTTGAGTAATCGGTAAATACATAAGAAAGATGATTACCAGGAATTGAAAACCTCCTTTTAATCGACTTCATAAATAAACTGGCTAAGTGCGAGTCGGACTCGCACACGTAGGGTTCCGATTGAACAAAATTTGCCGGAAAAATTAAGTATCTACATAGTTTTAACATCGATATATATAAATACCGTGTCAATACTAAACATGCTTATTTACTACAACGCCATCTAACGAATCTCGAACGAACTTCTAACACCCACCATGTGAACGTTAAAACAAAGGTCAGTGACCTTTTTGTTGGTTACCATCGTTCATAGATGGCACTATAGTAAAAACACGTTTTTTGTATGGGGACCCCCTTTAATTTTTAACTTTGTTCTGTTTTTAGTATTTGTTGTTATAGCGGCAACAGAAATACATAATCTGTGAAAATGTCAACCGTCTAACTATCACGGTTCATGAGAAACAGCCTGGTGACAGACGGACAGACAGACAGACAGACAGACAGACAGACGGACAGCGGAGTCTCAGTAATAGGGTTCCGTTGGTACCCTTTGGGTTCAGAACCCTAAAAAGGAGGAGGTTCTCAATTCGTCAAATCCTTTTTTACAATTTTTATATTTATGTTCACAGATTACTCGAAGACGACTGAACCGAATAGGAAAATTCTGTTTTGTTTGAAAGGGTCCCACTCAAATTTCATCGAGATATGTCCAGTATCTCCAGAGATATAACCACCTTAAACTTGATACTGAAAATTACTAGCGCGGCATCTTAAGTCGGTTCTTTTACTTTTTTAAACGATCTAACTCGGTCGCTGCTGAAAACACACACCGTGCGTTTTTTGATTTTTGGTATCGGAAGTAAAATTAAAAAATATATATAATAAATTTTTTTTAAATAATTTTTTTTACAAGGGGTGCGTGTGACATTCTGCTGTTGGATTTTAGTTTTGATTTGATGCCACAGCTACGAAAAAAAATTATTTAAAAAATTAAAAAATATGCGAAAAAGTGCCGCAGTCAAAGTAATTATTTTACAGATATGACTGTTTCAATTGAACGCTTTATTTCAGCTGATAATTTAGCGAATTAAAATACTCTGATCCTAAACGGGCTTAAAAAATTCGTGTGGACACTGTTAGACGTACAAAGACCCATCCTAGAAAAAAATCTTTGATAGCAAATATTTCAACAAAACACTAGTCGGCGGGCAGCGGGAAGTCTTTAGCAAATAGTTTTGTTTACTCTTCAGCTCCATGTTACTTACAAGAATCTTTGTACTTATCAGGATGCCTGGGAAATGGTAAAGGTCTTTGACATTCTCTTGAAGGCAAAACGCGTTAAGGTACGGACAAGTAATAGCTAAATTGATCATTAAATGACGGCAGTTAGATAATAAACTAGTCCAGATTATTCACCGACTTCACAAAAAAGGGAAGGTTCTTAATTCATCAGTCGGTTTTTTTTAAATTTCTTATGTATGTTCACCGATTATTCGAAGACGCCTGAACCGATTTGGGAAAATCTTTTTTGCTTGAAAGGGTATACAGGTAGTCCCATTTAAATTTCATCGATATATGTCCAGTATCTCCAGAGATATGGAGATACACACCTAAAACTTGATACCAAAAATTACTAGCGTGGCATTTGAAGTCGGTTATTTTTAACCGACTTCGGTAGTGTGTAGTAGGGTGTGAGGTCACGCGGTGAGATCGCGATGTTCACGCGTGACTTAACTCCCGAGGAAGAGCGACGGATTCTTGATACCTAGATCGAAAAATTCGACTAAAGGTAGGGGGAAGTGGGACTGATTCATACAAGGGGCACCGTCATACACTAGAGATATCTGTTGTTAGGCGCGCATTAACTGAACGACTTATGCGCGTACGCGTGACTTACTTATGTGTGTGTTGGCCCACGGAGTATGACAGAAGTCAGTTTGAAACTCGCGACGAGGTGACACGGAACGTGATTCGGCCACGCGTAAGTAATTTTATAAACGCACTTTAGACATCTTTATTTTAATAAAAGCTTTTATCTAGATTATTCAGTACTATTTTATTTTAAAGATAATAGGATCAAGTTTGTGAATTGATACGTGAATAATGATATATATGGTTGTTTTTTTTTATAGGAATATTTTTATTTAATTTTCTTTTGATGGGGTGGGTTCATACAGCAGTAAGCGGGGTACATTCATACATACATACTGTCTATGTATAGTATGAGAGCGTATGAGAGTGCCCCGCATGGGGGTACATTCATACATTTCTATTCACCATATTCATGTTAATTATATAATTTTTTTCAAACTTTTATAAAATAGCCTCACATGTGTATTTACACAAATTACATGATTTTGATACAAAGACAGATAGTTAGAGTACTAGTTTTTAATGAATCTATACAGATATTGATAACAGAGAAAATTCTATAAGACGAAATAAAAAACCTGTATGTGGCTGCCCCACTCTCCCCTACGTGAATTACAGCCGGTATATAACATTAATAATGTTACAAATTCACGATAATTTTAACAACTAAAATATTCATATTTGAGTTTTGACAGATCTATTAAAAATATACATTTAAAAACTAAACAACCCACTTTTAAAAGCACTGGCTGTAGCGCCTTATTCCTCCGTCAATTGTGAACCGATTCGAATTCACGATTCGAAACAAAAAAGGAGGAGGTTCTCAATTCGTCTGTATGTTTTAAAAAAAATATAATACAAATACAAAATTCTTTATTGACATTGTACAATATGATAATGAATCCATAAGCTCCCGAACTAACGTTGCTGTGTCTCAGGAGTCAATGGCTTCTCCCATATATGTCATCACTTTGTTTTATGTCCAATTTATTAAATGCTAACAAATAATATTGCTAATAGGCGCGTCCACACAGAGCGAGCAGCCTCGCGAGGCATTTGCCGTGCGAGGAAACTAACCCCGAACGAGCGCGGCAGCCTCGGAATCATCGCGAGGCTGCCGCGCGCGGCAAGCCCGAGCCATTTTGTTCGTTCGTTCAGTTGGAAATAAGACATCATGGCATAATTCGTATTATGCTCGAGCGAGGCACGAAACAAAATACGCGAGCGTCCAGAGTGCGCGCGGCAAACGACTGAGGCGCCTTTGAGCAAAACCAAAAGCCGACACTCGATGACTCGGGCGCTCGGTCGCTCGGCCGCGGCAGCGCGCGCGCTTGCCTCGGCCGAGGCACGTCCACACTAACCGAGCTGCTTCGCGCGACAAATGCCTCGCGAGACTGCTCGCTCTGTGTGGACGCGCCTAATTACTAACTTTTATTTTTAAATTAATTTGTGTGTGTGTGTGTTTGTATTTATGCGTATGTGTGTGAGGTGGGGTGTAGGATAATGGTAGGGTAAGCTTCCAAGGTGATCTCTTTGTAATTTCATTGAGATCTGATAAGTATTGTAACGAGGTATTTCGACTCGTTACATATTTTTCGTTTGGAAGCACATTTCAGCTTCTAAGACTGACAAAATTACCTTTTGGTTTTAAATAATTTAGAACATTTTCGTATTTAGCCATTTTTAGTCGATTTTAAATAATCGAGTTATTACTTGGTCTGTGGATCATTCAATATCCTATGGACAATCTTTCAAAAAAAAAATGACTTTGACATCTGTCACTTCTCGATCGGAGACGTCACTTTTCTTTCTTGCCCCTAGGCACACAAAGGGCTCATTTTTGGTAAATTATTTAAATCTGATTCAACCAGATGAATCCTTCTTTTAAATAACGAATGCGACGCTAATTGGCGTACATATAGTGTCCTAGTATGCGACAACGTCGTGATTTTGCGGTGAGTCAATTTTTGATAACCTAAAATGTTTCGCGTCATCCTTCATGGCGACAAATTACAATCGGATTTTTGGTTACAGCCTATGGCGCTGTTTGGACGACTGTAGTCTACTGTTTGGGCGACTATGGGTGTCGCCAACTGTTTGTGCGACGCGGGATGACGTCGTTATTTTGAGATGTTTGTTCGACGCCCCACGTTTGGATGTCGTCGTAGTTTTGAGCTGTTTGAGCGACGCTAGATGTCGTCGTCTATTTTGAACGGTGTGCTCAGACGCCCCCGGACGCTGCAGATAAGCAAATTTCATTATAACTCTTTTTATTACCCTTAAAAACTTTAATTTCATATTCGCAAGATGCAAGAAAGACAATAACCAAATTTCAGTAGTAAAATGTAAAATAAATTAACCTAAAAAGTAACGAAAACCGAATGGTATTTATAGTCAAATGTTTAGACATAGTATTCCGGCTTTAACTAAATAATGTGTATCTCATTCTGGAGGTAAGGGACGTTTTGAAGTATTAAAATTTGTCATACAATCCCAAACCGTGTTATCATTTGCCTGTCCCCCGGTCCGAGATTAAAAGTCTCAATGACACCGCTGATTTATCCTGGTAAGTTTTAGATCTTGGTAGAACAAGGGCGCTCGATATTCATAAATACTGTCTACCTAACATTAATTTTTAGCTTTTTATACTCTATAACCTTCATGTTACAACCAGTAACGTTTATATTTTTATAAACAAAATTTTTTTATTACAATTAGCGCGAGAACAGGGACCGGATTTACCTCCACATATATAATCTTTCTTGCATCTTATTTTTGTTTTTCTTGTCACAATTTAGTGCAATTTTTTGTTATTTTTTTAGCATTTTTACAGTTTTTGTACTTTGAAAACAGAATTGTAACTTTGTTTACAACTTTTTTTTGTATTTTAACAAAACTAATTAACATACAATGTTCTTTATATGTCTTATATACTGGATAGACTAATCTAAGTGTGTACTTACTATATAATAACATTTGAGATATGCGTTGTTTACATTTTGTAAGGAACTGACCTTGACCACATTGAAAGTGCTAAGTTTTTGTTTGAATTGATATAACTTTGTCTTATATAAAGTTATAACGTTTGTTTACTGTTGAGAAGCATTAAACTACATTCATATTAGAAAATACTAGCTTATTAACATAATTATTAACCAGTTTATTGATTTTACTTTTCACAAATAGATATAACCTTAGCCGTTGTTAATAATCTTGAAAATTAAGATAAATTGTGAATCTTTTTTGCATCTTACATACTTCACAATTTGAATGTTTCTTTGTACATTCAAATTTCTTAACATACTTTTGAACATTATTAAATATTAACATAAACTTTAAAACATAATAACTTAAACCGGTTTTAACAGAAAATCTTATAAACTTTGATGAGTTTTAACTATTCTTTGAATTTTTAGTTGGTTGTTTGTCTTTGTTTCTTTAATATTTTTGATTATTCATCATGACTGACAAACAGGTTCAATTTCCACCCTTGTTGGAAGAGAATTTACCTGGTACTTCTAGGGATGTTATTTCTAATCCGGCGTTGGATAATTTAGTTATGCAGAATGCAACAGAGGCTGTTGACCCTTTCTTACCTAACCTTGGTCATAGTAGCTTGCATAATTTTACACCTTTACCTTCGTTTAACTCGATGAATGTTCAACTCAATGAACAATTGAAAAAGCATTTGCCTTCAACAAATAAACTTCCTGATTTGAAGCGTAGTAAGATATCTTTTGATGGGAAAACTTGTGTTAGAGACTTTATCACTTCGGTTGAGGAATATTTTTTGTATAAAAACTTTGATGAAAACTTTTTAGTCGGTTCTTTTTCTGATCTGCTCACTGGAACAGCATCGAAATGGTTCCGTAGTATTCGAATTAGGGTTTCTTCGTGGACAACACTTAAAACTGAATTGTTGAACAGATTCGACAAACCTGAATTTGATTATCATTTGGAGTATGAAATGAGAACTCGCAAACAACGGAGTAATGAGTCACTTCCTGATTTCATTACTGGGATTTTAGATATGTCTAGCAGATTAGCTAATCCAACTTTTGAGAATGTTTTGATAACTATAATTAAACACAACATGTTACCTATTTACACACCGTTTTTATTTGGAAAATCAATAGACACTATTGAACAGTTTATCCGAATTAGTAAGGAATTAGAGATTTTAGTTAACCGAAAACCTGTAAAGGAAATTAAACAAAACTTTCATGCGGTTGAAACCAAACTTTCTTGTTTGAAGTGTAAGTCGACTGACCACACTTATAAAGAGTGTACAGAGATTCTTGGACCTGTGTGCTTTAAATGTCATAAACGAGGCGTTTTGACAAAGAACTGTGATACTTGTCATTCTGTCAATATTAAAAATAATAATAATTCAAAAAACTTGTAAGGCATCGGGCCCAGTTTTTAAAAAAACTTCAGGTGCTCCGATACCCAATTATAAACCTGATGATGATACGTGTAAGAGAGAATTTTCAGAATGGCTTGACTATTTAAAAACATTTTTTTCTGTTCATAAAGCAGCTCCTATACTTTTTACTAAACAAAATGATACTAGACCATTTTTAAAATTTACCATTTATAATGAAACTTTTTCTGGATTGCTAGATAGTGGTTCAAATAGCTGTGTTTTAGGTAATAACCAACACTTGCATTTTTCTAAACTAGGATTTCAAATTAAACCTATTGATGCCTCCGCTTGTACTGCTGACGGTTCATCAAGAAAAGTTATCGGTTCTATGCGATTACCGGTTACCGTTGACAATGTTTGTAAACTTGTAGAATTTTTAATAATACCCTCTTTTGATCCACCTATTATATTGGGATTTGATTTTTGGTTGAAATTTAACTTAGCTAAAGACTTGTGGAAAAATATTGAATATGTTCACAATAATAAAATTCAAGTGAACGCTGTTACTTCTACAGTTCATTTAACTCCTTCTGAGAAACAACAATTAGATGAAACAATTGCTTATTATTCAAGATCTTTAAATAAATGTGAAAGAAATTATAGTACCACTGAACGTGAACTTTTTGGCAGTTTTAGATTCAATTGAACATTTTAGACCTTATGTCGAAGGAATGAAATTCACAGTCGTGACAGATCATGCTAGTCTTAAGTGGCTTTTAAAACTTAATAACCCTAGTGGACGCTTAGCTCGATGGGCTGCACGTATTTCTCAATTTACTTTTGATATTGTTAATAAAAAAGGATCTTTACATCAAGTTCCTGACGCTTTATCTAGAATCAATATAACTTCAATATTAGTTTCCGCTATAAATATTGTCTCACCAGATGAAGATATAGAAGACCCTTGAGTAGGTGGTTATTGGGTGTTCTACTCCACCCACAGGGTGGTGGGTGGAGTAGAACACCCAATAACCACAAATTGATTATCTCTCGCCATTTGTGTTTTAGAACTCTCAACGACCCTGGTAAGAACAGGCAAAAAACAGATACAGAAATAGAAATAAAATAACAGAAACGAGCAAACGCAGTTGAGTATATAATTTTGATCAACATGTTTTAGAACTCTCGAAGCCTCCGGTGTAATAATTTTAATAAACATGTTTTAGAGTTCTCAAAGCCTCCGGTAAGATCAGGCAAAAAACAGAAACAGATACAGAAATAAAAACAGAAACAGAAACGAGCGAACGCAATTACTAGTTTGCTTATTTGGTAACCAAAAAAAACTCAACCGTTCCGCTCATAAGGTATATCGTTCGATCAACTGATGTGTTGTGGAACCCTCAATATATTTAAATTGGTCTGTTATAGATAGAAAAGAACGGAGAAAAAACTGAATTGGTGTTAAAATAACAGAAACGAGCGAACGCAGTTGGGTATATAATTTGATCAACATGTTTTAGAACTCTCAAAGCCTCCGGTGTAATAATTTTGATCAACGTGTTTTAGAACTCTCAATGACCCTGGAGTAATAATTTTGATCAACGTGTTTTAGAACTTTCAAAGCCTCCGGTGAGAACAAGCAAAAAACAGAAACAGATACAGAAATAGAAACAGAAACAGAAACGAGCGAACGCAATTACTAATTTGCTTTTTTGGTAACCAAAATCCCAACTGTTCCGCTCATCAGGTATATCGTTTGATCAATTGGTGTGTTGTGCACCCTCAATATATTTAAATTGGTCTGTTATACATAGGAAAGAACGGAGAAAAAACTGAATTGGTGTTAAAATAACAGAAACGAGCGAACGCAGTTGGGTATATAATTTGATCAACATGTTTTAGAACTCTCAAAGCCTCCGGTGTAATAATTTTGATCAACGTGTTTTAGAACTCTCAAAGCCTCCGGTAAGAACAAGCAAAAAACAGAAACAGATACAGAAATAGAAACAGAAACAGAAACGAGCGAACGCAATTACTAATTTGCTTTTTTGGTAACCAAAAAACCCAACTGTTCCGCTCATCAGGTATATCGTCTGGTGTTTTTCACTAGTAGTAACTGACAATTTACTTACTTAAATCTTACAAACTAATTTTGTATGACGAAATATTTATTAGATCAAACAAGATACATTTGTATAATTCCAGAGCGTAGGTGTTCATACTGGAAATCTGAAACAATATAAAAAATATTACAAAATTAAAATCTGCTACCCCTAAAGCACCAACTTTTATATTTTCTGTGCTTTAAAGAAATGTGTGTATATACGTAAATTAAAATTCAAGCGTAGTCACTCACCATTTTCATCTAAAGGATTTTAATTTATTAAATTCATGAAGATCTCATTGTTCCTGCTGCTTGTCGCTCCTGTAAAATAGAAATTGGTACACATTAGTTTAAAACTAAGAATACACAATTTTATTTTTAAAAATCTTTACTCAGAATAAATCAAATTAAACTTGGAAATAACTAAACATTAAATCAGTGTGTAGTTAATATAAATAGCAATCGAAAAATAATCATTTTTATGTAATTTTTTAATATTATTTTCTTTACCTAACATTTACATAACATGTTCAAAATAATTAGGATCGTTTAAAAAACCGACTTCAACTGTCACTATAATAAATTTGAGTAGCAAGTTTGCGGTTATTATCTCCATATTACTCAGAATAAATCAAATTAAACTTGGAAATAACTAAACATTAAATCAGTGTGTAGTTAATATAAATAGCAATCGAAAAATAATCATTTTTATGTAATTTTTTACTATTATTTTCTTTACCTAACATTTACATAACATGTTCAAAATAATTAGGATCGTTTAAAAAACCGACTTCAAATGCCACTGTAATTAATTTGAGTAGCAAGTTTGCAGTTATTATCTCCATATCTCTGGAGATACTCATTAGATCTTGATAAATTTACAATGGGAACCACTACAAAAGTATAATCTTTGACATAAATATATAATTTAAAAAATCGGACCACAATTGACAGAGAACAAAAATAATAAATATTTCACAGTGAAACATAGAACATCCTCCTTTTTTTAAGTCGGTTAGTAGGGCTTTTTGTCGTATGAAGACCTATTTTATTTTTTCGATTTCTAGTTATTGAGAAAATCTTTATTATATAATACGACAGAAACTTTGTTTGTAATTTTATTTTCGAATCAATCAAAAAAGTTTACGTTGCAAAGTATTATACAATAAAAGCTAGGTACTTACTTGTTAATTCCAAATAGTTAATTAGTATAGAATGAATGGTCTTGTTCACACGCTCGATAGTAGGTACAAACGTACGAAGGATGGATTGAGTTACATGTACATCGTAAGCATTTCTTTTAAGGGTTCGCATACACGTTCGTTTTTAACTCTGCGATTGAATTGTTCTGTAGGTACAGATAAATCATGTCCCTATAACCTGTAAATGTTTATACCATTAAGTTTGCACTGTACAGTTAATTGAATGCTATTTTAACCGACACCTAACCAAGGAGTAGGTTCTGAATTCGTCGGAATCTTTTTTTATGTATGCTTCTCGATTACTCAAAGATGGCCGTACCGATTTAGAATATTTTTTATATTGTTTGAAAGGACACACTTTCCAAGTAATTTCATTTAAATTTCATCGAGATCTGATGACTATCTCAAGAGATATCGGGAGACAAACACATCAAACTTGGCACATGACTAGCGTGACATTTGAAGTTAGTTCTTTTAGTTTATTAACGATTTTAAATTATAATTATAACCATTCAGTTAAACTATCATTCATATGTATAGTCAAAACTATTTAGTGAAAACGAGCAGTTAAAACTCAAGGTGTGTAGCGGCCTTACGACAAATTATTTTTAAACAGACTTAACAGATAGCGTTTGTACGAATTACTTTTTTGTTTGTTATATCAATCATTTATGAACTGATTTGTTTTTTTCTTTTTACCGACTTCACATAAAGGAGGATGTACTCAATTCGTCTGTATAATTGTATTTTTTTGTTACCTCAGAACTTCATCACTAATTAACTGTGTGTGGATTTGGAGAATGTTTTTATTTTTTATAAATAGAATATGTTTACAGTGTAGTTCCATTTTAATTTTATCAAGATCTGATAAGTATCTCCAGAGATATGGAGATAAAGACCTCAAATTTAGTACTGAAAATGACTTGCGCAGCATGTGAAGTCGGCTTTTTGTTTTGTGAACGATCTTAAATTATGTAAAAATGTAAATAGTAATACTTTCCGTGTGGTGTATTGTACAGTTCAAATAATTAGATACCGTCTTATTATCTAAACACATAAAATATGATTGCAATATTTTATGCACTGACTTTTAATTTTACGTAAAACATTAAAGGCAATCCGGACAACCGGGCCCCCTACCTATTTACCAAATCCGTTGCCAGAACCGATGATGTTAATTTTTTTCAAAATAATCATGCTGTTGCATGATTAGGTGCTTTAATAGTAGTATACAGGATGTATTGTAATGCTAAATAATGAAATGTAGCTGATCAGAATGTTCGTTTAAATTGAGCTAAAATAGAGTTAAAATAGAGAAAATATAAGGCGCGTCGCTCACTACCAAGTCGTGGCGGCGTAGTATTTTTGGTAAATGCATGTTGCCCTTTAATATCATCTGACAGAATATACACTCACGAACTAATAAACTGCACCAAAGTTCAGTATTACTTTCGAATTAATTGAATGGTCTTTTCCAGTATACAAACATACACTTAAGGATATGATACTTCGCTGCTATGAAGTTAACGAACCAAACTATAGGTTTCAATCTAACGTTTATATTTTATTTCTAAGGCGTCTCGGACTTTGATTTAGTTTAATATTCCGTAAATGTAGGTTTACCCTACCTAATTAGATTATTAATGTTGATCAACCAAAGAGTATATCAAAATAAACTTTAATAATGTGAGTGCCTGTTGTGGGGTTTTATAATGAAAAACAATCAATCAATTAATTTATTTATTAAGAATATACCAACAAAAAATGTTCGTTTTATAATGATTAACAAAGCCCTCTGTACTCAGCCATATACAACTTGACATTAATTTTAAAATTAAATTATTTGAAAGGTAATAGTTAATGTTATAATTTATATTAGTTATAATAGTTAAAATTTTAAATTTGTCAATTAATATTCTTGCACACTATAGTAGGCTTACTTCAGCCATGATAAATTACTTTATTTGACGTCTAGAATAGGTTTGCGTTTGCATGTAAAGCTGCTTAATGTTTTATTCTAATGGAATTCTAGTGGGGTAACGAACGCAGAACCATATGATAAAAAAATGACTACCGTACCATTCTTCTACATTACATGATTATGTATCTAGGTAATATTAGTAATTAGAGATGTTTCAGTTTAGCATATTTAAGCAAGGATGTAGAATTGAAATTTAAATTGTAGTAAGCGAGGAACATCTTCTTCGCTGTTCACGATGATATGGTAGAAAGAAGCACACCGTTGCCGTTTATGGGGCAAGGTTTATTATATGAGATAGAAGTATTACCTGATACTAGAATACTTAGGAGAATAAATAGGGGAAGAAAGCCTGTGAGTGAGGCGTTTTAGGCGGAGTTTGCAGCATGCATGTTCTTAAGACCTTAGATGCCTGGGTCTTACACCCGGCCTGGTGCAGCCTTAGGGCTACTCTGCCCCCTCATTCCACCTGGTAAACACCACAACATGTTACAATGTATGGTAATCATTAGATTATTTAAAGGGTATGTTCGCGGGGGACAAGTTTGAGCATTTTAAGAGAAGCCTTTCCTGACCCTTACTAATAATATTAGGGAAAGATTTGAGAGTAGAAAAGTGGAATTTATAGTCGCTATCTCACTGCTTTTAAGTTTATAATATATATGGTATTATTATATGTTAATAAATATGCCACGTACATGACCGTTAGGTCTAAAGGAAGGTTTTTAGGTAAGAAATATAACACTACACAACAAGATTTTGGATGAAATGTACAATTTATGCGCCCATCTTGTTAGACGGATTCGCATGGAAAGGTGGATTGATTTCAATGAAATTATACCTGTATCTCGGCGTTAGACAGAGATCTAGCTTTAAGCTTAAGCTAGAATATAACATCGATATAATTTGGACACTTCGTGCATAACAAGTTAAATATGATAACTCACAGTTTCAGTGTCCCTCAAAACTTTGAACAAAAAAACAAAATGGATGTCAAGGCGTGCCATTGACCACTGCACAGTGCACAGAGTACTGATCTGATACTGAATAGCCCTACTACGTTATAAGAGTAGGCACTTCTCTACATTGTTGATACCCGATTTATGAACGTACTTTATAGCCAACCTAACTTAACGGAAAGTATTGCTTATACATTTCATAGAAACTTTTTTTGCAGGGTTAGTTGGTACAAAGTACGTTCATAATTATGGGTTATTTAATAATGTATGCAATGTCGCGAGACGACCACTGTATATTTTTAATTCATTAGCGTCCTCTATGGAGAAACTACGTAACTACTACGATAAGTAGGTTATCATTGAGTATTTACCGTAAGATTTTATCAATTTTTGATTAGACCAAAACTTTGTAATGATTTCGACAGATAGCGTGAAATTTAAATAAGGAAGCCGTTCGATATTGATTATTATATACGAGGAGTTTATTGGATCCATTGATCGAGTTATTTAGATTGAATTTATTTATTGAGTTACCTATTGGAGAGCAATTATTTAGATATATTTATAGTATTTAGTTATTGGTGAGTTTATTAGTGTTCCCGTTAGATGGTGGGACTAGTATAAAAGGATGTATTGGATTATTTAAATTATGGTACTTTTATTAGTTTTATGCTAGATTTGTTGGTAAGATTTTAGGAAGTGTTAATAAATGAAATAATTCAAAACAACGATGTTAATGTATACGATTATATAATAAATTTCTTAAATATATTCATGATTAACTGTCTGTGAGCAGATTTTAAACCATTGCAAATCCCAGTTACATGAAAAATTAGCTATTATTAATTTATAATTATATTATTAATTAATTAGCTAAAGATTTGTGCCCTCTTTGAGAAACGACGTAACTATTACAATAAGTATGTTATCATTGAATATTTTTTTAATTCTTCTTCAGTCAGTTCAGTCTTATAAATTTATAAGACCCTAACTTGTAATAGTGCCGACAGATTAAAATTATTGTATTATTATTATGCGCTTTCAAATTTATTTATTTGTAGTGGATTTTAGGGAGTAATAAAAAATAAATTTACCAAAAAAAAAACCTAATCGGTTCATAAACAGCAGTTAAATATGAGTTTACAATCAAAAACATCATACATACAAATCGAGTACGACGTATCTTGTTTATTGAAGTCGGTTAAATAGTAATCTTTGCCCAAGGCCTCTACACACATGGAGTTTTAATTGCAATAAGTATTCGTATTTTATTAAAATAAACAAATTTGAACTTAATCTATAGCATAAAGCTACCTACTGGTCGCACTCAAATAACATGAGAAAAACCTTTTCTGTTACCCGACTACGATAGAATTAAAAGTGAATGTATAAAATATTACACACACTAATAATAAAAAAAATATACAAATATACAACAAGTAAAAAAGTCAATTAATCATCAAATCTAACATTTGAAAACAGTCTTCATTATTCACTATCTCACCTGATGTTTCGTTTCGTGGTCGAAGATTTTATGAAACAGCGTTTGTTAATTGCAAACACTTATATGTGGTTAGGTAATGATGTAAGCAGGCCTAATAATGCACACAGGAAGTATTTGGTTCATAAACAACAGTTAGGTATGAGTTAATCGTACATACATATGGAGTACGTATCTCTGTTTATTGAAGTTGGTTAAAAAAGTAATCTTTGTCTCTGGAACATATCTGGAAACATACCTGGAGTTATGAGGCAACAAACAAAAAATCATAAAATCAAATCGAGAACGTATCTCCATATATTGAAGTCGGTTAAAATGTAATATTTGTCTCTACAGCATAAATCAAGCCTTAATTATAGAATGTCGACGTAGCCGTAAGTCGATACCCAGTCACCTTTTATCAACAGTGTAGGGAAATAAACTGACCTATATCTTCAATTATGTATCTCTAAGCGGATATATAGATTTAGATCGTTCCTTCCTCTTACCAAAACCTTTATATATCCGGTATATCTTAATGAAGATTTTTTTATTATTCAATTTCAACCGTGATATATAATTATTTGGATCACATCATCAATAACAACAGGTAAGAAAAAAAAATTAAAAAAAATGCAAGTTACGACCTAATAATGTTAAATAATATAGGTTTTAAATCTCGACTATGCTTAATTTTGGATATGGAATATACTAACGGATATAATGTGTCTTTTTGAGTGAGTTTCAGATATATCAGAAGCAGTTATACCAAGCGGATCAATATCCTTTTATGATCAAAATTTATTATTATATGGAAGGATATACGATAGTTCCACTCCTCTGTCAGATACCCAAGCCTATTGCAAAGGTGAAATATTCTGTTAAAATACGAGTACTTACTACTTTTTAGATTGGAATATTATTTGCTGACAAATAGGTATTCTACTGAGACTGATAAAAATAGGGTTCTCTCATGTCATTTGAATCAACGCAATCCTCGGAGCTAGTAGCAAGCCAGGGGGACGAGCATTAAATTGATCGTTTTTATGTAGTACGCACTCTTTCATCAAATATTACTTATTAGTTCAATAGAAAAAGGCGATTACACTGCGATCGACTTGGCGTACAAATCTTCATATAACCGGTTTATAGTTCGGTACCTTGTGCGTTCCATCTCATTTATCAATAAAATACCGATATATAAAAATTGAATTGAAGTTGAAGTGTACTATCTCCATGGTTAAGATTCAATAGCTCAAGTGTTAAAATTTAGGTCTGGTAAATGTTTAAAAGTTATACAACGTTTTGTAGGAAAAAAGTGTTTATTTGCTTATGTAACTTTAATAAATAAAACAGTAGGTACTACATTTTCATGTTTAAAACAAATTACTTACTATAATTTAGACGTATTTCACATAAACAATGTAAACAAATTAAGTGTGCTACTACTTACTTGATTAATTAAAAATGCTAATCACTAATTCAGAATCACTGATCATATTTTCAGTTAAGTAACTAGTAAGTTTAAGTTAGGAAGCGTATACAAAAACTCGATTTTTCAGTATTTTTTTGCTCGATGGTACGGAACCATGGTAAAGTGTTAGTCCAACTTGCATTTGGCCAGTTTATTTCTTCACACGGTTGATAAAAGGTTTTGAGTTACAGCTTCGACAACATTAAAGGCTAAGGGTGTTGTACATACGTTTTAACTCTACGATTTAATTTTAGTTTGAAAGTTTTCGTATATTCATATTGAATGTGAACATGTAGGCTTTTTTTGCGTTGTATTTTTTGGATTTGTAAGTACTTATTTTACGAATGAGTAGACCATCTTCTGGGAGTAGCTAGATCAAAGATTTAACGTTCCTGTACCCATAAATCATGTCCTTACAGCCTATTCATTTTCAACTATCTATATATTCACCTAGAGTTTTAGCTGCGCGTTTTAACTAAATGTTTTTAATTAAAATAGCATTCGATAGTTCATGTATATATTGAAAACTTGAGTTTATAGATATTTGAAAATGAATAAACTATAAGAACATGATTTATCTCTACATGACAGTTTAATCTTAGATTTAAAACGTATGTACAAACCCTTAGCTTTTAATGTCGATGAAGCCGTAACTCGAGACTTCGTTTGTTTTGTTAAAATATCAGTACTTAATACCTATTAGATTGGAATATTATTTGCTGACAAATAGGTATTCTACTGAGACGGATAAAATAATAGGGTTCTCTCATGTCATTTGAGTCAACGCAATCTTCGGAGCTAGTAGCAAGCCTGGGGGACGACCATTACATTGATCGTTTTGTATGTAGTACGCACTCTTTCATCAAATATTACTTATTAGTTCAATAGAAAAAGACAAGACACTGCAATCGACTTGGCGTACAAATCTTCATGTAACCGGTTTATAATTCGGTTACCTTGTGCGTTCCATGACATTTATCAATAAAATATCGATAAATAAAAATTAAAGTACAAATAACATTTTAAGAAAATATTATTGTAACATGCTATTGGGATAAACTGCAGCCTATGTCACTCTCGAAGTCCTCTGACCAACTTTATACAAAATTCACATAAATCTGTTGAGCTGTTTTGACGTGAAAGGATAAATAACATATAAACATACTTTTACATTTTTTAAACATTAAAAGTTATAATAATATATTTTTAGTATTATATATTTTATTGTGATTTTGTTTTAGTTATTATAATATACAATGGTTTGTAGGAAAAAACGTCTTGAAGCACCACTGTCGAATACAACCAGTCCGCGACACAGACAAAAATCACCTTTTTTACTTATTCTGTGGTTTTGGTACAAAAATACCTTTGATTGTCCAGTACTTGAAGTATATATCTAGTCTATGGTAAAGATTTAATAGCTCAAGTGTTAAAATGTAGGTCTGCCAAATTTTTAAAACATTAAAAGTTATAGAATGTTTTGTAGGAAAAAAGTGTTTATTTGCTTATGTAACTATAATAAATAAAACAATAGGTCTGTACTATATTTTCATGTTTAATACAAATTACTTACTATAATTTAGACTTATTTCACATAAACAATATAAACAAATTAAGTGTGTTACTACTTACTTGTTTAATTAAAAATGCTGATCACTAATTCAGAATCACTGATCATATTTTCAGTTAAGTAACTAGTAAGTTTAAGTTAGGGAGCGTATACAAAAAACTCGATTTTTCATTCAGTATTTTTGCTCGATGGTACGGAACCATGGTAAAGTGTTAGTCCAACTTGCACTTGGCCAGTTTATTTCTTCACACGGTTGATAAAAGGTTTTGAGTTACAGCTTCGACAACATTGAAGGCTAAGGGTGTTGTACATACGTTTTAACTCTACGATTTAATTTTAGTTTGAAAGTTTTCGTTTATTCATATTGAATGTGAATGTATAGGCTTTTTTTCACGTTGTATTTTTTGGATTTGTAAGTACTTATTTTACTAATGAGTAGACCATCTTCTGGGAGTAGCTAGATCAAAGATTTAACGTTCCTGTACCCATAAATGATGTCGTTACAGCCTATTCATTTTCAACTATCTATATATTCACCTAGAGTTTTAGCTGCGCGTTTTAACTAAATGTTTTAAATTAAAATAGCATTGGATAGTTCATGTATATATTGAAAACTTTAATCGTAGAGTTAAAACGTATGTACAAACCCTTAGCTTTTAATGTCGATGAAGCCGTAACTCGAGACTTCGTTTGTTTTGTTAAAATATCAGTACTTAATACCTTTTAGATTGGAATATTATTTGCTGACACATAAAAATATGTGCTATAAAACCGTGGAACAATTGGTAAACCGTCACATTCGGCGAGAGGTAATCCTACCTTGGACTCTCAGAATGAACTTACCATGGTTCATCCAACCGTATGTGTTTAGGCAATGAGAGATAATCCTACCTTGGACTCTCAGAATCACACTTGCCACAATTCATCAAACCCTGTGTGTTATGAACACAGTTGGTGGGAGATAATCTTACCTCAGGCTCCTAGAGTGAGTTCATCACATACGACGAGAGATAATCCTACCTCGGACTCTCAGGATGATACTTACCATGGTTCATCCAACCGTATGTGTTTGAGCATCGAGAGATAATCTTACCATGGGCTCTCAGAATGACACTTACACAATTCATCCAACCGTATGTTTTATGAACACAGTTGGTGGGAGATAATCTTACCTCAGGCTTCCAGAGTGAGTTAATCATATACAGCGAGAGATAATCCCGCCTTGGACTCTCAGTTTATACTTATATTGCTCACTCAGCCGATTGTGTTTATACATCGCATGCGGCGAGAGATAATCCTGCCTTGGACTCTCAGGATGACATAAGGGAGGGGGTTTTAGTCAGTAGGAGTCTGACATAACCGAAGAGTCTGTGCTCAACGGCATCCAATGAGGATTTCCCCCTCCGACGAAAAAAAAAAAAAAAAAAAAAAAAATACATTTGTGTTAGAAACATAGTTGGTGGAAGATAATCTAACCTCAGACTTCCAGAGTGAGACTTACCATGGACCACTCAGCCGATTGTGTTTAGGCACCACATGAGATATAATCAATTTTAAGATAAAATGATATAACAAACGAGTTGATTAATAGTACATTACGGTACAAGTGTGTAATGTTGGTGATTACCGCTGAGGCGCCATTGAGATCCGAGCCGTTAGGTGAAGGTCTTAAGAGAGCCGAGGACGGTATTCATCAATACACACGTGTATCATACGACGTTTTTTAACACACTTGTGAAGAAAATAATACAAAAAAATCATGTTATATAGTAGACAATTATAGATATTTTACCTTGGAGTTTTCAGGTAGTAAACTTTCCATAACGTTCAAAGGGCTTCACATCTTATATTGGGCGTTGTACAACATAAATCATTTTCTTTATAACTAGTACTTTTAGACATTTCAATTAATAAATAACTATAATTTCATCAGCGAAAACGAGTTGTGAAAAATGTTTCGCAATGGTGGGAAAAAATTCATTAGTTTTCCAATGCGCGCGCATCTAACAATGGCGATCGGCCATAGACTAAAAGAATGAGGTTTATTTATTTATTTATTTTTTTGTTTGACGCGGTTAGCGTTTTGGCCACGTACAGAATGGGGAATTATAGTTTTTACAGACAAAACAAAAGTTATAATTAAATAAAAGTTTTGTTTATTAAACACGTACAAGTTAAAATTATCTATTTAAACACGAAGTTGTTTAAAATGAGCAAGCAATAGGTATATTAATTTATTTGTGCTATTGCACACGATCTTTTTTGTATCGAAACTTTTTTAAGAACAAAGCAACACAACCAATAAAATTAAAAAAAAATATCTATAACTCACTTGCGAATAATAGTAATTAAAAAGTCACAGTTTGATAACAGGCGTCATTGTGTGCCTGATTGCAGTGAAATAAAAGCCACTTCATGAGCAAGTGTATTAAAAACGATATACCCAACTGCGTTCGCTCGTTTTTTGTTATTTTAACACTGACTCAGTTTTTTCTCCGTTCTTTCCTATGTATAACAGACCAATTTAAATATATTGAGGGTGCACAACACACCAATTGATCAAACGATATACCTGATGAGCGGAACAGTTGGGATTTTGGTTACCAAAAAAGCAAATTAGTAATTGCGTTCGCTCGTTTCTGTTTCTGTTTCTATTTCTGTATCTGTTTCTGTTTTTTGCTTGTTCTCACCGGAGGCTTTGAAAGTTCTAAAACACGTTGATCAAAATTATTACTCCAGGGTCATTGAGAGTTCTAAAACACGTTGATCAAAATTATTACACCGGAGGCTTTGAGAGTTCTAAAACATGTTGATCAAATTATATACCCAACTGCGTTCGCTCGTTTCTGTTATTTTAACACCAATTCAGTTTTTTCTCCGTTCTTTTCTATCTATAACAGACCAATTTAAATATATTGAGGGTTCCACAACACATCAGTTGATCGAACGATATACCTTATGAGCGGAACGGTTGAGTTTTTTTTGGTTACCAAATAAGCAAACTAGTAATTGCGTTCGCTCGTTTCTGTTTCTGTTTTTATTTCTGTATCTGTTTCTGTTTTTTGCCTGATCTTACCGGAGGCTTTGAGAACTCTAAAACATGTTTATTAAAATTATTACACCGGAGGCTTCGAGAGTTCTAAAACATGTTGATCAAAATTATATACTCAACTGCGTTTGCTCGTTTCTGTTATTTTATTTCTATTTCTGTATCTGTTTTTTGCCTGTTCTTACCAGGGTCGTTGAGAGTTCTAAAACACAAATGGCGAGAGATAATCAATTTGTGGTTATTGGGTGTTCTACTCCACCCACCACCCTGTGGGTGGAGTAGAACACCCAATAACCACCTACTCCCTTGGTATAGAAAAGTCTTTATAAATTGTCAAAAATACCCTTCTAGAATGAAAAACCTTCGAGTAGAAGATAATACTTTATATCGTTACTGTAAAAATAAATTTGACCCTAATAGTCGTTTGAATTGGAAAATTGTTATACCTAAAGAACATGTTTTAGATACTATTCGTTCTAATCATGATGATATTAATTCTGGACACTTTGGAATACATAAAACTCTTAATAAAATAAAACAACATTATTATTGGAAAGGAATGTTCGGAGACGTTCAAAGATATATTTCTTTTTGCGACATTTGTAAAGCTTATAAACATTCTACTTCTGCTCCTGCTGGTAAGATGGTTAACCCTAAGAAAGTTGATCAACCCATGGTAATGTTATCCGTTGATATTATTGGGATTTTACCTAAATCTTATTCTGGACATAGATTCATTCTTTCAATTGTAGATGTTTTTACTAAATATTGTTGGATATTTCCTATGATAAATGCTACTTCTAAAGTAATTTGTAAAATCTTTGAAAAAGAAATATTTCTTAAATTTGGTGTACCCAAAATTTTAGTGGCCGACAACGGACCCCAATTTATATCTAAATATTTTGTAGATTTCTTAAAAAATTTCAACATAACTAAAATATTTTATAATGCACTATACACTCCACAGAATAATCCAGTAGAAAGATATAATAAGACAATAGAAACATGTATTTCTTGTTTTGTTAAAAATGATCATCGAACTTGGTCAAGGTTTTTGCCTCATGTCCAATTAGCTTTAAATAGTAGTGTAAATCTTGCTACAGAGTACACTCCTAACTTTTTGATGTTCGGTAGAGAACTTATTTTTGATGCATCTTTACACCGTTTTAGTAACTCTTTTGATAACTTAGATCAACTTGAGCTTGGTACTAGAGATACTTATGCTCACTCTTTAAATTCACTTAGTGAAGTTTTTGTTAAAGTTCAAGCTTATCTTTTGAAAGCTTATAAGCGTAATGCTCTTTATTATAATAGGGGAAGAAAAGTCATTTCTTTTGATGTCGGTGATGTAGTTTGGCGTAGAAGTTTTGTACAGTCAAATGCACCTGCATATTTTTCGGCTAAATTAGCACCTAAGTTTATTAAATGTGAAATTGTAGAGAGAATTTC
This sequence comes from Cabera pusaria, assembly GCA_954871355.1. Lineage (NCBI taxonomy): Eukaryota > Metazoa > Arthropoda > Insecta > Lepidoptera > Geometridae > Cabera > Cabera pusaria. The sequence goes on along the minus strand of OX940912.1, from coordinate 2,180,608 downwards.
TCCTAACGTTTATGTACTAAAGGAATTTAATAAAACAAGTACTGGACGTTATCATGTTAAAGATATAATTAAATATTAAAATTTTCATTTTTGGATTTAACATTTTATTTAGATTTGTTTTGATACTCTGCTTGGGAGGAACCATGTTTGTGGAAGAATGAGATTTGATGCATGAAAGAGATGGTTCATAGTGAAAGATGATTGCCTGCAAGGAAAACCAACACTTTATTGAAATACAACTTTAAATATACTAAACCTAACTTAGGTCTATTTTTGGTAATTTTATTCTATTTTTGATACTTTTATCCTACTTTTGAACTTTTACCCAACTTTAAAAACTACATCTAACGATTATATTTTCTTTTAGAAATTTTCTTGGCATCAAAAGATCTTCAAAGATCATCTTATGTATAATATTTTTGTATATTTTATTATTTTGGTTACTTTGAAAAGCTTTTCACTTTTCAAGTACTCAACTTTCTTTTAGATACTTTGAGAAGTTTTCCACTTTTCTAGTATAAATATTGTTTTAGATTGCTATGAAAAGCTTTCCACTTTTCAAATAGCCTGCACATAGTGTAAATACATTTTTAATATAAATGTGTTTCAGTCTTTGTGAAGCATGTTATATATTATTTAGATTATTTAGTTTGTGTTTGTTGTAGACCTAAGCCTCGGATTTGACACTTAGAGCTCTATATAATTTTTACCCGGATTTGCCTCTCGGATTTGACTCTTTTGAGCTTTTGTCTCAGTTAACCTTTTTGGGTAAGTTTTTTACTCTTTATTTTTTCCTCGCTTTGACATTTTTGGTTCAAGCGTTGGAAACTTTAGATATTGTGAACGGAAAGTCGGTGGTGTTGAGCCGGTCACAATACAACTTTGTTGTTTTCCCAACAAACTTTTGTTAACTTGTTTTTGTGCACGGAATGTCGGTGGTGTTGAGCCGGTCACAATATACAATTTTTGGTCTTTTTGACAAACCCTTTTATTAATTTGTTAGTGTTCGGAAAGTCGGTAGAGTTGAGCCGGTCACTACTTATTATTTTTGGTTCTCTATTTTTATGAGAATAATTTGAACTTTTGTTGTTCAACTTTTTCATTGAAAACTTGTTCACTGAATCGTTTGCAGTGAATAATTATCTAAAGTCGGCAGCTAATGCTTAACCGTACTACAATATGGATAACCTTTGTTATTACCTTTTAATTTAGTTAGAATCGTTCTGAGATTATAAAAGATAGAGGCGATGGTGCTTATCTACACTTTTGTTAAATATTTCAGAAATATTTATTTGGTTTGTAATACAGATAGGTAGATGGAGGCTATGGTGCTTATCCACTCTTGAGTATAATTAATTTGTGATGGATTTTAGGATTGAGTCATATTGATGGATTAGTTTTGATAAATCTTAACATTGTTTTTCACTTGGTTAGAAAGTTTTTATAACTTGTTTTTCTAGAGCAACTTAGTCAGTGGCTAGAAGCTTAACTGATTTAACGTCATGCTTTATTAGTGTCTTCTTTTAGTTTGAATAAATTTCATATTTTGGTGGTGGAATATTTTCTGTTTATTAATTTTTTTGAATAAGTTTTTATTAGGAATTTTTTGGGAGTTCTTCTCAAAAATAAAAGAAGTTTCATTCTTTTATTTTTTTTTGGGAAGGTATGTACTGTAACGAGGTATTTCGACTCGTTACATATTTTTCGTTTGGAAGCACATTTCAGCTTCTAAGACTGACAAAATTACCTTTTGGTTTTAAATAATTTAGAACATTTTCGTATTTAGCCATTTTTAGTCGATTTTAAATAATCGAGTTATTACTTGGTCTGTGGATCATTCAATATCCTATGGACAATCTTTCAAAAAAAAAATGACTTTGACATCTGTCACTTCTCGATCGGAGACGTCACTTTTCTTTCTTGCCCCTAGGCACACAAAGGGCTCATTTTTGGTAAATTATTTAAATCTGATTCAACCAGATGAATCCTTCTTTTAAATAACGAATGCGACGCTAATTGGCGTACATATAGTGTCCTAGTATGCGACAACGTCGTGATTTTGCGGTGAGTCAATTTTTGATAACCTAAAATGTTTCGCGTCATCCTTCATGGCGACAAATTACAATCGGATTTTTGGTTACAGCCTATGGCGCTGTTTGGACGACTGTAGTCTACTGTTTGGGCGACTATGGGTGTCGCCAACTGTTTGTGCGACGCGGGATGACGTCGTTATTTTGAGATGTTTGTTCGACGCCCCACGTTTGGATGTCGTCGTAGTTTTGAGCTGTTTGAGCGACGCTAGATGTCGTCGTCTATTTTGAACGGTGTGCTCAGACGCCCCCGGACGCTGCAGATAAGCAAATTTCATTATAACTCTTTTTATTACCCTTAAAAACTTTAATTTCATATTCGCAAGATGCAAGAAAGACAATAACCAAATTTCAGTAGTAAAATGTAAAATAAATTAACCTAAAAAGTAACGAAAACCGAATGGTATTTATAGTCAAATGTTTAGACATAGTATTCCGGCTTTAACTAAATAATGTGTATCTCATTCTGGAGGTAAGGGACGTTTTGAAGTATTAAAATTTGTCATACAATCCCAAACCGTGTTATCATTTGCCTGTCCCCCGGTCCGAGATTAAAAGTCTCAATGACACCGCTGATTTATCCTGGTAAGTTTTAGATCTTGGTAGAACAAGGGCGCTCGATATTCATAAATACTGTCTACCTAACATTAATTTTTAGCTTTTTATACTCTATAACCTTCATGTTACAACCAGTAACGTTTATATTTTTATAAACAAAATTTTTTTATTACAATTAGCGCGAGAACAGGGACCGGATTTACCTCCACATATATAATCTTTCTTGCATCTTATTTTTGTTTTTCTTGTCACAATTTAGTGCAATTTTTTGTTATTTTTTTAGCATTTTTACAGTTTTTGTACTTTGAAAACAGAATTGTAACTTTGTTTACAACTTTTTTTTGTATTTTAACAAAACTAATTAACATACAATGTTCTTTATATGTCTTATATACTGGATAGACTAATCTAAGTGTGTACTTACTATATAATAACATTTGAGATATGCGTTGTTTACATTTTGTAAGGAACTGACCTTGACCACATTGAAAGTGCTAAGTTTTTGTTTGAATTGATATAACTTTGTCTTATATAAAGTTATAACGTTTGTTTACTGTTGAGAAGCATTAAACTACATTCATATTAGAAAATACTAGCTTATTAACATAATTATTAACCAGTTTATTGATTTTACTTTTCACAAATAGATATAACCTTAGCCGTTGTTAATAATCTTGAAAATTAAGATAAATTGTGAATCTTTTTTGCATCTTACATACTTCACAATTTGAATGTTTCTTTGTACATTCAAATTTCTTAACATACTTTTGAACATTATTAAATATTAACATAAACTTTAAAACATAATAACTTAAACCGGTTTTAACAGAAAATCTTATAAACTTTGATGAGTTTTAACTATTCTTTGAATTTTTAGTTGGTTGTTTGTCTTTGTTTCTTTAATATTTTTGATTATTCATCATGACTGACAAACAGGTTCAATTTCCACCCTTGTTGGAAGAGAATTTACCTGGTACTTCTAGGGATGTTATTTCTAATCCGGCGTTGGATAATTTAGTTATGCAGAATGCAACAGAGGCTGTTGACCCTTTCTTACCTAACCTTGGTCATAGTAGCTTGCATAATTTTACACCTTTACCTTCGTTTAACTCGATGAATGTTCAACTCAATGAACAATTGAAAAAGCATTTGCCTTCAACAAATAAACTTCCTGATTTGAAGCGTAGTAAGATATCTTTTGATGGGAAAACTTGTGTTAGAGACTTTATCACTTCGGTTGAGGAATATTTTTTGTATAAAAACTTTGATGAAAACTTTTTAGTCGGTTCTTTTTCTGATCTGCTCACTGGAACAGCATCGAAATGGTTCCGTAGTATTCGAATTAGGGTTTCTTCGTGGACAACACTTAAAACTGAATTGTTGAACAGATTCGACAAACCTGAATTTGATTATCATTTGGAGTATGAAATGAGAACTCGCAAACAACGGAGTAATGAGTCACTTCCTGATTTCATTACTGGGATTTTAGATATGTCTAGCAGATTAGCTAATCCAACTTTTGAGAATGTTTTGATAACTATAATTAAACACAACATGTTACCTATTTACACACCGTTTTTATTTGGAAAATCAATAGACACTATTGAACAGTTTATCCGAATTAGTAAGGAATTAGAGATTTTAGTTAACCGAAAACCTGTAAAGGAAATTAAACAAAACTTTCATGCGGTTGAAACCAAACTTTCTTGTTTGAAGTGTAAGTCGACTGACCACACTTATAAAGAGTGTACAGAGATTCTTGGACCTGTGTGCTTTAAATGTCATAAACGAGGCGTTTTGACAAAGAACTGTGATACTTGTCATTCTGTCAATATTAAAAATAATAATAATTCAAAAAACTTGTAAGGCATCGGGCCCAGTTTTTAAAAAAACTTCAGGTGCTCCGATACCCAATTATAAACCTGATGATGATACGTGTAAGAGAGAATTTTCAGAATGGCTTGACTATTTAAAAACATTTTTTTCTGTTCATAAAGCAGCTCCTATACTTTTTACTAAACAAAATGATACTAGACCATTTTTAAAATTTACCATTTATAATGAAACTTTTTCTGGATTGCTAGATAGTGGTTCAAATAGCTGTGTTTTAGGTAATAACCAACACTTGCATTTTTCTAAACTAGGATTTCAAATTAAACCTATTGATGCCTCCGCTTGTACTGCTGACGGTTCATCAAGAAAAGTTATCGGTTCTATGCGATTACCGGTTACCGTTGACAATGTTTGTAAACTTGTAGAATTTTTAATAATACCCTCTTTTGATCCACCTATTATATTGGGATTTGATTTTTGGTTGAAATTTAACTTAGCTAAAGACTTGTGGAAAAATATTGAATATGTTCACAATAATAAAATTCAAGTGAACGCTGTTACTTCTACAGTTCATTTAACTCCTTCTGAGAAACAACAATTAGATGAAACAATTGCTTATTATTCAAGATCTTTAAATAAATGTGAAAGAAATTATAGTACCACTGAACGTGAACTTTTTGGCAGTTTTAGATTCAATTGAACATTTTAGACCTTATGTCGAAGGAATGAAATTCACAGTCGTGACAGATCATGCTAGTCTTAAGTGGCTTTTAAAACTTAATAACCCTAGTGGACGCTTAGCTCGATGGGCTGCACGTATTTCTCAATTTACTTTTGATATTGTTCATAAAAAAGGATCTTTACATCAAGTTCCTGACGCTTTATCTAGAATCAATATAACTTCAATATTAGTTTCCGCTATAAATATTGTCTCACCAGATGAAGATATAGAAGACCCTTGGTATAGAAAAGTCTTTATAAATTGTCAAAAATACCCTTCTAGAATGAAAAACCTTCTAGTAGAAGATAATACTTTATATCGTTACTGTAAAAATAAATTTGACCCTAATAGTCGTTTGAATTGGAAAATTGTTATATCTAAAGAACATGTTTTAGATACTATTCGTTCTAATCATGATGATATTAATTCTGGACACTTTGGAATACATAAAACTCTTAATAAAATAAAACAACATTATTATTGGAAAGGAATGTTCGGAGACGTTCAAAGATATATTTCTTTTTGCGACATTTGTAAAGCTTATAAACATTCTACTTCTGCTCCTGCTGGTAAGATGGTTAACCCTAAGAAAGTTGATCAACCCATGGTAATGTTATCCGTTGATATTATTGGGATTTTACCTAAATCTTATTCTGGACATAGATTCATTCTTTCAATTGTAGATGTTTTTACTAAATATTGTTGGATATTTCCTATGATAAATGCTACTTCTAAAGTAATTTGTAAAATCTTTGAAAAAGAAATATTTCTTAAATTTGGTGTACCCAAAATTTTAGTGGCCGACAACGGACCCCAATTTATATCTAAATATTTTGTAGATTTCTTAAAAAATTTCAACATAACTAAAATATTTTATAATGCACTATACACTCCACAGAATAATCCAGTAGAAAGATATAATAAGACAATAGAAACATGTATTTCTTGTTTTGTTAAAAATGATCATCGAACTTGGTCAAGGTTTTTGCCTCATGTCCAATTAGCTTTAAATAGTAGTGTAAATCTTGCTACAGAGTACACTCCTAACTTTTTGATGTTCGGTAGAGAACTTATTTTTGATGCATCTTTACACCGTTTTAGTAACTCTTTTGATAACTTAGATCAACTTGAGCTTGGTACTAGAGATACTTATGCTCACTCTTTAAATTCACTTAGTGAAGTTTTTGTTAAAGTTCAAGCTTATCTTTTGAAAGCTTATAAGCGTAATGCTCTTTATTATAATAGGGGAAGAAAAGTCATTTCTTTTGATGTCGGTGATGTAGTTTGGCGTAGAAGTTTTGTACAGTCAAATGCACCTGCATATTTTTCGGCTAAATTAGCACCTAAGTTTATTAAATGTGAAATTGTAGAGAGAATTTCTCCTAACGTTTATGTACTAAAGGAATTTAATAAAACAAGTACTGGACGTTATCATGTTAAAGATATAATTAAATATTAAAATTTTCATTTTTGGATTTAACATTTTATTTAGATTTGTTTTGATACTCTGCTTGGGAGGAACCATGTTTGTGGAAGAATGAGATTTGATGCATGAAAGAGATGGTTCATAGTGAAAGATGATTGCCTGCAAGGAAAACCAACACTTTATTGAAATACAACTTTAAATATACTAAACCTAACTTAGGTCTATTTTTGGTAATTTTATTCTATTTTTGATACTTTTATCCTACTTTTGAACTTTTACCCAACTTTAAAAACTACATCTAACGATTATATTTTCTTTTAGAAATTTTCTTGGCATCAAAAGATCTTCAAAGATCATCTTATGTATAATATTTTTGTATATTTTATTATTTTGGTTACTTTGAAAAGCTTTTCACTTTTCAAGTACTCAACTTTCTTTTAGATACTTTGAGAAGTTTTCCACTTTTCTAGTATAAATATTGTTTTAGATTGCTATGAAAAGCTTTCCACTTTTCAAATAGCCTGCACATAGTGTAAATACATTTTTAATATAAATGTGTTTCAGTCTTTGTGAAGCATGTTATATATTATTTAGATTATTTAGTTTGTGTTTGTTGTAGACCTAAGCCTCGGATTTGACACTTAGAGCTCTATATAATTTTTACCCGGATTTGCCTCTCGGATTTGACTCTTTTGAGCTTTTGTCTCAGTTAACCTTTTTGGGTAAGTTTTTTACTCTTTATTTTTTCCTCGCTTTGACATTTTTGGTTCAAGCGTTGGAAACTTTAGATATTGTGAACGGAAAGTCGGTGGTGTTGAGCCGGTCACAATACAACTTTGTTGTTTTCCCAACAAACTTTTGTTAACTTGTTTTTGTGCACGGAATGTCGGTGGTGTTGAGCCGGTCACAATATACAATTTTTGGTCTTTTTGACAAACCCTTTTATTAATTTGTTAGTGTTCGGAAAGTCGGTAGAGTTGAGCCGGTCACTACTTATTATTTTTGGTTCTCTATTTTTATGAGAATAATTTGAACTTTTGTTGTTCAACTTTTTCATTGAAAACTTGTTCACTGAATCGTTTGCAGTGAATAATTATCTAAAGTCGGCAGCTAATGCTTAACCGTACTACAATATGGATAACCTTTGTTATTACCTTTTAATTTAGTTAGAATCGTTCTGAGATTATAAAAGATAGAGGCGATGGTGCTTATCTACACTTTTGTTAAATATTTCAGAAATATTTATTTGGTTTGTAATACAGATAGGTAGATGGAGGCTATGGTGCTTATCCACTCTTGAGTATAATTAATTTGTGATGGATTTTAGGATTGAGTCATATTGATGGATTAGTTTTGATAAATCTTAACATTGTTTTTCACTTGGTTAGAAAGTTTTTATAACTTGTTTTTCTAGAGCAACTTAGTCAGTGGCTAGAAGCTTAACTGATTTAACGTCATGCTTTATTAGTGTCTTCTTTTAGTTTGAATAAATTTCATATTTTGGTGGTGGAATATTTTCTGTTTATTAATTTTTTTGAATAAGTTTTTATTAGGAATTTTTTGGGAGTTCTTCTCAAAAATAAAAGAAGTTTCATTCTTTTATTTTTTTTTGGGAAGGTATGTACTGTAACGAGGTATTTCGACTCGTTACATATTTTTCGTTTGGAAGCACATTTCAGCTTCTAAGACTGACAAAATTACCTTTTGGTTTTAAATAATTTAGAACATTTTCGTATTTAGCCATTTTTAGTCGATTTTAAATAATCGAGTTATTACTTGGTCTGTGGATCATTCAATATCCTATGGACAATCTTTCAAAAAAAAAATGACTTTGACATCTGTCACTTCTCGATCGGAGACGTCACTTTTCTTTCTTGCCCCTAGGCACACAAAGGGCTCATTTTTGGTAAATTATTTAAATCTGATTCAACCAGATGAATCCTTCTTTTAAATAACGAATGCGACGCTAATTGGCGTACATATAGTGTCCTAGTATGCGACAACGTCGTGATTTTGCGGTGAGTCAATTTTTGATAACCTAAAATGTTTCGCGTCATCCTTCATGGCGACAAATTACAATCGGATTTTTGGTTACAGCCTATGGCGCTGTTTGGACGACTGTAGTCTACTGTTTGGGCGACTATGGGTGTCGCCAACTGTTTATGCGACGCGGGATGACGTCGTTATTTTGAGATGTTTGTTCGACGCCCCACGTTTGGATGTCGTCGTAGTTTTGAGCTGTTTGAGCGACGCTAGATGTCGTCGTCTATTTTGAACGGTGTGCTCAGACGCCCCCGGACGCTGCAGATAAGCAAATTTCATTATAACTCTTTTTATTACCCTTAAAAACTTTAATTTCATATTCGCAAGATGCAAGAAAGACAATAACCAAATTTCAGTAGTAAAATGTAAAATAAATTAACCTAAAAAGTAACGAAAACCGAATGGTATTTATAGTCAAATGTTTAGACATAGTATTCCGGCTTTAACTAAATAATGTGTATCTCATTCTGGAGGTAAGGGACGTTTTGAAGTATTAAAATTTGTCATACAATCCCAAACCGTGTTATCATTTGCCTGTCCCCCGGTCCGAGATTAAAAGTCTCAATGACACCGCTGATTTATCCTGGTAAGTTTTAGATCTTGGTAGAACAAGGGCGCTCGATATTCATAAATACTGTCTACCTAACATTAATTTTTAGCTTTTTATACTCTATAACCTTCATGTTACAACCAGTAACGTTTATATTTTTATAAACCAAATTTTTTTATTACAGTATCTCCAGAGATATGAAGATAAACACCTCAAACAAAGAACTGAAAATTACCAGCGCGGCTTGAAGTTGGTTGTTTTCGTTTTGTGAACGTTTGGTCATGGACTAGACAAATAATAAAAATCTGTATTACAATTTATAAACAAGCATTTATTTCCGCTCATAATACAATACTCTTCTCCCACTCTTTTCTCTATAACCACAGAGTTCCTAGCTCTTCTCCTTTTATCTTTCGTTGTTGACTGCTAGAGGCTCCACCCGCTTAGTTAGACGCACCATGTAGGTTTTATTACAGCAAAACGCTAACACAAAGACCTTACCTAATGCACGCCACTGAGCCCGATCTTCTGCTCCTTGTTTCCAACCGCTGGCAGCCAGCTTGCGTATATCATCGCTCCACCTAGCTGGAGGGCGTCCTACACTACGTTCACCGAGCCGTGGTCTCCACTCTAGAACACGTCTACCTCAACGGTTATCGGTTCTACGAGAGATGTGACCAGCCCACTGTTACTTTAGCTTTTAATTTTTAGGGTTCCGAACCCAAAGGGTACCAACGGAACCCTATTACTGAGACCGTCTGTCACCAGGCTGTATCTCATGAACCGTGATAGTTAGACGGTTGAAATTTTCACAGATGATGTATTTCTGTTGCCGCTAGAACAACAAATTCTAAGAACATAACAAAGTTAAAAATTAAAGAAAAGTTTTAAAAAAGTTTTTTACGATAGCGCCGCGCCATCTATATGATCATTGAAGATGGCGCTATCGTCTTTACCTTAATCTGAATCTCGGCGGCTCCAACGATTAAATAAAATTTAGTATACAGGGGATTTCGGGGGCGATAAATCGATCTAGCTAGGAATCATTTTCAGAAAATGTTTTATTCGTGTTTTCAATAATCAACTTAAAATATTACTCTCCCCGACATCTAATGGCGAGTAGAAGTAGCTTTAGTGTTACTGTGTGGGTAAAGCAGTTCTGTGGGTAAAGCAGGCTCTCAAGTAAAAAAATAGTATTATTATTCGTCAATAGATGTCGGGAAGAGTCATATTTGTCTGTTTAAGTGGCAAAAATACCGAGCAAAGCTCGGTTAACCAGATATTTAATAAGAATTTAATAAGAATATTAATTACTACTAGTACTATTACTACTATATAATACTATTCTACCTTAGTTGGTGTTCGGTTCGGAACTCTCCGAGTGCGGGGCAAAAGTCTGACTTTCACTTGGCCAGTTTTATTTGAATAAGTCATCTGTCACAGAACCAAAGCTGTCAAGCTTTGGTTCTTTAATATGCATAAGTCCTGTCCTAATGCGCTTTCTTCCGCTCTTCGCATCCATTGACCGCCAGTTACCTCTCGTTTTGCTTTGCCGTAATAGGGTTAAAAGGTTTTTTTTAATATCTTATGGGCTAGCGTTTGACCACTAACTCGTCTGGTAAGCGATGATGTGGTCGAAAATGGTGAAAACGCTAGGCCTAGAATACTCTTGACTCTCAAGGGCTGTGTGCTGCCGGAACGTAGTACGCCGGAACACCGTAAGGTTATGGCGGCAGATTTTCTCCTTGATGGTGGTAAGCTACTTTTGCGGTAGCAAGTCAGGCGGAACATCGATATAATATGTCTCTACCGCTTGTGGGAATTTGTGAAGGTACATTGAATTTAAATAATAAAACATTTAGGTACACACATTTTTATTTTCGGTTATAACAGTACAACTATCGAACAATTTAATTATCGATTAATTTTCAATATTATTCCCAATCTTCTATAGACCAGCCGTAGTGAAACGGGAATATGCTGTAAAACATCAATAAAGTTACTTATATACCATACGTAAGATGAGAGACTGAAAAAAATAATAATAATTAAAAACACAATAAGAATTCATAACTAATTAAACTAATTAAACTAAAATTTTAACTATGACTAATAATTAAAATAAAAACTACAAATAACATATAACATGGAATGTAGGTCGCTGTCTGCTGGTAGAGTACCCAAAAAGCTGGCGACATTACCTCTTTGAATCGCGAAACTAATGCGTTGCCCGAGGTAAGCGCCAGCTCTTTGGTCGTGGGAGACATCGATTAGGCGTCTGGACAGCACCTTAACAAAACCGCGTGCTTGTTGACCCCAGAATTCATTATTTGGTATTTTATTAACCGACTTCACATAAAAGGAGGAGGTTCTCAATTCATCGGAAGCTTTTTTTATGTATGTTCACTGTTTACTCGAAGACGCCTGAACCGATTTGGAAAATTTCTTTTTTTATTTGAAAGGGTTTTAGGGCCTTATCAGATTAGCGGTTTGGGAGCGACTACGGGGCGGGGCGGGCACGCAGCGGCTGCACAGCGAGGACGTCGCGGACGCGTGGCGAATACGCTACGTTATCGTCGGGTGTTTGTAGAGAATTAGCCTTGCCTTTTTTTTTAAATTACGATCACTATATTCTCTGCTTTTTTGATCCGATATTACGTAACTACTTTGAATTAGCTGTTGTTCGAAACACGCTGCTGTTCGCGACGATTTTGTTGTGCGTCCGCAATGAATTCGCTGCGCATGCGCGGGTTCGTTGCGCGCCCGCTCCGCTTTGAGGACGCTCGCAATCCGCTAGTATGATAAGGCCCTTATACTTCACAGGTGTCACATTTAAATTTCATAGAGATATGTTCAGTATCTCCAGAGATACGGAGATAACCACCTCAAACTTAGTACTGTCAATGACTAGCGCGGCATTTGAAGTCGGTTCTGCAGGCATTTATTTCAGTCGGCATTTAAATGATCTTAAAATATTTAATCTGCTGTCGTGGGATACCTGTCAAGTAGATTTCATCATTAAACTATAAGGGCCAGTTTCAGAGGTTCCTGATAGCGCTAATATGAAGAAATCTCAGAGATTTTTGACAGCTTCTATTTTGTGTAATGTGTCCGATAATCGCATTATCAAGAACCAGTGAAACTGGCCCTAAATGTACCTATTTAAATTCAAAATTCTAAATCACCCCCGACTGATCTATGTTTACCTTCGAGCATTTACCAATGGAGATGTTAACGCAAGGCGTACCCCTCTGCTGGCCATATAGCCATTTTTGGCTATATAAACGTGCGTAACTACGCTGTATTTTTAATACTGTGTGCGTGTTTCAAGCTAGTTTGCGGGATCGTTAAAGTGAGTGATTTGTGTGTGTGCAATGCGTGTTTACCTCGTCCCCCGTAAGTACCGGCAGAAAAAAATGTTTGAGGATTACAACGTTAACATCTCCATTGGTAAATGCTCGAAGATGTTTACCTAATCTGTTTGTTGACACCATTCCAATGAGCTCTAAATAGGCATCTCTGCTGTAAGTTGGTGAGGAGTTGAGTATTCTGCAGATTCCAGGAGCAGGTCAACGCTACCATGTTCTTACAATATCATTGAAGTATGAGGATACCGAATTTCAAATTGATCAGATCTATGAAAGTTGATTTAATAGCGCGATCAACTAGAAAAAAGCTTATATTCTTAAAACGGCTGAACCGATTTTCATGAATCAAAGCTAAGAACACTCTGGATCAAGACACTCATCATAAAAAAATAAATTAAATCAATATCGGTTCAACGGTTTGGGCGCTACGACGCTACAGACAGACACACAGATACAAACGTACAAACACAGTATACAAATTTATAATAACGCCGTTTTTTTGCGTCGGGGGTTAACGACACTTCATAATTTAAGCTCATACCCCCGTGACGTGAGCCCACTCCAGACACAAGCATATTTAGCTTCGGAGCTAATTTATCATACAAATAATCATCATTATCATAAGGCTATCACTGCCATGTCCACTACTGCACATAGGGCTTTCCTATGGCACGCTACTGAGCTCGATCTTAAGCTTTATTTATTTGTATGACAAACTTGTTTTACATTGAGGGCCCGGTGGCGTAATCGGGAGAACGGTCGGCTTTGATGCCGTGGTACCGAGTTCAAACCGCCGTGCACCAATGGATTTTTCTATAGAAAAATGTATGTGCGCTTCTCACAGTGGCCCTCCGGTGAAGGAAAACATCGTTAAGAAAACAAAAAAAAACCCCGCATGGTGGTAGGACACTATCTAGTGTCCGCCTGGCCAGCTATCACCCTCAAGTTAGAAAATCTGTCGCCAAATATCTAATGTGTTCCGGCAGCTATCCTTGAGAGCCAGTTCCCATTCTAGGCCTAGCGTGCTTACCATCTTCGATCACATCATCACTTACCAACAGGTGAGATAGTGGTCAAACGCTAGCCTATAAGATATAAAAAAATATATTTATATATAAACTTATGTACTAGTTTAATACATAGTATTATTTAGACTAGTAAAGTCATTGATACCCAAACTAGTATAGCCTGTGTGATGGCGTATCAATGCCCCCCGCCGGACAAGAACAAGTGTTAATAAATACATATACTCTTTTGTATTAAAAGAATTTATTTTTCATATTACGGAACGTTTTCAAATGTGAAAAAGGAAAAACTAAAACGGATTAGAGGAGGAATAAGGAAAAAAGTAGAAGACAAGATTCTGTAAGCAGCAAGAGAAAATGAAATTGATGGGTCTTCCAATCACAGAGTACTTTATATATACGCTTCCAATGGTTATGGTAGAAAATCTTCTACGATGAATTATCTCTTTTACGATGAAATCGCTAAAACGGAATTGTATCCAGAGCCTTCAATTAGATGTATTAAGATGCTGAACCGAGAGTCTCTAACGCTAGAGCGGAGGCATGCACATGCTCTGAAGAACGTCAAAGCTCAGCTGCAAGACGGGAGTCAGAATGCAGATACCACCAGTTATCACGACACTGTGATATCCTGACTTCCATTGAGAACAGGATATCCATGCTCAACATGACTTACTCCAAGTTTATTGACCAAGGACTTTGCTGACTCATACCAGGAAAGGATAATGGAGTAATGGACCCGAAGTGCGGTGATAGTTTTTGGTTTAAGTTAAGTACCGTAGTGTTTTGTAGTCAATATATCTTTAATATGTGTGTCCTGTGTTCATATTTCCCCTTCTAGGTTCCATCCACATCAGGGCTCCGTTACGTTACGTTACATCATTAAAATCACATCACCAGTAGGTGGTAGGTTGTTTTAGTTTTTAAACTATCTAATGTGAAGTCGGTTTAACATAAAAATTAAGTAGAAATATTCTTACGAAACAGGGCGACGGGTACGTTTCGTGGTGGACCACATCACTTTAGATCCGGGTTCCTTTTGCTGAATTTGTTTCATTCTTTGCTTGTTCAGTCGTATTTGAGCGAGTCTCTTGTTTTCAAAAAAGCTGCCAGGTTTTTCAAGTACCTTTACCTCAGGCGTTTCCTTTTTTATGTCCTTATGTTTATGTACCTCTTGTGTATATATGAAAAGCACACGTTACTGACTGACTAATTTAATTTTTTATGGTTAAAGGTAAACAGGACAAGCACGACACTCGGCTGATGGTAAGCGATGACGTCTACCTATTACAGATACAGCGGCATGCAAAATTCTAGCAGTCCAGAATTTTGCATGTCACTGCACTGCGCCTGTTACCTTGAGACATAAAGATGTTGAGTCTGAGAAAAACATTCCTATTTCACGGCTGAAAATGAATTGGCAAAGTGGTGGTACCGCGCCAGGCAGACTAGCAGAAGTCCTATCACTAAGTACAACTGACTGACAGATCTATTAACACACCACATAGCTCAAACAACTTGGCTTTGGAGGGCCCGGTGGCGTAATCGGGAGAACGGTCGGCTTTTATGCCGTGGTACCGAGTTCAAACCGCCGTGCACCAATGGATTTTTCTATCGAAAAATTTATGTGCGCTTCTCACAGTGGCCCTCCGGTGAAGGAAAACATCGTTAAGAAACCAACAACCCCCGCATGGTGGTAGGACACTATCTAGTGTCCGCCTGGCCAGCTACCACCCTCAAGTTAGAAAATCTGTCACCAAACATCTAATGTGTTCCGGCAGCTATCCTTGAGAGCCAGTTCCCATTCTAGGCCTAGCGTGCTTACCATCTTCGACCGCATCATCACTTTCCAACAGGTGAGTGGTCAAACTATAAAGGTTAGCCTATAAAGTATATAAAAAAAAAACTTATTTCGCTGATATTTGCCGTGCAGATAGTTCTTATAACGTAAGTATCCGCTAAGAAAGGATTTTTCAAACTTCTCCCCTTAAGAGAATGAAACGGGGGTTTAAATTTTGTATGGAGAAACAATATTAGATAAAAATTTTTTGTTCGAAACTTCACACAAGAACTTCTGTAAATAAATAAGTAAATAAGTAGATTCTACCCCTAAGGGGGTAACAATACTGAAAATCAATATACAGTATATGTAGTTATTTGGGTTTTATAATAAACTGGCCAAGTGCAAGTCGGACTCGCACTAGTAGGGTTCCGTACCACACTACAGTATTTTATAAGATCGAGCAAAAAATACCACTATCATTTTTCGCCAGCAAAAAATAATAATTAATAAACATTTTATTTCTTATAACGCCATCGAACGTCTAACAAAGGTGTTAGGGATCGACATTTCAATATAACGCCATCTATGAGACGTTTACCTAACTAAACGTACACAGATGGCGTGAAATGCCGAAAAAAGACGTATCTTGTATGGGGACCCTCTATTATTTTTAACTTTATTCTGTTTTTAGTATTTGTTGTTATAGCGGCAACAGAAATACATCATCTGTGAAAATGTCAACTATCTAACTATCACGGTTCATGAGATACAGCCTGGTGACAGACGGACAGACAGACAGACAGACAGACAGACAGACGGACAGCGGAGTCTTAGTAATAGGGTCCCGTTTTACCCTTTGGGTACGGAACCCTAAAAATGAATCCCCATTTCACTTGGCCACGCCATTACTTGAAAACGCGTGGACCGATTTGGCTAATTCTATTTAGGGTTCCGTACCTATTTAGGGTAAAACGGGACCCTATTACTAAGAATCCGCTGTCCGACTGTCTGTCTGTCTGTCTGTCTGTCTGTCTGTCCGTCTGTCACCAGGTTGTATCTCATGAACCGTGATAGTAAGACAGTTGAAATTTTCACAGATAATGTATTTCTGTTGCCGCTACAACAACAAATACTAAAAACAGAATAAAGTTAAAAATAATAGGGGGTCCCTATACAAGAAATTTGTTTTTTGGGCATTTCAATATAACGCCATCTATGAAAGCTTAGGTAAACGTCCATAGATGGCGTTATATTGAAATGCCGATCCCTAACACCTAACTTTCACTTAGATATTAGACGTTAGATGGCGTAATAAGTAATAAAATATTTATTTATTATATTTTTTTGCTGGCGAAAAATGATAGTGGTATTTTTGCTCGATCTTATAAATATACTGTAGTGTGTTACGGAACCCTACGAGTGCGAGTCCTACTTGAACTTAGCCAGTTTATTTTTATGTGTTTTTATGAAAGAAAGATTTTTACGAAAGAAAATGTTTAAGTGAATGAAAGAAGTCTTTAACGCGAGCGAAGCCGCGGGAAACTCCTAGTCAGATTCTTGTAAAGAAATGAAATTACAGAAATAGCCCCCACATTTCCTGCCTTTTGTCACACTTTTGAGCCTGTCGTAGATAAATTCGTACGTAAAAATAAACTGGCCAAGTGCGA
This sequence comes from Cabera pusaria, assembly GCA_954871355.1. Taxonomy (NCBI): domain Eukaryota; kingdom Metazoa; phylum Arthropoda; class Insecta; order Lepidoptera; family Geometridae; genus Cabera; species Cabera pusaria. The sequence goes on along the minus strand of OX940912.1, from coordinate 2,163,544 downwards.
GTGGGACTTTTACACGTAGGGTTCCGTACCAGAGTAAAATATTTAATACATTTTTTTTGAAGTGAAAAGTTCTTTAGCGTGGTTGTAAACTTTTTTTGGATGGGTAAAATTTTGCCGAAAAATACGTTTGTTGTATGGGGACCTCGTATAACTTGTAACTTTATTCTGTTTTAAGCATAGACCTATAACCTCGAGACTAAACATCTAGAACTGGCATTGTCGAACACCGCAAAGGAGCTGGCCGGATTTTTCTCGCTCACATGTAGCTCGGGCACTTAAAACAACAACACGCGCGTTATGAAAAAACTTGCGTATCCGAAATGCCATCGTGTGTCCTCAGATATTGTAAAAATCAAACGGGAAAAACTAACAAAAGCGACGGAGTCACTTTTCATAAGTAAGTTCAGATTTTCGAATAAAACGATAAAATAAAACATTATTTTGTCAATTGTGATGACACTTCACGACGCGGCGCCATGTTTACTGTTTGCACACGGAGTTCATAGATTGTGTAAACAGATATGACATTATAGCTAAATTAAATTGCCTATTTTTAACCGTTGGAAAACAGTTTGACATGTGTGTATATACTGTTACTCACTGTATAATAGGTTGTTTTACTCTATATGAGAAACCTAAAAAATCTATAAATGTATTATTGAGATAGCTTAGGCAAAAATCAGTCGGAAAACATTACTTTTAGTTCATAAAATATAAAACTAAATTTTAAAATTCAATTTAAAGGTTTCAGCCTTTTTACCCGACTGCGAAAGAAGGAGGGTTATGTTTTTAGAGTGTATGTATGTATGTTATGATTAGCACCTATCCTATCCTAATACCGTATCCTATCCTTTTTTTTTTTTACAAAAAGTTCTTTAGTCGTCGTCGGTAACTCGGTATCGACGGTATGGCGATAGGTGTTTAATCTACAATTTGTCACATCTGTTTGTCGGTTTTATCTACGAGTATGGCGGCAGCCGCTCCCCCCTGCCTCCGCGTGAATGACAAAATCTCCAAAATGTACTAGGGATAGCGACTCTTTTGGTTTAACTCTATGGTTTTATGTATTTATTATTATTATATACACGTATTTATTTGTATCCGACAGAGAACCAAAGTCACCGAAAGAATTAGCAAGCTGAAGTGGCAATGGGCCGGCCATATAAGCCGAAGAACCAACGACCGCTGGGGTAAACGAGTTCTTGAGTGGAGACCGCGAATCGGCAAACGTAGCGTAGGACGCCCTCAGACTAGGTGGAGCGATGATATCCGCAATGTGGCTGGCAAGAGCTGGATGAGAGTAGCCGAGGATCGTGCTCAGTGGCGTGAAATTGGAGAGGCCTATGTCCAGCAGTGGACGAGTATAGGCTGATGATGATGAAGTATTTATTGTGTTAGCGCCGATAGTAATACATACTTTGTGAAAATTTCAAGTATTTGCCTATAACGGTTAAGGAGATACGAGTACAGCCCTATGAAAGACAGACAGACAGACAGACGGACAGACAGACGGGCGAACAGCGAAGGTCTCAGTAATAGCTGTGATAATAGGGTTCCCATATAAAGCACTACACTGACTACATATAAGGTCGAGCGCACACAGCGTTGCGGTGCGTTTATTCTACCTATATACTATTACTACAATATTTCACGGCAATGCGCGCACTTCACAGAATATGCGTGCGGTTATGGTGCGGTGGACTAATGCCTACGCATCGCAACCGCATCGTGCGTGAGGCCTAACCACAGAATAATTAACAGTACGCATAACCGGATAACCGTACTATGCCGTGCATATGTGCTATGCCGCGGTTCCGATGCCGATCAGTAGGGCTATTCTGTAAGCTAGTTAACGCATCATCGGATATTTTGGGCTACGACAAAACCGCTTTCTTCCATCGATATAGTAACACAAAACTAGAAATTGGCCGTGTTTATACCTCGTTTACACTGGGCGATTTCAGTTGAACAACTTTTGTCGTACGTCAAAAATTTTAAATTTGAATGCACGTGTTCACTCTGTTGATCAACTCGACCACAGAGTATATTTAGGTGTCAAACACACTAGCGGTGGCGGTCACAGAGATGGTCCATATTCTAGGGTGTGGACCATATCAGTTACCGCCACCGCTCGTTGTTTTCCATACCATTCCATGGACCATCTCATCCATACATCACAATTGACCGCGGGCTGACCACAGGTTGACCGCCACCGCTAGTGTTTTTGACGCCTTAGCTCCGAACAGACTGCCGTGGTCTACGGTCTGCAGTCAAGGTCATGCCGCGGTCAGTTGTCAGTAGTGATGTATGTATAGAATGAGATGGTCCATTTGGTTGACCGCAGGCTGCGGCAGTGCGTCCGGCGCTCAACTGGCAAAGTAACACACAGCTATTATGCTTATATTTGCTGGATACACTCAGATATTCGCAATTATTGCATTGATGATAAGGATTAAGCACATCATATTATCTAATACTCAAACTATCATAAAAAAGGCAGACGGATTCGTGCCGAACACCAGAGTGAACGCAAGTTCAGTAATACTAAATGCTTGAGTAATACGCTTCCGCGCTCAGTTAGCTACCAGGCGGCAGCAGAGTCAGACGCTTCCGTGCAGTATTACTTCGCAACGTTGCTTACGTAGTAATCATGCCGTATTGACTATGCCGGACTGAGTGCGGAAACATATTACTCAAGAGTTTGGTATTACTGAACTTGCGGTCACTCGGGTGTTCGGCACGAATCTGTCTGCCTTTTTTATGATAGTCTGAGGCTTTAAAATAAAATGCATTAAGCTATTGAGCGTTCATGCTGAGTTATAAGTATTGTGCATGTGTTTTTTATTGTGTGTGTTTGATGAAGGTACGTGTGATATATATGTTGGAGAGGTTTCATTCCAGTGCGATTTAGAGCCTATTTTTAGGGTTCTGTAGCCAAATGGCAAAAAACGGATCCCTTATAAATTTGTCATGTCTGTCTGTCTGTCTGTCTGTCCGTCCGTAGGTCACAGCCATTTTATTCCGAAACTATTAGGACTACAGAATTGATGGTAGGTAGATGTATTCTGTGAACCGCTTTCCGATTTTTATACAAAAATAAAAAATATAAAAGTTTAAGGCGGGGCGGGGCATCCCATACATGGACTGAAACTATTTTTTTTCTCTTTAAACCTATACGTGTGGGGTCAGGGGTGTTTATGGATAGGTCGTTAAAAATGACATTGAGGTTCCTAAACCATTTTTTCTCAAAGTCAATCATTTGAATGATAGGCACGTCTAAAGTGGTAAAATGTGTGTCCCCCCTCCCCCTCTAACTTTTAATAATTTTATAAATTTTAGTATGGGAGTGAAAAATCTAAAAAATATATGCTGTAGATCTGAATAAAAACCAACAACGAAAATTGATTTGAACGAGATACAGTCAGCAGTTTTTGAGATATAGCGACCGCAAAGATAACTTTGTTTTGCATACAAACTCTATGAAAAACAAAGTTAATTTTTTGGTGGCGAAAAATTAAAGTTATAAAATACTCTACTGTTACGGAACCCGACGAGCGCAAGTCCGACTTGCACTTGGCCAGTTTATTTTTCTATCCTTAGTTACAAAGTATCGTCCGAAAGAGTATTAAATAAGTCGTAATGTACTAAAAGTTGAATAACAAAAAGTGCCTGTTTTTAACTTAGTATTACCATAATATATTTGTTTACTTACTCTTTTTATGCCCTTCTTTATCCTGGTAATCTTCAAACACGGTTTTGGGATGGGGTTTGAATCTTCTCTCCATCTCGTACAACATATTACAGAGATGAATGATCTCGTGACTGACCTCAACGATGTTAGTATACATATATAACATGAAGGGGGTTGGTGCTTTGTTGTCCAAAGGACTCGCCAGATAAAACCTGTAAAGATAGGTGTGAGGGTTAAACAAATATTTTATGTCTTTGTTGGCCAAAGGACTCGCTGTATAAAATGTGTTAATATAGGCGTGTAGGTTTAAACAACTATCTTATGTATTTGCTGTCCAAAGGACTTGCTAGATAAAATTTGTTAATATAGGCGTGTGGGTTAAACAACTTTTTAATGTATTTGTTGTCCAAAGGGCTTGCTAGATAACATTTGTTAATCCTATATTAACAAATGTTGTCTAGCAACAACTATTTTATGTCCTTGTTGTCCAAAGGACTTGCTAGATAAAATCTGTAAATATAGGCGTGTGGGTTAAACAATTGTATGTCTGTGTTGGCCAAAGGACTTGTTAGATAAAATCTGTGAATATAGGCGTGTGGGTTAAACAATTTTTAAATGTATTTGTTGTCCAAAGGACTTGCTAGATAAAATTTGTTAATCCTATATACACAAATTTTGTCTAGCAACCACTATTTTATGTCCTTGTTGTCCAAAGGACTTGCTAGATAAAATCTGTAAATATAGGCGTGTGGGTTAAACAACAATTGAATGTCTGTGTTGGCCAAAGGACTTGTTAGATAAAATCTGTGAATATAGGCGTGTGGGTTAAACAACTATTTTATGTCTTTGTTGTCCAAAAGACTTGCTAGATAAAATCTGTAAATATAGGCGAGTGGGTTAAACAACAATTTTATGTCTTTTTTGGCCAAAGGACATAAAATCTGGGAATATAGGTGTTTAAGCGTAAGAATAATTTGGCTCATCTGTGGCTTTATAAACACTGTGCTTGACGCGTGACGCCGGCCCCGGTATATGGGCGTAGCTGTGTTTCTTGTGTATTTGAATATAGATTGAAAATTGCGCTTTTTCGCATTGCTAGAAGTATTCTCTGCAACGGTGCCAAGTTGATTGGCGATACGTGCAAGTGTTAAGAGGTCTCTATGACGCCGCGACTGTGACCGTCCAAGTACAAAATCAGCAGACTAAACATATCCACTTACATAGAGGTGTGAGAGGCAAGGGGACGTTATTTCCCCCAAATTGTTCACAAACGCTCTAGAGGATATGTTCATAACGCTGAACTGGAAAGGACGGGGCATAAATGTCAATGGCAATTACCTCTCACACTTGAGATTTGCAGATAATATCGTCAACATGGCTGAAACCGTGCAGGACTTGCAACACAAGCTGACCACCCTTGCTGATTCTTCTGCACGCATCGGTCTCCGAATGAACTTGGATAAGACCAAGATCATGTTCAACGAACATGTTATTCCGGAACCGATTGCCCTAAAGGGGGAAACGAGAGTAGCCCCGGTTCCTCTCGAAGTTATTCACGAATACGTCTACCTTGGGCAAATCTTGCAATTGGGTAGAAACAACTTCGAGAAGGAAGCTCGCAGAAGAATACAGTTGGGATGGGCAGCATTCGGAAAACTTCGTCGAGTCTTTTCGTCGCCCATACCACAAAACCTAAAGACGAAAGTCTTTAAACGAGTGCGTCCTACCTGTTATTACTTACGGAGCCGAGACGTGGACACTGACGGTGCGACTAGTTCACCAATTCAAAGTCGCTCAGCGAGCTATGGAGAGGGCTATGCTCGGAGTTTCTCTGAAGGATCGAATTCGAAACGAAATCGTCCGTCAGAGAACCAAAGTCATCGAAATAGCTCAAAGGATTAGCAAGCTAAAATGGCAGTGGGCTGGCCACATCTGTCGTAGAACCGATAACCGTAGGGGTAGACGAGTTCTAGAGTGGAGACCACGGCTCGGTAAACGTAGTGTAGGACGCCCTCCAGCTAGGTGGAGCGATGATATACGCTAGCTGGCTGCCAGCGGTTGGAAACGAATAGCTGAAGATCGAGCTCAGTGGCGTGCCATGGGAGAGGCCTATGTCCAGCAGTGGACGGAAATTGGCTAATAATGATGATGATAGGTATTCAAATAGGTACACAAGATTTCCTTTCGAGGAAATTGACTACGTGACGAAAACTTAAACCCCGCCCCCGTCACTGTGACCAAGGGAGGTATTTTGAAGACCTGATCTCCCTCCCTTATAGGGTCACGTAGTATAGATTCCCTAGCCTTCCTTCTCACGTTCTCTAGCCCGAGTTGTCACCAAGATAGTAATGTAGAGCTTGTCTTTCTGAAAAATTCTGGCAGTCCAGAATTTTGCATGTCACTGCACTGCGCCTGTTACCTTGAGGCATAAAGATGTTGAGTCTCACATGCCCTGTAATTTCAATAGACACCTTGCCATTTCAACCGAAAAACATTCCCATTTCACGGCTGAAAGTTAATTGGCAAAGCGTTGGTACTGCCCCAGGCGGACTAGCAGAAGTCCTACCACTGTAGATGTTTAACTTCAGTTAGATCGTTTAAAAAACTAACAATAACCGACTTCAAAGCTGCGCTATTAATTTTCAGTACCAATTTTGAGGTGTTTATAATATCTCTATATCTCTGCAGATACTTATCAGACCTCAATAAAATTACCATGGTACCACACTTGAGATATCTCCTTTCCAACAAAAAAATAATAATTAAAATCGGTTTATAAACGACGAAGTTATCCGCGAACAAACATAAATATATTGTCGAATTGAGAAACATCCTCCTTTTTTTGAAGTCTGTTAAAAACAAAATGGCGTTATACTTGTCTATGTCTACACTTGAATATCGTACTTATTTTGTACTATGTTATACAGCTCCAGCAAGATAGTATACTTCTGAACAATTTGTTCTACAACATATCCAACTTCGTACTCCAAATTGTTGATATACAAATGCCGAATATTGTAGTAGTCCTCGATATTTAAATACCTGAAATAAATTATAGTTATAGTTTTAGTATAACGTTATAGTTTTAAAACACTAATAAAACAGGCTTGAACTAAAAAAATCTGGCAAAGTGCAAGTCAGACTCGCACTCGTAGGGTTCCGAAACACAGTAATACTCTACTGTGTTTCGGATTTTTATAACTATAAATTTTCACCACCAAAAAATTAACTTTGTTTTACATAATGTTTGTATGAAACACAAAGTTATATTTGCGGTCGCTATATCTCAAAAACTGCTGACTGCATCTCGTTCAAACCAATTTTTGTTGACAGTTTTTATTGAGATCTACTGAATATTTTTTATACTAATCTACTGATTTATATATATCTACTGATTATTTTTTATACTACTTATCTACTGATTTATATATATCTACTGATTATTTTTTATACTACTTATCTACTGATTTATATATATCTACTGAATATTTTTTATACTACTTATCTACTGATTTATATATATCTACTGATTATTTTTTATACTACTTATCTACTGATTTATATATTATATCTACTGATTATTTTTTATACTACTTATCTACTGATTTATATATATCTACTGAATATTTTTTATACTACTTATCTACTGATTTATATATATCTACTGATTATTTTTTATACTACTTATCTACTGATTTATATATATCTACTGATTATTTTTTATACTACTTATCTACTGATTTATATATATCTACTGAATATTTTTTATACTACTTATCTACTGATTTATATATATCTACTGATTATTTTTTATACTACTTATCTACTGATTTATATATATCTACTGATTATTTTTTATACTACTTATCTACTGATTTATATATATCTACTGAATATTTTTTATACTACTTATCTACTGATTTATATATATCTACTGATTATTTTTTATACTACTTATCTACTGATTTATATACATCTACTGATTATTTTTTATACTACTTATCTACTGATTTATATATATCTACTGAATATTTTTTATACTACTTATCTACTGATTTATATATATCTACTGATTATTTTTTATACTACTTATCTACTGATTTATATATATCTACTGAATATTTTTTATACTACTTATCTACTGATTTATATATATCTACTGAATATTTTTTATACTACTTATCTACTGATTTATATATATCTACTGAATATTTTTTATACTACTTATCTACTGATTTATATATATCTACTGAATATTTTTTATACTACTTATCTACTGATTTATATATATCTACTGAATATTTTTTATACTACTTATCTACTGATTTATATATATCTACTGAATATTTTTTATACTACTTATCTACTGATTTATATATATCTACTGATTATTTTTAGATTTTTCACTCCCGTACTTTAAAAGTTAGGGGGGGAGGGGGAATACACACATTTTACCACTTTGGACGCGCCTATCTTTTAAATGATTGACTTTGAGAAATGGTTTTAGAAATAGAATAGAATAGAAAAACTCTTTATTGTACACCAGTATAGAGAAACAAAATATAAAGAAAACTTAACTAGGATAATACAATGGGCGGTCTTATCGCTTGAAGCGATCTCTTCCAGACAACCTTAGGATGGACAGAATTTAAAGCAGAAAAACACGGTGGTACAATGCATAGCATACAACTATAGTTAAAAAAAATAATAATAAATAAATAACAACAATCAAAAACCAGTATTTTTGTAATAATATTGATATGGTATATTACAATATAGGTACACACAAATAAACATCAATAACATATATAAGAAAATATATAAATACATACTACATTACATAAATATATATATACATATATAATATACATACATATACCATACATACATACATACATAGACAATAAAATTACACCTTTGATATGGAAAAAAAATAAATAAAATAAATAATTAATTGAACTACAAGTGTGATAGATAATGATTTTTCACCATATTTTTAAAGATTGAAAGAGATTTAGCCTTTCGTATATCTAGTGGAAGTGCGTTCCATAACCGTGCAGCTTGAACACTAAATGACTTGCCGTAGTACTCTGAGGAATGGGAGGGAATTTTTAGGATAAGTGTGTCAGAAGATCGTAAGGATAGGGTGTAGGACTGATGTAGGAATTCAAAACGTTCTTTTAAATAAAGTGGAGTGGAAGGGATAAAAAGCATAGAATAAAGGTGAGAGAGGATGTGTGCATTCCGGCGCAAACGAATCGGTAACCATTTCAGCTTACTCGAATTTGCGAAGGCCATAAATAAATCTAATACAAAAGTTCTGTAATCGTTCCAGTTTATTCAGCTGTTCTTCGGTTAAGTCGAAGAGAAACCTTTTTTTTTTTTTTTTTAAATTTTATTGCAGATAGGCAAGCATTTGACCACTATCTCACCTGGTGGAAAGTGACGATGTGATCGAGGGTGTAGCGTGCTTGCCTAGAAGATACCTGTTCACTCTTGACTTGAAGAGACCCAAGTTATAGCTACTCGGAAACAAGTCAGCTGGCAACGTGTTCCATTCCTTAGCGGTTCGAATTAAAAAGGTAGAACCAAATCGTTTAGTGCGGATTGCTGGGATATCCACCACGTAAGGATGCCGTTGTTTAGTTTGCCTTGTTGTCCGATAGTAAAAGGGGGAAGAAGGAATCAAATTGTGTAATTCCATCGCACACTCACCGAAATGTATCCTGTAGAACACAGATAAACTAGCAACTCTACGCCGATGCTCGAGGCTCTGAAGCTTGTTTTTTGTAGATTCAGTTTCGCCAATTAGCATTCTTGCTCGTTTATCGATAGAATCCAGAGCTTCCAGCTGATATTTAGCCGAGCCGTCCCAGAGGTGGCAGCAGTATTCCATGCAAGATCGGACTTGTGCTTGGTACAGACTTCGAAGCTGTCCCTGCGTGAAATACCGCCTCACCTTTCTGAGAACGCCAAGCTTTTTACCGGCTAGTTTAGCTTTGGACTCTATGTAGGAGCCGAAGTTGAGGTTGGAAGTTAATGTAACTCCTAGCAGCTCTAGGTGGTTTGAGACAGGCAACGGTACATTTCGGAATGTTGGAGACAGGGCAAAGGGGCTCCGTTTAGCGGTGAACAAACACGCCTGGGTCTTAGATGCATTGAATTTGACCAAGTTAGCATCGCCCCAATCGGAGACTGCCTGTAGTGTCAAATTCATGCGATCAATCATAGCTTCTCTTAGAGACTGGATCTTAGCACTACCAGCTCGTGAATCAGATATATATCTCTCTACGACGGTGCTGTCGTCTGCATACCCAAAGGTGCCGGGTTTAAGCAGATCGTTAATGTGCAGCAGAAAAAGTGTCGCAGAGAGAACAGACCCTTGTGGTACCCCAGCGTTAGTAGCTAATCGATCAGACGAGCAGCCGTCCACGAGTACTCGTAATGACCTTTCCCTCAAAAAGTCAGATATCCAGCCACGAAAACCACTAGGTAAGCCATAAGCCGGAAGCTTACTTATAAGGCTATCATGCCACACCCTGTCAAATGCCTTCGAGATATCCAGAGAGACGGCTAGCGCCTCACCGTGTCTCTCGATTGCCTCGCTACAGATGTGTGTGGCATACGCTAGAAGGTCTCCAGTGGACCGCTTTCGGCGGAACCCGTATTACTGGTCACTGAAGAGATCGTTAGTTTCTAGGTATGCCAAGAGCCGGTTGTTAAGAACACGTTCCATACTCTTACAAAGTATGGACGTGACTGATATGGGCCTGTAGTTTGCAGGATCAGCACGACTGCCTTTTTTGGGCACTGGCTGCACGTTTGCAAGCTTCCATGCACTTGGCACTTGACCTGTCTCATAGGAGAGGCGGAATAGGCGTGTTAGTACTGGTGTAAGTTCAGGAGCGCACGTCTTAAGGACTATTGCTGGTATACCATCGGGGCCACTAGCTTTGTTCACGTCTAGATTTCGGAGCGTTTTACGGACCTCAACCTGACGAATGCGGATTTCCGGCATAGCCAGCTCGCACTCAGGTAGATTTGGAGGTACTTCTCCCGTAGTATCTAAACGTGAAGACTCCGCGAAAATAGTAGCAAACAAGTTTGCTTTCTCTTCAGCAGTATAAGCTAGTGACCCGTCTGGTTTTAGCAGTGGTGGCAATGAAGAACGGCAAAAATTGGCTTCAACGGATTTCGCCAGAGACCAGAACGCTTTGCTACCTGTAGGGTGCGAAGCTAGCTTGGCTCCTATTCGGTGAATGTGGTCAAAGCGTGCCTTCTTCAGTGCCTTTTTGTACGACTTGGAAGCACGGTTAAAGGCTCTCTTCTTTTCGCTCACATCCTTAGCTTTACGGTTTCGAGCATCAACCCAAGCAAGATATGCCTCCAGCTTTAACGCTTCTGCGTTTCCACATTCGGCTCTATACCAGGGACGAGCTTTGCTGGCAGAAGGAGCGTCAGAAAATGGAATAAAATTTTCCATTCCTTGTTGCAAAACTTCCGTCACAGCATCCGCGCAAGCTGAAGAATCGCGAGAAGAGAAGCATACCTGCTTCCAAGGATAAGACGCGAAGAAAGAACGCATCTCATCCCAATCTGCAGACTTGTATCGCCATATCCGACGACAGCCTCTTGGGCTGGGATCAGGCGGGGAATATGACGACACAGACTTCACCAGACAGTGATCGGAGCTACTTAGCGGTGATGCTACCGACACCACGTATCGGTCTGGATCTGTAGTCAGCAGAAGGTTGAGACAATTGGCGGTGTGACTTTCGACATCGGGTACCCTGGTCGCTTCTTGGACCAGCTGGGTGAGGTTTAGCGTCAAAGCTAATTTGTACATTTCTCTTCCAGCGTGGTCGGTGATCTGGTGTGGGAATAACCAATCTTGGTGATGGGCATTAAAATCCCCCAGAAGCACAAGTTGAGCCGAGGGGTACCGTTGTTGGGCTAAATCTGCCATCATACTTAAATAGTCCGTAAGTCCGCTAGTCTCCTGATCACCGCTGTGCGATCTATACACACAAGCGTAGATGATCTTTTCTACGCCGGTGTCAACCATCATCCAAAGCACCGAGAACTTAGGGTCTTCAAAGTTGCGGAGACGACGGCTGCAGATGTCGTCGCGCGCGTACACACATACTCCGGCACGTGGTCTGAAATTATGTTCCAGAACATAACCGGGATATGACAGGTACGAAGCGTCGTCTGGGCATCGAATTTGTGTCTCCGTGAGGAACAGCAAGTGAGGTTTTTCAGTCTCGAGATGAAAGTGGACTGGATCGATATTTGAGTGCAGTCCTCTAATATTTGTAAGGTGCACTTTAAGGGAGAGGACGTGCTTCCGCTGTTTAAAACTCTACTTGCTTTTACCGTTTCTCATATTTGAATTTTAAATGGAGTGAATAGGTGAAAAGATGGCAGTGGGACGAGGCGCTGCGTAAAGGACTACATAACCCAAAAAACGAGATGTTGCAGCTGTTTGAAGTTGGTCCGGAGACCGCGGGGACGCCCGAACCCCCCCAAAGATGTCCATCGGGTCCTCTCGTCCGGTCGCCAACCGGCACGATGGCGCATCTCTGGGATTTTTCGCAAGGTGGCGGGGCAGCCTTTCGTGAGTGGCTTGCTCCCTACTTGGGCCCCCAACTACCTGCGGTCGGCCAGCGGAAAAACCGTGCTTCGGATCCCGCTGCTCTCCGAGACCAACTTCCAGCCACTACATTCCCGTTGTGAGCTAGAACAGTCCAATTTATACTGCGCAACTGTACCGACCCACCCTTCCGAATTGGCATCACAGAACATCACGGCGAAACACGGCGAACCGCTTCGCGCCATGTCTTTGCTCTGTGGGTGGTTACGTGCCGCGGCTTAAGCCTACCACCGATATATCGATTGATCCTTTGGCGCCACCCAGGGGACACGTGTGAGAGACTCTAGGGCAGAATCTCACGGACGCGATCAATGTGATCCCCCAAAAACCTCAAAATGATTTTTAAAGATCTATCTATAGACACCCATCACTAATTATTTTTTGAACAACTCCATTTGTTGAACTTTAGCGTTTCTTAGTTACGCCATTCTACAATGGAGGGCGTTACAAATATTGTTACGTGCGGGGTGGTATAAAAATGCTAATCCGATGAGTTGAATGTTATTTCCACTGAACACTAGGTTACACAATGTTCCACAGTAGTGGTCCAAATTGTCTTGCACAATTATCAAAAGTCCGTTAACACACACTGAGGTCGTTGGTAATTTATAATCACTGATATCACTGTTCACAACACTAGTTCACTGATAACACTTTACTATCACTTGGCCGCTATTCGCGCTTAGATATTTACACTGTCGCTTCCAAAGATTGACTGACTCAACGACGCGGTGCGACGCTTTATATAGGGCTACAGTATTTGGCTGGATCTTTCCAGCATCCAGTAGAAACAAAACAAAAGAGACCAAAACAGAGAAAAGACATGAAATAGCACGACTTTCCATTGAAACATCCGATGTAAACTACTTTACCATACATGCTAATTTGATCTCTAATAACTTAAGAGGAAGGTTCAATCTGTACACTAAACTACAAAACAAGTTACATTGACTAGGGTCGAAACGAAATTCCAGGAAGGTACTTTTATGACGGTCGGGTGTTTATAGCCTCTAATTAGTCTATTCTTTTCCCGATGCTAAGCTTGTTTACTGCGAGAAGCTTTGCGAAACTTCGCGACCAAGCGACACGATGTAACAATATAAAATACATAGATTAATATAAAAATATATACGGTCGAATTGAGAAACCTGCTCCTTTTTTTGAAGTCGGTTAAAAAGATGGAGCACGGCAGTTGTTTTCACAGCCCAAACGAAAGGCGTAGGTGGGAGTGTGTCCTTGTCTAACAACCCGCCAGTGCTATTTATGTACTATACTATATACGTATAACATATATATATGTATATATATACTAGAGGCCCGTCCCGGCTTCACAGGGGTATTTACAAAAAAAATTCAAATATTATTTATACATTTTAACTTATTCACACTCACATACACCCTTCTTTTTGCGTCGGGTTAAGGGCACGCTTGAATTATTTTTTCCCACGCTAGCTCCGCCTACACACGCCGCGGCACCCCCGGTAACGATACAGGCGCGGGGGAACGCGCTGTAATTTCGCGCATGCGCGCTCCTCACTCGACTTGCGACCTCGTTTGCTAGCGGACACGCCGAGCCGGCGGGACGGTAATGACCGCGCGGCAGCCGAAGCTACTTACTACCTACAGAGCTATACTATACGTAGATACGTACTTTTAAGGTGTATTACGGTTTAAAAAGAATTTTCCAAATCGAACATAAGTACATAGAAAACATATATATAGATATATCAACATCAACACCAATATTATAAATGCGAAAGTCAGTTTGTTTATTTGTTTGTTTGTTTGTTTGTTTGGGACTTCTTCACGGTCAAACGGCTTGACCGATTTGGCTGAAATTTTGTACAAAGATAGTACATAGGGCAGAATAGGATATAGGATACTTTTTTTTTGGCTATCAAGTCAGGGGGTCCAGATATTTTTAATTGAATTTTGTAAATATATGACGTCTTCTCGAATAAACGGCTTGACCGATTTGCCTGAAATTTTGTGTGAATACATGTCGTAGGGCAGAATAGGATATAGGATACTTTTTTTCTGGCTATCGAGTCAGGGGGTCCAGATATTTTTAATTGAATTTTGTAACTATAAGACCTCTTCTCGAATAAATGGCTTGACTGATTTGCCTGACATGTTGTATAAAGACAGTTCATAGGGCAGAATAGGATATAGAATACCCTTTTTCTGGCTATCGAGTCAGGGAGTCGAAACATTTTAATTGAATTTTGTAAATATAAGACCACTTCTCGAATAAACGGCTTGACCGATTTGCCTGACATGTTGGGTAAAGACAGTTCATAGGGCATAATAGGATATAGAATACTTTTTTTCTGGCTGTCAAGTCAGGGGGTCCAGATATTTTTAATTGAATTTTGTAAATATAAGACCTCTTCTCGAATAAATGGCTTGACTGATTTGCCTGACATGTTGTATAAAGACAGTTCATAGGGCAGAATAGGATATAGAATACTTTTTTTCTGGCTATCGAGTTAGGGAGTCCAAACATTTTTAATTGAATTTTGTAAATATAAGACCACTTTTCGAATAAACGGCTTGACCGATTTGCCTGACATGTTGTGTAAAGACAGTTCATAGGGCATAATAGGATATATAATACTTTTTTTCTGGCTATCGAGTCAGGGAGTCCAAATATTTTTAATTGAATTTTGTAAATATAAGACCTCTTCTCGAATAAACGGCTTGACCAATTTGCCTGGCATGTTGTATAAAGACAGTTCATAGGGCAGAATAGGATATAGGATACATTTTTTGGCTATCGAGTCTGGGTGTCCAGATTTTTTTTATTGAATTTTGGGTATGTGTGGCCACTTATCAGCTAAACGGCTTGACCGATACGGCTGAAATTTTCTACATATACAGCTCATATGGCATAGAAGCACATAGGATACTTTTTTTCTGGCAGTCGAGTCCAGGTGTCCAGATTTTTTTTTATTGAACTTTGTAAATGTGTGGCCTCCTCTCAGTCAAACGGGTCAACCATTTCAGCTGAAATTTTGTGCACAGACGGTCAATAAGACATAGGATACTTTTTTTTGGCTGGCAATTTCAGGTGTCCATAATTTTATTATGGAATAATGTGTTGCCTCTTAGCGGCAATCGTTTTGACCGATTCAGCTCAAATTTTGTACAAATAACGTTAATAGGGCATAGAACGACAAAGGATTTTTTTTTAACAGTTGAGTTTGGGTAAATAATTAGAGTTTTTTTAACCGTGTGACCTCTTCTCGCTTAAACAAGTTGACCGATTGAGCTGAAATTGTACAGAGACAGTAAATAAGACATAGACCAGTCCATTATCCGACCAGTCTATTATCCGAGCACATTGGTTACTTTTTTTACAATCGAGTCCGGATGTCAGTTTTTTATTGTTGAATTTTGTATATGTTTGGCCTCTTTTCGGCCAAAAGGCTTGACCGATTAACATGACATTTTGTACAAAGACATTTAATAGGGCTTAAAAGGAAGAATACTTTTTTTTCGGCAGTTAAGTGAGGGTGCATATATTTTTTGTTAACTTTACATCTTTACATCTTACGTCTTGATTAGGCCATAAAACTGTCAGGATCATTAGAAGTCATCAAAATTTACGCGCTGGCTTTGCTTGCCCAACGCGTTTATCTGCTTTGTGGGAAGTATTTCTAAAACTTTCGTGTTTTAACAGCCTTAGGGTAATTGGTGTTGACTTAGTAGGTCATAATAATTCTCAGGTTCATAAAAAAATTTGTAAAAAATTTTCGCGCTCGCTTCGCTTGCGTAGTTATAGCACTCTCTACGCTCGCGCAAGCATTTGTTTTATCTACTTTGTAGGAAATATTTCGTCAACTTTTGAATTTTCATAGCCACATGCATTAAAACGAGTCATAAATTAAAACAGAACAACCTTCAATAATCATAATGATTATTAACCTTAAATTAAGTGGATATCAAATTTAACCCTAACGTCATCGGTGTTGACTTAGTAGGTCATAAAAACTGTCAGGGTCATAAAAAGTCATAAAAATTTTTAGCGCTCGCAAATCTCGCGCAATTATTTATTTTATCTACTTTGAACGTAATATTACAGAAACTTTTGTATTTTAATAGCCACATGCATCAAAATGAGTCATATATTAAAACAGTACAACCTTCAATAATCATAATGATTATTAACCTTAAAATAAGTGGATATCACGTTTAACCCTAATGTCATCGGTATTGACTTAGTAGGTCATAAAAACTGTCAGGGTCATAAAAAGTCGTAAAAAAATTTCGCGCTCGCGCAAGCATTTATTTTATCTACTTTGTAGGAAATATTTCGTCAACTTTTGAATTTTAATAGCCACATGCATCAAAACGAATCATACATTGAAACAGAACAACCTTCAATAAACATAATGATTATAAACCTTAAATTAAGTGGATATTCAATTGAACCCTTATGTCATCGGCGTTGACTTAGTAGTTCATAAAAACTGTCGGGGTCATAATTCATAAAAAGTCGTAAAAAATTTTAGCGCTCGCGAGGCTCGCGCAATTATTTATTTTATCTACTTTGAAGGTCATATTTCAGCAACTTTTATATTTTAATAACCACATGCATCAAAACGAGTCATAAATTAAAAAAGTACAACCTTCAATAATCATAATGATTATTAACCTTAAAATAAGTGGATATCACGTTTCACTTAAGTGTCATCAGTTTTGACTTAGTAGGTTATAAAAACTGTCAGGGTCATAGAAAGTCGTAAAAATTTTTTGCGCTCGCTTCGCTCGCGCAGTGATAGCGCTCGCTACGCTCGCGCGACTATTTGTTTTATCTGCCTTGAAGGTAATATTTCAGCAAATTTTGT
This sequence comes from Cabera pusaria, assembly GCA_954871355.1. Classification (NCBI taxonomy): domain Eukaryota; kingdom Metazoa; phylum Arthropoda; class Insecta; order Lepidoptera; family Geometridae; genus Cabera; species Cabera pusaria. The sequence continues at coordinate 2,146,350 of OX940912.1, read as the reverse complement.
ATTTTAATAGACACATGCATCAAAACGAGTCATAAATTGAAACAGTACAACCTTTAATAACCATAATGATTATTACCTTAAAATAAGTGATTATCGACTTTAACCTGAGTGTCATCAGTGTTGACTTAGTAGTTCATAAAAACTGTCGGGGTCATAATTCATAAAAAGTCGTAAAAAATTTTAGCGCTCGCGAGGCTTGCGCAATTATTTATTTTATCTACTTTGAAGGTCATATTTCAGCAACTTTTATATTTTAATAGCCACATGCATCAAAACGAGTCATAAATTGAAACAGTACAACCCTTAATAACCATAATGATTATTACCTTAAAATAAGTGATTATCGACTTTAACCTGAGTGTCAGCAGTGTTGACTTAGTAGTTCATAAAAACTGTCGGGGTCATAATTCATAAAAAGTCGTAAAAAATTTTAGCGCTCGCGAGGCTCGCGCAATTATTTATTTTATCTACTTTGAAGGTCATATTTCAGCAACTTTTATATTTTAATAGCCACATGCATCAAAACGAGTCATAAATTAAAACAGTACAACTTTCAATAATCATAATGATTATTAACCTTAAAATAAGTGGATATCAAGTTTAACCTTAATGTCATGCGTGTTGACTAAGTAGGTCATAAAAACTGTCAGGGTCATAAAAAGTCGAAAAATTTTTTCGCAGTAATAACGCTATATAGCGTATAATAGCGTGTTTCAACAGCCTCATACATTAGACTGACTCAAATACTTAAACAGCAAAACTTGGTAAACCTTGGTTAGGTTTACCAAGTAGTAATTAATAACTTTAACAATAGACGATATCGAGTTCGACCTAAGAGTCATCTATAGTGAGTTGATTATTAGGTCGTAAATTTGTCAGGGTCATAAAAAGTCATAAAAAAATGTTCGCTCGCGCAATGATAGCTCTCGCTGCGTTCGCGCAGCTATTCACCTTATTTTCTTTGTAAGAAATGTTTCAGGAACTTTTGTGTTGAGTCAAACATTTAAACAGCACAACTTCGTATACCTAACCAAAATGATTAATGAATTTAACAATAGAGGATATTGAGTTCGACTTTAGGGTCATCTATGGTGACTTGGCCTAAGAGATCATCGATCTTGACCTCAAAGGTCATAAAGACTCAAATAACGCGGGCGAAGCCGCGGGTAACAGCTAGTATATTTTTATATTCTACACACACACAAAAACATACAGACGAATTGACGCGATTACTCCGTCAATTTTGAACCGATTTGAATGATTCTTTTTTTATCGGTAGGGTACGTTTTTCAGGTGGTCCCATTGTAATTTTATCAAGATCTGATAAGTATCTCCAGAGATATGACGATAAACGTCTCAAACTTGCTACTGAAATTAACTCGCGGGGCATGGAATTCGGTTATTTTATATTCATATTATATTACTAAGTGAAAAACGAGTTTTTTAACCGACTCCACTATTTAGAGTCCGCCTGGCCAGCTACCACCCTCAAGTTAGAAAATCTGTCGCCAAACATCTAATGTGTTCCGGCAGCTATCCTTGAGAGCCAGTTCCCATTCTAGGCCTAGCGTGCTTACCATCTTCGACCACATCATCACTTACCTACGGTCGAGATAGTGGTCAAACGCTAGCCTATAAGATATAAAAAAATAATCACGTTTTAATAAAATGAAAATAAACGTATATTGAACTATATATACTGACTAGCTGTTACCCCCGGGTTCGCCCGCGTTATTTGAGTCTTTATGACCTTTTGAGGTCAAGATCGATGATCTCTTAGGCCAAGTCACCATAGATGACCCTAAAGTCGAACTCAATATCCTCTATTGTTAAATTCATTAATCATTTTGGTTAGGTATACGAAGTTGTGCTGTTTAAATGTTTGACTCAACACAAAAGTTCCTGAAACATTTCTTACAAAGAAAATAAGGTGAATAGCTGCGCGAGCGCAACGAGAGCTATCATTGCGCGAGCGAACATTTTTTATGACCCTGACAAATTTACGACCTAATAATCAACTCACTATAGATGACTCTTAGGTCGAACTCGATATCGTCTATTGTTAAAGTTATTAATTATTACTTGGTAAACCTAACCAAGGTTTACCAAGTTTTGCTGTTTAAGTATTTGAGTCAGTCTAATATATGAGGCTGTTGAAACACGCTATTATAGGCTATATAGCGTTATTACTGCGAAAAAAATTTTCGACTTTTTATGACCCTGACAGTTTTTATGACCTACTAAGTCAACACCGATGACACGGTAAAACGTGATATCCACTTATTTTAAGGTTAATAATCATTATGATTATTGAAGGTTGTACTGTTTAAATGTATGACTCGTTTTGATGCATGTGGTTATTAATATACAAAAGTTGCTTATATATTACTTTCAAAGTAGATAAAACAAATGCCTGCGATGAAAAATTTTTTACGACCTTTTATGACCCTCACAGTTTTTATGACCTACTTAGTGTCCAAAGTCATATTAGTTTCCGTCGTTGTCACTAGATGGTGACTGTAGAAAAGATAGCCCGCGGTGGTGAAATTTACCGAGAGTCCAGGTAAGGTGTTTGCGATTTGAATAAAGCGCCAAAATCGTTCCGAATATTTGTCTGCGGTTTCATTTCATTGCACCCTTGTACAGGGTCCTCCGAGACGGATTAGTAAAAATTAAGTGATAATTAGTTAAGTGGTGTTGTGACTGTGAATACGAGGAGAACCGTGAGTACAATTAGTTAAGTGTGGTGTTAGCTCAGGGACTTAGTGAATTCAATAAGTGCTAGCCAGGGACTTAGAATAGTTTGCGAAAAAGCGACGAGACGGGGAACCTATGCCCGATTTCGCCTGGCCTACAAAGTGTGCTCAAACACTGAATAATTCGAGCTAAAAGTTCATCGACTTAGAAAAATTCGAGAAAAAAGTTCATGGACTTAGAAAAATTTTGAAGATAATTTTTACCACACTTAGTCTAATTATTACAAGTGTTGTAACTACAACTGTATTATAAGATGGAGAAAGACTTGCGTGTTTTGGTTGATTTAAAGAAGCAAATAGAAAAAGGTCTCGTTAACTTTAGAAAGTCTCCAAAGGAAAGAATCACAGATACTTACGTAAAAGCAAGATTAGACGGACTTGAACAGATATCCGAAAAGTTCTCATACCGAAACGAAATAATTGTATCGACCTATAGTAAAGATGAGTATGGGAAGTATCAAGATGAAATCTATGATGTAGGTTACGAGACATATCTATGTTACAAAGGCGAATTGAATGCAGAGTTGGCAAATATCTCGCCAAAGGTTACGGCGACGCCGCCATCGACGAGCGTCGCTAAAGAAGTTTGTGTGAGATTGCCACAAATTTCGTTACCGGTGTTCAGCGGAAATAATGCAGACTGGTCAACATTCCAAGACCTTTTTCAGTCGTTAGTCCATGACAATCAATCACTCGACGACGTTCAGCGACTACATTACCTCAAAACTCAATTGCGTGGAGAAGCGGAGCAGCTGATTAAGCATATTCCTATTACAAAAACGAACTATGACAAGTGCTGGGAATTATTAAAAAGTAGATATGATAACAAGAGATTTAGGGCAAATTGTGCTTTAAAAAGGTTGTTTGATCAGCGGCCAATATCTTGTGAGTCGGCTAAACTTATTAAAGAATTGTTAGATACTACGTCAGAGTGCTTGCATGAGTTGTCAAATTTAGGTATAAATATAGTATCATGGGATTTAATTGTGATATATATTGTAAGCTTAAAATTAGACGCTGAAACAAGGAAACAATGGGAGTTAAATGTTCATAGCTCAGGCGAAGACTTACCCTCATTTGTTCAGTTTAAAGATTTTTTGGAATGTCGTTTCCGCGCTCTCGAATTTGTTGAACCTGTAAAATCTAAACCTAGAATTAATACGAACCATTCAAATCCAAAAGTCATGCACGCTAATTCTCCTACCACCAATGCTATGAATTGTCCTCATTGCAACGAATGCCATCGTCTGTACGCTTGTAGTCAGTTTGCCAAAGAAGACGTAGCGAAACGTCATGAAATAGTGAAGTCACTCAAACTGTGCTTTAACTGTTTAGGAACAAATCACTTTGGTAAAACGTGCCGCGTTAAAACAAAATGCCGTCAGTGCAATAGTGGACACCACACTCTTCTTCATGGTTACAACAGGTCAGGGACTCACGAACCAAAAATGGAACCAAATCAAATTTCGGAATCGTCTTCTGAGACGAGGGAGGCCGAAAACGTTCGGAATCATTTTGCGACAGGTGATGGTCAGACACTGCTGGCCACAGCCTTAATTAAAGCTACGTCTCAAAATGGTTCACAGCTACTGTTAAGGGCCCTTCTAGACCAGGGCTCTCAAGCGTCCTTCATAACAGAAGCCGCAGTGCAACTGTTAAGGTTGAAGAAAATTGCAGCTAAGACTTGTATTGCAGGACTGGGTAGTAAGCAGAGTGACTTAACCTCGAAGGCTATGGTTAAGGTTAAAATTCAGTCTCTCTGTGATCCTACATTTATGTTAGAAGTCAAAGCGCACGTCCTCAATACAATCACAGCTTTATTACCTGACAAGAAATTTGTTATGCCAGAATGGGCAGAACTGGGTAGTCTGCCCCTAGCAGATCCCCAATACAATGCACCCAACAAAATTGATATTTTGTTGGGAGCCGAGGTATATAGCGTCATCCTGAAAGAGGGTTTACTACGAAACCCTCTCGGTACCACAATTGCGCAGGATACGTCCCTCGGGTGGGTATTGTCGGGTAAGGTGGGCGGCCACGTAGACAACAATCAAAGTTGTCATAATCGCATTGTCAACATGCACGTCAGATTGGAAGATACTGAATTGATTAAGAAGTTCTGGGAGCTAGAATCTGAGCCTACATCCAAAGCAAAGATTCTAACTTCAGAAGAACAAGCTTGCGAAGTACATTTTGAAGCTACCACGAGAAGGGACAACACTGGTCGTTACATTGTGGAGTTACCTTTTCGCCCGAACGCCGACCGGAATTATGGAGACACCCGAGCAGTAGCAGTAAATCGCTGGAAGAGTTTAGAGAAGAGATTAGATAAACATCCCGAACAAAAACAGGACTACGTTCAGGTTTTGCAGGAGTATCTTTCTCTAGGACATATGGCGGAGGTTCATCATGATTCGGAAAAGTCAGAAGAGAAGGTATGGCTGCCACACCATGCAGTCATTCGTAATGATAAAACCACAACGCGAACGAGAGTGGTTTTTAACGCCTCAGATAAAACTGCGAATGGAGTCTCATTAAACTCGACACTGATGGTGGGCCCAACCTTACAGCCGGAGTTACGACATACGGTCATGCGTTGGCGATTATATCCTATTTGCCTCACTGCTGATATTATCAAAATGTACTGACAAGTGAAGATCGCAGACAAACATGTTGATTATCAAAGAATAGCCTGGAGAGAAAATAAGGACGATAACATTCGTGATTATCGATTGCTGACAGTCACTTTTGGGACCTCATGTGCAGCATACTTGGCTGTCAAAGCATTGCAAAAAGTTGCAATTGATGAAGGTCATAATTACCCGCTTGCCGCGAGAAAAGTTCGCACGGACTTTTACATGGACGATCTTCTGACTGGTTGTCAATCTGAAAAGGAAGCAATACAGCTATATGATGAGATGAATGGATTATTGAAAACTGGTGGATTTGAGTTGCAGAAATGGACAAGTAACCGGAAAGGATTGCTGAACCAAGGAAAGGAGGATATTGAGAATATGGAGTTGAAGGAAGATGATATCACAAAGGTGGTAGGTCTTACCTGGAATCGCCGGACGGATGAATTTGACTATAGTGTCAGTTTATCGTCTGATTCTCCTATGCCTGCAACTAAAAGAGAAATCATTGCTGAAATCTGCCGCTTGTATGACCCGCTGGGTTGGATAGCACCATGCATCATCACTGCAGAAATATTTATCCAGAAATTGTGGATTACTGGACTTGACTGGGACGATAGGGTACCTCCTGCAAGAATGGAAATTTTATCGAGATGAGTTATGTAAGTTAGTAAACTTCCACATACCTCGATGGGTTCATCGGGCTGACGATGATGCAAAGGTGGAGTTACATGGGTTCAGCGATGCATCAAGTTCCGCCATATCGAGAGTGGTTTATATTCGATGCATTGCATCCGATGGTACAATAAAAACTCACCTAGTAACTGCCAAAACCAAAGTCGCCCCAATCAAGCAGGTTTCGATTCCCAGGTTGGAATTATGTGGAGCTGTCCTGGTTGCCAAACTGCTGCTGGAAGTCGCTGAAGATTTGAATATATCAAAATCAGACCTACACGCCTGGACTGATTCAACGGTCGTATTAGCTTGGTTGAGCGATCATCCAAGCCGTTGGAAGACGTTCGTGGCCAATCATACATCTGAAATACTGACGCTATTAGATTCATCGCAGTGGTCGTATGTGGCGTCTAAGGACAATCCTGCTGACTGTGCATCGCGTGGTATACCCGCATCAGCGCTACTAGAAAACAGGTTGTGGATGTATGGTCCCGATTGGCTGCAAACCGACCGTATAGAATATGGCAAACCGCAATCCATTTGCACAAAAACAGACCTGGAATCAAAATTGTTGAAAGTACATACCTCGACAGTAGAAGTATGTCAGGAGCCAGAATTCTTCGCAAAGTTCTCCTCTCTCCAGAAGCTCGTCAGGGTTGTAGCGTACTGTAGAAGGTTTCTGCGATTGAAGGATCCTGAACCTAAAAGAAAAGCACAACACTTACCGTATCTAACTGCATCTGAATTGCAAGATGCACTTACCTGTTGTATCCGACAGCACCAGCAGCATTCGTTGCACGACGAAATCACCAGCCTCCTGAAACAGAAAGAAATTAGTAAACACAGTAAAATAGCAATTTTAAATCCTTACATAGATAAAAAAGGTATTGTAAGGGTTGGTGGAAGAATAGAAAACTCGGACTTACCTGACTGCAGCAAACACCCCATTATTATTAGTGGAGAGTCATATTTGGCTAAACTGATTGTAGCAGATGCACACAAGATGACGCTGCACGGTGGTCAACAGCTAACCTGTAATTATATTAGAACCAGGTATTGGGTTACTAAAGTAAAGAATTTAGTACGTACCCACATTCACCATTGTGTACCTTGCATACGCAATGCAGCAAAGACGAAGACTCAGTTGATGGGCCAATTGCTTGTCGAGTCACTCCAAACAAGCCGTTTTTGTGCTCAGGCGCAGATTTTGCCGGTCCAATCAACCTTCGTGTGTCAAAAGGCAGAGGTCAGAAGTCTTATAAAGGCTATATCTGTCTCTTCATCTGTATGGCTACACGAGCTATACACATAGAAGCCGTTTCAGACCTTACTTCTGAAGGGTTCTTGTCAGCTTTTAAGCGTTTTGTCGCCCGAAGAGGTCGCTGTACACAGCTGTGGAGCGACAATGGATCTAATTTCGTAGGGGCTGCGAAAGAACTAAAGACTCTGCTAACAAGTGAACGTTCAGGATTTTCTAGCGAAGTAGCAGCTTCCCTAGCTAATAATGGAACAGAATGGCAATTTATCCCTCCGCATGCTCCAAATTTTGGTGGACTTTGGGAGGCAGGGATAAAAAGCACAAAACAACACTTGAAACGTTTACTTGGTGATTCTACGCTCACCTACGAAGAACTTGCGACCGTTTTATCCCAAGTTGAAGCGTGTCTTAATTCCCGTCCATTGTCTCAAGTTAGTACGGATTCGGACGATCCCGTGCCACTTACGCCAGGTCATTTCCTAGTGGGTGAACCTTTGCTGATGGTTCCAGATCATAATTATGAACAAATGCACCCGGGTAGCTTACGCCGTTGGCAAGTTACACAGCGAATGGTACAACAATTCTGGCGGCGTCAAGAATCAAGAATCAAGAATCAAAGCATTTATTCAGTATGTAGGCAGTATAAATATACGCACATATACACGTCAAAATCATAAATCATAAAATAAATCATAACCAATTATCAAGTAAACATAGCAAAAGCAGAATTTAACGCTTTGAATTAGAAAAAAAAAGTAATGAACCATTCAGCTGTCATCCAATCGTTTACGTCAGAATATTTAAAAAAAATTAAAGTAGGTTAAAACCAACCATGCGTTGGTCGCAGGAGTACCTCACTAGTTTCTTTCAAAGATATAAGTGGAATACACGAACTCCAGAATTGAAACTTGGAGACGTTGTTTTAGTACGTGAAGACAACTTGCCCCCAGCTAAATGGCTTTATGGTTTGGTAGTACAGGTCCATCCGGGTAAGGATAATATCACGAGGGTCGTAACTCTTCGTTACAAAAATTCACTGATTCAGCGTCCAGTCTCCAAGCTCTGTCCACTTTCTATCAATGTTGATGATTAAAGTTACGAAAGATTGATGTACTTATGTATAATTATTAAAGCAAATAGCATGTTAAGTCTAATTTGCTTATTGTTTCTTGATTTGTTTTTTTGTTTAGTACAACAAAAATTAATTGAAGATATGTATCAAAATTGCATTAGTTTTGTTTAATATTATGTGATTACAGTCCACAGAAGTTGTTAAATGTATGTAAACTTGATTAAAGAGTTTTAATTTAAAATTAGCGAACGTTAGCCTTTAATTTGAGTTTGTTTATTTGTATTGCAAAATTTATTGCTTGTATTTAGTTAAAATTGCACATCTACCTATGTTTATAGCATTTATAGATGATTTGAACGGCTTGTAATGTATTGCGGGCTCTCGGTGTTTATCTTTGTATTGTATAAGATTTATTATGTTTCTTACGTTTTGGTTAAGGACTAATCGTCCTTGGTGGGCGGTATGTCCAAATTAATATTAGTTTCCGTCGTTGTCACTAGATGGCGACTGTAGAAAAGATAGCCCGCGGTGGTGAAATTTACCGAGAGTCCAGGTAAGGTGTTTGCGATTTGAATAAAGCGCCAAAATCGTTCCGAATATTTGTCTGCGGTTTCATTTCATTGCACCCTTGTACACTTAGTCAACACGCATGACATTAAGGTTAAACTTGATATCCACTTATTTTAAGGTTAATAATCATTATGATTATTGAAAGTTGCACTGTTTTAATTTATGACTCGTATTGATGCATGTGGCTATTAAAATATAAAAGTTGCTGAAATATGACCTTCAAAGTAGATAAAATAAATAATTGCGCGAGCTTCGCGAGCGCTCAAATTTTTTACGACTTTTTATGAATTATGACCCCGACAGTTTTTATGAACTACTAAGTCAACACTGATGACACTCAGGTTAAAGTCAATAATCACTTATTTTAAGGTAATAATCATTATGGTTATTAAAGGTTGTACTGTTTCAATTTATGACTCGTTTTGATGCATGTGTCTATTAAAATACAAAATTTGCTGAAATATTACCTTCAAGGCAGATAAAACAAATAGTCGCGCGAGCGTAGCGAGCGCTATCACTGCGCGAGCGAAGCGAGCGCAAAAAATTTTTATGACTTTCTATGAACCTGACAGTTTTTATAACCTACTAAGACAACACTGATGACACTTAAGTGAAACGTGATATCCACTTATTGTAAGGTTAATAATCGTTATGATTATTGAAGGTTGTACTTTTTTAATTTATGACTCGTTTTGATGCATGTGGTTATTAATATGTGAAAGTTGCTGAAATATTACCTACAAAGTAGATAAATTAAATGCTTGCGCGAGCGTAGCGAGCGCGAAAATTTTTTACGACTTTTTATGATCCTGACAGTTTTTATGACCTACTACGTCAACACCGATGACATAAGGGTTCAATTTAATATCCACTTAATTTAAGGTTTATAATCATTCTGTTTATTGAAGGTTGTTCTGTTTCAATGTATGATTTGTTTTGATGCATGTGGCTATTAAAATTCAAAAGTTGACGAAATATTTCCTACAAAGTAGATAAAATAAATGCTTGCGCGAAAATTTTTTACGACTTTTTATGACCCTGACAGTTTTTATGACCTACTAAGTCAACACCGATGACATTAGGGTTAAACGTGATATCCACTTATTTTAAGGTTAATAATCATTATGATTATTGAAGGTTGTACTGTTTTAATATATGACTCATTTTGATGCATGTGGCTATTAAAATACAAAAGTTTCTGAAATATTACGTTCAAAGTAGATAAAATAAATAATTGCGCGAGCGCAGAGAGTGCTATAACTACGCAAGCGAAGCGAGCGCGAAAATTTTTTACAAATTTTTTTATGAACCTGAGAATTATTATGACCTACTAAGTCAACACCAATTACCCTAAGGCTGTTAAAACACGAAAGTTTTAGAAATACTTCCCACAAAGCAGATAAACGCGTTGGGCAAGCAAAGCCAGCGCGTAAATTTTGATGACTTCTAATGATCCTGACAGTTTTATGGCCTAATCAAGACGTAAGATGTAAAGATGTAAAGTTAACAAAAAATATATGCACCCTCACTTAACTGCCGACAAAAAAGTATTCTTCCTTTTATGCCCTATTAAATGTCTTTGTACAAAATGTCATGTGAATCGGTCAAGCCTTTTGGCCGAAAAGAGGCCAAACATATACAAAATTCAACAATAAAAAACTGACAACCGGACTCGATTGTAAAAAAAGTAACCAATGTGCTCGGATAATAGACTGTACTCTTGGTCTATGTCTTATTTACTGTCTCTGTACAATTTCAGCTCAATCGGTCAACTTGTTTAAGCGAGAAGAGGTCACACGGTTAAAAAAACTAATTATTTACCCAAACTCAACTGTTAAAAAAAAATCCTTTGTCGTTCTATGCCCTATTAACGTTATTTGTACAAAATTTGAGCTGAATCGGTCAAAACGATTGCCGCTAAGAGGCAACACATTATTCCATAATAAAATTATGGACACCTGAAATTGCCAGCCAAAAAAAAAGTATCCTATGTCTTATTGACCGTCTGTGCACAAAATTTCAGCTGAAATGGTTGACCCGTTTGACTGAGAGGAGGCCACACATTTACAAAGTTCAATAAAAAAAAATCTGGACACCTGGACTCGACTGCCAGAAAAAAAGTATCCTATGTGCTTCTATGCCATATGAGCTGTAAATGTAGAAAATTACAGCCGTATCGGTCAAGCCGTTTAGCTGATAAGTGGCCAAACATACCCAAAATTCAATAAAAAAATCTGGACACCTATCCTATCCTGCCCTATGAACTGTCTTTATACAACATGCCAGGCAAATTGGTCAAGCCGTTTATTCGAGAAGAGGTCTTATATTTACAAAATTCAATTAAAAATATTTGGACTCCCTGACTCGATAGCCAGAAAAAAAGTATTATATATTCTATTATGCCCTATGAACTGTCTTTACACAACATGTCAGGCAAATCGGTCAAGCAGTTTATTCGAAAAGTGGTCTTATATTTACAAAATTCAATTAAAAATGTTTGGACTCCCTAACTCGATAGCCAGAAAAGAAGTATTCTATATCCAATTCTGCCCTATGAACTGTCTTTATACAACATGTCAGTCAAATCAGTCAAGCCATTTATTCGAGAAGAGGTCTTATATTTACAAAATTCAATTAAAAATATCTGGACCCCCTGACTTGACAGCCAGAAAAAAAGTATTCTATATCCTATTATGCCCTATGAACTGTCATTACCCAACATGTCAGGCAAATCGGTCAAGCCGTTTATTCGAGAAGTGGTCTTATATTTACAAAATTCAATTAAAATGTTTCGACTCCCTGACTCGATAGCCAGAAAAAGGGTTTTCTATATCCTATTCTGCCCTATGAACTGTCTTTATACAACATGTCAGGCAAATCAGTCAAGCCATTTATTCGAGAAGAGGTCTTATATTTACAAAATTCAATTAAAAATATCTGGACCCCCTGACTCGATAGCCAGAAAAAAAGTATCCTATATCCTATTCTGCCCTACGACATGTATTCACACAAAATTTCAGGCAAATCGGTCAAGCCGTTTATTCGAGAAGACGTCATATATTTACAAAATTCAATTAAACATATTTGGACCCCCCCACTCGATAGCCAGAAAAAAAGTATTCTTTATCCTATTCTGCCCTATGAACTGTCTTTACACAACATGTCAGACAAATCGGTCAAGCCCTTTATTCGGGAAGATGTCTTATATTTACAAAATTCAATTATAAATATCTGGACCCCCTGACTCGATAGCCAAAAAAGAAGTATCCTATATCCTATTCTGCCCTATGTACTATCTTTGTACAAAATTTCAGCCAAATCGGTCAAGCCGTTTGACCGTGAAGAAGTCCCAAACAAACAAACAAACAAACAAACAAATAAACAAACTGACTTTCGCATTTATAATATTGGTGTTGATTGGTGTTGATAAATACTTACGCGTTGAGGTAAGTAGTTCCGATAATATAGCAAGCTTTGGCATACACAGCACGGTTGCCATGGTGATCATAATAATGAGTTTCAACGCCTTGTTTATATTCCGTCCATAACCTGTAACACAATATCGTTCAGTTACAAACACATATCAAAAACATTTGGCCAAAATACTGGTCCAAGTCTTCGAGCATTTACCTTTGGAGATGTTAACGCAAGGCGTACACCTCTGCTGGCCATATAGCCATTATTGGCTATATGAGCGTGCGTAACTACGCTGTATTTTCAATACTGTGTGCGTGTTTTAAGCTAGTGTGCGGGTTCGTTAAAGTGAGTGATTTGTGTGTGTGCAATACGTGTTTACCTCGTCCCCCGTAAGTATCGGCAGAAAAAAATGTTTGCGGATTACAACGTTAACATCTCCATTGGTAAATGCTCAAAGGTCCAAGTACATTTGGCGCAGAAAGATTGCCAATATTTCCATATATACAACGTACGTGGCAATAATGTCGGTATTTTGGGCTAATTTGCCACTTAAACTAGATTAAATTGGATTTATTACTTAACATAAAAATAAAACTAAAATATGAACTACTAGTAGCCCGCCCCGGCTTCGCACGGGTAGCACATATATGCCTACAAAATTTGCATCAGTTTGTTGCATCGAATATAAAATATTAACATATTTAACAATCATCGTCACATTTCAACCAATTCACACAAAACCTTAACGAATTATGCACCTAAACCTTCCTCATAAACACTCTGGCTATTGGTGAAAACCGCATGATAATCCGTTCAGTAGCTAGATAGTGAGATTATTGCGAACAGACAGACAGACGCAGTGATGGACTTTGTTTTATAATACTTACGTAGTGATATTGGACGGCCCTTTGGCGTAAAGGATAGTCACCCTGATTCTGACCCGACGGTCGTTGGTTCTAATCCTAGCTATATACCTACCAATGGACATTTTATGTTTATTCATGAATCATGAGTTTTTGTACAGAGGTAGTGGGATCCTTAAATCTACCAATAATTAAGATAGTTTAACTAAAACAACCGACTTCAATGCCCGCGAGTCAATTTCAGTAGAAAGTTTGAGAAGTTTATCGTCATATCTCTAGAGATATTTATCAGATCTCGATGAAATTACAATGGGACCACCTCAGAAACGTACCATACCGATTACAAAAATAATCATTCGAAGCGGTTCACAATTGACGGAGTAATCACGTAACATACACACACAAAAAAAAAACATACAGACGAATTGAGAACCTTTATTTTTAGAAGTCGATTGTAAAGTAGCTTACCACCAAGGAGAACATCTGCCGCCGTAACCTTACGGCGTTCCCCGACGCAAAAAGCAGGGGTATTATACGTTTAACCCGTGTACTCGTATCTGTGTGTCTGTAGCATCTTAGCACCCAACCGGTTGAACTGATTTTGATTTTACTATTGATAATTTTTTTTTGTTTGATAGATGTCTTCATCGAGAGTTTTCTTAGCTTTGATTTATGAAAATTTGTTCAATCGTTATAAAACTATGAGCTTTCTTCGAGTTAATGGGGTTAAAAACTGAAACTCTATGTACGCGGCGCTACTGTTGAGTGTTCCTAAAAACCGCTTATAAAAAAAAAGGTTATAATTCGATGTTTGTATGGATTTTCACAAACTTATTTCCTTAAAAAGATATAACAATGTATTCGACCTAGACTTTCAGCCAATTATAATCAGAAATAAGGCAAAGTGTAACATTTATAATCCATTTTGTAGATTAAAAAAAATTAATTAAATAATTTATAGCGTTACTTTCAATTTCATTCGGGAACACATTATTAACTGTGCTTTTGTAATTTATAGCTGCACATAGCGTTATAATAAGTAAATATTCCAATGGGAATTTATTTATTTACAAAATAACTATATTGCAAATGACAGATATCTGTCAGATTTAAGGAACACTACAGTAGCGCCACCTGCAGTGAGCAAATGGCAGTTTTTAACCCCATTGTACGAGCACGCTCGACATAAATGTTGACGGCGCGGAAACCTTCGCGATACATTCCTTTATTATAATGAATTTTAATATCATTTTTAGTGCAATAAACGCTTTCATTGGCGACGGACACATTATTTACATTCCGCTCCCGTATTACCGTAGTTTATCGTACTCAACCTACAACTAACTACTTACTTCAACTACATCTAAATCTACATTCTACTTTACCTAAACGTAAGGTCCATCCTTACATTTCTTCGAGCCGGATACTTCAGTGAAACTACGTGTGAAAAACAGTTCCAACTACCACTGAAACTATCAACATTCATCAACATGCATTACTTACTTCAAAGACAGCAAATAATTGCTGAAGGGATTGAGAAGATTGTGGTTAACTTCAAGAAGGACTCTCCCAGCAGGAAGACGCCAGACTATGCCCAAAAACGCTTGGACACTTTGGAGTCGTTGTGGAACGAATTTGAGGTCAACCATGCACAAATCCTGACTTTTGGAGACAAATCAAGCGATTACTTGACCACCAACGCTTATCAAACTCTACGTCAGACATATGTAACAACAAAGGAAGCCCTCCAAACCATCATGGAAGCAAGAGGGGTTGCTGAACAGACGGAAACTGGAGGACTATCCAAGTCAGATGAACTGATCAGCCTACAAAACACCAACTTTCGTGCCCTTTCTCGTATGATTCGCAACATCAACATCAAATCAATCACCGAGAAGTGGGAACTTGAAGACAAATTGCAAATGCTACGAGCTCGTTGGAGGATCATCGACGACACTCACTGGCAGATCGACAACGTTTTGATAGGCACCAACTTAAACTATGAAGAGCAATTCTCAAAACATGAAGCCGACTTCGAGGCAACCAAACGAGAATTCCATCAAAAACTAAACTCTGCGTCTCACCAGCAGCGCTCTTTACCTCCTATCGAGATACCGATATTCACCGGAAACTACGCACAGTGGCCAACTTTCATGGATCTATACTGCGAGGCAATCCACAACAACACCATGCTAACTCCATCTCAAAAGATGCAGCATCTCAAGGGAAAACTGAGAGGGGAAGCAGAACGCATTGTACAACATCTATCTGTATCCGCTGAAAACTATGAAACATGTTGGGAGATTCTCACTCTTCGCTATAACAATAAGCAACTGCTCTTCACGAGACAAATTGAAACCTTCATGAATCAGCCAATCATATTACATCTGCGTTTGAGCTAAAGCGACTCTATGATACCAGTTTGGAGACCACACACGCAATTCACAACTTGGGCATCGAAACAACATCGTGGGACCCCATCCTCGTTCACATCTTGGCTGGTAAACTCGACTCTGAAACCTACGCGTCATACACGGAAACTCGAAACCAACCTCGAGAACTTCCGTCCTTTGACGAGTTTATGGAATTCCTACAGCGAAAATTCACTGCGTTGGAACATATCAACAAAAAGAAGCCGCAACATGTCACTGCAACAAGGCCGATTCAGACAAACAAGGACAAAGCTCAATCAGTTTCAAGAGCGCTCTCTCCGCCATACAGACTTAAAAACTATTTGGGCAAAACATATCACATCAACACCGAAAGGAATTGCCCTTTGTGCAAAGGCGATCATTTCCTGCTTTATTGCCAAGACTTCAAACAAATGCAACCAGAGACGAAGTTAAAAACAATTTCGCAACTTAAGGTGTGCAAAAATTGTATGTACTCACACAACGATTAAAGGTGTAAATCTATCAAACGGTGCCGCGTTTGCAACAATCAACATCATACTTCACTACATGACATAATACGTGAAACGGATTTATTGAACAAGCCGACTAACTTGACACGAACCTGCCTTTGACGACAACCACCAACATGCAAACTCAACGTAAGGCGAATCATGTTACTGGCGATTTCAACGAAGTATTACTGGCGACAGCGTTATTAAAAATCAGGTCAGCTGATGGAACTTACTTAACACTTAGATGCTTACTTGACCAAGGATCGCAAACAAATTTGATAACAGAATCAGCCGCACAACGACTTGGCCTGCGACGTCGAAAACAAAACGCAACTTTTTCTGGGATTGGGTTTTCGACCAATCAAAGCAATGGGACCGTTCAACTTGTATGTGAATCACTCTTCGGCGACCATACATTCACAACCGAGGCGGTAATCATGTCAAGGATGCTTAACAATCTTCCAAATAACACATTTGAAAAACAACAGTGGTCACATCTACAAAACATTAATCTAGCTGATCCCGAGTACAACGTTTCTCGGCCAGTTGACCTATTACTAGATGCTGGAGTATATGCCGACATCGTCATGGCCGGGGTGCTAAGAGGCTCGCCCGAGGCTCCGATTGCACAACAAACTAAGATTGGATGGATTTTACTTGGGAACATAAAAACTTTCAACTGCCACGTCATCCTCAACAACATCGAAGACATTTCACGTTTCTGGGAAATGGAAGAGATCACTGAACCACGCCCCGAGTCACCCGAAGAAGACTATTGCGAAACACTATATAACAACACAACACGTCGACGGGAGGATGGGCGATACGAGGTCAAAATTCCAATGAAACCGAACTTCGAGCAACATTTAGGCGTATCAAGACCTCAAGCGATAGCGCAGTTTCGCTCGCTAGAAAGGAAACTAGCAAAAAACGATAAGCTATCTAAAAGCTACAAAGAATTTATCAACGACTACCTAGAACTTGGACACATGAAAAAGAGTACAATTTCACGTGAACCCAGCTGTATTTTACCGCATCATGGAGTTATTAAACCCGATTCCACCACAACAAAACTTCGTGTCGTTTTCAACGCCTCCGCCAACACTTCATCAGGCCACAGCCTCAATGAATTGATGGAGTGTGGCCCCAACATGCAACAAGACCTTCAGGCGATCATCTTGCGTTGGAGAACCTTCCAGTTTGTCTACACAGCTGACATTGAAAAATTTTACCGACAAATACTGGTGTGTGAAGAAGATCAACACTTACAAAAAATAGTGTGGCGGACGGATGAAACAAACCCAATAATAGAGTACCAGTTGTGTACCGTCACTTATGGTACCAAGGCCGCACCGTTTCTTGCCATGCGTACGATTAAACAACTCGTCAAGGACGACGGTTACAAATATCCTTCGGCTGCAAAAATTTTGAAACATCAATTGTACGTCGATGACTTATTGGGAGGTAGCAATACTATTGAAGAGGCGCAAACGACACAATACCAACTTATCGAGATGATGAAGGGCGAAGGATTCAACCTTCGTAAATGGGCCAGTAACAGCCCTACATTACTCGAACACCTGCCGAAAAATCTTATCAATCAAAACATGATTAACTTCATACATGCGGAAACAAACAAAACGCTCGGTATTAACTGGAACCCGTGCACGGATCAGTTTTCATTTAACCACAACGAACTCGGCGATAAGTCTGACGTCACCACAACTAAACGCAGACTGCTATCCGACATATCGAAGTTGTACGACGGATATCGCCTGTAACTATGAAAGCTAAACTTATCTTTCAACAAACATGGATGTCAACATTATCTTGGGACGAATCCCTTCCAGACTGTCTTCAGAGGGAATGGGAGAAGTTCCGGCAAGAACTGCCTCAAATCAAACACATAGACATACAAAGATGGTTGGGAAACACGTCACAACCTATTGAACTTCATGGCTTTAGTGACGCATCGGAGAAAGCCTACGCTTGCGCTATCTACTGCAGATCAACTGACGATCAAGGGAATTATGTCATCAAATTGGTGGCTGGAAAAAACAAACTTGCACCATTACGACAACCTGTTTCATTACCCAGACTGGAAGGTTCTCCAACGCAAGATGATCGCCTGAAGGTCTTGTTGCATGTTGGGGCCATACTCCATCAATTCATTGAGGCTGTGGCCTGATGAAGTGTTGGCGGAGGCGTTGAAAACGACACGAAGTTTTGTTGTGGTGGAATCGGGTTTAATAACTCCATGATGCGGTAAAATACAGCTGGGTTCACGTGAAATTGTACTCTTTTTCATGTGTCCAAGTTCTAGGTAGTCGTTCAATTCGAAAATCTTCTTCTTCTTCTTCTTTTATATAGATCATTATTATTTTATACTATAGATCATATTATAATACTATATTGACTTCAAATTGATTGTGATCGGTGGGGATCTACAGAATAGCTAAGCCTATAATAATATTTTCTAAGTAACTATGGCCTAATCTGTGGTTTCACTGCAAATATTTTATTAATTTTGCGATGCGTGTATGTCAAATCCGTGATATCTTCTAGAGTTTTTATTTGAATGATATACTGTAAAAGACAATTTTGATCTATAATATGTAACGGTGGGCGCTTTTAATCGGAAATAGCTTTTTAAAACGTTATCCAAAACAAGTGCCAAAGCGCGCTTCCAAAATTAAGCCGTCTACGCTTTAAGCCGTCTACGCTTAAAAACATTTTTCGTACTACTATATTCGACCATAAAATGACCTTATTCCTACAGCTATACGGCACATTATAAACATTCTTTATTAAATTGATATAACAACCTTATTGCTATGCACATAAGACTCAATATCGGTGGGATCGGTTACAGTTTACAGTATTATACGACTGAAACAAATGCAGCTTGATTTCGTTGAGGCAGACTGACAATGAGTACAATGACCCGTTTTTGATTTGTTAGTATTATTTCAAAAGAAACGCATTCGGTATTATGCTACTAAAATAAATTCTGCCTGTTTCCATTGTGGCTGACTGACAACGACCCGTTTTTAATTTGTTAGTATTTTTTTAAGGACAACGTAATGTTATGTTCTTAGTTTCATGGATTATTTTTGTTAGTACGTATTTTGTTATTTTGATAAGACGAGCTCGTTTTATGCTCGTTAATTAGAATTTAGAACGTATGCGAACGAAGTAAAAGTGATTGTAGTCGATGTTTTGCTCATTAAATTGCGCAATGGTGCAATCAATTGTTCAATTATCGAACTATAATAATTGAACATTGTATATAATATAACTAAAACATAGGTTAGGAAACTGTAAAGTGTAATTATAGTGAGTTATGTGAACTGTTTTTTAAGATGTCGAGAACGAGAACTCTCTATCTGAGATAATGGTGGATATTCACTTCAGACAGTCCTAAGCCTGTTGATAAGTACGAAGGGAAGTTAATTGATTTATAGTAATTTGCATTGTATTTAGTATTTTTTTTTATACATACTAACACTGTCCTAGTAAAGCCATAAAACATAAAAACATTGACATACGTTACGTCATTACATTACTATTTCAAATAAGCCTCCGTTTTATTACGTTACGATACTTACTACGATCTTCACAACAATAGTGACTTGCACTGCTTATAGTTTTAAAAAGCCGTTAAGCGTAAAGCTTATTTTAAGCTGGCTTTAAAAAAAAAGCGCAACGTTTAAGCGTGTTGTCAATTTAAAGCCGTTTATCACATCTCTAATAATATGGGCCCAAGCTAATTAATGTAATTATTTGGATAAGGATTATAATACTATATACTTGAAAATAGCCTTGGAAGTTATGTAATATTTTTTAACAAAAAATTAAAGATTAAAATGGTTACTGTGAGTCTGCTGTCGCGGACTTTTTTGTAGGTCTTATTAAGTTGTACAACTCTTTCATAGAAAATATTCTTCCATCTATTTTCAATTGAGCAGCGTTCGTAAGAAACGTGTTTTTTCGAACGTTTATTTGTCGACTTAGGTTGCAAATTAGGACTCCATGAATGTACCTATGATTTAAACGGAATAATGTATAGCTTATTTTTATTCCAAAAGTTCATTCTATATATTAGTAAAAGAATTTTTCAAATCGGTCCAGAAGTTTTTGCGCTAAATCATTACAAACATACAAAAATATAAATGTTTTCTCTTATAATATACATAATTTATTTCTCAACACAATTTAAAAAACTTATTTAACTTAAATATTAACTATGACTAATAATTCAAATAAAAACTACAAATAATAAATGGAATTTAGGTCGCTGTCTGCTGGTAGAGTACCCAAAAAGCTGGCGACATTACCTCTTTGAATCGCGAAACTAATGCGATGCCCGAGGTAAGCGCCAGCTCTTTGGTTGTGGGAGACATCGATTAGGCGTCTAGACAGCTCCCTAACAAAACCGCGTGCTTGTTGACCCCACGGGCCCATGGTTTCGACCCCAAACGGAAGAAATGCATAGTTGTCACCGATGCTTATATATTTCCTCCGTTTGAGAGCCTCTGCTGCATCTGCAGCTGCTCCTGCCGCCCGTGAGGTATTATGGAGATGGAAAACTGCCAATGTGTCGACGCACGTCGCATCCCACACTAGCGGCTTCCCACGACACCAAAGAACCACCGTCATGCCGTCAGGCCTCTTACCATCATCACGTGCGATACCGTTCGGCTCTAAAATAGCCGGCACGTTGACGGTGGCAAGAGCCCGACGGATGACGTCGTTCAGTGAGGCGTGTCGAGAAAACCGTCCCGCACTGCGACGACATGAAAGACCGTGGTGACCCAGTCTATCCACCTGGTCACCGCAGCGACAGAGATGCGGTTCTGTTAAAGGGATGCCCAGACGCAGTCCCACCGCTATACAAAAACTGTTGTTATCCATTAAAGTACCTTTATTGGATGAAGGTAACGCCTGCAACCAATATCCAGATTCCCGTTCGCGCGTGGCAAGTAGACGAGCACGGTCCCTACTATCTATATAACTATCCCATAGTTGTTTTTGTAATATTTTACATAAGGGCTCGTCCCATTGCCGCTGCGAACGAAGGCTCCTTGGGAAGGCTTCTCCTGGGCATGCCATGGACCAGGTGTTTTTTGCTTCTTCCATTATATCAATCGATATATTCGGTAGTGAACTGTTTAATATTTTCCCGAAAAGACCGGTAATACTATGGACAGAAGATAAAAACGCCGGTAGTGACACACTAGAAATTTTGCGTATGCCTATGCCTCCAAACCGAATAGGTAAGGAAGCTTGACATCATGATTTGTCCGAAAGGGAACAATTTAGAATTTTTATTACGATATTTTTGATTGCTTCATCTAAACTTGATAGTAAAGTCATGTGATTCCAAAACGGACAACAGCGAAGTATATAAGTAAATTTTGGAACAAAAAGACAAAACGAATTATATGAAATGCTATGTGGCAATGAATTTTTGCTAGGCGCTCCGAAGCATCTTCAAATTTTTGGCGCTGTTCATCAATAAAAACCGGTAAAGACTCTTCTAGAATTGGAGCACCAAGGAGGCGAAGGTTTTCTTTATTTAAAAGTTTAATATTTGGGTCCAGACTGTTGAATTTAGTGAATAAGTCATTTCTTTTATCCATAAGCACAATGTCCGTAAAGAAAATTTCACACTTTGAAAAATTTAGATCCAAACCAATTAAATGAAATGTTTAAATAAATGTTTTTTTATGTTTAATTAAATGTTTTCTCTTTATAATATTAGTATATAGATGACCAAAATTAAAATACAGAGAACCATGGGCGGAATCGTACCCATCCATAAACAAAAATTAAACGTAGCTCAACTGACATATCTTGGCATGATTATATTTTTTAGCCTTCAAAAAGGAGGAGGTTATATGTTCGACGTGTATGTGTTTTTTTATGTATGTTCACCGATTACTCCGTCATTTATGGACTTTTTCTCAAAATTCTTTTTTTTAGTTGAAAGAGTATTCTCCTGAGGTGGTCCCATTGGCACCAAATCAGGATCTGATCATGTAATCCCAGGGAAATCGAGGGCAACCCCTTAAATTTTACAGGTATCAACAATATTTTTTATGTATTTTCTAAAGCTATTTAGCCATTTGCGTATGGTCATCATCATGTCAAGACGCTGACGAGCTGATGAAGGAAGGTACAACTCTTAACCGGTTAGGAGTTCGGTGATAAAATGTTGTAAATGTATTTAACTATAATATAGCCTGTTCTAAACTCCATCATGACATGGCTGCTGCACCCAGGGTTAACTTCCGGCGTGGGAAGTCCTCGACGGTGAATAGTACAGACACAAAATTTTGTAAATTTATTTAACCGTAACAGCCTGTTCTAAACTCCTCAATGCTGAACAGCCCAGACATGAAATCTAATACTATAAGAATCTTTGTCCTGACATACTGACTGACTGACTGACTGACAGACAACGCACAGCCTAAACCGCTGGTAGAGACTTGAAATTTGGAGGGTATATTTGTCTTAGTACGTAAGGGTGTACTAAGAAAGGACTTTCCAAAATTCACCCCTGAAGGGGATGAAACGGGCGTTCAATGTTTGTATGGAGAAACAAGATTAGATAGTATTTTCTATTCATACAAGTGCTCCAGTAAAAAAATAAGTAAATACATGTTTCAGGTTTTTTTGAATTTCCGCCCCTAAGAGGGTGAAATGGGGTAACAAAGGGTGAAAATCAATATTGTTTCGGATTGCGCTGAAATTTGGCATGCACATAGTTATTACGACGTAAGTTCCCTCTGAGAAAGGATTTTCCAAAATTCACCCCTGAATGGGATGAAGCGGGGGTTCAAAGTTTGTATGGAGAAGAGTCTTTTATATTCGAAACTTAACAAAAGTATTTAAGTAAGTAAATACGTGTTTCAGTACTCCTTAGAAATTCCACCCCTAAAAGGGTGAAGTGGGGTAACAAAGTCTGAAATCAATATTGTTTCGGATTGCGCTGAAATTTGGCATGCTGATAGTTATTTTGACTTAGGTATCCGCCAAGAAAGAATTATTCGAAATTCACTCTTTAAGGGGATGAAGCGGGGTTTCTAAGTTTGGATAGTCAATTTATTCGACATTTCACATTTACATCTACATGTACTTCTGTAAATAAATAAGTTAATACGAGTTTGAGACTTTTACAAAATGCCACCCTAAGAGGATAAACAAATATGACACCCTAAGAGAATATAGGTAACAAAGTGTAAAAATCAATATTGTTTATGATTGCGCTGATATTAAGAATGCAGATAGTTATTATGACGTAGATATCCGCTCAGAAAGGATTTTTCTAAAAATTCCTCCCGGATACGAAACGGGGATTCAAAGTTTGTATGGCGAAATGTGTAAGTGCCTTTTTCTGGTTTTGAAGTCGGTTTAATTTTTTTAAATAATTTTTTAGGGTTCCGTACCTCAAAAGGTAAAAAAAGGAACCCTTATAAGATCACTTTCTGTCCGTCCTTCCGTGTGTCACCACTGATTTTCTCAGGAACGGGTGGACCTAGCAAGTTGAAATTTATACCTGATACTGAGGTCTATAGTCCCTATTGGGTGTATAATAAACTGGCCAAGTGCAAGTCGGACTCGCACTAGTAGGGTTCCGTACCACACTACAGTATTTTATAAGATCGAGCAAAAAATACCACTATCATTTTTCGCCAGCAAAAAATAATAATTAATGAACATTTTATTTCTTATAACGCCATCTAACGTCTAACAAAGGTGTTAAGGATCGACATTTCTATATAACACCATCTATGGGACGTTTACCTAACTAAGTGTCCATAGATGGCGTGAAATGCCGAAAAAAACACGTTTCTTGTATGGGGACCCTCTATTATTCTTAACTTTATTCTGTTTTTAGTATTTGTTGTTATAGCGGCAACAGAAATACATCATCAGTGAAAATTTCAACTGTTTAACTATCACGGTTCATGAGATACAGCCTGGTGACAGACGGACAGACAGACAGACAGACAGACAGACTGACAGCGGAGTCTTAGTAATAGGGTCCCGTCTTACCCTTTGGGTACGGAACCCTAAAAATCAAGGTCTTGAGTCAACACAATAAAAAGATATGGGCAAATTTAGATTTTAGCGAAAACTTCTTAGTACCATAAAATTAAAATGGGACCACCTCGGAAACGTATCCTACCTATTAAAAAAAGAATCATTTGAATCCGTTCACAATTGATGGAGAAATCGCGTAACATACACACAAAAAAAAAAAACATACAGACGAATTGAGAACCCCCTCCTTTTTTGTGAAGTCGGTTAAAAATGTACCTTACTCGTAATTTTCAACTTTTTATTATTTTTCGGAATTTTTCTTAACTTGTGCTCTAAGACCTTGCTTATAACCAAAATTGACAATTCTAGGTAAACCGAAGTACCCTATAGGTTTTGGGTCGAAAACCTGTAGGGTACTTCCCGTTGACCTAGAATCATAAAATTTGGCAAGAAGCAAGGTCTTACAGCACAAATTAAGGAAAAATTCCAAAAAATAAAAAAAGTTGAAAATTAAAGGGTGTCCCCATACATACATAGTATGTGCCAATTAAGGTAGACCCCTGAGTCATATGAGCGCTGATACAATTTAGAGGTCTAGCTTAATTGGTTGGTACGGAAGCCTCGGTGGGCGAATTCAACTCGACCTAGCCGGTTTTTTTTATTACGGTGACGTTGACCAAATGCATCGGGTTCTCTTGGTATCTAAGGGTCAGTTCAGACCGAGACGCGACGCGCGGTGGAGCTCTATGCAGCGAGACGTGCGGCGCGGCCGAATTATGTCAATGAGGGCCCGGTGGCGTAATCGGGAGAACGGTTGGCTTTGATGCCAGAGGTACCGAGTTCAAACCACCGTGCACCAATAGATTTTTCTATCGAAAAATGTATGTGCGCTATTCACAGTGGCCCTGTGAAGGACAATAAACAAACTTTTTTTAATAAAATTATTTCATATCATCAATCTACCTTTATTCCAGTTTCTGTATTAATGACTTTCCATGTTGTTTTTTTTTACTATCGGCATGCTTAATATTGCAAGCTTTTATTTAACTTGCAATGTATGTAGGTATGTTTGTATGTATGTCTCTACGTATGTTTGGGTGGAATCTTGGAAGCTAAATTAGACCGACTTCCCGATGTCCGATTGGACTCAAATTTGGTGTACTGATGTATCTTCGGTGACAATACAATGATATGGTACCATGGAGCTGGTCTGATGATAGCGACGGAAGGTGGCTACGGCATCTCTGTGATAAAACAACATAACCCCGAGTTTGGGCTCGATTGATTTGTCTTGAAGAGAACTTTACGCCTAGATGATATCCAGGGTCTGATGATGAAGCTGTAAGGTGGCCACGGCATCTCTGTGATAAATCAACGTTACTCTGCCGAGTTTGGGCTCGATTGATTCGTCTTGAAGAAAACTTTTCACCTAGATGATATCCAGGGTCTGATGGTGAAGCTGGAAGGTGGCCACGGCATCTCTGTGATAAAACAACATAACCCCGAGTTTGGGCTCGATTGATTTGTCTTGAAGAGAACTTTACGCCTAGATGATATCCAGGGTCTGATGATGAAGCTGTAAGGTGGCCACGGCATCTCTGTGATAAATCAACGTTACTCTGCCGAGTTTGGGCTCGATTGATTCGTCTTGAAGAAAACTTTTCACCTAGATGATATCCAGGGTCTGATGATGAAGCTGGAAGGTGGCCACGGCATCTCTGTGATAAAACAACATAACCCCGAGTTTGGGCTCGATTGATTTGTCTTGAAGAGAACTTTACGCCTAGATGATATCCAGGGTCTGATGATGAAGCTGTAAGGTGGCCACGGCATCTCTGTGATAAAATAACGTAACCCCAGTGAATTTGGGCTCAAATGATTCGTCTTGAGGAGCACTTTACACTTAAATGATAGCCAGGATCTGATGATGAAGCTGTAAGGTGGCCATGGCATGTCTGTTATAAAGCAACATAGCCCCACCGAGTCGATTGATTTTCCTTGAAGAGCACTTTACCCATAATCACATCAAATATCCGTGGAACATTTTAAAACATCATGCCTTCTCTTAAATACTTAGGTAGTAGGTATCTATACTCGTACCTACCTACTAAAAAGTTAAAAATAAATTATAAGTAGAAAATATTTTAAAAACAAGCTTTTATCTGGGACAAGGAACTAAAATGTTAAAAATAAATTCTAGTAAGTATTTGGCGTGTATATTTTTAAAAGCTTCAGGCACTGAAGTATAGTAATTACCTAGCCTGAAAAACGGGTAGTGTTTCAAGCTTTTAAGAATATAGGTAAGTACCTACACGCCAAATACTTACTAGAATTTATTTTTAACATTTTTAGTTCATTGTCCCAGATAAAAGCTTGATTAAAAAATATTCTTTACTTATAATTTATTTCTACTTAGATGCCGTGATTTTGCTGTCTGGCAAACAACAAAGTTTTTGAATATAATATTAAGTGATTTATGAATGTAGTATTATGTAAATTAATGATTTTAGGGTTCCGTACCTCAAAAGGTAAAATAAGACTCCCTGTCTGTCTGTCTGTCTGTGTGTCACCACCAATTTTCTCAGGAAAATAAATATATTATATATCATATAATTCATGACAATAAATTTCAAATTGCTAGGTCCCGGGTGGACCTAGCAAATTGAAATGTATACCAGATACTGGGGTCTATCCTATTGTGTGTATAAAAATCAAGGTCCTGAGTCAACACGATAAAAAGATATGGGCAAATTTCGATTTTCGTGGTAACTTGTAAGTACCAAAATGTACCATAATTTTCAACTTTTTTTATGTTTCGGAATGTTTACTTTACTTGTGCTGTAAGATCTTGATTTTAACCAAAATTGGCAATTCTAGGTCAACCTAGAATCATGAAATTTGACAAGAAGCAAAGACTTACAGCACAAATAAAGAAAAAATCTGAAAATAAAAAAGTTGAAAAACAAAGGGTGTCCGCCATATACATACATAGAATACGCCAATTAAGATAGGCCTCTGAGTTATATGAGCGCTGATACAATTTAGAGGTCTAGCTTAATTAGTACCTACAAACGTTGGCACGGAAACCTCGGTGTGCGAGTCCAACTCGACTTGGCCGGTTTTTATTTCTGTAAGCAAGTTATACAAATCGCTCGATCTTCGGCTGTCCTTTTCCAACCAGAATAATCATCAGGTAGCAGTTGGCAGTCATTCTGTAATTAGCTGATGAGAATTATTTTCGATGAGACGTATTAGATTGATCTCAGTAGCTTGCTATAGGAGAGGCCTATGTCCAGCAATGGACTAATACAAGCTGGTGATGATGATGATTGCGAGGAAGTTTAAGGTGTTTACTAAAAAGGATTATATTGATACGCACTCACCTATTTATCATGTTTTTCCACAAAACAGAAATTCGATTACTTTCCATTTCCAATTCTTTCCCCTCTAGGGTGACGAGAGCTTCTGAAGACAGGAGGTCATAAAGAGGAATATCACCGGCGTTGTACTCAGTGGATTCTATGTGCTGATATTCGTCGGTGGTTCCTGCCCTTCTTTCAACGGCATTGTAAACTTTTTTGGAAAGAAATGTAAATATTAAAAGCCTGTTTGATTTTTTGAAGTTATACTTCTTTTGGCGCGATAGAGAAAAATGATGAGATTGAATTTTTACGATGCGCGCGCACACCGACACCTAAATTCTACACCGTGAAGTTAGTTCTAGGTGGTACGATGCGCGCGCACACCGACACCTAAATTTAACATCGTGAAGTTAGTTCTTGGTGGTACGATGCGCGCGCACACCGACACCTAAATTCTACACCGTGAAGTTAGTTCTAGGTGGCATGACTATGTTCAAGTTGTATATTCTAGTATTTTTATATTTAGAACACTTGTTTCGTAAGAACGTCATATTTAACGTCATATTTTTACGTTAATAAAACCTTTTTTATTTAAATAAAATATTTTTGATTAATTTTAATATTTATCGTTAATCACTACTGCATTTTAGTTATTTTTTTTCCATACGCCACAGAAGTATAACTTCTAACGCGTGTACATAAGTACACACACTTTTTTTTTTCCACACTGACTCCGCCTATACACACCGAAGCACCTCCGCCATACGATACAGGCACGGAGAAACTCAATACTAATTGAATTTAGGGTTCCGTACCTCAAAAGGTAAAAAAAGGGACCTTTATAAGATCATTTTCTTGTCCGTGTGTCTGTCTGTCTGTCCGTGTGTCAGCACCAATTTTTTCAGGAACGGGTGGACCTAGCAAGTTGAAATGTATACCAGATACTAGCACTTAGATGGTATGTGTGCTCCCTTACATCCCAATGATGATCCCATCCCATGATTCATATAGGGTTTGGACAGTATGAATCAGGTACAGATGAATCAGGATTTAGCCAACAATCATGCATAACTCATCATACATAAAGACTAGAGTGATTACAATTTTCTACACGAATCTTTAACCTAAAAGCATCATACAAATCTAAAATTAAAGTTTTAAACAATAAAACAATAAAAATAAATTTATAAAGTAGGCATTGTAATCAGTATGTCACCTGAACCAAGCACAGATTAATCAGACATTTACCTGCGTAACACCGGGTTCTAAGCCAACCAGGGGTACATTTGTCTTCTAGCTTGTTCATTGCATGACTGGCTTCCCCCCGCACGTGAAGCCAGACTCTTATTATTAATAATACCTGACCAACTATGGTCAAGCGCAGCTTACGCCATACTAATCAGTATCATACGCCGGAAACTTCTTATGTATTTATTTATAAACACACTAATGTTACCCACCCTTCATTAATCAGGGGAATTAAACATGTGTTTAAGTGTGACGTTCGACGTCTAGATGAAAGCTGAATGGCTCAATACGTATGTATTTTTTTTTTTGTAAATTCAAAGCAATAAGTTATGTTTCTGTTATATCTATAATATTTTTATTGAATATCACTATTTCATGTAATTTGACGTGTGTAAGTGCAAATTTTTAATTTGTCCATATACTGAATAAATGCTTTGACTTTTGACTTTTGAATGCAGTTATATGTGGTATCTAGATGATGGGACCTTAGGAGACGATGCAAACGTTGTTTTGAAGGATTTACAAATATTAATTGAGAAATTTCATTAGATTGGTTTGGATTTAAATTTTTCTAAATGTGAAATATTCTTTACGGACACTGCAACTATAGAAAAAAAAGATGAGATGTTCGCAAAATTGAACAGTCTGGCACCAAATATAAAACTCTTAAATAAAAATAATCTTCGCCTCCTTGGTGCACCAATTCTAGAAGAATCGTTTCCAGATTTTGTTCATGAACAGCGCCAAAAAATTGAAGATGCATCAGAGCGTCTTACTAAAATTCATTGCCACATAGCATTTCACATAATTCGGTATTGTCTATTTGTACCAAAATTCACCTACATACTTCGCTGCTGCCCGTTTTAAAACCATTTGATCTTACTATCGAGCTTAGATGAAACTATTAAAAATATCGTTACCAAAATTCTAAATTGCTCTCTTTTGGACAATTCGTGGTGTCAAGCTTCCTTGCCTATTCGGTTCAGGGGCATAGGCATACGCAAAATTTCCAGTGTTTCGCTACCGGCTTTTTTATCTTCTGTCCATGGTATTACCGGTATTTTTGATAAAATAATAAATAATTCTTTAATAAAAATATCGATCAGTCTAATGGAGGAAGCTAAAAATGCCTGGTCCTTGGCATGCCCGGAGGAAGCCTTTCCGAGAAGTCTCCGTTCGCAACGGCAATGGGACGAGCCCCTATGCAAAAATGTACAGAAATATCTTATAGACAGTTGTGTAGATAATAGGGACCGGGCTCGTCTTCTTGCCACGCGCGAACGGGTATCAAGATACTGGTTGCAGGCGTTCCTTCGGCCAATATAGGGACGTTTATGGATAACAATAGTTTTTCCGTCACCGTGGGACTACGTCTGGGCATCTCTAGAACAGAGCCGCACCGCTGTCGCTGTGGCGACGAGGTTGATCACCTGGGCCACCACGGCCTATCATAATAATTCATAATTCATAATAATTTATTGATATTTAAAAATACAAGTCAAATATATAATCATACAAAGAATAACATTAAGTGTTATCATTTAATAATTTTAATTAAATTTATAATTTTATTGCCAAAAATTCGGCGTAAGTGTAAAAGGCCTGATTAACAAGCCAGCGCTTTAGTCTCAACTTGTAAAGTGTCATATTCGGAGATTCTTTGACATGTTTGGGCAGGCGGTTGTAGACTGCCGGCACCATGGCATGCGTCAACTTAGTAGACTTGGCGAGCGCACACCTCACAGTTGCCAGTTGACCCCTCCGGCGCGTATTGTACGCGTGGGAGTCGCCGTGTCTGTCGTACGTGCCCAAAGTCTGTCTCGCAAACACCGCTACTTGCAAAATCATTATTGACGGTAATGTAAGAATACCTAGAGACCTGAAGTAGGGTTTTGCCGAAGTAGTTCGTGAGACATTCACAATTGCTCGTATTGCACGCTTTTGCAACCGGAACACTCTCTCCCAGTCAGCCGCGCGAGCCCACAGCTCCGCGCCGTACTGCAGTAGAGAGTGGACGGTGGCAAAGTAACAGGACCGCACCACTTCGCGCGGCAAGATTCGAGATAGACGGCCGAGTGCAAAGCACGCGCCTCCGAGTTTCTCACATACTTTATGTATGTGAGACTCCCAGGTGAGGCCGCTGTCCATCTCAAAACCTAGAAATGTGATGGGATCAGTTTGTTCCAGTGTAGTGCCTTGAGCGAGGACATTCAGGCGCCGAACCGAACGACCGGACAGGTTGAAGTGCATGAAGTGGGTTTTCAACAGATTGAGAACGAGCCCATTCTGTCGAAACCATTTCGCGAGAAGCGTGGTGGTCTCATTCAACCTGATTTCCAGCAGCTCGATCGACTTCGCCGTTACGATGGCGGCGACGTCATCGGCGTACATAAATATCTCTGCACTCGTTATCGCAACTGGCAGGTCGTTCATGAGCAGCGAGAACAATATGTTTGACACTGCTGAACCTTGGGCGACACCCATTCCAGTGGTAAGTGGGTCAGATCTCTCCTTTCCTCCATCGCCCACTACTATCTGCGATCTACTACGGATCGCCATGTCTACATCTACTACGGATATCATGTCGCCGCAGTGCGGGGCGGCTTTCGCGACACGCTTCACGACGTTATCCGTCGGGCCCTTGCCACCGTCAACGTGCCGGCTATTTTAGAGCCGAACGGTATTTCACGTGACGATGGCAAGAGACCTGATGGCATGACGTAGATTCCTTGGTGTCGTGGAAAGCCGCTAGTGTGGGATGCAACGTGCGCCGATACGTTAGCAGCATCCCACCTTAATAGTACCTCACGGGCTGCAGGAGCAGCCGCAGACGTGGCAGAGGCCCTTAAGCGGAGTAAATATGCAGACATCGGAGACAATTACGCATTTCCTCCGTTTGGGGTCGAGACCATGGGCTCGTGGGGTCAACAAGCACGCGGTTTTGTAAAGGATTTGTGCAGACGTCTGATAGATGTCTCCCATGATCAAAGAGCTGGCGCATACCTCGGCCAACGAATTAGTCTTTCTATTCAAAGAGGTAATGTCGCCAGCTTTTTGGGTACCCTACCAGCGGACAGCGACCTTAATTCAGTTTTTTATTTGTAGATTTTATATAGTCTGTATTATAGTTTTAGCAGTAGTTTATATTGTATATATAGTTATAAATTAATTTTAATACTAGCAGTTATCACTAAAACACTTTTTTTTTCTAAGATCACAATTCATTTTATTCGATTAAATTTTAATTTATATTGAAGTATCAAAGGCTAAATGCGACATCGACCATTTTGTTCCGGAAAATGGCAAACGGACACGCTATATGAATCAGGAGAACGAACTTTAAATATTTTTATTTTGTACATAAACATATTTCAAAAATAAAATTTGCCATAGTTAGGGATAAAGCCAAACTGTTTAAAAAAAATTTACACACCGTTTTGTTAGTTGGTTTCAGAGATATACCCTCAGACATCGAAAATTTTGTTTCTGAAGAATCACCTCTGATTCCGCGCCCCTTTTGGAATGTGACGCAGCACCGGTGTACTCTCTCGCAGGGTAGCAAGCATAGAGAAAGTATATATATGTAGAGAGAACATTAGCGTATGCGAATAAAATAGCTATAGAGATATAACCCGACTAAAACGATGAACACGTGATACATATGCCAGCTATAAGATAAAATGAACATCGTAATTTGGTCGGGTTATACATGACTGCGGGTGAGAGCCAATGGGTGCACTAGAACTTGGTTCCAAACATTGCTGGAACCAGTTTAATCGCATACGCAGGTAATGGATAAAAAAATGTTGTTCATCTCGCTCTCTCATATTAGTGATTGTATAGTTTTATCCTTCTCATATTATTATTGTTATTTAAATGCCACATCCACTTAATACTCCATCCACGGTAGCAAGCATATCCAGTGAAACCCGTTGTGTCGCCAGCGGCGTAAGCACCTCGGGGACTTGCTGGGTAACTGTGGTAACTGGGACAATAGGAGTGGCCTCAGATTAAGCTCTCGAACAAGGCACGTCTTTGTGTTTGCGACCTAGGTGAACTTTGAGTCCATGCCCACAGGACGTACAAATAGACTCAGGGCAGTGAGGGCAAGGTAATGGCAATGGCGTAAGTATATAAGGTATAAGGTACTCATATTGTTAATGGATTTAAAAATTGAAATTACAACGAATTAATGAGTAAGCCACAGAAATTGTCATAAGTAAAATGATATTAAAATAATAATGTCAATTTTATCTAGGATTCTAGATGTTAAATAGGATTAATAAAATGTCAATAAATAGTATATAAAATGCTTTCAATTATAATAAAAAAATCATAAAATAAGCTTATATAATTTATCTAAGAAAATAAGGTATTTATACAAAAATCGCTATTCAACAGTGAATAGCATTAAGCCAGCTACAGTCATTGAATACAATATACATATTAAAAAAAAAGAGTGTGTGTACTTATGTACACGCGTTAGAAGTTATACTTCTGTGGCGTATGGAAAAAAAATAACTAAAATGCAGTAGTGATTAACGATAAATATTAAAATTAATCAAAAAGATTTTATTTATATAAAAAAGGTTTTATTAAACTAAAAATATGACGTTAAATATGACATATAAAACTTGAACATAGTCATGCCACCTAGAACTAACTTCACGGTGTAGAATGTAGGTGTCGGTGTGCGCGCGCATCGTACCACCTAGAACTAACTTCACGATGTTAAATCATCGTAAAAATTCACTCTCATCATTTTTCTCTATCGCGCCAAAAGAAGTATAACTTCAAAAAATAAAAATAAAAGAAGCACAAGAAAATGTCTTAACAAGTTTTGACCTGAAATGTGACTTTGACCTATACTTATGACTTGAATTTTCTAAAACTTTAAGAATTTTAATACTTGACTCTGGCTAAATACACTAATGGTGTGGAGCCATAATGAAACTTAAAAAAAAAAGTCCCGCCGTACGAATTTTTGACAAAAATTTGACCCCTCTTGCCCTCTGTGTTGTATTGCCGACACTAATAAATTGTTATGTGAACGGTTTGACCAGGGCCGGTAGTCTCTACATGTCTCTACATGCAGAGACTTCCACGCCAGGGGTGGAAGTCTCTACATTGATAGAGATGCGTCCTGTCATCGCAAACGTCTGCTAGAATGAGATGCAGCTAGACAGTTGTTATTTGCATCTCTTTTCGTATCGATGATTATCGGTCGAAATTCATCGGTATTCATGTGGATACCACCCCAGCTAGGCTATTCTGTAAGCTATCTCGACAGCGGAATCCGCGGTGAGATTCGAATTTAGTACTACGAAATTCAATCGTATCAAGTTCGTAATACTGTTGAATTTCGTAATACGAAATTCAAATCTCACCGCGGATTCCGCTGTCGAGATAGCTTACAGAATAGCCTAGCAGATGTCCAATGTTCTGTTGAAATCGATAGCTATTCTTCGTTGATTGTATCATGATATTGTAGGACTACATCCAAAGCAGAGATGGCGCTTTTGGCGATAATATAAAGGGGAGAAATTTTCGAAAATATATAATTCCCAAAGATCTTCCACTTTTTCAACTGAAGCACATCACTTCATATAAAGCACAAGTTTCTAACACTGGTGTTGTTATTGCTAGAGGTAGATGCACTCGTCGTGAATCGTCTAGTTGCGATCAGCTTCATGCTGACGATATATTTTGCATTATCTTCTCCTGATTATTGGATTCTTGAAATTATATGTGCACCCACTGAGGCACACACAAGGGCCCGCCCACGCTCCCAGGGGATTAGCGTCATGCCATCCGGGCGCTTACCATCATCACGAAGCACCCCTACTGGTTCCAGCATAGATGGAACGTGAATGGTGGTTAGCGCTCGTTTAATATTGCATTCAGTTACAAATTTTAAAGGTGTTCTAAGTATGTGTACATAGACCCTGCTAGGGTGTAAGCAAGTAGTGCAGAGCGGGCAGACCGATTCAAACAACAATCTCTGCATTCAAAACAAGTACTTTTTATGGCTAACAAGTATTATATTGTTACGCCAGAACGTTCTAGAGAACAGCGGTGGGAAAAAATAGACTAATTAGGGACCATATACACCGGACCGTCATAAAAGTACCTTCCTGGTATTTCGACCTTAGTCCAATGTACCTAGTTTTGTTATTCATTATAGATCAAATTAGCATGTATTGTAAAAGTTGATTACAGCAGATGTTTCAATGGAAATTCGCGCTATTGTTTGTGATTTCATTGCTCTGTTTGTCTATTATTTTTATTCTTTATTTATCGAGAGTATTCTAGAATAATTATTGTGCCCTATATAAAGCGTCGCGCCGTGGCGTTGAGTCAGTCATTCTTTGAAAGCGACAGTGTAAACATCTAAGCGCGGATAGCGACTAAGTGAAAGTAAATTGTGATCAGTAAACAAGTGTTTGTGAAGTATGAAGAGTGTAATAAGTGATTGTGAATTACCAACGACATCAGTGTGTGTTAACGGACTTTTGATCATTGTGCAAGACGATTTAGACAACTACTGTGGAACATTGTGCTAACCTAGTGTTCAGTGGAAATAAACGTTAATCTCATCGGATCGGCATTTTTATACCACCCCGCACGTAACAATTGGTGCCAGAAGCGGAATGCCAATCACTCCGAGGGAAGATACGCGTACTCCACGCACCAGGTGCCAGGTTGAGATAGATGCAACCCGGCAGAAGGAGCTCGAAGCATTGGGAGGAGGAACATCCACATTGGAAGAGCCAGCAGCAACACCAATGGCAGCGCCACCTGCAGAAGCGCCAGTGAGCCGAACTACGGATGGGGCTTGGAGGTCATGCTAGCCGCTCTCCTAGCAGGACAGCAAGTTGCACAGGCTGCACTACAAGATGTACGCCAAGATCAACAGGCTGCACCACAGACTGTACAGGCGACACAGGAAGAAGCTAGCCGTAAACTAGAAGAGGCTATTGTGCATCAGTTGCAAACGGACTTGCCGGCATGGGGAAAACGATCAAAAAGGTGGAAGAGTGACTCGACGTACACTAGAATACCGTGAATGACCTGGCTAGTAAGGTTCAGAAACTGGAATTACGAGGAGTTCGACAGAGCAGCCAGGTTCCCGCTACGACCTCACCCTTCAAACTGGATCTTCCACACTTCGACGGAACATCTTCGTGGGCAGCATATGAATTCCAATTTACGACGCTGTCCAAAAGCTGTGGCTGGACAGACGAGCACGCAAATACAGCGCTCACATTAGCGCTGAAAGGAGACGCTCAGTTTATCCTGGAACGCATACTTGAAAAGGAAAGGACGCTGAAGACCCTGCTGGAAGCCCTCGAAACGCGCTGTGGAGACAAGCACATGGAGCATGCATACAGGGCACAACTACGTGAGCGCACCCAGAAACCCACAGAGACATTGCAACAGTGGGCGGATGAAATCGAAAGGATGGTCCGACGAGACTACGTGTCGACACCATCAGTCATCGAGATTACATCACTGCAACACTTTGTGGCTGGAATCAGGGATGGCGAAGTACGCGCTGCAGTACGATTGGGTCAGAATCCATCCGACCATCAGACACTCAAAAGCGCTCTGGCTGATGCTTTAGAAGTGGAAGCAGTGCGACGGGACACCAAACCATGCAGACTTCTGGAGCTGGTGACTGAACCCAGGAAGCCCCTTTATGACGACATGCTACGGGTGTGGAGAAAAGGGCATATTCGGATTGATTGCCCGAAAACGAAGAAACGGTTTAACGTTGCGTTACATGTTATTTAAAAAAATAGTAAATTCACTTAAAATACTAAACATAGATTAAAACTATATTTACAACTAAAGAATTAACCAATATATAAAAAATTACTATTATTATGGACAGTTACATTTTATTAACACGCTTGTATTAAATCAACAGCATACTAGGTGCCCACAAAACCAGTCCTATTGCTCTACCGGCGCGGCCGCTCCCGCTGCGCTTGCGCTGGCCACCGTCTTCAGAACGACATTGATTCCAGGCGGCACGCACGCCTCTCTGCCCCGCGGTCTCTAACACGCGAATTTGTATTTTCATTCGCGTGATCGTGGTCAGAGGCCTCCCTAGCGTTCCCCTTTGAAAATATCACAACAATTGTTGTTTATAACAGAATTTAACCATAGATCTGGGTAAGTGGTGCACTGAATCATAATCTCATGTAATTTTTTAATAAAATAACGATTTCTTTTGCTTAACCGCTTATTTTTTTTAGCCTTAATTTCATTATTTGCGTACGTTGCACGTAATAGTGGGTTTGATAGCTATTATTAATTTTAATTTCATTTCATGGCAACGCCCTTCACTTACCCACAATATTTAATTAAATCACTTACATTTTGTAATTTCATTTCTATTCTCATTTTTACCGAAACTTTTGTAATCTCCGTATCTGGTAGTAAACATCCACGGCAATACAGCCACGTACTTAGCGCTTTGCTGCTCATCCGTTGCCACTCACGGTCTATGGCCGATTGTAATGCTTTCGCCTGTGGCACATTACAGGGTCCAAGGTCCAGCTAAGGAAGCTGCTGGACTCCGACCTGAGCCTGGCCATCACCTCTTGAGTGCCCACCTACACCAGCGGCGTGTGACGTCAGGGGAGTGCAAGTCTGGTGGAAGGAAAATGAACCACATTGCTGTATAGGCTCTAATCCACTTATATCCCACCAACTGAGCTACTGTGCCCTTTGGCAAAATTAAACTGTTCACCATTAAGTTTATCCTACCTCTTTTATCTAATACTATAAGAATCTTTGTCCTGACATACTGACTGACTCACTGACTCACTGACTCACTGACAGACAACGCACAGCCTAAACCGCTGGTCGTAGAGACTTAAAATTTGGAGGGTATATTTGTCTTAGTACGTAAGGGTGTACTAAGAAAGGATTTTCCAAAATTCACCCCTTAAGGGGATGAAATGGGGGTTCAAAGTTTGTATGGAGAAACAAGATTAGATCGTCTTTTCTATCCGAAACTTCACATAAGTGCTTCAGTAAAAAAATAAGTAAAGACGTGTTTCAGGTTTTTTTGGAATTCCACCCCTAAGAGGGTGAAATGGGGTAATAAAGTGTAAAATCAATATTGTTTCGGATTGCGCTGAAATTTGGCATGCAAATAGTTATTACGACGTTAGTTCCCACTGAGAAAGGATTTTCCAAAATTAACCCTCGAAGGGGATGAAACGGGGGTTCAAAGTTTGTATGGAGAAACAAGATTAGATAGTCTTTTCTATCTGAAACTCCACACAAGTGCTTCCGTAAAAAAATAAGTAAACACGTGTTTCAGGTTTTTTTTTAATTCCACCCCTAAGAGGGTGAAATTGGGTAATAAAGTGTGAAAATCAATATTGTTTCGGATTGCGCTGAAATTTGGCATGCAGATAGTTATTACGACGTTAGTTCCCTCTGAGAAAGGATTTTCCAAAATTAACCCTCGAAGGGGATGAAACGGGGGTTCAAAGTTTGTATGGAGAAACAAGATTAGATAGTCTTTTCTATCTGAAACTCCACACAAGTGCTTCCGTAAAAAAATAAGTAAACACGTGTTTCAGGTTTTTTTTAATTCCACCCCTAAGAAGGTGAAATTGGGTAATAAAGTGTGAAAATCAATATTGTTTCGGATTGCGCTGAAATTTGGCATGCAGATAGTTATTACGACGTTAGTTCCCACTGAGAAAGGATTTTCCAAAATTAACCCTCGAAGGGGATGAAACGGGGGTTCAAAGTTTGTATGGAGAAACAAGATTAGATAGTCTTCTCTATCTGAAACTTCACACAAGTGCTTCAGTAAAAAATTAGGTAAACACGTGTTTCAGGTTTTTTTGAAATTCCACACCTGAGAGGGTGAAATGGGGTAATAAAGTGTGAAAATCTATATTATTTCGGATTGCGCTGAAATTTGGCACGCAGATAGTTATTAAGACGTTAGTTCCCTCTGAGAAAGGATTTTCCAAATTAACCCTCGCAGGGGATGAAATGGGGGTTCAAAGTTTGTATGGAGAAACAAGATTAGATAGTATTTTCTATCCGAAACTCCACACAAGTGCTTCAGTAAAAAAATAAGTAAATACGTGTTTCAGGTTTTTTTGAAATTCCACCCTTAAGAGGGTGAAATGGGGTAATAAAGTGTAAAATCAATATTGTTTTGGATTACGCTGAAATTTGGCATGCAGATAGTTATTACGACGTTAATTCCCTCTAAGAAAGGATTTTCCAAAATTAACCCTCTAAGGGGATGAAACGGGGGTTCAAAGTTTATATGGAGAAACAAGATTAGATAGTCTTTTCTATCCGAAACTTCACACAAGTGCTTCAGTAAAAAAATAAGTAAACACGTGTTTCAGGTTTTTTTGAAATTCCACCCTTAAGAGGGTGAAATGGGGTAATAAAGTGTAAAATCAATATTGTTTCGGATTACGCTGAAATTTGGCATGCAGATAGTTATTACGACGTTAGATCCCTCTTTGAAAGGATTTCCCAAAATTAACCCTCGAAGGGGATGAAACGGGGGTTGAAAGTTTGTATGGAGAAACAAGATTAGATAGTCTTTTCTATCCGAAACTTCACACAAGTGCTTCAGTACAAAAATAAGTAAACACGTGTTTCAGGTTTTTTTGTAATTCCACCCCTAAGAGGGTGAAATGGGGTAATAAAGTGTAAAAATCAATATTGTTTCGGATTGCGCTGAAATTTGGCATGCAGATAGTTATTAATTACGACGTTAGTTCCCTCTGAGAAAGGTTTTCCAAAATTCATCCCTGAAGAGGATGAAACGAGGGTTCAAAGTTTGTATGGAGAAACAAGAATTGATTGTCTCTTATATTCGAAACTTTACACAAGTAGTTTAGTAAATAAATGAGTAAATTCGTGTTTCAGGCTTTTTGAAATTCTATTCCTAAAAGGGTGAAGTGGAGTAACAATGTCTGAAATCAATATTGTTTCGGATTGCGCTGATATTTTGCATCCAGATAGAAATTTTGACGTAGGTATCCGCTGAGAAAGGATTTTTCAAAAT
Organism: Cabera pusaria; assembly: GCA_954871355.1. Taxonomy (NCBI): domain Eukaryota; kingdom Metazoa; phylum Arthropoda; class Insecta; order Lepidoptera; family Geometridae; genus Cabera; species Cabera pusaria. The sequence goes on along the minus strand of OX940912.1, from coordinate 2,106,477 downwards.
TCACTCTTCAAGGGATGAAGCGGGGGTTCAAATTTTGGATAGTCATTTTATTCGACATTTCACACAAGTACTTCTGTAAATAAATAAGTAAATACGAGTTTCAGACTTTTTCAAAATGCCACCCTAAAAGAGTGAACTGGGGTAAAAAAGTCTGAAAATCAATATAGTTTCGGATTGCGCTTTATTGGGTTTTTCGGGTTTTAAAAATATGAATCCTGATTTGTCTTAGTCACGCGATAACATGAAAACAGGTGAACCAATTTGGCTAATTTTTATTTGATGTCATTAATGATAGAATCGTTTTTACAAAAGAAAAGTTTTAAGTAAATAAAAGGAGTTTTTAACGCGGGCGTAGCCGCGGGGGACTTCTAGTTTATATATATCCAAATAGGTAAGGTAGGGCCTTCATAAACTTAACGGGACAACGGGTCACAGATATCCAGAACCAAGTGGAAATGGAAGCAGTGCGAAGAGACATTAAACCGCATGTTCATGTTTTTGAATTTGTGTATTAGTCACTCCTTCCACTACCTGATGATTTAATGAGAACGACAGTGGTGCCCATAGTGAAGAACAAGACAGGAGACATCTCGGACAAGAGCAACTACCGACCTATCTCCCTTGCGACTACTGTGGCCAAGATATTGGATAGTATGCTTGAAATGACTCTGGATAACTATTTAAACATTCACGACGCGCAGTTTGGTTTTCGTGCTGGATTTTCCACAGAAAGCACAATCCTAGCTCTTAAGCATACTGTCCAATATTATACTAAGAGGAAAACTCCGGTGTACGCCTGTTTTCTGGACCTCTCCAAAGCCTTTGATCTCGTTTCCTTTGATGTGCTTTGGAGAAAGATGGAGGACAGGGACATGCCGGTGGGACTGCTCAGATTGTTCCAGTTATAGTACGGTCATTAGATCAATAAAGTGGGCAAATAGCCTCTCCGACTCGTACAGGTTGGAATGCGGCGTGAGACAGGGGGGTTTGTCGTCTCCGAAGAATTTCAACCTGTACGTGAACAATCTCCTGGTTGAGCTCAGCAGCATGCATGTCGGGTGCCGCGTGGGAGATGTTATTTGTGTAAACAACATCAGCTACGCTGATTATATGGTGCTGCTGGGCCCGACAGCGAAATCTATCGGAAACATGCTACGAGTTTGTGAGATCTACGCCGCATCGAATGGTCTGATGTATAATGTCAAGAAAAGTGAGTTCATGGTCTTCAGGGCCACCGGCAGGTGTCGAGATAGTATTCCTAAAATTACCCTTAACGGAAAGAGCATGAACCGAGTAACCCGGTTTAAATATTTAGGACACCTCCTTACCGACGACCTTAAAGACGATGAAGATGTGGAAAGGGAGCGCAGAGCACTGGCGGCGCGAGGGAATATGCTGGCCCGCAGATTTGCCCGTTGTACAGACCAGGTCAAGATTACTGTATTCAAAGCGTATTGTCAGGGCATGTACACGGGTAGTCTGTGGTTCAGCTGTTCCCAGAAGTCACTGGATACTCTGCGCGTACAATAAAATAATGTGTTCAGGATGATGTTGAAACTCCCCCGATTTTGCAGTGCCTCTGGTATGTTTGCCAAGAACCACACTGATGGGTTCCATGCCATCATCAGAAAAAAGGTGGTGTCTCTGGTGAAAAGGCTTCGGGGGAGTGACAATAGCATCCTGAAAGTCATAGCAGATGACCCGCATGCATCTGTATTCAAGCATCTTGTGCGAACTATGATTTCGCAGAAGATTAATTTCTATAGATAAGTACTAACCTTATTTTATTGTAATTACTAACAAAAATGGATCTGTTTTTTGTCCGTAAATAAAAACATAATAATAATAATAAAATAATTAGATCCCGATAAAATTTGAATGGGACCAAATCTCTAAAACAAAAAAATATTTTTACAAATCGGTTAGAATTTGACGGAGTTCTGAGGTAACAATAATAAAAAAAAAGATAAAATAAAAAATCAAAAGTCGAATTAAGAACCTCCTCCTTTTTTGTGAAGTCGGTTAATTATGCAAATCAAATATATATGCCTTTTCCAACTTGAGGGTGGTGGCTACTCAGGTGGAGTAGACAGTACCTTACCACCATTCGGGCAGTAGATTGATACAAGCTTGTCCAATGTATGACCTGCTGGCCTACCATGACCTCTTATTGTGATTCAATTGCGAACCTAAACTGAACTGCTGGCCTACCATGACCGCTTATTGCGATTCAATTGCGAACCTAAATTGAACTGCTTTGTTTTTTCGTACCATGACCTCGTTTAAATCCAATTAAAAGGACCAACTAAATAATCGCCAAAACAAAACCTAATCTGAGTCGCAAAGTTCATTTCATTCATTCAGTTCGTACCATCACCATATAATAGCGATTCTGTTTCGACTCTTATGTGTCAAATCTAACGATTCTGATAAAGTTGTCATATTTCCTGCAAATATTGAAACGTTTTAGCATTTAAGTGGTAATTTTGGGATTTTAATAAGTTAAAACCAACCATACCGACCCATAGGCGCTCGAGTTGTGTGATGGTAATTATTATGCACTAGAGTCTAGACTTCTTGGACGAGTTAAGGTACCAAGGTTTTCATTTAATAATATTACGCTGCGCGACAATCAATACCAGAAATAAAATTCAGGCTAAGTATCCATTTACGAATGCTACAAAGTAAAAACTTGTACATACATACCTCATTTTTAGGGATCCGTAGCCAAATGGCAAAAAAACGGAACTCTTATAGATTCGTCATATCTGTCTATCTGTCTGATTGTCTGTCTGTAATTCTATATGTCTGTCCGTCCGTATGTCACAGCCACTTTATTCAGAAACTGTTAGGACTACACAGTTAAAACTTGGTAGGTAGGTGTATTCTGTGAACTGCTTTATAATTTTTATACAATAATAATATATATATTTATTAAGAACTGAAACTAAAAAAAAAATTAATCAAACCTATACGAGCGTGGTGTCTATAGATAAGTCTGTAAAAATGACATTGAGGTTAGTGAGGTTCCTAATATTCCCCCCCCCCCCCTCCAACTTTTCAAGTAAGGGAGTGAAAAATAAAAAAAAAATATAGGTATGCTGTAGATATACATAAAAACTTTTAACGAAACTTGGTTTGAACGAGATACAGTCAGCAGTTTTTAAGATATAGCGACCGCAAATATAACTTTGTTTTTCATACCTACAAACACTATGAAAAATAAAATTATTTTTTTTGTGGTGAAAAATTATAGTTATAAATTACTCTACTGTGTTACCTCATTTATATCTATACTCTACTGTGGAACCCTACTAGTGCGAATGCGACTTGCACTTAGCCAGTTTATTAAATCTCGTAATAACACTAATTAACTACTCAAATAACCTTCAAAACAACCGCGCAACACAGACGCAAGTCTGTACTCTATTGTTAGGGCGATTTGATATAACATAAACATTTCCCGCTACGGAAATGTTTACATTAATATCAAATCGCCATGACAGAGAACGCGTTCAAAACCAACAAACAATACCATACAAAATCTTTTTATGTGGAGATTTTGTGATTATGATGTCCTCAAATTCATTTAGGTTGATTCTTTTTACGATATTTAAATAACATAATAGCATACTGATTCATTATAATGAACAAAAACCTATATTTTTTCATAAACTCAAACATTTCATTTTACTATACAGATACTTATTATTTAGGCTGTTGATTCGATATAAATAAATATGACATTCAAAGTTTGTGAGGGGGAAGGGGGATTGGAAGGGGAGGGCAGGGGGAGTGAAGGGGAGGGTAGAGGGAGTAGAGAGGGAGGGTAAGGGGAGTGGAGGGGGAGGGTAGGGGGAGGGAAGGGGGAGTAGTGGGGAAGGGGACGTGAACTGGAGGGGAAGGGGAGGGGATGGGGAGGTGGAAGGGATATGGAAGTGAAAGGAAGGGGAGGGGAGGGATGGGGGAGGGGTGGTGGAGGGGCAGGATAGAGGGAGGGTAGGGGGAGTGGAAGTGAGGGGAAGGGAGCCCTTCCCCCTTCCCCTCGAGGGGGAGGCTAGGGTATGTGAGGGGAAGAGGAGTGGAGGGGAAGGGTAAGGGGGAGGGGAGGGAAGGGGAGGGTAGGGGAGGGCAGGGGAGGGGAGGGGGGAGTGGAGATGGAAGTGAAGGGAGGGGAGGTGGAAGTAAGGGGAAGGGGGAGGGGAGGGTAAGTGAGGGGAGGGGGAAGGAGAGATTAGCGTGGCGTAGTGCAGTGCGGTGTAGCTAGGATACGTATGTATCTTATTAGTTAATGCTACCCAAAGACACTATTCCACGCAGACGAAGTCGCGGGCACAGCTAGTAATTTTATAAAGGCGACAGTTTGTGAGTGTGTAAGAATGTGTGTTACCTCTACACGCTTAAAATACTGAACCGATTGATCTGACATTTGTATGTAGATAGATACGAGTAGCCTAGGCCTTGGAATAGTCACGAGAAGACTGAAGTTGTGGGTATCAGCATTGTTTTGATTGAGAGTAGTTTGAAACTACCCTCATTTGATCTTGATCGGAGTTGCCATTGCGACACACAATACTGACGACATCGGCTGATTTTCGTTGATTTAAACTTCGACTGGAACACTTGCTTATCACTGGGTTCCAAGTTGTGGCCAATCTAAAACCATCCTCCCGGTTGAAATCCAAAAAACATCCGAATTTCAACTTGATCGAAACGTCGAGGTATATACAATTATGTTTTTAGCGCGATAAGTCCCGTATTACAATATAATGACGGATTTTCTAGCTTGAGGGTGGTAGCTGGCCAGGCGGACACTAGATAGTGTGCTACCACTATGCGGGGGTTGTTGGTTGCTTAACGATGTTTTTCCTTCACAGGGCCACTGTGAAAAGCGCGCATACATTTTTCGATAGGAAAATCCATTGGTGCATGGCGGGGATTGAACTCGGTACCTCTGGCATCAAAGCCAACCGTTCTCGTGATTACGCCCTCAAAATAGTATGTATATGTCCAGCGTCTTTAAAATACCTCCAAGGCATTAGAGAACAGTTTCGGGGATACGATATCCCCTGTCTCACGCCTCGGCGCAGTTGGATATGCTTAGTACGCGGGGTCTGTACCTACTTGTACAATCATCGCTGCGGCATTATACAAACATCCCATCACTTCGATATATCGCCAGTCAACTAAGCAACGCTGCAGTGACTCCATCAGGTTTCGATTGAGTCGAAGGCCTTATATATTCGCGTTATATTCCACAAACGCCGCACACGGCACAGGGGCCGATTGTACGCTTCGGTTTTCTGTACAATCTGCCGCACTGTGTGGATGTGTTCTATCACAGGCTCTGTGGTGCCGTAACTGCTTCAAAATCCTGTCTGTTCCGGAGGTTGAAACTCATCTAGTCTCAGCGCAAGACGATTAGTGATGACCCTTGAAAACAGCTTGTTGTAGACATGGCTCGGAAGCGAAAGCGGGCGGTAGTTTTTCAAAAGGATCTTGTCTCATTTTTTAAAAACTAAGTCCACGATGCTTCTGTTCCTTGCCTGTGGAGTTCTCCTAGTAAATATTAGGGCCTGTTATTTGGTGTCTATTTATTGCGCACAATTTAAATAAAATGGATAATCCATTTTATTTTTATTTACAAATATTAATTTTTTGCTTTATAATTTTTTTTTTAAATCAAAAATGAGATTGTTTCAAACACCACAGTACTAAACAGGGGGAGAAGGGAGAGACTAACTCGTACAATTGTATAGCACACTCTCCGAAATGTATGCGATAAAAGACCGACCGTCATGTTGGGCGTGCTCTATCGTACGGGCTAGAGCCAACTCTCTAGACTTCATATAATTACAATCTGTAATTTCCAGATGAGTGCTTTTCTAACTTAGACCGCATCGTCGTTTAACATCAGAAACATCCGTGTGATAGTTATCTAGAGCTTGTCTGTCTGTCTTAAAAATAAAATTCTTTCGAACAATCATTATTGTTTTGATACTGGGTGGGGCAAAAGTAATTACCCTATTGGGAAACGCTATAACTTTTGCAAATGGCGTCAATTCGGTTTTGACATTTGTGAAGTAAACAAACGCAGAATACAAATTCACAAACCATGCATCGGTTTACTCCGCAAGAACGCGGAATAATTGTTTCCATATTTTTGCGCAATAATTCGTCGGTTGTGTTGGCGCAGCTTGAATTTCGTCGCAGATTTCCTGGCCGTTCGACACCAACTGGACAAACACTGCGGCGTTTGGCTACTCGCCTTGAAGAGACTGGGACAACACGAGATGTTCCCAAGGCTGGCCGGCCCCGGAGCAGCCGTTCTGCTGAGAATATCGCTGCCGTTGCCCAAGAGGTCGGAGAGGATTAGTATTATTAATTATTATTATTTTTTAGGAGAGAATTATTAAAAACCTTAACCTTAATAAGGCTCCTGGAGCAGATGGGATAAGGGCCATTGACATAGTTCGTTTGTCTGATAAGATCGTCGGCGTATTGGCAAAACTGATCAACACGACCATCGCAGCTGGACTTTATCCTAGAAACCTCAAAACTGGTATTGTAAGACCCATTCACAAAGGAGGTAGTAACCTTGATTACGGTAAATACCGTCCTATTACAATACTTCCAGTATTAGATAAAATTATCGAAAAGTATGTATGTAATATTGTACAAAATTTCTACTTTCTAAATGGCATACTTTCGTCACAACAATTTGGTTTTCAACCCAAAAAAAGTACTACGATGTTGTTATCTTGCTTCACGGATGAAATGAACGCCTACTTAAATGCAAAAAAACATGTTGTATTAGTCTTTATAGATTACAGTAAGGCATTTGATACACTTAGACATAGCCTCTTAATTGAGAAACTGGATAACTGTGGAATTAGAGGTAATTTATTAGAATGGTGCAAAGATTACATTAACAATCGCAGCTATCAAGTCAAAGTGGACACAAAACTCAGCGACAGTGTAAAAGTAACAGAAGGGACCGCTAAAGGATCAGTCCTCGGGCCCTTGCACTACTTAACATATGTTAATGACATCACTAATGTGGTTAAATACTGCTCTGTCTACCAATTTGCCGATGATACCTGCCTGGTTGCTGGTCATAGGGATATTAATGTCGCAGAAAGTAACATACAGGCCGACTTTACAGCGATATTTAAGTGGTCACATGACGCGGGACTGGTACTTAATGCCGAAAAAACCAAATTAATGCACGTCTGTTCCAGCCACAACAATAATGCTGCACAAAAAGCTTTAGAAATTGCAGCTCATAGTCATGATTGTTTACATTTGGATAATAAACTATGTAGCAGTAATTGTTTTCTCTTAGAACAGGTAACTGAACAAACATATTTGGGACTAACAATTGATCATCGATTTAATTGGTCAAAGCACATCAACAACAACTGTGACAGACTTAGAGCAATCATGGCCAAATTTTATATAATAAAAAGTAGAGTATCCTATGACGTTCTACTTACAATGTACAAAGCTCTAGTAGAAAGCATAATTTCTTATGGCCTAAGCAGTTACGGCCGTACATATAAAACATACCTTGATCAGATTTACAATATACAACATAGAATACTTAAAATTATAGTGCCACGTAAAATCAAGTTGAGATTCAAAAATGATCCCCCAGGACTCTTCAAGTACTGTGGTATAATTCCTATTCACCAAAAAGTCAAATATAATCTATTAACAGAACAATACTTTCGAGACGAAATTCAAATAGAAACTAGCCAAAACATATTAACTAGAAATATAACTAATAAAGTACTTTTAAAACCTACATTTAATAACGACTACGGTAAAAAAACATCCCAATACATGATTCCAGATTTAATAAACAAATTATTATCGAAAGAAACTAGGGATAAAATAACTAGAAACAACATTAAATATGTACTAAAAAATATGTTCCTGGAAATCGAATAAAAAAAATATACAAAAATCAATGAAATAAACTGGAACATCTTATAACGAAGACAGGCACACACGCTTACAACAATTACCACTCAACGCGGCGCGGCAGGCAGCAGGCACTCGCACGCAGCTTGAGAATGAGGGTAGTTGTGTATGTTAGTGCGCGCGGCGAACAGAACTTACTTGTTTGTTATCGATTTACCCTTATATTTTTGTAATTTATTTTTTCCCTTTATCATATTATATAATTTTTTTCACTCTGTTCATTTATACCTATATATAATTTAGTTTAATGTAAACGAGAACTTATTATCTAGACAAACTTATTTAGGTTTTTAGATAATAATTAGCAAAGCCATGTTTTATAAGTTACTGTAATTAAATAACATAAATAAAAATAAATAAGGAGCCCGAAACATCGACCAGACGGCGTGCCACGCAATTGAACATTAGCTGGCGGTCCCTACGTAGAATTCTGGCGAAAATTTTGAAGATTTTCCCTTACAAAGTGCAGACAGTGCATGAGCTGTTAGCTGTTGACCGCCAAAAGCGTCTTATCTACGCTGAAGCCATCCTAAATCTCAACGAAGAGGTGGACGACTTTTCATCGAAAATTATCATGAGCGATGAGGCTCATTTCCATCTTAGTGGTTACGTGAATAAGGCTGAATTTCAACAAATGGTGTTTTTTTTATCTTATCGGTGAATTTTTTCATTTACCTAGTTTATGTTTATTTTGTGATAAACCGTCCACCGAAAAATTTTTTTGTACACCGCTATGAGAAGGCTGACCACCGAGATGATACGTCTATACACCGAAATGATATGTCTATTCCCCGATGTGATAAAACATCCACCTTTTTATAATGCGAAAATGGGTAGCGCTTGACCACTTGATGTAAAGTGATGATGCGATCAATAATGTAGCGCGCTTACCCAAAAGATACCTATTCACTCTCGACTTGAAGACCCTTAAGTTGTATCTAATCGGAAACAGCCTCAAGCATGCAATTCCATTCCTTGGCAGTACCTATGATGAAAGTAAAGCAAATCGCTTTGTATGGATAACTGGTATATTTACTATAATACGGTGGCGCTCTCTTAGTATCCCTAAGTCTCCCAGTAATCTCTTACCCCCAGTATCCTCTTTGTCTCACATGAAATTCTTGCAAATAAGCTTGTACATTACGGTCTTGAGCATACTGAGCTGGCAATCTTTAAATCATACTTGGATAATAGAACCCAAATAACGGAATTAAATGGCTGCAGATCAAATTTCCAATCATTCTTATGAGGAGTGCCACAAGCGTCAATATTGGGACCGCTATTATTTCTTATATATGTAAATGACATCTCATAGGTCCTACAAAATGTTGACGTCATCCTCTTTGCAGATAATACTAGTCTAGTTGTTAAGGATAAATGCTACCAAAATGTCAGTGATAAAATATCGAGATCAATGTAATTAATTTTGCCCTAGGATGTCGTAACAAAAAAATTACAAATGATACAAACGTTAATAAATCTATTGATAATCTTAAATTAAATCCGTCAAAAACTGTTAAATTCTTAAGTGTAATATTAGATGAAAAATTTACATGGGAAGCTCATATCAATGAGATTACAAAATAAAAGTGATCGGCTACTAATGCCATTAAAAAAATTAAAGAGCTAGGAGGTGGAGCAGCTGCAAGAGAAGTGTATTTTCATACTTTCACTCTATTACGACGTATGGCATTATGTTTTGGGGTACGGCTGCAGAAGCAAACAGGGTGTTTTTGCTACAGAAGCGCGCTGTTAGATAAATTTTAGGTATATAATAAGATGGAAACATGTAGAGACAAACCTCAACATTATGACAATGACTAGTGAATATATCTTCCAGAGTTTGAAATATGTGAGGGAAAATATTGGTAAAATGACAAGACATCTAGACATTCACAACTACAATACTAGACACAAAGATAAAATAATCGGCCCCCAAACAAGATTAGCAAAAAATTCAAAGAGTTTCTACTGCCATGGCATAAAACTGTATGATAAAATTCCAACATTCGTTAAGGATATGAGTAATAATGACTTTTATGACTGTCTTAAAGAACATCTGATAAAGCGAACTTACTATAAAATAAATGACGCTTTGGAAGATAAAACAATATTTATTGATTGAATGTTATAATTTTTATTTTTTATTATGATTAACTTATTAAACGCAAAATTATTACTTATTACTTTGACGATGCCGGAACTGATACAAATTGTATTAAAATATTTATATTGAATTTTCCTTTATTGTCATATTTTATCAATACTGACAATGCTTTTGCAGATACAAATTGTTTTGTTTTGCTATAATGTTAATTACTAATTTGTATTTATTGTCGGACCATATAATATTAAATAATTTAAAATGACTTATCTAAGTGCATAAAACATGCCTAGAGATGAAGAAATGAATTGAATTAAATTGAATTGATCCCTGCTTGTCCGATTATAGAATAGAGATGGTGGAATCAAAATATGCAATTCCGATGCACACTCTCCGAAATGAATCCGATAAAAAACCAACAAGTAAGCGCCTTTACGGCGCTTACTAGTTATCTCATCCCAAACTGGAATACCTGTAATGCCATACTTGGGCGGGGAGTAGACGGATATAGAGTTCACCAGACAGTGGTCGGAGCTACCCAAGGGTGAACCGTGAAACCGACACTGAGTAGCGGTCTGGGTCTGTTGTCAGCAGAAAGTCGAAGCAATTGGCTGTATGGCCATCAACACCCGCGGGCGGTTGTCGCAACAAAACATGTCTGCAAGTGTCCCAATTCAAATAATAATTTTAAGTGTTTAAAGGTGTCTTTACATTCTGGAAAGCAATACAATCTAAAATACAAGTTTCAAAGTTTAGCATACTATGTAGTGCAGTGTTTTGGAATAGAACTGTGAGTACAATTTGGAAATACTCTGAGGTTCAATTCTGCTTGAAGATTACATACCTCCTAGTGGATTTAAATAGTCATAGCACCTGACAAAATACGAAAAGCAAAGTAACACAGGAAATTTTCCTTATAAAAAATCACAGTGATAGTTATTGTGATTTCGAAAGGCATAATTAGTGCGCATAATTAGTCCGTGAACGATATTATAGATTGCTATTGCATTTTAAGAGGCGTACATAAAAAGAATGTCGATGTCAGATTTATCCTGGGGATGTTGCGACTTGGGTATGACCGACGAACAATATTTTATATGTATCAAATGTCAGAATGCATATCACCTGGATTGCATCAACATCCAGGTAGAAGACAAACGTAACTGGGTGTGCCCTCTGTGTGTGCCCGCCAAATCTAAAGGTGGTAAAAACGACAACACTCCAGCACGTTCTCACACGGGAGACTCTTCGAAGCGGTCGAATAAGAGGCCAGCGATATCTTCTCCAGCGCAGGACTCGATTCAGCAGCTGACCCATGATGATGTACGCGACATCATAAGAACTGAAATGAATGTGTTCCTCACAAAAATTAACACGACGGTTACGAGTGCTATATCGAAAGAGCTTGCAACAATTAAGTCTGACATATCTGATCTGAAGGACTCTTGTTCATTTCTCAGTCACCAGTGGGATGACATGAAGCAGAAATCTGATGTTTTTGACTCTAATATGCTGAAGTTACAGGAAGAAAACGATACACTGCGGGTCACTGTGGCGAACTTAAGTCACAAGTTTAATGAAATGGAGCAGATGAACCGTAGTAACAATATAGAAATTCAGTGTGTACCGGAAAGCAAGACAGAGAATCTCATTAGTATAACCTCGCAACTCTGTGCCACCGTGGGCTGCAGCATCGTTGAGAGCAACATTCTCAACTGCACGCGCGTTGCTAAAATCAATCCCACAAGCTCGAGGCCAAAGTCAATAATTGTTCAGCTAAATTCTCCAAGATTGCGCGACACTATTTTGGCCGCTACTATTAAATTCAACAAGTCACATACAAATGACAAGCTAAATACTTCCCACATTGGAATAAAAGGTGAAAAGAAGCCAATTTATGTGTGTGAACATTTATCAACGCACAACAAGGCTCTGCATGCTGCGGCAAGACAGGTGGCAAAGGATAAAGGATACAAATACGTATGGGTTAGAAATGGAAGAGTTTACATGAGAAAAACGGATGAATCTGAATATAAGTATATTAAGGATATGAACTGTATTAATAAGTTAGCGTAGTTATATATTCACATTATATGCATGATAATCTTATCCTTTAATAAATAAAATTTGGTTCACTACAGATATTTTATCAGAATGTAAGAGGTTTAAAAAGTAAAACTCAGTTATTTACAAGGAAACTGGCTTGTTCCAATTATGATATAATTATACTTACAGAAACTTGGCTAAATTGTAATATTTATACACGAGAATTATTTGATGACCGTTACGATGTATATAGAAGAGATAGAGAAACATCAATCTTAGGAAACAGGAAAAAAGACGGAGGAGGTGTACTAATAGCTGTAAAAAAAAATATTATTTCCAAACGTATTTGTAGTTGGGAGAGTGATTGTGAAGACTTATGGATAATACTGAATAGTAAAATATCACATACTGACAAACAAATTGTCTTATGCGCCGTTTATTTACCTCCACCTGTGGACAGGAATCTACTGAATCATTTTCTAGATAATTTTAACAGAGTTTCAGAAGAACACAATCTTAAAACCTGTATTGTAGGCGATTTTAACCTCAGTGCCATAGACTGGTCATTATCAGAGATGCTTGGAAGTGATTACGTAGTGCCTGCGATTGGACAAATCCTGATAGATTTTTTATGCCTCAATAATTTTAAGCAACTAAACAGAATACGTAACAAAAACAACAAAACATTAGATTTGGTATTTACTGAAATTGAGCATTGTGAAGTTATTAAGTCTGACTATGATTTAAGTAAAATAGATATGCTACACCCTCCGTTAGAAATCTGTATAAAATTCTTAAATTCTAAAAAACTAAAGGAAGTCATTCCCAAAAAATACAACTTCAATAAATGTAATTACACTCTTTTAGAAGAACATTTAAATACTGTCAACTGGTTCAATGTTTTTGAAAGATGTCTTGATATCAATGAAATGCTGGACAAGTTTTACTCTATTATGAATGCATCTATTGACAAATACGTCCCGAAATGTATTTCTAAAAATCCAAAATATCCTATTTGGTTCAATAAGGGTTTAGAAAGAACGGTACGCGAGAGAAATAAAGTATTACGAAGATATAAAATATACGATAATCCAATGGACTCACTCATCTTAAAAAAGTTGAATAATCGTTGTGATAAGCTATCAATTATTTGCTACAAAAAGTATCGTGATTTTATTGAAGAAAAAATTACTACACATCCCAAACTTTTTTGGTCATTTATAAAAGCTAAAAGAAAAGGAGCATTGGCATACCCTATTTCATTCTCAGATGGAAATGACATCATTACTGGTGGAACAAACATATGTAACCTTTTTGCTGATTATTTCTCGACAGTTTACAGCAAAGATTCGATTAATTTGAAAGATGATAGTGTGAATTATATTACATCATCGTTAGATAATGTTATTGTAAATAGTCAATGTTTTTCTGGATTACACATTGAGAGAACAGAAATTCAAAAAGCATTTGAAAGTCTAAATGTAGATAAAGGCCCCGGACCAGATGGAGTACCACCTAAACTAATAAAAAGTTGTGCATCTAGTCTATCTCTGCCCTTGTTTATAATTTACAATAAGTCCTTGCAAACGGGATTATTCCCTGAAGTCTGGAAATGTGCTAAAGTCGTTCCTATTTTTAAGGGCGGTGAAGACAATGATGCTCATAACTATCGACCTATTTCCATAAATTCTGCATTTGCAAAAGTTTTAGAATCATTAATATTTCCATACATTTATCGCCATTTTTATCAGTTCATTTCGAAACATCAACATGGTTTCATCAAAAAAAGGTCAACTTGCACAAATTTGATAACATATACGGAAACACTTGTTGAGGCAATGGATGGTAATAACCAAATTGACGTTGTTTACACGGATTTCAGTAAAGCGTTTGACAAAGTTTCACATTCCATACTTCTTTTTAAACTTGCTGCATATGGTTTCACATGTAACATGTTGGAATGGATTATTTCATATTTAAAAGACAGACGGTTTTTCGTTGTGGCAGCTGGTTATACCTCAACAATATCTCCAATTATACATTCAGGTGTTCCACAGGGATCGAACCTGGGTCCTCTGTTATTTAACATTTTTATCAATGACCTTCCAGATAGTCTAAAATATAGTACACCCTTCTTGTATGCGGATGATCTTAAGTTACTGAAAGTTATAAAATCCTCGGAAGATGTTGAAATGCTTCAAGATGATCTGAATAACTTACTCAAATGGTGCGAAATGAATAAGATGATCTTAAATATTGAAAAATGTTCACAAATTACTTTTACAAGGAAACATTATAATATATATAATAATTACAGAATTGGTAACATTCATTTAGAAACATGCAATACAATTCGGGATCTAGGAGTAACATTTGACACAAAATTAACTTTTGTTCCTCACATAGAGAATATATCAAAACATTCTTCGAAAATGCTAGGATTTGTCATACGAAATAGCAAAGAATTCATAAGGACTAGAACTAAAGTGTTGTTATACAACTGCTTAGTACGCAGCATATTAGAATATTGTTCTCCGGTGTGGAGACCTCACTTTGCGGTACACACTCTTCGTTTAGAAAGAATTCAGAAGCGTTTCTTATGGCATCTTACATACACCGTGGGCAAAGCGAAGGATTTAATTTCATATAGTAAAAGGTTAAGCCATTTTAATTTTGTTTCAATATCTACTCGAGGATCAATATTGGACCTTATGTTTGTTTATAAAGTACTTCACAATCACATCGACTGTTCCGAGCTGCTATCTAGATTACATATTAGGGTGCCTTATAGGTATCCACGAAAACCGTTGACACCTTTTGCTCCTCTGTATCGCAGAACTGTGCTAGGACGTAACGCTCCTATACCTAGAATGTGCTCTATGATAAACGAACTCAGTGATAATTTAGATATGTATGCAGATTCAAGCCATGTATTCAAAAACAAAGTACTTCAAGCTTTGGCTTGATAGTGCTTTAGGAATAATGTACAAATATTTTTATATATTATAATAGTTTTGTTTAAAAGCAGGAGGTGCTGTCCTTAAATAAATAGTGCATTTAGCAAGTCATGTAGATCTAGTATTAGAATAAGTAATAATGTAACTGTTAATGGATAGCCTAAATAAATAAATAAATAAATAAATAAACACCCTGTAGCCTGGTTGCTTCCTGGACCAGCTGAGTGAGCTACCCAAGGTCTAGCGTCTGGCAAGCTTTTGCATCTCTCGACCAGCGTGGTCTGTGCTCTGGTATCGGTAAAGCCCGTCTTAATGGGCGTTTAAATCCCTCAGAAGCACTAATTGATGATGAATACCTTTGTTGAGCTACATAGGCCGCCTCACTGATGTAGTTAGTGAGCCTAGTTGTCTCCTCATCTCCACTGTCCGAACGGTAGACACCAGCATAGATAATTTTATCCATGCCAGTGTCCATGTAGGTACACATGGTGAAGATTTTAGGGTCCTCAAGATCACGAAGACGCCGAAAACAGATATCATTGCGAGCATATAAGCAGATTTCAGCACCGCCTTGAAGCGATATTCAAGGACGTAGCTGGAGCTGGACTTTCAACTACTATCTGCGGTCCGCCAGCGGAGAACCATTCCTCGGATCTCGATATCGTAAAGAATAAAAAAAATATGAGTATTTAAATTATCAGTATCTTTCTTCAAATCAAGTAAAACAAATAAAAACACTCGTATTGTGTATGAACATCACTGGTTGCAGGTGTTGGTATTAAAATATGTTAGAAGCAAATGAACTGATGCGGAAACCACAGATATGATAAAACGACTCACCGACATAATAAAATGATCCATCGATATCATAAAGCAATCCACAGATGTGATGAAACTGTGCGTCTAATCATAAATTAAGACACCGAGATGATAAATAATCAATTTTTCTTATTACATTGGTGAAAATTATCACATCGGTGGGAATAAAAAACCACTGATTTCACCAATATTACTAAGAATGCATAATATCTGGGATGAATTTGATAACAGTCAATTAAAATAATTCACTAGTTTTTTAAGAAGCAAACAACCATAATATAGTTGCTTATTAGGCTCCTTGCACATTATAAGAAATTTTCTTGTATCTGTTCTTTACACATACATGCAAGACGTCTTCCTCAGTCTGTAGCCAGTGTAGCCACAGTTCACGTAGGATACACGAGTACAAAATGGACAGACGACGGCGTATATTATTGATGGCATACTTGTTACATAGAAGAAAACGCCGTATTTGTAGGCGTCATTAGATAGATCCATTAAATATGACAAGAATCAATGATGAAGAAGACAAAACGCTCTTGAAAAACTACCGCCCGATTTCGCTTCTGAGCCATGTCTATAAGCTGTTTTCAAGGGTCATCACGAACCGTCTTGCGCGAAGATTCGACGAGTTCCAACCTCCAGAACAGGCCGGGTTTCGAAGCGGTTACAGCACCATGGACCACATCCACACCGTGCGTGCAGAAGACCGAAGATACAATCGGCCCCTGTGCTTAGCATTTGTGGACTATGAGAAGACCTTCCACTCAATCGAAACCTGGTCTGTTCTGGAGTCCTTGCAGCGTTGCCAAGTCGATATATCGAAGTGATGAGATGTCTGTATAACGCCGCAACGTTGACTGTACAGGTACAGAACCAGTGTACTAATCATATCCACCTGTGTCAAGGAGTGAGACAGGGGGACGTCATATCCCCGAAACTGTTCACTAACGCCTTGGAGGATATGTTTAAGACGGTGGACTGGAAAGATTGTGGCATTAACATCAACGGCAAGTACATCTCTCACTTACGATTCGCAGATGACATCGTCGTTATGGCAGAGACGCTGCAGGACCTACAAAGAAAATAATGTTGAATGGCCTAGCTGATTCTTCTCGTCGCATCGGTCTCCGGATGAATTTGGATAAAACCAAAGTCATGTACAATGAGCACGTTGTTCCGGAACCGATTGTATTTGGAATCCCACTCGAAGTTGTCACTAAGTATGTTTACTTAGAGCAGATGCTCCAACTAGGCAAAGACAACTTCGAAAAAGAAATTCAGAGAAGAATTCAGCTGGGCTGGGCAGCTTTCGGAAAACTCCGTCGTGTTTTCTCGTCGCCTATACCGCAGTGTCTAAAGACAAAAGTTTTTAACCAGTGCGTCCTACCTGTGATGACATACGGAGCCGAGACGTGGACACTCACAGTTAGACTGGTCCACCAATTTAAAGTCGCTTAGCGAGCTATGGAAAGCGCTATGCTCGGTGTTTCTCTGCGGGATCGAAACCGGAACGAAGTAATTCGCCAGAGAACTAAAGTTATCGACATAGCTCAACGGATTAGCACACTGAAGTGGCAGTGGTCTGGTCATATCTGCCGTAGGACCGATAACCGTTGGGGTAGACTGGTTCTAGAGTGGAGACCGCGAATCGGTAAACGTAGCGTAGGACACCCTGTGACCAGGTGGAGCGACGACATTCGCAAAGCGGTGGGCAGTGACTGGGAAACAAAGAGCCGAAGGACGGGCTCAGAGGCTTGACTTGGGAGAGGCCTATGTCCAGCAGTGGACTGATACCGGCTGATTATGATGATAATTATAGTAATACAACTAATATTCCATGAAATAGAATAGGTTGTAAACATAATTTACTTATATTTATTCGCGTATAAGCTTTTTTGTCTCTAAAAAAAGTAGGGGGACAGCACCGATATGAGAAAATTTAGAGTGTATGAATTTATTTCTACTTACCTTTAAATGTGGTCAAATGATATTTTTGCCACAACCCAATATCTACCAATTATATGCTAAAAATAATAATTCAATACAATATTCTTGTTATAAAATACGAATTTCACCAAAGACAAAAAAATTTCATTTGGGAAATTTACCTATAAACAAAATTATCGTTTTTGGGGCACCGAAAATCCGTGTATCACCCACGAAGAGCCATTACACCCGCTCAAAGTCACTGCGTGGTGCGCTGTTTACGCTGGAGGTGTCATCGATCTTTTTTTTTTTAGAACGCCTAGGACCAAACGACGACTGTGGACGACGCGCGCTACAGAGTCATGATTACCGATTTTTTTCTTCCTCAATTGGATGAGTTGGGACTGGAAAACATGTGGTTCTAACAGGACGGTGCAACGGCGCACACTGCTCGATCCACAACCGATATTCTGAAGGAAGCATTTCCGGATCGCTTGATCTCTCATTTTGGTGATTTGCACTGGCCGGCCAGATCACCCGATTTAACCGCTTCAGACTTTTATAGAGTTTTTTAAAGTCGCGGGCTTACGTCAACAAGCCTGAGAATCTCGAAGCTCTTAAGGAAAATATTCGCCAGGAATGTGAGAACCTGTCGCTCGAAGTTCTGGCAAGAGCGATGGAAATTGCCATAAAACGGGCCCGTATGGTCAACTCTGGCGGCGGCCACTTGACCGATATCATTTTCTCAACTTAATTGAATACATTCTAATGGATTAAGTAAACAAATTTTACAAGCAGAACCAAAGATTTTTCATTAAAAAAATGACAGCAAAAGAAAATCGGATGATTACTTTTGCTCCACCCTGTACTTACCCGTGCTTAAGATGTTACGCTGAAAAAATTTTTGATAATTTGTTAACATTTTTGTTTTAAAATTATCTCTACTATTATATATCTACTATATATATTTTATATATATATAGTTACATTAATAGTGTTATATACCGGCTGTAATTCACGTACCTTTAGTCGAATTTTCTCGACCTAAGTTTCTAGCTAGAAACGTGGCCGATAAAATTCGACCAAAGGTACGTGAATTATAGCCGGTATATAACATTTATAATTAGTAAACATATTGAAACAGACTAATTTATTGATTAAGTTAAGTATTTCAAAAGCTAATTTTCAACAATTATAGGGTAATGTAAAAATATAATAATAAGATCGTTTAAAAAACTAAATAAAACCGGCCAAGTCGAGTCGGACTCGCCCACCGAGGCTTCCGTACCAACGTTGGTTACTACCAATTAAGCTAGACCTCTAAATTGTATGAGCGCTCGTATAACTCAGAGGCCATTTTAATTGGCTCAACTATGTATATATGGGGACGCCCTTGAATTTTCAACATATTTATTTTTTTGAATTTTTCCTTTATTTGTGCTGTGACCTTGCTTCTTGCCAAATTTCATGATTCTAGGTCAACGGGAAGTACCAATCAATCAATCAATCAATCAATCAAATAATTTATTTGCTTTAGAACAAGGTAAAGGTACTTATCTAATTACATAGTTTCACTTACTCTACCCTTTCGGGTGTGCAAATCTTTCTATTCTTTTGTAGTTATTTTATGTACTCATTCAAAACAATCACTCAATATTATTAGACTAGCAAAATTAATTTTACTACAGTAATTATATTACAAAATGAAATAAAATATAAAAAATTTAAAAATGTTCAATCAATCAAATATTAATGTTTACAGTAAAATGTCAATGTCAATGTCAAAATTATAATAAACTAATCCATGAATGTCAATATTGAAATTAATGTCAAACTTTATCGCTTAAATGTCAAATAGTAGATTATACAACAAGTGAATAAAAAGGCAATTTAATTCGAGGGACTAAGGATCCCGAGAGCAGCGAAGGATTCTAGATTAGAATCCTGAGCGGAGCGAGGGATACAAGGACCGAAATTACATTTTTTATTCATGAGTCGTGTAATCTTCTTTTTACCATTGACTGTGAGAAAATAAATAGTAGTACCTACTTATAGTAATTATGTTAATCATATTTTATAAGTAATGAGTAATAAATATGGATTATTAACCATTAAGTGCCGGTGAATGTGTGCGAGTGTAGGGATATAGCACAATGTTGAAAAACATGCTATTTGTGTTCTCCCCAAAATCCCACTGAAAATCTTCAGTAAAGTCGACATCTTTAGTAACGCTTGGACTAGACTGTGACTTCAACTTCACTCAAAACTCACAACACAGAAATGAGAATTTGACTCAGCATTATGACTTGAATTTACAAAAACTTGAACAATTTCAATACTTGAATCTGGCTGAATACACTAATCGTATGGAGCCATAATGAAAACAAAATAAACTGGCCAAGTGCAAGTCGGACTCGCACTAGTAGGGTTCCGTACTACACTACAGTATTTTATAAGATCGAGCAAAAAATACCTAATAAATATTATCATTTTTCGCCAGCAAAAAATAAAAATTAATAAACATTTTATTTCTTATAACGCCGTCTAACGTCTAACAAAGGAGTTAGGGATCGACATTTCAATATAACGCCATCTATGGGACGTTTACCTAACTAAGCGTTCATAGATGGCGTGAAATGCCGAAGAAAACACTTTTTTTGTATGGGGACCCTCTATTATTTTTAACTTTATTCTGTTTTTAGTATTTGTTGTTATAGCGGCAACAGAAATACATCATCTGTGAAAATTTGAACTGTCTAACTATCACGGTTCATGAGATACAGCCTAGTGACAGACGGAGAGACAGACAGACATACAGACAGACGGACAGCGGAGTCTTAGTAATAGTGTTCCGTTTTACCCTTTGGGTACGGAACCCTAAAAAGAATTTAACCAAAATTGGCGGGGTATTTATTTTTATTTAATTATATAGCTTCTATAGTTTACCTCCATTTAGCCAGATTTCAGAAAATTTATTTATTTTTTGTACATAATTCGTATTTCGTACTTGTTCCAAATTCAAAATGTTTTTATTCACGGAGTGAGTAAATGAGCGTTTTATTCACTGCTATTGATGAATAAAGTGCTCTTTTTTGAGTGGCAATGGTAAAATAGTAGATTATACAACAAGTGAATAAAAAGGCAATTTAATTCGAGGGACTAAGTTGGATCCCGAGAGCAGCGAAGGATTCTAGATTAGAATCCTGAGCGGAGCGAGGGATACAAGGACCGAGATTAATTTTTTTATTCACGAGTCGTGTAATCTTCTTTTTACCATTGACAGCGAGAAAACAGAAGTACATACTTATAGTACCTATTTATATTTATCATATGTTATTATTAATATGTAATAAATCTGGATTATTAAGGTACGGACACACCGCAGCGTCCTGCGTGCGCGATCTAGGTGGCGATCAGATTGCGCAGTAGTATTTGTACCGACTGGTTTACACCAAACGCGATCAGAAATAATTGAAAAGTACTGAGATCGCGCCCACAGATCGCAGGACGCTGCGGTGTGGCCGTACCTTAAATCATTTAGTGCCGGTGAATGTGTGGAAACAGCACAATGTTGAAAAGCATACTATTTGCGTTCTCACCGAAATTGCACTAAAACTCTTCAGTAAAGTTCACATCTTTACTAAGGGTATACTTGGACTATAAGACTAAGTACTAAGACTAAGACTAAGTCCTGTATTTAATCCGATAAGACTCCGCTGTCCGTCTGTCTGTCTGTCCGTCTGTCACCAGGCTGTATCTCATGAACCGTGATAGTTAGACAGTTGAAATTTTCACAGATGATGTATTTCTGTTGCCGCTATAACAACAAATACTAAAAACAGAATGAAGTTAAAAATAATAGCGGGTCCCCATACAAGAAACGTGTTTTTTTCGGCATTTCACGCCATCTACGAACGCTTAGTTAGGTAAACGTCCCATAGATGGCGTTATATTGAAACGTCGATCCCTAACACCTTTGTTAAACGTTAGATGGCGTTATAAGAAATAAAATGTTTATTAATTATTAATTTTTGCTGGCGAAAAATGATTGTGGTATTTTTTGCTCGATCTTATAAAATAGTGTATTGTACGGTGTATACGGAACCCTACTAGTGCGAGTCCTACTTGCACTTGGCCAGTTTATTTTATATCATTTAATGCCATGTTTATTTTTCTTATTTTCCTCTTTCACGATTAATGTGGTATCATCCGCAAATAGGATACAGTTTTCACGAGTTGCTTTGAATATATCATTAATATATATTAGGAAAAGAAGCGGTCCTTATATGCTTCCTTGCGGTACATCGCATTTGTTTTCTCTATACTGTGACTTAATGAAACATTTCGTAGGAGAACTTTTTATAAACTCAAATTTTTGAATTTCGGTGCATTGGTGTCTCCCCTTTAAGTAGCTACTGAGCCATTTGTGTGCATTTCCCCATATTCCGTATGCCTCAGCTTTAACCAATAATTTTGTGTGTTCAACGAAATCAAAAGCTTTGCTCAAGTCCAGGAATATTGAGACCACGGGGGTTCGACTTGAGAGACTTTCTGATATTGTAGAAACCAAGTTAAACATGCGTGAGTTTTGGAACTCTTTATCCGAAAGCCGAATTGATTTGGATTTATTATTTTATGTTTATTTAAAAAAATATCAATTCTAACGTACAGTATCGGTCATAATTGGAGTAGCATTCTCAAAAAGCAATAGCATGACAGCAAAATATGCACATACGACCTTCTTCTATAAGACGTTTCGAACGTAATATAATGAAAGAGAAAGATATACACCCATATATCGCACTCTATCATTATGAACCAATTAGAAAGAGCGCATGTACGAGTATTAATTAGTAGAATAGCTAGACCAGATTTGCTTCTTTTATCAGTTATACAAATAATGAGGGTAGATTTGAAACAAAATGTATTGATGGCATAAATGAATGAACAAACATTGTCGGTTGGTGAACTTTGGTGGTGGTTGAAGTTTGGTTAATAAATAACATAAAAAATCAAAATGCAAGCAAATATAATTATTAGAGACGGCGAATATTGAGGCATTGCATAGAAATTGACTAAATAAATTATATTATCTCAAATGTATAGTGAAAGTGGCATAAGTGTAAGTTATTGCTGAGTGATATTAAGTGATGAGAAATCGTAGTTGTGAAAGTAAATTGTTAATAAAATGTGTTAATTAGATTTGGCGTTTTTCAGAAGAATTTGATACATCCTTACGGAAAGTTCGTTCGTTCACACTCTATGGGGTTTAATAATGCAAAGGTGAGAAGTACGAGACGAGAGATGTCCTGAGCAGCTAAGCACCTGTAGTCTCCCTGAATGCAGTTTGGGGAAATTAACGTGGCACCGACATAATATGTGCGAATATTGTGACTTCTTTTCTACATCGAAAACAATAGAAGTCACACGAAATATTAATTTAAAAGTATCTATAAAACTAGGCGATGTGCCGACTGTGATAATTTGTAATAAGTAATTATATAAGTTATGATTATAAAGGATTAAGCTTCAATCCTGTTTTCCTAGAGAAAATGAATAATTAAGCTTATAACCTAAAATAATCAATGGGTAGGTAAGAGCAGTTCTTAGATGCAACCAAATCAGTGATATTTTGTCAAAGTAGAAAATTGTCAATATAGGCGATTTCAATTTAATATAAGTATCATGAAATAAAAATTGTAGTATAAGATATTACGATTTATTGTAAATCAGTTTATTTAAAAACATGTTTTCTGTGTATTCTTATTATACAAATAAATATTTCCTCAAAAACTATTAAGATAACATCACCGTGTTATTTTTTTATTTCACATATAACATAGATCGAAATTTACCTTTATTAGCTAAGTTTGTATAAACAGAAATAAAATAATACAAGCTATTAATAATTGATAAACAAAAATAATTCAGGTGATAGAGATTCGAACTCAGGCCTGCCGCTCCTAAAGCAATCTATCTAACCACTACACTAAGATGCTGATACGGTCTCATTCGAATTTAAGCATCCGTTACTTGTTGCGTGGCTTACTCTGCGTTATGTTAATTCAACAAAAAGAAAACGAGTATTCAATGGAATATTGTTATCTTTATTTGATGTTTACCAAATGTATCTGACGCTACGTTTCACCTTTTTATTCATCTGCGGTCTGGCTAAGCATGCCATCTATGCAGTACTTACGTGTTATTGTTTGCGTTGGAACATTCGACAGAAATATCGTGCAGGCTACTATGAACATTGAGGTGCTACTGGACTATTGTCCCTCGATAGTACATAGCGTTTTCAAAAATATATTATATACCCAATGGGTTTTCGATCCAAAACCTATAGGGTACACTTCCGGTTGACCTAGAACTGTCAATTTTGGTTAAAAGTAAGATCTTACGGCACAAGCAAAGGAAACATTCCGAAAAATAAAAAAAAGTTAAAAATTAAGGTACATTTTTGTACTTACAGCTTACACGAAAATCTAAATTTGCCCATAGCTCTCTATTGTGTTGATTCAGGACCTTGATTTTTATATACCTAATAGGGACTATATATTTCAGTATCTGGTATAAATTTCAATTTGCTAGGTCCACCAGTTCCTGAGAAAATCAGTGGTGACACACGGACGGACAGACAAACAGACAGACAGACGGACAGGTGGATAGGTGGACAAGAAAGTGATCTTATAAGGGTTCCTTTTTTATCTTTTGAGGTACGGAACTAAAAAAGACCCAACTTCAATGCCGCGTTATTCATTTTCAGTACCTATTTTCAGGTGTTTATATCTATTATATCTTTGGAAATACTTATCAGACCTTGATAAAATTACCATGGTACCACACTTGGGATATCTCCTTTCCAACAACAAATTAATAATCAAAATCGGTTCATAAATGACAAAGTTATCCGCGAACAAACATAAATATATATATATATATACGGTAGAATTGAGATTCCTCCTCCTTTTTTGAAGTCGGTTAAAAATAGTGTGGTATTTTATGAAATCACGATGCTAGTGAAACTTTAGTTTATGTGTAGCTATGGTAGCTAGCTACTATGACTGCAGTTGACATGACAAATTAGCATGTATACAAATACGGCTGGATGCGTCCGCCAATCACGGCTAGACCTAAATGTCATACATCATATCCACCAATCAGCACCGGTAACATGAATGTGCATGAAAAAGTTTGAGGCGATGTTGTAAAAGTTTTACTTAGAAAATCGACTTTACATGCCGCGTTAGTTTCAGTGCAAGTTTTTTATCGCCATATATCTGGAGATAATCATCAAATCGTAATAAAAGTGCCTGAAGGTTAGTAAATACCTACTCAATAATATTTTAAAATCGATTAATTTTCAAAGACGAATTTGAGGTTTTTATCTCCTTAAGAAATAATTGAATTATTTTCGTCAATATATACTTTGAGTTAAAAAAAAACTTCTTCTCTGGAAATATTCATCAGATTTTAAATTTATTGTATAATGGGAGTACTTTTTACCATCGACCGTAGTATTATTATCTTTTCTATGCCACGACGGAACGGACTGTATATGCGTTTGGGGTGAGAGGGTGTTTGTTTGTTTGTTTATGTCAAAGACCACCACGAGACGGAACATCTCGAACTGGCATTGTTGAACACCGCGAAAGAGCTGGCCGGCTTCTTCTCGCTCACACGTAGCTCGGCACTCAAAACAACAACACGTGCTTTATGTAAAAAATTGCGTATCCGAAATGCCATCGTGTGTCCTCAGATATTGCAAAAATCAAACGGGAATAACTAACAAAAGCGACGGAGTCACTTTTCATAAGTAAGTTCAGATTTTCGAATAAAACACGCTAAAATATAACATTATTTTGTCAAATTGTAATGACACTTCACGACGCGGCGCCATGTTTACTGTTTGCACACGGAGTTCATAGATTATGTAAACAGATATGACATTATAGCTAAATTAAATTGCCTATTTTTAACCTTTGAATAACAGTTTGACATGTGTGTAGTATATGCTGTAATTTACTGTATAAAAGGTTATTTTACTTTATACGAGAAATCAAAACAATCGATAAATGTATTATTGAGATAGCTTAGGCAAAAAGCAGTCGGAAAACATTAGTTTAAGTTCATAAAATAGAAAATTAAATTTAAAAATTCAATTCAAAGGTTTCAGCCTTTTTACCCGACTGCGAAAGAAGGAACCTTATGTTTTTCGAGTGTATGTATGTATGTTTCTTTGGCACGCCCTAAAGCCTGAACGGCTTGTCGTCTTTTTATGTGAGTGGTGTCAATAGATTCGTGTTAGTCGTAAGGGTGACAACACTGGGTACATAAAAAAAAATGAAGAATTTTAGGCACCAAAAGTAATCTAAAAAAAATATAGTTTTCAAAATGTCGACTGTCAACTTTTATATCACTGCATTTGTTTTTTTTGCACACAGCCAACTGACGCCTGAATAAACTACAGTTCACTGATAATAATCATGGATCTTTTAATTTGATTAGTACCTATTCTATCCTTATCCTAATATCGTATCCTATCCTTTTTTTAACAAAAAGTACTTTAGTCGTCGTCGGTAATTCGGTATCGACGGTATGGCGATAGGTGTTTAATCTACAATTTGTCACATCTGTTTGTCGGCAATTTTTATCTATGGCAGCAACCGCTCCCCCTTGCCACGTGAATATTAACCGTTCGACAAAATATACTCAGGATAGCAACTCTTTTGGTTTAACTCTATGGTTTGTGTGTGCAAATCCATGTTGCCATTTTTCCCCAAAACTACTAGTCCGATTTTGATGCAGTTTTAAGTTATAGATTTGGGTGTAACTGGTGCATGTTTTTAGATAGGTGTTACGGCGACAACTCACCAGGGGGCGCTGCAGTAAGCATTTGTTTGTGCAAATCCATGTTGCCATTTTTCTCCAAAACTAGTTCGATTTTGTCTTTAAACGGTTCGTAATTAATCAGTGGTGGTTCTTAGATAGATGTTATGACGTAAATTTTCTGAAGGACATTGTCCTGGGTGTTTATTCAAAATTTTAATTTATTTGTAAAGTGAAACTTTGATGAAATTGCCTCAATTTGTTTCGTCTCTATCGTATGTCCCATTATACCCAGTGCTTTAGCTTGATTGGTGGATATGATGTATGACATTTAGGTCTAGCCGTGATTGACTTCCGCAGCCATATTTGTATACATGCTAATGTGTCATGTCAACTGCTGTCAGAGTAGCTAGTTAGCATAGCTACACATAAACTAAAGTTTCACTATTCGTGGTTTCATTAAACCGCACCACCCTTTTTTCCCAAAAACATTAATTTAAATCGGTTCACAATTTGCGGCGTAATCGCGTAACAAACATATAAAAATCAGATAGAGACGAATTGAGAACCTCCTCCTTTTTGAAAGTCGATTGGAAATTTAAGTATTTATTTACAATTTTTTTCTTTAATTAAAAAATTATACACGGAGGACTTAATGCTGGAATAGCATTTTTTACCAATCACCCTGGAGGTGAAAAATGGTGGCGACGCAGTAAGTACTTTAATAAACTGTAATATAATAAGTGCAAGACGGACTCGCACTCGTAGGGTTCCGTACCACACTACAGTATTTTATGAGATTGAGCAAAAACTACCACTTTAATATTTTGCCAGCAAAAAATAATCATTAACAAACATTTAATTTCTTATAACGCTATGAGGAGAGCTTGGATGTTACATGAGTAAGACAACTGTGTACGATTGAAGGTGGTTTATTACTGTCATCATATCGAGAATAGATCTTAGAGCTAAATGTTATACTACCTATTATCTAAACTATGTCTACTAGCCTACACCACACCTTAGGGGTGAGAGAAAAAAAAAATAGAAATACAAATTTGTATTTTTTTTTATATTACACATGGCTTAGTTCTATTTTTATGCACTAAATATTCTTTATTATTTTTTATAATTTTAACATTAACACCCAAGTCCTCAATAACAAGAAAAGGTCCATTCCACAAAGTATCTAATTTACTAGAGGTTTCATTTTTAACAAATAAAAATTGTCCATTATTATACGTTACATTGTTTACATGTTTATCATAATTGCTTTTACGTTTTTCTTTACTTAAAATTAAATTATTACGAGCATCTTGGTGTGCTACTTGTAACTTATACTTAAGATCTAAAGGATAACTATCCGGATTATACAAAGGTTCTATATATTGACTTACTCTACATGGTATAATACTAGGTCGACCAAAAACTAGTTCAAATGGAGTGTACTTAGTTTCTGTATGAACAGTATTGTTGAAACTGTAACACCAAAATGGTAACCAGTGGCTCCACGTTTGTTTTGTCCATCACAAAGTATTCTCAAAAACGCACCTAAGCTTTTGTGTGAATTTTCAAGCGCACCGATAGATTGGTGATGATAAGCTGTGGATGTCAACTTGTTTATTTCTAACAATTTACATACCTGTTCCATTACTGAAGATACAAATTCTGTTCCACAATCAGTCGCAATTGTTTTTGGTACTCCAAATCTTAAAATAAAATTATTAACTAATTCTTTAGCTACACTTACCGTTCAACAAACTTAGTAAGTTCGCATTGCAAAGTAAGTATGTAACAATTACCTTCAACGTCTCACTCTATTGGTCCTACAATGTCAAGATAGATTTTTTCAAATGCATGTGAAGCAGTTGTAGTTATGTCCATGGGCGCCTTGACATATTTGCAATGTTTCATTTTTTGACATGTGATGAATTTGTTGACAAATTCTTTTACGTCTCTATCTATGTTTGGCCAGTAAAACTTCCTTTTAATATTACTAGGCATTCTCCGTACACCTGCATGACCTGCGGTTGGTAATAAATGAAAATCATGTAAAAAATATTTATTTTCTTCTTTATTATCAATTGATTTCACTCCACATAATACGCAAATTCGCGGGCCGGTCCATTCGTTTTTATCTTTTATAACTTTTAAAACATCTTTTATAAAACTTCCATTTTCCTCACATTTTATTATGCATAATTCATTTATATTATTATTCTTGCAAAATTTACCTAACTTTGTCACAAATTCATCTCGCGTAAATTGTGCCATATAGTTAAGGTTAATATACAATATATTTTTCTTTTTACTGTAAATAAAACATTCATCTTCATTTTTCTCTCTTAAGTTTTTTAACTCTCCATCTCTTCCAAAAGTCATCGTCACTGAACTATTTGGTATTTTAAGCACTTAAACAATATGTGGTTGATCAGGCCACAAATCATCTGATTTGCTAAAATAAGTCTATTCCCTTGTTGTTAATCTAAACGTTTCTTTTGTGCTCTCGTCATAACCGTGATAATTTCTTCATTCATTTGTTTTAAGGTATCTGATGTTATACTAATTCTAGATAATGCGTCTGCGACATTATTTTCTTTTCCTTTTACATACACGATTTTGAAACTATACTCCTCTAAAGCTAGTCTAAATTTAAGAAGGTTCAAGGAAAGGAAGGCTTATGGTCAGTCATGATTGTAAATGTTTTACCGTAAACGTAAGGTCTAAAATATTTTACAGCCCAAACTATTGCTACTAGTTCTTTCTGAATAGTTGGATAATTTATTTCGGCTTTATTAAGAGGTCTGCTAGCATATGCTACAGGTTTCATATTTTTGTTGCATAAAACTGCTCCTACAGCTTTACCTGATGCATCTGTTTGTATAACAAATTCGTTGTTATCTGAAAAATCTGGAAATTCTAATACTGGTGGTGTTGTCAATGCATGTTTTAATGTCTCAAATGCATAATGATGCATTAGTCCAAATAAATGGCTCATTTTTCTAGTAAATTTATTTAATGGATAAGTTATATTTGCAAAATTTTTAATGAACTTTCTATAATAATAGATATATATATAGCTGCCCAGCGCTCGCCAGGGTGTACTCCATCGCGGTGTTGTATGATAATTTCAAATGTCTGTCATCTATGTAGCAAATGTTACGACAAGTGGTAATTTATTGTTATGTTATTATAATATAGGCTTCGGTGAACTTCGGCTTTATCTTTACTTGTTCTACGAAATGTTCGTCTGATTCTCCGAAAAGGGAATTCTCAGTTGATAAGACTGCGTCTCTGTCTGGAGTGTTTAATATGCTGTGTCATTAAAAGTTCATTGTAGTAATTTAATTCTTGTCTCAGTGGATCAGCTGTGATACTATTATGTTACACCGATCGTTACATCTGTTAGTAATTGTTTATATTTGTTAAGTACCTATGCACCGCTACACAGTATTATAAGGAATGTTACTATTAATTTAAACTATCTCGTCTTTTTGGTCTTGTATTTATTCTGTTGCTTATATCTTGTTGTAAATATTGTTTAACTTCAAGACATATTTGTTTGTTCAGCTGGTTTAATTGGCAGTAGAGAAAGTTTTACATAGGGCGTTTGACAATGCCATTTTTTGTTTTCAAGGCCACTACCCGGACGAAAACCGTCACTTCCGGGAAATACTTCCACTACTCTGCCCATGACCCACTTTCCTGCTGGAATGTTGTCTTCGTGAATGATCACCAAATCTCCGATCTGCATGTTTCTTTGTGGTTTCAACCACTTATCTCGCGCTGTTAGTTGGCTCAAGTACTCAGTTTTCCACTTCTTCCAAGTTTGTTTGAAAATGTTTTGTGTTAAATGCCACCTCGTACGAGCATCCTCTCTTGTTTCTATGACTGTTAGTCCTGGTCTTCCTGTTAAAAAGTGTGCTGGAGATAAATAGTCCAAATCTTCAATGGTTTCCGTGAGAGAACATAAGGGCCTTGAATTGAGGCAAGCTTCCAGTTGAGCTAAGATAGTTGAAAGCTCCTCAAATGTTAATCTTTGTTCGCCCACTACTCGATGTAAGTGATGTTTAAGGCTGCCTACAGATCTCTCCCACAGACCTCCAGCGCTTGGCCAAGATGGAGCATTGAAATGCCACTGAATATGCATTTCTGCGATCTCTGCCTGGAAACTGTTCCCAAAAACTTGTTGTAGACGTTCGTACTCCTCCTGTAATAGTCTGTTACCGCCCACATAGTTAGTTCCCATGTCACTGTATAGGTGACGCGGTTGGGCTTTTCTAGCTGACATCCTCCTCAGGGCTGCCAAAAATGCTAAGCTTGACAGATCATATACCAATTCCAAGTGTACTGCTTTTGTTACCATGCAGACAAAAACTGCTACATAGCCTTTTACAGTTTTAGCGTTCCTCATGGTGCTCGCTTTAATGTTCGAAAAACCGGTAAAATCAACCCCAGTGTGATTAAATGGAGGGGCTTACTCTAGCTGAAGGCAGGTCTCCCATCAGCTGATATTGTTTCTGCGCTGCGCACTTACGGCAGGTGACACAGTAACGAAGTTGAGACTTAGTGGTACTGTACCCACTAGTGATCCAGTATTGTCTCCTGAGTGTAGTCAGAGTGAGCCGGGGACCACCGTGGAATGTTAACAGATGCGCCTCTTCAATCAGCAGCTCCGCTAGGCGACACTTGTTCAGTATAATCTTTGGATGTTTACTTTCTTCATTTATTGCGGCGTTTCTCAATCTCCCTCCAACTCGTAGAAAGCCGTGTTTGTCTACGAATGGATTTAATGTTAATAGTTTACTGTTTGATGGTAAAGTTCCGCTTTTGTTAAGTATCTCGATTTCTGTTCCGTATTCCGTCCTCTGTACGTGTTTTATAATAGCTGATTTCGCTCTCTGCAGTTCATGTAAAGTTAGATATCCAGGTAAATGTTTACGTTGCAATTGTGATGTTAGTGCCCGCAGTATCCATGCAAGTACTCGGGTTATTTTTATAAATGAGTTATGTTGTTTTAGTAAACCGTCTATAATGTTGTTACTGTTTTGTTGTACAATGTTTACTTGTTTTATGTTCTTCGCCTCTTCTTCTGTTTGATACAGCTCCTGTTTAGGTTGTTCTTTCTCCAGATCAAATGTTGATAGCCATGATGGTCCGTGCCACCACGAGTTGTCCTTAAGTTGAGTCACAGTAATGCTTAGACTCGCTGGATCAGCAGGATTTTCGGCTGTGTTATTGTTTTGTTTAGGTTTCATATGTTGTAAGGCACCGTGTTCACTCGTTAATTTTTTATATGTTTGGGCTAATACTGTTTGTTTTTGAAATCTACGTTCTAAATTTTTTTATTGTGCAATAGCCATTGGTTTAGACGAGTCTAATTTAAACTTGAGGTCATCTTTTATCGGTAATCTCACTTCATATCATCCCTCCTGTCTACGTGTTGTTGTTGCTGTGTAATACTGGATACATTTTTGTTCTTCGATTGAGAAATCCGAAGATTCACCTATCTCCTCTACTTCCCAGAACTTCCGAATCTCGTCAATGTTGTTTAGTACCACGTTACAATGGTATGTTTTGACAGCTCCACATAGCAACCATCCCAGTTGCGTCTGTTGAGCCATAGGCTGTTGCTCGTGTTCTCCCTTCAGCATTCCACCTAAGGTGATGTTTGCGTAGACTTCCGCGCCTAGCAACAAGTCTACAGGGTGGCTAATGTTGAACTCTGGATCGGCTAATGTTATGTTGTTTAAATGCGTCCATGTTGGGGATGAAAATGTTTTGTTGGGCAAGCTTTTTATAAGGTTGTTCATTATGATAGCTTCTGTTTGAAACTGGAAGTTATTGTGCATTGAAGTACACTCGAGAGTGACTATGCCTTTGCTGTTGTTTCCGTGTTGACCAACTCCGAAAATAACACCTTTGCATGTTTTGCGTTTTAACCCTAATGTTTGGGCAGCCCTTTCGCTAATCAGGGAAACTTGGGAACCCTGATCAACTAGAGCTCGCATGTTCAAATATGTTCCATCTGCTGCTTTTACTTTCAATAAAGCAGTTGAGAGTAAAATTTCTGAGTTTTCATCCTGAGATGCATGTGATGTACTAGCCGTGGGGTCACGTCGCTCGTGTAGGTGTGACCCGATGAAATCGCTTGACGTGTTAGCCAATTTCGCAAACGCTTCGTGTAATATGGTATTGTGCGGTGCTAAGCATTTACGACATGTTTGTTTCGAAGTACACTGCCATTATGACTAAATAGACAATTAGTGCACAGTTTTAATTTATATGTTGTTTTAAGTTTTTGTTCGTCGTTCAATGTTAAGAATGTATAACAGTTGTAGATGCCATGGTTATTGTTACAGAGAGGGCACGTAAAATTTGTAACGTGCATTGACTTTCCAATCGGCTTGTTGATGCTGTTATAATTGTTAGATCTGTTGAAATTGTTGTTAGGCTTGCGAATGTTGGGTGTTGGCTGAAGATAATTTGTTTGAAGAGATGGTCTTTGGGGCACACTCTCCTGTTTACGACGAGCGGTTTCTAGGGCAGTAAATTTGGCTTCTAAAAATTGCAAGTAATCTGTTAGTGTTGGTAGATCCTTTGAGTTTTTTAGAGATCCGATGTAGTCTGAGTATGTTTCTGAATCTAGTTTTTGACCTAAGATGTGTACTATCATAGGGTCCCACGATGTAATTTCAACTCCCAAATTTTTAATGGCATTGAGGCATTCCAGCGTGGTGTCATGTATATTTTTTATTTGTTGCAGAGATTGTTGTTGCATAGTCAGTAGACCTAACAGGATGTTCATGTGCGAAGAAAATATGAGTTTTTGTTATCGTAGCGGTGCGTTAGTATCTCCCAGCAAACTATATAGTTATCGGTACTTATTTGTAGATGTTGAATCAGTTTTTCGGCTTCTCCACGAACCTTACTCTTCAAATGTTGCATCTTTTGCCCGTTTGACAAAGATGGATTGTTATGAATGGCCTCCATGAACAAGTCTTTGAAGGACACCCATTGATTGTAATTTCCGCTGAAGACAGGTATCTCCAGCGTCGGTGTAGACTTCTCTCGGTATGCTACGGACCACATTTTTGTGTTTATTGACTTTTTTAAGTTGATAAATTTCTGTTCATATCTGTCGTATGCGTCATAGTAATGTTGGTTTTCACCTTCTAGTTCACTCTCTAGCTCCCAATGAAGAGAGTCAATAGTGTTCCATCTCATCTGCAGAGATTTAAGAGCATCTTCAAACTCCCACTTGTGCTTGATGAGTTCGACGTCAATGTTGGTTGTTGTTCTCATGAAAGCCTTGAAGTTGACATACTGCTTACGCAGGAGATCATCCGACTTGCTGTTTGTTCCTTTGTTTGTGTAAGTCGGTGGACGATCACTGCGCGAGCTTGTCTCCTCCTCAGTTCCTTTTTGTGTTTGTTGACTCGCCGCAGGACTTCTGCTCCTGCGATGAGCTACAGGAAGTTCGCTTGCCAACGAGCCGCTCCCGCTCGCTAGCGTAATCAGATATTGTTGATTTATAAATGCTTTTGTTGCTTCGTAAGACGCTTTCACCCTCTCGAAGTGTTGCTCGACGGGTGGGTCCTACTCAACTCGGTGTTCAGTTGTTCGTGATTGAACTGAAAGTCCTTCCAAAAGTCTTCCAGAGTATTCAATCGCCGTTTAAAATAGTCTGATGTTTTGCGATCAGAGCTATCCTTTTTGATGTTTGTAACAATTTTCTCGATGTTTTCAGAGATCATTGACTGCATATCAATGAGATGAGCCATGTTTAATGTTTTATTACACACGAAAGCAATAAAAAATAAGGAAATTTATTACTTGCGGTATTCTGGTTTGTATACTCAGCCCTATGCTGATAATGTTCCTCCGACAATGTTTTGTTCAAGGCACTGCAATCCTTACACTTCACGCACAACAACAGTTAAATGTTTATTCACTAGTTCAAAACCTCACCCGACGGGAAAACGAATTCACGATATTTCACGGCGCGCGAGACCCTTTCGAAGGACCAAGATGTCGCGGTGGGTGCGAGGTTGCAGTGAAAGAAGTTGTTAATGTTGAGATAGTTCTGATTTAATACGCTAATTACAGACTATGTTTATGCTAAATGTTGGGAAATGTTAGAAAATGTTAAATGTTGCTGAATGCACCCGAATCGCGTGGATATCAACGATGCACTGAAGTCGCGAGGCGCATTAACTAGGTCAATACGTCAAGCGGCCAGAATTGCTGACTTAGGTGTTCGGTTGTTTCACCGAACAGCTACAAATCTTTTTATCTCATCTGTATTAGTTGGTATAGGATATTTTTGCAATACTTCAATTTTTGCTCGATCTGGTAGGACTCCGTTTTCTGAAACTAAATGTCCTAAATACAGAATTTATTTCTTTAAGAAGGTACATTTTTCAAGATTTAATTATAAATTAATTTTTCTTAGTCTTTCTAAAACATCTGTCAAGTTTTTGTTGTGTAGGTCCAAATTCCGTCCAAAAATAACTAAATCATCTAAATATATAAAACATTTATCGTACGTTAATCCAGACATTGCTACCGACATAACTCTACTAAAAGCACTTGGACCTGTCTACAATCCCATTGGCAATCTTTTCATTTGATATTGCCCAGTACTTGTTGTGAATGCAGTATACTCTCTACTCTGCTTATCTAGCTCTACCTGATAATATCCTTGATTTAGGTCTAAATGTGAGAAGTAAACAGCACCAGAAAGTGAGTCTAAAATATCTGTTATATTAGGTAAAGGAAACTTATCATCTGTAATGCAGTCATTAAGTTTACGATAATCGACAACAAGTCTCCATATTTTATCATTTCCTACGCTTTTCTTTGGTACTAATAATATTGGACTTGACCATTCACTTTTCGCTTCTTCTATAATATCGTTGTCAATCATTTTTCTAATTTGTTCATTAACTTCATTTTTCATAGAATTAGGTAACCTATATGGCTTTGTATAAACTGGACTTATATTTGGTTTTAAAGTTATCGATTGTTGGTAAACATTTGTAGTTGTTAATTTATCTCCGGGTAAAAAGAAAACATCAGAGTATTTAGCACACAACTCTTGAATTGATTCCTTTTCTTCTAAACTGAGATGGTCTAACTCCAAAGTATCTAGTAAAGTTTTAGCTCGCTCTAATCAATTCGAATTTTGTTTAAAATTACATATATTGTAGTCTTGTATTGAATGTAGTTCTGGTTGAAACATTGGTAAATTGATATCATGTTCATCTGTGTTTAGAATGTTTACTGGTAATCTATTATTTTTTATTTGCCCGATACAACCTGCAAGAAAAACATTTTCTGATAATTGTTGACTTTGAACAACGTAATCGTCATTTGAGTTGTTATTCAAAAGTAAATAATGAATTGATTCACTTCGCGCTGGAATGTGAATAGTTTCATTCGAATAGTTTATAGTATCACAGATCTCTAAAGAACATTCCATTCCATAATTAGATAAGGTGATGATGTTAGTTTGTAAGTTGATATTTGAAGCATAACGACACAGAAAGTCTAAACCTAAAATTCCATCTGCCATTAAAGGAATGTTCTCGAAAACATGAAGGTTGGTTTCAAATTCAATACAATGTTCTCCGTTACGATGAGTCAAACTAAGCTGAACAAAACCTGTTGACTGGATCTGTCCTCCAATACCATTTATGGTTGTCTCATCTCTAACAATACAACTGTTGTTAGGTAATGCATCTCTCTTAATTACAGACAAAGAAGCTCCGGTATCAATCAACCAAAAATACTTTCTATTGTTTATGTACAATGATAAAAATTTTGCTTGACCATGTAATGCTAAGATGTTATGTTTAAGATCGAAAAAACTGCAGTTCGTTTGTATTTTTGTTCTCTAAATCATTCCTATCACTTTGTTCTGTACAACTGTATACTCGTTGTCCGTTACCACTACCACGAGTCTCAAAACTCGATCGATTCTCACTCGAACATTGGTAACCTCGTCCTCTAGGATGGTTATTATACGAATCTCAAACATTACCATGAGACTGATAAAATGATCTACCACGTGAATTATTAAAATTTCCTCTGGAGAAATTTCGATTATTGAAAATACCTCTTTGGTAATTTGTCGAATTTGGGTAACCTCGATGACCTCGATGTCCTCCTCGTGACTGATTATTTAACTGATTATTATTTAATTTATGTAAACATTTTGAGACTTACCTCTACCACGACGTGAAAACTGCATAACATTTTGACCTGTGGACGTCGATGAGGCCGTCAACTCCTCATCTTTGGCTGCCTGAATTGCGTCTGTTAAGCTGTCGTAGCTAAGCGCAGCAATTAACGTACTCAATCGAGTATCTCTCAATCCATCTGCGAAACGTTAAATAGCCAATTTTTCATTTAACGGTTTCAATACGGCGTAATTTTGAGAATTGCTTTGGTATGCGGCCACTTTCCTTATTGAACATATTCACAAACATCACACTGATTATGTATGTTTTTATGTATGTTTTTAATTAAACTTAAAGTTTTTAATATGTTGATTTTTCACCATTTTATTTGTAATTTGTCCGCGATTTTTTATAAACATATATTTTATTTTCCAAGCACAATTAAAATATTAATTTTATTTCACATTTTATTTAAATCACTTCACTGCACTTAAACGTTACCTCTGCTATTTTCGCGGCGAAAAGATCGAAGAACATTATTTAAGTTAATTTGCTCCGCAATCCAACCATGGTGGCACTTCTTGTATGTCTTCCACAAAAAGTATAATATACCCAACAGCAGAACAACACAGATTACAGTGAGCAGAATACTAGTAGACGATATATGTGTCTTCACATCTTCAATAGCGGCGTTGTTGGAACCAGATACAGAATTTTGGTTAATAAGTAGAGTCCCTTTCTCTACCGACGAACGACACATTTTGAAAAAATATATATATGGTGATTATTGCGAGTTATATTAAATTTTGTATTGAAGATTTGAATTAAACGTTTTGTAGTTTACACTTCTCGCGAATCGCGATGCGCACCTCGCACGTGCCCATATCTGGCAAGGGTCGCCATGAGGGGAGCTTGAATGTTACATGAGTAAGACAACTGTGTACGATTGAAGGTGGTTTATTACTGTCATCATATTGAGAATAGATCTTAGAGCTCAATGTTATACTACCTATTATCTAAACTATGTCTACTAGCCTACACCACAGCTATCTAACGTCTAATATCTAAGTGAAAGTTAACACAAAGGTTTTAGATATCGGCATTTCAATGTAACGCCATCTATGGACGTTTACTCTAAGCGTTCATAGATTGCGTTATATTGAAATGCCGAAAATAACGTTTCTTGTACCCCCTATTATTTTTAAATTCATTCTGTTTTTAGTATTTGTTGTTATAGCGGCAACAGAAATACATCATCTGTGAAAATTTAAACTGTCTAACTATCACAGTTCATGAGATACAGCCTGGTGACAGACGGACAGACAGACAGACAGACGGAAAGCGGAGTCTTAGTAATAGGATCCCGTAGTACCCTATGGATACGGAACCCTAAAAATCAAAACTTTAATATTCATAAGATTAAAATATTAATTTTGTAAATATATTTCCGAATGAGATGAAATGGGGAGCAAAAGATGCGTGGAAAGCCGTCGATAGAAAGCTAGTTGTAATATAAAACTTACCCGTTTGCTGTTACCAAGGATCTCCTTGTGGAAATATTCTCGAAGGTCAGATATACTCATGTTTTTGTAATTTTTCGGTAGAATTTCTTTTTCGAATATCTCCTCAACTGAAATGCACAATAGTAACCACTTACTAGCGTCCCTCAAAACAAATATACTTATTTGGTCTATGTGGCGTCCGTTCCAAGCATTGGCGTATTATATGAATAAGGACACGAAATAATAAAAAGTAAAAAGAAGGTGTATAGCTAAACGTCATAATGGAACTTAATATGGCAGACGTTGATTGTCCTTTGGTCCATTACTAGGATTGTGTCATTCAAGGTCATCAACGGACCAATATAAAATTAATGGCAGCCATTTTAGGTCCCATTATGACGTTTACATAGACGTAATATAAATGGATGGTACACTGCAGATGTTTTGACAAGATCAATTTAATCCGTATGCTTTAGCAGTATGGTTGTAATTGCTTTGTAGAACAAAACGGCCCAATAGGGAATATGCATGTTTTTTTTTAATATTTTTATTTCACTCATTACATCCATATAACATAATAAAAAAAAATGCTTCTGGAATTGGTCTAATTATTTTTTAAATAAATATTTAAATATACAAATAAATTTGAGCGGTTTAAACGCCATAATTTCCCGGGCTCTTTGGTATTGAATTGTGACGTCAGATACACGCCGCTTGAAGCAAACTAGCTTTTTTTTCTTTAGCTAAGACTCCGCGCGATTATTGTATTTAGCCAATGTTTTTATTAAATTATGCAGTTTCTCTAATCTCGTACTCATTTTTACCTATATTAAATGGTTAGTAATATACATTTTTGCACAATAATACGCGGCAAACACAAAATTTGTAAATAAATACAATAAGACCACACCATACATTCATTTTTATGTTCCCGCGCTCAATGTTTCTATCACGTGGAGTAGTGAATTATGACGTCCACTTTCGATTGACCAATGGTGATCTGTTTTACAAACTTAAATTTCTTTCGCTTAAATTGCGTTTTTCATTTATTATTTTAAGCAAATAAAATGGAATTAAATTAAAAAAAACATTTTACATATAACTCCAGGACAACAGAGATTCGAAAAAAATATATTTCCAATAAATCTGAGCTACATGCATATTCCCTATTGAGACACCCGGGTGAGAGTGTGTCCTTGTTTAACAATCTGCTAGTCCTATAATGTTCTATACTATATGTATGGTATATATATATATATATATAAGTTGTCCATACAAAAGAAAGGGACAAACTCCGCTCAAGGTCGGTCTCATGGGGGCCGGTGTACGCGATCAAGTTTAATATGTAGCAGGTCTGTGCTGAGATCTGACACTCTGTCAATGTTTTAACGAACCTCTAAAGCAGTGATTAGATTTAACGCTTTGTTAAGAGAATAATAACCCATTAGCGCATGGTGGGATACTCAATAACTTTAGCAGTCTGTTAAAATAATTAACAAGGTATGAAATATTACTTGATTAAACGTCTCAAAAAAAAAAAGGTCTTAAATAACTAACATGGTAAGGTGAAACAAACATCATTGTGCACTAAGCGCAAACCTGGGCCGAAAGAGACCGTTACTTGAACAGAGTTTGTCTCTTTCTTTTGTAAGGACCACATATAATAGATAAACACTTTATTTTCACACCAATAATTCGAAACATATTTAAGGTAAAAGACTTATTGTAAGTAATGTAAAGGGCGGTCTTATCGCTTAAAGCGATTTCATCCAGACAACCAAACTGAGAGTAATATTGAGAGACTGTGACGGACGGTGGTGTATCTATTTTAAATATTATCGTTATGCATATACATATATATATGCATATACATATATATACACGTATATACACAAACATACATTTAAATATACATATACATTACATAAACATATACATTTACACAAATACACACATGTATCCATAATTATCACATAGTAGATACACTTACATTAATTGAATACATTAATACAATTTGGAAAATAATAATCTGAATAAGTAACTC
Organism: Cabera pusaria; assembly: GCA_954871355.1. Classification (NCBI taxonomy): domain Eukaryota; kingdom Metazoa; phylum Arthropoda; class Insecta; order Lepidoptera; family Geometridae; genus Cabera; species Cabera pusaria. The sequence goes on along the minus strand of OX940912.1, from coordinate 2,066,074 downwards.
CCAAAGTGAACAGTAACAAGATATCATTAGATGACTAGAGTTTCCTTAATCTTTCTTTGAATGTATGGGGAGATGGAGATTGCCTTATGTCGACTGCTTCGAGCATTTACCAATGGAGATGTTAACGCAAGGCGTACCCCTCTGCTGGCCATATAGCCATTATTGGCCATATGAGCGTGCGTAACTACGCTGTATTTTTAATACTGTGTGCGTGTTTCAAGCTTGTGTGCGGGATCGTTATAGTGAGTGATTTGTGTGTGTGCAATACGTGTTTACCTCGTCCCCCGTAAGAATCGGCAGAAAAAAATGTTTGCGGATTACAACGTTAACATCTCCATTTGTAAATGCTCGAAGGTCGACTGGGATACTGTTCCACAGGCGTATAGCTTGTACCGTGAAGGATTTGTCGAAGAAGGTAGTCGAATGTGTGGGAATTTGCAAATTAAGATTTTTGCCCGACCTTAACGTCAGAGAGCGTTGAGAGTGAAGATACTCAAAGTTTACTTTGAGATAGGGTGGGAAAGCAGTATTAAAAATAATGCCATAAAGAAGAGAGAGGATGTGAGTATTATAATATACTATACGTATATTGTAGTACATTATATCGCACTGGCAGGTTGTTAGACAAGGACACCTCCAATCTAGGTTCCTTTCGTTAGGGCCATTTTGATGTACGTATATAGCAATTACAACCTTATGCCCAGAGCCAGTGGCGCAGCTAGGCAACCAAAGGCCCTGGGGCAAAAAATAAACTAGGACCCCAACTAAACTATTTCACTATAGGTAACTTCACTATTGTTACGTGCGGGGTGGTATAAAAATGCCAATCCGATGATATGAACGTTTATTTCCATTGAACACTAGGTTACACAATGTTCCACAGTAGTTGTCCAAATCATCTTGCACTATTATTAAAAGCCCGTTAACACACACTGAGGTCGTTGGTAATCACAATCACTGATTTCACTGTTCACAGTTCACAACACTAGTTCACTGATATCACTTGGTCGCTATCCGCGCTCAAGCCGCGGTTTCAACGTCTTATATAAGACGAGAATATTTCTACAGAACATTCCAGTATCGACTCGAAAACAAAAGACAAAAGACGTTCAAAACAGCAAAAAAAATTACAAACAATACGCGGCTTTCCTTTGAACATCAGATGTAAACAACTTTACCATACATGCTAATTTGATCTCTAACGACTTAAGAATAAGGTTCAATCTTAACTACAAAACTAGGTACATTGACTAGGGTCGGAATTCCAGGAAGGTTACTTTTACGCTTGCATAATTATCCGCTTCATATACGGTCTTCGTAAATTCGACCACATATCTGAATTTCGAAAAAAGCTGAACTGGTTACCTATTCGTCTGCGCCGGAATGCTCACATCCTTTCTCTATTATACTCTGTCCTTTTCATTCCTTTTACGCCCCCTTACCTAAAACAACGTTTCCAATTCTTACATCACTCACATACTCTATCCTTACGCTCCGCTGAAACCCTAGTTCTAAAGATACCTCTACACTCTTCTGAATATTTTGCCAATTCTTTTGCAATACAGGCTGCACGACTCTGGAACGAACTACCTTTGGATATACGCAGTGCAAAATCATCATCCACTTTTAAAACAAAGTTGAAAAATCATTACCTAACACTTATATAACTATACTTATGCTAGCTTTCAAACTATTGAAAATATATAATATCTATTTGTATTTTATTTATGTATAGTATGTGTATTATATGTGTATATTGGAATGTATTATATATTTGTAATTTTGTTTAAGATTATTTATTTATTCTATTATAAAATTTGTATAGCATCTCTTAAGATCTTATAATTGTACACCACCGTCTTCTACTTCCTACAATTCTCTACCCATACAAAGGTTGTCTGGTAGAGATCACTTTTAGTGATAAGACCGCCCATTGTTATACTAACCTTAGACGTATTTATAATATAAGTTAAATTTTTATAATGAATGGTATACAATAAAGAGTTTTGTATTGTATTGTATTGTATTTTATTACTTTAATTCGTTTATTTTTCCCACGGCTATTATTAATTACTGCGAGAAGCGTTGCGAAACTTCGAGACCTATCGACACGATGTACCACTATTAACCGTCCACACGCGCGAGCTTGAAAATTTACTAGACTCACGCGCTTGTAAATTCACTAGTAGCGTTTTATAGTCACGCTGTTAATGCGCGAAAAGTTTCTCATAGGTCCACCTTACAACAAGCGCGTGCTGTTAAAACGCGCTGTTCGACGGTGCGACTGTGAAACCAGCCTTAAAATACAGAGGAGTTCCCCGCAAGTTTAAAAAAAGAATTTTGGAGACTTGTTCGGAATTCCCCTGTATTTTTTCAAATAAGTTATCATTATTAAAGTATCGTTCCTGGAATGTGGTTTATTTATATTCCGAATGTGGGAGAAATGTTCACTTGTTCAATTTATAGTGATGGTTTGTAAGGTAGAGTCCGAGGGGCCCCCTGAGCTTGGGGGCCCCGGGGCACTAAGGGCACTAGGCCCGGGGCCCCAACTAGCCCTCCGGTAGCTTCCTATAGCATACGGATTAAATTAAATTTGTAAAAACATCTGCACGATCCTTATATTATACAAGGTATGGTTTTGCATTCCTGCCATATTTGCAGGGGTAGGTATACTCTATGTATAGAACACGAATCAGTAAAAAAAATATATTAAAAAAAATACTTTGAAAAATAATAATTAGGTACTTGAAAATAAAACCTTCCTAAAAACGACTCGCTCTTGGCCAAAGTACAAGTACACACTCGCAAAGCGGCACTTTTGCTTTTCGGCTAAGTTCGGCCGGCCGCGCCGCGTCCATCGGCGAAACACGTGTATTCATTGGTCAGTCGGTCACTCGCGTGTCGCAGCGCAGTCGCAACGCTACTATGTTACCGTGGCAACGCGCTTGCCTTTGTCGCGTATTTTGTGTGTGGTTGGTTGTGTTGTGCGTAATGTGAAAATCTAACGTAAATTTGTAAATAATCAACTGTAAATAGAAACCGAATAAAAATGTTAATAAGTGGATTCTAAATATCATTATTAACGTCGTGCCGTGCTAGCTGACAGCGATCTGCTGTAGCGCCTGGCGGTCAGTGACCGCTACTTTTACGTTTATCTGCGTGCGGCTTCGCGGTCAACGTGGCGGTTATTCTGATATAACTTAGGTGATTATTCTGGATATCACAAAATAGTTTTAACAAATATCCGGGTATTAAATAACGGAAGAACTTCAATAATGTATTATTAGGTGATGAATGGTACTCGTTACAATCGACTGTGCAAATATGGCGAGAATGCAAAACCACATCTGTATAGTATATCTATATCTATACTATCTATACTAATATTATAAAGAGAGAACATTTGTATTTTCGTATTTTTGTATTTTTGTATGTTTCTAATGATTTGGCTCAAAAACTACTGAACCGATTAAAAAAATTCTTTCACTAATACATAGAATGGACTTTCGGAATGAAAATATATTATCCCGTTTAAATCAAAGGTACATTCGTGGAGACCTAATTTGCAACCTAAGGCGGCAAAAAAACGGTCGAAAAAACACGTTTCTTACGAACGCTGCTTAATTGAAAATAGATAGAAGAATATTTTCTATGCAAGAATTGTACAACTTAATAAGACCTACAAAAAAGTCCGCGACAGCATATGTCTATCTCTTAGGGTTGACTCACAGTAACCATTTTATTCTTAAATTTTTTGTTAAAAAATATGACATAACTTCCAAGGCTATTTTCAAGTATATAGTATTAATCCTTATCCAAATAATTACGTTAATTAGCATGGCCACATATTATAGATTAAAATTGTCCTTTACAGTATATAATTCAAATGAAAACTCTTGAAGATATCACGAATTTCAGAAACACGCATCGCAAAATTAATAAAATATTTGCAGTGAAACCACAGATTAGGTCATAGTTACTACGAAAATATTATTATAAACTTAGCTATGCTGTAGATCCTCACCGATCACAATCAATTTGAAGTCAATATAGTATAATAATATGATCTATTGTATAAAATAATATTCATCTATATATATAATAATATAGTAATTTAAGCCACCCCGACTGATCTATACATAATCTTTTCATTAAAATCATTCCAATGACTCTAAACACGACATTTAAAATCTGAGCTGTAAGTTGGTGAGGATTTGAGTATTCTGTAGAGTCCAGGAGATGTCCCAGCATCAGGTCAATGCTTCCATGTTCTTACAATATTGTTGAAGAAGAAGATTTTCGAATTGATCAGATCTATGAAAGTTGATTTCATAGCGAAATTAACTAGAAAAAAGCTCATAGTTTTATAACGATTGAACGAATTTTCATGAATCAAAGCTAAGAAAACTCTCGATGAAGACATCTATCAAACAAAAAATAACTATCAATAATAAAAACAAAATCGGTTCATCCGGTTAGGTGCTAAGATGCTACAGACAGACACACAGATACACACGTTAAACGTATATTACCCCTACATTTTGCGTCGGGGAACGGTGTAAGGTTACGGCGGCAGATGTCCTCCTTGATGGTAAGCTACTTTTTGGTAGATTTAATGATCCCACGACCACTGTACGAAAACTCATGATTCATGAATGCACATAAAACTTTCATTGGTAGGTATATAGCTAGGATTAGAACCATCGACCGTCAGGTCAGAATCAGGGTAACTATCCTTTACGCCAAAGGGCCGTCCAATATCACTACGTAAGTATTATAAAACAAAGTTCATCACTGCGTCTGTCTGTCTGTTCGCAATAATCTCAATAGCTAGTGAACGGATTATCATGCGGTTTTCACCAATAGCCAGAGTGTTTATGAGGAAGGTTTAGGTCCATAATTTGTTAAGGTTTTGTGTAAATTGGATGAAATATGACGATGATTGTTAAATATGTTCATATTTTATATTCGATGCAACAAACTGATGCAAATTTTGTAGGCATATATGTTCTACCCGTGCGAAGCCGGGGCGGGCTGCTAGTCCATAATAAAATTCTAAGGTAGAAAACTTGATTCACTCTACATACTCTTTTTAGCAGGGTCAGTTACAGTTTCATTGTTGTGTTTGGTTCTCGTTGCCAGAGAAATAGTAACCGCGGTACCTGCAACTAAAAAAGAGAACGGTCAAGTGCGAGTTGGTCTCTCGTGGAGTACTTTCCGATTCTTAATTACCTACTTTCTTTTTAGGGTTTCATAGCCGAATGGAAAAAAACGGAACCCTTATAGATTTCTCATGTCTTTCTGTCCGTAAGTATGTCATAGCCACTTTATTCCGAAGCTATTAAGACTTTATAGTTGAAACTTGGTAGGTAGATAAATAAATAAAAAATTAAAAGATTAAGAGGGGGCTCCCCATACATTGAACTGAAAATACAATAACATTTTTTCATCAAATCTATACGTGTGAGGAGTTTATAAATAGGTCTTGGGTAAAATCTTAAATCGAGTCGCCTGAATTTAGGGAAGTGGAGTGGGGAGGTGGGAGGGGGAGACGTGAGGAACTCCCCCACACCATTTGCCCCCGCCGGAAATGCATAGTTTAAAAAAATATATAATGTCAAAGTTCATTAACGCTACTCCATTGAAACACCGTCGATTTAGGGGAGGGGGGAGTAGGGGAGGGAGGGGAATGGAGAGGAATGGAAAGGATTAGAACCGCCCCCTTAAAGGAAAACTTGTGAAACCCCCTCTTTTAGGAGATATGAATATTTAATATATTGATGTTAAGTACTAAAAAATTTATGAATAATTAGTTTAAGCTGGAGAGGGTTGGAGATGGACCACTCCCCTATGCGCGAAAACACGCGGACGCATAGTTGTCGAGAAAAAATAAAGATATTTTTTATGAAAATTAATTGACTTTTCATTAAACCAAATTAGACAGACACTTTACAGATAACGTTTTCTGTACCTTGATTTAAAGGCTATAGCGTCGGTTCTGGTGACGCGCGGCCGCTGCCGCGGCTCCCCTCCTCGCTACGCTCGTCGGCGCACGTCAGGCGGTGGTCACTGTTCTCTAGTGAGTTTTCTTAGTGTCAGACTATGACTTTACCTAATATTAACGATCCATTTCACGCATTAGCAAGTTTTTCACGCGAATTCACAAGAAGAAAAATATTAATTTAAAATATTTTGACTTCACTCCGGCATCTAAAATCTATTTGGGAGGATCAATACCAACCCCCTTGACCCTTCCACAGCAGCAGAATCTTCAAATTCAGGCGACTCGTTTTAAGATCCCAGCCCAATCCTTACTAATATTATAACGAAAGTTTGTATCTTTGATAATATCGCACCACCCATGGAAAAATGGTGTAAGATTAAAACACTAACTTTTCAGGAGCGTCAAAACACTGATTTGTGACCTTCGTATATTTTATAATATAACTGAAGATGCGCCATATTATTATGGTTCCACTGGTGTAGTGGATATAAAATAAAGCCTGTGTGCAGTGTATGTAAATAGTTAGCCCGGGTAGCTATCGCTTTACCAATTTCATTTTAATTCGTTATTTCACCAAGCATTTTGCAAAAATCATGTTTGCGTGTACGCTTTGGACGACATCTGCTGTCAACTACTCCAAAAACTTAAAGACCCTCGCTATCTGCGCTTTAGATAGGTAGATGCAGGCTTAGAAAAATGTATCTACGCTTGTGTCTACTGGCCGCACAATGGAGACCAGGAGACGGCCACAAAGCGAATTGCTTGGACCTTCTGTTGGTAGATGATCCAGACCGCTACTCAGTGTCGGTTTCATTACCGTTAGGTTTTTCCGATCACTATCAGATGAAGTCTACTCTCCACCCAACCTTAGTCTTAGAGATACTCGGCCTGTGGTGATAACAGTCAGCAGATTGGGATGAGTTGCAGTCGTTTGCATTTAACCCTTGGCGGCCCGTATGCTTTTCTTACGAACACATTTTGGTTCGTTTGGATGCTGTGACGGATGTGCTGCGTCAGGGAACAGAAAAATTTGGAGATGTTCTAAAAGTTCCGTGAAAAAAAGGCGTAACTGGATATGCGCACAAATAGCTGTAACATATCACGTGGAAAAAGTATGTAAGATCATTAGAATAGAATAGAAAACACTTTATTGAACACCATAAAAAGAAACAGTACATTACAATAAATTAAACAATATTGTAACAATAGGCGGTCTTATCGCTAAGAGTGATCTCTTCCAGACAACCTTCTGATGGAGAATCAATTAACGTTATATGGCGGTGTATGGTGATACATCAAATTATGTATATATAATATATATATATATAGCTGTGCCCGCGACTTCGTCCGCGTGGAATAGTTTTAATCTTTAGGTAGCGTCTTTAAATATTTAGGCTAATTATTTTACAAATAAGACACATGCGTATCCCACCTATACCGCACTGTACCACGCCACGCAAATCCTTCTCCCCTCTCTCTCCCCCTCACCCTTCCCCTCCCCTCTCCCTCTCTCTTCCCTGCACCCTCTTTTTCCTCACTTCCCTCTCCCCCTCCCCTTTCCCCCACTTCCCCCTCCCTCCCCGTCTCTCTTCCCGCCACTCCCCTTCCCTCACTGCCCCTTTCCCCCTCCCCCTCCAACAACTCCTCTCCCCCCACTCCACCTCCCCTCCCCTTTCCCTCACCTCCCATCCCTCTCCCCCTTCCCCTCACTTACACCCTCCCTCCCCTCCCCTAATTCCCCCTTCCCCTTCTCCCTCCCCCTTCCCCCACAAACTTTGAATGACATATTAATTTATATCAAATCAACTACGTTATAAGAGTTGGCACTTCCCTACATAGTTGATACCCGAATTATGAAAGTACTGTGTAGCCAACCTAACAACGGCAAGTATTATTTAAGCAGTAACTATTATATAATCTGTGGTATTATGAAATATTTTTTTTGCGGTGTTGGTTGGTACAAAGTACGTCCATAATTCTAAGTTATTTAATTATGTATGCAGTGTCGCGGGACTGATAAGGCCGCCATCTTCGCCAAACGTCATATCATGTCAAAAAATATTAACTAACTTTGCACCCTAACAAGACTTTGCCCGGTAGAACATTCCTGTGAAGACAAATTTATTCTCCCCACCTTTGTTCCTATCTCGCTCATAGTTACCGTAAGAATATCTGTCAAAAACCAAAATCAACTTGAAGAAAGATGTAAAAACATTATTCAAGATCATATTTTTTAGTCTTCAAAAGTATATGCAACAGCAACCTCCATTGTGTATAATCTTCTTGGGACTCTTCTTCTAAACCAGTACATTCTCCTATGTTTGAGGTATTTATCTCCATAACTCTGGAGACACTAATCAGATCTCGATAAAATTTAAATGGGACCACCTCGGAAACGTACCCTACCTATTAAAAAAATTATTTGAATCCGTTCACAATTGACGGAGTAATCGAGTAACATACACACAAAAACAACAAAACCATACAGACGAATTGAGAACCTCCTCCTTTTTTGTCAAGTCGGTTAAAAAGTTAAAATCAATCACGTTACTTATTTTATTTTCATTTTTATAATTCATTTCATCATCAATCAATTAGTCATAGAGCGTTTGCTCGATTAGCGTTTTCAGCGTTTCAGTCTGATCTTATAGCAAGCCAAGCTCGGGGCCTCAATTACACAACTCGGCAGTTTGTTATACACTTTGGGACCCATCACGTGCGTCAGCTTATTAGATAAAAGAAAAAAGTGTTTTGACCAGAGATTTGGCCAGAGAGTGACCAACACCAACAAGTTTATTCTTGTTGCGTGTATTGTAGGTGTGCATGTCACTCGAATTCTCATATAAGTCAGGGTTAGTCTTCACAAAGACCCCCACCTGATAGATAACGATGCCGGTCAATGTAAGGATGTCCAGTTCTTTGAAGTATAGGCTCGCAGAGGTGTCTTGTAAGACTCGTACTATTGCCCTGACGGCACGTTTTTGCATACGGAAGGCGGGCTCCCACTCGGCGCAGCGTTCCTACAGCTCCGCACCGTACTGCAGCACGTAGCGAAATAGCACGACCGCGCCACCTCCCGAGACACAACTCGAGATACTCGATTCTGAGCGAAGCATGCACTACCTAGTTTTGCACATATTATGTCAATGTGGTACTCCCACGTCAGACCACTATCAATCTCGAAGCCGAGGAACGTCAAATGTCTGGCTTGCTCAATCTTAATCCCATTCACTTGTACCATAAGAGGCCTTGTTGTCCTACCTGAGAGATTAAAGTGAATACAAATACAAATACAAAATTGCTTTATTTAAAAAATATGTTTGTTGTGACAATTTTATGTGGTACCCTGCCTTTTTGCTGTAGTGTTTGAGACTGTGTTGCTAAAGACAGTGTTAACCCAAAATATGAACTACTTAACAAAACTTACTATATAGAAAATAGATTACCAAGCAATTTCTAATTATAAGCAGTGTTACTTAGTTAAACTACTACTGTATATGATTAGTATGTTAAACAAAGGTAAGTGATTTGAGATGTGTATGTGTGTGTGTGTGTGAGTATGTGTGTGTGTGTGGGACTCTTTGTGTGTGTGTATGTTTGTGTTTGAAGATTATAAATGCTGTATTATACTTTTTTTTCTAGTAAAATGTCCGTATTTGCATAATCACAAGTTTGTAGCCAGTAAAATATATTTTTTTTAAGATTGTAGTTGTTTAGTGATTTTGTTTTTTGTTTGCCATTAACAGTGTTACTTATAAACGTGTATCAAATTTTGAGCAATTGCTGAACTTTTGATTAAGGAAAATCTCACTCATAAACGGTAATCAAAGTTGAGAGGTCGTTGAGAATTGCATTGACAGCTCTCAAAGTTAACCACCGCCGGGACTTTGTTAAGCACTTGCTGAGAGGCAAGATGGCGCTGGCAGAACCAATCAGCTGATATATGTCAAGTCTAGACTGGCGCAGATTTCACGGAATTTTTTATGTCAATTGATCTGTCAAATCTAGTCCGTTACAGATAAAAAATGAATATATTGGGACTGGAATCGTTCTTTAGTCGATTAATTTGGTTATATCGTGTCTCAACCAAGCAATGGCTGACTAACGTTTATGAGTAAAAAAAAGTTGAGCAATGATCAAGTCCTTGAGAGCTTCTCAGTTGAGAGGCAGTTCATCAATTGATCAATAGATTTTTATAAGTAACACTGTAAGTGTGTTGTAAAACATAGGTGACAGGTGATAGTAGTGTCTCCACGCTGTAGCGCTACGGTAACATGGAACAGGACATTTAACTATACGCTTGTTCATAGTTGGTAAATATGGGACTACTTCTGTGTGATATCTTTTTATACATTGCGAAATAAATAGCTGCCTTACTGTTAATACATTACATTTTTTATACAAGTTACTTGTGGGATATTGGAACGGCAATGACATCAGAACTTTAAGCAGAACTCTCTGAGCTTTCTCTTGAATAAAATGTGTTTTACTCAAATTGAGAGCAAGCATGCCAAGCCATGTTGCCAGGCAAGTGGCTGTTTGAATAATTTTCAGCTCTAGGAGATCCGCTGTGGATTCTGTGACTATAACTGCGACGTCGTCAGCATACATTAATATCTCCGCCTGAATCACACCAACCGGTAGGTCGTTTAGGAGTAGGGCAAATAGGATGTTAGAGACTGACGAGCCCTGTGCTACACCTATCGCGGAAGAACGGGCGTCGGACCTATTAACACCGTCACCAGCGTCGACCACCTGTGATCTTTCTCGAAGTAAATCCGTGAGTAGACCGTATGAGGAAGACTTAATGCCGTAGTGTCTTAATTTAATGGCTAGTACAGTGTGGTCGGCAACATAGAAGGCCTTAGACAGGTCACAGCAGAAAGCGGCCACCTGCTGCTTGCCCTCGCGAGCCAACATCACTCGTTTTACGGACACACTCTTTTTCTCTTTTTCTCTTGCCCTTGAAAATCGGTGATTGGTACATGATATGGTAGGTACTCACAATACAAAAGTTGTATATATAAGGCCATTAGGCCCACTTGTTTTCTGCGTAGAATTACTTGAAAACTAACAATAACAGTAAAGAAAAATTATCTTGCATATTAAATTTTAGTGTTGGTTAAATTTGATTTGTAATTGTGAGTTTTTATCATGTAATAAAAAATCTAATTATAATATCATTTATGATTATACTTACATATATAAATTCTTTTCAACCTATATAAAAATGGGAACTGGCTGGCAAAGATAGCTGCCGGAACACATTAGAAGTTTTTGCGAAAGATTTTTTATTTTCAGGGTGGTAGCTGGCCAGGCGGATACTAGATAGTGTCCTACAATCATACGTTGTGTTTAAGCTATTGCATAGCTTCTATCGCGGGCCTTGAGCGTGGAGACCGAATCCAGAAATTCCGTAACGAAAATAAAACCTAACACCCCAACGAACCTCATTTTTAAGTCTTAGCGTAGCAGAGATAAGGTCGTCTTTGGTTTCTCACATCATTCAATTTAATGGTAAAACTTGATAAAATGAAACACTTGCGTATGTTAACGGTGTCCAACGCCATCTATCGGATTTTTAATTATATTACTGTATGTAATGCCTAACTACTAAAACTTGATATACGTAAAAATGCAAAATGAAACACTTGCGTGTGTTAACGGTGTACAACGCCATCTATCGGATTTCATCCCCACTTCACATGTAGGGGAGCTACCCTAACCACTTATATACCCCTCGGACCGGCTAATTTTGATTTTGTCTTCTCGTTCCTTTTTCAAATATAAATTCCAAATTCTATTTTCAAATTATGTCAAGGGCACAGAATAATGAATAGTACAAGTACAGAAATTTCACTCCCTGAGAGCAAAAAGGCGAGATTAAACCTAGTTACAACGTCGGTAACGTTCAAAATGCGCTTCACGCCTCGAGTGCGACCTTGAATTTGCGTCACAGTATCATCTAATAGTAACTAGAACCGCGTGTTGCGCACAGTGAAATGCACCGTAAGTCCGCACAGCGAGAGTCTGAATAACTCGGTCAACTCGCGGCCTCTCCTATAGGGTTGAATGTTATAAGATAACTTATTGAAGCTTTTAATTGGTAGCAGAATACTTTAAGGTAGAACAATGTAATGAGTATATTTAAAGTGCTACATTCATGTTTAATGTCGAGGTAGGATAAAAGTACTACAGTTATACTTTAATTAAGATAGTTTATGTGATAGTTTAATTAAGATAGTTAAAACTAAAACAACCGACTTCCATGCCGCACGAGTCAGTTTCGGTTGCAAGTTTGAGACGTTTATCGTCATATCTCTGGAGACCCTCATCAGATCTCGACGAAATTACAATGATACCACCTCGGCAACGAACTCTACCGATAAAAAAAAATCATTCAAATCGGTTCACAATTGACGGAGTAATCGCGTAACATACACACAAAAACGAATTAAGAACCTCCTTCTGTTTGGAAAGTCGGTAGAAAATAATGATCTACGGTCAATTGAAAATGAGTATGTAAAAACGTATAAGTATGTATAAACGTATTCTACGCAATGCTTTGTAGCCCTTCGCTTAGACATACTGAATAATATTTTTGTATGTTAATATCGTAAGCAAGGAATATAATAATGAGGTAGGTACAAGTAAGGCGCGCGGCCGATCGAGAGCGCGCGTGACACTTAACTGACTGAACATGGACCCGAGAGGGTGCGCGGAAGTACTTGTAGTTTCATAGCTACAGCGCGAAGTGCTACAGGCCTGTCAAGGGTGAACAGGTCCTCGGAAGTTTACATAATTCCTCCTTGTTAAACACTCACTGCCTTCATACATGTAGCCGTGACACAGATAGGTATTTATCATCTATGTACAACAGTGAATATCTGTACTCTGTCTCTATCTGTAAATTTGAATAAACAAAGTGCATTTATTCATGAAGAAAGTCACGAAAAAATAGTGAAAGAAAATGAGTGAGTACTCTATATACATACATTTTATTATTATTAATGTGAAAATAAATAATGATCCACAAGAATCCACAACAAAATATGGGACCACCATTGACGCGGTATTTTCCAGATATTTAGAAGATATCAAGTCTAAAACTTATGTTTCTTATTTCAGTTACCATAAACCTATAGTTTCAATGATAAATATTCCTGAATAACCTACATGTATTGTGAGACAATAAAAATATTTCGAACAATATTAACTTCTCATTTATTTAATAAAAGAAAAAAAAATATTTTCTTATCGGTCACCACACTCAAAAAGTGTAACTTGAATTAATATCAAAGAAAAAAAATACTGCATAAATAAAAAAATGCTATGCAATAGCTTTACCGCGGCAGTCCCCGAGTGCCACACGTCTTTTTTCTTCACCGAAGGGCCACTGTGAAAAGCGCACATACATTTTCTATTAAAAAAGAGTGTGTGTACTTATATACACGCGTTAGAAGTTATACTTCTGTGGCGTATGGAAAAAAAAAAATGCAGTAGTGATTAACGATAAATATTAAAATTAATCAAAAAGATTTTATTTAAATAAAAAAGGTTTTATTAACGTAAAAATATGACGTTAAATATGACGTTCTTACGAAACACGTGTTCTAAATATAAAAATACTAGCAGCCCGCCCCGGCTTCGCACGGGTAGAACATATATGCCTACAAAATTTACATCAGTTTGTTGCATCAAATATAAAATATTAACATATTTAACAATCATCGTCATATTTCAACCAATTTACACAAAACCTTAACGAATTGGTGAAAACCGCATGATAATCCGTTCAGTAGCTATTGAGATTATTGCGAACAGACAGACAGACGCAGTGATGGACTTTGTTTTATAATACTTACGTAGTGATATTGGACGGCCCTTTGGCGTAAAGGATAGTTACCCTGATTCTGACCCGACGGTCGTTGGTTCTAATCCTAGCTATATACCTACCAATGAAAGTTGTATGTGCATTCATGAATCATGGGTTTTCGTACAGAGGTAGTGGGATCATGGAATCAAAATCAATCAAATCATGGGATCAAAGAAGGGGTATTATACGTTTAACTTGTGTATCTGTCTGTCTGTAGCATCTTAGCACCCAACCAGATGAACCGATTTTGATTTTATTATTATTATTGATTTTTTTTTGTTCGATAGATGTCTTCATCGAAAGTGTTTTTAGTTTTGATTCATGAAAATTTGTTCAATCATTATAAAACTATGAGCTTTTTTCTAAATAATTGTGCTATGAAATCAACTTTCATAGGTCTGATCAATTCGAAAATCTTCTTCTTCAACGATATTGTAAGAACATGGAAGCATTGAACTGATGCTGGGACATCTCCTGTACTCTACAGAATACTCAAATCCACACCAACTTACAGCTCAGATTTTAAATGTCGTATTTAGAGTCATTGGAATGCTTTTATTGAAAAGATTATACATAGATCAGTCGGGTTGGTTTATATATAGATCATTACTATATTATGCAATAGAATTTTATACAGTAAAAATATACTATTATACTATATTGACTTCAAATTGATTGTGATCGGTGGGGATCTACAGCATCGCTAAGCTTATAATAATATTTTCGTAGTACCTATGACCTAATCTGTGGTTTCACTGCAGATATTTTATTAATTTTGCGACGCGTGTATGTGAAATCCGTGATATCTTCTAGAGTTTTCATTTGAGTTATATACTGTAAAGGATAATTTTAATCTATAATATGTGGCCAAGCTAATTAACGTAATTATTTGGATAAGGATTAATACTATATACTTGAAAATAGCCTTGGAAGTTATATTTTAATTTTTAACAAAAAATTAAAGATTAAAATGGTTACTGTGAGTCAACCTTAAGAGATATACTGCTGTCGCGGACTTTTTTGTAGGTCTTATTAAGTTGTACAACTCTTCCATAGAAAATATTCTTCCATCTATTTTCAATTGAGCAGCGTTCGTAAGAAACGTGTTTTTTCGACAGTTTTTTAGTCGACTTAGGTTAAATTGCAAATTAGGTCTCCACGAATGTACCTTTTATTTAAACGGGATAATATATAGCCTATTTTCATTCCGAAAGTCCATTCTATATATTAGTGAAAGAATTTTTTAAATCGGTACAGTAGTTTTTGAGCCAAATCATTACAAACAATACAAAAATACAAAAATACAAAAATACGAAAATACAAAAATACAAATGTTCTCTCTTTATAATATTAGTATAGACTAGAATATATAACTTGAACATAGTCACACCCCGGACACTTGACTAAATCTCCATACAAACTAGCGTTTAACGACCGGCACTGTGACACCGACACAGACTCTACACACATGTCGTTTTTCTATACGTGCATTTGTGTGCGTGATGTCTAAGGTTGTCGCTCGTAATCACCGTATCACAGATTATATAATAGTTACTTCTTACATACGTACTACGTACTGACCGTATAAATATTTTTTGTACACTTACCCAAAAAGCTTTTAACACTAAAAATATTAGTCGCTATTTCGTAACCCATCGTCTACAGAAACATTAAATCACAACACTTCAACTCAATTGCGAAGTAGGTAGGTAGGTACGTAGAAATATCCAACACACAACCGAATAGGTTATTATCTCACTCACATTTCACTTCATTATACAATTTTTAGATTACACTACACGAAAGTATTATTCCATGTACACATTTTACATAATAGGTAATTACGATTTACGATTACAATAATCACTAATATTACTCTCGTCTCGGTTAATAAACAAACATGAAGTGTGCGAGTGTGCGATCCCCTCGATCGGACCAAATTGACTTGTTCGTTGTTCAATTCAGTACCTGGTTCGAACGTACCAGCAATAAACGACGTAACTTTGTATGAGCGGCATTCTAGTAAGGCGTCAAACATATAGCTGCAGACCGCGGCAGTGTCAGGTGCTTAAAGAATCCAATGTTCATAATGATTTTTAACCAACTTCAAAAAAATGATGTTTTTCAATTCGACCGTATATATTTACTATTATTTACGCTCGAGTATATATATCGTTGTTTCATTTATGAAAATGAATTCTAAAATACGAATATGTTGGTTGAATATGTAGGTATACTAATATAATTAAGTGTTTATTATATACCTACGTAATAAGAACCTACGTAAATTTGAACCTCCAGTGTCTACAGGTCCCAACATAAATGTATGAAGTTGATGTTCTTCTCTCCGTGAGTAGTAATTGTTCTATAGTCGTACGCGTGTGGCGTCCTTGCTCAGCGCAGCTCCTCGACAGCTCCGAGTCGGTGGCGGGGTGAGGAAGCCCGGAATTGGTGGGGGGAACAGAGTGTCCGTTCTATGCGTAGTATTATTATCTTTTATATGACATAGTCATGCCACCTAGAACTAACTTCACGATGTTAAATTTAGGTGTCGGTGTGCGCGCGCATCGTAAAAATTCACTCTCATAATTTTTCTCTATCGCGCCAAAAGAAGTATAACTTCAAAAACCCATTGGTGCACGGCGGGGATTAAACTCGGTACCTCTGGCGTCAAAGCCGACCATTCTCCCACGACACCACCAGGCCTCTACTACCGGCAGTCTAGTAGTCGTAGTCTCTACTACGGTACTATATAATATGTACAGTAATATATAGTTTATATATGTATACTAGCTGTGCCCGCGACTTCGTCCGCGTGGAATAGTGTCTTTGGGAAGCATTTTAATTATTTAGGCTAAGTATTTTACAAAAAAGACACATGCGTATCCCACCTACACCGCACCGTACCACGCCGCACTAATCCCCCATCCCCTTTCCCTACCCCTCCCCCTCTCTCTCCCCCCACTCCCCTCTCCCTCTCTTCCCTCTCCCCCCACTTCCCCCTCCTCTCCCCTCTTCCCCTCACTCCACTCCCCTTTCCCCCACTTCCCCTTCCCCTACCCATCCCCCTACCCTTTTTTTTGTGTGTATGTTACGCGATTACTCCGTCAATTCTGAACCGATTCGATTCGATTGTGTTTGTTATCGGTAGGGTACGTTTCCGAGGTAGTCTCATTGTAATTTCATCGAGTTCTAATAAGTATCTCCAGAGATATGACGATAAACGTCTCAAACTTGCTACTGAAATTGACTCGTGGGGCATCGAAGTCGGTTGTTTTAGTTTTTAAACTATCTTAGTTATAATCTGTATTTGTTTCTATTTATTTTTCTTTATGTTCAGTAAGATACCTCTGTTAATGTGAGTTTTGCCAAATAGAACGTATTCTTTTTTTTCCCCAACTTCACAAAAAAGGAGGAGGTTCTCAATTCGACTGTATTTTTTTTAAAATATTTGTTACCTCAGTGCTCCGTCAAATCAAAATTCTTTTTTGTTTGTGAGATTATCCGTTTCCGATTCCGATTATCCGATTATCCGCCTCCCGTTTGGTCAAAATTATATCAAGCTATGGAAATTATCTCCGGAGATATGGAGATAATTAATATTAGCAAATTTGTATACTTAGATGACATAATTATAACTAGCCAATACTTGGACTATCGCGGAATGTGAAGTCGGTTTTTTTCGTTTTGTACGATCATAAATTATCTTTATTTTGCAATCCTATCGCCAAATTCGGTGCAAGCAAGCTTGGCAGAGGGAAAATTGTGCTGTGTAGACTAAAAAAAAACCTCAAGACATCGTTAAGAAACCCCCAATCCCCGCATGGTGGTAGGACACTATCTAGTGTCCACTTGGCCAGCTATCACCCTCAATCTTAGCGCGCGATGTACCGGCGCGCGCCCGATACAGTAAAGGGTTGACTCAATGAAATAAAAAAAACGTTTACGAATTATTTTTATTTACCTCACAAAATAACATAAAAATTCCTAACAAAGAGTCGAATTTGAAGTCATGAAAGTGAATTTTACGCCTTCTTGTCATTTTAGTATCGTTGGCATAATAACTATGAAAAACTTAAATCGTTTCTTATATAGAATACGAATGCGCAGTTATCCCGTCATTTCAATAATTAAATACGTTGCGCGCGCGTGAGCAGTGACAACCGACTGGCAGATAGTACCGCCGGCGTTGCTCGAAAGTTTAGGTATAAAGCGCAGTAGCTATGGGTGAGTGAGGGAGGCCTGGCCGTGGTACCGAGTTCAAACCCCGCCCTGCACCAATGGATTTTTCTATAGAAAAAATTATGTACGCTTCTCAAAGTGGCCCTCCGGTGAAAGAAAACATCGTTAAGAAACCAACAACCCCCGCATGGTGGTAGGACACTATCTAGTGTCCGCCTGGCCAGCTACCACCCTCAAGTTAGAATATCTGTCGCCAAACATCTAATGTGTTCCGGCAGCTATCTTTGAGACCCAGTTCCCATTCTAGGCCTAGCGTGCTACCATCCTCGACCGAATCATCACTTACCAACAGGTGAGATAGTGGTCAAACGCTAGCCTATAAGATAAAACAAGTTCAAAAATGAACATGAATTATATACTCTTAAGACATAATGGCACTGTTATAATAAATAAGTCAATACAATTTATAATAAAATATGAAAAAAAAAATCTTAGACCGCATCTACTGTCCAATGAAATTACAGGGCATGTGAAACTTAACAGCTTTATGTCTCAAGGTAACAGGCGCAGTGCAGTGACATGCAAAATTCTGGACTGCCAGAATTTTGCATGCGGTCTAAGATTATTTTATCTGTAATAGGTATACGCCATCGCTTACCATCAGGCGAGCGTCATGCTTGTCCTGTTACCTTATATCTTTAAAAAAAAATATTCCGTTCAAATATAATGTAAAAGCGTTAGTGACCATGAAAACTTAAAAACTTATAGATGTAAATGCTTGACTGTCTATACTTAGATAATAAACTGGGCAAGTGTGAAGGGAATAAACTGGGGAAGGTGCGTACAAATTAACCGCGGCAAAGCATCAAACATTGCCGCGCTCGAACGTGCCGCGGGGCGAACCGTTCGCTCTCGGTTTTTGAGACCGTACCAAAGGAGCTTCAGTCGCTCGCGCGCGCGAAGTAGGAATGTTCGAACTGGATCGCCTGCCGCGCGAGGCAGCCGCGTTCTACGAAATTTTATTTCTACATCTTGGCTCGCGCGCCAATGAACGTCAACTCTGGTCGAACATTGGCTCGCGCGGCTGCCGCGTGTAATTTGTACGCACCTTGAGTCGTACTCGCTCACGTAGGGTTTCAAAGTTTCGATTGAACAAAATTTGCCGGAAAAAAAGTTTTTTGTATGGGAACCCCCTTTTAATTTTTAATTTAATTTCGTTTTTATTATTTGATGTTATAGCAACTATTATAATACACACTATGACCAAATTTCTAGTCTCTATCTATTATGTTTCATAAGTTCAAGCAAAATACGCCGACAAAACACGTTTCTTGTATGTAATAAAATCTTAAAAAAAAAAAAATTATAAGCGCTACCCACTTATCTATTTGAAGTCGGTGCCAGCCAAGTCTAATAGGTAGTAGATAGATACTATGTACGTAGTAGTAGTAAGTAGGTAGATACATGTAGGTAGTCGCGGTAGTCGTGGTTAAGAAGTCGGTTTTTTTTTAATAAGAATGTATTTTACCCTTTTTAGTTCAAAACAAGTTTTAATTAAATTACATGCATCTATAAATTTTCGTGTCTGGGCCGTTATACTGTCGGATATATACTTTGTGAAAATTTCAAGTATGTACCTATTACGGTTAAGAAGATACAGATCTGTAAAGTGCGCACATATTGACACACGGACGGACGGACGGACGGACGGACGGACGGACGAACGGACAGCAAAGTCTCTGAAAGTGTTCATTTGGTACCCTTTGGTTTCGCAACCCTAAACAATTGACTTCAAATGCCGCGCTAGTGAAAATATACACTAGTCATAATGATGTCATCAAGGCATCAAAGGACAATGTCCACAATGGCCCTGCGCAATAAAAGCATCTGACACACACGATAATTAATTGTCTATTTTATTACAATAATTCCAAATACTTTTATAACACGGACTTGTTGTATTCCAAAATTAATATTAAAAAGTATAATTTGCGATTATTAACATTAATCGCCGCCATTTGGCCGCCATCTTCGCCAAACGTCATGTCATGTCAAAAAATATTAGGTATGTAAAAAAACCTTGCATCCTAATAAGACTGTCCGGTAGAACATTCCTGTGAAAACAAATTAATTATCTTTACCTTTGTTTCTATCTCGCTCACAGTTACCGTAAGAATATCTGTCAAAAATCAAAATCATCCAGAAGAAAGATGTAAAAACATTATTCAAGGTCATATTTTTTAGTCTTCAAAAGTATATGCAATAGCAACCTCCATTGTATTTGTGTATAATGCTCTTACTTGGGACTCTTCTTCTACAGTAACTAGTAAGTCGTCGAGATAAGTAAATGCGTCGTTATACAAATGTTGATATATTAAAAACGGCTCAGCCGATTTCGTTAAAATTTAAATGGGACCACCTGTGAAGGGTACCCTAAGAAACAAAAAAATAATTTTCTAAATCGGTTCAGGCATCTTCGAGTAATCGGTGAATATACATAAAAAAAAAGAAAAAAAATGAAAGAAAAAGATTCCGACGAATTGAGAACCTTCTCCTTATTTGTGAAGTCGGTTAAAAATAAATAAAATTTTGAAGGGTATATACCCCCATAGTAATACATACTTTGTGAAAATTACAAGTATCTAAGTACCTATTACAGTTAAGGAGATACATCCCTAGGAAAGGCTGACAGATGGACAGACGGACGGACAGCGAAGTCTCAGTAATAGTGTGCTTATGGTAACCTTTGGTTACGGAACCTTAGAAAAAATTTATTCCATAATTCAAAAATCCTTTATGTATTAGAATTCCATTTGTTGGGATTTATCGCAACCTTATTTTATTTACTTAGGCCCATAGCACACGGCGTATTTTAAGCGCGCAGACGACGCGCGTTTCAGGAACGCGCGTCTTCGGCGCCGTAGACGCTGATTGTTGCGTTTGCATTGATGATACAAGCGCGCGCATGAAGCGCGTATACGCGCGTTTGAAGCGATACAAATCGATACTGTATGATACAAATCGATACTGTATCTGCACGTATACGCGCAGTAGAGGCGCGTTTCACGATCGCCCCGTGTGCTTAAGTTACAAGGTTGCGATCGAATCCCGTTTGAATCGCGTATACGCGCGTAATACGCGCGTCGTCTGCGCGCTTAAAATACGCCGTGTGCTATGGGCCTTATACTTTGTGGTGCCAATATGTTTTTTACTCATTCCTTTTACGTTTGTCAATCAGTTTGTGTCGTGGTATAAATAAAACCAGTTTATTTATATTGATTTCTTTCTAATTATTACCATGGTATCGAGCGTAGGTTTGCGAAATTATTTTTAGAAATTATTTACAAAAATAAAAACGGTCGGCGGTATTATTTTGAGGTTAAGTATCGCATAAGCGAAGGGAGCATCGTTTTCAGTAAAATATCACAGAGAATTCATATTATAGGAAGATGTCGAACAGTACTCTGGTCACAATCCATTTCACATAGACCAACTCGTCGGGAGAGACAATTCTCATCATCATCATCAGCCTATCTCCGTCCACTGCTGGACATAGGCCTTACCTATGGCACGCCACTGAGCTCGATCTTCAGCTCTCTGTTTCCAACCGCTGCCAGCCAACTTGCGTATATCATCGCTCCAACTAGCTGGAGGGCGCCCTACACTACGTTTACCGAGCCGTGGTCTCCACTCTAGAACACGCTACCCGGTTACCTTACCCAGCTACTACCGGTTATCGGTTCTTCGACAGATGTGACCAGCCCACTGCCACTTCAGCTTGCTGATCCTATGAGCTATGTCGATAACTTTGGTTCTCTGACGGATGACTTCATTTCGAATTCGATCTCTCAGAGAGACTCCAAGCATAGCCCTCTCCATAGCTCGCTGAGCGACTTTGAATTGGTGAACCAGTCGCACCGTCAGCGTCCACGTCTCGGCTCCGTAGGTAATAACAGGAAGGACGCACTCGTTAAAGACTTTCGTCTTCAGGCTTTGCGGTATGGGCGATGTAAAGACTCGACGAAGTTTTCCAAATGCTGCCCATCCCAGCTGTATTCTTCTGCGAGCTTCCTTTTCAAAGTTGTTTCTACCCAATTGCAAGATTTATCCAAGGTAGACATATTCGTGAACAACTTCGAGAGGAACTCCGTTTAGGGAAATCGGTTCCGGAATAACATGTTCGTTGAACATGATCTTGGTCTTATCCAAGTTCATCCGGAGACCGATGCGTGCAGAAGAATCAGCAAGGGTGGTCAGCATTTGTGTTGCAATTCCTGCACGGTTTCAGCAGTCATGATGACGATATCGTCCGAAAACCTCAAGTAAGAGAGGTGCTCGCCATTTATATTTATGCCCCGTCCTTTCCAATCGAGCGTCTTGAACATATCCTCAAGAGTGTTGGTAAACAATTTGGGGGAAATAACGTCCCCTTGTCTCACTCCTTTATGTAAAAGGATATGTTCAGTCTGCTGATTTTGTACTTGGACGGCATAGTCGCGGCGTCATACAGGCCTCTCAGTACTTGGATGTATCGCCAATCAACTTGGCACCGTAGCAGAGACTCCAGAATAGACCAGGATTCTACAGAGTCAAAAGCTTTCTCATAGTCCACAAACGCAAGGCACAGGGGCTGGTTATACTCTTCAGTCTTCTGTATAACCTGCCGCACTGTGTTTATGTGGTCTATGGTGCCATATCCTCCTCGAAACCCAACCTGTTCAGGGGGCTGAAACTCGTCGAGTCTACGCGCGAGAGGATTTGTGATGACTCTCGAAAACAGCTTATAGACGTGACTCAAGAGTGAAATGGGTCGATAGTTCTTTAAGAGGGTCTTGTCTCCTTTTTTAAAGAACATAACGACCACACTCTTTCTCCACGCCTTTGGAGTTCTCCCCGAAAGAGGACGGAATGAAATATACGCTGCAGTTGTACAAGCGTTGGAGTTCCACCAGCTTTTAAGAGCTCCGTTGTAATTCCATCCTCTCCGGGGGCTTTTCCATTTTTAAGCCGTCTGAGAGCCATCACAATTTCGTCCAGGCTGACCTCTGGCAGATCCTCGGTATAATGGCGGGTAAGAGTGGCTCTAGGATCCTCGGACTGTTGTTGGGGACGGGACGCTTGCGAGGTATAAGGTTGGTCGTAGAAGTCTTGAACCTCCCTAAGAATCTCCGGCTTAGAAGCGACGACACTCCCGTTAGATGTGGTCAACTTTGTCAGATGGCTTCGACCCAGCTGTTGAACAAAAACTTTTGACCCCCGGTTTCGCTTGATCGCTTCTTTGATAGAGCGTGTGTTGGAGCTCCGGAGGTCACGTCTTACCATCTTAGAGATATTTTTGTTCAAAGCCCGTTGGTCTGACGAAGTGACTGCGGGGTTTTCTCGTCGCCACTGTATTAGCTGCAGAGATTCTTCTGAAAGCTTAGACTTCTTACCGGCACCTCGCGTCTCTCAAAATTTCGCCCCCTCCTCCTTGAGGATTCCCACCACTTGGTCGAGATCCTAGTCCACGTCAACGTCAATTGTGGTTTCCAAGGCAGCGAATCGGTTCTCCAGTTTTAACTGGAACGTTTCAGAACCAACCACGGATTGGAGCATACTAGGCTGGAGCGTAGATTTCATTAGGCGAACTCGTTCAAGCTTGCAATCTAGAGTGCCTCGGACCAGTCTGTGATCACTTCCGGTGTTGAACCTAGCGATCACTGAGACATCTCTAAATATACGCTTCTTGTCCGTCATAATGAAATCAATCTCATTTTTGGTCATAGCGTCGGGTCTTTGCCACGTCCACTTCCGCCGGGGGTTTTTCTGAGAGAAAGAATTCATCAAAAAAAGCCCCTCTTTCTCCAGGAAGTTGACGAGCATTTGCCCCCTATGATTCCTGCTTCCAAATCCATGTGGTCCTACTACCGATTCGCCGCTTGTCTGTACTCCCACTTTAGCATTGAGATCCCCCATGACAACGTTGAAGTGGGCCTTTTGGGTGGTGTGCAAGGCCTTGGAAATGTCCTCGTACAATTCCTCCACTTCATACTTGGATGACCTTGAGGTTATACCTCTCGGTGAGTTTGATCACAAGATACGCTACCCTTGTCGACACACTAGAGATTTCTAGGATGTTGTCAGAGAGGACCTTGTGTACCAAGAACCCGACGCCGCCTTGGGATGGTTGGTCTCCCTCTCTGAAGTACATAAGATGACGGGATTCCAAGGTTACGGTATCCTCTCCCTCTCTTCGGACTTCACATAACCCCAGAATGTGCCATCTTATGTTCCTCAGCTTCTCTTCGAGTTGTGCCAGATTTTCGTCGAGCAGTAGCGTGCGTCCGATGTATGTAGCCAGAGTCAGTCGGTGCTTTTTTTATATTTTTTATATATATATATTTTTTTTTTTCTCCGTGTGAAGGGGAAATCATCAATGATACCGCAGGGCTCGGGCCCTACAGTTATGTCGGACTCCGTTAAATGAACCTACAACGACCTACTGACTAAAACCCCCTCCCCCCTGCATATTTTCCGGTACTATTGATCTTGCAGCGCTTAATTCTTTTTTTAATATATTTATCCTATTAGTATTTACTTTGTTTTTTTTTTGTTTAGTATAAAATGTATAAACAAAATTTAGATAGTTAATTAAGTAGATGTGGATTTATAATTTAAAATATATATACCTAGTTATAGGAAACCTACTCGTATACCAATGTACAATTAGTAATCTTCCTAATTTTAAAACATAAATGTTCAAAAATAACCAACTATTGGAGCTACAATAATACATTGTTAGATCTTTTATAGGCACAATTTAAGCTTTAAATACTATTCTATTCTTTAGCAAATCGGTATCTTAAATTCTAACTGTTGAACCATTAGCCCTCGCCGCTAAGAATAGGGCGTACTCAGCAAAGGCTAAGAAATGGCTCCGGCAATCGTCATCCTCGACCAAACCTTTAATATTACTTACACTAATTTGTCGACCGATCCTGTTCCAGTCTCTTGAGACCATATTTGGGGCATTCCGTAATGATGTGCATTACGGTCTCATCTGACTGGTTGTCACAAGTACAGAATGGGTCGCTAGAAAGCTTAAATCTATATAAATATGATTTTGTGCCACAATGACCTGTGAACAATTGTGTTCCTATATTAGTAGTAGTCGTATATTGTGAACAATTGTGTTCGTATATTAGTAGTCAGTCGGTGTTGGCGGCCTGCCGTAGCCCGGGGATTCTTAGCACCCCCTACCCCGCCGTTACCATGACCGCTGCCTTGGCCAGGAATAGCGGGGCGACGGGGAACTGGGGGCCGTTCTTTTGGTGTGCTTCCCAATGATAGAAATTCCCGTAATCACCTCACGCTGAGCAGGCGGGTTGGGTGATCGCAGAACGTAGCTCTCGCACCAGTGACGCTGCTGCCCGTCACTGGTCTGTGGCATTTAGCTACGTACTACGTACGCACCTACATACGCTACTACGAGACAGTTATGCGAGTTGGAAATTCGCAGTACAAGCTTATTTCAGGCTTGAAGAATTATGGAGTTGTGTTGAAGGTACCTACAAAGACGAAAGGAAGCAAATGAAGGCTAAATCTAAGCTAATTTGACTGCTTGACCCTATCAACTATGTACATGTACAGAGAGAGAGAGAGAGAGTGCAACTACATGTAAAAATGTCTGGGACAGTTTACAACAGGCTTTTGATGACAGTGGGTTATACAAAAGAGTAGCTTCATTGAGAGACCTTATCACAACTACATTGGATAACTCGTGAAACGTCTACGACTATGTAAACAAAATTATGTCAACCGCACACAAACTCAGGAACATAAAATTTGACATATACAATGAATGGCTCGGAACACTGATGTTAGCTGGCTTACGTGAAACTTATAAGCCAATGATAATTCACTAGGAAAGCAGCCATTCAGAGGAATAACAATACAGCTAAACCTAGGTCGAGAAAAATCGACTAAAGGTACGTGAATTACAGCCGGTATATAACAATAATAATACAGCTAAGGTCCAAAGTGATAAAGGGCCGCGATGTTATAGTTGTAATAAACACGGATATATTGCGAAAAATTTTACGTGTTCCGAAGAAGAAGAATATAGAAAAAGAAGACACATATGTAAAGACTTTTCTTTACTCTTGTGAAGAAGATGCTAACAAAAGCTTTGTTGCAGTATTTTCAGCATGTTCACAGACAATGAATCCGGACCTTTGGTATGTGGGCTCGGGTCATATACCTTGCTTACCCAACAGTGGTACTGAAATGAAGTCACCTAAAGAACACAGCGTGAAAGAATCTAAAGATTTCTCAGATCAGCGGTCAAGCGATGACTATCAGTCAGGTGATGATGATCCAGATGATCCATCCTACATACCAGAGAAACCAGTTGAATTTTTGACTCCAGCACGTAGCATAAATCTGCGTCCGCGTAGAACTGTCCGACGTGCAGAGAAGGATGACCAGGACGTGAGTTATTTTTGTCCAATATTTGATTTGAATGGCCCTTAAACTCTTGATGAAGCTCTTTCATCTTCACATACTAATCAGTGGAAGAAAGCTATGCGGGAGGAATTTGACTTCTTAATAAAGAATGAAACCTGGTCACTTGCGGATCTACCATCAGGCAAAAGAGCATTACCGTGTAAATGGGTATTTAAAAGTAAGACTAATGAGAAAGGTGAAATTGTTCGTTATAAAGCAAGATTGGTAATCAAGGGGTGTGCTCAAAGAAAAGGCATTGTTTATAACGAGGTTTATGCACCCGTGGTAAGATATACCTCAGTACGTTTTTTGCTTGCTTTAGCTGCTAAATATCACCTGAAAATGATTCAGATGGATGCCATAAGTGAATTGCTTCAAGGTGACATTGACACAGAAATTTACATGTCACAACCAGAGTGCTATGAAAAGAATAATCAGGTATGTCACCTACATAAATCGATCTATGGACTTAAGCAAGCTCAATAGAATCAATGGAACCTAAAACTGAACAATATCTTACTCAAAATTGGATTTGAAAGATCAAAGATTGACCCATGTATCTTTTATTCAGTAGATTAGTCTAAAATGATATTTGTTACAGTGTGGGTAGATGACTTTCTGATATTCACTAATGCTGTGAAAACGGCAATAGATATTAAAGAAAAATTAATGACAGAATTTTTCATTAAAGATTTAGTTGAAATACAGCAGTGTATTGTCATCAATATAAAAAGGAATCGTAAGGCAGGTTTGATTATGATCGACCAATAGAAGTATATTCACCTAATTTTGTAACGTTTTGGCATGAATGAGTGCAAGCCAGTAAGCATTCCTATGAATGTCAATGAGAAATTTGATAAGAAATCTGATAATGTAGATAGTAATTTTCCATACAGGGAAGCGGTGGGCTGTTTGATATATCTGGCACAAGTCACACGACTTGATATCACCTATGCAGTCAATAAGTTGAGTCAATACTGTAACGATCCAGGCATTCAACATTGGCTTGGAGTAAAAGGGGTCATGAGATATATACAAGGAACCAATTATATTTGGTTATGCTATATCGAAAATTACTCTAGAGAAATAACCGGATATTGTGAAGCAGACTGGGCTAGTGACCCATTAGATCCGAGATCATGTTCTGGTTACACTTTTCTATTTCAGAATCCTTGCATATCATGGAATTCCTGTAAACAACAGACTGTGGCTCTGTCTACGGCGGAGGCTGAGTATACTCGTATGGCGATGGCTTCAGCAACTTAAGAGGCCTTGTGGCTTCGGCAACTACAAGAAAATCTTGGTCAGGGTGTGGACGGTGCATTAGTAATCTATAGTGATACCCAAAGTGCAATTAAACTGGCATCAACCGAGTGCTATAAACCTAAGACTAAACATATATATATTAGATTACATTTCCTCAAAGAACACATTGCAACAAATAAAATTAAATTTTTATTTGTAAATGGCTATTACACGGTAGCTGACAACTTGACCAAAGGTGTAATACATGAAAAACATTTGTATTGTATTACTAAAATGGGTCAGGAGGGAGTGTTGGGATTTAACGCAACCTTATTTTATTTACTTATAATACTTTGTGGTGCCAATATATTTTTTACTCTTTCCTTTTACGTTTGTCAATCAGTTTGTGTCGTGGTTTAAATAAAACCAGTTTATTTATATTGATTTCTTTATAATTATTATCACCAATCATATATATCCCATCCATAATCTAAAGGAAGCGGCATTTTTCTTCTCTTAGTAGTTGTCCAAACATTTTTATCCTGATTATTCAAATATTTAGCATATTTTTGTTTCTTCCCCTTATCTTTCTGAGGATTTGTTTGTGCCTGAATTGCCTGCAACTCGTTCTGCAACTTCAGTTTCTTTAGCGCTATCTTTTGCAAATTTGGACGTTTGTGACGTTGTTGTTCAATGCTTTTTGGAGTGGACATCAGTGGCGCCTTTGTCATCAACTCAGCGTCCACGTATTCTTCGCCGAGTGTAGTTTTGACTTGGTATTTTCTTTCAATCTCGTGCATCATGCTTAGCAGATGTTTCAAATTCCAGTAAAGGTGTTCTATGTGTTCTAGGTAGAGTGTCAGCTCCGCTGTATAGTATCCTGAAAGTTGTTTTTTATTTTATTTTAAAAGCTTACTCGGTTTTTGGCGGGAACGTGAAAAGGTGCACTGTGTGCTCTCATTGTAATTTTCCTAAAACTTTTGTTCTTCCACCAGTAAATGTGGATTATTAACCATTTAGTGCCGGTGAATGTGTGCGAGTGTAGGAAAACAGCACAATGTTGAAAAATATGCTGTTTGCGTTCTCATTTAAATTCCACTGAAAATCTTCAGGAAAGTCCACGTCTTTACTGAGGGAATGACTTGGACTAGACTGTGACTTCAACTTACCTGAAATGTGACTTTGGCCTATCTTTATGACTTGTAACTATTATATAATAAGTAAGTTAAGTAGTATCAGTAACTATTACATAATCTGTGCCAGAAGTTAGTAGTAACTAGTGTGGCGTCGAGATAAGTAAATGCGTCGTAATACAAATGTTGATATATTAAAAACGCCTCAGCCGATTTCATTAAAATTTAAATAGGACCACCTGTGAAGGGCTGTGAAGGGCACCCTTTGAAACAAAAAAGATTTTTCCAAATCGGTTCACGCAACATCGAGTAATCGGTGAACATACATAAAAAAATAACCGGCCAAGTGAGTGTCGGGCCACGCGCAGTGTAGGGTTTCGTAGTAGCCTGTTATTCAATGCAAGTCTTTACCCGTTATAAACAAGCAACTAGGTACTCCGTCTTTGTCACTTTAAAGGATTTAGGAGTAAGAGTGGCGCTACCGTCACACAAACATTAGCTCTTGCATTTTTTATGTTTAAAAATAGTAAATTAGTGATATAAGTGTAAAAACTACGTTTAAAATATTCAGAAGTGTATAAATAATGACCCTAGAGATATTTGTGACCTAATAGAAACCTAATTCATAGTGGTTTTAGACAGTAGATACAGTGCCGGTTCAAACATTGACTTAAACATCTTCTGAAAAAGCTATTCAGTCAATTACAATGTGATATAAAATAGCGCTTTACAAAAACAATAACCAGTGAAAATTCGGCGAAAAACTATTAAAGTGGAGGTGTTAAAATATTAAAATAATATAAAATGGCGACCCGTCTTCTCGCGCAAACAAAGCGTCGCATCGCCGCCAAATAATTCAAACTCGTTAATTACGTTTAACGAACTTTTTTTATAATTCACGTAAAGTGCAATCATTACGGATTTTTCGACAGTCCTTATATGTGATCGGCTGGCCGAGTGGCAGAGTCACTCGGTTTCCTTCCGTGCGTCTAACCGACTTCAAACCTTAGTGGGCTCAAAGTAATTTTGCACTTAAAATTTTTTGATTAGTAGTTAAACTACTAAAAAGTTGAATGCAAACATGGAATCATCAAACGAAATATAGGGGAGACCGGGGCAAGACGAAGCCCGGGGCATGACGGGAAGTGTGCTTTTGTGCTTGACTGGTGAACAAAAAAGAGCCTACCAAAACGCCATTCACGCGATGTTCTGTCGCCTCACACGAGTCCAAGCGGTGTATGCATGTCACTACGCGTTTTGGCTGTGCGGCGAAAAAAAACGGTTTTATGAAGGATTTTTACGAAGGTTTCTGTTCTGAATCGATGGGCACCAAGGTAAATACCAGTGCTATGGTAACATTTTGCCACATACTTGTTGTAGTAGTGTTAAACTAACTAACATAAACTGCTTTTAGCAGAATTATTTTATAGGTATAGAATTGTTATTACTTTTGCAAAATGTGTCTGTTGGGGCAAAAAGGTCGGGGCATAATGGGATAGTACCCCGTTTTGCCCCATATGTGAAAATAGAACTTCAACGTTTACTCCTTTAGAGGCAACCCAACAAATATCGTCACCCCAGCTCATAATGAGATTGCTCTTGAACCTATATCTGCTGTAACATCAATCATCGACTTTTTACTATCTGAAAATCAATTAATGAGAACAGAGGGTGCAGCACATAGTTTTTGCCTCAGGTTTCGACTTTTGCATACAGCCAGCAAATTTCTCGTTTTCCGTGACTCCAGAAAATGTCATAGCCAAGGAAGTAAGAACCCAAGAGATAAAAAGAAGAAAACGCGGTAAAACAGAAATACTATATATAAATAATATAAATAAAAAACAAAAATAAATAAATAATATATTTTCGACTGAAAAAATAAACCTGCCAGTAAAATGACTGAATAGAAAAGACCTGAAGAGGAAAAAGAATCCGGAAAAAGTAATAAGAAGAATCAAAGAATCAAAGCATTTATTCAGTATGTAGGCAGTATAAATATACGCACATATACACGTCAAAATCATAAATCATAAAATAAATCATAACCAATTATCAAGTAAACATAGCAAAAGCAGAATTTAACGCTTTGAATTAGAAAAAAAATACAACAAAATATAAAACAAAAAATAAAATAGAAACAAAAGACGCAAAAAAATTACACGGATTGTTCTTCTGAAGACGATGAAAATAATTCTTGTCCTTGCATAATAATGTAATTGTATACTAGTAAATATATACTTATATTCACAGTCCTCTGAAGGATGGGTTATTTCTAGCGTGTGCAATGGTTGCGCCCATATTTCCTGCGCAGGTGTAGACGATGACAATGAAGAGGCAGATATATGTAAACGTTGCTAACCAGATTAAAATGTGTACTCATTATGCCCCATAGCGTTTCCCATTTTGCTCCGATCATGGGGCAAGACGGGATTTTTGACATGTGCTATTTAGTTAATATTTGCCAAAAAAATATGTGATTTAGAGCCAGAAAAGATTATAATTATGGTAATAAAAACTATAAGTGTTGCTTTTGTTGTAAGATATTTTTAAATAACAGTTTGGTTTTCATATTATGACGTTTTTTCTCTTAAGTATTCCGTCTTGCCCCGGTCTCCCCTACAGTAACACTACGAGGGACTGCGGTGGCTGTCTAAATAAAGTAACTGATCGAGAATATTTAATATGTTCCCATTGCGGAGTTACGTTTCACTTATTATGTGGAAATGTTTCTGTAGCCCGATTCACATTAATGACACAGGAGCACTAAATGTCGTGGAAGTGTACGCCTTATCTTACAAAAAAGCCGCAACAAGACCTTGATAATACTCCAGTGAGCATTAATTACCATGAAAATAGTTCAGAGAATATCACCATACGTAAACCCAGAGGAAAACAACTGCCTGTTGACTTATAAATCTCTATTAGTTCCACAGAAGAAAGTTGCTTGGATGAAACCTTATTAAGCACAGCTAGTACACCATGTGAAGAAAAAAAAATCAGAAGACTATGCAATTGCAGCGAGACCTCGAAGAAATAACTGATCAATTAATTAAAGCGAAAGAGGAAATAAATAAACTTCTAGTTGAAAATCTGAAATTAAAACAAAATATCCTTGAACTGAAACAAGATGAAGACAAAAAGATCGACCTAAGTAGTAACTTCAATGCATCAATACCACTATCTTCAAAGACGCAAGATTCTGAAAATATTGTGCCACACAGAAATAATACAAATGGAAAACCACCTAATGGAAAACGAGTAATCATCAAACAAGATGCAAAAAATAAGAAAACGTCAAAAATGGATATAATGGCAAGATACTATTGCTTTAAGAACAGAAACGAAGAGCTCAAACAAACAAAACTGTACTCAGAACAGTACTACAAAAGCAAATACGAAGAATGTGGAAGCCGTTAAAAATAAACGAACTGTTGTTGGCAACCAAGCAAATACGTCAGCTATTAATGTAGAAACCAGCAATATAAAACCTAAAATGATGAAGTCTCAAAAGGTCCACCGGCCAAAAATACTCATAGTAGGCGATGAGAGTTGCAAGACCTTGTCCTCATCATTGATAAAGTTGCGAGCTAATCAGAATAATACCAAAGGATACTGAATTATGAACTTTACATATCTAGGGGCACCAGCTGAACATATTCTTCGGTCAACCAAGTTGGACGAAAAAAACTTGGACGAAAATGACTGGGTAGTTCTATCATTAGGATTTAATGATAGTAATCCCACAAAATTATTGATAGAATTGTCTGCCACGTTAAAAACTTTGAGTAAACAAAATGTAATTGTAACAAATGTAGACTCCCGGACAAAAGAGACCGTAGACCCGAGTATTTGATATAAGTTTCAACTTGATATCTGTACGCGTTCCTGAAAATATGGGTCTTGACAGACAGACAGACAGATGGACAACAAAGTGATCCTAAAAGGATTTCTTTTTTCCTTAAAAAATATACGAATTTGTCCCGCGCCGTCTCATGCTTAAAGGTACGACCACACCGCGGCGTCCTGCGCCTGCGTGCCTGCGTTCGTGATCTGATTTTCAATCGTTTTCTGATTGCCGTAGATCGCGTTTGTAGGACGCCGCGGTGTGGCTGTACCATAAAAGAATACGAAGTGAATAGAATATTTACCAAATGGCCTCAACATGGTACTCTCCAATAAGCTGATCATTCTTCGGTACCTCTCTAGAATCACGTGTGTCACATAGCCTACCTCGAATGCTGCTGAAATCATATTGTCTTCCCGAATCTGAAACATGTAATAGTTATTTGTGACACTAGTGCGGTGAGTTGGTTTTCAACCTACTTCCCAAAAAGAAGGAGGTTCTCAATTCTTCTTTGTTTTTTTTTTGTGTGTATGTTACGATGTGCGTACGTTTGTGCGATTACTCCGTCAATTGTGAACCGATTTGAATGATTATTTTTTTAATCGGTAGCGTACGTTTTCGAATTAGTCCCATTGTAATTTTATCGAGATCTGATAAGTATCTCCAGAGATATGACGATAAACGTCTCAAACTTGCTACTGAAATTGACTCGCGGGGCACGGAAGTCGGTTGTTTTAGTTTTTAAACTAAGTATCTTAATCATTACAAACAAGTATTCGTCAAAGGCTTACCATAGTCACGATTTTGTAATTACCGATTCCGCACGTGTGTCATACAACGTTTTTCAACACATTAGCGAGAAAACAGTACAATTAGTAATAAAACAAACATAAATAACAATCGTCGGAGGCAGTGCCTGCCCTCAAACAAAACTAACACAACAGTACCGTTTTGACAAGAAAAGTAACGATTTTTTAATTTTCGTATTCTGATGTTTTTGATACACTATAACAATTACATACATTCAAGTAATACAAGGGATGTAAGGGAGCCAAATTCCATCTGAGTGCTCCCAGCCAACCTCTCCTGCACGTGGTACATCCTGCCGATTAGCGAACGTGACTCTGGCGACCGACAAATGGCGGGATATCCATTCAAAACAACGGCATAGCTAAATACTACAGGCCGATGACGGGCAGCATCACCGGTGCGAGAAGCTATGTCCTGCGATCACCCAACCCGACTGCTCAACGCGTGGTGATTATCGGGCAAACCCTCATATGGTACGCACTCAAATGAAACGGCCCCCAGTTCCCGGTCGCCCCGCTATTCCTGGCCAAGGCGGCGGTGCTGGTGACGGCGGGGCAGGGGGTGCTAAGAATCCCCGGGTGACGGACGGCCGCCAAAACCGACTGACACTGGCAACGTTTAACGGACGCACGCTACGGCTCTGAACGGAGCTGATAAACATAAGATGGCAGATTCTGGGCTTATGCGAAGTCCGAAGAGAGGGCGAAGACACCGTAAAATGGAAAAGCCCCAGGCGAGGACGAAAGAAGGACGAAGAATCTAAAGATTTCTCAGATCAGCGGTCAAGCGATGACTATCAGTCAGGTGATGATGATCCAGATGATCCATCCTACATACCAGAGAAACCAGTTGAATTTTTGACTCCAGCACGTAGCATAAATCTGCGTCCGCGTAGAACTGTCCGACGTGCAGAGAAGGATGACCAGGACGTGAGTTATTTTTGTCCAATATTTGATTTGAATGGCCCTTAAACTCTTGATGAAGCTCTTTCATCTTCACATACTAATCAGTGGAAGAAAGCTATGCGGGAGGAATTTGACTTCTTAATAAAGAATGAAACCTGGTCACTTGCGGATCTACCATCAGGCAAAAGAGCATTACCGTGTAAATGGGTATTTAAAAGTAAGACTAATGAGAAAGGTGAAATTGTTCGTTATAAAGCAAGATTGGTAATCAAGGGGTGTGCTCAAAGAAAAGGCATTGTTTATAACGAGGTTTATGCACCCGTGGTAAGATATACCTCAGTACGTTTTTTGCTTGCTTTAGCTGCTAAATATCACCTGAAAATGATTCAGATGGATGCCATAAGTGAATTGCTTCAAGGTGACATTGACACAGAAATTTACATGTCACAACCAGAGTGCTATGAAAAGAATAATCAGGTATGTCACCTACATAAATCGATCTATGGACTTAAGCAAGCTCAATAGAATCAATGGAACCTAAAACTGAACAATATCTTACTCAAAATTGGATTTGAAAGATCAAAGATTGACCCATGTATCTTTTATTCAGTAGATTAGTCTAAAATGATATTTGTTACAGTGTGGGTAGATGACTTTCTGATATTCACTAATGCTGTGAAAACGGCAATAGATATTAAAGAAAAATTAATGACAGAATTTTTCATTAAAGATTTAGTTGAAATACAGCAGTGTATTGTCATCAATATAAAAAGGAATCGTAAGGCAGGTTTGATTATGATCGACCAATAGAAGTATATTCACCTAATTTTGTAACGTTTTGGCATGAATGAGTGCAAGCCAGTAAGCATTCCTATGAATGTCAATGAGAAATTTGATAAGAAATCTGATAATGTAGATAGTAATTTTCCATACAGGGAAGCGGTGGGCTGTTTGATATATCTGGCACAAGTCACACGACTTGATATCACCTATGCAGTCAATAAGTTGAGTCAATACTGTAACGATCCAGGCATTCAACATTGGCTTGGAGTAAAAGGGGTCATGAGATATATACAAGGAACCAATTATATTTGGTTATGCTATATCGAAAATTACTCTAGAGAAATAACCGGATATTGTGAAGCAGACTGGGCTAGTGACCCATTAGATCCGAGATCATGTTCTGGTTACACTTTTCTATTTCAGAATCCTTGCATATCATGGAATTCCTGTAAACAACAGACTGTGGCTCTGTCTACGGCGGAGGCTGAGTATACTCGTATGGCGATGGCTTCAGCAACTTAAGAGGCCTTGTGGCTTCGGCAACTACAAGAAAATCTTGGTCAGGGTGTGGACGGTGCATTAGTAATCTATAGTGATACCCAAAGTGCAATTAAACTGGCATCAACCGAGTGCTATAAACCTAAGACTAAACATATATATATTAGATTACATTTCCTCAAAGAACACATTGCAACAAATAAAATTAAATTTTTATTTGTAAATGGCTATTACACGGTAGCTGACAACTTGACCAAAGGTGTAATACATGAAAAACATTTGTATTGTATTACTAAAATGGGTCAGGAGGGAGTGTTGGGATTTAACGCAACCTTATTTTATTTACTTATAATACTTTGTGGTGCCAATATATTTTTTACTCTTTCCTTTTACGTTTGTCAATCAGTTTGTGTCGTGGTTTAAATAAAACCAGTTTATTTATATTGATTTCTTTATAATTATTATCACCAATCATATATATCCCATCCATAATCTAAAGGAAGCGGCATTTTTCTTCTCTTAGTAGTTGTCCAAACATTTTTATCCTGATTATTCAAATATTTAGCATATTTTTGTTTCTTCCCCTTATCTTTCTGAGGATTTGTTTGTGCCTGAATTGCCTGCAACTCGTTCTGCAACTTCAGTTTCTTTAGCGCTATCTTTTGCAAATTTGGACGTTTGTGACGTTGTTGTTCAATGCTTTTTGGAGTGGACATCAGTGGCGCCTTTGTCATCAACTCAGCGTCCACGTATTCTTCGCCGAGTGTAGTTTTGACTTGGTATTTTCTTTCAATCTCGTGCATCATGCTTAGCAGATGTTTCAAATTCCAGTAAAGGTGTTCTATGTGTTCTAGGTAGAGTGTCAGCTCCGCTGTATAGTATCCTGAAAGTTGTTTTTTATTTTATTTTAAAAGCTTACTCGGTTTTTGGCGGGAACGTGAAAAGGTGCACTGTGTGCTCTCATTGTAATTTTCCTAAAACTTTTGTTCTTCCACCAGTAAATGTGGATTATTAACCATTTAGTGCCGGTGAATGTGTGCGAGTGTAGGAAAACAGCACAATGTTGAAAAACATGCTGTTTGCGTTCTCATTTAAATTCCACTGAAAATCTTCAGGAAAGTCCACGTCTTTACTGAGGGAATGACTTGGACTAGACTGTGACTTCAACTTACCTGAAATGTGACTTTGGCCTATCTTTATGACTTGTAACTATTATATAATAAGTAAGTTAAGTAGTATCAGTAACTATTACATAATCTGTGCCAGAAGTTAGTAGTAACTAGTGTGGCGTCGAGATAAGTAAATGCGTCGTAATACAAATGTTGATATATTAAAAACGCCTCAGCCGATTTCATTAAAATTTAAATAGGACCACCTGTGAAGGGCTGTGAAGGGCACCCTTTGAAACAAAAAAGATTTTTCCAAATCGGTTCACGCAACATCGAGTAATCGGTGAACATACATAAAAAAATAACCGGCCAAGTGAGTGTCGGGCCACGCGCAGTGTAGGGTTTCGTAGTAGCCTGTTATTCAATGCAAGTCTTTACCCGTTATAAACAAGCAACTAGGTACTCCGTCTTTGTCACTTTAAAGGATTTAGGAGTAAGAGTGGCGCTACCGTCACACAAACATTAGCTCTTGCATTTTTTATGTTTAAAAATAGTAAATTAGTGATATAAGTGTAAAAACTACGTTTAAAATATTCAGAAGTGTATAAATAATGACCCTAGAGATATTTGTGACCTAATAGAAACCTAATTCATAGTGGTTTTAGACAGTAGATACAGTGCCGGTTCAAACATTGACTTAAACATCTTCTGAAAAAGCTATTCAGTCAATTACAATGTGATATAAAATAGCGCTTTACAAAAACAATAACCAGTGAAAATTCGGCGAAAAACTATTAAAGTGGAGGTGTTAAAATATTAAAATAATATAAAATGGCGACCCGTCTTCTCGCGCAAACAAAGCGTCGCATCGCCGCCAAATAATTCAAACTCGTTAATTACGTTTAACGAACTTTTTTTATAATTCACGTAAAGTGCAATCATTACGGATTTTTCGACAGTCCTTATATGTGATCGGCTGGCCGAGTGGCAGAGTCACTCGGTTTCCTTCCGTGCGTCTAACCGACTTCAAACCTTAGTGGGCTCAAAGTAATTTTGCACTTAAAATTTTTTGATTAGTAGTTAAACTACTAAAAAGTTGAATGCAAACATGGAATCATCAAACGAAATATAGGGGAGACCGGGGCAAGACGAAGCCCGGGGCATGACGGGAAGTGTGCTTTTGTGCTTGACTGGTGAACAAAAAAGAGCCTACCAAAACGCCATTCACGCGATGTTCTGTCGCCTCACACGAGTCCAAGCGGTGTATGCATGTCACTACGCGTTTTGGCTGTGCGGCGAAAAAAAACGGTTTTATGAAGGATTTTTACGAAGGTTTCTGTTCTGAATCGATGGGCACCAAGGTAAATACCAGTGCTATGGTAACATTTTGCCACATACTTGTTGTAGTAGTGTTAAACTAACTAACATAAACTGCTTTTAGCAGAATTATTTTATAGGTATAGAATTGTTATTACTTTTGCAAAATGTGTCTGTTGGGGCAAAAAGGTCGGGGCATAATGGGATAGTACCCCGTTTTGCCCCATATGTGAAAATAGAACTTCAACGTTTACTCCTTTAGAGGCAACCCAACAAATATCGTCACCCCAGCTCATAATGAGATTGCTCTTGAACCTATATCTGCTGTAACATCAATCATCGACTTTTTACTATCTGAAAATCAATTAATGAGAACAGAGGGTGCAGCACATAGTTTTTGCCTCAGGTTTCGACTTTTGCATACAGCCAGCAAATTTCTCGTTTTCCGTGACTCCAGAAAATGTCATAGCCAAGGAAGTAAGAACCCAAGAGATAAAAAGAAGAAAACGCGGTAAAACAGAAATACTATATATAAATAATATAAATAAAAAACAAAAATAAATAAATAATATATTTTCGACTGAAAAAATAAACCTGCCAGTAAAATGACTGAATAGAAAAGACCTGAAGAGGAAAAAGAATCCGGAAAAAGTAATAAGAAGAATCAAAGAATCAAAGCATTTATTCAGTATGTAGGCAGTATAAATATACGCACATATACACGTCAAAATCATAAATCATAAAATAAATCATAACCAATTATCAAGTAAACATAGCAAAAGCAGAATTTAACGCTTTGAATTAGAAAAAAAATACAACAAAATATAAAACAAAAAATAAAATAGAAACAAAAGACGCAAAAAAATTACACGGATTGTTCTTCTGAAGACGATGAAAATAATTCTTGTCCTTGCATAATAATGTAATTGTATACTAGTAAATATATACTTATATTCACAGTCCTCTGAAGGATGGGTTATTTCTAGCGTGTGCAATGGTTGCGCCCATATTTCCTGCGCAGGTGTAGACGATGACAATGAAGAGGCAGATATATGTAAACGTTGCTAACCAGATTAAAATGTGTACTCATTATGCCCCATAGCGTTTCCCATTTTGCTCCGATCATGGGGCAAGACGGGATTTTTGACATGTGCTATTTAGTTAATATTTGCCAAAAAAATATGTGATTTAGAGCCAGAAAAGATTATAATTATGGTAATAAAAACTATAAGTGTTGCTTTTGTTGTAAGATATTTTTAAATAACAGTTTGGTTTTCATATTATGACGTTTTTTCTCTTAAGTATTCCGTCTTGCCCCGGTCTCCCCTACAGTAACACTACGAGGGACTGCGGTGGCTGTCTAAATAAAGTAACTGATCGAGAATATTTAATATGTTCCCATTGCGGAGTTACGTTTCACTTATTATGTGGAAATGTTTCTGTAGCCCGATTCACATTAATGACACAGGAGCACTAAATGTCGTGGAAGTGTACGCCTTATCTTACAAAAAAGCCGCAACAAGACCTTGATAATACTCCAGTGAGCATTAATTACCATGAAAATAGTTCAGAGAATATCACCATACGTAAACCCAGAGGAAAACAACTGCCTGTTGACTTATAAATCTCTATTAGTTCCACAGAAGAAAGTTGCTTGGATGAAACCTTATTAAGCACAGCTAGTACACCATGTGAAGAAAAAAAAATCAGAAGACTATGCAATTGCAGCGAGACCTCGAAGAAATAACTGATCAATTAATTAAAGCGAAAGAGGAAATAAATAAACTTCTAGTTGAAAATCTGAAATTAAAACAAAATATCCTTGAACTGAAACAAGATGAAGACAAAAAGATCGACCTAAGTAGTAACTTCAATGCATCAATACCACTATCTTCAAAGACGCAAGATTCTGAAAATATTGTGCCACACAGAAATAATACAAATGGAAAACCACCTAATGGAAAACGAGTAATCATCAAACAAGATGCAAAAAATAAGAAAACGTCAAAAATGGATATAATGGCAAGATACTATTGCTTTAAGAACAGAAACGAAGAGCTCAAACAAACAAAATTGTACTCAGAACAGTACTACAAAAGCAAATACGAAGAATGTGGAAGCCGTTAAAAATAAACGAACTGTTGTTGGCAACCAAGCAAATACGTCAGCTATTAATGTAGAAACCAGCAATATAAAACCTAAAATGATGAAGTCTCAAAAGGTCCACCGGCCAAAAATACTCATAGTAGGCGATGAGAGTTGCAAGACCTTGTCCTCATCATTGATAAAGTTGCGAGCTAATCAGAATAATACCAAAGGATACTGAATTATGAACTTTACATATCTAGGGGCACCAGCTGAACATATTCTTCGGTCAACCAAGTTGGACGAAAAAAACTTGGACGAAAATGACTGGGTAGTTCTATCATTAGGATTTAATGATAGTAATCCCACAAAATTATTGATAGAATTGTCTGCCACGTTAAAAACTTTGAGTAAACAAAATGTAATTGTAACAAATGTAGACTCCCGGACAAAAGAGACCGTAGACCCGAGTATTTGATATAAGTTTCAACTTGATATCTGTACGCGTTGCTGAAAATATGGGTCTTGACAGACAGACAGACAGATGGACAACAAAGTGATCCTAAAAGGATTTCTTTTTTCCTTAAAAAATATACGAATTTGTCCCGCGCCGTCTCATGCTTAAAGGTACGACCACACCGCGGCGTCCTGCGCCTGCGTGCCTGCGTTCGTGATCTGATTTTCAATCGTTTTCTGATTGCCGTAGATCGCGTTTGTAGGACGCCGCGGTGTGGCTGTACCATAAAAGAATACGAAGTGAATAGAATATTTACCAAATGGCCTCAACATGGTACTCTCCAATAAGCTGATCATTCTTCGGTACCTCTCTAGAATCACGTGTGTCACATAGCCTACCTCGAATGCTGCTGAAATCATATTGTCTTCCCGAATCTGAAACATGTAATAGTTATTTGTGACACTAGTGCGGTGAGTTGGTTTTCAACCTACTTCCCAAAAAGAAGGAGGTTCTCAATTCTTCTTTGTTTTTTTTTTTGTGTGTATGTTACGATGTGCGTACGTTTGTGCGATTACTCCGTCAATTGTGAACCGATTTGAATGATTATTTTTTTAATCGGTAGCGTACGTTTTCGAATTAGTCCCATTGTAATTTTATCGAGATCTGATAAGTATCTCCAGAGATATGACGATAAACGTCTCAAACTTGCTACTGAAATTGACTCGCGGGGCACGGAAGTCGGTTGTTTTAGTTTTTAAACTAAGTATCTTAATCATTACAAACAAGTATTCGTCAAAGGCTTACCATAGTCACGATTTTGTAATTACCGATTCCGCACGTGTGTCATACAACGTTTTTCAACACATTAGCGAGAAAACAGTACAATTAGTAATAAAACAAACATAAATAACAATCGTCGGAGGCAGTGCCTGCCCTCAAACAAAACTAACACAACAGTACCGTTTTGACAAGAAAAGTAACGATTTTTTAATTTTCGTATTCTGATGTTTTTGATACACTATAACAATTACATACATTCAAGTAATACAAGGGATGTAAGGGAGCCAAATTCCATCTGAGTGCTCCCAGCCAACCTCTCCTGCACGTGGTACATCCTGCCGATTAGCGAACGTGACTCTGGCGACCGACAAATGGCGGGATATCCATTCAAAACAACGGCATAGCTAAATACTACAGGCCGATGACGGGCAGCATCACCGGTGCGAGAAGCTATGTCCTGCGATCACCCAACCCGACTGCTCAACGCGTGGTGATTATCGGGCAAACCCTCATATGGTACGCACTCAAATGAAACGGCCCCCAGTTCCCGGTCGCCCCGCTATTCCTGGCCAAGGCGGCGGTGCTGGTGACGGCGGGGCAGGGGGTGCTAAGAATCCCCGGGTGACGGACGGCCGCCAAAACCGACTGACACTGGCAACGTTTAACGGACGCACGCTACGGCTCTGAACGGAGCTGATAAACATAAGATGGCAGATTCTGGGCTTATGCGAAGTCCGAAGAGAGGGCGAAGACACCGTAAAATGGAAAAGCCCCAGGCGAGGACGAAATTACGACGGAGCTCCTAAAAGCTGCAGGAACGCCAGCGCTTATACAATTTCAGCGCATCTTTAATTCCGTCCTTTTGTCTGGGAGAACTTCAAAGGCGTGGACCAACAGTGTGGTGGTAATGTTTTTCAAAAAAGGATATAAAAGCCTTTTGAAAAACTACCGACCAATCTCACTCTTGAGCCACGTCTATAAGCTGTTCTCGAGGGTTATTACAAATCGTCTCGCGCGCAGACTTGACGAATTCCAATGGAGGATATGG
The DNA here is from genome assembly GCA_954871355.1 of Cabera pusaria. Classification (NCBI taxonomy): domain Eukaryota; kingdom Metazoa; phylum Arthropoda; class Insecta; order Lepidoptera; family Geometridae; genus Cabera; species Cabera pusaria. The sequence continues at coordinate 2,023,514 of OX940912.1, read as the reverse complement.
AACCAGAGACCACATACACACAATGCGGCAGATTATACAGAAGACTGAAGAGTATAATCAGCCCCTGTGTCTAGCATTCGTGGACTATGATAAAGCCTTTGACTCTATCGAAACCTGGTCTGTTCTGGAGTCTTTACAGCGGTGCTAGGTTGATTGGCGATATATCCAGGTGTTGAGAACTCTTTATGAGGCCACGAATATGACCATCCATGTACAGAACCAGTATACTGAACCCATCCCACTGCATCGAGGAGTGAGACAAGGGGACGTCATATCCCCGAAGTTGTTCACGAATGTATTAGAGGATGTGTTCAAGACTCTGGACTGGAAAGGACGAGGCATAAACATAAATGGCGAGTACATCTCACACCTGAGATTTGGGGACGATATTGTGATCATGGCTGAAACCACTCAAGACTTACAACAGATACTGCAAAGCCTAGCTGATTCCTCCGAACGAATTGGACTCCGAATGGACATGAGCAAAACGAAGGTCATGTTCAACGAACATACTAAACCGGAGCCAATTTCTCTAAATGGAGACCTTCACGATGCTGTTCGCGAGTATGTCTACCTTTGGCAAACTATCCAATTAGGCAGAAATAACTTCGAGAAAGAAGCTCGGCGGATAATACAGCTGGGCTGAGCAGCATTTGGGAAACTACGTCGGGTCTTTTCGGCACCTATACCGCAAAGCTTGAAGACGAAGGTCTTCAATGAGTGCGTTCTCCCTGTTATGACATACGGAGCCGAGGCGTGGACGCTCACGGTTAGACTGGCTCACGAATTGAAAGTCGCGCAGCGAGCTATGGAGAGAGCTATGCTCGGAGTTTCTCTGAAGGATAGAATTCGAAATGCATTCGAAAATCATCCGACAGAGAAAAAACGGGATCCCGCTGCTTTTATAAATATTTATTTATTTACTTAGCGGATACCTAAGTTAAAATTACTATCTGCATGCCAAATTTCAGCGCAATCCGAAACAATATTGATTTCAGACTTTGTTACCCCACTTCACCCTTTTCGGGGTGGAATTACGAAAGAGCCTGAAACACGTATTTACTTACTTAAGTACTTGTGTTAAGTTTCGATAATAGAAATCGAAAAACTATCGAATCTTGTTTCTCCACACAAACTTTGAACCCCCGTTACATCCCCTTCAGGTTTTTCAGGAATTTTTCAGGAATTTTGAAAAGTCCTTTCTCAGAGGTAACTAACATCCTAATAACTATCAGCATGCCAAATTTCAGCGCAATCCGAAATAATATTGATTTTCACACTTTGTTACCTAATTTCACCCTCTTAGGGGTGGAATTTAAAAAAAAAACCTGAAACACGTATTTACATATTTTTTTTTACTGAAGCACTTGTGTGAAGTTTCGGATAGAAAAGACTATCTAATCTTGTTTCTCCATACAAACTTTGAACCCCCGTTACATCCCCTTCAGGTGTGAATTTTGAATAGTCCTTTCTCAGAGGTAACTAACGTCGTAATAACTATCTGCATGCCAAATTTCGGCGCAATCCAAAACAATATTGATTTTCACACTTTGTTACCCCATTTCACCCTCTTAGGGGTGGAATTAAAAAAAACCTGAAACACGTATTTAATAATTTTTTTGCTGAAGCAATTGTGTGAAGTTTCGGATCGAAAAGATTATTTAATCTTGTTTCTCCACACAAACTTTGAACCCCCTTTTCATCCTCTTAAGGAGTGAATGTTGGAAAATCCTTTCTCAAAAGGAACTAACATCGTAATAACTATCTGCATGCCAAATTTCAGCGCAATCCGAAACAATATTGATTTTATTGATTTTCACACTTTGTTACCCCATTACCCCTCTTAGGGGTGGAATTAAAAAAAACCTAAAACACGTATTTACTTATTTCTTTACTGGAGCACTTGTATGAAGTTCGAATAGAAAAGACTATCTAATCTTGTTTCTCCATACAAACTTTGAACCCCCTTTTCATCCCCTTCAGGGGTGAATTTGAAAAAGTCCTTTTTCAGAGATAACTAACATCGTAATAACTATCTGCATGCCAAATTTCAGCGCAATCCGAAACAATATTGATTTTCACACTTTGTTACCCCATTTCACCCTCTTAGGGGTGGAATTAAAAAAAAACCTGAAACAGGTATTTACTTATTTCTTTACTGGAGCACTTGTATGAAGTTTTGAATAGAAAATACTATCTAATCTTGTTTCTCCATACAAAATTTGAACCCCCGTTTCATACCCTGCAGGGGTGAATTTTAAAAATCCTTTATAGAGGTAATTACGGTGGTTGCTCGTTATGAGCATACCACAGCAGTGCCAATAGATGGCGCTGATACATTAATTTGACGTATTTTATCTTTTTATAACTGAAATAGTGTTTGGTATATTAAAAAAAATGGAATTCTCGAGTAAAGCGTATAATTTTTAATTTATCCAGCTACATCTGAAGTATATAAACACTCTCTATATACTTTTATTTATGCAAAAGCGTAGCGTCAGGACTGATCACGCACACTCGCGAAAGTATTTTTGTATCACAGATTATTCAAAAGTGTATTTGACGTTTACGAAAGCATTTGCTAATTTTGTCACTTTGAAAATGAGTAATGTAGCCGATTGGTAAGAAATATTAGATTAAGCGCAACAGGGATCGGGTTCGAACCCCTTCCTTCCTGACAATTTTTTTTTCTTTTTCCATTCTACATTACCTTTTTATTTATTGTAATTAATTTACTGTCTACATTATCTCTCGCTAGTAACAAAATACCAAATATCAAATAGATTTGTACAACTTATAATAAATAAATAATATTTTTATTGACACAATCAAGCTTAATATTAATGTCACAATAAACAATGTATTACTAAATATATTGAAGTAACATTGTGGTTTGTTTGTTAATTACAAAATACTGTTCACAAAACCTACATTAGGCAAAAATGCCTGTGCTGTAGGTTCTGTTACGCCTTCCAATTTCGCAGTTGCCGTGAAATTTACGATAGGTGAGTATTTTTATATTAATTAAATTAAGACTTACATACAGAATATCATTGTTAATAAAAATTAAAGATAAAATTAATTTACGATATTAAAAAATAACATGCAAATGCTGTTTGGTGTGTGAGTGAGTGTGTGCGCGTGTGTGTGTGTGTGTGTGCGTATGCGTGTGTGTGTGTATATGTGAGTTGTCATGAAATTACTTTTATAAATAATAACTTTTTTGTGTCTTCGTAATTTATTTCTTTTAACCAGCTAGTTAGTGCTATTTTGGATTCATGGTTGTTTAGGTTGACATAATTGAGTAGGGCTTTATTAATTTTATTATGTAGTATGCACCGAAAAGTATTTTATGTTTTTGAATCGACTGTAGATTACACTTAGCTATACTGAAAATTCTATCCTTTCTTCTTTTATTTGTAACAATTTCCTGAAACTTAGCGATTTTATGCTGTTTTTCTATAATGGAGTAGATGAATAACTGTATTACTCTTACTAACGCTATTGGGTGGCTTTGAGTACACGAGGTTCAACGGACATTTCGTTGCTGGAGTCTGTTCTGTAGATCCCAAAGCACAGAGTACTAAGGACCCGGAGTACTAAGAAGGAAGGTACAGGAAGTGAAGCATTTGGCGTACTAGTTGTGCTATGCGGTTTTACCCACAATCTAAAAGAAACTGCTATTTGCGATAAAATGTAGCCTATGTGAGTCGGATAATAAATCAGACTACTCTTGTCATGTGACTACGACAGCGAGTAGAAGGCATTTGCTGATTATAAATTACAAACGAAATAAAAACAGTAAGTCATATGTATATTGATTTACTTACCTTGGTATACTTTCCTTTTATTCGTGTACGATATTTTATTTTCATTTACAATATTTATATAAAAATAAAAAATAGATATAATTAAAAACCTAAACAACGGCGCAGGCAACACGTTACCAATAGTTAGAGCTGCAGAGTGAGGAGTTCTGCCTGATAATATGTGCCGTGTCCAGGATGACGGCCTGCTGTGTCTAAACCTAGACCAAACATCTAGCGAGAGCCTATTAAGATGTTGATCGAGGCTATTCGCTAATATTATGTTTCTTTGAAGTGTTACACACTTAATATTTTTGTAAATTGTTAAACACAATCCAAAATTTCATCGTACCAACGGGACTTGAACCCGCAACCTCCGGAATAACATGTTCCGGTGCTTTGCCAATTAAGCCATGGTGCGAAGTAACGTTACGACGAAATTAGTGGATTGCATTTGTTAACCCAATTATGCAGTGGTGGCGCCATCTATGACTACTTATTACGTAAGTTAATCATTCGGAAGAAATCATTACATTTTTCAAATCCGACAAGAGATGTTGCACTGCGTAAATCAAATATTATGTTTGTTTGAAGTGTTACACACTTAATATTTTTGTAAATTGTTAAACACAATCCAAAATTTCATCGTACCAACGGGACTTGAACCCGCAACCTCCGGAATAACATGTTCCGGTGCTTTGCCAATTAAGCCATGGTGCGAAGTAACGTTACGACGAAATTAGTGGATTGCATTTGTTAACCCAATTATGCATTGGTGGCGTCATCTATGACTACTTATTACGTAAGTTAATCATTCGGAAGAAATCATTACAGTTTTCAAATCCGACAAGAGATGTTGCACTGCGTAAATCAAATATTATGTTTCTTTGAAGTGTTACACACTTAATATTTTTGTAAATTGTTAAACACAATCCAAAATTTCATCGTACCAACGGGACTTGAACCCGCAACCTCCGGAATAACATGTTCCGTTGCTTTGCCAATTAAGCCATGGTGCGAAGTAACGTTACGACGAAATTAATGGATTGCATTTGTTAACCCAATTATGCATTGGTGGCGCCATCTATGACTACTTATTACGTAAGTTAATCATTCGGAAGAAATCATTACAGTTTTCAAATCCGACAAGAGATGTTGCACTGCGTAAATCAAATATTATGTTTCTTTGATGTGTTACACACTTAATATTTTTGTAAATTGTTAAACACAATCCAAAATTTTTTTTTGCGGTTGCGGGTTCAAGTCCCGTTGGTACGATGAAATTTTGGATTGTGGTTAACTATTCGCTAATAGTCCTGTCCGTAAATGATAATGGAATGGTCCTAATAGAGCAATGCGACCATTTTCGAGATCTGGCGCTGGTGTCATATAGTTCACTGGTACACATAGGCCTTTCCTATGTCACTGCCCACCGCTTTGCGAATATCGTCGCTCTACCTGGGCCCCTGGACAAAATCCAATTTCTGTTTTCATTCACGCTAACGCGATTTTAAAGTGTATGGGAATGACAACTTTGTTGCGGAAACATATATGTCATTCCATACATTTTGAACTTGCGTTAGCGTGAATGGTAACAGAAATTTGATTTTGTCTAGGGGGGCTAGTCACAGGAAGTCCTACGCCACGTTTGCCGATTCGCGGTCTCCACTCTAGAACCAGTCTGCCCCAACGGTTATCAGTCCTAGTCATATCTGCCATACGGCAGTTTAGTTTGCTAATCCTGACATCAGGAAACTATATGCCTGATACTACTTCTTTGGTCTTACCACAAATAAAATATCTAAACAATTTAGTCAATTAGTCGTACTCTCCTCAGTACAATATCTGGTAAAACACATTTTTTATATAATGTCACCAATTTTGGTAACATGTTTCTTATAAAATCTTCGTCACGTTAAATTTTCAGAATGGTGATGTCATGTGTGTTTCGGTAATATAGCCAACATAATTTATAATCGTACAAAATTAAAAATCCGACTTCACATGCCGCGATAGTCAAAATAGCCAGTTGCCATAAACATGTCATCAAGGTATACAAATTTGCTTACATTGTTTATCTCCATATCTCCGGAGATGATTATCAGATCTCGATAAAATTTGAATGGGATCAAACGGGAGGCATAATCTCTCAAACAAAAATGATTTAAATAATTTTGAAATTGGTTAAGATTTGACGGAGTTCTGAAGTAACAAACATAAAGAAAAAATACCGTCGAATTGAGATCCTCCTCCTTTTTTGTAAAGTCGGTTAAAGAGTTATTATAGTTTATTTATTGGTATACAAAGACGTATTGGAGAATGACGAGTCTGTTTTGTAGCCAACACGAGTCGGTGTTTTATGGTGAGCACATCTGCAAACATAATATGTTTGCAGATGTGACAGATTCTGACAGGATCGGATCGGCTTATCTCATTTACAGCATGCCAATGAGCTCGATCTTCAGCTCTTTGTTTTCAACCGCTGCCAGCCAGCTTGCATGTGTCTTCGCTCCATATAGCTGGAGGGCGTCCTACACTATTACGAAAAAGATACTTTTAGTACGTTTATCGAGCCGTGGTCTCCACTCTAAAACACGTCTATCTCAACTGTTATCGGTTCTACAAGTTGTGAACAGCCTACTGCCATTTCAGCTAGCTAATCATTTGAGATATGTCGATAACTTTGGTGCTCTGACGGATGACTTCATTTCGAGTTTAATACTTCAGACAGACTCCCAAGCATAGCCCTCATCATAGCTCGCTGAGCGATTTTAAATTGTTGAACCAGTCGCACTATCAGTGTCCACGTCTCGGCTCCGTAAGTAATAACAGGCAGGACGCACACGTTAAAGACTTTCGTATTGAGGCTATTTCGTATTCGTATAAGAGCGATGAAAAGACCAGTCGGTGAATACTACGGTGTTGAGCCTAGTGATCCTGATCACTGTGACATCTCTAAATATACGCTTCTTGTCCGTCATAATAAAATCAATCTCATTTTTACGGTTCCGTAGCCGAATGGCAAAAAACGGAAGCCTTTTCCTTTAAGTATTCAGCCAGAATACTCAAAGATGTTCACCGATAACTCGATTATCGAAGATACCTAAATCGATTTGGAAAATTCTATTTTTTTTTGTTTCAAAAACCCTTCCCAGGTGTTCCTAACTAAAAGAACCGACTTCAAATGCCGCGCTATTAATGTTCAGTACCAAGTTTGAGGTGTTTATCTCCATATCTCGAGAGGTACTTAACAGATCTCAATGAAATTACTATGGCACCTCCCTTGAGATATTTCCTTTCCAACAAAAAAAGATTCATCATAATTGGGTTATTAACGACGAAGATATCCACACACATAAAAAATACGATACGGTCGAATTGAGAAACATTTTTTTTAGTCGGTTAAAAATATCGAAATTTCATGACTTGGGGTACCTATCAATTTCAATATTTAAAAAAACATGCAAATATGGTCCAAAATTACCAAAAACACTAAACAATAAGATCGTTTAAAAAAACTAAAAAAAGAGAAACGACTTCAAATGCCACGCTATTAATTTTCAATACCAAGTTCGAGGTGCTTATCTCCATATCTCTGGAGATTTATCATACATACATCATGTCTCCTTTCTAACAAAAAAGAATCATCAAAATCGGTTCATACGCGAAGAAGTTATCCGCGAACAAACATAAAAAAAATATACGGTCGAGTTGAGAAACATCAATTTTTGAAGTCTGTTAAAACAACATAAAACTAAATTTGAGTTTGTCTAACCTAACCGATAAACCGACGAAATATTTGAAGACCACAAACTACAAGGCGACTCTTATGTCAGCGGTCTGGCAACGTCGCCTTTTCAGCGAGTGCACGGTTTGACAACGTCTAACAATCGCGGCAATACACACTAATGAGTTTAGCGTATGACACTGTAAAAACTTCACTCACATATTGATAAAAATGAATTAAAATCTCGATCCTAGTTTTCATATTATTTTATCAAATTATGTAGTAAGATATGATTTTCCTTTTATGTAAAGAGTTGTATAAAGACCAATAGATGCGATTTCATTCCAAATGGAACAAAAAATTGCAAAAATCGCATCTATATGTACAAAAGTATATGTACAAATACGAGTAAATACTCGTATTTGTACATATACTTTTGTATGGAAATCGAACCACCTTAACGTCGTAATAATTATCTGCGTGCCAAATTTCAGCGCAATCCAAAACAATATTGATTTTCACACTTTGTTACCCCATTTCACCCTCTTAGAGGTGGAAATCAAAAAAACCTGAAACACGTTTTTACTTATTTTTTTACTGAAGCACTTGTGTCAAGTTTCGGATAGAAAAGACGATCTAATCTTGTTTCTCCATACAAACTTTGAACCCCCCTTTCATCCCGTTAAGGGGTGAATTTTGGGAATTCCTTTCTTAGTACACCCTTACGTACTAAGAAAAATATACCCTCCAAATTTCAAGTCTCTACGACCAGCGGTTAAGGCTGTGCGTTGTCTGTCAGTCAGTCAGTCAGTCAGTATGTCAGGACAAAGATTCTTATAGTAGACTAGAAGTCCCCCGCGGCTACGCCCGCGTTAAAAACTCCTTTTATTTACTTAAAACTTTTCTTTTGTAAAAACGATTCTATCATTAAAGACATCAAATAAAAATTAGCCAAATTGGTTCACCTGTTTTCATGTTATCGCGTGACTAAGACAAATCAGGATTCATATTTTTAAAACCCGAAAAACCCAATAAAGCGCAATCCGAAACTATATTGATTTTCAGACTTTTTTACCCCAGTTCACTCTTTTAGGGTGGCATTTTGAAAAAGTCTGAAACTCGTATTTACTTATTTATTTACAGAAGTACTTGTGTGAAATGTCGAATAAAATGACTATCCAAAATTTGAACCCCCGCTTCATCCCTTGAAGAGTAAATTTTGAAAAATCATTTCTCAGCGGATACCTACGTTAAAATTTCTATCTGGATGCAAAATATCAGCGCAATCCGAAACAATATTGATTTCAGACATTGTTACTCCACTTCACCCTTTTAGGAATAGAATTTCAAAAAGCCTGAAACACGTATTTACTCATTTATTTACTAAACTACTTGTGTAAAGTTTCGAATATAAGAGACAATCAATTCTTGTTTCTCTATACAAACTTTGAACCCTCGTTTCATTCTCTTCAGGGATGAATTTTGGAAAACCTTTCTCAGAGGGAACTGACGTTGTAATTAATAACTATCTGCATGCCAAATTTCAGCGCAATCCGAAACAATATTGATTTTTACACTTTATTAACCCATTTCACCCTCTTAGGGGTGGAATTACAAAAAAACCTGAAACACGTGTTTACTTATTTTTGTACTGAAGCACTTGTGTGAAGTTTCGGATAGAAAAGACTATCTAATCTTGTTTCTCCATACAAACTTTCAACCCCCGTTTCATCCCCTTCGAGGGTTAATTTTGGGAAATCCTTTCAAAGAGGGATCTAACGTCGTAATAACTATCTGCATGCCAAATTTCAGCGTAATCCGAAACAATATTGATTTTACACTTTATTACCCCATTTCACCCTCTTAAGGGTGGAATTTCAAAAAAACCTGAAACACGTGTTTACTTATTTTTTGACTGAAGCACTTGTGTGAAGTTTCGGATAGAAAAGACTATCTAATCTTGTTTCTCCATATAAACTTTGAACCCCCGTTTCATCCCCTTAGAGGGTTAATTTTGGAAAATCCTTTCTTAGAGGGAATTAACGTCGTAATAACTATCTGCATGCCAAATTTCAGCGTAATCCGAAACAATATTGATTTTACACTTTATTACCCCATTTCACCCTCTTAAGGGTAGAATTTCAAAAAAACCTGAAACACGTATTTACTTATTTTTTTACTGAAGCACTTGTGTGCAGTTTCGGATAGAAAAGACTATCTAATCTTGTTTCTCCATACAAACTTTGAACCCCCGTTTCATCCCCTGCGAGGGTTAATTTGGAAAATCCTTTCTCAGAGGAAACTAACCTCCTAATAACTATCTGCGTGCCAAATTTCAGCGCAATCCGAAATAATATAGATTTTCACACTTTATTACCCCATTTCACCCTCTCAGGTGTGGAATTTCAAAAAAACCTGAAACACGTGTTTACCTAATTTTTTACTGAAGCACTTGTGTGAAGTTTCAGATAGAGAAGACTATCTAATCTTGTTTCTCTATACAAACTTTGAACCCCCGTTTCATCCCTTCGAGGGTTAATTTTGGAAAATCCTTTCTCAGAGGGAACTAACGTCGTAATAACTATCTGCATGCCAAATTTCAGCGCAATCCGAAACAATATTGATTTTCACACTTTATTACCCAATTTCACCCTCTTAGGGGTGGAATTAAAAAAAAAACCTGAAACACGTGTTTACTTATTTTTTTACGGAAGCACTTGTGTGGAGTTTCAGATAGAAAAGACTATCTAATCTTGTTTCTCCATACAAACTTTGAACCCCCGTTTCATCCCCTGCGAGGGTTAATTTGGAAAATCCTTTCTCAGAGGGAACTAACGTCTTAATAACTATCTGCGTGCCAAATTTCAGCGCAATCCGAAATAATATAGATTTTCACACTTTATTACCCCATTTCACCCTCTCAGGTGTGGAATTTCAAAAAAACCTGAAACATGTGTTTACCTAATTTTTTACTGAAGCACTTGTGTGAAGTTTCAGATAGAGAAGACTATCTAATCTTGTTTCTCCATACAAACTTTGAACCCCCGTTTCATCCCCTTCGAGGGTTAATTTTGGAAAATACTTTCTCAGAGGGAACTAACGTCGTAATAACTATCTGCATGCCAAATTCCAGCGCTATCCGAAACAATATTGATTTTACACTTTATTACCCCATTTCACCCTCTTAGGGGTGGAATTCCAAAAAAACCTGAAACACGTCTTTACTTATTTTTTTACTGAAGCACTTATGTGAAGTTTCGGATAGAAAAGACGATCTAATCTTGTTTCTCCATACAAACTTTGAACCCCCATTTCATCCCCTTAAGGGGTGAATTTTGGAAAATCCTTTCTTAGTACACCCTTACGTACTAAGACAAATATACCCTCCAAATTTCAAGTCTCTACGACCAGCGGTTTAGGCTGTGCGTTGTCTGTCAGTGAGTCAGTGAGTCAGTGAGTCAGTCAGTATGTCAGGACAAAGATTCTTATAGTATTAGATTTAAAAAATGCGGGGTCCTGCATGATCCCGCGCGGTTGTGAGTAATTCCGCATATCAATCCCGCGAGATTGAATGAACTGCGGAATTGCAATCCCTACATACAAGCTATCCTCGTATCAAACTGGACGGACTGGAAGTGGACGTGGCAAAGCCCCCCAACACTGTGACTAAAAACGAAATTGATTGACTCCATCATTACGGACAAACGGCGCATATTCAGAGACGTCTCAGTGAACACTAGGTTCAATACTGGAAGTGATCACAGACTTGTACGAGGCTCTTTTGGATATCGACTTCAAACCCGAGAGAGCCCGATTGATAAAGTCCACGCTCCGACCGAACCTACTCCAATCCGTTGATAGGTGCGAAACATTCCAAATAAAATTGGTAAATCGATTCGTTGCCTTGGTAACCGTAGGGACGAAGTTTTGCGAGAGCAAGCGTACGAGCAAAAAGTCCAAACTTTCGACAGAAACACTTCGACTAATGTAAGAGAGACGAACAAACCTATTTTCAGCTACCAACCCATTGTCAAACCCATTGTCAATTAACCAGGTGCGCAACAAAACTATTAAAAAGCTGGTATGACGCGACCTCTGATCCTCTAATACGCTCTTGATTAAATAATCAATTGAGCAGAATTGGGGGTCGAAAGTGTTCTTCCAGCCTCTGGGTAGAAGCCACCTCACAAATCTGACAACGTCAACAGGGAACGTCATCGCATCCAAGTCGGGGATTCTGTCGGAAGTTGAAGACTTTTACGCATCGCATGTTTCAAGGTCCGTACCCGATACTGAGGATTGTGGACCTTAACCCGCCACTTCACAGATCTGCCTGAAGTCAGCCGGGATGAGATCGTGAGGTCCCTTAAACAGTTCAAAAACAGAAAGGCCCCAGATGAAGACGTAATTACAACGGTGCTCCTAAAAGCTGGAATAGCCCCAGCTGTAAGCCAGCTGCAACAGCTCTTCGATTCTGTTCTCTTCACTGGGAACTCCACAAGCATGGAACAAAAGCATGGTGGTTTTTCAAAAAAGGAAACAAACCCCTCTTGAAAAACTACCTCCTGATTTTGCTTCTGAGCCATGTCTACAAGCTGTTTTCAAGGGTCATCATGAACCGTCTTGCGCGAAGACTTGACGAGTTCCGACCTCCAGAACAGGCTAGGTTTTGAAGCGGTTACGGTACCATAGACCACATCCACACAGTGCGGCAGATTGTACAAAAGACCCTAGAGTACAATAGGCCCCTGTGCTTAGCATTTCCTCAAGAAGGCCTTCGACTCAATCGAAACCTGTACTCTTAGTACGAGTTTTTATCGTAAGCGCTTTTGACATATCTCACATAGTTTTCGGCTTATTCCGTCTCCCTGATTGGTCTAAATTTAGTTAAGTGTAGTAACCACTAGAGGCGCTGTACTGTGTTTCATACAAAATTTGCTCGACATACGATATCGAGATTGGTATGAAAACTCGTACTAAAGGGCCTTGTCCGTTCTGGAGTCCTGGAGTTCTGGTGAGAGAGTATTATGCCGCAACGATGACCGTACAAGTACAAAACCAGCAAACTAAGCATATTATCCATCTGTGTCGTGGAGTGAGACAAGGGGACTTCAAATACCCGAAACTGTTAACTAACGCCTTGTAGGATATGTTTAAGACGCTGGACTGGAAATATTGCGGCATGTATATTATTTTAACATTATTTGTATCTGATCACCTGCCATTATATATAGAATGCAACCTAGGTAATCTAAGTCCTATGCTCGTGTCACCTAATGTACCTCGTAACGCTGTGATGTGGGGGGAACGAGATAAATCACAAAAAAGTAAATACCAAGAACTGTGTGAGGAAGGGTTACGTTATGTGGACTTTTCTCCAGAATTTGAAGCTTGTAGCTTTGGATCATGTGTAATATCAGAACATAAATTAGTCTTAGATAAGCTATATGCTAACATAATTAATGTCATGAGCGATGCGGCAATTCGGACCCAGTTCTCTAACTGATGTAAAGCGGAAGGGAAAAGATAGAGTTTGCGGCTGGAATGAGCATGTGCGAGAGTCGCATCGGTACGCCAGGCTTAAGTATCAGGAGTGGATATCTCAGGGTTTACCAAAGTCTGGCGCTGCTTATGACGAAATGTGCAAGTCGCGTAAACTCTTTAAAGGTCGGCTTAAGTGGCGCCAAAAACACCAAGAGCAGCTTAAAATGGACCTGATTGCTAAGCAAAGAGCTGACAAAGACTTTGGTGAATTTTGGAAATCTACGGGTAAGCTAGACGGTAGGCCTGGCCTCCCGGCGAACGTTGATGCCAAGAGTGACCCTAAGGAGATAGGCAACATGTTCATGGCTCATTTTAAAGTTCAATCTCCGCTTGATCCTTCCACTGCTGTGTTTGATGGTGAGCCCGACGTGTCTGGGGAGGAATCTCTGCTTAATTTCTCTGCTAAACAAGTAAGGAAAGTCATAAGCAGAATGCGTAGAGGTAAATCTCCTGGACATGAAGGGCTCAGTATAGAACATTTAAAATATGCGGGGGTGCACTTGCCGAGGGTCCTGTCCATGTTTTTCAATTTGTGTATTAGTCACTCCTACTTACCTGATGATTTAATGAGAACGACAGTGGTGCCCATAGTGAAGAACAAGACAGGAGACATCTCGGACAAGAGCAACTACCGACCCATCTCTCTTGCAACTACTGTGCCCAAGATATTGGATTGTATGCTTGAAATGACTCTGGATAACTATTTAAACATTCACAACGCGCAGTTTGGTTTTCGTGCTGGACTTTACACAAAAAGTGCAATCCTAGCTCTCAAGCATACTGTCCAATATTATACTGAGAGGAAAACTCCGGTGTACGCCTGTTTTCTGGACCTCTCCAAAGCCTTCGATCTTGTTTCCTATGATGTGCTTTGGAGAAAGATGGAGGACAGGGGCATGCCGGTGGGACTGCTCAGATTGTTCTAGTATTGGAACGGTCATCAGATCAATAATGTAAAGTGGGCAAATAGTCTCTCCGACTCGTACAGGTTGGAATGCGGCGTGAGACAGGGAGGTTTGACGTCTCCGAAGATTTTCAACCTGTACGTGAACGATCTCCTGGTTGAGCTCAGCAGCATGCGTGTCGGGTGCCGCGTGGGAGGTGTTTGTGTAAACAACATCAGCTACGCGGATGATATGGTGCTGCTGGGCCCGACAGCGAAATCTATCGGAGACATGTTACGAGTTTGTGAGATCTACGCCGCAACGAATGGTCTGATGTATAATGTCAAGAAAAGTGAGTTCATGGTCTTTAGGGCCGCCGGTAGGTGTCCAGATACTATTCCTAAAATTACCCTTAACGGAATGAGCATGAACCGAGTAACCCGGTTTAAATATCTAGGACACCTCTTTACCGACGACCTTAAAGACGATGAAGATGTGGAGAGGGAGCGCAGAGCACTGGCGGCGCGAGGGAATATGCTGGCCCTCAGATTTGCCCATTGTACAGACCAGGTCAAGATTACTGTATTCAAAGCGTATTGTCAGGGCATGTACACGGGTATTCTGTGGTTCAGCTGTTCCCAGAAGTCACTGGATACTCTGCGCGTACAATACAATAATGTGTTCAGGATGATGTTGAAACTCCCCCGATTTTGCAGTGCCTCTGGTATGTTTGCCAAGAACCACACTGATGGGTTCCATGCCATCATCAGAAAAAAGGTGGCGTCTCTGATGAGAAGGCTTCGGGGGAGTGACAATAGCATCCTGAAAGTCACAGCGGATGACCCGCATGCACCTGTATTCAGGCATCTTGTGCGAACTATGATTTCGCAGAAGATGCCTCCGATATACATGACACATTCAAATTTTAAAATTATTTTTCTATAGATAAGTACTAACCCTATTTTATTGTATTTTCTAGAAGTAAGTTACTAACAAAAATGGATCTGTTTGCTGTCCGTAAATAAAAACATAATAATAATAAATAATAATAAATAATAATAATAAATAATAATAAATAATAATAAATAATAATAAATAATAATAAATAATAATAAATAATAATAAATAATAATAAATAATAATAAATAATAATAAATAATAATAAATAATAATAAATAATAATAAATAATAATAAATAATAATAAATAATAATAAATAATAATAAATAATAATAAATAATAATAAATAATAATAAATAATAATAAATAATAATAAATAATAATAAATAATAATAAATAATAATAAATAATAATAAATAATAATCCCGCAGTCCTCGAAACAAAGCCGCCCAAAGGCTTTGTTTCGAGCCGACGGTGAATGGCGACACCACGGACCCCTATCCCGTGAGGGCTAAATGAGACCCTTTGACCCCCGGCTTGCCTTGACCGGCCGGCCGGTGGTGGGAATCGCAAGAGCTAAGCTCTAAGCTCCAGGATGGAAGTGTTAAAGGCATAAAGCCGCTAGTAGCGTTTAGTGAAAGTGCAGCACACCTCTCAACACCTTTAGCTATCCACGCCAATGTTGCCCCTCGGCGCCGACATAACGGTCCGCCTTTATGGGGGGCCCATTCAGTGTATAGCGAGTCACCACCAGCCTTAATATTTTGAAATGAGGCATAATTGGCGGGTGCCGTACCTCATCCCATAGACCATAAAACAGACATGAAGCAGCACGCATTCATAGCCATAATAAATTAATGTACCATCTTTTTATAGTTTTTCATCTCTCCATCCACAATTCATATAGTATATTCATAATTTATTTCATTTAATATTGTAAAAGGCCTCTTGACGTTGGCTTCGGCTCCGTCAATGCCTTCAAAAGGACCGGGTGATTTGCAGCCCGTGATGTATTATTGAATAAATAATAATAATTAACGGCAAGTAAATTTCTCACATACGATTCGCCGTTGGGATGATGGATATGGACTCTTGAGCCCATATCTTGATCTTGATCAACCCACGTTAAACACAGTTCTCGGCAGTTCTCGAACTATATGTAAAGTTGGTTGTTCAGAGGTTCCTTATGTAGTTTTTGATGGTGTAGCTATTCCATTTAGTAAAGAAGTCAGGAACAAGGGTTATTTTTGACGAGTATATGACATGAAAACCACAAATTAACTCTATCAGTCGGAAAATTTTTGCATCTGCAGCATCACCGAGAAGATTGCGTTACTTTTACTTTTACCTTTACCAAAGTTGCTCTTGCCCAATCTCTCTTGCTTCCTATCTTAGACTATGCCGACGCCTGTTATCTTGATCTCACGGAGGACCAGCTTAACAAACTTGAGCGCCTTCAAAACGTCTGTCTAAGGTTCATATATGAATTACGTAAATATGACCATGTCTCTCAATTTAGCGCTACGCTCAAGTGGCTTTCTATACGTTTTCGCCAAAATACAAACATCCTCTCCCTTCTTTACTCCGTCTTTTTTATCCCATTCTCACTATTTTATCGTATTTTAATTTCTCGGTAACTCGAGTTCTCACTCTCTAAGATCTGCTGAAAAATTATTGCCGAATGTACCAACACACAGCACCATAATCGATTTTTAAATTCCTTTCCATACCCGGTTGTCTGCATGAAATCGATTTTTAAATTCCTTTCCATACGCGGTTGTCTGGATGAAATCGTTTTTAGCGGTAAGACACAGAAACAAATTATAAGAATGAGTACGAATGGCGATTCGTACTCATTCTTATAATTTGTTTCTCGGGACCAAACGGGAGGCATAAACTCTCAAACAAAAAAATATTTTACCAACATAAGAATAAACAGTCGAATTGAGAACCTCGTCCTTTTTTATGAAGTCGGTTAAATAAGAATCATTCGAATCGGTTCACAAATAGCCGGAGTAATCGCGTAATATACATACAAAAAAAAACAACCGGTTGCACTCCGGGAGTGCCGGCAGAAGTGAAAACTTGAACACGTCATTTATACCGTCTTACGAATTTTCGATCAGGATACGTGACCTGACGCGAGTTTAACATTTCTTATCCATCCCACGATAAGTGCACAACGCCGCTAAATATGTTTTCACATTAAAATAATATCGTTTAAAAACTAAAAAAGAAACGACTTCAATGCCAATTTATTTTCAGTAAGTACCAATTTTGAGGTGTTTATCTCAATATCTCGGGAGATACTTATCAGACCTCGATAAAATTACCATGGTACTACACTTGGGATATCTGCTTTCCAACAAAAAAAAGAATAATCAAAATCGGTTCATACACGACGAAGTAATCCGCGAACAAACATAAAAAAAAAAACAAAAAAAATATATACTAAAATATATATACGGTCGAATTTAGATTAGAAACCTCCTCCTTTTTTTGAAGTCGGTTGAAAAACATACAAACGAATTGAGAACCTCCTTTTTTTTGGAAGTCGGTTGATAATAGGTAGAATAGAATAGAATATCATTTATTTACTTCAAAATGTTGGTACATAAGATGTTACATAATATGACTATTAGTGCCTTAAACATTTTGTCGCATTTGCGACATGTTAATTTTGGTAATAGTAAAAGTAGTCAACCGACTCCTAGTACTTATCACAATACAATTGTTCATTCATAATTATATTGAAATACGGGACTTATCGCGCTAAAACATAATTTTATTTACCTCGACGTTATATCGTCGATAAGTCCCGTATTTCAATATAATTATGTTGTAAATCGCGAAAGTTTAAAATTTACAATTGTTCATTGTTTCTGTTGGATACTCGCGAAGAAAGCCTGATGCTACTGCTTAGAGACGACACGCTACGGATATTTGACTGTGTAATGAGGGAATCGCCCCGGCCACCACTAGGATTAGAAACGGGAATATAGATAGGACTCACCAGCACCGCAGGCAGAAATATCCGCCGGAGTCTAAGTCTCCTGCCACCAGGATTTTCGTGACTTCTTCTTTTATACACAAAAACACACGCGCGTGTATGCACACGAACGACATCGGCCATATTGAAGCGCGCGCGGCGAGAGGGCGCGCGGCAAGTTTGAATTAGGAGGAGGAACGTGTCATTGGACAGGATTAATGTTACCAGGATTAGTATGTAGCCGTAACATATTCCCCCCACTTGAAATCTACTAAGATTTCACAGTATAAACCTAAAAAATATGTGCTCAAGACTATTACAAAACAGAACTAAACTGTAGCCTTACTACATTAAATTACTTAATTCTAAATTACCTAAAGATACGTTTAAACTATAATAGCTTAGGCATCAATAGGCAAAGGGCAAATCTTGACAACAGGTCGCCGAAAAACATTGCCATTCGCAGAGCGAAGCGTCACTACGCGGACTACGTTATCGCGACCAGGGTGCAATTGTTCTATTTTCGCCAGCCTCCAACACAACGTAGGTAACGTGGGTTCAATAATAATAACCAAATCATTGACCCTGATATTAGGGACACCTTTGAACCATTTGTTCTTTTGTTGAAGAGTATGTAAATAATCACGCTGCCAGATACGCCAAAACGATTGTGTTATCTTTTGAAGTAACTGCCAACGAGAACGCGGTGTTTTAACATCGATCATTGATGACTCGGGTATCGACACGAGTGGACCATTGGAAAGAAAATGTCCAGGTGTTAATACATCTGTTTCATTAGGGTCCGGTGATATAGCGCAAAGTGGGCGCGAATTGAGAATGGCTTCGATTTTCGTTAAAACCGTGCTCATTTCTTCATACGTCAGAATTTGAGTACCTACAACTCGCTTGAGGTGGTACTTGGTAGATTTGATGCCACTTTCATAAATTCCTCCGAAGTGAGGCGCACTCGGTGGATTAAATTCCCACTTGATGCCGCGGGTGGCAAACCCGTCCGCTATATCAGGATAGTGATCCTGCAATTCAGCTAGGATATTTTTCATAAGCCTATTTGCGCCAACAAAATTAGTTCCACAATCGCTGATAATCGTTTTACAAATACCACGACGTGAGACCATTCTATCTAGAGCAGCCAAGAAGGCTTCTGAGCTCAGCTCGGTAACTGCTTCTAGGTGCACCGCCTTCGTGCTAAGACACACAAATAAGCACACGTACGCCTTGAATGTGGGTGCCTTACGTCGACGACTCTCTTTTAGAAGAAAAGCACCGCAAAAGTCTATTCCGGTAGTTTCAAAACAACGACTAGGTTGTAACCTGGCGGCTGGAAGTTTGCCCATCTCAGGTTGACAAGGTACCGGCTTGACCTTGAAGCATTGTACGCATTTGGAGCATACTGTGCGAATGAGTAGACGACAACCTATTATCCAGAATTTCCGTTGGACCAACGACTGCAAAGTTCTGGGTCCACAATGCAGATACTTGATATGAAAATGTTCCACGATCAAGCGTGATAAAGCACAAGCTTTAGGCAACAGAAGAGGATGTAACGCACAAGCAGGCAAGTTGGCGTTAATGGAGACAGTTTTTGAATAGGTTTAGAGCAAACCTGATTATGAGCGACCTTTTCGAGCTCGTCTTGCAAGAAATTAGTTTGAGTGTACTTTACAAGCAACATCAAAGAAGAGTCAAGTTCGATGGTTGAAAGAGAAGAAAGCGTTCGATTCTCTTTCTTTCGCTTTATATTTGAGGAAAAGCGCATTACCCACGCGAGCACTCTTGTGACTTTAGGTAACGAGGAATATCTATTTAGTAGTTGACTTATTAAGTCATCTTCCGGAACCACCGTGAGAAGAGTTTGAACCACGGAAGGTTTCATTTCCGGTAAGTCAGTGTCCGGAGAAGGTAATTTTGATGGCCATTCCGATGGCGGTTTTGAAAGCCATGGAGGACCTGACCACCAGAGTGGATGCTCGACGAGTTCAGAACAGCTAATACCGCGACTACAGCAGTCCGCCGGGTTATCCTTGGTGGATACATAACTCCAACAGTGGATGTCGACCACATCGGTTATTTGAACCACCCGGTTTGCAACAAACATTTTTAGTAAATGTGGCGGCGTTTTCAACAAGGCCAATGTGGTGGTGCTGTCTGAGTATGCTCGGATTGAGTCAATACGTAATTTGACGTTGAGCAAATCATACATATGACTCAAAACCCGAGATAGCAACACTGTGGCACACAACTCGAGCCTATTTACTGTCGTAGGTTTCAAGGGTGCTACCTTGGACTTTCCTATCAACCGGCGAGAGACGGTGGCGCTTGGCGTCACCGCACACAAATATACACAACAACCGTAGCCCTTAGAGGAGCCGTCACAAAATCCGACTAAATGAATTTGAATGGGATTTGTTGGAAGCACTCTACGTGGCAATTTGATTCGTTGAATGTCATGCAAATTTGCAGCTATAACATGCCATCGCTTGGCTAAGTCATGAGGCATGGGTTCGTCCCAATCTAAATTCAGTTTCCACATGTCCTGCAATAGTAACTTAGCAGAGAAAATCAACGGGGAAATCCAGCCAAGAGCATCGAAGATTCTCGCAGTGATCGAGAGTATTGACCTTTTGGTAAATTTTATATTAAATGTATCCGAAAAGGAATACGAGAAGTTGTCACTCGAAGGATCCCACTGGATACCTAAAATCTTGATAAATTCCTGACCACCTTCGTCGAAGGTCTTAGGAGTTTGACAATGCTCAGGAGGAATATCAGCTAACAATTCGGAATTGTTTGAACTCCATTTCCGAAGTTCGAATTGACCTTGAGCCAACAAAGAAGTCAAATCCTTTTTTAATTGCATGGCTTCTTCTAAAGAAGCGCAGCCAGTAGTAACGTCATCCATAAATGTATCTTCTCGAAGAACCTCGGCGGCACGAGAAGAATACTCCGACCCGTGATCGTCGGTTAACTGACGCAGAGTGCGGATAGCCAAGTATGGAGAGCTACTGACGCCGTATGTGACAGTGGCCAACTCATATTCGACGAGTGGTGCGTTAGGTTGGTCACGCCACAGAATGTGTTGGTAGGACCTGTCTTCAGGTCGAACGAGAATTTGCCGGTACATTTTACAAATGTCCGCAGTGAAGACAATAGTATGCAGTCGAAACCTTGTGACTAAATCGATTATGTCGATTTGAAGTTTGGGTCCGACATGAACTATATCATTTAAAGACTTATTGACGGAAGTCTTGCTACTGGCGTCAAAGACGACGCGCAGACGTGTAGTAGAACTTTCGGGTCTGACTACACCGTGATGAGGTATAAGATACCTTGCCTCAGTAGACGAAGCGACTGCTGGTTGCATGTGACCAAGGTCTTCGTACTGACGCATGAAGTCCGCGTATTCAGATTTTAAATCAGAATCACGCTCGAGACGTCTTTCTAAATTTAGAAAGCGATTTAAACTGCAACGACGAGAATCACCAAGAGAAGGAGCATCATCCTTCAACATGAGAGGAACAACGTAACGACCTTCAGGAGTTCGGTAAGTACTTTCTCTGTATTTCTGTTCGCAGACATCATCTTCGGGAATCGAAATGGCAGGACGTGGCGGTTCTTCAATCTCCCAGAACCGTTTTACAATATCATCGAGAACACACGTGGCTGTAAGAAGTGACGTCATCGGTTGGGATACCGCCCGCGACAAGGAGTGGTGTAAGAGCTGACCGCTAATAACCCACCCGAACACACTATCAAGCGCGCAAGGTAAGCCCGGACCTGGCGAGTAACGAGCGCCGGTATATATTTGGTCGAAACACTCGACTCCTAACAAAAGATCCACAGAACTAGATCGATGAAAATTGTCATCCGCTAAATCGAGATGAGAAAATTGATCGTGTACCACCGCGGGTAACGGAGAGGAAGGCATCGATGTGGTGATTTTAGGTAACACCACAAAGGACAACTCGAATGTGGGAGTATCACTTTGACGCGGCATAATCGAGCAAAAAGTAACACCCTTTATATCGAGTACCGAACTTTGACCTAAACCGGTAACATTCATTTTACATTTCTGGATATGTAACCCAAGTCGACGAGCACACGAAACTGTTATAAAGGAATCCATCGAACAGCTGTCAATAAGGGCGCGCGCACACTGCAGCGAACCATTCGCATGACGTACGCGTACTACCGCGGACCCCAGTATTTTAGTACTCGGAACGTTTGAGTCTCCCACGCATGGCGCGGTTGCAGCGCTTGTGAGCGCCGTGCTTGAATTAGTAATCTTATTTTCCGTTTTATCATTAGAACGAGATGTAGACTGCTTGTCTATATGTAACAACGTGTTGTGTTTAGAAGCACAAAGTAAACAACTATTGTTACTGTTACAACTGTTCGCCTCGTGACCCGCTCGCAAACAATTAAAACAAAGTTTTAATTCCATCACTAACTGCCGACGCGGCTGAACATCCAATGATTGGAATTTTGCACATCGATAGATCGAGTGTGAGGATTGGCAACACGGGCAAACTAGTTTACGCTCGTTTTGCGACGAAGACGCGACTAAAGTTGTTTTTGCTTGTTGCGTGAATTTATTTTTAGTATTCTTATTATTGCGAATTTGTCTATTTACCGGAGTAGAAGGAGAAACAGACGCGGTTTGACTCACTTCTAATATTTTAATATAATTTTGCAGGTATTTTATTAAATCGTCAAACGTAGGTATCTCGCTCGCATTCTGCAACTCGAACCGTTGACGAGTCTCGCAGTCCAGTGCACGCGAAGCGATGTAAAACAATAAAAAATCAGTAAGGTTGTGAATCGACAGCGACCGCAATGCGTTTACATTTTCGTATAATATATTTAATAAGCTCGTTAAATTATCGAGTGACGGCTTATTTATTTTACTAGCGTTGACTAGCTTATCAATATACGCGGTAGCCAGAACTCGCTTATTATCGTACCTATCGAGCAAAGCCTGGTAAACTATACTATAATTCGCGGCCGTGACAGGTAAACCTTTCGCTATAGTTGAGGCGAAACCAGACAAGCATGAGTTCAGATAATGGAACTTTTCCGCATCGGATAGCGTAGCGTTGAAGTGGATTAAAGACACATAACTGTCTTTAAAACTTTGCCAGTTTTCTATGTTTCCGTCAAACTTCGGAATTTCCAGTTTGGGTAATTGAACGCGAGGACTCGGAGTCTCCTGCACTGGAACACTAGCATTAGAACTGCTACTTGTCACTGATAACATTGAATCCGCGAACTCGACCACGGCATAATACAACTCGTCAAACGCTAATAACGTTGCATTATCAATCATTGATTTTGGTCGCAAAGTTATTTCCAACTTGTTTATACGGTCGTTGACCTCGACAAAATTTTCTTTTGTTTTTTCGACAGATTTATATCTACTACGAAACGACGATAATTTAGATTTGTCGGTTGTAGCCACCTTAGACAAATCGAACAATATTTGCATACACGAGAATTCATATTCACGTCTTTTAATGAGAGATTGTAATTCGGCTTCTATCTTGTCTGTCATTATTGAATCTTTTTATAATACAATATATTTCGATAACAAGATCAGTACAAAGACGAAACAAATTAACTAGGTACTTAATACAAACAAAGCTGCGTAAGCTATTATAATTTACTAGGCGTTAGTAAAATTATAGAATAGTTAATACGAGAAATATTTGTAGCTGATAGGTAGGTAGGTAAATTTATCTGCAAGATATACGAAATACAGGTTACGTATTTATGTAGTATGTAAATATTACAGTAAATTCAATGGTTTTAAGTTTGAACTAACACTTTACACTCTTAGTGAATCAGACGTACCTAACAATTAAGACCTATTAAATCTTTACCTAGCCTAGACTCGAGCACACATTAATTAAATCTACTGTTTGACAACTAAGTTGCAACATCAGGCTTTCCTCGCAATAGGTGAAGTAGAATGTCTGACAACAATAGGATTGAAACAGATTAGATTATATTTTATACTGGAGTAGGTCTGTCGGTAAGTTTATTAAAATAGATAGTAGGTAGATTATAAAGTAACTCGAAGGAACGTTCGCCCGGGTGAACCGCGCCTCGACCGGCCGCTGCCGGTAGGTAGGTATGTTCGAACAGCGAACGACAATACGATGAGATATCAACAACATTACGAGATTCTATGAGTTTTGTTACAATACAATGTAAACAATATTGACTATTTGATGTTTTTAGTGTAGCTAAATAACAAAATAGCATTGATTGTTTGAACTAGGGAATATGGCGATTATTATTATTACAAGTAAACACTAGTGATTTAGACTTGTAATCAACAAAGATGAGGACTTAGTCCTCACAGGAGGCACCATGTATGTTGGATACTCGCGAAGAAAGCCTGATGCTACTGCTTAGAGACGACACGCTACGGATATTTGACTGTGTAATGAGGGAATCGCCCCGGCCACCACTAGGATTAGAAACGGGAATATAGATAGGACTCACCAGCACCGCAGGCAGAAATATCCGCCGGAGTCTAAGTCTCCTGCCACCAGGATTTTCGTGACTTCTTCTTTTATACACAAAAACACACGCGCGTGTATGCACACGAACGACATCGGCCATATTGAAGCGCGCGCGGCGAGAGGGCGCGCGGCAAGTTTGAATTAGGAGGAGGAACGTGTCATTGGACAGGATTAATGTTACCAGGATTAGTATGTAGCCGTAACAGTTTCAAATTAATCTATTACAAATGTCACACATCTATAATATAGTAGATAATAATATAGTAGGTAAGTTTGTACCTTGTATGTCTTGTCCACTTTAGTGTTGGAAAATCGAATGATATCCAGCGTGAGATTCAAAAATTGTTTTGCCATCGGCAGACGATGATGTCGCACATTCGAATGGGTTTCGTGTCTCCAATACGTAGCCACTGTCAGGTTGAACAGACCTGCCAAATTTAAAAATAAACTGGCCGAGTGCAATTTGGACTCGCACTCGTAGGGTTCCGTAACGCAGTAAAGTATAATATTATTATTAATAAACTGGCCAAGTGCAAGTCGGACTCGCACTCGTAGGGTTCCGTAACACACTACAGTATTTTATAAGATCGAGCAAAAAATACCACTATCATTTTTCGCCAGCAAAAATAATAATTAATAAACATTTTATTTCTTATAACGCCATCTAACGTCTAACAAAGGTGTTAGGGATCGACATTTCAATATAACGCCATCTATGGGACGTTTACCTAACGAAGCATTCATAGATTGCGTGAAATGCCGATAAATACACGTTTCTTGTATGGGGACCCTCTATTATTTTTAACTTTATTCTGTTTTTAGTATTTGTTGTTATAGCGGCAACAGAAATACATCATCTGTGAAAATTTCAACTGTCTAACAATCACGGTTCATGAGATACAGCCTGGTGACAGACGGACAGACAGACAGACAGACAGACAGACGGACAGCGGAGTCTTAGTAATAGGGTCCCGTTTTACCCTTTGGGTACAGAACCCTAAAAACGGTTGTACATTCACGGGTTTTTTTATCGGAATTGCTCCGACCAGTTACGTGCCGAAGCTCGTTGCGCGAGGAGCTTGCGGAAGACGTGGCTCCCAGAAGAAGGACATCGAACATGTTCGAAACTGGTCGGAGCAATTCCGATAAAAAAACCCGTGAGTGTACAACCGTTTTTAATAATAATATTATGTGTAATCCTCACGATACATTTAATAATCAAACAGTAGAGTATTTTATAACTATGATTTTTAGCAAGGCAGATATTTTCACTAACGTGTAGAGTTTGGGAAGTTAGAGCTTGTACAGTTAGTGCGTGTATAGTTAGAAGCTTGGCTCTAAATAATGATCTGATAACTTTTTGACTGTGCGAGCTGCATGGTCTCGTCTTGGCTACATTTTACATTTTTTTTTTGTATTATAGAGTATATTACTTGTTAGTAATACGTCCCTATTGTAACTACAATCTAGCCTTTTCGGCTAATAAGCAATTTTACTTTAGCCTAAACTGTATACATAAACTACACTAAGAATGTGTGTCCATTGACACTTTTCTTATTGTCTCTAATAAAGATGTATACACATTGTTCAAGTGTTCATACGTATAGCACTATTAGCACTTTATCACTAAACTTTATTTTTATACACTAGTTCGAACGGTTTTGTCCGCTTAAGTCTTCTTACTGTGGTGACACAGTTTAGGTCGTGGTAACACCTACCGCGAGTACGGCGAGGCGAGCTCTTTAGTCGTCCCTTATCCCTCGCCGCGGTAGCGCACGCGGTTGCGCACGTCGCATACGCAACGTTTATATAGATAAATAATATCAGTGTAACTTACATACTCGTAATTAAAAGGAATAAACAGTTAAAAGTGCTCAGTGACTTTACTTTACCAACACCCTAGCTCACTCAGTATAGAGATAGGACCTCTCCATGTAGCCGCCAATATACCGACGCCTTATAATAACGAAAGGCAGGTAAAGTGGTGACCCCGACGTGATCTTACTGAGTGGGCAATAAAGGGCAAAGTGCTACAGGGACGGCTCATTAAGTGCACTGCGGCGAGGTTAATCTACTGAATCAAATGACTGAAGAAATTGAAGAGCAGACGGTCAGCACCATCGCTGTTTCAGCGCGCATACCAGAGTTCTGGCAGGATGTTCCGCGTCTTTGGTTCATCCAAGTGGAGGCCGTACTTGGGCCACAGAAGATATCAGACGAGTCCAAGTACCACATGGTCGTCGCAAAACTGGGTAAGGAGGTGATTACGCAGGTCACTGACATCCTCACCAAGCCACCTGAGACTGCGAAGTACGAGGCGTTAAAATCTCGTCTTCTTTCCATATACGAGGAATCCGAGAGCAGGCAGGTCCAGAAGCGCATAAGCGAAATGGAGCTTGGGGAACAGAAACCATCACAGCTGTTGAGGAGAATGCAGGATTTGGCCAGAGGTAAAGTGTCTGACGACACACTTTTGATCTTGTGGCAGAACCACTTACCATCATCGGTGCGAGGTGTCCTGGCAGTGGCTGACGCGAAGGATATCTCCACGCTGGCGTCCATCGCGGATAAGGTCATGGAGACCGCCAGACCCGTCCACTCCATTGACAAAGTGGACCAAGGAACGTCAGTTGATTTAGTTGCTGAGATCCGGAGTATATCAGAGCGTTTGAAGAATATAGAGTGCGACCGATCGAGATCCAGAAACAGGAGTCAGTTTACCAACCGAGAGAGGTCACGTTCCCGCAGGCGTAGTACTGGACGACGGCGTACACCAGCAGACCCGTCGTGGCTATGTTCGTACCACTATCGCTATAAACACAGGGCACATAAGTGCGTGGAGCCGTGTAACTGGAAAAAGCGTAGTGGCCAGCAGCAGGAAAACTAGATGCGGTGCAGGCAACGACGGCGGCAAACACCTGCACCCCACACGTCAACTACCGCCTCAGCGTACAGGATAGAAAAACAGGTTTTAATTTTTTAATAGACAGTGGAGCTAACGTATCCGTATTCCCAAGGTATTTACATAATAAAAAGTGTAACTACAGTGACTGTGAACATTATAAACTATACGCTGCAAACGGAACGGAGATAACGACTTACGGGTTACACATGTTAGAGCTAGATTTACGTTTGCGTAGGAGTTTCAAGTGGTTGTTTATAGTTGCGGATGTTAGGCAACCTATAATTGGCGCAGACTTTTTAGTAAAATATAAATTATTAATAGACTTAAGCGGTCGTAGATTACTAGATCAGGTTACAAACTTAAATGTAGTTGCGACTTTATCTAGCTCGTGTGAACCGACATTGAAAACGGTGGATGATAGTCATCCTTATTACGATGTGTTAGCTAGATACCCTGACATTACTAAGCCTTTCTGTTTCAAGGGAGCGCCCAAGCACAGCGTATGTCATCATATAGAAACTACGGGACCACCAGTGCATGCGCGTGCGCGTCCTTTACCACCAGATAGGTATGTCAAGGCTAAGGCAGAGTTTCAGCTTATGCTGGATTTAGGGATATGTCGACCTAGTAAGAGCCCTTGGTCGTCCGCATTGCATATTGTACCGAAATCTGATGGGAAGATAAGAGCATGCGGAGATTATAGAAGGTTAAATGCAGTAACGAAACCAGATAGATATCCGGTTCCTAGGCTTCAGGATTTTACCTATGTCGCGTCTAATAAAAAGGTATTTTCGAGGCTAGATTTAAATAGAGCTTACAATAATATCCCAATAAAAGAAGAGGACATTCCGAAGACGGCTGTTGTGACCAGTTTTGGTTTATTTGAATGGCTTGTGGTTCCATTCGGTTTGTGCAACGCTGCACAAACTTTTCAGAGATTTATGGATCATAGCGTCCTACAGGGATTAAATTATATTTTTGTGTACGTCGATGACGTAATCATAGCCAGTGACGATATTTTTCAGCACCGTCAGCATTTAGACGAGGTATTTAGCCGACTAAATGATTTTGGATTAACTATAAATGTTTCTAAATGTTGTTTTGGACAGGAAAAGTTAGACTTTCTAGGCTACGAGGTATCTTCCGAAGGTATTCGACCACTGCAGGACAAGGTCAAGGCCATCGTCGAGTTTCCAAAGCCGACGACAGTAGAGGAGCTACGGAGGTACTTAGGTATGTTGAATTTTTATCGGTCACATATGCCTCACGCAGCCGAACAACAGAAGGAGATGAGTCGTTACCTGCATAACTCGAAACGTCGAGATAAAACCAAGGTCGAGTGGACTAAGGAGGCAGAGGAAGAATTTGAAAAAAGTAAGACTCATTTACAGGATGCTGTACTATTGTCTCATCCCTCGGCAGATACGCAACTAGCGCTCATGACAGACGCATCTAACACCAGCGTGGGCGCGGCGCTACATCAGAGAGAAGGTAATACGTGGAAACCTTTAGGATTTTTCTCTAAAAGGCTATCTGAGGCACAAAAAAAATACAGTACGTACGACAGAGAATTATTAGCCGTATATTTGGCAATAGTTCATTTTCGTCATATGGTAGAAGGTCGTGATTTGGTCGTATATACGGACCATTATCCCCTTACGTACGCATTTACTAAAATCGGTAGCGAGAAGGAAACACCACGTAGAGCTAGACAAATAATGTTCATAAGTGAATTCACCACCAATATAAAGCACGTGGCAGGTGATTTAAATAAAGTAGCTGATTGTTTAAGTAGAATTGAAACAATAACGAGTCCAACCGTTATCGATTTTGCAGACCTAGCGCGTGCGCAGGAAACCGATAACGAGCTTAACACTATGTTACATGACACGCGCGAGTCAAGCAATAAGTTGCAACTCAAGCGAGTCACGTACCCCGGTTGTGAGAATCCTATCGTCTGCGAAATGTCCGAGGATAGGGCTAGACCGTACCTACCAGAAAAATATCGTCGTGTAGCTTTCGATGCGGTACATACCCTAAGTCATCCAGGCATTAGAACTACTAGGCGACTTATGGCAGATAGATATTTTTGGGCAGGAATGAATAGAGATGTAGGGAGTTGGGCCAAGACGTGTGTACATTGTCAACGTGCCAAAGTACAAAGACACACGGTATCGCAATTAGGTACAATCGAACGGGCAGACAAACTAAGGCACGTTCACATAGACATAATCGGTGCGCTGCCTACGACTTCTGAAGGTTACAGATATTGCGTAACGATGATTGATAGATTCTCAAAATGGACCGAAGTAGTTCCGGTTAAGGATATCACAGCTCAAACTATCGCAAAAGCATTTTATGAGGGTTGGATAGTGAGGTATGTTTCTTGTACTTATTTGAGTAGCGACCAAGGAACTCAATTTGAGTCTAGTCTTTTTAGACAATTAATGGCCATTATGGGTATCCATAGGATTCGCAGTAGCCCATACCACCCTCAGAGCAACGGTGCTATAGAACGTTTCCATCGCAGCTTTAAACAGGCTCTAATGGCTCGCATCAACCAAAACTCGTCCTCATGGCTCGATGAGATAGGTACAGTTTTGTTAGGGTTGAGAGCGGCAGCGCGGACTGACACGGGAGTCAGCGCAGCAGAACTATTGTACGGTACTACTATTAGATTACCTGGAGACTTTTACGAAGTGAGATCTAAAGATGTGATAGATAGTTCAGATAGTTATGTTCATAGGTTACGAGAAATTATCAGAAATTATAGACCCGTCACTCGCCCTAATGTAGATTCACGTAAAGTTTTTATTCACAAGGACCTGAAGGTTTGTGACTATGTGTTTGTTAGGAATGACACCGTACGAAGGTCCTTACAACCTCCGTACGACGGTCCTTATAAAGTTCTAAAAAGGCGTGACAAGGTATATTGCGTCTCGATAAACGATAGACAGGTTAACATATCGATAGACCGTCTAAAACCAGCGTACATGTTAGAAAGCACAAGTGAACCCACTTGGCAGGCTTTGTTCCATCAAGCACCCACCACCGGGTTAAATCATTGCGGTAATCTCACGAGTAAAGACGATGACGTAACTCGTACAAGGTCTGGTCGGTTGATAAAAAAACCAGTTAGATTTAGACTATAAGTACATTTCATGTAACTGTTAATTAAGTTAGATGCTTACGCTGCTAATGCTTAAGGTTGCATTGTCAATTTATGTTAATAATTAATTTTGTTTACTTCACACATTTATGTTAATGAGTATTAGTAATTTGGAATCATTTGTACTTTAAGATTTGTAGCAGCAGTACATGATTATAATTATGGGCAAGAACCAAAGTAAAGAGCAGGTTGTGATAGCCCAATCAGGTGCCAACGTATCTGGTATAGAAACTCAGCTGGCACAGTTTAGCATTTTAATGGGAGCAGTATTGATCGTAGTGATGGTGATTGCAATATTTTGTTGCTACAGGAAGTGTCAGAATAGAGCAAAGAAATGGTTATTCCGGCAGATTATAGCTGCAGCCCCGGCTGCAAGGGCAGTTCCGCCGGCTACACCACTACCACATCCTAAAATCGTGGTATCGTGAGTAATGTAATATGAAAAATTTAGTTATATGATTTTAGAGGTAATATGTTACATAACTTACTTCGCTAAAATGTTATTTTCATTAAGAATTGGTTGACATGCACATATATTTCATAACAGTACATAAAGTTTATATTTTTTTCTGACATTATTATTGTTTTATGATCTTGATTTTTTTCAAGTTAATATATAATTATTTTCTTATTTTTCACTGTGCATTATTTTTAAGGTGAAACTTCAGATATTTTTTATACTTTTTACGTAAGATTATATACATTTAGACCAGACAAAAATTTTGTATAACTTTGTAATGTCGTAAAAAACTGTTTCACATTTCGTAGTTGTAATTCCAGTAAAAAATTTTACGTATGTGTAATACGTGAAATCTTAAAGTGTATGGGTTATATCATAGTTATCAAATCTCCCCCTTGTAAACGTTGAAGTTAGTATACTGTGGTAAAATAAGTGTATGTTTAAGGCATATTACATTGTAAAGCGAGTTGGAATGCTTCAAGGTAAGCGCAGCAACAGCGGACGCAAGTGATCGGATTACAGTTGTAGATGCGAAGTAAGCATTCCAGCGAGCTGACTACTGGGTAGGCATGCACAATGTAATTTATTGAAAGGTACTTCAGTACTTATGTTTTTCATGCGACTTCACTCAAAAAAAAAAAATTTTTTTTTTAGAAAAAGGGGAGGATT
The DNA here is from genome assembly GCA_954871355.1 of Cabera pusaria. Taxonomy (NCBI): domain Eukaryota; kingdom Metazoa; phylum Arthropoda; class Insecta; order Lepidoptera; family Geometridae; genus Cabera; species Cabera pusaria. The sequence goes on along the minus strand of OX940912.1, from coordinate 1,991,917 downwards.
AATGTGGTGACACAGTTTAGGTCGTGGTAACACCTACCGCGAGTACGGCGAGGCGAGCTCTTTAGTCGTCCCTTATCCCTCGCCGCGGTAGCGCACGCGGTTGCGCACGTCGCATACGCAACGTTTATATAGATAAATAATATCAGTGTAACTTACATACTCGTAATTAAAAGGAATAAACAGTTAAAAGTGCTCAGTGACTTTACTTTACCAACACCCTAGCTCACTCAGTATAGAGATAGCACCTCTCCATGTAGCCGCCAATATACCGACGCCCTATAATAACGAAAGGCAGGAAAATTACTATGTTTGTATGGTCAAGGAGCTGGATTGCCTCGACATTCACATGATGGTGAAGTCTTTTTTCGTGAGCTTCTGCATACTTTTGGACAATTTTGACGACGGCCTCAATTTTCAGGTCCCGATGTAGATCGTCATTTCTGATGTACCAAGGGACCATTGCGATTTCTCTCAATACTTTATTCTGGAACCGCTGTATAATTGATATATTGCTGTTTTTGGTACAGCCCCATAACTGTATACCATAGGTCCATACTGGCATTAGGACTTGCTTGTATAATAATAATTTGTTTTGTATTGACAACTTAGACTGTTTGCCAAGTAGCCAATACATTATTTTGTACCGTAGCTCTAATTCTTCCCTTTTCTTCTTGACGTGTGCTTTCCAGCGCAGCTTGACGTCAAGGGTCATGCCAAGGTATTTGGCCGTATTATGGTAGGGGATTTGGTTCCCGTTGATAATGACTGGGCAATAGTTATGTTTTTTGTTACTAAAATCTATATGTATTGATTTAGATTCGTTCAGTTTGATTTTCCAGTGTCTTGTCCAATCGTAGATTTGATCAACAGCTTTCTGGACTTTTTCTGATGCTTATGCATGGGTACTTCCTACAGCCATTATCGCAGTATCATCAGCAAACGTCGCTATGTGTTAGTTTCTGGCTCTGGAATATCGCAAGTGTAGAGAAGGTACAGGACCGGACCGAGAACACTTCCTTGCGGTACTCCAGCTTTTATTTCCTTGACGTCAGAGTATGAATCTTCATGCCTTATTCTGAATACTCTATTAGAGATGTAGGATTCAAGAATATCTGCAAAGAATCTTGGTAGACTCTTTCGTAGCTTATATACAAGGCCCTCGTGCCAAACTTTATCGAAAGCTTGTGCCACATCTAAGAATATAGTTGAGCAGACCTTTTTGTCTTCCAGTGTCTTTTCAATAATATCTGTGATTCTGTGTACTTGGTCAATTGTGGAATGTTTTTCTCGGAAACCAAATTGGTGTTCTGGAATAAGTTTAGCTTCTTCTAATATCGGCTTCAATCTTTTTAAGAGTAACTTTTCAAAAAGCTTCGACATTACGGGGAGCAGAGATATTGGTCTGTATGACGTAGTTTCATTGGGTGGTTTTCCTGGTTTTACTATCATTATAACTTCAGCTACTTTCCATAAGTAAGGCACATATTTCAATTTAGATTGAAGCATTGATTAAGGTGGTTAATTTAACAACCGCTTTTTTTGGAAGGTTGTGTAGTATTTGTCCTGATATAAGGTCATAACCAGGAGCTTTACGAGGAATTATAGTATATTTTATTTGTCTAATAATTTCTTTAGGTGTCGCTAGTTTAAAGCTAGTTTCTTCTTCTTGGAGACTTTCATCATCCTGTAGAAGTGAGCTATGTTCTCCTTCATTTGGTTGAAAAATAGTTTCAAGGTGGGTAGCAAATCTTGCTGCTTTTTGCTCGTTACTAACTGCTCATCTGCTATTTATATCCTTTGGAGGTGGAACTTGTGCAACTGGCCGGCTTAGATTCTTTGTAGCTTTCCATAGTGAATAATCCGTGGTACGCTCACTAGTTACATTTTGTAAATAGTTATTTGTGTAGTCATCATTGTGTTCTTGAATCATCATTGTTGTTCTTTTCGTAAGATTATTAAGTTTTCTCTTATCTTCTGGACATCTTGAGTGGTGCCAGATTTTCCTTTGTTTCCGTTTTTCCGTTATAAGGTTCAATATAGATGTTGGATATGTGTTACTTTTAGATTTCTTACAAATGTCTGGTGTATTTTGCCACGCTGTTTGTTGTATGTCATGAATAAATTGTTCTAGTTCAGCATCAAGTTGTTCTGTGGTCTTAAGGGGCACCTTAAGATTTATTCGACGGTCTAAAATGATTTTAAAGCTTTCTCAATCAGTGTATTTGTTGATTATAGTTGGTGCTGTTTCTTTGGTGATAACGCTCTCACTAATTTCTAAGTATATAGGAGAGTGATCTGAGTTCATATCGTAGCTTTGATACGTTCTGGTGTAAGCTGATGAGATGTTCTTTATAATAAAGAAATCTATAAGATCTGGAATTTTATTAGGGTCTGTTGGCCACTATGTAGGTAGGCCAGATGATTCTACTTGACATTTTGTATCCTTTACAGCGCATAGCAGTTCTTTGCCTTTAGTAGTGGTAAGTCTAGAACCCCAATAAGTATTTTTAGCGTTAAAATCTCCTCCTAGTACAAACCTGTTTCCCAGGCTCTTCAGGAATCTGCTATAGACATCTCTTTTTATATTATGCCGAGGGGGGCAGTATATTGATGATATTGTTATTATATACGATCTAGTTTTAAGACATATCGCTACTGATTGTATTTCTCTCAATTCGTATTTGCTCTTTTCATAGTGATTGAGGTTTTCTTTAACAATAACAGCACTACCCCCTCTTGCAGTGTTATCTGGGTGCAGGGCGTGGTATATTTTGTAGCCTTTAAATGTAATGTGAGATTGCTTTGTGAAGTGTGTTTCAGATATTAAACACACGTCAATATTTTCTATGTCTAGGATTACTTGAAGTTCTCTCTGGTGTTTCTGTAACCCATTTGAATTCCATGTCATGATTTTAAGTGGCTTATTCATTTTCTTATTTTCGAAGTAGCTGTTTTAGTGCTATACTCTATTTTCTTCAATCTTTCGTCAAATGATAACATAAGCTTTAATATGTCATCTAGTTTTTTGTCCGGATTATTATTTGTGTGGGTCTCCCGAGGGGTGTTTGATTGGGCTCCTGCTGCTTTGAGCGTAGGAAATGTTTGCACTAAATTTCGTGTTTTTAACCGAAAGAGGTTTGTTATTACTAAGTTCACGAGGCTTTTCAGTGCGTACTTCAATATGGCGTGCTTTCGAACTATTTTTATTTTTTTTGTTCCGAAGGATTTGTATCTCCTTGGCTACAATACATCCTCTGTAGTTGGCTGGATGTGGAGATCCACAGTGAACACATTTTGGTTTTTCGTCCTTTGGTTTTTTGCAATTCAGCGTGAGATGTTTCCCTGTGCATTTTACACATCTAGGTTCTTTGAAGCAGTATCTCTGCGTATGTCCATAGGCTTGACATCTCTTGCATTGAGGTACAAGTTGAGTGGTCTTAATTGACTGGATTTCAACTTTACATCCCATTATTGTCTTTAGATTGAAAATATTTTTAATGTCTTCTTCTTTGGAAAAAGTAAGCATAAACATGTTGAGTGGTTGTTTACTCTTCCAACTCAATTTATTGACTGCTTCTATAATTTTCAATCCTTTATTTTGAAGGTCTTCAACAATTTTCTCTGGTTTGCACGTGGAGTGTAGTTTTTTCGCCATAACTCTAATAGGCCTCTCTTGCTTATTTTCGTATGAGTGCCAAACACGGTCACTGAGGCTAAGCGCCTTTGTTAAAGCCCTATACGATTCTTCATTGTAAGTATTAATTTTAACGGAGTCCGGAGTCCGGAGTCCATTTAGCATTTTAATAGTAAATGCTTCGGGTGGCTGCTGTTTAGACAGAAACTCGTATAGGCTTTGGTAATCTACAACCCCGTCTACTATTATTGGTGGGGGCTGGGGAATTTTTTTCATTTTAACTTGAACTTCATTATCTTTTTGTGATTCTTCATCCTGAGTGTCTTGGGAGGGTGACATATTCAATTTTCTTTTTTTCCTAGACTTATTTCAATGTCTGATCCATTTAGTTTCTTGGGCAAGCTCTTCCTCGTCTGTGTTATATTCAGCACAGGATTCAGGAGCCTTCTTAATTGGGGGTGCATGTGCACTTGATTCCGCAAGGCATTTTAACTGCTTTTGCAGTATCTCTATTTGACTGGTTAGATCATCGACGAGGCTTTTTAATTTTTGGCGCTCTTGTCTTTCTGCACTGTAACGTTCGTATAGTATACGTTCGAGTTTTGTGGTTAACTCGATTGTTTCTTGTTCCGGAGAAAGCAATGCCATTATTAAAATGGTAAGTGTATACTCACCTTAACAATAAAAGTCAATGTTGACCGCGCACTATATTTTATATTATAGGTCATAATCGCGAAGTGGCCGCGTCTTGACGCAGCGTTGTTATGATGCGTAAGCACTTTACTGTAGGTACGCGGAGTACGCGCGATCGTGAATCACAACTGTTCTCGACAAAAATCGAACGATCACTGTCATTTTACATGATAATGTTTTTGGTGGGATATAATTTAATTTTACATTTTATAATGTGCTATAGTTTGACAAATGATTCGTTTTAGGGTTCCATAGCCGAATAGCAAAAAAACGGAACCTTTATAGATTCGTCATATCTGTCTGTCTGTCTGTCCGTCCGTTTGTCGCAGCCACTTTATTCTGAAACTATAAGGACTACGCCGTTAAAACTTGGTAGGTAGGTGTATTCTGTGAACCGCTTTACGATTTTTATACAAAAATAAAAAATATATACATTAAACTGAAACTAATTTTTTTTTCATTAAACCAATACGTGCGTATACGTATCTATGAACAGGTCAAAAAATGTAAAAAAAATAAATGCTATAGGTAGATCTCAACTAAAACTTTTAATAATAATTGGTTTGAACGAGATACAGTCAGCAGTTTTTGAGATATAGCGACCGCAAATTTTCATACAAACACTATAAAAAACAAAGTTAATTTATTGGTGGTAAATAAATACTTTACTGTATCACGGAACTCTACGAGTGCGAGTCAGACTTGCACTTCGCCAGTTTTTTTATGTACAGTTTATTTTTTATTTTTATTTTTTTACTTCAATACACGGGTACGGATTCAAAGTCTCCTTTGTTAAAGTCGGTAAAAAAACTTACCTATCAGTATTATCCATGATATTAGAGACATAATATGTAAACAATAATTATTGTTACTTTTTAAATACTAATAATATATTCTATTAGCAATATTGGTACGATAATGGAAATACATTTCTTTTATGTTTCTTCATTAATGTCACAGGTACTACATAAGTAGGTAATTAATCATTTTATCACCCTTGAGAATAATCGATTGTGGGTTGCGTGTAATTAATATAATTTATAGAACAGTGTGTGTGATCTAAACCCCCACTTTACGCTTTTCCGCTTTTTAGGGTTCCGTACCCAAAGGGCAAAACGGGACCCTATTACTAAGACTCCACTGTCCGTCTGCCTGTCTGTCTGTCTGTCCGTCTGTCACCAGGCTATATCTCATTAACCATGATAGTTAGACAGTTGACATTTTTGACAGATGGTGTATATTGTATTATTCTGTTGCCGCTAGAACAAAAAATACTAAAAACAAAATAAAGTTAAAAATTAAAGGGGATCCCCATACAAAAAACCTGTTTTTAAACTCCATCTATCTAATTAGTTTCGGCAAAATGACATACATGGCGCTAGTAAACGAGCCCCGTCTTTCTAGATCGCGACCAAACCAAATATTCTTGGTAACATGAATTAATATATGAGGTTGAAACTCTGTTATGTAACGTATTGTACGAATCCCTCCGTAAGTGTGCGATAAGAGACGCGATGCTGACTCGCACTTGGCCAGTTTTATTCGCTTTTCCGTGACAACGGAAAAGCGTAGCGTAAGCCTAAACTGCGGGTTTATATCACACTGCTATCTATAAAATAATATACGATACTCGTGACTTAAGAGCGTACGCGGGGTGCAGTTTTCCATACAAACGTATTACCTGGTTCCTTCCTGGAAAATTTGTTTCTACAAAAAATCAAGGTCTGCTATGCATATCATTTGCTTTTTTTGATCAACCAATTGCAAATAGAAATATGACCCTTTAAACATTTCAAAGAGAAAATTAAAAGGCTTATATTTATTTTTGCAATTGGTTGGTCAAAAAAAAGCAAATGATAGGGGCGTAGCTACATCAGACCTAGATTATTTGTAGAAACAAATTTCACACTAGAAGCATTTTCCAGGGAGGAAACGAGGGAATACATTTGTATGGAAAACTGCACCCCGCGTTTGCTCTTAAGTTTGTGGGCATATCTTGAATCACCTCATACATTTTTCACATATCCAGACTAATATTATAAAGAGAAAACGTTTTTAAACGAGCTCAACTTTTGAGATGTTTAATCACGAAGCAAGTGCATCGGTTTCAATGTCGCGGAAAATATCGTTTGCACGATGCAGGATCTCATACATTTAGGCAATATTTAAAGGAGAGCTACTAAAATCTACGCTAGCGCCATCTCTGAGTTTTATTTATCCTTACTAATATTATAAATGCGAAAGTAACTCTGTCTGTCTGTTTGTTTGGCTTTAACGCCAAAACTACAGAACCGATTTAAATGAAATTTGGTACACAGATAGTCTAAAGCCTGAGAAAGGACATAGGCTACTTTTTAATGCGAAAAATGGGTTGTAAGGTGTTGAATGGGGGGATGAAAAGTTGTATGGAAGTATCGTCATTTTAAAGCTAGAAGCTTGAACTTATTTTTTTGGCTGTGGTTTCGATATAAATAAATATGACATTATATATAAATGGACTGAGTATTGTCTGAACAGCGGCTATTTTCTTTGGCGAGGAGAATATTACATGCAGGTTGATGGGGTTGCCATGGGCTCACCATTGGCTCCAGTCGTAGCAAACATATTTATGGAGTGGTTTGAGAGTAGAGCTCTGACAAACGCTCCTTTGAAGCCACGTTACTGGTGGCAGTACGTGGATGATGTATTCGCTATAGTTGCCAGGGACACACTTCAGGAACTGACTCAGTATCTCAACTCGATTCACAAGAGAATTGTTTTTACGGTGGAGGAGGAGAAGGACGGTAGTCTACCCTTTTTGGACGTCTGTGTCATAAGAGAACCGGGTGGCAAGTTGGCTCACACAGTGTATAGAAAACCAACACACACGGACCGGTACTTGAAATCTGACTCCCACCATCACCCTGCACACTTGGCGTCTGTGGCCAGCTCACTTATCAACAGGGCCTTAACTATATGTGATTCGCAGTACATAGATGCCGAACTTCTACATGTCAGGAGTGTGCTGGAAAACAATGGATACAGGTGGCGTCAATGCAATCGTTGGGCGAGCAGGAGTGAGAAGAAACGTCTGGATACTGTACAGCGTGCTCCAGTCTATCTGCCTTTCGTGAGGGGAGTAACTGATAAAGTCAGTTACTACCTAAAACGTAGGTATGATGTAAGGACGCTGTTTCGTTCACCGGGTCAACTTCGGGGTATGCTTCGCTCACCGAAAGACAAGGAGCCTTTAGTTGGACCAGGAGTTTATAGTATTCCCTGCGACTGTGGGAAAAACTACATCGGTGAGACAAAGCGCAACATCTCAGCCAGAATCACAGAACACATTCGCAGCGTCAAAAACATGGACATCGATCGGTCGGCGGTAGCCGAACATGCTCATATCTCGGAATCTCGGCACTACCTACGTTTCGACAAAGCCTCCGTGTTATCGCGGGAAAAGTTCTACGTTCCCCGCAAGGTACGTGAGGCTATCGAGATAAGTCGGTATCCGAATTTCAACCGGGATGGAGGATGGACGATACCGCCGGCTTGGAAACCAGTGCTAACCGCCGACACCAACAAGACCTGGACTTGTGAGTCTGACACTATTAGTGCGTTGTATCTGTTCACAAACCAAACAGACAATAATAATAGTGACAGTGATAGCTCTTCGAATGTCAATATCGATCATCCATCTGCGTCCAAACAGAGACGATCTTCGCCAACTCCGCCGGCCGCCGTCCCCACGCCCGCTCCCCGCACGGCTAGGCAGTTACGTGCCGAATCCTGTCGCGCGAGGGCCGCGCGGTAGGCCTGACTCCTGTGAAAAAGGACATCAAAAATTGCGTTACCGGTAGAATTCGATGGAGTGACACTAGATGTAGATATGTTTGTTGTTGGTACTGAATTCATGAATACGCCGATTATAGTTGGGACAGACGTTTTAAATAGAGAGGGACTACGGTATGTTCGCACACGTAATTCACAGCTCCTTACAAGAGAAAAACTAGGTCAGGCTGAGCAGGTTGAGATTGTTCAATCTTATGTACCTATTTCAATTACAACGCCATCAATGAGCGATCGATTGAACGAATTATTTGACATTGTTGAAGGGTTTTCTGAGTACCTCATTACCGGTACTGCAACTGTCGGGTTAAACAGCAGTACTCCTGTCAACTACCGCTCTTACCAGCTATCTTATTCTGGGACACTTAAAGTGCGCAAAATTGTTAGAGATCTGTCAGATAAAAAAAAATATCCGCTAGTCAGATTTAAAATGTCCGGCCAGATTCTTCTTGTAAATAAAATGTTGTAGCCGCGAGTGGCACTTTGCAAGATCTGCGAGATTTAGATTTTGAATTACAATATCGCAAAGGCTCACTCATGAACTATGCAGACTACTTAAGTCGCAATCCGGTCAATGTGGTCACCATCTTAAAGCCGCAAAACTGGGCACAAGTTGCTCAGGCAGCAGATGAAGATACCTTGACCTTAAGACAAACAATACAACTTGTCGCGACTCGATACGTTCTTGAGAATGACATTCTTACTCTGGTGAATAGTCACGACTTCTCTGTTATTATCCCTAAGAGCCATAGGCTTAGTCTTCGTCTTGTATTCCACAATGAGCATCCTGGAGTTGTTTGTGAATTATTAACATTTTTGGTTTCGTGTATTGAGATATTTTGTCCTAAAGTACGTTGTACACTGTGTAGTTTGCATTTCACATAACAAGGTGGCAAAAGCACCTCTTCAGGCAATCAGTTCATGGGATAAACGCGAAGCTTCTTTTATCACTGTTCATATGGACACTTTGGGACTTTGTTCCTGAGGTCGATGTTTACTATCATATCCTGATAGTAATGTACGCTTTTTGGAAATTTTCACATCGTCACATTTGTCTCGTTATTTGATACTCCCAAACTTATTGCTGCCGATAGAGGACTAATGTTAGAAAGTTCAGAATTTCTCGAATAGGTTAAGGGTATGAGTTGCGACATTCATTTGTAACGCTGGCTACTCTCTACCTACCTACTTAGTCGCAAGGTAAATTAAAAAGCAGTCAGGTTAACAAGGGTATATTACATTTAGAATAAAAGTAGGTAGATGGAAGAAATGGGTCGTGGGAATCATTCGTGTAACCGTTCTATCGTTTCACTCTGACGACAACCACTACTGGCCTTGGAATCCGCGGTCCGCGCTGGTGGTTGATGTAGTCTTCCAGGACGTCAGGCAGGGCAGCAAGTTGTGTGCTGACTCGACGGTTAGTACGTCGGTAGGGCAGCGGCGCGACAGACGCGCAGTATCAGGTCTTGCCTGGTGGGTGGACTCTGGAACCCCGTTTAGGAAGCGGTATTAGCCCAGTGCATAGAAGCCTAGTTTGACTGCCATCAACCGGTACGCGATGAGAAGGCGAAGCAGTGATTGCTAAGCGATGAATAAGTGATCAAAGATGAGGCAGTCAAATTATGTACAAAATGGGGTAATAAAAAAACAGTACCCTCCTTTTCATAAAGTCGGGTAAGGTTTTTCTAGAAATCATTTTTTTATTCTTGTAAATTTTCTAGAAATTTACAAGAATAAAAAAATGGTAGGTGAGTACCTCCTCTTATGGAGTAGGTAAGTGGCAATTTGGACAATATTGAAAAGGAAATTACTAATAGTCGTAGTTATAATGAAAATAGTTAGCAAAGATAAATAATGTTTACAATATGATTTATAAAATCCACCAATGATTTCAATGTATGTATTTACAAAGGAATCAAGATCTATCTATATCGCTGCGCTTGTTAAGTTAAGCTGCGTCATGCTATTAACTAACTAAAGTGAACTTACACAGTTGGACTCACAAAATAATAACTACTACGATGTAGGCATATTCAAAATATATTAATTAAAACGAGGGAAAGCTAAATTGACATAAAATATAGGGATGAAGTTACAGTTATAAGGTGACCGTTGAGCTATGACGCGTCAATTTTGAATATGCTTGCATCGCCACACAATTAAAATAACTACTTATGTTAAACACTAGAATACTCACCCGATTTGGGGAACAAGGCACTAAGCACGATAATATAATAATTGTAAAATTAGATGCCACTTGAGAGCTTTATGAATTAGTTGTAGTTGAGGTAAACACGCGGGCGTGCACTAGACGGTTTGCCGTGGTATGAGAGCCAACGGCTGCCGGCCGTCCCGAGAGCTTCGGGTGGTTAGCCCCGCGCGCCTCTGTCATTCCCCTCAACTGGTTTGACCGCGCTCGGCGCTTGTAATCGCGGCAGACGTTACACATCTTATAATGCCAGAAATGCATGAGGTCAAGCTGAGAGATATTGTCATACAGTACTCAATATGGTGAGAATAGGTTGCAATTACCGACAATGAGAATGGCCGAACGTCATATGGAGGGTTCAGCTGGTTTTGAACATCACTAAGTACTGAGTCACGCAGCAGTCTGCTTTCTGAGCAACGACTTTCTGAGTGACTACGGCAAAACCAGCTGAAGCAAGACGCCTATGTCAATAAATTCAGGCATCCTCCTCGGGCTTTTGATCTAAAATATTTGTTGTTTTGCTCCCAGTCAATTGGAAACCTGGACTCATGCATGCGAGGGCTATACCGTGTGACACTCCTGTTGGTCATCGACGATACGAGCTGCAACTCCTGTCTGGCTCCCGTGGGAAGTCTACGCAAGTGGCTGCGGAATCCATCACCCCGTGGCGAGGAGAGTAGACAGCCGAGGTTTGCGTTGCTTTCTTCGATGGTGAGCTTTTTCTTTTGTTCTTGGGGTGGGTGGTTTTTGTCTCACCTCACGTCGTGCTTCTTGACTAGAGCCATCCCGGTTGAACTGTTCCCCATACTGTGGGGTTAGTTTGACTTCCGTCGTTGCTGTGCTAAACTATTGCCTCACGTCGTGCCTCCAGTTTTGCACAGCATAGGATATTCAATGTCTTGTTACCGCCTCACGTCGTGCCTCTTGTTTTACATTGAATGTGAACGAAAGAGCTTCACGTCGTGCTTCGGGACTGTTCGTGTTAATTGTTTTGACTTTTTTATATTTTGTGTTATGCTTAATGTTGTATATCGTGTAGGTAGGAGTACAGACAAACAAGCCGGTTGAAATCACACTGATTTATTTCACAGCTACCTACTCGCTTAATAGTGGCGTAGCCACAATACATGCTGCTAATAGATAAGCACATATATTATATATAACATCTTTCCCTCCTTCTAAAAATACTGTCTATAGTTAATTTTCTTCCTGTTTCGGAGAGAAGGGCCTGCTGCTCGTGTTTGTGAAACATGAGGCGTAGATGACTGCGGAGTACGAAACTCTGGTGAAACATTAGATGATGATGACTCCTGTCTCGGTGGTGTTGATTGAGGTGGTATGATTGGGGCCACACTCAGGCTGGGAGAATTCAGTTCTACGCTCGGACCGGGTATGTCAGGATCGCAGGGATGTTGTGACGTTACGTCATCGATTTGGCGTGGCAAACTCACGTTTGATGAGTCAGAAGATCCAATAGTACTCGAAGTGGCTTCTTCTTGCGGTAGGGCCACATCGTCCACATCCCATGCCGATGTTTTGCAGTGCATCTGACTTTTGGCACCATAAATCTGATTTTTGTGCCGAATTACGTATTTGCCACTATCCGACAATTTAATTTTATACATCACTCTGCCCATTCTTTTAAATATCACTCCATGTATCCACGTATGTTTATTTTTATTTACAAACAGCTTCACAACTACATTTTCACCCTCTTCAAAAAGTTTGTGTAATTTACCGCCATAGTGTCTAACCTGTGAGTACTGTTTACGACGGACACGATCAGATAATTCCGTGGATGAGGAAGATTCAACTGTCGTCAGCAAGTCTAACCTTGAACGGAGCTTGTGGCCGAATACCAGTTGAGCTGGAGACGTTTCCGTTGTTGTGTTGTTAGAATTGCGGTAATCGAACAAGAACTTAGATAGTTGATTCTGTAAATCGTCTGCTTTACACCCCGAAAGGAGAAATGTTTTAATACCCCTTTTAATAATCTTTACGAAGGACTCCGCTTGGCCGTTGCTCATTGGGTGGTAAACAGGTGAAAATAAATGCGATATGTTATTTAGTTTACAGAAATTTACAAAGTCGGCGGACGTAAAGGAACACGCATTGTCACTCACTATAAAATTTGGAATGCCGAATCTAGACATAAAATCACATAATTTAGTGATGACGGCCTTCGTCGTGATGTTATTATTCATAATGTAGCATTCGACCCATTTCGAGTACGCGTCCACTATCACTAGAAACATTTTATTGCATATCGGACCTAAAAAGTCGAGATGAATCCTGTGAAAAGGGGCGGGTGGGTGCGGCCACGGCGCTAGCTGCGCGCGAGGCGGTGATGTTCGCAGCTGCGTGCATATGTGACATGCTCCCGCGAGCCTTTCTAAGGCAGCGTCTATACCGGGAAACCACACACGGGCACGGGCTTCCGCTTTCATCTTAACAATACCGAAATGTGAACTATGCAATTCGCTCAATATTTTTTCTTGCAATTTAACCGGAATTATCACTTTATGACCTCTAAATAAAATACCGTTTTCTAAAGAAATTTCCATACGACACATAAAGTATGGCTTTAAGTCATCATTTGAAATTTTACGAGGCCATCCATCTAAAACGTATTTTGCCACGACTTGAAGTACTGAATCTTCAGCGGTCATGCTTTGCAGTTCTCTAATAGTGACCAGTAAGCAACCTTCAACCGCAAAATTTACATAAGCTGCCACTTCATTTCTCAAAACGCTGGCAATGCGATCCGCGCCGGCGCCGGACCCGCTTGCACATTGTGTAACCGGTATTGCGCGCGATAAGAAATCGGCCGTATTAGACGAACTCTTTATGTATTCTATGGTATAATTATACGCACCTAAAAATATAGCATAACGCTGTAAACGGTTTGCTGAAACTTCTGGGACACCACGATTTTTTCCAAAAATTACCGTCAATGGTTTATGATCAGTGCGGAGTAAAAACGGCTCGGATCTTCCATACAGATATTGGTGAAACTTACGCACACCATATATTATAGCCGTAGCTTCTTTTTGTATCTGCGAGTACTTTTTCTCTGCCGGAATAAGTGAGCGTGAAGCGTAAGATACGGGCTGCTCGATGCCATCGGTGCCTACTTGCGATAGTATAGCGCCCAGCCCGACGGGTGACGCATCCACAGTCAATATAAGTTTAGCGTTATTATCAAAATGCGCAAGTGTTGCATCCGACGCCAAGACATTTTTAACCGAAACAAAAGCATTATGTTGTTCCGAAGTCCAGTGCCACTTAACATCTTTTTGTAAAAGAATGTGTAAGGGATTTAAAATTTTTGCTGCATTAGGTATAAACGTTCTGTAATAATTTATAAGACCTAAAAATGATTGTAACTCTGAGACATTCTTAGGTACAGGCGCGCGTAAAATAGCTTCTACTTTTAGCGGGTTTTTCCTGATGCCGTTTTTATCGATAACGAAGCCTAAATATGACACTTCAGTCTGATAAAAGGAACATTTATCTCTACGTAGGGTTAACCCGGCGTCTTCTAGGCGGCGTAGTACTTCATGTAAACTACTTCTATGTTGCGATATATTTCCAGTCACCAAAATATCATCTTGGAATGTTATCACTCCCTCTATATTTCCTACTATCGATTCAATGACGCGCTGAAAAATAGCGGGGGCACTCGATAATCCGAAAATCATACGCGTATAGTTCATAAGACCGCGAGGCGTGTTGATACAGGTAATGCCTTGAGAACTTTCATGTATGCATAATTGATTATACGCCAGAGACAAATCGAGCTTACTAAATATCTCCCCGCCATGTAATTTCGAAAATAGTTCCTGAGCAGTCGGCAAAGGATATTTTTCGACCAATAGTTGCTTATTGATCGAAACAGAATAATCAGCACAAATACGAACACTTCCATCGCGTTTCAACACTGGAACTATAGGCGACGCGTATTCGGAATGCGCAACAGGCTTTAAAATACCTAACGACACTAACCTACCGAGCTCAGCGTCGACCTTATCTCGAAGTGCAAACGGTACCGGGCGCGACTTAAAAAATACTGGCTTAGCGTCCGGTTTTAGCGGTAAGCTGATTTCATATTTATTAAAGCGTCCTAAACTATCTGAAAATACGTTAGGAAATAATTAAAAAAAGTCTTCCTGCACATTATGAATGTAAGATTTAGACTCATCGAGCGTTGATACGAGACGTAAATTAAATGCTCGCATAAAATCTCTTCCTAACAGAGGAGGGCCGCCATTACGAATGACATACACGGGAAGCTTCACAGACTTATTCAAATACTCAACATTTAGCATTATGAAACCGTTGAATTCCATCTTAGCATTAGTGTATGTAAATAATTTTTTTGTAGGTGGTGACAATGGTATATCCTGAAAATTAGTTTTATACAAATGCTCCGAAATTACTGAGACAGGAGAACCGCTATCTATTTGACACAAAACTGGCTGACCTTCCAAGCTCACGGTATTATTAATCGGCACTTCATTTAAACTATTTATGTTTAAAAATAACTCACCGTCATCCCCCTCATCATCGGAATTACCTTGCTCGACGTAATTCACTTTTTTATTCGGGCACATTCTATGCAAATGACCTTTTAAATCACAATTTTTACATTTGTAATTAGAAAAACGACACTGAACCGTGCGGTGGCCTTTATATCCACACACCGAACACTTTTCACTGCATTCCTGTGATCCTTTGGTGCTCCTTCCTTGCTGCTTGATTTTGAACACAGCATCCTGTGCGGCGTCGTCGGCGGCCAGAGACGGCGCGGCGGCAGCGCCCGCTCGCGCACATCGCACGCTCTCCGCCAGGTCCACAGCCTTACTCAACGTCAAATCCTTGATGTCTTGAGCGAAGAGTTTATCTCGCTCATGTCCTGGTAGCATACCCATGACGAACTTGTCCAACAGCGAATCTTCCAGATTTTTGAACCCACAATGAGCTGCGAGCCCCCGTAGCCGTGCGGCCCACTGGGAGTGCGTTTCACCGCCTTGCTGCGACGCTGCATAAAACTTATATCTTTCTGCGAACCCACAGCGTTTCGCCGTGAAATGTTCATCCATAATGCTTAGGATACTCTCATAATTTTTAGTATCCAAATCATCCGGTAAGGCGAGATTGCACGCTAGCTGGAAGGTGTTTTCCGTGAGTGCGCTCAATAAAACGGCTTTCCTCTTCACTCCTGCTTTGTCCGTGACTTCATCGATACCATTTGCGATAAACCACTGGCACAAACGACTTTTATATATCTTCCAATCTTGATTTTGATGATCAAAATTGGTAATAACTCCTAATCCTGAATTTAAACCGAACATTTTAAAATGTGGGTAATTCGTCGCCACTGTTGTATATCGTGTAGGTAGGAGTACAGACAAACAAGCCGGTTGAAATCACACTGATTTATTTCACAGCTACCTACTCGCTTAATTGTGGCGTAGCCACAATACATGCTGCTAATAGATAAGCACATATATTATATATAACACTTAACATGGCTATTTTGTATGCTTTTGCATAGACTTAGCCTATTTTTATGAGATACAGAAACTGAAAATAAGAAGTCTACTGAAGCTGCTGCTCAGCTGTCTGCAACAGTCAGCGAGCAGTCACCCACAGCCACGCAGCCGTCTTCGAGCGACGATCAGCAACCCTGCACGTCCCGAGTGCAGCCCGTTGTCGCACAGTCATCGGGTGCAGACGCGACCACTGCTGTAAAGCCGTGTGATCGAGTGTCATACCTCAAGAAGACGACGAGCTAGAATCAGGAGCCAATCCAAGCAGTCGGGGACAACACGTTCCTAAGTCCAGGGAAGACTTGTCCATGCCGGTGCTGTACACTGATGAATGGAGTCTGGGGAGTTCGAGGACGGACTCCAGTCAGGAGAGGCCGTAAAGGAAAACTCCGGCGATGTGACAGCCACGTGGCGGCGGACAATATAAAAGTCGCCTGCGCCTACAACCCGGCCTCTTTCCTACGCCAGCCTCCGTCGAGGCAACATCTCTCTGTCCATAGTATCTGATATTTTTCATGTTACTTTGTTGGTTAACATTTAACTTTTGTTGGTTTTGAGTATATTTGAATTTGTTAAAATAAAATTCATTTTGGCTTGTTCTTAATTTTGTTTTTTTAGGCAATTTTAGTTCAGATCCACTAGAATATAGATGCATCTACATACATGCATCTACATAGTACATACTACTACATACCAATACAAAATACAAACACACAAATATCCATATTCCATACATACAAATATACACAATATATACATACATGCATATACATAAGTAAACGGAAAAGTGCTACAAATGTGTTAGATAATGATTTTTAACCATATTTTTAAAGCTAGCGAGGGATTTAGCTTGGCGTATATCTAAGGGAAGTGCATTCCATAGTCGAGCAGCTTGTACCATGTACAGCTTACCTTTAATATTATATATTATATATATATATATTATATATATAATGTTTATACTTTATATAACCATTATTATTATGAATGATTAAATGTGTATACTTTAAGTTTTATGTATGTCACTATTTGTAAATATTTGATGTAAATAAAATAACGATAGAAAAAAAAAAGAGTGTGTGTACTTATGTACACGCGTTAGAAGTTACACTTCTGTGGCGTATGGAAAAAAAAAACTAAAATGCAGTAGTGATTAACGATAAATATTAAAATTAATCAAAAAGATTTTATTTAAATATAAGTTATTTTTCAAAAAACATAAAACCGACTTCATAACCACAAAAAGGCACTCAAAAGCGAAAAATAATTTACTTAAAATTATTATAAGCGTTACCCACGTCTCTATTTGAAGTCGGTGCCAGCCAAGTCTAATAGGTAGTAGATAGATAATACCTACGAGTACATGTATCTACCTACTTACTAACCTACATGTACCTACTTACTACTACTACATACATAGCATCTATCTAATATCCAATAGACTTGGCTGGCACCGACTTCAAATAGAGACGTGGGTAACGCTTATAATAATTTTAAGTAAATTATTTTTCGCTTTTGAGTGCCTTTTTGTGGTTATGAAGTCGGTTTTATTTTTTTTGAAAAATAACTTATTTTACCCTTTTTAGTGCAAAAAAAGTTTTAATGAAATTACATGCATCTATTAAATTTCGTGTCTGGGCCGTTATACACTGACGGATATATACTTTTTGAAAATTTCAAGTGTATACCTATAACGGTTAAGAAGATACAGATCTGTAAAGTGCGCACATATAGACACACGGACGGATGGACGGACGGACGGACGAACAGACAACAAAGTCTCAGAAAGTGTTCATTTGGTAGCCTTTGGGTTCGGAACCCTAAAAAAATTGACTTTAAATGCCGCGCTAAAGTGAAAATATTCACTAGTAATAATGATGTCATCAAGGTCTCATAGGACAATGTCCAAAATGGCCCTGTGCAATAAAAGCATCTGACACACGATAATTAATTGTCTATTTTATTACAATAATTCCAAATACTTTTATAACACGGACTAGTTGTATTCCAAAATGAATATAAAAAAGTATTATTTGCGATTATTAACATTAATTGCCGCCATATGGCCAACAGGGTACTGAATCACTCTACTACGTTATAAGAGGCACTTCCCTATATTGTGGATACCCGAATTATGTAAGCACTGTGTAGCCAACCTAACAACGGAAAGTATTATTTACGTAGTAACTATTATATAATATGTGGTTTTATGCTTATAATTTTTTTTTGCTGTGTTGATTGGTACAAAGTACGTTCATGATTCTGAGTTATTTAATTATGTATGCAGTGTCGCGGGACTGAAATGGCCGCCATCTTCGCCAAATGTCATGTCATGTCAAAAAATATTAGGTATGTTTAAAAAAGTTTGCACTCTAACAAGACTTTGCCCGGTAGAACATTCCTGTGAAGACAAATTATTTATATTTATACATAATTATTTATTATAATTATTAATATATAATTATTTATTGAGGGCCCGGTGGCGTAATTGGGAGAACAGTCGGCTTTGATGCCGTGGTACCGAGTTCAAACCGCCGTGCACCAATGAATTTTTCTATCGAAAAATATATGTGCGCTTCTCACAGTGGCCCTCCGGTGAAGGAAAACATCGTTAAGAAACCAATAACCCCCGCATGGTGGTAGAACATATCTAGTGTCCGCCTGGCCAGCTACCACCCTCAAGTCAGAAAATCTGTCGCCAAACATCTAATGTGTTCCGGCAGCTATCCTTGAGAGCCAGTTCCCATTCTAGTCCACTTCTCTATCTTCGACCGCATCATCACTTAGCAACAGGTGAGATAGTGGTCAAACGCTTGCCTATAAGATATTACAAAAAAAAATTCCCCACCTTTATTTCTATCTCGCTCACAGTTACCGTAAGAATATCTTATATGCAATAGCAACCTCCATTGTGTATAATCTTCTTGGGACTCTTCTACTAAAACTAGTACAATCTCCTATGTTTGGGGTATTTATCTCCATATCTCTGGTGATACTAATCAGATCTCGATAAAATTAAAATGGGACGACCTCGGAAACGTATCCTACCAATTAAAAAAAGAATCATTTGAATCTGTTCACAATTGATGGAGAAATCGCGTAACATACACACAAAAAAAAAAAAAAAAAAAAAAACATACAGACGAATTGAGAACCTCCTCCTTTTTTGTGAAGTCGGTTAAAAAAAGGTTTTATTAACGTAAAAATATGACGTTAAATATGACATATACAACTTGAACATAGTCATGCCACCTAGAACTAACTTCAAGGTGTAGAATTTAGGTGTCGGTGTGCGCGCGCATCGTAAAAATTCACTCTCATCATTTTTCTCTATCGCGCCAAAAGAAGTATAACTTCAAAAACTTATATTAAATAATATAAATATATAGAATAAACCGTTTGTCAGATGTAACGTAAAATGTAAATTTGTCGAATCATAATTTTAATAAATTAACCATTTGCTAAATATATTTTTGTAAAATAATAATTTGAGAATCATATTTTCAACGAGCTATGGAGAGAGCTATGCTCGGTATTTCTCTGCGGGATCGAATCCGGAACGAAGTAATTCGCCAGAGAACTAAAGTTATCGACATAGCTCATAGGATTAGTAAGCTGAAGTGACAGTGGGCTGGTCATATCTGCCGCAGGACTGATAATCGTTGGGATAGACTTGTCCTAGAGTGGAGTCCGCGAATCAGCAAACGTAGCGTAGGACGTCCTGTGACCAGGTGGACCGACGACATACGCAATGCGGTGGGCAGTGACTGGAAAAGAAGAGCCGAAGATCGGGCTCAGTGGCGCACCTTGGGAGAGGCCTACGTCCAACAGTGGACGGACATCATATTTTCGGTAAATGTTGGTTAAGAAGCAAACATTTATAAATGAAGTGTCGGTAAAATGATAGGATACTATTATAAATACATAAGTTTAATATAATGCTAATTTACTGTGTAATCTAACATCGATACAGCCATAACTTAAATCCAATTAATATTAACACGTATGGTTAAACGGTTTATTATGGTATAACTCAAAGAACTTAAAACACTTTTTTTCTGTTTAGTCTGTGGTGTAAACGAAGATACTTTCAAAATTGGAATTTAATATCCAAAATTCAAGTAGGTTCTCAATATTTTACTTATTATTTATAGATTTAAGGTTCTCAGATACATGCAAACTTTATAAGTGGGAACCTTTTTACATGCTTTTATTTATTAACCTCCGACGCAAAAAGAAGGGGTGTTATAAGTTTGACGTGTGTATCTGTGTGTCTGTCTGTGGCATCGTAGCACCCAAACGGATGAATCGATGTTGATTTGTATTTTTTTTGTTTAATAGGTGTCTTTATCCAGAGTTTTCTTAGTTTTGTTTCATGAATATCCACAGTCAGTTCAGCCGTTTAAATACTATCAGCTCTTTTTAGGGTTCCGTAGCCGAATGTCAAAAAACGGAACTCTTACAGATTCGTCATGACTGTCCGTCTGTCTGTCCGTCCGTATGTCACAGCCATTTTATACCGAAACTATAAAGACTACAGAATTAAAACTTGGTAGGTAGATGTATTCTGTGAACCGCATTCCGATTTTTATACAATAATTAAAATTTTGAAAGTTTAAGGGGGGGTTTAATTTTATTCAATAATTAAAGTTTAAAGTTAATCTCATACATAGAACTGAAACAAAAAAAAAAAAAATTTCAAACCTAACGTGTATATTACCTATTGGAAAGGTCTTTAAAAATGACATTGAGGTTTCAAAAATTTTTTTTTCTCAAAGTCAATCATTTGAGAGTTAGGCGCGTCTAAAGTGGTAAAATGTGTGTATCTCCCCCCTCCCCCCTCTAACTATACATACAGTTAGCAGTTTTGAGATATAGCGACCACATATATAATTTTGTTTTTCATACAAACACTATGAAAACAAAGTTATTTTTTTAGTTGCGAAAAAGTAGTAGTTATAGAATACTCTACTGTGTTACGGAATCCTACGAGTGCGAGTGCGACTTGCACTTGGCCAGTTTATTTGGTTGGTGAGAGTACGATTGCAACTTTCGAAGCCCTTTGACCGTGGACGTCAAATAATCAAAATGACGCTTCTGCGCGCTACGTAGGTACCTGTCACTCTGTTGCCGTCTGGTTAGCACTAGGATGATTAGCACTTCAATAGATTCAGTATCCTGTTACTTCAATGATATTGCAAGAATATGGTAAACTTAAACCTAATTCTAAGAAATCTTCTTGAATCTGCAGAATAGTCTCAACTCCTCGTCTGAGATGTCGTGTAAAGGCTCTTTGGAATGGTCTCAATGAACAAACTATTCGTCTTTGATAATATACATGTCCAGATACCGCATTAAACACACGTTACTTTCAAAATTATGATCTACCATATATAGTAGATCATCTGTTTACTTACGACAGTGACAGTTGGACAAACGACCGCGCGGAGCTCGTGAAAACAAATAAAAAATACCGGTTTGTGTAGTGCTACTATGCCACAATCACGCAGGAAAGCATGATGTTAACAAGAAGATTAGTTATCATCGGTAATTTTTATATTTCTCAATCGTTTGAGTATGAAAACATTAGTATTTTTACCCACGACGGAACGGAGACTATATATGCGTTTGGGGTGAGAGGATATTTGTTTGTTTTTGTGTGCAAATCTATGTTGCCATTTTTCTCCAAAACTACTAAACCGATTTTAATGCAGTTTTCAGTTATGGGTTCGGGTGTAATTGGTGCATGTTTTTAGATAGGTGTTACGGTGTAAACTCACCAGGAGGCGCTGCAGTAAACATTTGTTTGTGTAAATCAATGTTGCCATTATTATCCAAAACTAGTTCGATTTTGTCTTTAAACGGTTCGTAATTAATCAGTGGTTCTTAGATAGATGTTATGACGTTAATTTTCTATAGGATATCGTCGTGGGTGTTTATTCAAAATTTTAATTTTTTTTTTTTTTTTGTTTCTTTATGGCTCCACACGATTAGTGTATTTAGCCAGTGTCAAGTATTGACATTTTTCAAGTTTTTATGAATGTTAGTCGTAGAGATGGGTCAAAGTCACATTTCAGGTCAGTTGTCAAGTAAAAGTCTAGTCTAAGTAATATCTTCAGTAAAGATGTGGTGTTTACTGAAGATTTTCAGTGGAATTTTGGTGAGAACGCAAATAGCATGTTTTTCAACATTGTGCTGTTTCCCTACACTCGCACACATTCACCGGCACTTAATGGTTAATAATCCACATTTATTACATATTAACACGCGGAAGAACACAAGTTTTAGGAAAGAATACAATGAGATCACACACACTTTTCCACGTTCCCGCCAAAACTCCCGAATTTTAATTTTGTTACTTGTTCGTTGGTTAGTCGGACTGGTCAGTGTTGTCAGTTTAGTAGTGGGGTAATTATCCAAATATTTGGGAACTTTTTTTCTGTGTATATACTTAACATTACAGGGTACAACAGGTCATAACTATTATACAATTATTAACGACATTATATAACTTTAACCGACTTTGAAAAAGGAGAAAGTATTCGAAGAAATGTTTATTTTATTATGTTGTTACCTCAGATGGTATTCAAATCTAAACCTATTATTAAATTAGACTAGTTGTGTCCCGCGGCTTTGCCCGCGCATATAAGTATTCTATGTCCTATTTTACCCATTGGCTATGATATGACATTTGCCCTCACGAGTCTGCTCGTGATCGGGTCGCGGAGATCGTGCGCCACGCAGCTCTCTCACACGCTCTTCTATGGACTATAATTCTCACCGTAACTTTTAAATTATTTACCCAAATCACTTAATGTAAAAGACAAAAATGTATGTATTTATATATATAGTTTGTAAATTCACAATTAGATTAACACTATGTAATGTAATTTTACTAATATTTTTTTATTTAGGTTTCCTACAGACCATGTTCAAGTTCAAGAATATGTCTACCTTGGGCAAACGCTGCAATTGGGTAGAAACAATTTAGAGAAGGAAATTCGCAGAAGAATACTGCTAGGATGGGCAGCATTTAGAAAACTGCGTCGAGTCTTCATCGCTGATACCACAAAGCCTAAAGACAAAAGTCTTTAATGAGGCGTCCTACCTGTAATGACATACGGAGCCGAGACGTGGACACTGACGGTGCGACTGATCCACCAATTCAAAGTCGCTCAGCGAGCTATGGAAAGGGCTATGCTCGGAGTATCTCTGAAAGATCGAATTCGAAATGAAGTCATCCGACAGAGAACCAAAGTTATCGACCTAGCTGAACCTAGCTGACCTAGCAGAAAGGATTAGCAAGCTGAAGTGGCAGTGGGCTGGTCACATCTGCCGCAGAACCGATAACCGTTGGGGTAGACGAGTTCTAGAGTGGAGACCACGGCTCGGTAAACGTAGTGTAGGGCGCCCTTCAGCTAGGTTGAGCGATGATATACGCAAGCTGGCTGGCAGCGGTTGGAAACAAGGAGCCGAAGATCGAGCGCAGTGGCGTTCCATAGGAGAGGCCTATGTCCAGCAGTGGACGAATACTGGCTGTTAATGATGATGATGATGATGATGACAGACCCTGTGCACTCAAACATTTGAACAGTTGTCATACGGCGAACAAGACATAATTAACATTGGAAACCTCATAATACTTCAGTCGCCTGTTCGAAATATTTTGCGGATGATGTCATCCATATTGCACAAAACGGATCACGTCGAAGACTGAAAAGTGGAGCCAATGGTGGTAAGCTACGATGTGGTGGAAGATGGTTCTGGTGGAACACCGTAAGGTTAAGGCGGCTGATTTTCTCCGTGATGGTGGTAAGCTACTTTTTTAAAGCAAGTCAGGCGGAACGTCGATATAATATGCTCCAGCCACTAATTAAAAGTAATTTAATCTTAAAACTTCGTCCGCGAAGACTTTATATAGGTTATAAACACCGATATAACCAATCAAACATCGATGATATACAATTTTTTATTATTATTATATATTTTTAAAACAAACACTAAATTTTAAGTGAAGCTTACCAAAATACATTAGTGAAAATCGTGTGATTTTCACTAATGTACGGCCACGTACGGCGTACGTGTTAGGCCAAATCGGTTTATTAGTTTCTACTCTCCCTCCGTCTTACGAATTTAATGCTGACGCGAGTTTAAAATTTTTTACCCATCCCAAAAAAGGTCACAACGCCGCTAAAGAATATAGATTCAGATTATTTATTGACCATAATAATAACAGTGTTGTTATTCTAGGTACGTCACAATACAATATAAAGAATTCATCACAAAATTAAGATTACGTATAAATAATTATCATGCAACAAATTGACAAAATTTTATAATATCATTTATATACATATAAACCAAAATATGTAAAACATTTACAGCTCTTCAACGTTTTTATACAAAAATGAAGATTCATTGACAGAACAATTTATAAATTCATTGAGTGAATAATACGGATTATTTTTTAAGAAATAATTAAATGTTTTTTTTAAATTGCTTAATGTCAGTTTATAAGTTTTTATGGTCACTGACACTATTATTAGTATTGTTTACGGGTTATTAAAAACAAAAATTGAAATATCGGAAACTGTTATATATATTCTTAGCGACCCGACCAGCCCCCTCATTGTCAATCATTCGAAAACCAATGCATTCGAAAGCGTAATTTAGAATTTTCGAATATTTATTCTTCCGTGAGCTATAGATAGATAGATAGATATATAGAATAAGCTTTATTGCACTGAAATCTCTTATTACGTACAATATTAATACGGAATATGCATGATTTTTTAAAATATTTTTAATTCACTGATTACATCCATTTAACACAGTAAAAAAATGAAATAATACTGAAAGTCTTCAAATAAAGCTAAAAAAAATAGTTTTAACATTGAAAAAATATGAAGTATCTAAAACGCTGCCAAACTTTCGCGCACCTTTGTGATGTCACAGTGAACCACACGGTTTCCACAGATTAAATCTTTTTATTAGAAATAGTACGTATTCGTACAACAGTGCATAGTATTTCTATGAAAAAGATTTAATCTGTGAAGACTGTGACGTCACTTTCTAGTTGACAAGTGGTGATGTGTTTTGCAAATTAAAATTTCCCACGCTTTTTTTGCATTTTTCATATAATATTTTAACATGTTTAAGAGTATTTTATTTATAAAAAAATGTTTAACAAACAACACCAGAACAATAATGATTCGAAAATAAATGATTTCAAGTAAATGTATACTACATGCATATTCCCTATTACATTTACAGTACAATCGGCGGCCTTATCGCTAATTAGCGATCTCTTCCAGGCAACCGTGGGCTGATTTGAGACACATTTATATAATACAGATGGTAGGTGTGCTTGAGAAGCAGCAATATATTATTATTTTAAAATGATTAACTACAAATAAAATAGTATACGTAAAATTAATAACTACATAGTTACATATAGGTACATTATAACATATTAATTTCTACATACTATAAAAATAATTTATAGATAGGCATATATTATAATAAATAATTAAATACAAACACATAATATATAGAAATACATAAGCTATATGCTCGCGGAAACCTTTCCGATTACAATCACTGATTTTTTCGAGTTGAAATATCAAAAGTTGCAGATTAGAACATTGTAAATTGCAAAGGTCTGAGTCGAAAGAGGGGCAGTTTCCGAATCCGAATTTGCTTTCGAATGATTGAGAATCAGGGGGCAGAAGTGAAAAAGGCTAAAAAATAAACATTATCACAATACCCACGGCTATATAATGCCACAGAACCTTAACATAATGACAATTACATAATGTGTCTAAGCTAAAAACATAACCATTACGTCCGAACAGTACGACGGCCACACGAAGACTGAATCTGATACCCGCTCGCTGTCCGCTTTTATACTATAGAGCCAGTCGTAGCGTGAGGGTAGTTGGAAATCTTCTAATATATACATATATATTATAAATATATATATTTATATATATATATATATATAATATAATATATATATATATATATATATATATATATATATATATATATATATATATAAATCCCGTAAACAATACTAATAATAGCTGCTAAAGAAGTTTTCAATTCAATAAAAATGTAAAAATGGGTAGCGACAACAACAGCTGGTATCCCTAAACAGGCACGTATAGACAATATTTGACAGTTTTATGACAGAGTCACGCACACACAGAGCAAAATTTAGGCCGTTTTTAGAGTGCCTTTGAAATGTCATGTTCCATATGGACGAGTTTATAAGCAAAGGTATGAGGAAACATTTTTTTATTTAGTTATAGTTCCATGTACGGGGCAAATAAAAATAAAATGTATGTAAATCGTAAAGCGGTTCACAGAATAAATTCATCTGACCTACCAAGTTTAAGCCACAGTTTCACGATCATATAGATTGTAATGTAAAACTATGTTTTGTTTGAACTGTGTGGACTACACAGTTCAATCAGTTTCAGAGAGACAAACAGACAGACAGACATGACGAATCTATAAGGGTTTTGTTTTTTGCCATTAGGCTACGAAACCCCTTAAAAATTGTACAATGTTTCCAGTTCACTTATTAATATATATATTATTTATTGCAGATTCAAAATGAGACATACCATCACCCTAATAATACAATTATTATTAATTATTTACCATGGTAAGTACCAAATTTTCAGGTCGAAGGCTTTAGATAAAAGTGTTTTAGGCATCTATATACTAGCTAAAAGCCGAGCTTTGTGAGGGCTCGCGAATCTGCCCGACACTGGCAAAAAAATTGCCAAAACAGCAACCACTCCAACCACGGACGTACCACCCAGTGGACACTTATTGTTGTATCGCCCCGCGCGAAACACATAGGCGCAATGGGGTATTTATAATATCATCCTTGAGCGGCTACTTCAGTTCGGACCAAATACCAGACCCGTACTCACGCACTATTTTAATTGTTCAAAAAACGAAAAAGCCGTGAAATATGCCGAATTACGCTATAAAGTGGTGTAGGAAAAAGAGTAAATCATTAAATTTTACAAAGGACAACATATCTTTTCACCGATAATTCAATTCAATTCATTATTAACAATTTGTAAATAAAATTCATAGTTCAACATATACTGGTCACAATGCCCTGTGTATCAGTCTATCCCTTTCCTACAACCGCATCTTTATATCTATTGTACTCGCTCCGCCCTTGTACGCAGCGGTACTTGTGCACTTTTAGTGATGTTTTTCTGTTGTTTTGTGAAAGTTATCGACAATGATTACTGATAGATAATGAAAATGCTCAATTCAACTATGTTATATGTATATATATGTTGTTAATCCAAATTATCCTACTGATGTACTTAATAAACGCGAAAGCTGGAATTTTTGTTTGTTTTGCTATTCAATCACGCCAGATAAGTACATAAATAAAGGTCAAGTAGATAAATACATTTTAAGTTACTTGATACGTGATACTGATGCGTGTGAATAACCAATTTAGTGGTAAGAAACAAGTTAGAATTTAGTGTGCAAGCAAACGAACATTTTTAGAGTTCCGTTCCTCAAAAGGAAAAAAGGAACCCTTATAAGATCAATGCATCAATGCATTCATTATATATCCTCGAAGTCTGCAAATTTGTTAAACTAAACTTACAGAGTTTTCAGTCTATCAGTGATATTCACAACTTCAACACTCGTAATAAAGACAGGCTTATACTAACTTCCACAAAATTGAAAAAAATTTCACAATCTGTGTGGTACGAGGGACCAAAAATATATAACAAATTTGACAAAACTATTCGTGAAATAGAATCCTATGTAATATTTAAAAATACAATAAAAGACATCTTAATAAAAAAAGCATATTACACATTAAATGAATTTCTGGATGAAAAAATAAGGCTGATGTAACAATTGTTTCACAAACACAATATTTTATGTTGTTTAATGAATTTAATTCTATTCTACTCAATTATGAATTCTATAATGATGTTTACTTAATGTAAATCAAATTTATTATACTGTAAAATTGACCTATAACAAATGTTATTAAGAAATAAATGATAAATGATAATGATAAATGAATGATAATGATCACTTTGTTGTCCGTCTGTCTGTCTATCTGTCCTTCCGTCTGTCCGTCTCTATCATTATACCTTTACACTTCTACACACTTCTCACACACGCTATATTTCATATGACTGATGAAATTATCGATAATGGTAGTGTCACGTTGTCCCAGCACTAAGCATGATTTATTGCTATGAGTCAAATTGAAGTTGTCCAATCACAGTGCTGTATTACCTATAACCCCCCCACAAAATATTTCGCTCGCGAATTAGTTCACAGTTTTTCTCATGCGGAGTCCACTGGGTGGTACATCCGTGATTCCAACAAATGCATAAAATTTGCCATGATATTATTGAATTATGGCATAAAATAATTATTTATTTATTCATTTTGAGCCGTTTTCGTCCCACTGCTGGGCAAAGGCCTCCCTATTCTCCCTCCAATGATCTCGGTCGGCAGCTATGGATTGCCAGTCTTTATGATAGGAGTCTAGCTCATCCCACCATCTCATCCTGGGCCTACCGCGACGTCGTTTAACGTTGGTGGGTTCCACTCAGTGGTGAGCTTAGCCCACGGCTCGTCTGACATGCGACAGACGTGTCCAGCCCAGTTTCACTTCAGACTGGCAGCTTTTTGATCAACGTCGGCGATTTGAGTTTTGGAGCGCAATATACTGTTTCTAACGTGGTCTGATAGTCTGACACCCAGTATACTACACTCCATTGCACGCTGGCAAACCCTGAGAAAGTGTTTTCGATGTTCTGTCAAAGACCAAGTCTGAGCACCGTAGGTTAAGATGGGGAGAATGCACATGTCCATGAGTTTCCTTTTAAGGGTAAAAGGAAGTGTTCCTTTCAAAAGGTCTTTCATCGACCAGTAGCTTTTCCAGGCGTTTTCGGTACGTCGCGTAACTTCCTTATCTTGCCTTGCTTGGAAAGAAACTACTTGGCCGAGATAAAGGTACTCATGGACATATTCAATCTCAACTCCATCAATGTCCAACCTACGTTTCGTGCGATTTGTCATAAGCTTGGTCTTTGACATATTCATCGTTAAACTGCTTTTCCATCCGTTTCACCAGGAAGACTAACAACGCTCAGACATGTTATAAATTGCACAATGACACTCTCAAAGAGGTGACATATATTAGGGACCTGGGGGTCACGCTCGATAACAAGCTGCGACTCAACATGCATGTTGATAATATATGCACTAAAGCATTCAAGAGCTTAGGATTTGTCTTGCGTAATTTTAAAACTGTAAATTTCCAAAAACGAAAATTCTACTTTACAATTCATTAGTCCGCAGCCATTTAGAGTACTGCAGTGTTGCCTGGAATCCTTTTTATAATGTTTACAGAAGCAGAATTGAGAGTGTGCAAAAACGTTTTATGTGGCATCTCACCTTCTCTTGTAACTTGGCAAAAACTATAAAATCTTACTCAGATCGACTCATTCATTTTAAAATGAGTTCCTTATCCGATCGAAGACATATGTTTGACCTCTTGTTTCTTTACAAGCTGGTAAATGGTTTACTTGACGCTCCCTGTCTCCTTTCTGCACTCAACTTCTCTGTGACTTTCAGGTTACCTCGAACATCTAGGTTTATTAATGTAATTTAAGAGTCTCAAACTAACACAAATCTTGGTAGGAATGCGCCGCTCAACCGAATTATTCGCAAACTTGGCGTAACGACAAAACAATCAAATGTTAATCTATTTACAGGAAACATCCGTGAATTCAGGAAAGCTATTGAATTTATTATATGTTATATTAGCGATGAAAATATCTTTATTTTATTCTTAATAAACATTATTATTATATCAAATATTTACAGTAAATATACAACTTAAAAATAAATAAAACTATTTGAAATGTTATAAATAAAAATTAAACTAGTTATAAATAAAAAACAGAACCTAGGTCGCAGCTGTCTGCCGGTAACGTTCCCAAAAAGCTGGCGACGTTACCTCGTTGAATTGCTAGGCTTATCCGTTGGCCGAGGTAAGCGCCAGCTCTTTGGTCATGAGTGACGTCTATTAAACGTCTGGACAGCTCCTTTACAAAACCCCGGGCATCTCGATGAAAATTAATATAGTTTATCCCATTTTTTTAAAATGTAATTATAACATGAATTTCTCAATTTTTTATTTTAATCAATTCTATTTTTTTTTTAATTAATTTTGTATTTGTATCTTTACATTTTTATTATCGCATAGCTTTTACTTGTTTGTTCGACTACGCATGCAGTCTGCATCTATAACTGCGATGGCATTGACCACTGATCCATACTGCGTTAATATTAATTTACTCTTTCTGATGTACATTGTGTTGATGCTCAATAAATAAATAAAAAAAAACTAGGTACTCCGTCTTTGTCACTTTAAAGGATTTATTCTAAGGATTTTGTATTTAGTACAAAGTTATCCCAACACCCAAGTTCAACGACTATTACTGCTAAACTAATAAAGTTATCTTAACCGCTAATAAACTATTATAACGCAGTTTAGCTTTTAGAGCCCCCTCTAAAAGCTAAACTGCTGACTTGAAAAATCTGGAAAAATTCGTGATAATAGCGCATTTCATGAGCTTTAAGGGAAAACTATAGCGGCGGTGCGGGGGGGGGGGACGCCCTAATGGAACAAAATTTGCACTTTAAAGTTTAATATTTCGTAAATGGAGCACTCAATCGAAAAAAAATGGTATTAGCAACCCTAAAATGATTTTAAAAGACCTATTCAACGATTTCCCACACGATGGGGCAGACGATGAAAAAAAAATTCATCCCCACTTTTCATATAGGGAAGCTAAATATTTTTATTTTTTTTTAAATATTTTTCAAAATTTATTTCAGCACTCTGTCGGCGTAATTTATATACATACCCCCAGAAAATTACAGTTTTCTAGTATTAACGGTCTCTTAGCAAGTCCTCGGACAGACAGACAGACAGACAGACGGACATGACGAAACTATGAGGGTTCCTTGTCAGGACTACGAAACCCTAAAAAGGGAGATAAGGGACCTCGCTCCTCAATGTGGACCGGAACTAGGTTCTAGAACCTAATTTCACCTCAGTCACAATCAAACTGGCGATACGTGCTACACACGTACAGAATTACATGTGCAATTATCGTAGATATATTGCAGATCCATTTAAATAACCAGCAACAATGCCTTCCTCTGTTCTTCGTTTTCATGTAGTTGTTAGGAACAACCATTCCTTCATGTTTACGTGGCATAAGAGAGTACCGCATCTACCTTTTTATATCGATGTATCTATCATATGATAAGATTGCTTAAAAACTAAATAAGATCGTTTAAAAAACTAAAAAGAACCGACTTCAATGCCGCGCTTTAATTTTCAGTACCAATTTTGAGGTGTTTATCTCCGTATCTATGGAGATACTTATCAAAACTCGATGAAATTACCATGGTACCACACTTGGGATATCTCCTTGCCATAAAAAAAAGGATAATCAAAATTGGTTCATAAACGACGAAGTTGTCTGCGAACAAACATTAAAAAAATAATAATAACATATTAACTGTTGAATTGAGAAACCTCCCTTTTTTGAAGTCGGTTAAAAAACGTGTTAAATGTCAGTGTGCAATAACTGGAATTGTTTGCGATTACAGTACTTCGGACGAACCAACAAGATTGGAACCTAATTGAGAAGACTATTGTTGGGCATCCCGCACGCCTACCCTGGCTAAGTTGGCACAACGCAAAAATCAATATGCACTATACAAATATGACTTATGAACTCTTACAAGGTATGTTTTCGATAATGGGGAAGATGAGTGTAATTTTTTTATTATCTAGAAAAATCAAACTTATAATATCGTTAAAAACTAAAAAAGAACCGACTTCAATGCCGCGCTATTCATTTTCAGTACCAATTTTGAGATGTTTATCTCAATATCTCTGGAGATACTTATCATACCTCGATAAAATTACCATGGTACTACACTTGGGATATCTCCTTTCGAGCAAAAAAATAATAATCAAAATCGGTTCATAAACGACGAAGTTATCCGCGAACAAACATAAAAAAAATATATATACGGTCGAATCGAGAAACCTCCTCCTTTTTTTGAAGTCGGTTAAAAATCAGAAAAATATTTGCTAAAGAATTTTTGCGATATCTCAAAAACTGTATTTTAGTAACATAAGAACAAACAGGCACTCAAAAGCGAAAAATAAATTACTTAATATAATTATTATAAGCGCTACCAACTTATAAATTTGAAGTCGATGCCAGCCAAGTCTATTAGATAGTAGATATGTGCATTTAGTAGTAGTAAGTAGGTAGATACATGTATGTAGTATCTATCTACTACCTATTAGACTTGGCTGGCACCGACTTCAAATAGATAAGTGTGTCGGAGACAAAAAACATCGATTAACATTAAGTTTAATCGATTTCTTATTCTTAAGTCTAGATCTGTAATTAACATTCACATCAGTAATTTCCGGCCACATTCGGGCCCTGTTCTCGTCCGACCACCACCGAATGTGCGCGTGTCGTTCGCTCCTGCCATTATTGTAAAACTAAAACTCTTATATATCTGAAAATACAGCGCGACTAGATTCCAGCAAGCTGTTTTATTAGGGTTCCGTACCCAAAGGGTAAAACGGGACCCTATTACTAAGACTCCGCTGTCTGTCTGTCTGTCTGTCTGTCTGTCTGTCTGTCTGTCTGTCTGTCCGTCTGTCACAAGGCATACAGCCTGGTGAACCGTGATAGTTAGACAGTTGAAAATTTCATAGATGATGTATTTCTGTTGCCGCTATAACAAAAAATACTAAAAACAGAATAAAGTTAAAAATAAAAGAGGGTCCCCATACAAGAAACGTGTTTTTTTCGGCATTTCAATGTAACGCCATCTATGAACGCTTAGTTAGGTAAACGTCGCATTTCAATAGAACGCCATCTGCGTTCTATTGAAATGTCGATCCCTAACACCTTTGTTAGACGTTAGATGCCGTTATAAGAAATAAAATGTTTATTACTTAATTATTATTTTTTGCTGGCGAAAACTGAGAGTGGTATTTTTTGCTCGATCTTCATATATGCTAGTCTGTAAGGTATTTATGAATAATATGGGTCTTAGTATAACATTTCATGTTTACATAAGTTACCTGAAATAAAGATTTATTTATTTATTTAATTTTAATTTATAAAATTTCGTTTTTGGGCCGTTTAATACACTGACGGATATATACTTTGTGAAAATTTCGAGTATGTACCTATTACGGTTAAAAAGATACAGATCTGTAAAATGCGCACATGTAGACACACGGACGGACGGACCGACGGCCGGACGGACGTACGGACAGCAAAGTCTCAGAAAGTGTTCATTTGGTACACTTTGGGTTCGGAACCCTAAAAATTTACTTCAAATGCCGCGCTAGTGAAAATATCCACTATAGTAGGGTCAGTTTAATAGATCACATTGACATCTGTCAGTCTTAGCTTCATAGTAAGGAGACTTGCTTAAACACATCGATTCAATTGATGAATCGATACGCATTAACACAAACAAGAATGATGTTAGTTTAATGTTATTCAAAATAACCAGCAGCAATTATCCGGCAGCTCTAAATGAGAAATACAATTAGTATTTACATTATTCAGTGTTATTTATTTGTTTGTTTTGTGTTAATATGAAATTGATAAGACACGTTAATACAAATTATACAAATCGGAAATTGTACAGTATCGGTCATAATTGGAGTAGCAGTCTCAAAAAACAATAGCATGACAGCAAAATACGCACATACGACCTTCTTCTATACGACGTTTCGAAAGTAACATAATGAAAGAGAAAGATAGAAGAGATACAAAAGACCCATACATCGCACACTTTCATAATGCACCCATTAGAAAGAGCGCATGTATTAATTAGTAGAATAGCTAGACCAGTTTTGCTTCTTTTATCAGTTTTACAAATAATGAGGGTAGATTTGAAACAAAATGTATTGATGGCATAAATGTATGAAGATAACATTGTCGGTTGGTGAACTTCGGTGTGGTTGAAGTTTGGTTAATAAATAACTTAAAAAATCAAAATGCAAGAAAATATAATTATTAAAGACGGCGAATATTGAGGCACTGCATAGAAATGGACTAAATAAATTATATTATCTCAAATGTATAGTGAAAGCGGCATAAGTGTAAGTTATTGCTGAGTGATAAGTGTTGAGAAATCGTAGTTGTAAAAGTAAATTGTTAATAAAGTGTGTTAATAAGATTTGGTGTTTTCAGACGGATTTTATACGTCATTATGGAATGTTGGTCGCGCACTTCATGGGCATATTATTATCTTTTATATGACATGGGGTTTAATAATGCAAAGGTGAGAAGCGCGAGACGAGAGATGTCCTGAGCAGCTGTAGCACAGATTATATAAAAGTTACTTGGCTGTAGGCTAGATCTAGTTTGGAGAAAATTTACGGGACAGACATAATATGTGCGAATATAGTGGATAACGAATGCTTCTTGGTTGAATACTCAAAGGCTTCTTATCAGTATCGAAAATATATCATGTATCGAAAACAATAGAAGTCACATGAAATATTAATTTAATAGTATATAAAAACTAGGCGATGTGCTGGCTGTGGTAATTTGTAATAAGTAATTGTGTAAGTTATGATTATAAAGGATTAAGCTTCAATCCTCTATTCCTAGAGAAAATTAATAATTAAGCTTATAACCTTAAATAATCAATAGGTAAGAGCAATTCTTAGATGCAACCAAAAAAGTGTTATTTTGTCAAAGTAGAAAATTGTCAATGAAGACGGTTTTAATTTAATATAATATTAAATAAAAATAGTAGTTTATGATATTTCCATAAGTTGTAAATAAGTTTATTTAAAACATTGTTGCTGTGTATACTTCTAAGTTATACAAATAAATATTTCCTCAAAAACTATTAAGATTTATTTCACATAATAACATAGATCACCAATTTACCTTTATAAGTGAAGTTTTAAAATAATACAAGCTATAAATAACTGTTTTTTTTTAAATATTTTATGGGTTAGCGTTTGACCACTATCTCACCTGTTGGTAAGTGATGATGCGGTCGAAGATGGTAAGCACGCTAGGCCTAGAATGGCAACTGGCCCTCAAGGATAGCTGCCGGAACACATTAGTCACGGTCTTCCTAGTACTATTAACACAATTAATAATGACATTCGTCGAATCACGCAATGGACCGCTACCTTTGGTCTGAAAGTAAATGCTGCTAAGACACAGGTCATGATTGTTGGCAGTACCCGATTGATATCGAAGATAGACTGGACAGATCTGCCTCCAGTAATATTCGATGGAGTCACCATATAGTAAGGTAGTAAAAAACCTTGGCATTTTAGCAGATGAGAACTTATCCTGGAGTCATCAACTCGAAGCAGTCAGCTCAAAAATGTTTGCATCTGCCGGCTCACTTCGTAGGCTGCGAAATTTCCTACCTATATAGCTACTAAAATTGCGCTTGCACAATCTCTACTTCTTCCTATACTCGACTATGCTGACGTCAGCTATCTGGATCTGAATGAAGAGCAATTAGACAAACTTGAGCGCATTCAAAATCTCTGCATCAGGTTCATATTTGGCTTGAGCAAATATGACCATGTTTCTGATTTTCGCAAGAAACTCAAGTGGCTTCCTATACGTCTTCGCCGGAATATACATATTCTTTCTTCTCTATACAGTGTTCTTTTTATTCCCTCCTTTCCCCACTATCTTAAAGAACGGTTTAATTTTCTACATTGTTCCACGCAACACAATTTGAGGTCATCAGAAAACCTGACTTTAAGCATACCACAACATGTGAGTTCCTTTTACGACAAATCTTTGACAGTTGTAGCAGCTCGTCTCTGGAACCAGCTACCAGTTGATATTCGGTTGTCTACTTTCTTGAATGTGTTCAAAAATCGTGTTAAATTATTTTACCTTTCTCAGTGTTCATTATAAGTCGTTTCTTGATGTTGCTATGCTAATAAATTGTTTATATACATTTATTTCCTCCTACTTAATTAATTTGTATGTATTGTATATATTTAGGTATATGGGTATGTATTTGTATGTATTATATATTTGTATGTAATTATTTATTGTAATATATGCCTATCTATAAATTATTTTTATAGTATGTAGAAAATAGTAGGTTATAATGTACCTATATGTAACTATGTAGTTATTAATTTTACGTATACTATTTTATTTGTAGTTAATCATTTTAAAATAATAATATATTGCTGATTCTCAAGCACACCTACCATCTGTATTATATAAATGTGTCTCTAATCAGCCGACGGTTGCCTGGAAGAGAAATAATGGGCGGCCTTATCGCTAATTAGCGATAAGGCCGCCGATTGTACTGTAAATGTAATTAATATTGTACGTAATTTTAAGATATTTAAATGCAATAAAGCGTATTCTATCTATCTATATATATATATATATATATATATATATATATATATATATATTTTTAATAATATATATTCATTAATACAAATTTAAATAGTCATAAATAAAAAACAGAACCTAGGTCGCAGCTGTCTGCCGGTAACGTTCCCAAAAAGCTGGCGACGTTACCTCGTTGAATTGCTAGGCTAATCCGTTCGCCGAGGTAAGCGCCAGCTCTTTGGTCATGAGTGACGTCTATTAAACGTCTGGACAGCTCCTTTACAAAACCCCGGGCATCTCGACCCCACGGACCCATTGTTTCGACCCCAAACGGAAGAAAAATGTAGCCATCACCAATGGCAGCATATTTCCTCCGTTTGAGGGTTTCTGCCGCATCCGCTGCCGCACCCGCTGCTTGTGAGGTCCCGCATATGTGGGACGCTGCTAACGTGTCAGCACACGTCGCGTCCCACACCAACTCCACCACGGCATCGGCACCACGGAACCAACGTCATACCGTCGGGTCTCTTGCCATCGTCACGTGATATACCGTTCGGCTCTAATATAGCCGGCACGTTCACGGTGACAAGGGCCCGACGAATGCCGTCATTCAAAGAGGCGTGACGTGAGAGACGCCCTGCACTGCGGCGGCATGACAGGCCATGGTGGCCTAATCTGTCTACTTCACTGCCGCAGTGACAATTGTGAGGTACTGTCCGGGAGATGCCCAGACGTAATCCCACAGCAATGGAGAAGCTGTCATCGTCCATAAGGGTACCTATGTTGGAAGAAGGTAATGCGTGTAGCCAGTATCCAGATTCTTTTTCACGTGTGGCAAGGATACGAGCCCGGTCCCTAATATCAACACTTTTTTGAAATAGTTCATCTTGAATAATTTTACAAAGGGGCTCGTCCCATAGCCTTTGTGAACTAATTTTTTGGGTAAGATCTCCCCTGGACAAGCCAAAGACCAGGCCGTTTTAGCTTCTTCTACGTATGCTATGGAAATTTCAGATGATGAGTTGGAAATTATTTTTTTATAAAGATCTGAAACACTATTAGTAGAAGATAAAAAGGCCGGTAGCGAAACACTTGAAATTTTGCGGATGCCAATGTCTCCAAACCGAATAGGCAGAGAGGCCTGACACTATGAATTATTTGAAAGTGAACAATTAAGAATTTGGGTTAAAATATTTTTGATCGCGTCATCTAAACTTAATAGTAATGGTATATGATTCCGAAGAGGGCTACAGCGTAGTATGTATGTAAATTTAGGCACAAAAAGACAAAATTTAATTAGATGGAAAGCCATGTGGTTATGAATTTCGGTGAGACGCTTAGACGTATCGTCAAATTTTTGACGATGTTCATCCACAAAGACCGGGAAAGACTCTTGAAGGATCGGAGCTCCTAGGAGGCGTAGACTTTCTTTGTTGAGTAATTTTAAATTTGGAGCCAAACTGTTAAATTTATTATACAAATCGTCTCTTTGGTCCGATGGTACAATATCTGTGATAAAAAGTTCACACTTAGGAAAATTTAGTTCTAAGCCAATCAATTTAAATTTGTCGATTAAAAACTGTAAATCTTGTAATACAGTTGTGGCTTTGCCTCCGAGGGTTCCGTCGTCCAGATACCACATGTTTAATTTGGAATTAGACTCGAAATTACGGGGTGTATTGCTAGTCCGAAAATGGCTGGCCCAAGAGGGTCGCCCTGTTGACAACCTGAGCAAGAATTTATTAAATGGTCTCGGTAAAGTAATTTA
Organism: Cabera pusaria; assembly: GCA_954871355.1. Lineage (NCBI taxonomy): Eukaryota > Metazoa > Arthropoda > Insecta > Lepidoptera > Geometridae > Cabera > Cabera pusaria. The sequence continues at coordinate 1,953,750 of OX940912.1, read as the reverse complement.
GAATCCAATCCGTAACATTGCCAAAGGTAGTCAAAAGTTTCTGGAATATAATTTTGAATTTCATTAAAAAGAGTAGTACGCTCAACAGAGTTAAAGGCATTTTTGACATCCACCTTCAATATCACCTCACCGCAATCGTGATGTACAAATGTACGGAGAGCATGAACAGCTGCCTCGCAACCGCCCTTACTGCCAAAGCCTAACTGAAGGGGCTGGAACTTTTCAGTTAGTTTATATATATATATACATAATATTATACCAAACGGGACTCTCAAACAAAATAAAACTGGCCAAGTACAAGTCGGACTCACACTCGTAGGGTTCCGTAACACAGTAGAGTATTTTATTACTTTGATTTTTCGTCACTAAAAAATTAACTTTGTTTTTCATAGTGTTTGTATGAAAAACAAAGTTATATTTGCGGTTGCTAAATCTCAAAAACTGCTGACTGTATCTCGTTCAAACCAATTATCGTTGTAAGTTTTTATTGAGATCTACAGAATATATTTTTTCTAGATTTTTCACTCCCTTACTTTAAAAGTTAGAGGGGGGAGGGACACACACATTTTACCACTTTAGACGCGCCTACTATCTTTTAAATGAATGACTTTGAGAAAAAATGGTTTCAGGAACCTAAATGTCATTTTTAAAGACCTATCCATACACGTATAGGTTTGAAGAATTTTGTTTTTGTTTCAGTTCCTTGTATGCGATGTACCCTTTAACTTTTAAAAACGTCTAAAAACTTTTTTAATTACATAAAACTTTTCTTTTGTAGAAATGATTCTATCATTAAGGACATCAAATAAGAATAAGCCAAATCGGTTCACCCGTTTTCATGTTATCGCGTGACTAAGGCAATTCGGGATTCATATTTATAAAACCTGAAAAACCCAAATTTTCAGACTTTGTTACCTACCCCATGTCGGAAAATCCTACCACACGTACTTTATCTCATCTTGTTTCGCCATACAAACTTTGAATCCCCGTTCCGTATCCGGGAGGAATTTTAAAAAAATCCATTCTGAGCGGATACCTACATCATAATAACTATCTGCATTCTAAATTACAGCGCAATCCGAAACAATATTGATTTTTAGACTTTGTTACCCTAGTTTATCTTCTTAGGGTGGCATTTTGAAAAAGTCTGAAACTCGTATTTACTTATTTATTTACAGAAGTACTTGAGTGAAATGTCGAATGAAATGACTATTCCAATTTTAAACCCCCGTTTCATCCCCTTGAAGAGTGAATTTTCTTTCTTATCGGATACCTAAGTCAAAATTACTATCTGCATGCCAAATTTCAGCGCAATCCGAAACAATTATTTACTTACTGAAGTACTTGTGTAAAGTTTCGAATATAAAATACTATCTAATCTTGTTTCTCCATACAAACCGAAACAATATTGATTTTTACACTTTGTCACCCCATTTCACCCTCTTAGGGGTGGAATTAAAAAAAACCTGAAACATGTATTTACTTATTTTTTACCGACTTCAAAAAAAAAAGAGTAAGTTTCTCAATTCGAACGTATATATATTTTTTTATGTTTATTCGCGGATAATTTCGTCGTTTATGAACCGATTTTGTTTTTTTTTTGTTGGAAAGGAAATATCCTAAGTGTGGTACCATGGTAACTTTATCGAGGTTTGATAAGTATCTCCAGATATATGGAGATAGACACCTCAAAATTGGTACTAAAAATTAATAGCACGGCATTGAAGTCGGTTCGTTTTAGTTTTTTAAATGATCTGATTTACTTGAAGCACTTGTGTTGATTCGGATAGAAAAGACTATCTTATCTTGTTTCTCCATACAAACTTTGAACCCTCTTTTTATCTCCTTAAGGGGAGAATTTTGGATAATCCTTTCTTAGTTACACCCTTACGTACTAAGACAAATATACCCTCCAAGTCTCTTCGACCAGCGGTTTAGGCTGTGCGTTGTCAGTCAGTATGTCAGGACAAAGATTCTTATAGTATTAGATTTTTGAATGAAAATAGGAAAGCTGTTCACAGAATACATTTTACCTACCAAGTTTCAATTCTGTAGTCCTAATAGTTTCGGAATAAAATGGCTGTGACATACGGACGAACAGACAGACAGACAGACATGGCGAATTTATTAGGGTTCCGTTTTTGCCATTTGGCTACGGAACACTAAGAAGATTTTTTGACGGAGCGGACGGAGAGTTCTAAAGTAACAAAGCTAATTTTTTTTTTAATTCCGTCGAATTGAGAACCACCTCCTGTTTTGTGAAGTCGGTTAAAAATATAACATTTAGCTAAACTGAGACACTTACTTTACAAGTTTTTGTCCTTGGATTTCTGCACTAATGATTTCTGCACTTGCGTGATTGGTGAAATAATCCCCAACCATAATAAGAAGGTCGACTTTTGGCAGATTTTTTGCTTGCCTAAGTGAAAATCCTGTATCCATTTTGATAGCACGATTACCTGATCTAGATTATCAAACGCGTAGGCAGTACTCAAAATCAGAAAACAAAATGATAAGTCCAAGCTCCCGCCCGTACCGCGTCGGCGCAGTAGATAATATCGACGCCCCCAACCAAAAACTCGGTAATGTGCTATTATGGGGTTTTTCCTGTTATGTCAAATTCGGCATCTGCGGACTGGACACACCTTGTAATTTTTTTTCAGATTTTTCCTTTTCATATTTCCAAAGATATAATGACATACAATGTTATTGTTAGGTTTTAATACACCTTATTCTGTTCTGGATTCTTGATTTCGTGGCTTTTGCTTCAGAAATATACAAAGTAACCTCAGAACAAAGTGTTGTGTTACAAAGTAACCAAGTATTGAAAAGGAAAACCAATCAAGTCCAAATGTAAGAAGAAGAATAAGTAGCCAAGAATATATCGATGTCACGTTAAAACCAGATGGAACTTCAGAAATTAATCATAATGAAACATTGACCGGTAGAACTTAAAATTATTGCTCGCATGCTGTGGCAATTGTAAGCTATATATAATGACGATAGTCCAAGGCTACGGACAACTTGCTTAATACGGAAAATAAGTTGTAGTCAAGAGCAATCATAAGAATAGAATCGAGGTTGTATATAATGTAGTATAATGTTATTAGTCGATATTGAAAACATAGATAACAACAATAATGAATCCAATCTAGAAAATCAACCCTCTACATCGGAAGAAGAAAAATGACTGACTAAAAACGCAAGCAGAATAGAAGTAAGTGACATAGTAAAAAAATTAAATTCCGACAAAGCCTACGGAGAGTGCAATAAAAAAATATCCTGAAAATACTATAGGCTCCCCATGTGCGTGTAAAAAGGTTTGTAGCCAAAAATTCAATCTATCAGATCATCTTTATCAGCCGGTAATAGTCCACTGCTGGACGTAGGACTCCCCCAAGACACGCCACTGAGCCCGATCTTCGGCTCTTTGTTTCCAGTTACTGTCCACAGCTTTGCGAATGTCGTTGCTTCACCTGTTCACAGGGCGTCCTACGCTACGTTTGCCGATTCGCGGTCTCCACTCTAGAACCAGTCTAACCAGTGAGTGTCCACGTCTCAGCCCCGTATATGTCATGACAGGCAGGATGATTAAATACTTTTGTCTTTAGGCACAGTGGTATAGGCGACGAGAAGACTCGGGGCGGTGTTTCCCAAATGCTGCCCAGCCTAGTTTCCCAATTCTTCTCTGGATTTCCTTTTCGAAGTTGTGTTTGCCTAGTAGGAACGTCTGCCCTAGGTAAAGATAATGCGTGACAACTTGACAACTTCGAGTGGGGTCCCATCTACGGCAATCAGTTTTGGAACATCATGCTCGTTGTACATGACTTTGGTTTTATCCAAATTCATCCGGAGACCGATGCGAAGAGAAGTGTCAGCTAGGTCATTCAACATCCTTTGTAGGTCCTGCAGCGTCTCAGCCATAATAACGATGTCATCTGCGAATCGTAAGTGAGCGATGTACTTGCCGTTGGTGTTTATGCCACAGACTTTCCAGTCCAGCGTCTTAAACATATCCTCCAAGGCGTTAGGGAACAGTTTCGGGGATATGACGTCCCCCTGTTTCACTCCTTGACGCAGGTGGAAATGTATAGTTCGCTGGTTCTGTACTTGTACAGTTATTTTTGCGGCATTATACAGACATCTCATCACTTCGATATATCGACAGTCGATTTGGCAACGCTACAAGGACTCCAGAACGGACCAGGTTTTGATTGAGCAATTAGTTGATACTATCAAAGCCACCCTAGCTAAAACAAAGACTCCACTAACATTCATGCTACAATTTTACCGTTTTTTATGCAGTACGAAAAATAGGATATTGTTATGAATGGGCACTTCCAAATCGCTGAAAGAGGCAGTTCAGAAATAGGGAGTGCTTTGTTACTTTTTTTTAACTGATCGTAAGAATGATATTACACATTTTTCAAATTATATTCGGATGGATGAGTTATGGGCATAATAAAAATCTTCGCCTTTTTAAACTAGTTAAAGTCAAAACGGCATAGAAAGCTAAAAATAAAGTTTAGTACACTCCTCACCAAATTTACAGTATTATTCTAAATTCAAAGATTACTGGCGAAAAATATCGTGTCAAGGAATTAGAGCAGTCCGAAGTTTACAATTTAAAACCTCTCGTAGAATACAAGTTAGGTTAACAAAAATACTAGTAATGTGCAACCCACATTGCGAGTAATCTTTTAATTAAAAAAAAAAAGTTTTGCGGTGCGATGCAGACGAAAATGTTATCCGCTGGGCTGATGTTATGGAGGTAAGCATGGTCGATTCACAAGCAAATAAGTTGTTTTTTAAATATAATTTGAAGGCACTTATTCAGAGTTTAGAGAGCTGATATAAAAAATTTAAAAAAAATTTACGACTTTTTATGACCCTCACAGTTTTTATGACCTACTTAGTCAACACGCATGACATTAAGGTTAAACTTGATATCCACTTATTTTAAGGTTAATAATCATTATGATTATTGAAGGTTGTACTGTTACTACTGTACTGACAGACAGACGGACAGCAGAGTCTTAGTAATAGGGTCCCGTTTTAGCCTTTGGGTACGGAACCCTAAAAATGTTGTCCGTCTCGCTCACTCATACTAGTGCATGTATAGTTTTATCCTTCTCATATTATTATTGTTATTTTAATGTCAGATCTTTTTAATTATCCATTTACGATCAAACCATATCGTAGCAATGATGAGACGTAACCGTGATAGGCACTGATTGCCGCTTGCATTGTTGCTATATTGCGCAGACGGTTAAGAATGTACACATATCGGTCAATCTTCTTACAAAGGTTTCCTATATGTCCTTTCCAACTAGAATGCTTATCAATTACTAACCCTAGAAAAATTGCCGAGTCAACTATTTCTAGTTTGTCATTGTCATAAGTAATATTAAGGTGATCCGGGCGACTGTTATATGTTTGGAATTGAATTATTTTAGTTTTGCTTATGTTAATACGTAAATCATTATATTTTAACCAGTTAATTACAGAACTTAGTGCGTCGTTGATGTCTTTTTCAAATGTAATTATGTCGTTATTACCTTCTATTAGTAGGGTCGTGTCGTCGGCGTTTAATACAGATTTGTGGTCAGTCAATATGTCAGGAAGATCAAAGTCAAAGCATTTATTCAGTATATGGGCAAATTAAAAATTTGCACTTACACTCGTCAAATTACATTAAATAAATCATATTCAGTAAAAAATATTATGGATATAACAGAAACATAACTTTGAATTTACAAAAAAAAAACAAAGGTATTGAGCCATTCAGCTTTCATCTAGACGTCGAACGTCACACTTAAAACACATGTTTAATTCCCCTGATTAATGTAGGGTTGCCAACCGTACTATTACGAGCACCCGCAACCCAGTGGATGTTTCAGTACTTCAGACAATTTTTATTCAAAAAATTGTGAAATAATGAAACATAATAAATAAATAAAACGCAGACTAATTGCAGTACAAATCATATTCCGAATGGAATTGATTATGTATAGTATGGATCATTTATGTATAGTAAAAAAAGTAGAGGACCCAGGATACTGCCCTACTTTACTTTTACCTTATCGTAATTAGGGTTCCGTACCTCAAAAGATAAAAAAAGGAACTCTTATATGATCACTTTCTTGTCCGTATGTCCGTCTGTCTGTCTGTCTGTCTGTCTGTCCGTCTGTCTGTTTTTCCGTGTGTTACCACCAATTTTCTCAGGAGGTGGACCTAGCAAGTTGAAATTTATATCAGATACGTAAGTCTATAGTCCCTATTAGGTGTATAAAAATCAAGGTCCTGGGTCAACACGATAAAAAGATATGGGCAAATTTTGATTTTCGCGAAGTCTTGTAAGTACCAAAATGTAACCTTAATATTCAACTTTTTTTAATTTTTGGAATTTTTCTTTGCTTGTGGTGTAAGACCTGCTTGTGACCAAAATTGATAATTCTAGGTCTACCGGAAGTACCCTAAAGGTTTTGGGTCGAAAACCTATAGGGTACTTCCCGTTGACCTAGAATCATAAAATTTGGCAAAAAGCAAGGTGTAGGGTGTGACTACATGTCTAGGTGATAAACACGTAATACGAAAGAATGAGACATTTACGAGTAGATGTAGCACGTACTATGTGATAATGTTAGTATATAAGATAAGTATCTTTAAGTATTTGGGTTAATCAATATAGAGCTATCATTATGTAAAGAGTATACGTTGTTTTTTTTGTCTTACCCTGGTCTCCCAGTAGTAGACCACACTACATGGCGATCCTGCAGGATTATTTTTCTTTTATTAACATATTTTTCTTTTATCGGGACGCCACTACATCGAGCTAAAGAACGGCATGGCAGCAACGACGGGCGCTGCACGACATGAGAAGATGGCGACAACCCCGGATATTCTGATGACCCTGCATGTGATCTACACTCAACCGACGGAGCAGACTGTCCACTCGGTATCAGCGTGATTCACCATGGCACATAAAGGCACCAGGAAGAGACAACGTGAGAGCTTTTTTTTTTATTCGTTGCAACATGGGGTGTTCATATTACCACACGTCTAGTAAAGTGCTGAAGTCCTCTCAATATCACCAGTATACGTATAACATGCTGATGTGTCGAAATCCATATTTGGATAATAATGTATTTTTACGTCGTTCCCATAAGGCATGGATCAGGGACGAGTTTCGGAAGTTAGGCGAGTTGTTAACACCGTGTGAAATATAAATAATTAATGTCGACGTAACTTTTAATTTACCATGTTTTAATGTCTTAAAGACACATTGTTATTACTTAATTGAGATGTATTTTTGGTCATTTTTGCATTTTAACGTATTATTAAATTAGTGTACAATTTAAATTGATGAAAGACCGAATTTTTAAGGTCTAATCAGTCTAATAATTAAAAAATAAAAATAAAATAATTTAGAATCTTATGTGAAAATGCATTTATCAGACGTGAGGTTAATGAAAAAATAAAACGCTGTTAATGAATTTGTCTTATGATCGCGATTAAACCGCTTAAGGTCGATGCCAATAAAGCGCGAAAGTATGCACTTATGCAGTTTCGAGGGCATAATAGTAATGTTTACAGATCGATCAGTCACGTGGTAATTACATAATAAAATTACAGACGTGTCTAATATGTGGTTTACACATTATGAGTTGAATGAGTATTAGGAATGCGATGAGTAAGGATTTTTTGGTTCGTGACGAATTAGCAGTTTCTCACAATGATAGATTTATTGAGTCAATTTGATTATAGATAATACGGAAGGTAATTTTTTTTATCGATACAGGGTTTCAATGGGTGTTAAAATGTAATTTCTTGGTAATGCATAAATTTTATGCTTTTGATAAGTTGTTTACTTTGCAAATCTACTAAATTTATGGTCAAGATGGTTTTTTTTACATATTTATAAAATTGGTATAGATTTTTTCCCTGTGTGTGAATTAGTGGGTGAATTAGTAAATCGGGCACAAAAGTGTTCCCAATTATTGCCTATTCGTACTACGTGTCAATAGTACCGTGGTGTGAAGTAGTTAAAATATATACCCATTAGTATGAATAAAGAATGTGTAGTTATGCATGATATAACAATGTGTAGATGGGGTTGATAGAGTTTGAATAGTTATTGAAAAGAGAAATAAAAGGGCCTCCGCTAAATAAAATTAAGGTTGCATATTATATTTGCCAGATAAATCAACTACGTAGTTATGCTCACTATAAATCCTGATCAGCATTATCGCGAGACGAACTGTTGAAGGTAGAAGTAGCTTTATGTAGAAGAATGGAGTATAGATATGTTCACTATAATCCCTGATCAGTAATATCGCGAGACGAATTACTGAAGGATATAGTATCTTTATGTAGGAGAATGAAGTGTAGTTATGCTAACTATAACTCCTGATCAGCATTATCGCGAGACGAACTGCTGAAGGATATAGTAGCTTTACATAAAAGAATGGAGTGCAATTATGTTAACTATAATTCCTGATTAGTAAAATCGCGAGACGAATTGCTTAAGGAAATAGTAATGTAATGAAAAGAAATGGAGTTTTAATGAATGGGTGAATAATTCATTTGTAAGAATATTTGCAGCATATTAGAAGAATAACCATGATATAGATTTTCATGTGAATGTATAAAAAGGGGTTCAGGCAATACAAAAATATGATGCTAGGAAAATGAAACGCGTTACACCGCATATGAGTTGGTGTTTAGGTAGGTAGGATACCTTCGAATTTTGACGGTTCACAAATTGATCCGCTCTATAATTTTTATCAAATTATGTAAAACGCAAGAGGATATGCGTTAAAATGTTGAGTTGCGAAATTAGCACAAGCCCAAGCAAGGGAAAATGTAAAAAAAGGTCTAAAGAAAAAGAAAGTTGACATAAAATGTAACATTATTACTTAAAAGAAGAATGATTTGTTATTAGTGTTGAATAACTTTAGAAGTCAATTAGATACGTGATATCTAAGACCTTATAAAATAATTAAAGACTTAGGATCTAATGTAAAAGTAATGTGAATGTTTAGACAATAGTTACAGTTATATTTGTATTAAGTTGTTTTATTAGTAGGAATACAGGAATATAAGATGTTTATTGTGATTAAAACATAGTACTTAGTTAGTAAAGGGTTAGTAGTTAGTAAAGGGTTAAATCTCTAATGTTGTTGTTTATTGTGTATTTTTTTTTCTTAATCTTTAATTTTAGATTATTACAGTAGGACAAAGCAGTAAGAAGTAAATTATGTAATAATACCTAATATCTACTTTTATTTTTGTAAACAAACAAATAATGTCAAAGAAACAAATTAGTCGTGCTCAGAATGCTGACTTGAAATATTTGCAAAGGTTCACGCGACACGCACCTTTTATGAATGAACTTAGCATTATGTTCATATTGTGATGATGAGAATTTGTAAAATTAATTATTATTGTTGTAATGTATAATTTTTAAAAAAGCTAGTTTTAAAAATTATTTTTAGAAAAGCCGGTGATGTAGGGTGTGACTACATGTCTAGGTGATAAACACGTAATACGAAAGAATGAGACATTTTGATGTAGCACGTACTATGTGATATACAATACAATACAATACAAATACTCTTTATTGACACCAATTTAGAAAATACATACTGAATAGGACTTAACTAACTAATACTAGGTACAATGGGCGGTCTTATCGCTAAAAGCGATTTCTTCCAGACAACCTTTGGATGGACATAACATTATAGATAGAACAAGGACGGTGGTGTGTATTTTAAACATTTTACTTAGAATGATTATATTTATAGACTACATAAAAACGTTACATATAATAATATTATATACGAATACATATGCACATCATAAACTTACATATACATAATCAATACACTTATATACATACATAATATATTTGTTGCGAAATGATAGGAAAAGTTATCTGACAGAAGAGAGATAGAATTTGCGAACTTGTTCTTTGAAACTATCTATGGATTGTGCACGTCTTATAACAATAGGTAGTTCATTCCACAGGCGCACGGCTTGGACAGTGAATGATGAGTCATAAAAATTCGTACTATGAGCCGGGGTGTCGAGGAGCATGTTCTCTGATGACCTTAGGGAAAGGGAGTTAGAGGAAGAAAGAAAATGGAATCGAGCTTTTAGATAAGGAGGAGTCGAGGGGTTGAACAAAATTCCATAGAGAAACGAAAGAATATGAGTATGAATATGTGATAATGTTAGTATATAAGATAAGTATCTTTAAGTATTTGGGTTAATCAATATAGAGCTATCATTATGTAAAGAGTATACGTTGTTTCTCTTACCCTGGTCCCCCAGTAGTAGACCACACTACAAAGGTCTTATAGCACAAATAAAGGAAAAAATCCAAATAATAAAAAAAGTTGAAAATTAAAGGGTGTATTGGCTGATCTATGTATGTATGGGGATACATACATAGTATCAGCCAATTTAGATAGGCCAATGAGTTATATGAGCGCTCGTACAACTTAGAGGTCTAGCTTAATTGGTACCTACCAACGTTGGTACGGAAGCCTCGGTGGGCGAGTCCAACTCGACTTTGCCGGTTTTATTATTAACTGGGGAACAATTTAAACAGGCTTCGTAAATGCAATTTTTGAGAAAATGTGTTGAAAATATAATTATTGACTTTCAGATGTAGACCGCAAAGCCCGTATAGTGAAAGTAATCCAAGACCGCTACGCTCATCTACCGTCCCTCCAGCTGGGGCTGATCACGGCCAGCGTCCAGGACCTCTTTTCTAAGATGTTGAGCATCTACAGACAGTTTTCCAACCTGACTAGGACGAGGGAAGCACCAAACAGAGAATTCAACATTGGCCTCATATTTGATGCAATTCACCGAGCTCGTAATTATATTTACATTTTTATTTTGTATCATATAGGCTAGCGTTTGGTTATTATTCACCTGTTGGTAAATGATGATGCGGTCTAGGATGGTGACACGCTAGGCCTAGAATGGGAACTGGCTCTCAAGGATGGAACTGAATACATAAGATGCCGGAATACATAAGATGTTTTGTGACAGATTTTATAACTTGATGATGGTAGCTGGCGACCCTTGGCTATATATATGTAGATACATAGATAAAACTCTTTATTTGCACACCAAAAAAACAGAAACAATTTACAATGTACATCATGCTATAAGTAATGCAAAGGGCGGTCTTATCGCTTAAAGCGGAGCGGCTTAAATTTCTTCTAGACAACCGAAATTGTAAAGAAGAAAATAACGAGATTGTGAAGGACCGTGGTGTACCGATATAAACACTAAATGTAATAAATATACTTATAATATTCACATAATATCATACCATACACTACATAAAAACATATAGGTACATATATAAACATACAATAATAATAAAAAAAACCGCTGCGACGTCAAGTTGACTTTTTGTCGATTATTTTTTATATTTCTTTTTAACTATATTTCCCAGTCCTAATCTATACATATAACAAAAATGTAACGGATCGCTATCTGTACATGGAAGATATATGAGAAAAAATAGTATTGGGACCTTTATCAAACGCAATAGAACCCAAAACAATGATTGTTAGAATTTTTGTCTGTTTGTCTGTTTATCTGTTTGTCTGTGCGTTTGTTCACAATAATCTCAGAAACGGCTTATCCGATTTAAATGCAGTTTTCACTAATATATTGTGGTAAGATTCACTTAAAATTTAGTGTTTCTTGTCAATCGGTTCATAAATAAAAAAGTTATGCTAATTTAAAGAATCACGTTGAACATTTTCTTTGCCTAGGCCTAGAATGGGAACTGGCTCGAAACTTCATAATAAGGCCCTGCCCGCACAGCGATTTTTCACAGCGCGATTTTTTTTCGTAATTCTGTGAAGTATTTAAACTATTGGAAGTATCCGCACTGGCAGAAAAAAATCGCGCGAGAAAATCTGTGATTTGATGCAAATTGTCGCGGAATTTAAATCGCTAGAATAAAATCGCGCTGTGAAATATAGCTGTGCGGACAAGGCCTAATGGTAATAAAAATGATCAGTTTCGGAAATTTTTCATAACCATTGTAAGTTGACCACAGATCTATATCATCAATCATATGAAATAGGGTCCTCCAGCTTAGGCCCTGTCCGCACAGCGATTTTTCACAGCGCGATTTTTTTTTCGCAATTCCGTGAAGTATTGAATCTATTGGACTTTAGAAAATCTGTGATTTGATGCAAATTGTCGCGGAATTTAAATCGCTAGAATAAAAATAGCGCTGTGAAATATCGCTGTGCGGACAAGGCCTAAGGCTACGTGAGCCGCGCCGCTGCGCATTCAATGGGAATCAAAAACTGTCAATTGGTCGCTAAGCGATATAACAGAAAAAAACTGTCAATCTAAACAGTCCCGCGATATTGCATACATAATTAAATAACTCAAGAATCAAGAATCAAAGCATTTATTCAGTATGTAGGCAGTATAAATATACGCACATACACACGTCAAAATCATAAATCATAAATTAAATCATAACCAATTATCAAGTAAACATAGCAAAAGCAGAGTTTAACGCTTTGAATTAGAAAAAAAAAGTAATGAACCATTCAGCTGTCATCCAATCGTTTACGTCAGAATATTTAAAAAAAAAAATCTCATAAAAAAAAACTCATAATTATGAACGTACTTTGTACCAACCAACCTAGGATGATGGATTATTATATCATCCTAGCAACCAACACTACAAAAACGTTTCTATTACATTTATAAGCATAATACTTTCCGTTGTTAGGTTGGCTACAAAGTACGTTCATAATTCGGGTATCAACAATGTAGGGAAGTGACAGGAAGTGCCTACCAGTGCCAACTCTTATAACGTAGTAGAGTGATTCAGTACTCTGTGAATCTAAATAGAAATTGTATATTAATATAATAATATAAAAATAAAAATCTAAGAGATCGCAGTCTGTAGCTGGAAGATATATAAGAAAAAAAATTATTAGGACCTTAAAGAGACGCACTAGAACCCAAAACAATTATTGTTAGAATTTTTGTCTGTTTACCTGTTTGTCTGTGCATTTGTTCACGATAATCTCAAGAAACGGCATATCCGATCTAGATGCAGTTTTCACTAATATATTGTGCTAAGTTCCACTTAACATTTAGTGTTCGTTTCATGTCAATCGGTTTATAAATAAAAAAGTTATGTAAATTTAAAAAATCACGTCGAACATTTGTTAAACTGTCTACTATATCTATTAATATTAATATATACTTTCTCTGTTCAGTAGCATTGATTGAACCTTTTTTAAATAATATATTATAGGCTAGCGTTTAACCACAATCTCACCTGTTGGTAAGTGATGATGCGGTTGAAGATGGAAGCACGCTAGACCTAGAATGGGAACAGGCTCTCAAGGATAGCTGTCGGAACACATCAGATGTTTGTCGACAGATTTTCTAGCTTGACGGTGATAGCTGGCCAGACGAACACTAGATAGTGTCCTACAACAAAGATGGGTTGTTGGTTTCTTAACGATGTTTTTCCTTCTCCGGAGGCCACTGTGAAAAGTGCACATATTTTTTCCAAGAAGAATCCATATGGTGCACGGAGGTGATTGAACTCGGAATCTCTGGCATCAAAGCCGACTGTTCTCCCACTTACACCACTGGGGCCTCAAACTTTTCGACCTAAACCTTACTAAACTACATAATAATGGCTTCTGCCCGCGGCTTCGCTTGCGTAGCCTAAAGGAAACAAATTACATATTTTTCTTCAAAAACAATATATATTACATGTGCTCTTACTCCCTCTCAATTGAACATACAAACTGAGAATATCCCAAACAAATGCTGCTCCGTGTGCTTACTTTAGAGCAGACCACATATAACAGACCGTGTAAAAAGCAGTCCTCCCTAAATCTATTCCTTTTAAATTAAAAGTTTGGCCTTGAGATTTATATATGATCTTGGCAAAGCAGACTTTGAAGGGAAACTGCAAACTTTTCAACTTGAAAGATTAGTTCGACAAAGTCGGCGCAGTCAAAGAATAGTTGGTTAGATTGTTTTAAATTTTTTTCATACAGAAACAAATGTATCGGGTATAATTTTGGAAAAGCTGTAATACCCGTATCGCTCAAACAATAGTTAAAGTTATCTTTCTGTTACTTGAACTACCATGCTAATCGACTCAGAGAATAAAAAGTTTCACAGAAAATTCAACCTACCAGATACTTGCACTTTACAAAGAATACACCTTCCAAATATCATGTCTCTAAAACCAGCGGTTTAGGACCAGTACTTTGATATATAAGTTAGTTAGATTAATGCGTGGGGATGATTTTGGAAAAACTGTAACTGATAATTTTAATTTCAAGAGTTGTTATCTGTACCAATTTTCGAAACAATTGACACAGATATAAAATGTCTCATAGAAAGTTCAAGCCTCCATTTCACCCTCTTAGAAGTGAAATTTTGAAAAACCCTTTTATAGTGGATGCCTACACTTCACTAAAACACATCTTCTAATTTTCATGAGTCTGGGATCAGCGGTTTAGGCAGTGCGTTGATAGAGAAACAAACGAGTGAGGGATAATTTTGAAAAAAAATGTGATACACATCGAAACATAAAACAACTGGGTTCAGAGGTGGCTTCAAATATAGTGCCTCAAAAGTGTGGAATAACATTCCCCCGCCACTGAGAAAGAAGATGAGTCACCCGATATTTAAATTAAAACTTAAGACATTACTTTTTCAACGGAATAAACATGTATTCAAATACATGTTTATTCCGCCACTTTTAAGACCAAATAGCCTACACAAATATACTCACATACGTATACACAAACCACACAACTATTAAACGCTCACACATAAACACACCTCACACACATTTTACATACACTCAGACTCGTAAATAGAATTCACCACAACAAATAGTAGTAAGAATGAACGTTGGGTTTTGTTTTTTTGTCTAATATTATTATTATTATTTTTTTACATTTGATTTCTTTTCACCTTCTTTTAAATTCTGCTTTTGTTTGTTTGTTCTCTTCATGAATATATCATGTTATGCTAACCCGTTACTACATAATCCTACGCTCGACAAACATCTGAGTTCGAGCAACGGAGTGCACTGAAAACCAGCCCTGCGGAGATTCGTATCTCCGCAGAATTGTGCTGAGTGTACTCCGATTGTCAAAACTAAATCTTGTGATTGGAAATGAAATATGTATGATGTGCTCTATTTGTTCTGACAATAAACCAATTTTTTATTGTCTTTTTTATTTTATCGTGTCTCATCAATTTTATAAAGCAGTATGTGTTGTTAGTCTTCTTTCTTGGTTTCTTGGTTGTCTTCTTCTTCTTTTCTTGGTTGTGTGGAAGAAATCGCTTTAAGCGATAAGACCGCACTTAGCATTACTAAGAATAAGTATATTCGGTAATTATTCGTCTGCAAATAGAAGTGTCTATCTATCTACCTCTCTTTTTATATGTGCCATTTTTCGAGAAAATCGAATCAGAGATTAAAAAGTTTTACAGAAAATTAAACCTCTCATTTCACCATCTTAGACGTAGAATTTTGAAAAACCCTTTCGTGAATAGAACTGCACTATACAAAGAACACACCCTCTAAATATTATGTCTCTAAGGCCAGTGGATCAGGCTGTACGTTGCTATATCAGACAATCATTCAGTTAATTGTTAAACACAATCCAAAATTTCATCGTACCGACGGGACTTGAACCCGCAACCCCCGGAATAACATGTTCCGGTGCTTTGCCAACGTGCCACGGTGCGAAGTATCGTTACGACGAAATTAGTGGATTGCATTTTGTTAACCCAATTATGCATATGTGGCGCCATCTATGACTACTTATTACGTAAGTTAATCATTCGGAAGAAATCATTACAGTTT
Organism: Cabera pusaria; assembly: GCA_954871355.1. Taxonomy (NCBI): domain Eukaryota; kingdom Metazoa; phylum Arthropoda; class Insecta; order Lepidoptera; family Geometridae; genus Cabera; species Cabera pusaria. Next base: position 1,937,840 of record OX940912.1, on the reverse strand, counting down.
TCTAATCCGACGAGAGAACTGCACTGCGCAAATCAAATATTATGTTTCTTTGAAGTGTTTCACACAAACGATACTTCGCACCGTGGCTTAATTGGCAAAGCACCGGAACATGTTATTCCGGGGGTTGCGGGTTCAAGTCCCGTCGGTACGATGAAATTTTGGATTGTGTTTAACAATTTACAAAAATATAAAGTGTGAAACACTTCAAAGAAACATAATATTTAATCATTCAGTTAGTCAGGCAAACGCGTGGGGGATGATTTTGGAAAAACTGTGATACACGTAACTAATTATTTTAATTAATAAGTATGTGTACCATTTCTCGAGACAATTAAACCAGAGATTAAAAAGTTTCTTAGAAGCTTCAACCCTCCATTTCGCCCTATTAAGGGCAAAATTTCTAAAAACCCTTTCTTAGTGGATGCCTTACAAAGAACACATCCTCCAAATTTAGTCTAGGACCAGCGGTTTGGGCTGTGCGTGGATATCTCAGTCAGTCAGTCAGTCAGTCGGTCAGGTCAGGACAGGAGGACCAGGAAGATGGATTATGATTATATAATAATAATACATAGAAGTTAATGTTTTGCGATGACAATTAATAAAGCCCTAGGTCAGTCGCTAAAAGTGGTGGGTGTGGATCTAAGTATTTAGCTGTTTTTCACACGGTCAGCTTTATGTGGCTCTGTCGCGTGTTAGCAATAAACCTAGCAGCCTGTATGCTTTGATCCCCGATGGCTATACATACGTCTAATATTGTGTGTAGAGAAGCATTACAATAGTTTTTTTTTTTAAATATCTAAACGACTTTGTTTAAAACCTCGCCCCCATAATTAGATTGTTTCATTTCATTCATTGCACCGCTTTTGCTTTTTCACTTACTGCATCACATCTATTATGGAGCCGGTCCCAAGCCCGGATAAAGAGGGAGGGCCTGGGGGGGGTGAAAGGGTTTGGCATTTCAATTAATACGTTGGTATGCCAGTTCTTTCACTCCTCCCCCCTAGGCTGCTCGGAGCCTATATGTTGGAGGGATGGAGAGGATAATCATCAATCACATCCGTCCGCCTAACATATAAAAGTCGAGGGAGAGCAGGTCGCGCAACTGTTCTCACTATCGCTTATGCGCCCACTAACCAACTTTGCTTCACAGGTCCTTAACCCCTCTTTTGTATGATGGAAATGTCTGTTAATGATAAGAGTCTGCCATGCGATCCGGCTAGCGCCCGGCGCCCCTCGGTTTCCGGGCCGAAGGGTGTGAAGTTGGCTACCGAAGGCGACGGTGGAGTGGTGTCCCAGGCTCTGCCGGTTGCGGATGCTACTGGACTGGAAGGAGCAGCTGTTCCGAGCACAGAGGCGGCCAGAACTGTACCGCCACAATCGATGCCTGGACCAGTGCAGAAGAGGATGGGGCGTCCTGAAGTGCTCAAAAGGGAAGCGGCGAGACATCGGGCGGCTGCGGCGGCGACCGCAGTGGGACCTGACGCTGTGTTGGAAGGTGTAGGTAAGGGGCGGGGTGACGGAGAGCCGGCCGAGCCGACCGTTCCCGCCCAAAGCTTCCATCGCGGCGTAAACCGCCGAGTTTTACACAAGGAGCGCAGAAGGCGTGAGGTCGCGTTGATAGAAGCTTTCTATCAGCGACAGCGGGAAGGCGTGCTTCAGCTGCCCGGTCCGTCGGCCCTAGCGCCGCCGGTCGTAGCATTCATGGCCCGTGCCGTCCCGCTGGGTGAGATCCCTGCACCTGTCCGGGATGGTACGCAAGCTCCGGCTTTTACGAGGCATCCCCAGGGATCCTTCACTAATGCGACTCACGACAATGTGCATCCGTATCACACTGCAAAAAACGCGACCACCGGAATAACGGCTGCAACGCATGCAGAGGGCTGTCAGTCCGACCCAACACCCAAGCCGGCTCCTTCTAAAGGAAAAGGCAAAAGAAAAGGACGGAAGGGAGGTGCCAAATCTGCCAGCAACGCACCCAGAACTCCGGTGGCTGTAAAAAATGTAGACGACTCAAAAGGTTCGGGGCGGGAGGACGGAGCAACCCGAGGCGCAAAGCGGCAGCGAAGTTTGGACTTTGTGTCTCCGACCGGCTGCGTGGCGGCGGATAAAAAGGTATGCGTAGAGGACGGTGCCACCGCCACTGGCTTTGCGGCGAGAGTTGTGAAGTCCTCCAGCCCCGGGCAGGCCAGAACAGAACGCTCGTATGCGGATGCGGTCAGGACGGGACACAAAGTCATTGTGCTTGACCGCAACCGCATACCGATAAATGAGGACCAAATGATCCAGTTGAGATTGAAGGTAGAGAGGGAGATATTGGACATTTTTATAAAGAGCGGTTACAGCACTAATATGACGATGCCGCGCTTTTATCATGTTGCAAGGCTACAACGAGGCGGAATAAGGTATGAACCCAGGGATGACTATTCGCTCGCCTGGCTCACCGACTTTGTGGGACGATTGCCTCCGCAATGGGAGGGCTCGGGTAGGCTCATGGTCCTCCCTGAAAGCATGGTTCCCCGCTTTTACACGGGAGTTATTTTCATTCCCGACTTCGGCCGAGATCAGGAGGAGGAGCTAGCGAGGAGGCCGGACCTTCTTATGAAGTTCCTCATTCTGCTGAATCAGGACGTGGGTGTAGAGAGGTGGCAGCTTTTTACCCATGAGATTAGACCAGAGGGAGGAACGTTTAATCACTTACTAGTCGTAGGTATCCCCCCTAAATATGTACAATACCTGGAGCGTGAAAACTTTCGCCTGCACTATGGTGCGGGTTCGGTTTACGTCAAGGTGAGAAATTATAAACTCGGAGGTGCCATAGCGTCGGCGCCGGGGGTCGCGGGCTCAAGCCACGCTGCACCGAGCAGCGAGCATGGACTGGCGATCCCCGTCGTCGATGTCGAGGACGACGTGGCATCTACCGATACTCTGGGCTGGACGACGGAGGAACTGGAGGATCTGCTCCATGAACGTGGCGTCGATGGGGACGATATTGCAGGGGACATCATGGGCCTCAATATCATCTCTCCGGCGTTGTCCATGGAGACGGATAGGGCCGCTCCTCCCTCGCTCAACCTAGATGAAGACTAAGTAAGACGACCGATCGCCTTACTACAATACCACATAATTTAGTCTTAAGTTTTTTTTTTTTTTTTAAGTATTAATAATGGATCAAGAAACAAATAAATTATATTATAATAACGAACATAATCACACTAGTACGGTGGAGGTAAGTAGAGACAGTCTAGTAAATAGAAGCACAATTAACATGGTACAGTCCAATATCCAACACAGCGTCACAGGTTTCGCCGCCCTGCGAAGGAACCTGGAGGAGCAACCGAACACAATTGCACTGGTCCAGGAACCATACATAAGTCGAAGAATGGTGAGTGGTTTCAACGCATTACGAGGTAATGTTTTCTCTCCTCCCTTACAAACTAAAACTCGTACCTTTATCTATGTACCAAACCTTTACAAAGCGTCTTTGGTGACACATTTGTGCACCGATGATGTAACAGTTGTGAAACTAAATACAGGTCTGCAAGGAAACCTGAAAACAATCATACTGGCCTCGGTGTACATGGACATAGATCTATTACAATACTGCCAAGCGAATAATCTCGAATGTGTGTTAGGATGCGATGCAAACGCCCACTGCACTATCTGGGGCTGTTCAAATACGAACGAAAGAGGTAAAGATCTACTGGACTTTATCCTAAGATACAACCTCAACGTGCTAAACCGAGGTTCTGAACCTACGTTCGTGACCTCTAAAGCTAGGACAATCATTGATGTCACCTTAGCGACCAGCGGTATCACCGACCTGATCAAGGACTGGCACGTAGCTACTGACGAAATCTCCTGCTCAGATCATAGGAGAATAAGATTCAGTTTGACAGTGGGAGAACACGAACCACGCAAATACAGAAACCCAAAAAACACTGATGGGACACTATACAGAGAATCACTCGAAAAAGAATTAATGAATGTAGCAGACTGACATAAGTTCACGACTGAAACCGCAAGATATAGAGGATACTCTAAATGAATTGACAAATGCTATGAAGAATAGCTATAAAAAAGCTTGTCCGCTCAGAACAGAGACAAGCGGAATAAAACACAAAAAGGACAAGTGGTGGAACAGAGAACTCACTAAGCTGAGAAAGAAAACAAGGCATCATTTTAACAGAGCCATGAACACAAATCACGACACCGACTGGAAAGACTACAGGAAAACCAGACACAGGCTAAAAGTAAAAATAAACAAGAGCAAGAACAGCTCTTGGAAAAATTACAGCAACTCGATACAATCAGAGAGTGAGACAGCTAGACTAAGAAAAATCTTATCGAAAGATGCACATGTAAAATTAGGTTCATTAAAAAAGGCGGACGGCACCTACACGGTGTCGGAGCAGGAGCAATTTGAGCTCTTGCTTCAAACACACTTCCCGGAATGTCGTATAAACGACGGCGACGGTGCATGGGACATTCACAGATCTCATGAGCCTGGTTCTGAAGACTGGGCTTTTGCCGACACAATAGTTACCGAAGAAGCACTTATCTGGGCTGTGAGTACTTTTAAACCTTATAAATCTGCAGGGACAGATGAAATTTTCCCAGCCTTGCTACAGTGGAGTCTGAATAAGATAAAGTCCCAGCTACTGGGTATATTCAGAGGATGTTTAGCTTGGAAATACGTTCCCAAAGCCTGGAGAGAAGTAAAAGTAGTGTTTCTACCAAAGCCGGGGAAAACAGACTACACAAACCCGAAATCTTTCAGGCCAATAAGCTTGAGCTCATTTTTACTAAAAACTTTAGAGCGTTTATGCGACAAATATATCAAAAGTGGACAGTAGGTGGTTATTGGGTGTTCTACTCCACCCACAGGGTGGTGGGTGGAGTAGAACACCCAATAACCACAAATTGATTATCTCTCGCCATTTGTGTTTTAGAACTCTCAACGACCCTGGTAAGAACAGGCAAAAAACAGATACAGAAATAGAAATAAAATAACAGAAACGAGCAAACGCAGTTGAGTATATAATTTTGATCAACATGTTTTAGAACTCTCGAAGCCTCCGGTGTAATAATTTTAATAAACATGTTTTAGAGTTCTCAAAGCCTCCGGTAAGATCAGGCAAAAAACAGAAACAGATACAGAAATAAAAACAGAAACAGAAACGAGCGAACGCAATTACTAGTTTGCTTATTTGGTAACCAAAAAAAACTCAACCGTTCCGCTCATAAGGTATATCGTTCGATCAACTGATGTGTTGTGGAACCCTCAATATATTTAAATTGGTCTGTTATAGATAGAAAAGAACGGAGAAAAAACTGAATTGGTGTTAAAATAACAGAAACGAGCGAACGCAGTTGGGTATATAATTTGATCAACATGTTTTAGAACTCTCAAAGCCTCCGGTGTAATAATTTTGATCAACGTGTTTTAGAACTCTCAATGACCCTGGAGTAATAATTTTGATCAACGTGTTTTAGAACTTTCAAAGCCTCCGGTGAGAACAAGCAAAAAACAGAAACAGATACAGAAATAGAAACAGAAACAGAAACGAGCGAACGCAATTACTAATTTGCTTTTTTGGTAACCAAAATCCCAACTGTTCCGCTCATCAGGTATATCGTTTGATCAATTGGTGTGTTGTGCACCCTCAATATATTTAAATTGGTCTGTTATACATAGGAAAGAACGGAGAAAAAACTGAGTCAGTGTTAAAATAACAAAAAACGAGCGAACGCAGTTGGGTATATCGTTTTTAATACACTTGCTCATGAAGTGGCTTTTATTTCACTGCAATCAGGCACACAATGACGCCTGTTATCAAACTGTGACTTTTTAATTACTATTATTCGCAAGTGAGTTATAGATATTTTTTTTTAATTTTATTGGTTGTGTTGCTTTGTTCTTAAAAAAGTTTCGATACAAAAAAGATCGTGTGCAATAGCACAAATAAATTAATATACCTATTGCTTGCTCATTTTAAACAACTTCGTGTTTAAATAGATAATTTTAACTTGTACGTGTTTAATAAACAAAACTTTTATTTAATTATAACTTTTGTTTTGTCTGTAAAAACTATAATTCCCCATTCTGTACGTGGCCAAAACGCTAACCGCGTCAAACAAAAAAATAAATAAATAAATAAACCTCATTCTTTTAGTCTATGGCCGATCGCCATTGTTAGATGCGCGCGCATTGGAAAACTAATGAATTTTTTCCCACCATTGCGAAACATTTTTCACAACTCGTTTTCGCTGATGAAATTATAGTTATTTATTAATTGAAATGTCTAAAAGTACTAGTTATAAAGAAAATGATTTATGTTGTACAACGCCCAATATAAGATGTGAAGCCCTTTGAACGTTATGGAAAGTTTACTACCTGAAAACTCCAAGGTAAAATATCTATAATTGTCTACTATATAACATGATTTTTTTGTATTATTTTCTTCACAAGTGTGTTAAAAAACGTCGTATGATACACGTGTGTATTGATGAATACCGTCCTCGGCTCTCTTAAGACCTTCACCTAACGGCTCGGATCTCAATGGCGCCTCAGCGGTAATCACCAACATTACACACTTGTACCGTAATGTACTATTAATCAACTCGTTTGTTATATCATTTTATCTTAAAATTGATTATATCTCATGTGGTGCCTAAACACAATCGGCTGAGTGGTCCATGGTAAGTCTCACTCTGGAAGTCTGAGGTTAGATTATCTTCCACCAACTATGTTTCTAACACAAATGTATTTTTTTTTTTTTTTTTTTTTTTTCGTCGGAGGGGGAAATCCTCATTGGATGCCGTTGAGCACAGACTCTTCGGTTATGTCAGACTCCTACTGACTAAAACCCCCTCCCTTATGTCATCCTGAGAGTCCAAGGCAGGATTATCTCTCGCCGCATGCGATGTATAAACACAATCGGCTGAGTGAGCAATATAAGTATAAACTGAGAGTCCAAGGCGGGATTATCTCTCGCTGTATATGATTAACTCACTCTGGAAGCCTGAGGTAAGATTATCTCCCACCAACTGTGTTCATAAAACATACGGTTGGATGAATTGTGTAAGTGTCATTCTGAGAGCCCATGGTAAGATTATCTCTCGATGCTCAAACACATACGGTTGGATGAACCATGGTAAGTATCATCCTGAGAGTCCGAGGTAGGATTATCTCTCGTCGTATGTGATGAACTCACTCTAGGAGCCTGAGGTAAGATTATCTCCCACCAACTGTGTTCATAACACACAGGGTTTGATAAATTGTGGCAAGTGTGATTCTGAGAGTCCAAGGTAGGATTATCTCTCATTGCCTAAACACATACGGTTGGATGAACCATGGTAAGTTCATTCTGAGAGTCCAAGGTAGGATTACCTCTCGCCGAATGTGACGGTTTACCAATTGTTCCACGGTTTTATAGCACATATTTTTATGTGTCAGCAAATAATATTCCAATCTAAAAGGTATTAAGTACTGATATTTTAACAAAACAAACGAAGTCTCGAGTTACGGCTTCATCGACATTAAAAGCTAAGGGTTTGTACATACGTTTTAACTCTACGATTAAAGTTTTCAATATATACATGAACTATCCAATGCTATTTTAATTTAAAACATTTAGTTAAAACGCGCAGCTAAAACTCTAGGTGAATATATAGATAGTTGAAAATGAATAGGCTGTAACGACATCATTTATGGGTACAGGAACGTTAAATCTTTGATCTAGCTACTCCCAGAAGATGGTCTACTCATTAGTAAAATAAGTACTTACAAATCCAAAAAATACAACGTGAAAAAAAGCCTATACATTCACATTCAATATGAATAAACGAAAACTTTCAAACTAAAATTAAATCGTAGAGTTAAAACGTATGTACAACACCCTTAGCCTTTAATGTTGTCGAAGCTGTAACTCAAAACCTTTTATCAACCGTGTGAAGAAATAAACTGGCCAAGTGCAAGTTGGACTAACACTTTACCATGGTTCCGTACCATCGAGCAAAAATACTGAATGAAAAATCGAGTTTTTTGTATACGCTCCCTAACTTAAACTTACTAGTTACTTAACTGAAAATATGATCAGTGATTCTGAATTAGTGATCAGCATTTTTAATTAAACAAGTAAGTAGTAACACACTTAATTTGTTTATATTGTTTATGTGAAATAAGTCTAAATTATAGTAAGTAATTTGTATTAAACATGAAAATATAGTACAGACCTATTGTTTTATTTATTATAGTTACATAAGCAAATAAACACTTTTTTCCTACAAAACATTCTATAACTTTTAATGTTTTAAAAATTTGGCAGACCTACATTTTAACACTTGAGCTATTAAATCTTTACCATAGACTAGATATATACTTCAAGTACTGGACAATCAAAGGTATTTTTGTACCAAAACCACAGAATAAGTAAAAAAGGTGATTTTTGTCTGTGTCGCGGACTGGTTGTATTCGACAGTGGTGCTTCAAGACGTTTTTTCCTACAAACCATTGTATATTATAATAACTAAAACAAAATCACAATAAAATATATAATACTAAAAATATATTATTATAACTTTTAATGTTTAAAAAATGTAAAAGTATGTTTATATGTTATTTATCCTTTCACGTCAAAACAGCTCAACAGATTTATGTGAATTTTGTATAAAGTTGGTCAGAGGACTTCGAGAGTGACATAGGCTGCAGTTTATCCCAATAGCATGTTACAATAATATTTTCTTAAAATGTTATTTGTACTTTAATTTTTATTTATCGATATTTTATTGATAAATGTCATGGAACGCACAAGGTAACCGAATTATAAACCGGTTACATGAAGATTTGTACGCCAAGTCGATTGCAGTGTCTTGTCTTTTTCTATTGAACTAATAAGTAATATTTGATGAAAGAGTGCGTACTACATACAAAACGATCAATGTAATGGTCGTCCCCCAGGCTTGCTACTAGCTCCGAAGATTGCGTTGACTCAAATGACATGAGAGAACCCTATTATTTTATCCGTCTCAGTAGAATACCTATTTGTCAGCAAATAATATTCCAATCTAATAGGTATTAAGTACTGATATTTTAACAAAACAAACGAAGTCTCGAGTTACGGCTTCATCGACATTAAAAGCTAAGGGTTTGTACATACGTTTTAAATCTAAGATTAAACTGTCATGTAGAGATAAATCATGTTCTTATAGTTTATTCATTTTCAAATATCTATAAACTCAAGTTTTCAATATATACATGAACTATCGAATGCTATTTTAATTAAAAACATTTAGTTAAAACGCGCAGCTAAAACTCTAGGTGAATATATAGATAGTTGAAAATGAATAGGCTGTAAGGACATGATTTATGGGTACAGGAACGTTAAATCTTTGATCTAGCTACTCCCAGAAGATGGTCTACTCATTCGTAAAATAAGTACTTACAAATCCAAAAAATACAACGCAAAAAAAGCCTACATGTTCACATTCAATATGAATATACGAAAACTTTCAAACTAAAATTAAATCGTAGAGTTAAAACGTATGTACAACACCCTTAGCCTTTAATGTTGTCGAAGCTGTAACTCAAAACCTTTTATCAACCGTGTGAAGAAATAAACTGGCCAAATGCAAGTTGGACTAACACTTTACCATGGTTCCGTACCATCGAGCAAAAAAATACTGAAAAATCGAGTTTTTGTATACGCTTCCTAACTTAAACTTACTAGTTACTTAACTGAAAATATGATCAGTGATTCTGAATTAGTGATTAGCATTTTTAATTAATCAAGTAAGTAGTAGCACACTTAATTTGTTTACATTGTTTATGTGAAATACGTCTAAATTATAGTAAGTAATTTGTTTTAAACATGAAAATGTAGTACCTACTGTTTTATTTATTAAAGTTACATAAGCAAATAAACACTTTTTTCCTACAAAACGTTGTATAACTTTTAAACATTTACCAGACCTAAATTTTAACACTTGAGCTATTGAATCTTAACCATGGAGATAGTACACTTCAACTTCAATTCAATTTTTATATATCGGTATTTTATTGATAAATGAGATGGAACGCACAAGGTACCGAACTATAAACCGGTTATATGAAGATTTGTACGCCAAGTCGATCGCAGTGTAATCGCCTTTTTCTATTGAACTAATAAGTAATATTTGATGAAAGAGTGCGTACTACATAAAAACGATCAATTTAATGCTCGTCCCCCTGGCTTGCTACTAGCTCCGAGGATTGCGTTGATTCAAATGACATGAGAGAACCCTATTTTTATCAGTCTCAGTAGAATACCTATTTGTCAGCAAATAATATTCCAATCTAAAAAGTAGTAAGTACTCGTATTTTAACAGAATATTTCACCTTTGCAATAGGCTTGGGTATCTGACAGAGGAGTGGAACTATCGTATATCCTTCCATATAATAATAAATTTTGATCATAAAAGGATATTGATCCGCTTGGTATAACTGCTTCTGATATATCTGAAACTCACTCAAAAAGACACATTATATCCGTTAGTATATTCCATATCCAAAATTAAGCATAGTCGAGATTTAAAACCTATATTATTTAACATTATTAGGTCGTAACTTGCATTTTTTTTAATTTTTTTTTCTTACCTGTTGTTATTGATGATGTGATCCAAATAATTATATATCACGGTTGAAATTGAATAATAAAAAAATCTTCATTAAGATATACCGGATATATAAAGGTTTTGGTAAGAGGAAGGAACGATCTAAATCTATATATCCGCTTAGAGATACATAATTGAAGATATAGGTCAGTTTATTTCCCTACACTGTTGATAAAAGGTGACTGGGTATCGACTTACGGCTACGTCGACATTCTATAATTAAGGCTTGATTTATGCTGTAGAGACAAATATTACATTTTAACCGACTTCAATATATGGAGATACGTTCTCGATTTGATTTTATGATTTTTTGTTTGTTGCCTCATAACTCCAGGTATGTTTCCAGATATGTTCCAGAGACAAAGATTACTTTTTTAACCAACTTCAATAAACAGAGATACGTACTCCATATGTATGTACGATTAACTCATACCTAACTGTTGTTTATGAACCAAATACTTCCTGTGTGCATTATTAGGCCTGCTTACATCATTACCTAACCACATATAAGTGTTTGCAATTAACAAACGCTGTTTCATAAAATCTTCGACCACGAAACGAAACATCAGGTGAGATAGTGAATAATGAAGACTGTTTTCAAATGTTAGATTTGATGATTAATTGACTTTTTTACTTGTTGTATATTTGTATATTTTTTTTATTATTAGTGTGTGTAATATTTTATACATTCACTTTTAATTCTATCGTAGTCGGGTAACAGAAAAGGTTTTTCTCATGTTATTTGAGTGCGACCAGTAGGTAGCTTTATGCTATAGATTAAGTTCAAATTTGTTTATTTTAATAAAATACGAATACTTATTGCAATTAAAACTCCATGTGTGTAGAGGCCTTCGGCAAAGATTACTATTTAACCGACTTCAATAAACAAGATACGTCGTACTCGATTTGTATGTATGATGTTTTTGATTGTAAACTCATATTTAACTGCTGTTTATGAACCGATTAGGTTTTTTTTTTGGTAAATTTATTTTTTATTACTCCCTAAAATCCACTACAAATAAATAAATTTGAAAGCGCATAATAATAATACAATAATTTTAATCTGTCGGCACTATTACAAGTTAGGGTCTTATAAATTTATAAGACTGAACTGACTGAAGAAGAATTAAAAAAATATTCAATGATAACATACTTATTGTAATAGTTACGTCGTTTCTCAAAGAGGGCACAAATCTTTAGCTAATTAATTAATAATATAATTATAAATTAATAATAGCTAATTTTTCATGTAACTGGGATTTGCAATGGTTTAAAATCTGCTCACAGACAGTTAATCATGAATATATTTAAGAAATTTATTATATAATCGTATACATTAACATCGTTGTTTTGAATTATTTCATTTATTAACACTTCCTAAAATCTTACCAACAAATCTAGCATAAAACTAATAAAAGTACCATAATTTAAATAATCCAATACATCCTTTTATACTAGTCCCACCATCTAACGGGAACACTAATAAACTCACCAATAACTAAATACTATAAATATATCTAAATAATTGCTCTCCAATAGGTAACTCAATAAATAAATTCAATCTAAATAACTCGATCAATGGATCCAATAAACTCCTCGTATATAATAATCAATATCGAACGGCTTCCTTATTTAAATTTCACGCTATCTGTCGAAATCATTACAAAGTTTTGGTCTAATCAAAAATTGATAAAATCTTACGGTAAATACTCAATGATAACCTACTTATCGTAGTAGTTACGTAGTTTCTCCATAGAGGACGCTAATGAATTAAAAATATACAGTGGTCGTCTCGCGACATTGCATACATTATTAAATAACCCATAATTATGAACGTACTTTGTACCAACTAACCCTGCAAAAAAAGTTTCTATGAAATGTATAAGCAATACTTTCCGTTAAGTTAGGTTGGCTATAAAGTACGTTCATAAATCGGGTATCAACAATGTAGAGAAGTGCCTACTCTTATAACGTAGTAGGGCTATTCAGTATCAGATCAGTACTCTGTGCACTGTGCAGTGGTCAATGGCACGCCTTGACATCCATTTTGTTTTTTTGTTCAAAGTTTTGAGGGACACTGAAACTGTGAGTTATCATATTTAACTTGTTATGCACGAAGTGTCCAAATTATATCGATGTTATATTCTAGCTTAAGCTTAAAGCTAGATCTCTGTCTAACGCCGAGATACAGGTATAATTTCATTGAAATCAATCCACCTTTCCATGCGAATCCGTCTAACAAGATGGGCGCATAAATTGTACATTTCATCCAAAATCTTGTTGTGTAGTGTTATATTTCTTACCTAAAAACCTTCCTTTAGACCTAACGGTCATGTACGTGGCATATTTATTAACATATAATAATACCATATATATTATAAACTTAAAAGCAGTGAGATAGCGACTATAAATTCCACTTTTCTACTCTCAAATCTTTCCCTAATATTATTAGTAAGGGTCAGGAAAGGCTTCTCTTAAAATGCTCAAACTTGTCCCCCGCGAACATACCCTTTAAATAATCTAATGATTACCATACATTGTAACATGTTGTGGTGTTTACCAGGTGGAATGAGGGGGCAGAGTAGCCCTAAGGCTGCACCAGGCCGGGTGTAAGACCCAGGCATCTAAGGTCTTAAGAACATGCATGCTGCAAACTCCGCCTAAAACGCCTCACTCACAGGCTTTCTTCCCCTATTTATTCTCCTAAGTATTCTAGTATCAGGTAATACTTCTATCTCATATAATAAACCTTGCCCCATAAACGGCAACGGTGTGCTTCTTTCTACCATATCATCGTGAACAGCGAAGAAGATGTTCCTCGCTTACTACAATTTAAATTTCAATTCTACATCCTTGCTTAAATATGCTAAACTGAAACATCTCTAATTACTAATATTACCTAGATACATAATCATGTAATGTAGAAGAATGGTACGGTAGTCATTTTTTTATCATATGGTTCTGCGTTCGTTACCCCACTAGAATTCCATTAGAATAAAACATTAAGCAGCTTTACATGCAAACGCAAACCTATTCTAGACGTCAAATAAAGTAATTTATCATGGCTGAAGTAAGCCTACTATAGTGTGCAAGAATATTAATTGACAAATTTAAAATTTTAACTATTATAACTAATATAAATTATAACATTAACTATTACCTTTCAAATAATTTAATTTTAAAATTAATGTCAAGTTGTATATGGCTGAGTACAGAGGGCTTTGTTAATCATTATAAAACGAACATTTTTTGTTGGTATATTCTTAATAAATAAATTAATTGATTGATTGTTTTTCATTATAAAACCCCACAACAGGCACTCACATTATTAAAGTTTATTTTGATATACTCTTTGGTTGATCAACATTAATAATCTAATTAGGTAGGGTAAACCTACATTTACGGAATATTAAACTAAATCAAAGTCCGAGACGCCTTAGAAATAAAATATAAACGTTAGATTGAAACCTATAGTTTGGTTCGTTAACTTCATAGCAGCGAAGTATCATATCCTTAAGTGTATGTTTGTATACTGGAAAAGACCATTCAATTAATTCGAAAGTAATACTGAACTTTGGTGCAGTTTATTAGTTCGTGAGTGTATATTCTGTCAGATGATATTAAAGGGCAACATGCATTTACCAAAAATACTACGCCGCCACGACTTGGTAGTGAGCGACGCGCCTTATATTTTCTCTATTTTAACTCTATTTTAGCTCAATTTAAACGAACATTCTGATCAGCTACATTTCATTATTTAGCATTACAATACATCCTGTATACTACTATTAAAGCACCTAATCATGCAACAGCATGATTATTTTGAAAAAAATTAACATCATCGGTTCTGGCAACGGATTTGGTAAATAGGTAGGGGGCCCGGTTGTCCGGATTGCCTTTAATGTTTTACGTAAAATTAAAAGTCAGTGCATAAAATATTGCAATCATATTTTATGTGTTTAGATAATAAGACGGTATCTAATTATTTGAACTGTACAATACACCACACGGAAAGTATTACTATTTACATTTTTACATAATTTAAGATCGTTCACAAAACAAAAAGCCGACTTCACATGCTGCGCAAGTCATTTTCAGTACTAAATTTGAGGTCTTTATCTCCATATCTCTGGAGATACTTATCAGATCTTGATAAAATTAAAATGGAACTACACTGTAAACATATTCTATTTATAAAAAATAAAAAAATTCTCCAAATCCACACACAGTTAATTAGTGATGAAGTTCTGAGGTAACAAAAAAATACAATTATACAGACGAATTGAGTACATCCTCCTTTATGTGAAGTCGGTAAAAAGAAAAAAACAAATCAGTTCATAAATGATTGATATAACAAACAAAAAAGTAATTCGTACAAACGCTATCTGTTAAGTCTGTTTAAAAATAATTTGTCGTAAGGCCGCTACACACCTTGAGTTTTAACTGCTCGTTTTCACTAAATAGTTTTGACTATACATATGAATGATAGTTTAACTGAATGGTTATAATTATAATTTAAAATCGTTAATAAACTAAAAGAACTAACTTCAAATGTCACGCTAGTCATGTGCCAAGTTTGATGTGTTTGTCTCCCGATATCTCTTGAGATAGTCATCAGATCTCGATGAAATTTAAATGAAATTACTTGGAAAGTGTGTCCTTTCAAACAATATAAAAAATATTCTAAATCGGTACGGCCATCTTTGAGTAATCGAGAAGCATACATAAAAAAAGATTCCGACGAATTCAGAACCTACTCCTTGGTTAGGTGTCGGTTAAAATAGCATTCAATTAACTGTACAGTGCAAACTTAATGGTATAAACATTTACAGGTTATAGGGACATGATTTATCTGTACCTACAGAACAATTCAATCGCAGAGTTAAAAACGAACGTGTATGCGAACCCTTAAAAGAAATGCTTACGATGTACATGTAACTCAATCCATCCTTCGTACGTTTGTACCTACTATCGAGCGTGTGAACAAGACCATTCATTCTATACTAATTAACTATTTGGAATTAACAAGTAAGTACCTAGCTTTTATTGTATAATACTTTGCAACGTAAACTTTTTTGATTGATTCGAAAATAAAATTACAAACAAAGTTTCTGTCGTATTATATAATAAAGATTTTCTCAATAACTAGAAATCGAAAAAATAAAATAGGTCTTCATACGACAAAAAGCCCTACTAACCGACTTAAAAAAAGGAGGATGTTCTATGTTTCACTGTGAAATATTTATTATTTTTGTTCTCTGTCAATTGTGGTCCGATTTTTTAAATTATATATTTATGTCAAAGATTATACTTTTGTAGTGGTTCCCATTGTAAATTTATCAAGATCTAATGAGTATCTCCAGAGATATGGAGATAATAACTGCAAACTTGCTACTCAAATTAATTACAGTGGCATTTGAAGTCGGTTTTTTAAACGATCCTAATTATTTTGAACATGTTATGTAAATGTTAGGTAAAGAAAATAATAGTAAAAAATTACATAAAAATGATTATTTTTCGATTGCTATTTATATTAACTACACACTGATTTAATGTTTAGTTATTTCCAAGTTTAATTTGATTTATTCTGAGTAATATGGAGATAATAACCGCAAACTTGCTACTCAAATTTATTATAGTGACAGTTGAAGTCGGTTTTTTAAACGATCCTAATTATTTTGAACATGTTATGTAAATGTTAGGTAAAGAAAATAATATTAAAAAATTACATAAAAATGATTATTTTTCGATTGCTATTTATATTAACTACACACTGATTTAATGTTTAGTTATTTCCAAGTTTAATTTGATTTATTCTGAGTAAAGATTTTTAAAAATAAAATTGTGTATTCTTAGTTTTAAACTAATGTGTACCAATTTCTATTTTACAGGAGCGACAAGCAGCAGGAACAATGAGATCTTCATGAATTTAATAAATTAAAATCCTTTAGATGAAAATGGTGAGTGACTACGCTTGAATTTTAATTTACGTATATACACACATTTCTTTAAAGCACAGAAAATATAAAAGTTGGTGCTTTAGGGGTAGCAGATTTTAATTTTGTAATATTTTTTATATTGTTTCAGATTTCCAGTATGAACACCTACGCTCTGGAATTATACAAATGTATCTTGTTTGATCTAATAAATATTTCGTCATACAAAATTAGTTTGTAAGATTTAAGTAAGTAAATTGTCAGTTACTACTAGTGAAAAACACCAGACGATATACCTGATGAGCGGAACAGTTGGGTTTTTTGGTTACCAAAAAAGCAAATTAGTAATTGCGTTCGCTCGTTTCTGTTTCTGTTTCTATTTCTGTATCTGTTTCTGTTTTTTGCTTGTTCTTACCGGAGGCTTTGAGAGTTCTAAAACACGTTGATCAAAATTATTACACCGGAGGCTTTGAGAGTTCTAAAACATGTTGATCAAATTATATACCCAACTGCGTTCGCTCGTTTCTGTTATTTTAACACCAATTCAGTTTTTTCTCCGTTCTTTTCTATCTATAACAGACCAATTTAAATATATTGAGGGTTCCACAACACATCAGTTGATCAAACGATATACCTTATGAGCGGAACGGTTGAGTTTTTTTGGTTACCAAATAAGCAAACTAGTAATTGCGTTCGCTCGTTTCTGTTTCTGTTTTTATTTCTGTATCTGTTTCTGTTTTTTGCCTGATCTTACCGGAGGCTTTGAGAATTCTAAAACATGTTTATTAAAATTATTACACCGGAGGCTTCGAGAGTTCTAAAACATGTTGATCAAAATTATATACTCAACTGCGTTTGCTCGTTTCTGTTATTTTATTTCTATTTCTGTATCTGTTTTTTGCCTGTTCTTACCAGGGTCGTTGAGAGTTCTAAAACACAAATGGCGAGAGATAATCAATTTGTGGTTATTGGGTGTTCTACTCCACCCACCACCCTGTGGGTGGAGTAGAACACCCAATAACCACCTACTGTGGACCACTAAAAGAATATCCAATCCACAACAATCAACATGCTTATCAGACTGGTAAGTCGACGGAGACTGCCCTGCACCATGTAGTGCACAAAATTGAGTCGACACTAGAAAACAAACAGTCATGTCTCGTGACTTTTATTGACATTGAAGGCGCATTTGATAAGACGACCTTTCCCAGCATCGAAGATGGACTGACATCACAAGGAGTTGACGGAAGAGTGAACAAATGGGTAACGAACATGTTGTCAAGCAGAGTAGCTTGCATAGAAAGCTCAAAAGAAACACGCTGTCTTGTTACACGAGGCTGCCCACAAGGAGGAGTACTTTCACCACTACTCTGGGTAGTGGTAGTAAACGAGCTGATAGATCTCTTAAATCGGGAAGGTATAACGACAATTGGCTATGCAGATCACCTTGTCATTATGGTCTCGGGACTCTTTGAATCCACGCTTTGCGAGAAAATGCAGAAGGCGCTACGATCGGTTGAAAATTGGTGCGGCAAACACAGACTATCTGTCAACCCGCAGAAAACAGAACTTGTTCTTTTCACCCGCAAAACTAAGTTAGCAAAACTTAAACCACCGACATTGTTTGGAACTAAGCTTACGCTAAGTAAAGAAGTAAAATACCTAGGAGTATGGCTAGACAGTAAACTTCTATGGGCGAAACACTTAGACCATATCACTACAAAAGCTACGAACATCTTATGGCAGAGCATGAGAGCAATTGGCAAAGACTGGGGGTGGCTATATACTGTAATTGTGCGTCCTGTACTTACTTATGGATGCGTGGTATGGTAGACGCGCACAAACTTAATTACGGCAGTAACCAAATTGCAGCAGGTACAAAGATTAGCATGCACACTTATCAGTGGCTGCACGAAGACGACACCGTCTGACGCGTTAAACGTTATCCTAGGCATGACGCCGTTGCACCTGCATATACAACAGGAAGCAATGGCTTCCGCGATTAGGATAAAATCTACAAACCAATGGAAAGGTACAGGAACGACCACAAACCACTGTAAAATACTGTCAAAAGCGACAATGATCATTCCGAGAGCCAGTAAAGGCACGGACAGGACAGCCAGTACTCATCTAGATAATAAAAAGTACCAACTAATAACTGAGGATAAGATGTCTGAAGCGGCACTGCCGTCTTACAAAATATACACTGATGCTGCAAAAAACGAAACAGGAGCAGGTTGCGGGTACTACTCGCAAGACCTTAGACTCTCGGCATCGATAGCGCTGAACAAGACTATAACCGTCTTACAGGCCGAAACAATGGGACTGTTACTATCTGCACAAGCAGTTCAGTCCATAAATCAGTCTTTATTAGAAAATGATCAAGATGAAATCAATATAGAATTTGTCACTGATAGTGCAGCAACTATATACGCACTCAGGAGACCTACAACGAGATCTAAGGTACTGGCTAAATGCCACGATACTCTGCAAACATTGGCAACCAAGTATAACGTTAAGGTAAGATGGACGAAAAGCCATGCATCATGTGCTGGCAATATCACGGATGACAAACTCGCTAAAGAAGGAACAAGACAACAGGTAAGTGATGACGTGATGGATCTCTGTCGACCGTCAGCAATGGAAGTCAGAGACCTATTACGGCGTTATACCGAAAACGAACAACAAAAGTTGTGGGACAGCATGATAAGCTGTAAGCACACAAAAGCAGCTTTTCCGAATATAAACAGCAAAGTTACAAACAGATTGCTAAAATTACAAAGACATGATCTTCGTATAATAGTAAGCCTCATCACGGGACACTGTAATCTAAATTATCACCTCCACAAAATTGGCGCAACAGATAGTCCTCTGTGTTGAGGCTGCATGCTTGAAAACGAGACCGTGGCACATGTGATCTCACAGTGCCCGGTCCTGGATGAGGTAAGAGCCACAGCCGGGTTATACGTCCGAGACATAGATGAAGAACACCAGCCGCGGCAACAACAACGACAAGGGGCCTTATTCAGTATGACCAATGAGATAACGCGTTCCTTAACGCGCCACGTTACGTTATTGAAAAATTGTATTCTGTATGCCACACGATAGGTACATTATACAAAACGCGCGCGTTACACGTCCTCATATGTCACGATATTTTGACAGCTCAAAACCCGCTCATAACCTTATCCTACATCGTTTTAATTGGCATAGAGAATACCATAACGCGGAGATAACGTAACACGGCACGGTAAGACTTTAAAATGGTCATACTGAATAAGGCCCAAGGATTAACAGTATCACCATTACTATCATCATCATCGCTATCTGCCTTAGCACTGCCAGCACCATCGTGCACACAAACTCATCCACAGCTTTCATCATCATCGTCATTTTCACCATCAATAATAACACCCTCACCACTGGAAGCGCTATGCCAGCGACCCAAAGCCGTGCTACGCTTCATTAAGGAGCTGGGTTGGCTTGGGTGATCGCTGACAGGGGGAAATGCACAATACACCCCAAGCGGGACGTCAGTGCAGGTCTTATCGCCCCCATCACCAATTAGAATTAGAATTAGACTGTGTTTAAAGTCTAAAATAAATAATAATAATCATTATAATCATAATCATTTATTCATATAACAAAATACACGTCAGTTGCAAAAATAATTAAAAAATCAGAAATAAAATTATAATATTAATAAATTTAATAAAAATTCATAAAAAAAATACTAAATTTAATTTAATTCTTATTAGAATTTATTAAATCGTTGTACGAATAAAAGGCCTGGTCGATAAGCCAGTTCTTCAACCTGACTTTAAATGAAGAAAGGCTCGGTGCTTCCGTCACATTGTCAGGTAGTCGCTTGTACACTGACGGTCCCATGACATGAGTCAGCTTCCCACTTTTGGCTAGTTTGTGCGGCATACATGCCAGCTTCCCCGCCCGGCGCGTGTGCGTACGGGTGATGCTCACTATTCTTGGGGAACGAGTCGACGTTGAGTCTTACAAACACTGCCACCTGATATATCACCATGGATGGCAGTGTCAGTACGCGCAACTTTTTAAAATGGGGCCTGGCAGAATCGAAGCGTGTGATCCCAGCAATAGCTCGTATGGCACGCTTCTGCATTCGAAAGACACGTAGCCATTCCGCGGCCTGACCCCACAGCTCTGTGCCGTACTGGAGCACCGAGTGTACTGTCGCGAAGTAGCACGACCGCACCACACTCTCGGGGAGGAAGCGCGAAAGCCTGTAGAGAGCGAAACATGCGCTGCCTAGCTTTCCACAGACCTTATCAATATGAGACTCCCAGGTGAGAGCTCTGTCTAGTTCGAAGCCCAAGAATGTGGTGGTGTCACACTCACTCAGCTTAGTACCACTGTCGGCATAAATGTGCAGTTGCCTCGGCCTACGACCGCCCAGACAGAAGTGCATGTAGTGGGTTTTTGTTAAATTCAACACCAACCCACTGTCACGAAACCACGATGCGAGCTGCCGCGGTGCGTCGTTCAATCGTCGCTCGAGCTCATCCACAGAGGGTGCCGTCACCACCCCCGCGACATCGTCCGCGTACATGAGCACCTCGGCCGCATATACGACGTCAGGCAAGTCGTTTAGTAGAAGCGAGAATAGTATATTTATATAATTGGATACGGCCGATCCTTGAGCCACACCCATGGATAATGGGAGTAGATCTGACCGCACCTGGCCCGCATCACCCACGACTAACTGCGACCTGCCCTGCATCATATCGCACAGTAAGCCGAGTGCCCTGTCCTGTATCCCGTAGTGGTTCAGTTTCAGCGCTAAAATCGCGTGGTAGGCGACGTCAAACGCCTTTGAGAGGTCGCAGCACAGCACTGCTACATGCTGCTTCTCCTCGCGGGCGCACATCACGCGGCGCACCACCTCGCGAGTCAGGCTCGTGGTAGATCGTCCCACACGGTACGCGTACTGCCGCTCCGATAGACCGTTCATTGATGAAAGATACTCTGTTAATCGCGAGCTGATCCCATTTTCGAGTACTTTTGCAATAACAGGTATTATGGAAACTGGTCTATAGGCGTCGATGTCCTGCCTCTTTCCTTTTCCTTTAAATAAAGGAGACACTTTACTCAACTTTAACGGGGCGGGAAACACGCCCTGACGCAGGTACGTGTTAAATAATCCCGCCAGTACGGGCGCTAAAGGTGCTGCGGCCATGCTCAGAAACTTAATCGAAATTCCGTAAGCGTCTTTCGATGGTTTAGGCGGTATTTTTTTAGTAATTATACCAAAAATTTCGTCCGCCGTGAACATGCGCAGCCTCAGCGAGCGGTCCGCCGGCGCGCGGGCCGCACTCAGGGTGCGCCGCACGCGGGCCGGGTCCGCCGGCGGCGCCCCGCACGCAGCGGCTGCGCCAACGATCCTGGAGTTCATAGCATTTAGTGCATCCTTCTTCGTAGGGAAAGACAAGCCGTTTGAGGTTTTTACGATACCTGTGAAATCGATGTTACAATTATTAGATTTACCTCTTTGTTCATTTATTATCCCCCACATGGATTTCGAAGTATTTTTACTCTGATTTAAAATGTTTGAATAAAAATTGGATCGTTGCTGATTAATCATAAGCTCATATTTCATGTTAATGTCAAATAATAAGTTATTTATAAATTCTATATTATTAATGTCAGTATTTTTATTGCGAATGTCAAATAAATCAAATAGTAAGTGTCTAAAATTTTCAATGTCTGATGTTATCCACGACATGCTAGTTTTCTTACAGTTTGTTTTTTTAAGTGGGAAGCAGTTTTCGAATTAGTTACTATTACGTTAATTACGGCCATTGTTAATTTATCAAGTGAAGAGCTGTTACGTAGTATAATGTCTTCCCTGTCTATACTTGCAAGAGACAAGACAAAATTGTTGCAGTACATTGGTGTAAAGTTCCTGGTCATTTTAGTTTAAGGCTCAGTTGGGCTCCTGTCCAGCGTCACCTGTCCACGGACAGCGAGGTGGTCGCTGAGGTGGGTGGTCACTGGAGACGCACTCACTCTATGCGCAGTTAGGTTTGTGTACAAATGGTCGAGACATGTCGACGTACACGCCGTTACACGAGTTGGAAATTCAACCACATTAACCATGTCATGAGCCGCCAGTATATCGGGCAATCGTTTTTGATCTTTGGTCATTTCTCCGATGCAGTTAACATTAAAATCACCCACAATAACACAATCTACTTCAAGTTCACTAATCTTATCGAACAGACCTTCGAGATGAATAAAGAACTCATTAGTGCTTACTAAATTCGTTCTGTATACAACCGTTATGTTATAATCTAGTAGGTCTATAGCTGACACTTCACAGTATTGCTCCTTGGAGCAGTTTGTCAATTCGGTGTTTTCTACACAATTAATATCCTCTTTTACGTATACACAAGACCCGCCGTGAGCGATATGCTTCCTACAAAAATATGAAGCTAGTTTGTATCCACCGATATGAATGCATTTTAGTTTAGATTCATCTAACCAGTATTCAGTTAACGCGAGCACATCACACGCGAGGTTAGATTTTAACAACACTTCGATTTTAGATGCTTTCCTATCGATGGATGCAATATTTCGATTACAAACCATAATCACTTCATTCTTACTAATATTAACAATTCCGGGTGCAGGCGCACAATTGTAACTCAATCTGTCATAATTAGACAGAGACGGATGCAATGAGCACGAAGTCGGCGCGCTTAACAGCGTGTAAAGTGCTTCTGGGCATCCTATTATAAAAGCTGCATGTCGCTGAGTTTTTATGTTCCGTTTCTGTACAGTGTATTTCTCACACAATTTTATTTTATGTATGTACTTAAGTACGTTGTCAGTAGTAGTTTCTGGCTTTAGAGACCACACTTGTAAATATTTCGTCCGCTCCGCAGACTGGAGTTCACTATCTTCATTACCTTGTCCAGTAATAATAGTGCGTCGTTTTTTGGATGGCTTAACAACATCAGTCCATCTTTCACTCTTAGTCGTAGCTGAAATTGTTGCAACCTCCAATTCATCCGAGGCAATATTATCGGCTGGTTTAGTGGCCACAATTTTATCAGTCGATGCGTCATGTTTACCTGTTGTGCAGGCGGCGGTCTTCGGAATCAGTCGGGTGGCTTCGGCTGCGACTTCGGGTACCTTCGTCGTCGGCGCACCTGTCATGGATGCCCGTTTGTTACCATTGGCTGTATTGCCGACTTGCTTCTTCACAGCGATGGCGTAATTCGCATTTGCAGAGCTTGCCGAATTCAGACGAGCCTGCCTCATTAGTCGTTGGGTCGCCGCCGAACTCTCGACGATCCCAGCCGAAGTCTTCGTAATCTGTTTACCCTCTACAGCTGATTTTAATTGCTCCATGTTGACATTATTTTGCATTACATATTTAATAATAATGTCATTTTGCTCAGCGATTTTAGCTTCCATAGCACCAACTTTTGTAGTAAGATCTATGACTAGCTTTTGTAAATCTCGCACAACACTATCTAGGGCTTTTTGAGCCATTTTTATTATTTTACATTTAAAAACACGCGGCCGTGTATACTGGGTGAGTTACCCCCACCAATTCACCCCACCAGTTACCCCCACCATTAAAACAAACAAAAGATATATCTGAAAAATGCTGCCCTAGGTCACTGTTCCACGCGGACGAAGTCGCGGGAACAGCTAGTCATTTATAAAGTGTAAAAAGTGATAATACAGTATAATAAAATAAAATTAATACATACACAATGGTTTATTTACACAAATTGGAAATTATTCTATCGAAAAGTATAGCTTACATGTCATGATATAACATAACATATCTGTGACCTGCTAGGCTATTCTGTAAGCTATCTCAACAGCGGAATCCGCGGTGAGATTCGAATTTCGTACTACAAAATTCCATCGTATCACGTTCGTAATACGTTTGAATTTCGTAATACGAAATTCATCCAACGACTGTCGGATCATCCAGCGACTCAAACTGTTGGACGACTCTGCACTTGATCGGCTGCGTCTGGAGGCGTTACCTATTATTCCTACTACTTTTGCTTTAGCGCGGGACCCGCCTGGTGAGTCGTCGACGCAGGAGCCGGCAGGCTCGGTTTCGACATCAGCTCCGGCGGATGTCACGCTAGATGCAGACGATTGTACGAATACTAACGTACTAACTACTAATACTAACCCAGACGAATGAGCAATAGAGGAGGGCTTTGGAGGACGCGATTTCGGAATATCGAGTCACCGACTCTAGACCGCGAGTACCACGCTACGCCAACGAACAAACGCAATCAACTTAGCGTTAATGGGAGCCCTAAAAGTTTGGTTAGTTCCGTACATGCGAACTAGCGAAGCATTAATTAATACACACTCGATACTGTACTACGCTGCCGTGGCGGCGTGTCGCGTCACTCGTGTTAAGTTTCCGGATAATGAACGAACGCCGCGACACCCCGATTTCCCCGCGTGGCAAAAAAGAATCAAGTGTCGTATCAATTCGTGTAGGACTCTTATTGCGAAGTTAATAACTTTCAGAAGGGTCAACCATCGACCCCGAATCATTTCGTGAACCAGGCCTTTGTTGGGACCGGGATTGGTTCCCGAGACTACATGGCCAGTGTCACGGAACGCATTGACTTTCTAAAACAGAAAGTTTGTGCGTTAGCAAGCCGTATTCACCGCTATAGAGCGCGTGTGGATCGATATTGTCAGAATCACCTCTTCAAGAGTGACTAAAGGAAGGTGTACCGGAGTTGGGAAGGCAACGACCAACGTGTGAACGATGTGCAGTATCCAGATGCTACTGCCATGAATAATTTTTGGCGTAGTATCTGGTCGGTGCCCGTCGAACACACGGAGAGTGATTGGATGAGCGTCGTTGTGCGCGCGTGTGAACCTATCGAATCCATGGGGGCTATCACTATCAGCCCCGAAGACGTTAGTTGTGCGATCTATACAACCCAGAACTGGAAAAGTCCTGGACCGGACGGATTGCACAACTTCTGGATTAAGATTCGATGGTCTTACGACTGCTTAGCGACGCAATTCCAAGATGCTCTCGAGGTTGGTTCCTTGCCAACATTCATGACAACCGGTGTCACCTTCTTGCTCCACAAGTCCAGTAGTACACGATAGTAGTTCGAGGGCCCGGTGGCGTAATCGGGAGAACGGTCGGTTTTGATGCCGTGGTACCGAGTTCAAACCCCGCCGTGCACCAATGGATTTTTCTATCGAAAAATGTATGTGCGCTTCTCACAGTGGCCCTCCGGTGAAGGAAAACATCGTTAAGAAACCAAAAACCCCCGCATGGTGGTAGGACACTATCTAGTGTCCGCCTGGCCAGCTACCACCCTCAAGTTACAAAATCTGTCACCAAACATCTAATGTGTTCCGGCAGCTATCCTTGAGAGCCAGTTCCCATTCTAGGCCTTGCGTGCGTGCTTACCATCTTCGACCGCATCATCACTTATCAACAGGTGAGATAGTGGTCAAACGCTAGCCTTTAAGATATAAAGGAAAAAAACACGAAACCGAAGAACTGCAGACCCATCACATGCTTGCCAACGCTTTACAAGCTACTCACATCCAATATTATGTTTCTTTGAAGTGTTTCACACTTTATATTTTTGTAAATTGTTAAATACAATCCAAAATTTCATCGTACCGACGGGACTTGAACCCGCAACCTCCGGAATGACATGTTTCGGTGCTTTACCAATTAAGCCACGGTGCGAAGTATCGTTACGACGAAATTAGTGGATTGCATTTGTTAACCCAATTATGCATTGGTGGCGCCATCTATGACTACTTATTACGTAAGTTAATCATTCGGAAGAAATCATTACAGTTTTCAAATCCGACGAGAGATGTTGCACTGCGTAAATCAAATATTATGTTTCTTTGAAGTGTTTCACACTTTACTCACATCCATTCTGAGATTTACATTTATATAATTGGTTCGCACATTGTTGCGCACAAGATTTTGGCCCCCTCTCAGAATGGATGTAAGGTTGAGTCCCGTGGTACTAAAAAGTTCCTCCTCATTGACACGACTATCTGCCAACAAGTTTGCCGGAACAAAGCGGCTCTCTCCACCGCCTGGATTGACTACAAGAAGGCCTATGATTCAGTGCCTCATTCCTGGATGGAGAGGATCTTAGAGTTGTATAAAATTGATACAACTTTTATATATTTTTTAAGTTCTTGTATGAGGCAGTGGACCACAGTCCTTCGTCAACCGGATGATGGAGATAGCCCCTCTGGTCCGCAGGGCTCCATAAGGATTGAGCGAGGCAGTCAAGGTGACAGTCTGAGTCCATTGTGGTTCTGTCTAGCCCTGAATCTTCTCAGCACATTGCTTGAGGATTCAGGGCTGGGCGAGGCTGGGCTGGGTGAGGATTCAGGGAGGGCTTAGGAGAGAGGGTGAAGTCATTTCACACTTACTGTACATGGATGACTTCAAACTGTTTGCACCGAAACGCCATGAATTGATGGAGTTACTGAAAGACTTTCTGCAACGCCATCAACATGGATTTCAGTGTAGACAAGTGCGCGTTCATGCACGTGCAGCAGGGGAAAGTTGGGAATTCGTTGAATTTTCAACGTTCAGAGACAATTACTTTCAGATCTCTCTCAGAATCTGACACCTATAAATACCTTGGTATGTCAGAGTCATTGGGTATCGACAGTGGGGGTATAAAACAGTCAGTAAAGGAGCGCTTCTTCGGTCGCCTGACAAAGGTACTTAACAGTCTTTTGTCAGGAGGAAACAAGATGTGCGCCTTCAACGGCTGGGTTATGCCCCTACATATTATATACACCTATGGCATACTAAGGTGGACTCAGACCGAGCTAGACGCCCTGGACAGAAGAGTTCGAAAGCAATTGACATCACATCGCATGCTTCACCCACGCTCGTCTGTTATGTGACTGTATATCCCACGGAAATGGGGTGGTCGAGGCTTTTTAAATGCCAAGACACTCCACAACCGTGAGGTGTGCAGTCTCCGGGAATATTTCCTAAGCAACGAGTGTGGGATGCATTGCGATGTGGTGTCAGTTGACAAGACTTTCACGCCTCTATCCTTAGGCAAAGAGAATTGGCGCAAGCCTCAGGTCCTAAACTCCGAGGACCGGACGTATGGAAGAGGAAGGAGCTGCATGGCCGGTTCTATCGAGTCTTAACGGGACCCGATGTGGACCTGCTCGCGTCGGTGAACTGGCTACGATTAGGGGACCTCTTTGGGGAAACCGAATGTTTTGTTTGTGCAATTGCGGACGAAGTTATCAAGACGAACAACTACCGGAAATATATCATGAAGGATGGTACGGTTGACATATGTCGGGCATTCCGCCGTCCCGGAGAGTCACTCAGACATATAATTTCCGGTTGTTCTCATCTTGCTAAGGGCGAGTACTTGCACAGACACAATATCGTAGCTAGGATCATCCACCAGCAACTTGCTCTTCAATACGGCCTTGTCGAGTCTGAAGTGCCATACTATAAGTACACACCTGCGCCAGTTCTTGAAAATGGTCGTGCTTTGCTCTATTGGGACCGTTCTGTTATCACGGACAGGACCAGCCCTAACCACCGGTAGCTTGGGCCCTGCCCCGCTGCCAGCGGCACCCTAGGTTTAGGTTGTTTATAATATTTTATGATTTTATAGTTATTTTCTTTATTATTTTTATATGGAAATATTATAAAAAACCTAAATTTAAAATGAAATATAATATATATGAATAATAATAATAATCCCGCAGGGGCGGCTTTATGGCGAGCCGACGGTGAGTGGCGACACCGCGTACCCCTACCCCGTGAGGGCTAAATGAGACCCTCTGACCTCCGGCTTGCCTTGACCGGCCGGCCGGTGGTGGAAATCGCAAGAGCTATGACCTAAGCTCCAGGGTGGAAGTGTAAAAGTAATAAAGCCGCTAGTAGCGTTAAGTGAAAGTGCAGCACACCTCTCGTCACCCTAAGCTATCCACGCCAATGTTGCCTCTCAACGCCAATATAACGGTCCGCCTTTATCCCCATAAAGGCGGACCGTTATATTCCATTCAGTGTATAGCAAGTCACCACCCGCCTAAATATTTTGTAATGAGGCATAAGTGACGGGTGCCGTACCTCATCCCATAGACCAGGAACCAGACATCAATCAGCTCATCAGCTATCCATAGCTAAGTTACAGTTGTAAAGGGCCTCTTGATGTTGGCTTCGGCTCCATCAATGTCTTCCAAAAGACCGGGCGTGTACGACTCGTGACATGTAACAAATAATAATCTTCTAATGCTATAAGAATCTTTGTCCTGACATACTAACTGACTGACTGACTGACAGACAACGCACAGCCTAAACCGCTGGTTGTAGACACTTGAAATTTGGAGGGTATATTTGTCTCAGTACGTAAGGGTGTACTAACAAAGGATTTTTCAAAATTCACCCTTTAAAGGGATGAAATGGGGGTCCAAAGTTTGTATGGAGAAACAAGATTACATAGTCTTTTCTATCCGAAACTTCACACAAGTGCTTCAGTAGAAAAATAAGTAAAAACGAGTTTCAGGTTTTTTTAAATTCCACCCCTAGAGGGTGACATGGGGTAACAAAGTGTGAAAATCAATATTGTTTCGGATTGCGCTGAACTTTGGCATGCAGATAGTTATTACGACGTTAGTTACCTCTGAGAAAGGAATTTCCAAAATTCACCCCTGCAGGGGATGAAACGGGGGTTCAAAGTTTATATGGAGAAACAAAGATTAGATTGTATTTTATATTCGAAACTTAACACAAGTACTTAAGTAAGCAAATACGTGTTTCAGGCTCTTTCGAAATTCCACCCCTAAAAGGGTGAGTGGGGTAACAAAGTCTGAAATCAATATTGTTTCGAATTGCGCTGAAATTATGCATGCAGATAGTTATTTTGACTTAGGTATCTGCTAAGAAAGAATTTTTCAAAATTCACTCTTCAATGGGATTTTTCGAAATGGGGTTGGTAACAAAGTCTGAAAATTTGGGTTTTACGGGTTTTATAAATATGAGTCCCGAATTGCCTTAGTCACGCGATAACATGAAAACGGGTGAACCGATTTGGCTAATTCTTATTTGATGTCTTTAATGATAGAATCGTTTTTACAAAAGAATAGTTTTAAGTAAATAAAATAAGTTTTTAACGCGGGCGAAGCCGCGGGGCACTTCTAGTAATAAAATACACTGTAAGATAAAGAATACATTGAACTATTAAGTATTCTGTGGTAATTCGAGACGGGACGGGATAAATAGAATTTCATTAGTCATTCCTTAAAAGCGTATGGAGATGGAGATTGTCTGATTTCCACTGGTATATCATTCCACAGGCGCGCAGCCTGTACCGTAATCGATTTATCACAAAAATCTATATATATATATGTATATATATAAAAGAAAGTCGTGTTAGTTACTTCACTTATAACTCGAGAACGGCTGAACCAATTTTAACAGCAAAAAATTGACTAAAAAAAATTATAAAAGCAAAATAATTTTCCCAAAATGTTCCTGGGTTTCGTACCTGTCAAACATTTTGTATGTATGTATTGTTTATTCCATCGATACGGTGTTAGCCAAAGAGCAATAATTACTAAAGTACAGAGCGCGGCTATGAGCCCGCCAGCTTGCTGAGAGTTGTAAGCAGATGTGCTATAGCTACGTACATTGATATATACTCGTAGGTCTTGCGTAGGGATGCCTGCAAACACCCGCGCGCTTATCGATGAAGCGGCTGACATGTGACGACAAAAATGAATATAGGATATTATACATTGAGAGGAGTGTTATATATTAATCTCAAGATACGCTGTTTGTTTTTTCCTACGATTTCTCAGTCATTATATAGGTATCTTAAAGGCACGAAAGAGATAGTATTAATGTAATTAAGAGTACCTAAGAGCACTTAAAATAATATTATTGTGATGTTATAATAAATGAAATAATATGAAATTTTACCTGAAAATGAAATGCTTATTTACATACTAACCCGTTTTTAGAGTTCCGTAGCCCAACGGCTAATTAACTGGCCAAGTGTACAAGTCGGACTCGCACTCGTAGGGTTCCGAGAAGAGGGAGGGGAGGGGGCTTAGCTAGGCGTGGTACGGCGCGGTGTAGGTGGGCTACGTATGTGTCTTATTTGTAATATAATAAGCCTAAATAATTAAAAATACTACGCGGACGAAGTTGCGAGGTCGCGGGGCACAGCTAGTAACTAATATAAAGCTAACCACACAAAAATCTCAACATTAACACTTTAGAGCATTGGAGTATTTCCTTACTTCGACTTCGCTTGAACGTAAAAAATGTCGTAAATAATATCGACAGCATGCACATCACTACTCAATGCATCACCGGCGAAGCGGCGGGCGGTGTAGTGAGACGCGACTCGCAACCGCACGTCTCACGTGTACTTCACCCCCGCTATCATATAATAGTATATCCGTTTAAAAGTATGAAAAACTGAATTACCTGTGAAATGTTATGTTGCATTTTAGTTTCGTGTGTCGTTTTGACAAGTTGGCACCTCACAATTCACCATTTTCTCGGCAAAAACGAAATAAGATCTTACTAAACGCACTCCGCTCGAACTCAGAATCTCGACTGTTCGCGCTTGCCGGTGGACAGCGACGATGTTCTGACCCGTGCTTACTGTTAGAGCTCGAGTAGCCGCGCTCTGTACTTTAGTAATTATTGCTCTTTGGTGTTAGCATTATAATATTCCGTGGATGGAGAATTAAGTGGATGTGGCATTTAAATAACAATAATAATATGAAAAGGATAAAACTATACAATCACTAGTATGAGAGAGCGAGATGAACAACATTTTTTTTATTCAGCTGGAACCAAGTTCTAGTGCACCCATTGGCTTTCACCCGCTGTCATGTATGACCCGACCAAATTACGTTGATCATTTTATCTTATAGTTAGCATATGTATCACGTGTTCATCATTTTAGTCGGGTTATATATCTATAGCTATTTCATTCGCATACGCTAATGTTTTCTCTACATATATATTTAATTTATACATTCTCTATGTTATATTCGGATTATCGCGTACTTTTTTTTGTTTAATTATGGCTCCGCACGATTAATGTATTTAGCTAGTGTCAGATATATACAAATTCTTCAAGTTTTTGTGAATTCAAGTCATGTAGATTTAAAAAATGTCAAACACATAGTGATTATATTTTTACAATTAAAATTATATTCAATCGAACTAACGTCCAGTTACAATAATAACATAGTTTAATTCCATCATGTCTTGCTGACACGCGGTTGAAGTACTTGATTATTTTGTTTTATTAAATTTGTATTCTATTTATGTATTGCCACAATACATTACTAAACTTAATATCTCTTTTTAACCGACTTCACAAAAAGGAGGTTCTCAACTCGCCAGTTATTTTTAAATGTTTGTTACCTCATAACTCGTTACGTCAAATCTTAACTGATTTGGAAAATTATTTTTTTGTTTGAGATAGTTTGGCTACCGTTTGGCCCGATTCAAATTTTATCGAGCTATGACAAAAAGGGCCACTTCTATATAAATATATCTAAAGTGTACCTACATTTTTTGTTAATATAAGCTATATTCTTTCAGAGGGCTATTATAACAGGATACGTTTCGAGCGGCGTATTTTCAAAAACCTAGTATCAGAGCATATAGATACAAAAAAAAAAAAAGGGCATACTTTGAATAGGTACAAAAAATTGCGAGGAATAGGACGAAGATCTGGAACTAAAAATTATGAAAAAGATATAGATTCAGATTACGCCGCAGTTCAAGACCTGGCTTCCAATATCGGAAATAGAAAAACTGAGAAGACAATCGACGCTAAAGATTTAAGAATAGACCCCACAGACTTGTATGTAGTACCTACTAACCTGCATACGAGCATAGATGATTTCGACGTAGAACTGGGTGATTTGAAAATTACAGATAATTTTAATATCAATAATGAGTACAATAGAAGAGTAGAAGATTTGTTAAGTGTTGATTTGATACAAAAATTAGGTGATTTAGACAACGCTGGTAAAGATTTTCATGTGAATATGGAAAATTTTCGCAGAGCACATGATGAATTAGGGTTAGATTCAGATGATATTAGTAAGAAACCTGTCAAAAAACTAGTTAATAAGAATGTTATAGGAAGCTATAAAAGTGTCAAGCCTAATGGCGAGAATGTTGATGCTGTCAATTCAAATTTGAAAGCGGTGGATCAGAACGTGAAGCCTGAATCTTTAAGAAGAAATAGCGGACCGCCATCGGCACCTCCTACTTTGTACGTTGGCGATGTTCGCCAACGTTCACAGCAAGGGGTGCCCGATAAAAGCACCACGAAAAAGCCAAAATGGAAACCTAAGATTGATTTAGGTTGGCAAACTTAATACGTTCCTCATATGTCTTGAGTCGGATCCGATTTTAAATCGGGTTGTCAAAACCAATGACGAAATCGGCCGACATGGGTGAATAGCTTCGTATAAAATATTCTACCACTGGAACATCGTATTAAAATCCCGACCCGGCACTCGACATGTGAAAACGGGGTGTAAGTATTAAGTAATAATAAAATGTAAATCAAACGTCAAATATTTTATTTTAGATTTATAACTTGTAAGTTTGAATCATGATCATAAAAGAACCGACTATTATGCTCACTACTATTTAATGTCGACTATCTTGAGCTATGTTTCGTGCATGTCCGATGCACTTCCGCAGAGTTCCTGGAGTTAACGCAGCGATATCGCGACGACTACTGCGGGCCGCCGCTCGCCGTGCGCCGCTCTTGGGGACCGATTTACAACGTGTTTCAGAAAGTCGAAACGTAACTTATTTAGCGACACGTGCACATCAGTAGTAGATGTATAGATAGATGGATAGCTACACTGGTAGATGGATAGCTAGATTGATAAATAGATAGACATAGATAGAAAGATAGACATAGATAGACAGATAGATGGATAGATGGATAGATGGATAGATGGATAGATGGATAGATGGATAGATGGATAGATGGATAGATGGATAGATGGATAGATGGATAGATGGATAGATGGATAGATGGATAGATGGATAGATGGATAGATGGATAGATGGATAGATGGATAGATGGATCGATGGATAGATGGATCGATGGATCGATGGATAGATGGATAGATGGATAGATGGATAGATGGATAGATGGATAGATGGATAGATGGATAGATGGATAGATGGATAGATGGATAGATGGATAGATGGATAGATGGATAGATGGATAGATGGATAGATGGATAGATGGATAGATGGATAGATGGATAGATGGATAGATGGATAGATGGATAGATGGATAGATGGATAGATGGATAGATGGATAGATGGATAGATGGATAGATGGATAGATGGATAGATGGATAGATGGATAGATGGATAGATGGATAGATGGATAGATGGATAGATGGATACATGGATAGATGGATAGATGGATAGATGGATAGATGGATAGATGGATAGATGGATAGATGGATAGATGGATAGATGGATAGATGGATAGATGGATAGATGGATAGATGGATAGATGGATAGATGGATAGATGGATAGATGGATAGATGGATAGATGGATAGATGGATAGATGGATAGATGGATAGATGGATAGATGGATAGATGGATAGATGGATAGATGGATAGATGGATAGATGGATAGATGGATAGATGGATAGATGGATAGATGGATAGATGGATAGATGGATAGATGGATAGATGGATAGATGGATAGATGGATAGATGGATAGATGGATAGATGGATAGATGGATAGATGGATAGATGGATAGATGGATAGATGGATAGATGGATAGATGGACAGATGGACAGATGGACAGATGGACAGATGGACAGATGGACAGATGGACAGATGGACAGATGGACAGATGGACAGATGGACAGATGGACAGATGGACAGATGGACAGATGGACAGATGGACAGATGGACAGATGGACAGATGGACAGATGGACAGATGGACAGATGGACAGATGGACAGATGGACAGATGGACAGATGGACAGATGGACAGATGGACAGATGGACAGATGGACAGATGGACAGATGGACAGATGGACAGATGGACAGATGGACAGATGGACAGATGGACAGATGGACAGATGGACATATGGACAGATGGACAGATGGACAGATGGACAGATGGACAGATGGACAGATGGACAGATGGATAGATGGATAGATGGATAGATGGATAGATGGATAGATGGATAGATGGATAGATGGATAGATGGATAGATGGATAGATGGATAGATGGATAGATGGATAGATGGATAGATGGATAGATGGATAGATGGATAGATGGATAGATGGATAGATGGATAGATGGATAGATGGATAGATGGATAGATGGATAGATGGATAGATGGATAGATGGATAGATGGATAGATGGATAGATGGATAGATGGATAGATGGATAGATGGATAGATGGATAGATGGATAGATGGATAGATGGATAGATGGATAGATGGATAGATGGATAGATGGATAGATGGATAGATGGATAGATGGATAGATGGATAGATGGATAGATGGATAGATGGATAGATGGATAGATGGATAGATGGATAGATGGATAGATGGATAGATGGATAGATGGATAGATGGATAGATGGATAGATGGATAGATGGATAGATGGATAGATGGATAGATGGATAGATGGATAGATGGATAGATGGATAGATGGATAGATGGATAGATGGATAGATGGATAGATGGATAGATGGATAGATGGATAGATGGATAGATGGATAGATGGATAGATAGACGGATAGACGCTGCTTAAACGCTTATAGATAGAAAAGTGTCAATGGAATATTTATAGAACCTAATAAGACCTATAAAAAAGTACGCGATAGCATATCCTTAAGGTTGACTTACAGTGACCATTGCAATCTTTAATTTTTAGGGTTCCGAACCCAAAGGGTACCAACGGAACCCTATAACTGAGACTCCGCTATCCGTCTGTCTGTCTGTCTGTCTGTCTGTCTGTCTGTCTGTTTGTCCGTCTGTCACCAGGCTGTATCTCATGAACCGTGACAGTTAGGCGGTTGAAATTTTCACAGATGATGTATTTCTGTTGCCGCTATAACAGCAAATACTAAGAACATAACAAAGTTAAAAATTAAAGGGTTTGAAACAAAAAACGTGTTTTTTACGATAGCGAATTCATGGCGCTATTGTGTTTACCTTAATCTCTGAAACGGCTCCAAAGATTTAATAAAATATAGTATATAGGTGTTTTCGGGGGTGATAAATCGATCTAGCTAGGATTCATTTTCAGAAATTTTGTTTTATTCGTGTTTTCAATAATCAACTTTATCGAAAATCAACTTAAAATAAGACTCTTCCCGACATCTATTGGCGAGTAGAAGTAGCTTTAGTGTTATTGTGCAGTTAAAGCAGTTAGTTGCTCTCAATTAAAATAAATAGTATTATTATTCGCCAATAAGTAAATTTGTTTATTCATTATTAGACATTCAAAATACAAGTCAATTATAATAAATTAAATAATATAATACAATTTTAATTGTCTGGCAATCCGTTCCTGATCGTTCCCTGTGCAAAGGTGCCCATAACACTAGCAGCGTTACCGCGCTGGATAGCAACGGCTAACCTTTGCACCAAGAAAGAACAGGAACGGGGCTCTCCTGTCTTGTCCCTTATTCTACGCCCTAACTCTTTAATTAGAATTATATATATTAATATATATTAGTAAAAAGAAAAGAGCCTTGGCGTCTGCACCCCAACAGCCCATTGTCTCCACGGCTATGGGCACAAAATAATAATGTGACTCCATAGCCGCGTACTTAGTGCGCTTGTTTTTAGCGGCTTCATTCGCGGCCGCTGCCGCCGTGAGTGTAGTGCGGCTTAGGTGACTGGGGGCGACTATGCTGACGCACGTCGCGTCCCAAACCAGACATTTGCCTTTCTGCCAAGGCACCAGGGTCAACCCATCAGGCCTTTTACCGTCAGACCGACTAAGACCCGGTGGTTCTAGCACACAGGGGACGTTGGCTGAGACAAAAGCTCTGCGGACTATGTCGTTGAGTGCATGGTCACGTGGGAACCTACCTGTGCAGCGACGACAACTCAGTGCGTGATGGCCATCGGTCTCCACCCTGGAACCGCAGATGCATATGTGGGGTTCACACACCTTGCAGCCCAGGCGAAGAGCCACCGCTACCCGCAAAGAGTCATCGTCCAAAAGTGTGCCCAGGTGAGACGATGGAATAGCGTGAAGTCATGCACCGGATTCTAACTGCGACACAGCTTTAAGTCTCGCCTCTCTGCCCTTGTGGCACGATCCACCATCTGACGTAAATTCCTTTTCGCTCCTACATCGTCCCACGCTCGTTGAGCACAGGGAGCATCCGGGATTGGCTCGCTCGCATTGTGATCCGACCAGGCCAATAATGCCTCGGGCACATAGGGTATACTCGCCCTGTCACCATTGGATGAAATAATGACAGTGACAAGGTCCGCAACCCCATATGCAGATGCCAGAAAAGCCGGCAAGCAAACATCACCAGCGCACCGCAGAGCGACAGGAGGCTCTCTTGCATTGGGTACGTTCGTTGCAAACCGTCGAATTTGAACGGGAAATTGGAATATTGAAAGTAGGGCTAGTAGGCTAAGTAGGCTAATTTGCGGGAGCCATAAGCAAATTGAGCCCCTTTTTGGAGCTCGGGACTTTTGCGTGTTGGAGGACGTCTTCGAAACTCCAATCTCCCTTACGGAGCCCGTCACCCCCTTTTGTTGCCTAAGCAAGGTCACTTGGTACACTTATTGGTGACTGATCGTCACATTAAAAACTCGCACGCCGGCTGCAACGCCCTGCTGGCCATCTTGCAGCGAGAATTTCGGATATTTTCGGCTCGAAGAACGATTCGCAGCATCGTCTTTCGCTGCATCCCTTGTTACAGGCTAAAGGCCTCTACCATGCAGCCTTTGATGGGCGACTTGCCTCCTGATCGCGTCACGGAGACCAGGTCCTTCGACGGGGTTGGGACAGATTTTGCGGGTTTTTCGGTCCGGACGTCCACCCTTCTTAACGCCAAGATTGTCAAGCCCTATTTGTGTGTCTTCGTTTGTCTCTCGACCAAGGCGGTCCATTTGGAATTGGTCAGTTCGCTTTCGACCCCGGTATTTGGCGCCACCCTGGACAGGTTTGTCTCCAAACGCGGCTTGCCCTCCTTGATTAGGTCGGACTGCGGTACAAACTACAAGGGCACCAGCAATTATTTGAAGGATGTGTACGCCTTTCTGGCAGCAAACCAAACTGACATTGGGAATAATTTTACCAAACGTGGAATAAGTTTTTGGACAAACCGTTTTAACCTTTAAGGAACTTGCAACGGTGTTCTGCAAAATTGAGGCCGTATTGAACTCGCGTCCGTTGTGCCCGGTTTCTTCAGACCCAAATGTTTTGAGGCACGTACGCCTGGGCATTTTTTGATGGGTCGTCCAATTGTTGCCCTGCCAGAGTATCCTTTTGTGGACGTGAAATCGAATCGTCTTTTAAACTCTTTGACTCGAAACTTTGGAGTCTAGAGTACTTGCATATTCTCCAGCAGCGCGTCAAATGGACTGACAAAACCGATCCACCGAAAATTGGGGACCTCGTTCTGATTAAGAATGCTAACCTATCGCCACTGTGTTGGCGCCGGGGGCGCATCCTTAATTTAATTGTTGGCACAGATGGTGTCCCCCGTTTTGTGGAGGTCCTGGTGCACGGTTCGGTGATGAAGAGAGCGGTGGCAACTTTGTCTCGTTTGCCAATTGATAAGCGAACGGGTTCCACGTTCGGGGCGGGTAGATGTTTTCGTCCCGTACCAAATTTGCCTGTTCTATGGTGTAATGCGTCTGCACGGCGCAATGAAACGAGGGTTGTTTTGTCTATGGTCACTTGCGTGCGGGCAGCTAATGGCGCCGTCTCGCTCCTGAGTGAACTGATTAAAAATATTGGTGCCTAGTCATTGCTTCGCGTAATATTGGTTCACTTTTTTGTTCGAGACATAATTTTGCTTGGAAAACGCGTTTAATTGTTGTTCCCCTTGGGACGCGTAATATTTGTGTTAATTGTGCGGTTTGAACGTGAATTTGTGATTGCACGCGATTTGGGCGCAACCGGGCGCCGTCGTAATACCACATTATTTGGACTTGGACTCGAAAGAGATTGTGACTTGTGTTCTCCAAGCCACATGGACATCGCTGCGACTCAGGGAAGTACCACAAAATAATAATAATCAAAACGGCCGTTTTGTGTATTAGTATAGGAAACCCCACTCGCATGTGACTTGTTCATGTGATTCAAAAATCACACAAGGTTAGTGCGTAACCTCAAATTTAACCACCTTAATAACGCCGCGTCATCGCGGTAAAGTTGCCCAGATATCGAGTTACCACGTCTTCCACGACAAGCACGCTTCCACTCTTCAAAACGACGTGGTACAATCCGTTTGTATATTTCCTGGAACCAACACTGGATATTGGTTGCAGGCGTTATCTTCGTCCAATATAGGTACTTTCATGGATAACAACAGTTTTTGTATAGCGGTGGAACTGCGTCTGGGCATCCCCATTGCGGTGACCAGGTGGATAGACTTAGTCACCACGGTCTTTCATGTTGTCGCAGTGCGGGACGGCTTTCTTGACACGCCTCACTGAACGACGTCATCCGTCGGGCTCTTGCCACCGTCAACGTGCCGGCTATTTTAGAGTAGAACGGTATCACACGTGGCGATGGTCAGAGGCCTGACGGCATGACGTTGGTTCCTTTGGTGTCGTGGGAAGCCGCTAGTGTGGGATGCGACGTGCGTCGACACATTGGCAGTTTCCCATCTCCATAATACCTCACGGGCGGCAGGAGCAGCTGCAAACGCAGCAGAGGCTCTCAAACGGAGGAAATACACAAGCATCGGTGACAACTATGCTTT
Organism: Cabera pusaria; assembly: GCA_954871355.1. Taxonomy (NCBI): domain Eukaryota; kingdom Metazoa; phylum Arthropoda; class Insecta; order Lepidoptera; family Geometridae; genus Cabera; species Cabera pusaria. Next base: position 1,898,239 of record OX940912.1, on the reverse strand, counting down.
TCTTCCGTTTGGTGTCGAAACCATGGGCCCGTGGGGTCAACAAGCACGCGGTTTTGTTAGATGTCTAGACGCCTAATCGATGTCTACCACGACCAAAGAGCTGGCGCTTACCTCGGGCAACGCATTAGTTTTGCGATTCAAAGAGGTAATGTCGCCAGCTTTTTGGGCACTCTACCAGCAGACAGCGACCTAAATTCCATTCATTATTTGTAGTTTTTATTTTAATTATTAGTCATCTATACTAATATTATAAAGAGAGAACATTTGTATTTTTGTATGTTTGTAATGATTTGGCTCAAAAACTACTGGACGGATTTAAAAAATTCTTTCACTAATATATAGAATGGACTTTCGAAATGAAAAAAGGCTATATATCATCCCGTTAAAATCAAAGGTACATTCGTGGAGACCTAATTTGCAACCTTAGTCGACAAAAAAACGGTCGAAAAAACACGTTTCTTACGAACGCTGCTCAATTGAAAACAGATGGAAGAATATTTTCTATGGAAGAGTTGTACAACTTAATTAGACCTACAAAAATGTCCGCAACAGCATATGTCTATCTGTTAAGGTTGACTCACAGTAACCATTTTAATCTTTATTTTTTTGTTAAAAAATATTACATACCTTCCAGGGCTATTTTCAAGTATATAGTATTAATCCTTATCCAAATAATTACGTTAATTAGCTTGGCCACATATTATAGATTAAAATCGTCCTTAACAATGTATAATTCTAATGAAAACTCTAGAAGATATAACGGATTTCACATACACGCATCGCAAAATTAATAAAATATTTGCAGTCAAACCACAGAATAGGTCATAGTTACTACGAAAATATTATGATAAGCTTAGCTTTTCTGTAGATCCCCACCGATCGCAATCAATTTGAAGTCAATATAGTATAATAATGTGATCTATTGTATAAAATAATAATAATCTATATATATATATATATATATATATGATATTTTAAACCACCCCGACTGATCTATGTAGTCTGTAATCTGACTGTAATCTTTTCATTAAAAGCATTCCAATGACTTTAAACACGACATTTAAAATCTGAGTTGTAAGTTGGTGAGGATTTGAGTATTCTGTAGAGTCCAGGAGATGTCCCAGCATCAGGTCAATGCTTCCATGTTCTTACAATATCGTTGAAGAAGAAGATTTTCGAATTGATTAGACTGTGGCGTAGGTATTGTGCGGATGGCACGACGGCGGTCGGTGAGAATCAAACGAGACGATAACAATGTACGAGGTATAATTTTGAATAAAAATGATTAACAATTAGAAACCAAAAAATAAAAACTTAGTAGGTAAACAACACGTAATGGATTAGATAGATAGTTAGAACGCGGGCGTTCGCGGGTAATGCACCGGGCCGTCTGCCTTGCTGTAGGCAGCTCGGTGTGTTACAGTTTCGAACACAGTTTGTACGCGCCACTCTGCATAACCGGCTTTGTAGGAAATATATTAGTGATAAGCGCTAGCGATGAGCGGAGCGGATTAATGTAATAACAAGATATAATTATTTATGTTACTACCCCTACCACTACCACTACGACTACCACTTGAAGCTGAGCTGCGTTAGGGATGAAGCGACGATAGAAATTGATCATCCCTAAAAATCGGCGAAGTTCTTTAACGTTCTTAGGAAAAGCGTAGTTCTGGATAGCTTCAGCTTTTGTATCCAATGGTCGGGTACCAGCAATAGAGACGCGATATCCTAAGAAGTCCACTTCAGACTTGCCTAAGACGCACTTTGAAGTATTTATTAGTACTCCATACTGTTTTAGCCGATCAAACAGTTGACGTAGATGATCTTTATGTTCTTCTACCGAAGAAGAGAATATTAAGATGTCATCAATATACCCGTAGCAGAAATCGAGGCCGAGAAGAACTTCGTCTATAAATCTTTGGAACGTTTGAGCTGCGTTTCTCAATCCAAATGTCATAAACTCAAACTCAAACAATCCGAAAGGCGTCGTTAGCGCAGTTTTAGGTACGTCATCTGGATTAACTCTGATCTGATGGTATGCTTTGATCAGATCGACCGTCGAGAAGATACTGCATCCAGAAAGTTGGTGGGAGAAGTCCTGGATGTGACGAATGGGGTACCTGTCGGGGATAGTCCGGGCGTTGAGTGCGCGATAGTCGCCACAGGGTCTCCATTCGTCGTCCTTCTTCCTTACCAGATGAAGAGCAGACGACCAGGGACTTTCAGATCTCCTAGCTATGCCACTTGCCAGCATAGACTCGAACTCCTTCTTTGCCGCTTGCAAACGGACTGGGTCAAGACGTCGAGGTTTCGCAGAAACTGGAGGGCCTGGAGTTGTCCTGATATGATGAAGCGTAGAATGCTTTGGAGTTGACGGCACTCCAGCAGGTCTCGTGATCTCAGGAAACTCTCGCAGTATGTCATGGAAGTCCGACTCACCTGTGACAACCTTAATAGATCCGATATCGTCAGGTGAACTGGTGGATACTGCTTCAACGGAAAGGGAAGTGATACCGTCAATGAGGCGATGATTTCTGCAGTCAACCAGCAAGCCATAATATTTCAGAAAGTCTATTCCTATTATGGGTCGTGAAACATCAGCAATCGTGAAACTCCACTGGAAAGCACGGCGTAGTCCTAGGTTCAGTTGCAGCTGAGTGAACCCGTAGGTATGAATCACGGAGTTATTTGCGGCTGTTAGGACAAACTTCGACTTGGTACAGGGCGTCCGCATAGCTGACCGAGGGAACACACACAAGTCGGAACCAGTGTCTACCAAGAACTGCAGTTTGGAGCTGTGATCGGTCACAAATAGACGGCCTGATGATGAGGGGCAATCGTTGGCCGCTACATGCGACTGCCCGGAAAGTTTCCCGAAGCGTAATTGCAGGGCTGCTTGCACTTCCGTGCTTCGTCACCATAAGTGTAGTGGTAAAAGCAATGTGGGTGATTTGGTGGCGGTTGACGGGGTCGCGAGCGTGAGCGAGAACGGCTTCGAAATTTGTTCGTAAATCGCGATCGACTTCCGCCAGCCACTTGTTCAGCTAGCTTAGCCACTTGTCGAGTCAGCTCACATACCTGTCTGGCAAGGTCGTCGTAGGGTTGAACGTTTGCGTGCGCCGATGTCGAGGCGCTTGCTACTTGAGGATGGTAGTATGTGGGAGAAATGTCATGCACCCTATCAGCTATATCAGCCAACTTTTCTAGAGGCAGATCCATTTGGGACGCTATTACTGTCTGGATCCCGGGAGGTAGACGGCTTGACCAGACGGTGGCCAGAAACTCATCTGGCACTGCAGGTCCTGCTAAACCCTGCAGGTGCCGCAGAAACTGCGATGGCTTTCGGTCGCCAAGCTCCTCGTGCATTAAAAGTTTTTGAACGTTCTTTTGCTGAGACACTGATAAGCGCCTAATAAGTTCCGATTTTAGTTTTTGATACTTATCAGTAGCCGGTGGGTTGGTGATAATATCCTTCACCTCCGCAGCAAATTGATGATCCAGCTGAGCTACTAGGTAACAAAACTTTGTCTCGTCAGTAGTAATTTTCGAAAGGGTAAATTGGCTTTCTACCTGGGCAAACCACAGCGCAGGCTCCTCTGGCCAAAATGGTGGCACTCGCACTGCAACTCGCAGAACCTCAGGTATCTCCTGCCGCAGCATACTATCGTCTCTAGCTTCGTCGTTCGGCATCTCGTTATAAAACGCTCACAAAAAAAAAATCGCTTACGCTTATGAAAAGTCGGACCACACCTCAAGTTCAGAAACTTCGAGAACTCGATCACGCTTCTTCTGGTTGTTACAACTCGGTGATAGGAGTTTCAGTCTTGATTGTGTTATCCAACAGGTCTTCTGGTCTTCTTTTCTGATCTCAGATCAGAAGGTTGATTGTGGCGTAGGTATTGTGCGGATGGCACGACGGCGGTCGGTGAGAATCAAACGAGACGATAACAATGTACGAGGTATAATTTTGAATAAAAATGATTAACAATTAGAAACCAAAAAATAAAAACTTAGTAGGTAAACAACACGTAATGGATTAGATAGATAGTTAGAACGCGGGCGTTCGCGGGTAATGCACCGGGCCGTCTGCCTTGCTGTAGGCAGCTCGGTGTGTTACAGTTTCGAACACAGTTTGTACGCGCCACTCTGCATAACCGGCTTTGTAGGAAATATATTAGTGATAAGCGCTAGCGATGAGCGGAGCGGATTAATGTAATAACAAGATATAATTATTTATGTTACTAATTAATATTGCATTGCCAGTTGTGCAGAGCGTCGTGACAAGGTACGCCACAAGACCTATTAAAGTTGATTAAAGCTCATAGTTTTATAACGATTGAACGAATTTTCATGAATCAAAGCTAAGAACACTCTCGATGAAGACATCTATAAAAAGAAACTATCAATAATAAAATCGGTTCATCCGGTTGGGTGCTAAGATGCTACAGACAGACACACAGATACACACATCAAACGTATATTACCCCTACTTTTTGCGTCGGGGAACGCCGTAAGGTTACGGCGGCAGATGTTCTCCTTGGTGGTAAGCTACTTTTCAACCGACTTCCAAAAAGAAGGAAGTTCTCAATTCGTCTGTATGTTTCTTTTTAGGGTTCCGTAGCCAAATGGCAAAAAACGGAGCCCTTATAGATTCGTCATGTCTGTCTGTCTGTCTGTCTGTCCGTCCGTATGTCACAGCCATTTTATTCCGAAACTGTTAGGACTACAGTATTGAAACTTGGTATGTAGATGTATTCTGTAAACCGCTTCCCGATTTTTATACAAAAATAAAAAATATAAAAGTTTAAGGGGGGCGGGGCGGGGTAAAATGTGTGTCCCCCCCCCCCCCCTCTAGCTTTTAAAGTATAGGAGTGAAAATTCTAAAAAAAATATATGCTGTATGCATCTTAATAAAAACTAACAACGAAAATTGGTTTGAACGAGATACAGTCAGCAGTTTTAGAGATATGGCGACCGCAAAGATAACTTTGTTTTTCATACAAACACTATGAAAAACAAAGTTAATTTTGTAGTTGCGAAAAATCATAGTTATGGATTACTTAACTGTGTTACGGAACCCTACGAGTGTGAGTCCGACTTGCACTTGGCCAGTTTATTTTGTGTGTGTATGTTACGCGATTACTCCGTCAATTGTGAACCGATTCGAATTATTATTTTTGTAATCGGTAGGGTACGTTTTCGAGGTGGTCCCATTGTAATTTCATTGAGATGTGATAAGTATCTTCAGAGATATGACGATAAACGTATCAAACTTGCTATTCTTACTTACTTACTTTACTTACTTAATTTCAGTAAATTGACTCGCGGGGCATTGAAGAATTAAACTATCTTAATTATTGGTAGATTTAATGATTCCACCAAAATCCATGATTCATGCATGCACATAAAACTTTCATTGGTAGGTATATAGCTAGGATTAGAACCAACGACCCTCGGGTCAGAATCAGGGTAACTATCCTTTACGCCAAAGGGCCGTCCAATATCACTACGTAAGTATTATAAAACAATGTCCATCACTGCGTCTGTCTGTCTGTTCGCAATAATCTCAATAGCATTTGAACGGATTATAATGCGGTTTTCACCAATAGCCAGAGTGTTTATGAGGAAGGTTTAGGTCTTAGGTGCATAATTCGTTAAGGTTTTGTGTAAATTGGTAGACATATGACGATGATTGTTAAATATGTTAATATTTTATATTCGATGCAACAAACTGATGCAAATTTTGTAGGGATATGTGTTCTACCCGTGCGAAGCCGGGGCGGGCTGCTAGTACTTAATATATTAGTTTAATTAGTTTTTTAAATTGTTTTGACTATTGCGTTATGTTAATAAATAAATAAGTTTCAAAAAAATAATTTAATGTCAATATAGTTTGATCTATCTTATAAAACTAGCCGAGACCCGGGGTTTCGCTTGCGTTAAAATGTATCCTATGGTATTATCCATTAATAAGTAGTTACTGCCTATTCTTGTGCAAAGTTTATGCTAAATCCAGTCCAGCCGTTTGACCGTGAAGAAGGCCTAAACAAACAAATATACAAACTGCCTTTTGCATTTATTAGATTGGTATTGATGTGGTCGAGGATAGCGAACACGCTAGGCCTAGAATGGGATGTTGACCACCATGCAAATTGCTTAATGTTGGTAAGCTAATTTTTGGTAGCAAGTCAGGCAGAACATCGATTTAATGATCGCACTACCTGTGTTCCAACACCCATGATTCATGAATGCACATAGAAACTTGAAAATCAATTGGTATATAGCTAGCTAGGTAGGATTATAACCAGCGACCGTCGGGTTAGAAGTCAGGTCAAGTAACTATTCTTTACGCCAACGGGCCGACCAATAATATGTTTCAAATTCACCCGTGCGAAGCCGGGGCGGGCTGCTAGTAGTTAATAGTCGTATACGTCGTTTTAAGTTTAGTAAAAAAAATTAAGATATCAAAGAAAAATTCGGTTTTACAATCGGCGGTCTTATCGCATAAAGAATCAAATCATTTATTCAGTATGTAGGCATTATTAATATACGCACATATACACGTCAAAATCAAAATCAAAATGAAAATATATTTATTGTAAATTAACTGTGTACAAAGATGGTATGTTTTGTATTTGCGTAACAACAGTTTACCCTTTCTGGGCGTACAATAAGGCTCGAAGCCAATGTTAAGGTAGACCTTTATCTATTAGTAAGTAAAATTAAAACTAAAATTATTTACATTATTAACTATCATATGTTACACTATCATATTTGATAAGTATACTAACTAATATTATTATCTATTACGGTATATAATAAAACTATATTTTTACACATTAATATTATAATAACCCTTACTTATCAACCAAGATTTTAAGTTTTTGTTAAATTGAAATGAAATGAAATATCTTTATTACCAGAATGTAGTACAATTAGTTATTACGTAAAATGAGTGTCTCATACATTCTACCACAACAGTGGTGTGCAACAGAATTGAAATTTTTACTAGTCGCTACACAAATATAAATATTTAATAAATCATAATTGCAGGTATATCTAATTTAATTGAATGAGAATTATAAAATGTCAAATGGTTAAATATAAATTACAAAAATGATACGAAATGTCAATTGAAATTTAACTATTACTTCTAAATTATTTATGTTAAATTTTATAGTTCATATATTCATTTAAGTCATAAAAACAGTGTTCCAATAACCAATTTGTCAATTTTCTTTTAAATATGCCTATAGTCATGTCTTTAAATGAATTGGGCAATTTATTATACACTAGTGTGGCATTTGCGTAAGCGTTCCTTTTAAATATATCTGTATTGCAGGGTTGAGGGTTTATTAACGCCTTGATGTCAACTGGCAGATGGTTGTATATCTTGATTGCTGTGAAATAAGAACTTTTATGGAAGAGAGTGTTATTGGCTTGAGGCATATATCTGTTATACTTATGTTTTGTACGTAATATGTCTGAACGAATTGATTTGTTTGCAAAAAAAAGGTTGAATTTTCTTTAACAAAAGAACACATTTGGTAGATAAAAATACAAGCTAAGGTTAGAAATTTGCGGTTTTTGAAAATAAACCGAAGTGTGTCCATGCTATCTAAGCGATAAATCTAAGACATTTTTTTTTGTAAAAGAAAGGTAGATTCTACTTCCACAGAATTACCCTAGAACATTACATCATAGCTAAATCAAAATCATAAATCATAAAATTAATCATTACCAATTATCAAGTAAACATAGCAAAAGCAGAATTTAACGCTTTGAATTAGAAAAAAAAAAAGTAATGAACCATTCAGCTGTCATCCAATCGTTTACGTCAGAATATTTAAAAAAAATTAAAGTAGGTTAAAACCAACTATACATGTAACTGTGTGATTCAGTACTTCAGACAATTTTTATATATAAAAAAAATAAAAAAAGTGAAATAGTGAAACACAACTTAGAGAAACGCATACATTTTTTTAGATTTATCACTCCCTTACTTTTTAAGTTAGATTGTGACACACATTTTACCACTGTAAAGTGTCTACCTTTCAATTGATTGACTTTGAGAAAAAATGTTTTTTTTTTCCAATGTTATTTTTATAGATCTATCTATAGACATCCCGCACGTATTGGTTTATGAAAACATTTTTTTTTTTAGTTTCAGTTCCATGTATGAGAAGCCCCCCTGAATCTATCATTTTATTTTTTTTGTATGTTAATCGTAAATCGGTTCACACACACAGAGTACACCTACCTTACAATTTTCAACTGTGTAGTCTTCTTAATAATTTTGAAATAAAAAGGCTGTGACATACGGACGGACAGACAGATGGACAGACAGACAGACAGACATGACGAATCTAAGGGTTCCGTTCTTTGCCATTCGGCTACGGAACCCTAAAAACCAGCCAAGTGCGAGTCAAACTCGCGTACCGACGGTTGCGTAGAAACTTTATCAAAATAAGTTAATCCTACTAAAAGAAAGTTTGTGTGTATGTCTGTTACTTCTTCATGCTAAAACTACTGAATCGATTGAGCTGAAATTTGGTATGTATATAGCCTAGACCCAGGAATAACGCATAAAATACTTTTTATCTTGATATTCCCACGGAAACGATGTCTACGCGGGTAAAACCGCTGAGCACAGCTAGTAGACGATATACATTGAATAGTTTGTACCATCGATTTTAAAAGGTTGATGCGGTACTCACTATTATGCCACGTAAACATAATGGAACTAGAAACAAATATATGAAAACACGAATTTCTAACGTTGCATTGTTGCTAATTATTTAAATGGATCTGCGATAATTGCAAATGTAATTCTGTAGGTACGTGCTACACAAACGCCAGTTCGATTGTGACTTTTAAGGTCAAATTAGGTTCGCGAGGAGCAGGGTACCTTATCTCCCCCTCTTTATATGTCAACACAACCACACTAACCTAACCACACACAAAATACGCGACAAACACAAGCGCGTTGCCACGGTATACATGGAGTATACCTTCCTCTGCAAATATGGCGGGAATGCAAAACCACACCTTGTGTAAGGCAAATTTTTAGATTTTGAAATATTTATTTCTCGGAAAGAGTTAGTTTCCACAACAGTACGTACTCCGTACATGATCGGTCTTGTGCATGAAGTGAAGTTTTATTTATAAATGTAGTGTAGGTAACATTAAAATTTTATGTCTATACACAAAAGGATAATAAACATCTCAGAAATAATAAAATCATTGATATGAAAATACCATGCGTTTCAGTGTTACTAGTTATCGGAAAAATAACACTTTTCCTCAATTTATTTGTGAATTCCAATGCAACAGGTAACTGCTAGATTTTCTTACAGTTTCCAGAATATCGGGGAAATATTTGATTTTTTTTCGTGCATTTTGAAGGCACACTCTCCGAAATGTGTCCGATAAAGACTGATAATATACAGGCTACTTTGCGGCGAAGCTCAAGGCTCTGAAGCCTTTTGCCTACAAGATAGTTGTCTATATTGATAGATATTGATAGTCTCACGAGCAGCGGGAGCGGCAGCGGATGTGGCAGAAACATTCAAACGGAGGAAATATGCTGCTATTGGTGATAGCTACATTTTTCTTCCGTTTGGGGTCGAAACAATGGGTCCGTGGGGTCGAGATGCCCGGGGTTTTGTAAAGGAAGGAGCTGTCCAGACGCTCAAAAGACGTCACTCATGACCAAAGAGCTGGCGCTTACCTCGGCCAACGGATTAGCTTAGCAATTCAACGAGGTAACGTCGCCAGCTTTTTGGGAACGTTACCGGCAGACAGCTGCAACCTAGGTTCTGTTTTTTATTTATAACTACTTTAATTTTTATTTATAACATTTAATTTATTCTCAGTTAATAGTTTAATTTATTTTTAAGTTGTATATTGGGTGTTTTCACATTGGACGGATAACTGTAACTACACAGTTACAGCTATCCGTGATTACTGCACGATATCGTCGGACGCTAGTTTGATACAATCACTAACTAAATGCTTTCACACTGTGTCGTCCTGTGTCGTCGACAGATTGTATCAAACTTGACGACATCGTGCAGTTATCGTGTAGTTACAGTTATCCGTCCAATGTGAAAACGGCCATTGGCTAGCGTTTGACCACTATCTCACCTGTTAGTAAGCGATGATGCGGTCGTAGGATGGTAGCACGTTAGACCTAGAATGGGAACTGGCTCTCAAGGATAGCTGCCGGAACACATGAGATGTTTGGCGACAAATTTTCTAACTTTAGGGTGGTAGCTGGCCAGGCGGACACTAACGGAAATTGCACAAATTGGAAGACATGTAAGGATAAAGGATAAGTTAGTTAAATAGATTGTTAGTTAAATAAGTTCCACTATCAGAGTAAAACTAACTAGAGTACAGCAATAGTATAATTTGTAAATCCTATCCATCCAAAGATTTTCTGGTAGAGATCACTCTAAGCGATAAAACCGCCCATTTATTTTGTTGTTCTGTAACTTTTGTTTTTTCTTGGTGTGCAATAAAGTAATAATATCTGGTTTACCGAGCTTTGCTCGGTATTGTATGCATATTTTTTTGTTAAATCGAGTTTTTGGGATTTCTTTCGGCTCGCATATATAAATAGTTTTACTCGCAAAAGAAGGAAAAAAATAGAAAACATGTAAGGGAAAAATAGTCATCTCATGGTCTCGAACCAGGGACCTCCCAAACGCCATCTAATCGATTTTCCACCGAGTTATCATAACGTTGTCAAATGAGCCGAAATCACCCTGTGTATTCTAATGATATTGTAGCAGTTTTTTTTGTGTGTTTTAAAATAAAAATAAAAAAATAAAATAGTGCCTGTTATGTACTAATATTATAATAATTAAAAAACTAAAAGAACCGACTTCAAACGTCACGCTAGTCAAAGCAGCCAGTTAGTAGCATGTCATCGAGGTATACAAATGCATCTGATTCTGCTTTTGCTATGTTTACTTCATAATTGATTATGATTTATGATTTTGACGTGTATATGTGCGTATATAAATACTGCCTACCATACGGAATAAATGCTTTGATTCTTGATTTATCGTAATAAAAATGATGATATATTAAAAAGGGATCGACCGATTTCTTTAAAATTTAAATGTGACCGACCACCTGGGATGGGTACCCTTTGAAACAAAAAAGAATTTTCCAAATCTTAAAAAGGCATCTTCGAGTAATTGAAGATGCCTGAACCGATTTGGAAAATTCTTTCGGTGAAAAGGTCGGTGAACATACATAAAAAAAAGGTTCCGACGAGTTCAGTACTTCTTTCTTTTTTTGTGAAGACGGTTAAAAAATGTTTGTAACTCTGTAACTCTGTCTGTTTGTTACTTAATCACGCCTAAACGGACTTTCCGATCTTACTGAAATTTAACGAGGAGATACTTTATAGCATCAGGATGCACATAGACTACTAAAATCCTAATGTACGTGAACGAAGTCGCAGGTATCAGCATGAAAAGCATAAAATAATGATATATATATTGAACGCAGATAATGTCCTTGAGAAAGAAGAAGATATTATTAGAGATGTAATGGACAAAAGTTTTATTAATGATAATACGGGAACTGCTGTGATGCCAGAGAATATTATTATGACGCAAAACGATGGTGAGATACCTATATCCTTTAACAATTTTCTATTTGTATCTTTCTAACCCTGGTGTTCCAAAAATATTAATTTCGGGGGGTATATTCATGTAGCAAATATTTGGCAGATATTTTACCATTATTGCCATAGATTTAGGATCATCATCACAATCAGCCGGTGTCAGTCCACTGCTGGACCGTAGACCTCTCCTAAGATACGCCATTAAGCCCAATCTTCGGCTCTTCTTTTTCAGACACTGCCCACCGCTTTGCTTTTATCGTCACTCCACCTGGTCACAGGACGTCCTACGCTACTTTTGCCAATTCGCGGTCTCTACTCTAGGACAAGTCTACGACAACGGTTTGGAGATAGGTAGATTTAGGATGTTGTAGTCTAATCTGAGGTGTGGTCATTTTGTTAAGCTATTGATGAGAAGGCTGGTGCAGTATAAAGTCTCATTCAAACGGGTCTCACATCGCATTCCACGTTCGTATTTTCAATCACATAGGAAACCCATTTTCCAGATACAAGAAAAAAAATTGCAAGGCAACCGGATCTAAATTTCACATTGCTATCGTTGCAGCCTAAAGCTGCACATATAGACATTGATCCTGAAGATACTGATGATATTGATGATAATAATGACGACTATTATGATTATGATGAAGCAAAGTATGGAGCACCTGATCAATACCCTAAAGTCACAGAGTACTTAGAAAGAAAAAACAAATTATCACAAAATAAAATTGCACAACCTAACATGTCTAATGACCAAAAACTCTTGTATAACTTTCAACACCAAGAACCAGATGATAAAACAAGAAATTTAGGAGTAACAAATAGTTCTTTACCTCAGAAAAATATTATGGAAGTTAAAAGAAGAAACCCTCAAGATTATATTAATCCTGCGCAAAAAGGAGTGAGTTTTAACAATCGGAATGATATGAGAGCTATTTTTTCTAGCTATATCCCTCAGAACCCTATCCCCGACAATCAAAATGATAAGTATGGAGTTAATAGTAGGGGAAATAGTAACGACATCCGACCGCCACAATTGCCTACAAATGCTTTTGATGACTATCAACACATGGGGAGAAAAAACATCGATAGATATAACTCTCCAAGTCAACAACGCCTTAATCAATATAATATACTGAGAAATACACAGCAAAATCCTACAGACAATATGAATTCTAACCACGGCGTCAATCCCGCTTTCTCCAAACAGTATAATTCTGGTAAAGTAAGTCAACCTCAGATGTTTTCTAAGCCTAAACCAAATAACCCACAAATTCCTTATTCCATTGACAGAATTATGGATTACTTTGCGATAAAACCGTTTCCCGAACAAAACAATAATATTGCTTACGTCCAAAATGATCAACCTTTTAGTATGGTCAACGGTAAAATCAATAACAAACCGCTGACATATGACCAAATTAAAAGTGAAGTTATTCAAAGGTTAAATTCAGGTAAACTGCATATGCCTAGTGACGGCGCTCAAAATGCAAGAACAGATGTCCAAAAAACTATGCAAAGGATGCCAAATGCACCTTATCCGTCGCAACACAAACAAAATTTTCAAATGCCACTGAATATAGTTTCACAGAATCCAAGACAGCAATATTTTCAATCGCAAAATCAGGGAAGACAAAATGTAGCCCCAAATCACGCAAGTTCACAGATGCTAATACGAAAAAATCCTGCTCAAAATCAGTATTACCAGAACGCATATTCACAGAATCTAGCGGCACAAAACCCTCGACAAAACGAAATTGCAAGGAATCCAAACACGCAGTACCAATATTTTCAGAACCGGAATCCAGAAACACAAAACCCTACACAAAACCAGATCCCAAGGAATCAAAACACACAAAATCAATATTTTCAAAATCAGGTTCCACAAAGTCCTCAACAAAACCAACCAACGTGGAATCAAGTAATTCAGAATCAAATTGTACAGAAACAGTATTCAGCACCTCGAAATGCTCACCCAAATCAATTTCAAAGGAATCAATACAGGCAAGATGAAAACGATCAAAACCAAATACCTCAAAGTCAAATAGAACAGAATCCTGACCATCAGAATTTAGAACAACCAGAACAGCCTCTCAGCCATCTCTCCACAGATCTTACAACCGTTCAAACAAATGAACCAAGCGCTACCATAGACTATGACATTATCTCTGGGTGGTACGAAATGGATCTTCCAAGTTTGACGACGGTGTTGTCGAATTCAACGGTTTTTCCTCTTTCTTCGGATGCTCCGGCCTACTATTCAGAAGGTAATTTCTCAAGTCATACATCATCATGATCATCACATCCTCTATAGCCTGCTTGATTCTACTGCTGTTTGGGTAACGCTCATATTGATGCCACTCTTATATTATTTGTTTTTATCGAGCATTTTTAGGCTCGACACACAGTAGATTTGATTGACCGAGTGAAGTGACGGTCTTAGTTTTAGCCTAGGCAAAAATGCTTTCGTAAGTTTGTCCAGATGTCTGTTTTTCTCTACGGGTCGCATTCTTCGACCGATTCCCCTAAAATCCGTCCGTACTTCAAAGGTTCACATCTCCTTAACGTAGAAACTTGAAAATTTGATCATAGCTTGTATTGCTTTAACATTAAATATAAAAAAAGAAAACTCAATTAAAAATAAAAATTGAAGAGGGTCTCCATACAAAAAACGTATTTTTCCGGCAAATTTTTTTCAATCGGAACCCTACGTGTGCGAGTCCGAATCGGACTTGGCCAGTTTTTTATATTGTTAGCTAGCGTTTGACCACTACCTCACTTGGTGGTAAGCAATTATGTGGTCGAAGATGGTGAACAAACTAGGCCTGAAATACTCTGAATCTCAAGGGATGCGTGCTGCCGGCACACCGTTAGGTTATGGCGGCGGATTTCCTCCCTGATTCCTACTTTTGATAGTAAGTCAGGCGTAACATGGATATCATAATATTCTACTACCTACCTCCTGTGGACGAATACTCGTGCTAGAATGTATGCCTTCGGCCTCTCCCTGAAGGTACGGACACACCGCAGCGTCCTGCGTGCGCGAACTAGGCGGCGATCAGATAGCGCAGTAGTATTTGTACCGACTGGTTCACACCAAACGCCATCAGAAAACAATTGAAAAGTACTGAGATCGCGCCCGCAGATCGCAGGACGCCGCGGTGTGGCTGTACTTTATACTTTGTTTTCAGAATTTTCAAAATCATATGTCAGCATTTAAAAGTACCCTCTGTCTTTTAGTTGCAGAGACTACAAAGTACCTACTGGCTTTTAAAAGTTCCCTCTGTCTTCTAATTACAGAGACTACAATGGACCCCCTGGCTTTTAAAAGTACACTCTGTCTTTTAAAAGTACCCTCTGTCTTCTAATTACAGAGACTATAATGTACCCCCTGCACTTTTAAAAGTACACTCTGTCTTTTAAAAGTACCCTCTGTCTTCTTGTTACAGAGACTACAAAGTACCCTCTGACTTTTAAAAGTACACCCTGTCTTCCAGTTGCAGAGACTACAAAATACCCCCTCGCTTTTAAAAGTATCCCACTTCTAGTTACAGAAACTACAAAGCCACTACCTGACTTTTTTATACTACACCTTGCCTTCTAGTTACAGGGACTACAAATGTATTAGATAACGAGACGCAAGCCAAACGTGATCTTCTGATATCGCAAGCAAAGAGTTTGATTGTAGACTACCACGTAGGTTTTCTTACTGCATTTGGATTTAAACTAATGGCCGTGTTAGAGGACATGAGTACTAGCAACGTGTACTTCTTGATGACAGGCTTCAAAGAGGTCACTGATAGGTAAGATTTGTTAGCCTTTGTTTCCCGCACAGATCTGCGACATATTAAACTTGATCGCGTACACTGGCCCCCATGAGACCGACCTTGAACGGAGTTTGTCCCTTTCTTTTGTATGGACAACTTATATATATACTTTACATATAGTATAGAACATATAAAGGACTAGCAGGTTGTTAGACAAGGACACACTCCCACCCGGGTGGCTTTCAATTGGACCGTTTTGTTCTACAAAGCAATTACAACCTTATTTTTAAAGCATACGGGTTAAATTGAATTTGTCAAAACATCTGCAGTGCATCATATACATGCTAATATGTCATGTCAACTGCTGTCATAGTAGCTGGCTACCATAGATACACAAACAACAAGTTTCACTTGCATCGTGGTTTCGTAAAAGCACAACACAATTTTGAGGGCCTGATGGTGTCTTGGGAGAATGGTCGGCTTTGACGTACCGAGGTACCGAGTTCAATCCCCGCCGTGCACAAATGGGTTTTTTGTATCGAAAAATGTATGTGCGCTTTTCACAGTGGCCCTCCGGTGAAAGGAAAACATCGTCAAAAACCCCCAACCTCCCGCATGGTGGTAGGACACTATCTAGGGTCCGTTAGGCCAGCTACCACCCTCAAGTTAGAAAAATCTGTCGCCAAACAGCTAATGTGTTTCGGCAGCTATCCTTGAGAGCCAGTTCCCATTCTAGACATAGCGGGCTACGATGCTACTTACCAACAGGTGAGATAGTGATCAAACGCTAGTTTATATGATATTAAAAACAAAATACTTTTTTTAATTATGTTGAACGATTTACCTATAACCTATGCTATAACACGGGACAACATGTTTTGAGATACCAACATTTGTTTGTAGGATGATCAACGAAGGCAAACTAAAGGAAATGGGTGATATAACGTTAGAGACGGTTCAAATGATCACCTCGTTTTTGCTAAGTTGGGTACCTAGAAGAGCTAAAGGTATTATTGAATTGAGAAATCTTATAAGCTATGTATATCAACCTTCGAGCATTTACCAATGGAGATGTTAACGCAAAGCGTACTGCTGGCCATATAGCCATTATTGGCCATATGAGCGTGCGTAACTACGCTGTATTTTTAATACTGTGCGGGTGCGGGATCGTTAAAGTGAGTGATTTGTGTGTGTGCAATGCGTGTTTACCTCGGCCCCGTAAGTATCGGCAGACAAAAATGTTTGCGGATTACAACGTTAACATCTCCATTGGTAAATGCTCGAAGGTGTCAACATTTTAGGACGTGAACTCCTCCTTCCCGTAAAAACAGTCTTTGTCGTAATTTTAAGTAGTAAAACTTACTGCCGATACTTACGGGGGACGAGGTAAACACGCATTGCACACACACAAACCACTCACTTTAACGATCCCGCACACTAGCTTGAAACACGCACACAGTATTAAAAATACAGCGTAGTTACGCACGCTCATATGGCCAATAATTGCTAATCTATCTAATAACATCTCCTTTGGTAAATGCTCGAAGAGTAAAAATAAATTTATAGGTATAATGTGTTCGATTGTTTTGCAACCATGTCTTTTTGTCGTTTTTATGTCATATTATTATTACAAGCTTTATCTTTACTTCATGGCGAATTTGTCCGTCACAAATCTTGCGATTGATTTTAGAGCGACTTCCAGGGGTTAGATTGAGCTGAAATTTTGCATACATGTGTAAATCGCGTAATAATGAGATGTTATGATGACATGGTGCTGATCTGATGATGGAGCTGGAAGGTGGCCAAGGGAACTTCTAAACTACACATGTTACACCTGTCGTGTTTGGGCTCGTTGGATTTGTCTTGACTTACTCTGCTCCTAGGTTATGTTAAAGCTTGTGTTAAAAAAGGTTTTTTTTTTTTATATTGTTAGTTTATCTATATGTAATGTTTAAATAAATTTAATAGACTGTTGTCATGTGTAAAAATATTTATGTACTTTACAAAATATATATTTATATGTTACGATTTAAGTATCCTATTTCATTTATTTATATAATATCCTATGTTATATATATATATATAATATAATATATAATAATATAATATATATAATATTCTATTAACGTTAAATTATAAAATTATAAATTTATTAATTAACCCGCAACCTCCGGAATAACATGTTCCGGTGCTTTGCCAATTAAGCAACGGTGCGAAATATCGTTACGACGAAATTAGTGGATTGCATTTGTTAACCCAATTATGCATTGGTGGCGCTATCTATGACTACTTATTACGTAAGTTAATCATTCGGAAGAAATCATTACAGTTTTCAAATCAAGGTTGCGGGTTCAAGTCCCGTCGGTACGATGAAATTTTGGATTGTGTTTAACAATTTACAAAAATATAAAGTGTGAAACACTTCAAAGAAATATATATTATATATATGTATATATATATATATATAAAATATTTGATTTATCTATTTGGTCTATGATCCAGAAAGTCGTGACATTTGTGCTGAGATTGGCCTCTTTTAGCGCTTCATAATATTTAACATTATTCTTTAATTTTAAGCTTTTTTATTTTAATATGCTGAATAAATGATTTTCTTTCTTTTTTCTTCTTCTTTCTTACGAATAAATCGTAAGTCGTAAACTCTGATACTTTGATCGGGTGGTAAGGTCCGGGTGATGAGGTTATTTAATATTTTAAGGCTGAGCGCAGACCATAGTCACGACAGTCTTAAGACAGACTTTTGCTGTACAAAGCATATGAAGACGCGCACACTTAAATCGAAACGTCTCGTAGACAAAGTTGTCTATAATTACCTTTTCTTTATTCATGTGTTATAATGCCGCAAGGCGACTAGTCTGAAAAACGATCGGCTTCTCTTAAGTATGCAAGCGCGCAGACCTACACGAAACTGTCTCAAAACTTCAAAGAAATTTACACAGTGCAACGTAGGATTAGAAAACTGTAATAATTTCTTCCGAATGATTAACTTTCGAAATAAGTAGTCATAGATGGCGCCCCCAATGCATAATTGGGTTCAAAAATGCAATCCACTAATTTCATCGTATCGATAGATCGAACCGTGACTTAATTGGCAGAGCATCTGGACATGTTATCCAGGAGGTTGCGCGTTCAAGTCCCGTCGATACGATGATATTTTGGATTGTGTTTAACAATTTACAAAAATATAAAGTGTGTATTACAAAAATATAATGTAACTTCAAAGAAACATAATGTCTCAAAACTGTCTAGCGACGTAGTCACGACTGTTTTAAGACAGACTTGTCTCTTAAACACAGGTCTGTCTTAAAACAGTCGCGACTCTAATATGCGTAGGGGTCGCAATTTCGAACTGTTTTTTCAAAACCGGTATTTTCGGTACTGACTTCTGATCAATACCGGTATTCCGGTATTTCGGTATTTTCGATATTGCCGAGATCTGAACAATTTTTCGGTATATATTGAAATATCGACTAATTATAACACTAACTAGTTTAGTTTGTAAGTTTTCTTTAAGGATTTCAGAGGAATAACAAAAAAAGAATAAGCAGATATAAGAATTTTAATGTTTTTCTACAATGATAATAAAACTTTACAAAGTATTTTAAAATTAAAGTTTTTTTTGAGATCAAAATTAAATAGTCTCCAACGAAAACATACATTTATGCAGTACTATAATAATATATTAGTAGTAATCTTTAATCTAGTCTCACTCAGTCAGTTATCTTACCATACCACGTTTGAGTATACATACAGCTACGGCTAGTCGCTGCGTGATTGGTCGGCTGTCGGCACCAATTACCCCGCGCGAATTTTAAACTTGATAATCGTCGTAAATGTTTTATAAAACTACTTCTCGCGAAATATAGTTGGAATTATGAAATTACGCGCGGTTTTCAATTTTCATTTTGTTTAAACATAAGAATTACAAAAGTTTTATTTAATTTTTACTGAATATCGAAAATACCGAAAATCCCGGTTTTGGTTAAATCAAAACCGGTATTTATAGATCCTTAATTTAGCTCGGTATCCCGGTATTTTCGATATCCGGGATCCCGGTTTGCGACCCCTAAATATGCGCTCAGCCTAATTGTGATGGTAAGCAATTACATCTTTTTGGAACAGAAGTGTAAATCTCGGTATTGATAGAATTTTGCGTGTCACTTCATTGCGCCGGTACTGTGATAAACCCACAGTGCCCAGTGATTGTACTGGGGGAATGGTCGGCTTTGACGCCAGAGGTACCGAGTTCATTCCTCGCCGTGCACTAATGGATTTGTCCGTCGAAAAATGTATGTGCGCTTTTCACAGTAGCTCTCCGTTGAAGGTAAAACATCGTTAAAAAAACCCCAACCCCAGCATGATGGTAGAGCAATGTCTAGTGTCCGACTGGCCAGCTACCACCCTCAAGTTAGAAAATCTGTCCAGAAACATCTAATTTCTAATGTATTCCGGCAGCTATCTTTGATAGCCAGTATCCATTCTATGCCTAGCGTACTGCCATCCTCGACCGCATCATCACTTACCAACGTGAGAAAGTGGTCAAACACTAGGCTATATCATTAAAAAAATCTGGATGTTGAGGACTTTAAAATGTCTCCTGTATTTTCACTGGAAACGTGATACTCTATATTGACACAGAGTAGTTACGATAGATTCAACACTGGTTGCAAAACAGAACATTCTAAACCAGATTTTTGCAAGCCATTGTTATGGAAACATTGGATACCACGGATCGACAATCATAAACATCGTACAAAACCCTCAGACTAGAAGAAGTGATGATCTTGGAAGGTGGCTGGCACGAGCTGAATGAAAGTTGCTAGTAGGTCATGCTTAGTGGCATGTAATGTGAGAGGTCTATGCCTAGCAAAATACTTAAATATGCTGATAAAGATGATAGTGATATTGATGACCCACCACCAATAAAGTTCCTTAAGTTCCATTCTCAGGATGATGAAAATTTTCAGGTGAATTAGAAACATATGGGGTTAACCTCGTCAGAAGAAAGGATTTGTCAAAAGAAGTTGTTGATATGATCAATATACTAGATGCTGCATATTTAATGGATGAAGGTGAAGCTTTAGTGCTAACTCTTATAGATGTCGATGGTTATAATCGTGAAAATAATTATACAAATGTAGAAATTGCTGAAACTGTAGTAGATGCCTTACTGAAACCTTATTGGCGCATAGTAAACACGCCCAAACACACTGAACTATTTAGTATGATTCATAAAGTTTTAATAAATAAACGACATATCTTCCTTATGGCACAAAGAAGACGAAAGAATTCACAATTTGATGAAATTGAAAATAAAAGACATTATGCCGGTATCAATAGAATTAAAAATAAAAATAGAACAGAAGAACAGTCTTTCAATAGCGATCAAGTTAACAATAGCAATAAAATTAAAACTAAACAGAGCGTTAATACTAAATACAAAACTGAACGACAAAGCAATAATTTAAAATACATCAGCAATAAGGAACATAGGATTGAAATAGACAAAAGGTATTACAATAAACGAAAGGAAGTTATGAAATTAAACCCAGTTCCATCACAATATCATAACGATACGTATAAATTCGATGCTAAGAAAATTAAAGCAGATCAATATTTTGAGTTCAGCAAATATTCTACTGTACATAAAGATGACAGTCGCAATATAACCACACAAAGTAATATCAGTATGCTCGATTCAATGCCTGGTAAGTTAAAAGGGTTTTCAGCCCATCTATTCGAAAATGATGGTTTGTTCCTCGGAAAGTGGGCGCAAAGTAGGTATTTTCTCTTCGAGCCTTTGGAGCAGGCAGAAAAGTGGTTTTTTACCCAATTTCGCGACGCATAAGAGAGGTACAGTGTTTATCTGTCTATATAGGTATTTATGTATATATGTTTGTTCCTTTGTGGTACTCTAGAGACCAAACCGAGGCCGATTTTGATAAGTGGCACGTCGTTAGATTTGCCATGCCAGCGCGAGTTTCAACAAGAACATACAAATTTAAATATTCATAATGGCGGATTTTGGACGCCATAATGTGGGGTTCAAACACTATTTTACTTCAAATCCTATCGAGTGGGGTATCATATTAAAGTACTTGAAAAGGTGGTTAAAAATATATTTATTTTGTCTAAAAATATTGTCATCATACGAGTACGTGAAAAGGAGGCAAACAATAATTTATTTATGGACAATGAATTATAATTATATCGTCCGCAGTCGGGTTTATTGTTTTTAGGGTTCCGTACCTCAAAAGGTAAAAAAAGAAACCTAATAAGATCACTTTGTTGTCTATCTGTCCATCCGTCTGTCTGTCTGTCTGTCCGTCCGTCTGTCTGTCTGTCTGTCTTTCCGTGTGCCACCACCGATTTTCTCAGGAACGGGTGGACCTAGCAAGTTGAAATTTATACCAGATACTGAAGTCTATATATAGTTCCTATTTGGTGTATAAAAATCAAGGTCCCGAATCAACACGATAAACAGATATGGGCAAATATGATTTTTGGGAAAACTTGTAAATTTATCTTATTTTTCAACTTTTTTGTTTTTTGGAATTTTTCCTTTACTTGTGCTATAAGACCTTTGTTTTAACCGAAATTTACAATTCTAGGTCAACTGGAAGTACCCTGTAGATTTTAAGTCGAAAACCTATAAGATACTTTCCGTTGACCTACTGGGTGGGGCAAAAGTAATCACCCTATTGGAAAACGCTATAACTTTTGCAAATGGTGCCAAATGTCATCAAATCAAAATGCCGAAAAGCAGAACCAAAATTTTTTCATTAAAAAAAATTACAACAATAGAACATCGGTTGATTACTTTTGCCTCACCCTGTAGAATCATGAAATTTGGCAAGAAGCAGTGTCTTACAGCACAAATAAGGGAAACATTCCAAAAAATAAAAAAAGTTGAAAATTGAAGGGTGTCCCCATACATACATAGTTTATGCCAATTAAGATAGGCCTTTGAGTTATATGAGTGTACATACAATTTAGAGATCTAGCTTAATTGGTACCAACCAACGTTGGTACGGAAGCCTCGGTGGGCGACTCCAACTCGACTTGGGCAGTTATTTTTAGTAATTATGTCTTGTTTTATTGTTGACCATATTGAGTGGGAAATGTTACCGTCCTATGAAATAGAGTGCTTACCGCGCAGATAAACTTAAAAGTAAATCCAGTGCAGCCAAAGAAAAATATATGGAGAAAAAAAATCTAATAATAAAGCGCGTGAAATGGCACAATAGATAGATTGTGAAGTTTTTTTTTTCTTCTTTTCTTCTTGGCCATCGCCAAAAATAAAAGAAGAAAAAAAGCACGTAGGGCAGCATAGAGGGGACGTTAGTGCAAGAGGTATCGCCCTCGGTATCGCCCCCACCTCAAATTAGATTTTATTAGGATTAGCACGTGAATAATAATTTGAAGCCCGACGCAAGATGTTGGGTTGATTATTCGTAATGTGTGTTGCACATTAGTAGTATTCTTGTTAACCCCTCCAACTAAGGTAAATATGCTTGTCTCTGGTGTGTGTTCACGTCAATAGTGCAATGGGTGGGGTGGGGATCGAACTCATGACCTCTCGATCGCCAGTCCAACACCCTATCAATTGGGCTATTGCCGCTAAATAAGCCGTTATAAATTTGACGTCTGTATCTGTCTTTAACATGATAACTGCCAAACGGATTTACCGATTTATATATTTTTTGCCCGATCTCATAAGTAACTAACAACAAATAATAAACGATAAATATAAAATTAAATAGGATCCTCATAAAAGAGACTTAGGCCTCTCTTATGGCATGTGACTAAGCTCGATCTTCAGCTATTCGTTTCCAACCGCTAGCAGCCAGCTTGCGTATATCATCGCTCCACCTAGCTGGAGGGCGTCCTACACTACGTTCACCGAGCCGTGGTCTCCACTCTAGAATACGTCTACTCCAACGGTTATCAGTTCTACGACAGATGTGACCAGCCCACTGTTATTTCAGCTTGCTAATCTTTTGAGTTATGTCGATAACTTTGTTTTTTTCACTATTGACTTCGTTTCGGAATCGATCCTTCAGAGAAACTCCAAGCATAGCCCTCTCCATTGCTCGGTGAGCGACTTTGAATAGGTGAACTAGTCGCACGGTCAGTGTCCATGTCTCAGCTCCGTAAGTAATAACTTAAATATCGTACTGTGGTACGGACGTGTCCCGCTCGCACTTGGCCAGTTTTTTTTTTGTTTGAGCTGTGACTTCACGAGGAGTATTGTTGGCTATGGTTTAAAAAATCTGATCAACAGCTCTTTTCAGCTGATATGACTATGAGTATGGGAGCGAAAGCTGATAGATTCGAAAGGTCAATTATCTTTTCTGTGATTTGGTATCCTGTTACTTAAATAATACTAGCTGATATCCGCGACTTCGTTCACGTACACCAAGAATTTAGTAGCAATATGTTCATCCTCATACTATAAAGTATCTCCTTGTTAAATTTCAGTAAGGTAGGATTGTGCGTTTAAGCGTGATTAGGTAACAAACAGACATAGTGACAGCGTTACAAACATTGTGACCATAATCTGATGATTTTTAAATACATTTTGACCACAATATCACCTGGTGGCAAGCGGTGATGTGGCTGAAGATGACGGCGAAAATCTGTCATCTCCTGGAATTTGCAGGTAATCAAACTCTTCACCGACGTACATCATAGACATTTATTTAGACTCATCGATATGGTCTTAGTGAAAAGATTATTGATAGATAGATCAATCAGAGAGTTTCATATTTAAGTATTATTATTATTATTAACGCCGTTGATAGATAAATTATACGAGTAGATTCTGTCGTAGAACCGATAACCGTTGAGGTAGACGTATTCTAGAGTGGAGACCACGGCTCGGTAAACGTAGTGTAGGACGCCCTCCAGCTGGATGGAGCGATGATATACTCAAGCTGGCTGGCAGCAGTTGGAAACAAATAACTGAAGATCGAGCTCAGTGGCGTGCCATGGGAGAGGCCTATGTCTATCAGTAGACGAAAATTGGCTGATAATGATGATGTTTAAATAACAAGCGAGTGCGATTTGCGAACTTGTATATAAATATATATTTTTTTATTTTACAGATGAATTCTCATTTTTGAAACCAATACTTGATAACCAAAAACTTGATTATTATAAATGGAATATTACCACAAACAAACTAAACAATGAAAGAAGACCACTCTCTGCTATTAAGCAATTGAAGGACATACTTCAAGAAGGATTTAATTATGAAAAAATCATAATTAATAAATATGATACTAGAGAAAACAAAACGTTAAATGATAACAAAAAAGAAAAAAACTTTGTAAATGCATTAGCTAATACTAAACAAGCATATAAATCTAATCAAAAACGGTTCCACATAGTCAATACAAATC
Organism: Cabera pusaria; assembly: GCA_954871355.1. Lineage (NCBI taxonomy): Eukaryota > Metazoa > Arthropoda > Insecta > Lepidoptera > Geometridae > Cabera > Cabera pusaria. Next base: position 1,873,409 of record OX940912.1, on the reverse strand, counting down.
AAACTATAGCTAATAAAAGCAAGAATGTTGTTTTAGAAACTATACTTTCTTCTAAAACCGATAAAAACCCAGCACAATACGTAGCCAGAATTGATATGAAACATACAGAAAAATCTAAATATTTAGAACCAGCATATATAACCAGACAGTCCTATCGAAAAGCAATTGATTATACTAAGGATGCAGAAAGTAAAAGATATACTAAAATCAAGAATATAATAGAAGAATCCGACTATAGCGATGATGAAAAAGTATTGAAATTCGTTCTTTCCGATGCTATGCGACACAGTAATTTTGTTATGCATAATAATTCCAGAAGAAACGACGAAGTAATAAAACCTAAGAATAATATCCATGGTATGTCAAGTTACAGTGACGAAGAATGGCAAATTAAAAATAACATTTATAAGACATTTGGATATGAACCTGATTTAGATGCTAAAAATAAAGAATAGTTTTGCTGTTTATTCAGTTTTAAGCTTTTTTGCTGATTGTTTCTCAGTATTCAATGATCTTCATACAGAAGTGCATTTTAAAAGTATGCCTAATTACTTTATGTCAAATTAATTTATGCTAAACTATTTATACATACATACATACAAGTAATCACGCCTTTTCCCCGTTGGGGTAGGCAGAGACTACTTCTTTCCACATGCTACGATCCTGATATACCTCTTTCGCTTCTTCCACTTTCATGAGCGTCTTCATACATGCTCATCACCATAACATATTTATAGAAGAAACAAGATAATTCTAACGTATATTATGACACAACATGTTATGCGAAACGATAGTTAACCTTTCTACCCGTGAACCTTTCACTGTACCTGCCTTTCTAGGATATTTAGGCCATTTTCCACCTCGGCCACAAATCAGGGAAGTGCTTCACTACACAGTGGTATCAGATAGGCCATACCCCCACGACTCTAAATATATTTGTGCTTGCCTAACAACATTTATTATCAACACCAAATCAATACGAGTCATTTTGTTTATTTGTTTTTTTGGAAGTTCTTAACGGTCAAACGGCTGAACCGTTTTAGCTGAAATAGAATAGAATAGAATAGAAAAATTCTTTATTGTACACCAACTTAAAAAGAAACAAACCGAATTTAAGCTACTTAAGTTACTAGAGGCAATACAATGGGCGGTCTTATAGCTTGAAGCGATTTATGGATTTGGCTATAGGATACTTTTTAACGCGAGCAAAGCCGCGGGCGGGCACAGCTAGTTTAAATTATATCTTTTAATTTAGATACCGATGTATTTTTTATTTTATATTTCAGGTATGTGTTGCAATATCACGCCACGTGCAAATAATTGCATGGCGGGTACATTACGATACGTGTGACCTAATTATTGCATGGCGGGCACATTATGATACGTGTGACCTAATTAGTCTATTAAGACCGTATCTATTAAGTATTCAGTATTCATATATTTGCAAAAACACTGTAAGCCTTGTTACCTTACTGGTTACGCGTATCGTAATGTAATAAAATTGACTTACTGGACTCATGGTCACGGTAACAATTACCGTGTCATGTTCACACTGTAATTTTAAGAGCACATTACGCGGTTAATAAACATTTGTTGCTTATTATAATTCATCATCATCATTATCAGGTATCAGTCCACTGCTGGACATAGGCATCTCCCAAGACACGCCACTGAGTCCAATCTACGGCTCTTTGTTTCCAGTCACTGCCCACCGCTTTGTGAATGTCGTCGCTTCACCTGGTCACAGGGCGTCCTACGCTACGTTTGCCGATACGCGGTATCCACTCTAGAACCAGTCTGCTCCAACAGTAATCGGTACTAAGATATAACCAGCCCACTGCCACTTCAGTTTGCTAATCCGCTGAGCTATGACGATCACTTTAAAGTCCCCGTCACGAGAAGCTATAAATTATGTAAACAAGTGTTCAGGAGTTCACAACATTTGGACCAACAAAAAAAAAGAATTTGTTTAAGATTTAATAAATTATTAAGTAACAAATATTAATTAACATATATTATTTAAGAATAATTATTATTCGTCAGATTCAGATGTTTCCATTTCTGTGTCAGAATCAGTGACATGTATCACTCTTCTTCTTCTTCTTATGGCTTTTAAACGCTGCTTGGCGTTTTTCTGCCAGTGTCAAAAGTATGGCCAGTGTACAGTATATTTACAAGAAAAAAAACCGACAAAAGAAAGAAAGAAAGAAAAAATAAATATGATCTTAAAACTTATAATTGCTTAGAAACATTGCATTTAAAATAGAAATTTATAAGCGAATATTATTACATTTAATAAAATTACTTAAAATATATACAAATGGAGCATGTATCACTCGTACGCATTCGAAACTCGAATGACGCGTTTATTTCAAAATGGCGTCCCGATAGTTTACAATCCCTACGTCCGGTACCAAGAAACACAAACGATAGCGCTTTGCGTCGTTAAAATATGATCCGACTAAATTAAATAGGTTGTTACTTTCATATAACCCGTCTATATTTCATGTCGATTGAATATGGTCAATTTATTATTATCTCGCAGTATAAAATGTTTACTTAGTAAAAGATGTTTGTTTACATGATTTATAGCTTCTCGTGACGGGGATTTTAGTTCTCTGGCGAATAACTTTGTTCTGGATTCGATCCCGCAGAGAGACATCGAGCACAGCTCATTCCATAGAGCGCACAGCTCATGTTCGCCGAGGGATTTTAAGTTGGTGGACTAGTCGAACCGTGAGTGTCCACGTCTCGGCTGCGTATGTCATGACAGGTAGGACGCAGTGAATAAAGACTTTTTTACTTCACAACATCGGAAAGGTTCTGTTTATCATTCGAAACCTGCGTAGAAAAGTGCATTTTGCACGTGGAAACAGTTTTTAAAATTCGAACCTTTCTACTCAATAATTTTCTATACTGCCAATCCACTGCATAAATCATTATTTAATGTCAGTCACTCGATCGCGTCCACCGGCCTTTTGTATGGACAATTTATATACATACCATACATATAGTGTAGTACATATATAGGACTAGCAGGTTGTTAGACAAGGACACACTCCCACGCTGGTGTCTCTCAATTGGGCCGTTTTGTTCTACAAAGCAATTACAGCCTTATTGTTAAAGCATACGGGTTAAATTGAATTTGTGAAAACATCTGCAGTGCACCATCCTTTTTATTACGTCTTTTTTTAATTAGGTAACCAAGTGTGAAAGAAACCAAGTGTGCCAATTTTTGTCAAAATTAGTTGAAAAATTCGACCTGTAGGCGAGAACAGACAAACATCCGGTCAGAAGCATTATTTGACCAATCCCTTAACTAATACGCTTTGCTTGCTACGCTTGCTCGGTCAATAGAAGCACACACATTTTTTAATGTTCCCGCCAACCCAAAAATTCTCTTCTCTTATTCAACACTTATAATCATTTTGGTTTTTGTTTATTGCACCCAGCATTTTCCTCGCTGTAGTGAGGTGAAAAGTTGTGTGCTGTAGGGCTATTCTGTAAAAAACCATTTCGCTTTGCGATCTTGCGTGAGAGATCAACGTCACTTCGCACACGACGGTTCGGGATTGCAATTGAGCACTCTGTAATTTACTATGTTGAAACTATCGAAGCAAAGTGATATACTTATCGAGGCCCACTTTGCTAAGGATTTAATGAAGATATTTAACGATGTCGATAGTTTTTGTCTATGCTAAAATTATGAAATAATAAATTAATCAATTGATAACTTTCAAGTAAAAATTACAAAATACGTATTCATATTCAATATAGCGTGTTATATAACACACATATTTTTTACATGTAATATAAGATAGAATATGGATAATATTAGAATTCATTTTAACTCTGTGGCTGGAAGCCCTAGAGTTTGTTTTGTCTCTGGCTGGCTAGGCTTGGGTAACTCCGGACACATCTAATCTATATCTTCAGATATATATCCCTAAACAGATATATATCCTTCCTTCCTCTTGCCAAAACCTCAATATATTCCATGCATCCGGTATATTTTGATGAAACAACATTTCTTGTTAAGTTGGTCAAAAAGTCAAGTCGTGAGTGAATAGGTATTTTCTAGGCAACCGCTATATCATTATTTTGGATCACATCGTCACTCACAACAGTTAATAATTAATGCAAGTTCAAAACACAACAGATATGGCCTAATAATGTTAGATATTATACACCCTTATATGGAAGGATATACGATAAACCAAGCCTACCAGTCATGAGCTAGCTAGGCTTGGGCTTACTTTATCTGACAGAGGAGTGGAAACCATCGTATTTTCTTCCATACACATTAGTATATCTGCTTCGTATATCTAGGATATCCATGTCAGTCCGAGTTCACAAAAAAAGTTTTATGTTTCATAAAGATATACCGGATATGGAATATAATAATATGAAGGTTTTGGCAAGGGGAGGGAAGGATATATATCCGCTTAGGGATATATATCCAAAGATATACATATGTCCGTGTCCGGAGTTACCCAAGTCTAAATTGGCTGGTTTGCGTTTAGTACTCCTTAGTAGTTAGTATGACCATTTGTGGCAGATTTCTCTCATTTAGGCAGATTTGGAACCTACATTTTAACTCTCGCAGATAACGCTGACGATTCCAAAAAGTGGCAGATTTCAAGGATTTTTATGAATATTGAAACAAAAATAGAATTTTGTCAATTTTTTGTTTGTATTGAATGTATAATATTTTTAATATGCATATATTTGGAACAGTCTTCAAATTAATATTATTACTATTGCTTTGTTTGTATCAATCAATTTCGTGTCGTGTAATAGTGGATTACGTACGTACGTTGAAGAAAAGCAATGCTAAAGCAGTAAGTATTCATTGTTATCTATGCATTTGATGACATGACATTATCGCATTTATATAAATTGGTTCATTTTAACTTTTAATAACAGTAATTTGTTAAAATTCAGCAATACAATACAAAATAAAGTCAGCTTCTTGGTTAACTTTCAATGTCCTGAACAACTGTACTTACTGACTTTTGATTTGATATTTTTTAAGATGGAAGATTTTTTAAAGTACCTATAGCACGATTATAGTTTATGTTTATTCTCAAACTCTGCACTTGGCTTGTGTTCCTGGAACATGCCAAGCATCTGCAAGACCCAAGACCAGTGCTGTACACATGGTGTGTACATAAATATCTGTTCGACATCGAATTATAACCTTCGTCTGTGTCAGTCTATCGATGGCCTTAGCTCAGAGACTAATAAGTAGCTGTAATTAGGCATGAGTATGCAGTAGGTATAACATCTTTATATCTATAAGATCTTTTCCCTCCTCCATAAAAGTGAGGTTAATATTTTTGTTTCTTGTTTATTCTATGGTGTATGGGTCATTTATAAACATTGATATCTTAATAAGCTTTAAAGTGCTTTTTTTTAGAGTTAAGTGTCCACCTGCCTGCGAAGTATTGTTTTGAATTATGTGAAAATTCACAATAGTAGTATTTAATAACACATTTAAATGGCAAATTATTAGAGCTAGGTAGGCTTTACTAGTTCACACGTAATAGTAGACCAACATATTAGTTTCATATTGTGACGGCTTTGGTTACCATGAAACTCTACACAATGTGAGGCTCAATATAAACTTGGCCCTCACAGAAGTGAAATAGGTTGATTTTTTAGTGCATACTGCCTAATAATTATAAATGTATGATTCTGGTATTATATATTTGTTTCAGCGTTTTCGGGTTGATTTCACCAGAGACGTAGAAGGCAGTCTCCTCGGTCTCAATGAGTCTCAAGTATTAATGAATCAATAAACAGATTTAAATTAATTAATTAATGAGCTTTACCCATGGTTCTTGATTTTAAAAGAGCAAAGAATAAAAGATATTCATCGCCACAACTCTCAAGCGATGGAGGTGTTCGTGATTCAACAGGTGGAGATAAATCAAGTAGTAATGGGGCCCTGAATGCCATCACTGATGGACTAACATTTTTGTCTTAGCATTACAAAATAAAAATATATTTTAATGACTAAATAAAATTGACTAAATGGAATTGAATTTATTATTATAATAAAATTCCTTGCCTGTCATTGTACCATTATTTATTGCGTGGGCTGCCCCTCTAAACAAAATCCAATATCTGTTTCCAGTCACACTTACGTAAGTACAAAATGTATGGGAATGATATTTATTTTTCCGCAACAAAGTTGTCATTCCCATACATTTTGAAACTCCGTTAGCGTGAATGAAAACAGAAATTGGATTATAACCGACTTCCAAAAAGGAGGAGGTTCTGTGCTCGTCTGTATGTGTTTTTTTTGTATGTGTGAGCATTGATATTTTTGCCAATTGTGAACCGATTTAAAAAATATTTTTTAGTTTGAAAGGATATAATCCCGAGGTGGTCCCATTGTAATTTTAATCGAGATCTGATAAGTATCTCCAGAGATATGACGATAAACTTCTCGAACTTGCTACTGAAAGTGACTCGCGCGGCATGGAAGTCAGTAGTTTAGTTGACAAAATCCAACTTCCTGCTTTCATTCACGCTAATGCAAGTTCAAAATGTATGAGAATGACATCTTTGTCGCGGAAACATAAATGTCATTCCATACATTTTGAACTTGCGTTAGCTTGAATGGAAATTGGATTTTGTCTAGGGGCCCTGGTGTTTCATCCACAGCATTCAGCACTGACACTATTAATATTTTTGTTTCGATTCAAAAGATTCATTTATGAGTGACCATGGGTGGTAGGCTTGGTACTATCCCAACTTCCACCGCTAAAACGTCTCCCAGTGGGGGACGTTAGGGTATATTTCAAATCAGAATTCTCAAAAACTTAAAGAATTTTTATGCTTGACACTGGCTAAATACACTTATCGTGTGGAGCCATAATAAAATTTAAAAAAACTTCGATTTGACGGACAGGTTAATTTTTTTTTTGCTTCGAAGTTTGCATCGCACATTTGTGCATTTAGCCACATAAGAATGAAGCGAATTTTCAGTGTGAACATTAGATGTAGAATAGAATAGTATTTATTGTTCAAAACTGTGTTTACAAGAGGCTTAGTTCATCGAGTTCCCGAATGATGTTAGGTGCCAGCCTATACAGGCTATTCCATTCCATACGGAAAATGGGTTGGAATAGTTGCGCCATAACTTTTTAACTTGCCGATCTCGCCTAAGTGATCTAACCTCGCTTCGCAAACGATAATTTAGGATTGCAATCTGTCATTCTGTAATTTACTGTCAAAGCTATCGAAGAGAAGTGACACAATCATCGAAGCTCACTTTGCTAAGGATTGAATCAAGAGATTTAACTATGTCGATAGTTATTGTCTATGCTGAAACTGTGAATTTATAAATTAATGAATTAATAATTTACAACATAAACATACAATAATAAGTATTCTATGTCAACATCGTATATAATGCATTACACATATCTTTTACGTTTAAAATAAGATATTATAATACAGATATTAGAATTATTTTAATTCTGTGATCGGAGGCCCTAGCGAGAGTGTTTTGTCTCTGGTTTAGTTTGTTTAATGCGTAGACGGAATATTAAATAGACAAGACATTAGCGTATGCGAATTATATAGGTATAGCCCGTCAAAAATTATGAACACGTAATGCATATGCCAGCTATAAGAAAAATTGAATAGCGTAATTTGGTCGGGTCAAAAGTATTTATTCATAATCAGAATATTCATAATAAATATCATAATAAAAGCATTTATTCAGTATATGGGAAAATTAAAAATTTTTGTTTGAAAGTTTTCGCGAAAATTATTCATTTTAATGTGAACGTACCGGCTTTTGTTCGCGTGTATATACTTCGGATATGCTCCGAACAGGTTTCTACTTATTACGTAGGTCAGGCGAAGCCGCGGGGCACAGCTAGTATTTAATAAAAAATATTATAGATTTAACCTTCGAGCATTTACCAATGGTGGAGATGTTAACGTTGTAATCCGCAAACATTTTTTTCTGCCGATACTTTACGGGGGACGAGGTAAACACGCATTGCACACACACAAATCCCTCACTTTAACGATCCCGCACACTAGCTTGAAACACGCACACAGTATTAAAAATACAGCGTAGTTACGCACGCTCATATGGCCAAAAAAGGTTATATGGCCAGCAGAGGGGAACGCCTTGCGTTAACATCTCCATTGGTAAATGCTCGAAGGATATAACAGAAACATAACTTATTGCTTCGAATTTACAAAAAAAAAAGGTATTGAGCCATTCAGCTTTCATCTAGATGTCGAATGTCACACTTAAAACACATGTTTAATGCCCCTGATTAATGTAGGGTTGCCAACCGGACTTACGTATTACGTGCACCCGCAACCCAGTGGATGTTTCAGTACTTCAGACAATTTTTATCCAAAAAATTGTGAAATAATGAAACATAATAAATAAATAAATATTCAGGGTCATACATGACAGCGGGTGAAAACTAATGGGCGCACTAGAACTGGGAGCCAGAGCTGGCTCCAAGCAATAAAATCTCATTTGTAGAGACGAATAAAAAAATGTTGTTCATCTCGCTCTCTCATAATAGTAATTGTGTAATTTTATCCTTCTCATGTTATCATTGTTATTTCAATGCCAGGTCTATTTTAATATACTCTGTCTACGGTTTAATGTTTACTCTCGGACTAATATACAGTTATCTGTGATGTTTACTTACTTTAATTTTCGGTCCACGCCTGAGTGGTTAAACTTTACTTTAGGTTGACAAAAAACGAGTTACAAGCTTGCAAGTGTATCAGAAGTAATAAATCATTTAATCACCTACGTACATAATAATATGTTTACCTAATAATAGTAAATAATACAGCAATACAATATAAAATTAAGTCAGCTTCTTGGTTTTGGTTATATTTCAGTTTTCCATGTCCTGAACACCACCTGTGAGATGGGAGATTGTTTTTACCCTAGCACGACAATAGTTTGTGTTTATTCACTCTCTCACACAACTCTGTACTTGAGCCGAGTTCCTGGAACATCTGTGAGACATAGTGTTGTGCACATACTGTATACATATATGTTTGATAAAATACATAAAATTTCTTGTTTCTAGTTAGTAATCTTTACATTGCTAATATAAATGTATGGTTTTAGGTGAACCTTAGCCATCAAAAAGTGACTCAGTGTCCTGCTCGCCATGAATAGTGTGAGCCACAAGCCCGATACATCCAGCAACACCTTCAGAAAAAGGCACTTATTTGGCTCGCTGTCGACTGAACCTTTATTATCCATGACCACTTCACAATACAAGTAATTATTTCATTTATTAACAAATAATTGAACATTCTGATGTAGATAACAAAGCATAGAAACGAAACAAGATAACATGTATGTTTAACCAACATATATGAGAGGTTAGTAAGAGTACATATGTAGGAATATTGCTTTATATGGTTCCATAGTCATAAAGGTTATTATAACCTTTATGTTAGTAGTTTAGCCTCTTTATCTGTCCGTCAGTTAATCGGTGGCTTAGCTCTTTAACTAATAAGTAGTAGATAGCTGTAATTTGGCATGTTTATTTATTTATTTATTTAGTTGTCCTAGAGTGTAGACTGCGAATCGGCAAACGTAGCGTAGGACCTCCTGTGACCAGGTGGAGCAACGATATACGCAAAGAGGTGGGTAATGACTGGAAGAGAAGAGCCGAAGATCGGGCTCAGTGGCGCATCTTGAGAGATGATGATGATCTTGGGAGAGGCTTACGTCCAGCAGTGGACTGACACAGGCTGATGATGATGATTTAATTATTTATTAATAGATCGCCAACATAATAATCATCGTTATAAACCTTTAAACATCAAAATCTTAGTACTATTATGCTAAATGTTATTATAATTACAGGCGAAGACTGCATGCACATAAAATTGTAGGCGAGTAACATTAAAGAATAATAATAATAAAGTTAAAAATGTTATTTGTTTAAAAAGAAAAAAAAAATACAAAATGATTGCTGAAATTAATATGTTACAAGAAATATCTCATTAAATAATTTTAAAAATATTGGGTTATACAGTGGGTATTACATATTTAGGTTACCTTTCTGACATATGTATTAATATTCGTATTATATATTTATTTCAGCGTCTTCGTGTCAACTTCACCAGAAACTTAGAAGGCAGTCTCGTCTTGTCAGTCTTAATTATTAATGAATCATTGAACAGATTTAAATGAATGAATTAAAAGCTAATGAGCTTAACCAATGGTTCTTGGTTTTGAAAGAGCAAAGAATAGAGATATTATTTGCCGCAACTCTCAAGTGATGATGGTGTTCGTGACTCGTCAGGTGGAGAGAAATCGAGCAACGATGGGGCCCTGAATGCCATAGCATAGGGACTGACATTTTTGTCAAACAAAATATATATCTAATGAATAAATGTAATTGAATTTATTTAAAATTCCTTGCCTGTCATAAACTATTATTCAAATCTTTGACTGACAAGATTAATTACCTTGTACTATAATTTATTGCCTTGGCTGGTGTTTTATCCACAGCATTCAGCAATGGCACTATGGCTACTATTTAATATTTTTATTCCGATTAAAAATATTAAACATGTGGATCACTTGTAGTATTGACCATTTGTGGTAGGCTTTGGTCGTAGCTCGAACCACCATGGACCAATGGATAAAGACATGTCAGTAAACGGTGCTGTCTTTCAATTCTAGACTAGCACGATACCATCTTAGACAGCATCTTTGCTTATCATCAGGTGAGACAGCAATCAAATGATTGTATGTCAGTAATATAGATACTTAGCCGAAGACTTACATTTTAAGTCAATAGCATTAACTTTTCAACCGATTTCCAAAAGGAAGAGATTTTCAATTCATCTTGCTGTTTTTTTTTGTTTCTTACGCGATTACCTTGCCAAATTGTGAACCGATTAGAATGTTTTTTTTTTATGGGTAGTGTCTCTATACATATGGAGACATAGAGTACATTATAGATAGGACAATATGGAGATTCAAACCTCAAACTTGTCAATTAACTTATTTTAATCAATTCGTAAGGAGGCGTGGTTCTTTAGTAAATTTTATCAAGATCTGATGAGTAGGACCTCCAGAGATATGGAGATAAACATCTCAAACTTGTTATTGAAACTGACACGCGCTCACATTGCTTTTATAGTTTTCAAACTACGTTAATTATTCTAGTACAAAACAACGTAGGTATCATAATAACTTATAATTTAACCTCAAAATTGAATATCACTTCGATCGATTTTTTAATCTCGATAGCTTCAAGACTACTTAAATTATGACAGTTGTATTCGTGTTTTAACGCAAAGAAACTCGACAATCGTGTGGTTAATTTACTTAAAGAATACAGTATTCTGACATTATATGTCAAAATAGCTCGCTTACAAAAGTTCAACTCTGACCTACGCACTCGGACGTGCGGCGCCACCTGTATGTTCGGGTTTACAGGATACGAAATTCAAATCTCACCGCGAATTCCGCTCTCGCGAGGTATAAACTAGCTTAAAGAATAGCCCTGGGGCTATTCTTTAGAGCTAGAAACTTATAATTTAACATAAAAACAGAACATCAATCTCCGATTTTTCAATCTCAATATGTTCAAGACTATTCAAATTAAGAAAACTGAATTCTTGGTTCTACGCAAAAAAATTCGACGATCGAGATGGCACATTTCCTTACAAAATGCCGTTTTCATACAATAAATGTCAAAATAGCTCATTCACAACAGTTCACCTCACATCCGCACTCGGATGTGCAGCGCCACCAGCGCGTCCGAGTTTACAGCATACAAAATTCTCTTCTCGACGCGGATTCCGCTTGCGAGATGCGTAAACTAGCTTACAGAATAGCCCTACAGGTGTTTACTATAAGAACATGTGTGAAACAAGGCGAATTTTCAAATCCAAATTAAAATGGTGCCAAGACAATAAACACCAAACTAAAATGGATATTTTGGCTAAACTTCACTTAAATAAAGATTTTAAATTTTTTTGGAAAAAAACAAAAGATTTAAATGTTAATACCCGTTAGTGTCGGGGGTGTTCATGACCCGCAAGATATTGCTAGATCTTTTTATAAGCATTTCTAAGTGACATCTTTGCTGGATGCGAGTCTGCTGCGGGGGCTCGATGTTGAGACTGAAACTTTACCCGAAACGTGCGTTACCTTCACTGCGAGGCTAGTTACCTCTGTAATATCCAAAATGGTCAGAGGTAAATCGCCCGGTTGTGACAGCCTCAGCATTGAGCATCTGAAGTACGCGGGCGTCCATCTGCTCAGAGTACTTGCTATGTTTTTTAATTTGTGTTTAAGACATACATATCTACCGAAGAGTCTCATGTATACTATGGTAGTGCCTATTATAAAAAACAAGTCTGGTGATGCCTCCGATTTGTCAAATTACAGGCCAATCTCACTGGCATGCATTGTTGCTAATGTGCTGTACGGCCTGCTTGACAGGCAGCTGAGACAGCACCTCAAAATAAACGATGCGCAGTTTGGCTTCAGACCAGGTCTGTCAACTGAGAGTGCTGTTCTCTGTCTCAAGCAGACCGTTTCGAACTGCACAGATAGAAAAACCCCAATTCACGCGTGTTTCTTGGATCTTTCAAAGGCATTCGTTTTAGTATCTTATGATGTCTTGTGGGATAAATTAAAACGCGAAACAACCTTGCCACCAGAAACAATATTATTGTTTCAATATTGGTACAAGCATCAAGTAAACCGCGTAAAGTGGATTAATGCTACATCGGAGGAGTACCAGCTTGAATGCGGAGTGAGACAAGGTGGCTTGACATCCCCGATGCTATTTAATTTATATATCAACAATCTGATCGACTTAGCACCACCAGAGTCGGGTGTCACATAGATGGTGTATGCGTAAATAATATCACTTTTTTTGGTGGGTAGGTGTCAAAAAAGTAACATCGAAATTTTGCACTCTTCATTTATTAATATATAAAAAATAGAATCAATCACCTTTGTTATGATATAACATAAAAATCCAAAACCTTGTAATAAAACAATTTTGTTAATAACAATATAAACGTTACTAGTTGTAACATGAAGGTTATAGAGTATAAAAAGCTAAAAGTTAATGTTAGGTAGACAGTATTTATGAATATCGAGCGCCCTTGTTCTACCAATATCTAAAACTTACCAGGATAAATCAGCGGTTTCATTGAGACTTTTAATCTCGGACCGGGGGACAGGCAAATGATAACACTGTTTTGGGAATGTATGACAAATTTTAATACTTCAAAACGTCCCTTACCTCCAAAGTGTGTTACAATACTTAGTTAAAGCCGCAATACTATGTCTAAACATTTGACTATAAATACTATTCGGTTTTCGTTACTTTTTAGGTTAATTTATTTTACATTTTACTACTGAAATTTGGTTATTGTCTTTCTTGCATCTTGCGAATATGAAATCAAAGTTTTAAGGGTAATAAAAAGAGTTATAATGAAATTCGCTTAGCTGCAGCTTCCGGTGGAATCGAGAGCGCGGCATTGCATTACAAATTTCTTCCAAAGCAAACCCAACAATTCGGCGTCGAGCACACCGCTCAAAATAGACGACGACATCTAGCGTCGCACCAACAGTTGACGACACCCATCGTCGCACAAACAGTTGACGACACCCATCGTCGCACAAACAGCGCCAAAGGCTGTAACCAAAAATCCGATTGTAATTTGTCGCCATGAAGGATGACGCGAAACATTTTAGGTTATCAAATATTGACTCACTGCAAAATCACGACGTTAACACATGCTTGAACATAATATGCACGCCAATTAGCGTCGCATATTTAATTAACAAGATGGATTCATCTTGTTAAATTTGATTAAGAAAAAATACAAAAAGTTTAGCTCTTTGTAGGCCCCAGGGACAAGAAAAAGTGACGTCCCCGATCGATGATCCACAGACCAAGTAATAACTCGATTATTTAAAATCGACTAAAAATGGCTAAATACGAAAATGTTCTAAATTATTTAAAACCAAAAGGTAATTTTGTCAGTCTTAGAAGCTGAAATGTGCTTCCAAGCGAAAAATATGTAACGAGTCGAAATACCTCGTTACAGTACATACCTTCCCAAAAAAAAATAAAAGAATGAAACTTCTTTTATTTTTGAGAAGAACTCCCAAAAAATTCCTAATAAAAATTATTCAAAAAAAATTAATAAACAGAAAATATTCCGCCACCAAAATATGAAATTTATTTAAACTAAAAGAAGACACTAATAAAGCATAACGTTAAATCAGTTAAGCTTCTAGCCACTGACTAAGTTGCTCTAGAAAAACAAGTTATAAAAACTTTCTAACTAAGTGAAAAACAATGTAAAGGTTTACCAAAACTAATCCATCAATATGACTCAATCCTAAAATCCATCACAAATTAATTATACTCAAGAGTGGATAAGCACCATAGCCTCCATCTACTTATCTGTATTACAAACCAAATAAATATTTCTGAAATATTTAACAAAAGTGTAGATAAGCACCATCGCCTCTATCTTTTATAATCTCAGAACGATTCTAACTAAATTAAAAGGTAATAACGAAGTTTATCCATATTGTAGTACGGTTAAGCATTAGCTGCCGACTTTAGATAATTATTCACTGCAAAAGATTCAGTGAACAAGTTTTCAATGAAAAAGTTGAACAACAAAAGTTCAAATTATTCTCATAAAAATAGAGAACCAAAAATAATAAGTAGTGACCGGCTCAACTCTACCGACTTTCCGAACACTAACAAATTAATAAAAGGGTTTGTCAAAAAGACCAAAAATTGTATATTGTGACCGGCTCAACACCACCGACATTCCGTGCACAAAAACAAGTTAACAAAAGTTTGTTGGGAAAACAACAAAGTTGTATTGTGACCGGCTCAACCCCACCGACTTTCCGTTCACAATATCTAAAGTTTCCAACGCTTGAACCAAAAATGTCAAAGCGAGGAAAAAATGAAGAGTAAAAAATTACCCAAAAAGGTTAACTGAGACAAAAGCTCAAAAAGAGTCAAATCCGAGAGGAAAATCCGGGTAAAAATTATGTAGAGCCCTAAGTGTCAAATCCAAGTCTTAAGTCTACAACAAACACAAACTAAATAATCTAAATAATATATAACATGCTTCACAAAGACTGAAACACATCTATATTAAAAATGTATTTACACTATGTGCAGGCTATTTGAAAAGTGGAAAGCTTTTCATAGCAATCTAAAACAATATTTATACTAGAAAAGTGGAAAACTTCTCAAAGTATCTAAAAGAAAGTTGAGTACTTGAAAAGTGAAAAGCTTTTCAAGGTAACCAAAATAATAAAATATACAAAAATATACATAAGATCTTTTGATGCCAAGAAATTTTCTAAAAGAAAATATAATCGTTAGATGTAGCTTTTAAAGTTGGGTAAAAGTTCACAATTAGGATAAAAGTATCAAAAATAGAATAAAATTACCAAAAATAGAATGAAGGTATCAAAAATAGACCTAAGTTAGGTTTAGTATATTTAAAGTTGTATTTCAATAAAATGTTGGTTTCCTTTCAGATAATCATCTTTCATGCTGCGCGTCCTCTTCCATACATCAAATCTCATTCTTCCACATTCATCGCGCTTCCCAAAAAATATCAAAACAAATTTAAATAAAAGTTAAATCCAAAAATAAAAATTTTAATATTTAATTATATCTTTAACATGATAACGTCCAGTACTTGTTTTATTAAATTCCTTTAGTACATAAACGTTAGGAGAAATTCTCTCTACAATTTCACATTTAATAAACTTAGGTGCTAATTTAGCCGAAAAATATGCAGGTGCATTTGACTGTACAAAACTTCTACGCCAAACTACATCACCGACATCAAAAGAAATGACTTTTCTTCCCCTATTATAATAAAGAGCATTACGCTTATAAGCTTTCAAAAGATAAGCTTGAACTTTAACAAAAACTTCACTAAGTGAATTTAAAGAGTGAGCATAAGTATCTCTAGTACCAAGCTCAAGTTGATCTAAGTTATCAAAAGAGTTACTAAAACGGTGTAAAGATGCATCAAAAATAAGTTCTCTACCGAACATCAAAAAGTTAGGAGTGTACTCTGTAGCAAGATTTACACTACTATTTAAAGCTAATTGGACATGAGGCAAAAACCTTGACCAAGTTCGATGATCATTTTTAACAAATCAAGAAATACATGTTTCTATTGTCTTATTATATCTTTCTACTGGATTATTCTGTGGAGTGTATAGTGCATTATAAAATATTTTAGTTATGTTGAATTTTTTTAAGAAATCTACAAAATGTTTAGATATAAATTGGGGTCCGTTGTCGGCCACTAAGATTTTAGGTACACCAAATTTAAGAAATATTTCTTTTTCAAAGATTTTACAAATTACTTTAGAAGTAGCATTTATCATAGGAAATATCCAACAATATTTAGTAAAAACATCTACAATTGAAAGAATGAATTTATGTCCAGAATAAGATTTAGGTAAAATCCCAATAATATCAACGGATAACATTACCATAGGTTGATCAACTTTCTTAGGGTTAACCATCTTACCAGCAGGAGCAGAAGTTGAATGTTTATAAGCTTTACAAATGTCGCAAGAATAAATATATTTTTGAACGTCTCCGAACATTCCTTTCCAATAATAATGTTGTTTTATTTTATTAAGAGTTTTATGTATTCCAAAGTGTCCAGAATTAATATCGTCATGATTAGAACGAATAGTATCTAAAACATGTTCTTTAGGTATTACAATTTTCCAATTTAAACGACTATTAGGGTCAAATTTATTTTTACAGTAACGATATAAAGTATTATCTTCTACTCGAAGGTTTTTCATTCTAGAAGGGTATTTTTGACAATTTATAAAGACTTTTCTATACCAAGGGTCTTCTATATCTTCATCTGGTGAGACAATATTTATAGCGGAAACTAAAATTGAAGTTATATTGATTCTAGATAAAGCGTCAGGAACTTGATGTAAAGATCCTTTTTTATGAACAATATCAAAAGTAAATTGAGAAATACGTGCAGCCCATCGAGCTAAGCGTCCACTAGGGTTATTAAGTTTTAAAAGCCACTTAAGACTAGCATGATCTGTCACAACTGTGAATTTCATTCCTTCGACATAAGGTCTAAAATGTTCAATTGAATCTAAAACTGCCAAAAGTTTACGTTCAGTGTTGCTATAATTTCTTTCACATTTATTTAAAGATTTTGAATAATAAGCCATTGGATGTTGTTCATTATTTTCGTTTTCTTGACTCAGAACACTACCAATTCCTACAGAACTAGCATCGCAATGTAAAAAGAAAGGTTTTTCAAAATCAGGACACTGTAAAACAGGTGTAGTTATTAAGGCATTTTTTAAATTAATGAAGGCTTCTTCAGCTTCTTCATTCCAAACAAAAGTATGTTTTATCTTTATACTTCCGGAAGTTAATTTAGTTAAAGGGGAGGCAATATCAGCGAATTTACAAATGAAACGTCGATAATATGAACATAATCCTAAAAAGCTTCTAAGTTGTTTTACGGACTCTGGTCGTGGAAAGTTTTCTATAATTTCTAATTTAGACGGATCAGTATGTAGGCCTTGACTGTCTACAATATAACCAAGATAACGGAGTCTTTCTTTACAAAATTCACATTTTTTAAGATTTACTGTTAAGCCTCAGTTTTTAAGTATTTCATGGACTTTTTTAAGGTAGAGTACCTTATGATTTTGAAAATTATCATTTACTAAAATCAAATCATCTAAATATTTAAACAGGACATTGTCAAATTCAGGTCCAAAGAGTTTATCAACCAAGCGTTGTAACTCTGCCGGTGCGTTGGTGATTCCAAAAGGCATCCGAACAAAATGGTACAAGTTTTTTCCAGGAACTACAAAAGCAGTCTTTTCACGAGAGGACTCTTCAAGTTTAATTTGCAGAAATGCTTTAGAATGATCTATGGTAGATATGAATTTAGCCCCACGAAGGCTGTCTAATATCCTAGAAGGGTATGGCAAAGGATAAGAATCTTTAACAGTTATTGAATTTAATCGTCTCGAATCTAAACATAATCTGGTTCCACCATCTTTTTTATCGACGGCTAATACAGGGGAACACCAAGGAGATTTTGAAGGTTCTATAATTCCTTCCTTTAATAAAACTTCCACTTCATCATAAAGTTCTTTTTGTTTAGCAGGACTCAACGGCCAATATCTACTTTTAAAAGGGTCGCCAGTAACGTTAATTTTATGTTCCACAAGGGTGGTAAGGCCTAAACCTTTTTTCTCATAAGAAATATCTTCAAACAAAGCAATGGTTTCATCTAATTGTTGTTTCTCAGAAGGAGTTAAATGAATTGTAGAAGTAACAACGTTCACTTGAATTTTATTATTGTGAACATATTCAATATTTTTCCACAAGTCTTTAGCTAAGTTAAATTTCAACCAAAAATCAAATCCCAATATAATAGGTGGATCAAAAGAGGGTATTATTAAAAATTCTATAAGTTTACAAACATTGTCAACGGTAACCGGTAATCGCATAGAACCGATAACTTTTCTTGATGAACCGTCAGCAGTACAAGCGGAGGCATCAATAGGTTTAATTTGAAATCCTTGTTTAGAAAAATGCAAGTGTTGGTTATTACCTAAAACACAGCTATTTGAACCACTATCTAGCAATCCAGAAAAAGTTTCATTATAAATGGTAAATTTTAAAAATGGTCTAGTATCATTTTGTTTAGTAAAAAGTATAGGAGCTGCTTTATGAACAGAAAAAAATGTTTTTAAATAGTCAAGCCATTCTGAAAATTCTCTCTTACACGTATCATCATCAGGTTTATAATTGGATATCGGAACACCAGAAGTTTTATCAAAAACTTGTGTCCGATGCCTTACAAGTTTTTTGTATTATTATTATTTTTAATATTTTCAGAATGACAAGTATCACAGTTCTTTGTCAAAACGCCTCGTTTATGACATTTAAAGCACACAGGTCCAAGAATCTCTGTACACTCTTTATAAGTGTGGTCAGTCGACTTACACTTCAAACAAGAAAGTTTGGTTTCAACCGCATGAAAGTTTTGTTTAATTTCCTTTACAGGTTTTCGGTTAACTAAAATCTCTAATTCCTTACTAATTCGGATAAACTGTTCAATAGTGTCTATTGATTTTCTAAATAAAAACGGTGTGTAAATAGGTAACATGTTGTGTTTAATTATAGTTATCAAAACATTCTCAAAAGTTGGATTAGCTAATCTGCTAGACATATCTAAAATCTCAGTAATGAAATCAGGAAGTGATTCATTACTCCGTTGTTTGCGAGTTCTCATTTCATACTCCAAATGATAATCAAATTCAGGTTTGTCGAATCTGTTCAACAATTCAGTTTTAAGTGTTGTCCACGAAGAAACCCTAATTCGAATACTACGGAACCATTTCGTTGCTGTTCCAGTGAGCAGATCAGAAAAAGAACCGACTAAAAAGTTTTCATCAAAGTTTTTATACAAAAAATACTCCTCAACCGAAGTGATAAAGTCTCTAACACAAGTCTTCCCATCAAAAGATATCTTACTACGCTTCAAATCAGGAAGTTTATTTGTTGAAGGCAAATGCTTTTTCAATTGTTCATTGAGTTGAACATTCATCGAGTTAAACGAAGGTAAAGGTGTAAAATTATGCAAGCTACTAGGACCAAGGTTAGGTAAGAAAGGGTCAACAACCTCTGTTGCATTCTGCATAGCTAAATTATCCAACGCCGGATTAGAAATAACATCCCTAGAAGTACCAGGTAAGTTCTCTTCCAACAAGGGTGGAAATTGAACCTGTTTGTCAGTCATGATGAATAATCAAAAATATTAAAGAAACAAAGGCAAACAACCAACTAAAAATTCAAAGAATAGTTAAAATGCTTCAAAGTTTATAAGATTTTTAGTTAAAACCGGTTTAAGTTATTATGTTTTAAAGTTTATGTTAATATTTAATAATGTTCAAAAGTATTTAAAGAAATTTGAATGTACAAAGAAACATTCAAATTGTAAAGTATATAAGTATATAAGATTATTAACAACGGCTAAGGTTATATCTATTTGTGAAAAGTAAAATCAATAAACTAGTTAATAATTATGTTAATAAGCTAGTATTTTCTAATATGAATGTAGCTTAATGCTTCTCAACAGTAAACAAACGTTATAACTTTATATAAGACAAAGTTATATCAATTCAAACAAAAACTTAGCACTTTCAATGTGGTCAAGGTCAGTTCCTTACAAAATGTAAACAACGCATATCTCAAATGTTATTATATAGTAAGTACACACTTAGATTAGTCTATCCAGTATATAAGACATATAAAGAACATTGTATGTTAATTAGTTTTGTTAAAATACAAAAAAAGTTGTAACAATTGTGTTTTCAAAGTACAAAAACTGTAAAAATGCTAAAAATAACACAAAAATTGCAATAAATTGTGACAAGAAAAACAAAAATAAGATGCAAGAAAGATTATATATGTGGAGGTAAATCCGGTCCCTGTTCTCGCGCTAATTGTAATAAAAAAAGTTTGTTTATAAAAATATAAACGTTACTAGTTGTAACATGAAGGTTATAGAGTATAAAAAGCTAAAAGTTAATGTTAGGTAGACAGTATTTATGAATATCGAGCGCCCTTGTTCTACCAATATCTAAAACTTACCAGGATAAATCAGCGGTTTCATTGAGACTTTTAATCTCGGACCGGGGGACAGGCAAATGATAACACTGTTTTGGGAATGTATGACAAATTTTAATACTTCAAAACGTCCCTTACCTCCAAAGTGTGTTACATTACTTAGTTAAAGCCGCAATACTATGTCTAAACATTTGACTATAAATACCATTCGGTTTTCGTTACTTTTTAGGTTAATTTATTTTACATTTTACTACTGAAATTTGGTTATTGTCTTTCTTGCATCTTGCGAATATGAAATCAAAGTTTTAAGGGTAATAAAAAGAGTTATAATGAAATTCGCTTAGCTGCAGCTTCCGGTGGAATCGAGAGCGCGGCATTGCATTACAAATTTCTTCCAAAGCAAACCCAACAATTCGGCGTCGAGCACACCGCTCAAAATAGACGACGACATCTAGCGTCGCACCAACAGTTGACGACACCCATCGTCGCACAAACAGTTGACGACACCCATCGTCGCACAAACAGCGCCAAAGGCTGTAACCAAAAATCCGATTGTAATTTGCCGCCATGAAGGATGACGCGAAACATTTTAGGTTATCAAAAATTGACTCACCGCAAAATCACGACGTTAACACATGCTTGAACATAATATGCACGCCAATTAGCGTCGCATATTTAATTAACAAGATGGATTCAACTTGTTAAATCTGATTAAGAAAAAATACAAAAAGTTTAGCTCTTTGTAGGCCCCAGGGACAAGAAAAAGTGACGTCCCCGATCGATGATCCACAGACCAAGTAATAACTCGATTATTTAAAATCGACTAAAAATGGCTAAATACGAAAATGTTCTAAATTATTTAAAACCAAAAGGTAATTTTGTCAGTCTTAGAAGCTGAAATGTGCTTCCAAGCGAAAAATATGTAACGAGTCGAAATACCTCGTTACAACCTCACCTGCCATTAAGTGTTTTTCCAATTAATAATCTTAACTAGCACTAATTTTTATCACTTCACTGTATCCAAGCACTGCACTGTGTATTTCTCGCATTCAATATGGTAGCTACAATGAAGAAGTCCATGAACGACCTAATGTCTACATTTATGCAACGCATGGATAGTTTCGAAGACAAGTTGGCCAAGACCCCAGATGCTTCACCCAGTAGAGATGCGCTGGCAGAAGAGTTTGTAGCTTTCAAGGCCTTCATCTTAAGTTCCCTAAAAGTGATCCAGGAACAAATTGAATGTCTGGCCAGCAGTGTAGATCAGCTGGAGATGCGTACTCGTCGCAAGATTTTGCTGCTGCATGGTGTGGCAGAGGAGACTTCGTAGGACACAGCGGTTGTTGTAACTCAGACTGTAGCTCAGCGTTTGAAGCAGACATCCTTTACAGTAGGTGACATCAGCCGGTGCCACAGGATGGGCCGCACAGGGAACACCGACAAGCCACGTCCTATCCTCTGCAAGTTCCGGGACGTCAGCGTGCGGGACAAGATCTGGGCTGCTATATATATAAGGTAGGCCTTAAGGGCTCGGGTATTTCGATATCCGAGTTCCTCACAAAGCCGCGTCATGACGTTTTCATGGCGGCTCGCCAGCGCTTTGGTGTGTCGAAGTGTTGGACGAGGGAGGGCTCCGTCTTCGTCCTTGGAACAAACGGAGTTCGACACCGTATTAGCTGCCTTGGAGATATCGACGCCTTAGAGAAACCTAAGCAGAAGGCTTCTAAGCCTGTGGTGGTGGTGAAGGAGACTGCACCAACGAGATCACGTAAAGCTGCAGCCTCTAAGAAGTGATTTTCCTCGAAGTTTCTTATTTTCTTATCAACAACAAACATTCTTTGGTTGCATCATTTTACTGTTTATTCCCATATAATCACTTTATTTTTTCGTCAGTTGAGTTCGTACCTCCTTTTCGCATTTAGATATCAATTAATTCGTAGGTAGATAGTTCTTTCTTGCTGTTTTAGATTAATTAATTTTAATTGTGTCGGTAATTTGCCATTGCTAAATAATTTTTGACAGCACACACAGACTAGACTACTATGATACTACGTATTTGACAGGACGGACAGACCAAGATCATAGAACAATAATACCACAGACTAAGTAGAGATGCTACGCATTGTACGCAATATAATTTTCGCTCCACGGCATAATAATACCAAGGAACAGGACAGCTGTTGAGTTCTATTTTGACATTTCCGTTCCGTTTCACTTAGTTTATGCCTAGGAATGAATTAAAAACCTTTTGACTTGTGGTTTAATGCTATTTGCGGCTGTACATATCAGCCTATAGGATGTTTTTTAGTTGTACTTAACACCTTTTCGTATTTTTACTGTTTGTATTTTGGTTTTGCTTTAATTTTTTTTTTCCCGTTTAATTTTTTCTTGTTCAAGATGTGAATTTCATAGCAATATTTGTTTTAATTTATTAAATCTGTAAGTACAACTTAAGTAGGTAATATATTGTTAAATCTATGTAGGTATGTTTACTTACATAGTTAGTTAAGTTGATTGCTAGTTACTGCTTAATTTTATTATTTTGCAAATACACTTTTGGTAGGTGGTATATAATTAAACCATTGAGAGTACCTATATAAATTATAATAAGTTTAACATAGTATATAATATCGATATAGTTATAATAAGTATTTATTAGTATTTGTGTAGTTTATTATATTTTATTATGTCTATAAACAGCAGTGACGATGAATATGTGTCTCTGTCTACAGATACAAACACTAGTGATGATAGTTTTATCAGTAACCCTACTCTGTCCGATACCTTAGACTCGCAATTTTGCGACGTGCCAAAAAATTTCAACGTGATCCACATAAACGCTCAGAGTATTCCGGCACATTTCGCTGAAATGCAGGTGTCATTTATGCATAAAAATATTCATGCCATTCTTGTTTCGGAGTCATGGTTAAAACCTTATCTTTCCACAACTCTTTACTCATTACCTGGTTTTCGACTTCTTCGTAATGACCGCATCGGTTGTGGAGGCGGGGGTGTTGCTATTTACCTTCGTACTCACATTCCTTTCGCTATTGTAAATGTGTCAGCACAACCACCTCCCGCCGATGCTGGGGAACACCTTTTCGTAGAAGTTTCTCTCTCTCATACTAAAGTATTACTTGGTGTATACTACTGTCCTTCTCTCCGTATCAATTTCTTTTCATCTTTCGAAAATCTTCTTGAACACTTCTGTCCCTCCTATAATCACACCATTGTCATGGGTGATTTTAACACTTGTTTACTCAAAAAAGATCTTCGTTCGCTTAAATTTGAAACGCTCGTTAGAGCTAACAACTTGTCTATCCTTCCTTCTAGTCCTACTCATTTCTTTCCTAATTCAACTCCATCTCTTCTTGACTTGATTCTTGTTTCTTCCGTGGATCTAGTTGGCAAACATGGCCAATGTGCTGCGGATGCCTTCTCGTACCATGATCTTATTTTTCTATCCTTTAAAATTAGACCCCCTAAGATCAAGCCCACTGTCCGTCTGCAGCGCAGTTTTGGTGGTATTGATCTCGAGTGTCTACGTAAAGATGCGTTAGAAATTGACTGGTCTCCTATTTTTGATGCACACACTATTGATGATAAAGTCGATATTTTTAATAGAAAACTACTAGGTCTTTATGATGTCCACGCACCGTTACGGCCAATTAAAATTAAACATCTTTCGGCTCCTTGGCTTACAACAGATATAAAGACTGTAATGCACAAAAAACTTGTAGCCAAAACGCGTTTTAAGTTGCGGCCTACAGTCCAAATTAAGGAAAAATATATCGAAACTCGAAATCACTGCAATAAGGTGTGTAGGAACGCACAACGCCAGCATGTTCATAATTCTGTAGAAAATGAAGATCCTTCGAAAGTTTGGAAATTTCTTCGTTCGTTGGGAGTTGGTAAACAGCGTCAAAATTCTTTACCTAAAGATCTTGATCTCAACTCATTAAATCAACATTTCTCTTCTTCTAGTAAACTCCTCGCATCCACGAAAGTAACTACTTTACATCATCTTTCCTCTATACCGACTCCTGAATACTCTTCTTTTGTCTTTCGTCAATTCACTGCTAGTGATGTTAAGAGTAGCATCTCTTCAATTGCTTCAAATGCGATCGGTAGCGACAGTATCAGCCGTAACATGATAGAGCTTCTTCTGGACGAAATCCTTCCTATTATCCTACATATCCTTAACGAATCCATTGTTACTGGGTATTTTCCATCTTCGTGGAAAGAAGCTCAGATTATCCCTCTTCCTAAAAAATCCAATCCTTTGTCCTTCTCTGATTTTCGTCCCATTTCTATATTACCTTTTCTTTCCAAAATCCTTGAACGCCTTGTACATCAACAACTTTCCGTCTTCCTTAACAGAAACAACCTATTGAATCCGTTTCAATCCGGTTTTCGTCCAGGCCATACCACTACCTCTGCGTTGGTCAAGATCACTGACGATATTCGACACGGCATCGAAAGAGGGCTTGTAACTGTGCTGTCGCTTATTTTAGTTATGTAGGATGTAGTAGTAGTATGCTTGATTTTAGTAATGCTTTTAATAATGTCGACTTCGACATATTACTGGCAATTCTCAGCTCTCTTAACATATCTCCTTCAGTGATTGACTGGTTTCGTACTTACCTGTATGGACGCCGACAGCGTGTCTGCATTGATGATTCGTTTTCGTCTTGGTGTGACACGACTGCAGGTGTTCCTCAGGGTGGCGTTCTCTCTCCTCTTCTTTTTGCAATTTTCATCAATTCCATCTCTCAACTACTTTCTACTTCCTGCCACCTATATGCAGATGACTTGCAAATCTATAGGCAGATACCTCTCTCACAGTTACCAGATGCCATCACTCAGACTAATTTTGATCTAAATTGTGTCCTAAAATGGAGTAAATGGTATGGAATCAGAGTTAATCCAATGAAGACACAAGTTATTATCATCGGCGGTTCCAGGATGATATCCAAGATTGACTGGTTCCATCTTCCTCAGGTAATTTTCGACGGAACAATTATACCTATCAGTGACACGGTAAAAAATCTTGGGATACTCTTTTACAAGACTTTTTCATGGGTACCCCAAATAGCTGAAGTTAGTCGTAACATTTTTGCATCTATAGGTTCACTACGAAGATTACGTAATCTTCTTCTAATTTCTACCAAAACTGCGCTCGCACAATCCCTTCTGCTTCCTATACTAGATTATGCTGACACCTGCTATTTGGATTTAACCGAGGAACAGCTTAGTAAGCTTGAGAGACTGCAGAACCTTTGTATACGGTTCATATTTGGATTACGCAAGTATTACCACATATCAGAATTTCGTAAAACGCTGAAATGGTTACCTATTCGACTTCGCCGGAATAGTCATGTCCTTTCTCTCCTATACACTATCCTATTTATCCCGTCTACCCCTTCCTATCTTAAGGAACGTTTTACGTTTCTTCACCTTTCTAATACGCTTTCCTTACGATCAGATCCTTACTAGGCCTTACTATATTACTGTATACTAGATAAGTCGTACATCTTGTAAATATGTTGTCTGGTAATCAATAAAGAGTTTTGTATAGTATTGTATTGTATAAGCTTCTGACAATATGTGAGAACTATGCGGCTGCCCATGGCCTCAAATACAACGCCAAGAAGAGCGAAGTCATGGTCTTCAAGGCTCGCTCTAAGACCTACAAAGTACCAGTAGTGAATCTTGGCGGGACTGCACTGAATCTCGTGTCGCAGTTTAAGTATTTGGGGCACTGGATAACCGAGGATCTGAAAGATAACCTGGATGTCGAACGCGAGCGCAGGTCGCTAGCTGTCCGTTGTAATATGTTGGCTCGGAGGTTTGCGCGCTGTACAAGAGAGAAGTCAAGGCAACCCTTTTTAACCGACTTCAAAAAAAGGAGGAGGTTTCTCAATTCGACCGTATGTATATATATATATATTTTTTTTTTTTTTTTTTTTTTATGTTTGTTCGCGGATAACTTCGTCGTTTATGAACCGATTTCGATTATTCCTTTTTTGTTCGAAAGAAGATATCCTAAGTGTGGTACCATGGTAATTTTATCGAGGTATGATAAGTATCTCCAGAGATATTGAGATAAACATCTCAAAATTGGTACTGAAAATGAATAGCGTGGCATTGAAGTCGGTTGTTTTTAACCGACTTCAAAAAAAGGAGGTTTCTCAATTCGACCGTATATTTTTTTTTTTTTTTTTTAGTTTTTAAACGATATTATTAAGGCTTATTGTCAATCTTTCTACACGTGCAGCCTCTGGGTGAACTATACGCAGTGGGCATATAGCGATTTGCGAATCCAGTACAATAGCGCGTTCAGGATGCTGATGGGGCTGCCGCGCTTCTGCAGTGCTTCAGGGATGTTTGCTGAAGCTAGAATAGATGATTTTCATGCCATCATTCGTAAAAGATGCGTATCGCTGTGGAACAGAGTGCGCGGCAGCACCAACATTATTTTGAGCGTGTTGTCGGATCGCTGGGACAGCCAGGGGCCTTATTCAGTATGACCAATGAGATAACACGTTCCTTAACACGCCACGTTACGTTATTGAAAAATTGTATTCTGTTTGCCCCACGATAGACTAATTATACAAAACGCACGCGTTACACGTCCTCATATGTCACGATATTTTGACAGCTCAAAACGCGCTCATAACCTTACCCTACCGCGTTTTAATTGGCATAGAGAATTCCATAACGCGGAGATAACGTAACACGGCACGGTAAGACTTTAAAATGGTCATACTGAATAAGGCCCCAGGTTATAATACACTGGATGCACATTCATAGATCACCACAGCCTTTCAGGCGTTTATTCTAATTGTTGCCTAGACATTATTTTGACATATTCTAATTGTAATTTTTTGACATTTTTAAATCTAGTGACATTCAATTGTATTTTAATTTAATTTTTTATATTCTTCGCCATAGTTTGTATTGTAATGTAATTTTGTATTGTAATTTTGTTTTTTTTTACTGAAATTTGTTTACTAAGTAGTTGAGTAATAATTAAGTTGTATGGTATGGGTCATTGATACCCGAAATAAAGAATAATAATAATAATATTTATAAAACCCGAAAAACCCAAATTTTCAGACTTTGTTACCTACCCCATTTCGAAAAAATCCTACAACACGTACCTTACTTATTTATTTACAGAAGTACTTATGTGTAAAGTTTCGAATAAAACAGACTATCTCATCTTGTTCTGCCATACAAACTTTTTCCCCGTTCCGTATCCGGGAGATTTTTTTTTTTCAAATTTTTAGAAAATCCTCTCTGAGAGGATACCTACGTCATAATAACTATCTGCATTCTAAATTTCAGCGCAATCCGAAATCAGACTTTGTTACCCCACTTCACTCTTAGGCGTCTCGTGGCATTTTGAAAAAGCCTGAAACTCGTATTTACTAATTTATTTACAGAAGTACTTGTGTGAAATTTCGAATAAAATAAATATCCAAACTTTGAACCCCCGCTTCATCCCCTTGAAGAAAGAATATCGTTAAATCCTTTTTTAGCGGATACCTACGTCAAAATAACTGTGTGCATGCCAAATTTCAGCGCAACCCGAAACAATATTGATTTCAGACTTTGTTACCCCACTTTACCCTTTTAGGGGTGGTATCGAAAAAGCCTGAAACACGTATTTACTTATTTATTTTCACCGAAGTACTTGTGCGAAGTTTCAAATAGAAAAGACTATCTGATATTGTTTCTCCATGCAAAGTTTGAACCCCCGTTTCATCCTTTTTCAACCTTTAAGGGGTGAATTTTAGAAAATCATTTCTCAGACAGAACTAACGTCGTAATAAATATCTGCATGCCAAATTTAAGGATAGAATTTCAAAAAAACCTGAAACACGTATTTACTTATTTTTTTACTGAAGCACTTGTGTGAAGTTTCGGATAGAAAAGACTATCTAATCTTGTTCCTCCATACAAACTTTGAACCCCCATTTCATCCCCATTCAAGTCTCTACGACCAGCGGTTTAGGCTGTGCGTTGTCTGTCAGTCAGTCAGTCAGTCAGTATGTTAGGACAAAGATTCTTATAGTATTAGATTACAGCGAGAAAGAAAAATGATGTATTTTTGTCTGTAATGGGTAAATAATAAAAAAAAAAACTACAGAAATAAGTTAAATATTATTTTATTTTAATTAGCCCTTCATTTATTTACCTACATTATTAGTTAATCTAATAAACTAAGATTATAAAGAGGAAAGATTTATTTTTTTGTTTGTTTGTTTGTTACGATTTAACTCAAAAACTACAGGACCGATTTCAAAAATTCTTTCAGTAATGGAAAAAGCTACATTATCAGCAAGTAACATAAGGTATATTTTATCCCCGTATTCTCACGGGAACGGGACCTACGCGGGTGAAACCGCGAAGCGCTGCTAGTGTTTAATAAAATGTTTGATTTTGAGTTAAAGGCTTTTTGACTCATTTTCTATTATCCGGAGTAAATTCTCTCTGAGAACACCCATTCCATTATACATATTTTTTAACTGACGCAAATATTTTTCCCTTGTCTCCTTCGTCAATTGCAAGTCTTCGTCTCCAAGGGGTTCATTACTTTGTTTGTTCCTTTTGAATATGTCCTTCATAATTTTTTGAAGCTTGTTATCGATTTTGATATTTAATTGATACGTATTACTACGTTTTTTGTCGTTTTCAAATGTAACATCATTGCTTAAACTGATATCTTCATATCTGTCATACATGTTTATACTTTCTCTTCTTTTTAGTTTGGGTGATTTACGTTTGTTATTGCTTCTTGTACTGGCATCATAGTTCCTATCGTTAGATATTTTTATTCTAGCTTTATGACTACTACATTTTTTGATATTTTGACCCCTGTTTGTGACTAAATCATATAGTATAAGCTTTTTATCAGATGAATCTTCACTGTCATTTGTTAGATATATAATTTGCCCACTTTTATCTCTGTTTTGTTGGATTTTTGTTGTACGACGATTTTTGTATTTGTATCTTGGGTAAACTTTCTTGTTATTTGTTTGTTTGTGGTATTTATAGTTATTGCTGTTTTTGTTTTTGATAGTTTGTTTATATATAAAAAGCTCATTGTTACTTAATTTTTCCTCGGAGCTGTATTTAAGAGGTTTATTTCTTGTTCTAATAGGATTTTCATTCGATTCATTATCAATATTATATGTATCTTCTACTTCAGTTGACATTTGCCTTCTTCTGGAAAACCTTCTTCTTTTTACTGTTTTCTCTACAAGTTGTATAATTTGCTCTCGGTTTTCTATGTAAAGTCCTGAAATAGTAGATAGATAAGAAAGTTATTCATTATTTCAAAATCCTCATATTTTGAAATAATTTTAATTTCAAGCAATCTTTTCAGTAGTAGTTTGCACCTTGTTAGTTTTGATCTATATTTAGATACGCATTCGGAAATCCAAGATACAGGTCTCGAGCCCAGTTTGAATTTCATAGAATTCCCTACTAAATGTTTGTCGGTACCACTATGTAATTTTAACGTGCATTATCGATTTTGTAATTATTTTTTGATAATAAACATTTTTCATTTTCATTTTAAGTTACTTGTGGTACATTACACAAATTTTTACACAAAATTCAAAATTTTCATCATAACATTTTGGATTGTTTGTAACAATGTTCAAAAATATAAAATTGTGTAACACTAAAAGAAACAATAAACGGCACAATTATTTTATTATGGTTAGCGATTATTTAAAAAATGTGACATTATAAATAAAATTATAAAATTTTGAATGAGACATCGCCAGTGGGTGTTCTGAGTTTCTGCATATCCAACAAGTTGTATATATATATATATATATATATATACAACCCGTTGGTTCTGAGTTCTAAGTGTTCTAACATATAATTATACAACCCGTTGGTTCTGAATTCTAAGTGTTCTAACATATAATGATACAAGCCGTTGGTTCTGAGTTCTAACATATAATGATACAAGCCGTTGGTTCTGAGTTCCTGCATATAATGATACAACCCGTTGGTTCTGAGTTCTAGCATATAATGATACAGCCCGTTGGTTCTAAGTTATAGTATATAATATACATAACGTGGACCCTACAAAAGAAAGGGACATACTCCGTTCAAGCACATGAGTAAAGAAGGAAGTGTGGTTTTGCGTTTAGTGCACAGTCAAGTTTAATACAGTAAAATGTCGTTGATTTACCTTCCAAAGTAGTACGGAATGCCTCTAAGATTGAAATAACGACTTGAGATGAGGATTTCCCGTTAGACGGATACCCGTGTACCGAGGACAGGGTTTCGATAAGTTTTTTTCTTGTATTATTAATGACCGGTTCATCAAATTTCTGAAAAATGTAGTCTTAATTATCCAAAAAAAAAATATAACAATTCTAGCATAGAATTGTGTCATATAAATCGGAGACTATATAATTAAAAAGGCAACAATAGCTTATTTTTAGGGTTCCGTACCCAAAGGGTAAAACGGGACCCAATTACTAAGACTCCGCTGTCCGTCTGTCTGTCTGTCCGTCTGTCACCAGGCTGTATCTCATGAACCGTGATAGTTAGACAGTTGAAATTTTCACAGATGATGTATTTCTGTTGCCGCTATAACAACAATTACTAAAAACAGAATAAAGTTAAAAATAATAGGGGTACCCATAGAAGAAACGTGTTTTATAACGCCATCTATGAACGCTTAGGTAAATGTCCATATTTTAAAATGTATATTATATGAAATGCCGATCCCTAACATCTTTGTTAGACGTTAGATGGCGTTATAAGAAATAAAATGTTTAATAATTATTATTTTTTGCTGGCGAAAAATGATAGTGGTATTTTTTGCTCGATCTTATAAAATGCTGTAGTGTGGTACGGAACCCTACGAGTGGGAGTCCGACTGGCACTTGGCCAGTTTATTAGATATATATTAGATTACATTTTCATTTATTATTATTATTTGATTGATTATATATTGATTATTAGATATATAAAAACGCTAGCCTATATGATATAAATAAAACTGGCCAAGTGCGAGTCAGCATCGCGTCTCTTATCGCACACTTAGGGAGGGTTCCGTACAATACGAAACATAACAGAGTTTCAACCTCATATATTAGATTAATTGATATTACCAAGAATATTTGGTTTGGTCGCGATCTAGAAAGACGGGGCTCGTTTACTAGCGCCATCTATGTCATTTTGCCGAAACTAATTAGATAGATGACGGTTTAAAAACACGTTTTTTTGTATGTACCCCTTTAATTTTTAACTTTATTTCGTTTTTAGTATTTGTTGTTCTAGCGGCAAGAGAAATACACCATCTGTGAAAATTTCAACTGTCTAACTATCACGGTTAATGAGCCTAGCCGAGAGAATAGCCTGGTGACAGACGGAAAGACAGACAGACAGACAGACAGACGGACAGACGGACAGCGGAGTCTTAGTAATAGGGTCCCGTTTTACCCTTTGGGTACGGAACCCTAAAAAGGATACTACAGTTTAAACTTACCTCTAAAATGATTCTTATGTCTATAGGAACATAAGTTATGTCTGTCAGCAGGTCGTAGTACTTTGTTGCTAAACCTGTTAAATTAGAACATTATGTTAACATCAACAATAGGTATTGTTTTTTTTTTTTTTTTTTATACAGAACTGGGTAGCACTTGATCACTATCTCACCTGATGTTAAGTGATGATGCGATCGATGATGGAGCGTGCTTACCCAGAAGATACCTATTCACTCGCTGATTTGAAGACCCCCATATTGTACTTAACCGGAAACACAGACTCAGGCAGAGTATTCCATTCTTTGGCGGTTCGTATGATGAACGAAGAAGCAAATCGCTTCGTTCGGGTAGATGGTATATCCACCATAAATCGGTGGCGCCTTTTAGTGTCTCTGGATGTCCGATTATAAAATGGGGATGGTGGAATCAAATCATGCAGTTCCATTGCACACTCTCCGAAATGTATTCGATAGAAAACCGATAAGCAAGCGACTTTGCGGCGATGCGCGAGACTCTGGAGTCTCTGGCTTACTAGTAGGTCGTCGCTTATGAGTTTCTTTGCTCTCCTCTCAATAGCTTCCAGTGTCTCCAGCTGGTATTTGGCAGAGCCATCCCAAAGGTGAGAACAGTACTCCATACACGACCGGACTTGTGCTTGGTAAAGATTAAGCAACTGTCCCGGTGTAAAGTACCGTCTCACCTTAGCCAAAATGCCAAGCTTTTTTGAGGCTAACTGGGCTCTAGACTCAATATAAGAGCCGAAATTGAGAGTTGGTGTCAAAGAGATGCCAAGAAGCTCAAGATTGTTACTTATCGGAACGGACACATCCCGGAAAGTAGGAGCCAGTAGAAATGGGCTCCGTTTAGCGGAGAAGAGACACGCCTGGGTTTTAGCAGCATTGAACTTGACCAGATTGGCATCGCCCCAATCGGAGACTGCCTTCAAAGAATAGTTCAAGCGCTCGACCATGGCTTCTCTATGAGACTGGATTTGTAATGCACTAGTTCGTGCGTTGGATGCATAGCTCTCTACAACAGTGCTGTCATCTGCGTACCCAAAGATACCGGGTTTAAGCAGGTCATTAATATGCAGCAGAAAAAGTGTTGCAGAGAGTACTGATCCTTGAGGGACTCCGGCATTTATGGCCAATTGGTCGGAAGAACAGCCATCGATGACTACTCGAATCGACCGATCCCTCAAGAAATCTGCTATCCAAACACATAAACCAGTGGGAAGGCCGTATGAAGGAAGCTTGCTAATAAGGCTATCGTGCCAGACCCTGTCGAAAGCCTTCGAGATGTCAAGAGAGACGGCCAGCGCCTCGCCGTGGTTCTCGATGGCCTCGCTCCAGATGTGAGTGGCATACGCTAGAAGATCCCCAGTAGACCGGTTTCGGCGAATCCCGTATTGTCGGTCACTGAGGAGATCGTTCACTTCTAGGTATGCCAGGAGCCTGTGGTTCAGTACACGTTCCATAGTCTTACAGAGTATGGAAGTGACTGAGATAGGCCTGTAATTGGCAGGGTCTGCGCGACTACCCTTTTTGGGCACAGGTTGCACGTTAGCTTGCTTCCAGGACTTAGGCACTTTACCAGTCGTCATAGACAAGCGAAAGAGGCGTGTCAAAATAGGAGCCAACTCAGGCGCACACGTCCTCAAGACTACAGCTGGTATACCATCTGGACCACTAGCTTTGTTCACGTCTAGATTGCGCAACGCTTTGCGTACTTTAGTCTGACGAATGCGGATTTCCGACATAAACGTCCCGCAAGTCGGCAGACTAGAAGGTACAGCATTGCCAGCATCTAAACGTGAAGACTCCGCAAACAGAGTAGCAAATAGATTTGCTTTCTCTTCAGCAGTGTGCGCTAGTGACCCGTCGGGTTTCAGCAGTGGAGGCAGTGAGGGACGGCAGAAGTTCTCTTCGATCGACTTCGCCAGGGACCAGAACGCTTTGCTACCAGAGGGGTAAGAAGCAAGTTTGTTCCCTGTTCGGCGTATGTGATCGAAGCGAGCCTTCTTGAGAGCCTTTTTGCAAGACTTGGCGGCTAAGTTAAAGGCTTTCTTCTTTTCGCGTACATCTCTAGTCTTACGGGTTCGAGCATCAGCCCAGGCTAAGTAAGCTTCATGTTTTGATGCTTCTGCATCTCTACATTTGGCATTTAACCATGGACGAGCTTTGCTTGACATCGGAACGTCAGAAAATGGTATGAAATATTCCATACCCTGACGTAACACTTCTGTCACAGCATCCGCGCAGGCTGAGGGATCGCTCGAAGAAAAACATACCTGCCGCCAGGGATAAGAAGCGAAAAAACAACGCATCTCATCCCAATCTGCTGACCTGTATCGCCACACCCGCCGGGTGCCTTTTTGGCTGGGATCGGGCGGGGAGTAGACGGAGACAGACTTCACCAGACAGTGGTCGGAGCTACCTAAGGGTGATGAAACCGACACCGAGTAGCGGTCTGGTTCTGTTGTCAGCAGAAGGTCCAAGCAATTGGCTGTATGGCCATCAACGTCCGGTATCCTTGTTGCTCCCTGGACCAACTGAGTGAGGCCTAGCGTTAAAGCAAGCTTTCGCATCTCTCGACCAGCGTGGTCTGTGTTCTGGTATGGGTACAGCCAGTCTTGATGATGGGCGTTGAAATCCCCCAGAAGCACTAATTGAGCAGAAGGATACCTCTGTTGGGCCACATCAGCCGCCTCACTGAGGTGGTTTGTGAGCCTGTTTGTCTCTTCATCTCCGCTGTGCGAACGGTAGACACTAGCATAAAGAATTTTCTCCATGCCAGTGTCCACCAAAATCCACATGACGGATAGTTGAGGGTCTTCAAGGTTGCGGAGACGCCGATAGCAAATGTCATCGCGGGCATACATACAAACTCCCGCCCTCGGCCTAAACGTATGTTCTAGAACATAGCCTGGGTAGGCAAGGTACGCCGCGTCGGCTGGACATTTGATCTGCGTCTCCGTGAGGAACAGAATATGCGGTTTTTCGGTCTCAAGATGGTGGTGGACCGAGAGGATATTGGAGTGCAAGCTTCGAATGTTTGAGAGGTGCACTTGAAGGGAGAGGACGTGCTTCCGCTGTTTAACCTCTATTCTGTTTCTGCCTTTCATTTTGTGGGGAGTGAAGTTAGGTAAGGGAAACGGAAGTGGAAACGAGGCGCTAATTACCAACCCGTGATACATATTAGGTCTTTTCACCTATTGGGAACCAATCCTGGAGACCGCGGGGACGCCCGAGCCCCCCCAGAGGTGTCCATCGGGTCCTCTCGTCCGGTCGCCAACCGGCACGATGGCGCACCTCCGGGATTTTTCGCGAGATGGCGGGGCAGCCTTTCATGAGTGGCTGGCTCACTACTTGGGCCCCCAACTATCTGCGGTCGGCCAGCGGAGAACCGTGCCTCGGATCCCGCTGCTCTCCAAGATTGACTGCCAGGTAAATTGACCTTCAATGTATCACGACCAGCTATAGTAATCAACGCAACTGTTTCCGACCCGTTCCCCATAATGGCTTCATCAAACATTCATACCGTAAAGCGACCGCTTGGCGGCATGGCTTTGTCTGGTGGGTGGTAACACGCCGCGGCCTAAGCCTACCACCTGAAACGTACTGCTCTTTTGGCGCCACCCAGGGGACACGTG
Source organism: Cabera pusaria (assembly GCA_954871355.1). NCBI lineage: Eukaryota > Metazoa > Arthropoda > Insecta > Lepidoptera > Geometridae > Cabera > Cabera pusaria. Next base: position 1,837,545 of record OX940912.1, on the reverse strand, counting down.
TAGGACATCGAGGGCTAAATCCTACGGACGCGAGCAGTAATAGCCCCCCAAAAATGTTAATAATAGGTACTTTGAAATCACTCCAAACTGACTAAATCCAGACTATATATGATAACAATGTACAATAAACGATCAAGTGCAAGTTGGACTCGCACTTTTAGGGTCCCGTACAACACAGTAGAGTATTTTATAACTATAGTTTTTAGCCACCATATTTTTTTATTTTTTTTTAAAGATTACTCGCAATGTGGGTTGCACATTACTAGTAGTCTTGTTAACCCCTCCAACAAAGCTAAATATGCTTGTGTCTGGAGTGGGTTCACGTCAATAGTTCAATGGGTGTGGTGGGATTCAAACTCACGTCCTCTCGATTGCCAGTCCGCCACCCTATCCATTGGGGTACTGCCGCCTTATGAACTCTGTATTTCATAGTGTTTTTATTAAAAACACAGTTATATTGGCGGCCGCTATATCTCATAAACTGCTGACTGTATCTCGTTCAAACCAATTTTCGTTGAAAGTTTTTATTGAGATCTACAGCATATATTTTTTTTAGGCCTTTCACTCCCTTACTTTCAAAGTTAGAGGGAGGGGGGGGGACACACACATTTTTTGTGAAAATAAAATTTAAAGCCAGTTCCCATCCTAGGCCTAGCGTGCTTAACATCTTCGACCGCATCATCACTTACCAAGAGGTGACACGCTAGCCTATAAATTATAAAAATAAATGATTTTACTAGTATAAATAAATTATCTGGTTTCAATGAGCCTAAATATGACTTCCATGCCACGCGAGTCAGTTTCATTAGTAAGTTTGAGACGTTTATCGTCATATATCTAGAGATCAGATCAGATTTCGATGAAATTATAATGGCACAATTGAAAATATAACTACCCTGCCAATCAAAAAAATAATTATTCGAATCGGTTCACAATTGACGGAATAATCGCGTAACATACAAACAAAAAAAAACTGGCCAAGTGCGAGTCAGCATCGCGTCTCTTATCGCACACTTAGGGAGGACTCCGTACAATAGGAAACATAACAGAGTTTCAACCTCATATATTTGATTAATTGATATTACCAAGAGTATTTGGTTTGGTCGCGATCTAGAAAGACAGGGCTCTTTTACTAGCGTCATCTATGTCATTTTGCCGAAACTAATTAGATAGATGGCGTTTAAAAACACGTTTTTGTATGGGTACCCCCTTTAATTTTTAACTTTATTTTGTTTTTAGTATTTGTTGTTCTAGCGGCAACAGAAATACACCATCTGTGAAAATTTCAACTGTCTAACAATCACGATTAATGAGCTATAGCCTGGTGACAGACAGACAGACAGACAGACAGACAGACAGACGGACAGCGGAGTCTTAGTAATAGGGTCCTGTTTTCCCTTTGGGTACGAAACCCTAAAACAACATATAGACGAATTGAGAATCTCCTCCTTTTTGGAAGTAGATTGAAAATACTAAAAGAATCGACTTCAAACGTCGCGCTATCTATTTTCAGAAACAAGTTTGAGGTGTTTATCTCCAAATCTCTGGAGATATTGAACATATCTCGATGAAATTGAAATGACACCACCTAAGAAGTCATAATTGAGCCCGGTGGCGTAATCGAGAGAACGGTCGGCTTTGATGCCGTGGTAGCGAGTTCAAACCACCGTGCACCAATGGATTTTTCTATCGAAAAATGTATGTGCGCTTCTCACATTGGCCCTCCGGTGAAGGAAAACATCGTTAAAAAACCAACAACCCCCGCATGGTGGTAGGACACTATCTAGTGTCCGCCTGGCCAGCTACCACCCTCAAGTTAGAAAATCTGTCACCAAACATCTAATGTGTTTCGGCAGCTATCCTTGAGAGCTAGTTCCCATTCTAGGCCTAGCGTACTTGCCATCTTCGACCGCATCATCAATTACCAACAGGTGAGATAGTGGTCAAACGCTAGGCCAATAAATTATAAAAAAAAATACCCTTTCTAACAAAAAAAATATTTTTCAAATCGGTTCACGCGTCTTCAAGTACCTAATCGGTGAACATCGACGTCCTAGCAATACGTCAATGTCAGTGAACATACATAACATAATTTATGATCGTACAAAACGAAATAAACTGGCCAAGTGCAAGTCGGACTCACACTCGTAGGGTTCCGCACCACACTACAGTATTTTATAAGATCGAGCAAAAAATACCATTATCATTTTTCGATAGCAAGAAATAATAATTAATAATCATTTTATTTCTTATAACGCCATCTAACGTCTGACAAAGGTGTTAGGGATCGACATTTCAATATAACGCCATCTATGGGACGTTTACCTAACTAAGCGGTCTTAGATGGCGTGAAATGCCGAAAAAACACGTTTCTTGTATGGGGACCCTCTATTATTTTTAACATTATTCTGTTTTTAGTATTTGTTGTTATAGCGGCAACAGAAATACATCATCTGTGAAAATTTCAACTGTCTAACTACCACGGTTCATGAGATACAGCCTGGTGACAGACGGATGGACAGACAGACAGACAGACGGACAGCGGAGTCTTAGTAATAGGGTCCCGTTATACCCTTTGGGTACGGAACCCTAAAAACACACTTTACATGCCGCGATGGTCAAGTTACGGCCACACTACAGCGTGCTTCAATCTGCGAGCGCGATCTAACTACTTTTCAATTGTTTTCTGATCGCGTTTGGTGTGAACCAATCGGTACAAATACTACTGCGCTATCTCGGCCTAGATCGCGCACGCAGGACGCTGCGGTGTGTCCGTACCTTCAAACTAGCTAGTAGCCATAATCATGTTATCAAGGTATACACATTTGTTTCTATTGTTTATCTCAATATCCATATCACTCCATACTCCATACCGGAGATTATTATCAGATCTCGATAAAATTTTAATACGATCAAACGGAAAGCATAATCTCTCAAACAAAAAAGATTTTTACAAATCGGTAAAGTTTTGACGGAGTTCTGAGGTAACAAACATTAAAAAAACGTCGAATTGAGAACCTCCTTTTTTGTGAAGTCGGTTAAAAAGATTTCGATGAGTTAAGAACCACCCCCTCTTTTTAACCGACTAGGATCTCCTCCTTTTTTGTGCAGAGGAGGTTGTCAATTCGTTGGAATCTTAATTCTGGGGTTCCGTACCTCAACAGGTAAAAAAGGAACCCTTATAAGATCACTTTCTTGTTCGTCTGTCCGTCTGTCTGTCTGTCCGTCCGTGTATCACCACCAATTTTCTCAGGAACGGGTGGACCTAGCAAGTTGAAATTTATACCAGATATTGAAGTATAAGGTGTATATAAATCAAGGTCCTGAGTTAACACAATAAAAAAATTTGGGAAAATTTAGATTTTCGCGAAAACTAGTAAGTACCAAAATGTACTTTAATATTAAACTCTTTTTTCTTTTCCGAATTTTTCCTTTACTTGTGCTGTAAGACCTTGCTTTTAACCAAAATTTACAATTCTAGGTCAACCAGCCTGTAGTTTTGGGTCGAAAAAGAAAAAAAACAAAGTTAAGTTTATCCATTAACCTAGTTTTAAAAGTTGGAACTTACTCTACGGAAGCCTCGGTGGGCGAGTCCAACTCGACTTAGCCGATTTTTTAATACGCTTTTATTAGCTTCAGACGTATGTATGTTTGTATGTTAGTATGTAACGGAATCTTTGAACATGATTTTAACCCCCTTCAAAACGTCGGATTAACTCGAAATTTGGCATACTTATTAAGGACCGATGACAATTCAATATTTTAAACATTTTGACATGTTATCCTTACTAGGATTTAAAAAAAAATTCGACTAAAAAATGAAAAATAAATAACAGTTTAAAAAAACTAAAAAAATACGCTTTTATAGAAAATCCAACTAAAAAATAGAAATGCTTTTCAGGATATTATCAAAATAACCCTTCTAGTCATATCTGTTCATAAAATATTTGGAACTATTGATACCATGCACCCTACCCTTTTTTTACAATAAAATCATTTTTTCTTACACTATTTTTAATTCAAATTCATTAAAATTTATTTTCTATTTCTTAGTTGGATTTTCTATAAAAGCGTATTTTTTAGTTTTTTTTAACTATTATTTATTACTTTTATGTATGTTCACCGATTACTCGCGACGCGACGACAACGCGAGAACCAATTTGGAAACTTCAGATATGTTCAGTATCTCCAGAGATATGGAGGTAAACACCTCAAGAAAATTAATAGCGCGGAATTCGAAGTCGGTTCTTTTAGTTCTTTAAGCGATCTTAAATAATTATGAAGTCGGTTACAAATAACATACCTCGTAGTTTCAAGGGCGGCATGTAACATAAGGTCGTAACGTATGATTTTAGCGCACGCTTTGTTAGCTCTCCAAGATATTGGACTTTATTGTCATCTACATAACTGTTGATTAAAAACATGGATAATAATAATTAAGATAGTTTCATAATTATGATAGTCTTATAATTAAGATATGCGATCGGTATGCGTTTCTCTATGTTGTGTTTCACTATTTCACTTTTTTATTTTTTTTACATAAAAATTGTCTGAAGTACTGAAACACACAGTTACATGTATGGTTGGTTTTAACCTACTTTAATTTTTTTTAAATATTCTGACGTAAACGATTGGATGACAGCTGAATGGTTCATTACTTTTTTTTTCTAATTCAAAGCGTTAAATTCTGCTTTTGCTATGTTTACTTGATAATTGGTTATGATTTATTTTATGATTTATGATTTTGACGTGTATATGTGCGTATATTTATACTGCCTACATACTGAATAAATGCTTTGATTCTTTGATTCTTTGATAGTTTCATAATTATGATAGTATTATGTTTCTTTGAAGTGTTTCACACTTTATATTTTTGTAAATTGTTAAACACAATCCAAAATTTCATCGTACCGACGGGACTTGAACCCGCCACCTCCGGAATAACATGTTCCGGTGCTTTGCCAATTAAGCCACGGTGCGAAGTATCGTTACGACGAAATTAGTGGATTGCATTTGTTAACCCAATTGTGCATTGGTGGCGCCATCTATAACTTCTTATTACGTAAGTGTCTTTCTTTATTATATTATTTTCATACTTACATGAAAACTCATTTATTTCTCAACACAATTTAAAAAACTTATTAAACTAATATATTAACTATGACTAATAATTCAAATAAAAACTACAAATAATAAATGGAATTTAGGTCGCTGTCTGCTGGTAGAGTACCCAAAAAGCTGGCGAAATTACCTCTTTGAATCGCGAAACTAATGCGTTGCCCGAGGTAAGCGCCAGCTCTTTGGTCGTGGGAGACATCGATTAGGCGTCTAGACAGCTCCCTAACAAAACCGCGTGCTTGTTGACCCCACGGGCCCATGGTTTAGACCCCAAACGGAAGAAAAGCATAGTTGTCACCGATGCTTATATATTTCCTCCGTTTGAGAGCCTTTGCTGCGTCTGCAGCTGCTCCTGCCGCCCGTGAGGTATTATGGAGATGGGAAACTGCCAATGTGTCGACGCACGTTGCATCCCACACTAGCGGCTTCCCGCGACACCGTAAGTAATCATTAGTTAATTACGTGAGTTAATCATTCGGAAGAAATCATTACAGTTTTCAAATCCGACGGGAGATGTTGCACTGCGTAAATCAAATATTATGTTTCTTTGAAGTGTTAAGTGGCTTAATTGGCAAAGCACCGGAACATGTTATTCCGGAGGTTGCGGGTTCAAGTCCCGTCGGTACGATGAAATTTTGGATTGTGTTTAACAATTTACAAAAACTATGATATTCTTATAGTTAAGATAGTTTAATAATAATGATAGTTTTGTAGCGATACAGTTAATATATATAAGCAATAGCGTGACAGCAAAATATGCACATACGACCTTCTATAAAACGTATCGAACGTAACATAATGTTTGTCTATTCTAACGAAAGAGTGCAATATACACCCATATATCGCACTCTTTCATTATGAACCAATTACAAAGAGCGCATGTATTAATTGGTAGAATAACCAGACCCTGTATTGCTTCTTTAATTATTTTATCAATTATTCAAATTATGAGGGTAGATTTGAAACAAAATTAATTGATGGCATAAATGTATGAACATAATTTTTATGCCTAGTTTGGGACCCGCCTATAAATGTCGATGTTGCTTTTTGTGTAGCTATTACAATTTCCTCTTTATAATTGATTCTACGTGCATCTTTATGTAAACTGTTTACCTGTGTGTGTGTGAAATAAACTTGAACTATAACATTGTCGATTGGTGAACTTCGGTGGTGGTGAAGTTAAGTGAATAAATAATTTAAAAAATCAAATGCATGCATTATATAAGTATTGAAGACAGGGCGAATATTGTGATATTGCCTCGAAATGAACTAAATAAAATATTTTAATGTGAACGTACCGGCTTTTGTTCACGTGTATTTACTTCGGATGTGATCCGACCAGGTTTCAACCTATTACGTAGGTCAATGGTAGCGCCTGCCTCGAGTCGTCAGTTGCGCCGGGAAACGCGGGCAATACGACGTGCGTTGCCGCCATCCTAGCCGCACCCAGACGATGACCTACGTAATAGGTTGGAACCTGGTCGGAGCACATCCGAAGTAAATACACGCGAACAAAAGCCGGTACGTTCACATTAAAATGAATAATTTTCGCGATAACTTTCAAACTAAATAAAATATTAACTCAAACGTATAGTGAAAGCGGCTTAAGTGTAAGTAAGTTATATTTGAGTAATAAGTGATGATAAATCGTAGTTGTGGTGTAAGTAAAGTCTGTTGTTAATAAAGTGTTTTGGCATTTTGCAGAAGAAATTCATACGTCATTACGGATAGCTCGCCGCGCACTCCATGGGGTTTAATAATGCAAATGTGGAAAACGCAACTCAAGAGATGTCCTGAGCAGCTGAAGTCCCTGAATGCAGTTGGGGGAAAATTTTCGTGATATATGTGCAAATATTGTGGTCTCCATGCGTCGACACTTAATGCCCCATCCAGACTCTCCACGAGGCTACACGAGGGAATGCGAGTGCGAGAGTGAAGACGGTGCGCTTGTGTCTTCTCCTCTTTCCTCGTCTCGCCTCGCTCGCTTCGCTTCGTGTCGGTTTATCGGGCGCGAGTCAAAGGTCGCGAGGGGGCGAGACGAGACAATCAACCACTCTCGCGCTCGCTCACTTTGTTGTCAACTTTTTTTTTACTTCTTGTAGAGTATAATACATTTTTTGGTTTCGTTACGTTCGTTCACAGGAGGTAAAGAATTAAAAAAATTAATGGCGACTTTTAGAGGGCAGCACCTGAGAAATAAAAAAGCTTTAATTAAATCTGGTGCCGGTCACGTCCATCTTGAAGTAGACGTAGCGGGCAACTGAATAAATCGAGAGTGTAGATGGCTAAAACTCCTGCCGCCTCCAATCGACGACTCGTACCGAGAGCTTCTAGGAGACGCCTCGCGAGAGTGTGGATGGAGCATAACGGCTTCTTAGCTGCATCGAAAAGAATGGTAGTCACAAGAAATATTAATTTAAAAGTATATGAAAAATAAACTGGCCAAGTACAAGTCGGACTCGCACTAGTAGGGTTCCGTACCGTACTACAGTATTTTATAAGATCGAGCAAAAAATACCACTATCATTTTTCGCCAGCAAAAAATAATAATTAATAAACATTTTATTTCTTATAACGCCATCTAACGTCTAACAAAGGAGTTAGGGATCGACATTTCAATATAACGCCATCTATGGGACGTTTACCTAACTTAGCGTTCATAGATGGCGTGAAATGCCGAAAAGAACACGTTTCTTGTATGGGGACCCTCTATTATTTTTAATTTTATTCTGTTTTTAGTATTTGTTGTTATAGCGGCAACAGAAATACATAATCTGTGAAAATTTCAACTGTCTAACTATCACGGTTCATGAGATTCAGCCTGGTGACAGACGGACAGACAGACAGACAGACAGACAGACGGACAGCGGAGTCTTAGTAATAGGGTCCCGTTTTACCCTTTGGGTACGGAACCCTAACTAGTAAATGTGCGGGCTGAGATAATTTGTAATAAGTAATTAAGTAATTTATAATTAATTTAATTCACAAATTAAGCTTTTTCATTAAGCTTAAATCCTGTTTTCCTAAAAATAATGAATAATTAAGCTTAAAAAATCAATAGGTAAAAGCAATTCTTAGATGCAACCAAAACACTGTTATTTTGTCAAAGTGGTAAATTGTCAATAAAAAACGGTTTCTATCTAATATATAAAATTCTCGTGTCACAGTTTTCGTTGCCATACTCCTCCGAAACGGCGTGACCGATTTTGATGAAATTTTTTGTGCTTATCCGGTATCTATGAGAATCGGCCAACATCTATTTTTCATCCCCCTAAATGTTAGGGGTAGTCCACCCCAAATTTTTTTATTTTTAACCGACTTCAAAAAAAGGAGAAGGTTTCTCAATTCTTTTTTTTTTTTTTTTTTTTTTTTTTATGTTTGTTCGCGGATAACTTCGTCGTTTATGAACCGATTTCGATTATTCTTTTTTTGTTCGAAAGGAGATATCTCAAGTGTGGTACCATGGTAATTTTATCGAGGTATGATAAGTATCTCCAGAGATATTGAGATAAACATCTCAAAATTGGTACTGAAAATGAATAGCGCGGCATTGAAGTCGGTTGTTTTTTAGTTTTTAAACGATATTATATTTTTTAGACAAAATTTTTAATTTCTATTTTTTAACCGACTTCAAAAAAAGGAGGAAGTCGGTTGTTTTTTAGTTTTTAAACGATATTATTTATGATACAACATACAAAAATACATACAATCCTCAATTTTCACCCTTCTACGATCAACCCTTATTTTTTAATAGCCATTTTAGTAATTTAATCATTTTTCCTCCATACATATTTACAATAGGTAAGCTATTTTTTGTCTACACTAGAAATTACTACGAAATTATTTATATGGCAAAACAACGTTTGCCGGGTCAGCTAGTTTAATATATTAATATTATTAAATTAACATTAAAAAGTAGCGTAAGATATTTTGATATGCATAAACTTGTTGTAAATCAGATTATATTAAAACATTGTTGCTTTGCTATGTATTCCTCTAAGTTATACAAATAAATATTTACTGTAAAACTATTAAGATAACATGACCGTTAGCGATGGGTCGTTGACGTACTCGTATTTTTCGTAAACGCAACTAGACCGTTGAATTAACCTCCGTCAACTAGTCGATTAACTAGTTGAATTGATTTTTTATTTTATTTATTTATTTGGCTACCCAGTAATAGTTACATTAAAACAATACTTAAGTATACTTACACAATATATATAACTAAATGCACTATTTTTTAAGGGAAGCACCGCATGCAATTAACTAGTTAATGCTTTAACCATAGTCCATTTCGCAGTGCTCGTTTGAATTCAACCGTTATCGTAGTATTGCTTCATTCAATCGTTTAAATCCCAATAACGCTGTTTGTTAATTGTATTTTAATTTTTTCAGCAATAAATATAAGTATGTTGATTTTAAGTAGGTATGTTTCAGTTTCACATCATGACGTAAATTTCTAAGAAATTGAAATTCTTAGTCTTTGCATTTAGAGCTATTAATGTTACTAAACACGTACATTAACTACATTATTTCCTGCTTTTTTAAAAATAAAAATTGGCTACGTAGTTGCAATTCCCTTTTCTACTATCGAATTTAGCCGTCTAACAACTAATGTCACCGTTCGAAATGAAGTTGACATTGCGCCTCCGTTCGTTGACGTCAACTGAAACGTTTCTCTATACTCTTAAATTTTGCCGTCTATGGATTCAACTAGTTGATCGGTAAACGATTAACGGTCGAAACGTTGACTATCGATGGACGGTTTTATAACTAGTTCGTTTAATCAACGCCCATCTCTAATGACCGTACTATTTATTATATTTCAGAAATAACATAGATCTCAAAAATTTCTTTATTCGCTAATAATTAGTTTAAACATAGCTATTAAATAATCCAAGCTTCAATAGCTTGAATTATATAATTGATAAATTATAACAAAATTATGCACAGGCCTGAGACTTGAACCAGAGCTCCTTCGCTTCGAAGCGCTTCACTACGCCATTCCACCAAGGTACTTGCTGTTAATGACTCATTTGAATTTAAGCATCCGTTACTTGTTGCTTATACTCGGTATAATGTTGACTCAACAAAAAGAAAACGAGTATATAGTGGATATAGTGTTATCTGTATTTACCTGTATTTGCCTGTTACGACGGTATTATGCGGCTGATAGTCGGACAATCAGTTCCATTCGGAACATGATTTGTACTGCAATTAGTCTGCGTTTTATTTATCTATTATGTTTCATTATTTCACAATTTTTTGGATAAAAATTGTCTGAAGTACTGAAACATGCACTGGGTTGCGGGTGCACGTAATGGTACGGTTGGCAACCCTACATTAATAAGGGGAATTAAACATGTGTTTTAAGTGTGACGTTCGACGTCTAGATGAAAGCTGAATGGCTCAATACCTTTGTTTTTTTTTTTGTAAATTCAAAGCGTTATGTTTCTGTTATATCTATATTTTTTGTTGAATATGATCTATTTAATGTTATTTGACGTGTGTAAGTGCTAATTTTTAATTTGTCCATATACTGAATAAATGCTTTGACTTTGACTTTGACTTTGATTTGATGTTAACCAAATGTATCTAACGCTACGTTTCACCTTTTTATTCGTCTGTGGTCTGGGTAAGCATGGGCTAAGACTAATCTATGCCGTACTTATAACGTGTTATTGTTTGCATTGGAACAATCGAAAGAAATATTGTGCCAGGCTGCTATGAATATTGAGGTGCTACTGGACTTATGTCCCTCGACAGTACATTGTATTTTGCCGATCTAGCACTATGCAATATATGACGCAAGTTCCCTAGTCGTCACTATGCACGCTTCTAATGCCCGTTTGCACTAAACTTAGGAATCGCCTAAGATTTAAAAATATCTCAGTTAGAGCAAAATCGGGAATCAAAATCTCAAAATATATCTTGCAGATAGGCTAATGATCCTATATTTATCTATATTTAGAGTTTTTGGTACCTAGCCGGATTTGTTTATTTTGTGATATTTGGACAAGCTAAGGCGATTCTTAAGTTTAGTGCATCATCATCATCATCATCATCAGCCTGTATCAGTCCACTGCTGGACGTAGGCCTCTCCCAAGATGCGCCACTGAGCCCGATCTTCGGCTCTTCTCTTCCAGTCACTGCCCACCGCTAGTTTAGTGCAAACGGGCACAATAGGTTTTATTTGTTATAAGAAATTTAGTAAAAGGGAGATAATATACCGAGTGATTATTTAAATATGTGAGTTTCATTAATATTGCAAAAGTGCAATAATTAAGATAGTTGATAAAAACTAAAACAACCGACTTCTACGCCGCGCGAGTCAGTTTCAGTCGCAAGTTTGGGACATTTATCGTCATATCTCTTAAGATAGTTATGAAATATAAATAAAAAAAAAATAACAGTATTATTTATTCCACACACTTTTTCTTTAAAAAAATAAATTATTTACGGTTAAACCTAATTCTACTCCGTCTACACTCACTCAAGACTAATAATTATACTCACATAACATTGTTCACACTCGTGCAACTCTCTCCACTCTGATACTACACGTCTTACACACATTTTAAGCTCACCCTAGTAACCCGAACCACGCTCATACTACACATTATAATGTATATAACTATTACCTTCTAAGAAATTATTAATAATGTGCCTACATTAGATGGATCAAATTAGGAAGAGACTGAATCTCACGACACAGGGATTTCCTAGTGTGAGACTCAGATCTCAAATATGCTATATTTGATAATAAACTATTTGGAAACTCTGTTTTTATATATGAGCAAATGAGCAAGTTCGCAAATAAATAAATTTAATTTAATTAAAATTAAATTAATATGGATAAAAATTTAACGGAACCATTTTGAAGATAAACCCTACCTGTGAAAAAAGGAATCATCTAAATCGGTTCACAATTGGCGGAGAAATCGCGTAACATACATACAAAAAAAACATTCAGACGAATTGAGAGCCTCCTCCTTTTTGGAAGTCGGTTGATAAAAAACAGTTGAATTGAAAACTACCTCATTTTTAAAGTCGGTAAAAAGGTAGCTGGCTCGCGTGCATTAGAAGAGGCCTATTTCCAGCACAGTGGATGATTCAACGTAACATCACACTGTTAATGGCGATAGAAACAGAATATAACGGAATTCGAGTTGCTGTACAATGTGGATTAGATGAGGGCCCAGTGATGGAGTAACAGAATGGTCGGCTTTAAAGCCAGAGGTACCGAGTTCAATCCCCGCCGTGCAACAATTGATTTTTCTATCGAAAAAATATGATGTGCGTTTTTAACAGTGGCCCTCCGGTGAAGGAAAAATATCGTTAAGAAACCCCCAAACCCCGCATGGTGGTAGGACGCTATCTAGTATCTGCCTGGCCAGCTACCACAAATCTGTCGCCAAACATCTAATGTGCTCCGGCAGCTATCCTAAAGAGCCAGTTCCCATTCTAGGCCTAGCGTGCTACCATCATCATCACATCATCATAGTAATAAGAAAAGTGTTAATGAACACATTCTTAGTTGAGTTTGCGTATATAGTTCAGGGTAAAGTAAAATTGCTTATTAGCTGAAAAGGCTAGATTGTAGTGGCATCAGACTATCATAAAAAAGGCAGTCGTGCCAAACACCACAGTGAACGCAAGTTCAGTAATACTAAATTCTTGAGTAATAAGTTTCCGAGCTCAGTCCGGCATAGTCAATACGGCATGATTACTACGTAAGCAACGCTGCGAAGTAATACCGCACGGACGCGTCCGTCCCTGCTGCCGCTTGGTAGCAAACTGAGCGCGGAAGCGTATTACTTAAGCATTTAGTATTACTGAACTTGCGTTCACTCGGGTGTTTGGCACGACTCCGTCTGCCTTTTTTATGATATTTTGAGGTAGTGGCAAAAGGAACATAATATACTTACAAGTAATAAGCAATATAACCAAAAAAAAGTTATCATCATCTTAATTAGCCGGTGTCAGTCCGCTGCTGGACAAAGGCCTCTCCCAAATACGCCAATGAGCCCGATCTTTGGCTCTTCTTTCCCAGTAACTGCCCACCGCTTTGCGTATATCGTCGCTTCATTAGCCCCCTTAGACGAAATCCAATAATTGTTTCTATTGACGCTAACGCAAGCTCAAAATGTATGGGAATGACATTTATTTTTCCGCAACAAAGTTGTCATTCAAATAGTAGCGTCAGTGTGAATGAAAACAGAAATTGTATTTCGTCTAGGGGACACAGGACGTCCTACGCTTCGTTTGCAGATTCGCGGACTCCACTCTAGGACCAGTCTACCCCAACGGTTATCGGTCCTGCGGCGGATATGTCAAGCTCACTGCCACTTCAGTTTGCTTATCCGTTTTTCTTAGTCTGATAAAATATATAAATTTGCTTACTCAGAGACAACAAGTTCGGTTTTTCTAGCCAGTATACTTAGAGAATGGTCGTCCTAAAAAAAATGTTTTTATGAATGCTTACGGTGGTACTCTTTACGGCGTTGGTATGATAATACCATTACATATACAGGATTTGTAGTGGTAGGACTTCTGTTAGTCCACCTGGGGCGGTACCACCACTTTACCAATTAGTTCAGCCGTGAAATAGGAATGTTTTTCTGTTCGAATGGCAGTGTTCAGTGAAATTACAGGGCATGTGAGACTTAACATCATTATGTCTAGAGGTAATAGGCGCAGTGCAGTGACATACTTTGCATGCCGCTGTATCTGTAAAAGGTTACCTTGTATAGGCCTGTAATAGGCTTGTCTTGTTACTTTACAAGATAAAAATATATGGAATAATTTAAAAACTAAAAGAACCGACTTCAAACGTCGCGCTAGTCAAAGTAGCCAGTAGACTTAGTAACTATTATATAATCTGTGCCAGTAGTTAGTATGTCGTACTGGTATGTAAATATATCGAAATACAAATGTTGATGTTTTAAAAACGGCTCGACCGATTTCGTCAAAATTTAAATGGTCTTCAGGTCTATTTAATTTATTAGAACCTGGGAACCCTTTGAAACAAAAAAATAATTTTCCAAATCGGTTCAGGCATCTTCGACTAATCGGTGAACATACATAAAAAAAATCTGATGCATTGAGAACCTCCTCCTTTTTTGTGAAGTCGGTAAAAAAAGTTTTTTTTTCAATTTCTGACTTTTCTACCACCCTTAAAAAATGAATAAAAAAACCGTAGGTTTAACGTAAATCTTATTTTACAATTAACCCTTAGTAAGCGTGCTACATCTATAAAGGACCACATCATCATTTAACATCAGGTGAGATGGTGGTCAAAGCATAAATAATATAAAATCGTTAAAAAACTAAAAATAACCGACTTCAATGCCGCGCCGTTAATTTTCAGTACCAATTTTGGGGTATTTATCTCCATATCTCTGGAGATACTTATCGGACTTTGATAAAATTACCATGGTACCACACATGGGATATCTTCTTTCCAACAAAATAAGAATAATCAAAATCGGTTCATAAACAACGAAGTTATCCGCGAACAAACATAAAAATATATAAATACGGTGGAATTGAGAAACCTCCTCCTTTTTTGAAGTCGGTTAAAAACCCATTGAGAATCTTTTTTTTTGAAAATTGTTTGAAAATAACGAACCTTTTGCGACAAAATTTCACAAAGTCCACCTAAAAAGGCGGGAGCGACTCGCTTTCTGTCTTTCTCCATATCATTATTGACTCTTTCTAGGATTGGAGGGAGAGTAAACGCCGGCGCCTGTGTCGTTTCTTCTTGAAAAACAGTCTCTGTTTCGAGCGTTGTGTCTGAAAATATTTGAAAGAATTTAGTAGGTATTGCTACCATCAGGAAAATCTTAAAATGCCAATTCGGCATTATGTTTTCCAACCGACTTCGTAAAAAGGAGGAGGTTCTCGATTCGTGTGTAGGTTTTTTAACCGACTTCACAAAAAAGAAGGAGGTTATCAATTCGCCTTTTTTTGTGTATGTTACCCGATTACTCCGTCAATTGTAAACTGACTTTTTACAGGTAGGGTTCAACTTTAAGTTGGTCCCATTGAAATTTTATCAAGATCTGATAAGTATCTTTAGAGATACGGCGACAAATGTCTCAGACTTGCTACTGAAACTGAATAGCGCGGCGTGGAAGTCGGTTGTTTTACTTTTCAAACTATCTTAATTATAGTTTTTATAGCACAGTGAGACCTAAGCCCGCACTTTACGCACGTTTTTCCGTGACTTAATAGTTTAAGTGCACGACGTTTAGCACCCTCGCTGCGCTCCGGTGCCAACTTCACGCCGTGCAATAATCTTCTGTTTTATGGAAAAGCTCAGCAAGCGTAAAGTGCGGTTTTATGTCACACTGACAGCTATAAAATAATAAACGATATTCGGCATAGCACGGATACGGCGTAGCTTCACGCTGTGCAATAATAGACAACTTAAGTGACACGTATCGTAATATACTATTAAACTATCTTTAATATTACGTAATATCTTCTTGCTTAGTGTCATAGAAAAGATAATAAAACAACGTATACTACATTGAACAACGAACACGTCGATTCGTCCGACCAATCCGATCGCACACTAAGCAGACTTCGTGTTTGTTTATTAAACGAGAAGAATATTAGTGATCATTGTAATCGTAAATCGTAATTATTATGTAAAATGTGTAGATGGAATAATACTTTCGTGCAGTGCAATCTAATATTGTATAAATGTAGTGAAATGTGAGGTAATGAATTACCTACCTACTCGGTTGTGTGTTGGATATTTCTACGTCCTTCGCAATTTAGTTGAAGTGGTGTGTGATTGTAATGTTTCTGTAGATACGTAAAAAATGGTTTACGCAATAGCGACTAATATTTTTAGTGTTAAGCTTCTTGGGTAAGTGTAAAAAAATTATTCATACGGTCAGTACGTAGTACGTACAAAGTAACTATTATATAATCAATCAATCAATAAAAAAAAACTGTGATACGGTGATTACGGTGACAACCTTAGACTTCACGCACACAATCGCGCGTGTAGAAAAACGACATATGTGTGTAGTGTCTGTGTAATAGGTCGTTAAAACGCGGCTTTGTATGGCGATTTAGTCGAGTCACACCCCGGACACTCGCTAAATCTCCATACAAACTAGCGTTTTAACGACCGACACTGTGACACCGACACAGACACTACACACATGTCGTTTTTCTATACGTGCACTTGTGTGCGTGAAGTTTAAGGTTGTCGCCCGTAATCACCGTATCACAGATTATATAATAGTTACTTCGTACATACGTACTACATACTGACCATATGAATATTTTTTGTACACTTACCCAACAAGCTTTTAACACTAAAAATATTAGTCGCTATTTCGTAAACCATCGTCTACAGAAACATTAAATCACAACACTTCAACTCAATTTACGCACGAGTATATATCGTTGTTTCATTTATGAAAATGAATTCTAAAATACGAATATGTAGGTAGGTATATAAGTATTTATAATATACCTTAATAATAAGAACCTACGTAAATTTGAACCTCCGGTGTCTACTGGTCTTAACATAAATGTATGAAGTTGATGTTCTTCTCCTCGAGAGTAGTACCTATTGTTCTGTAGCCGTACGCGTGTAGCGTCCTTGCTCAGACTGGCGCCTCGACAAATCAGAATCGGTGGCGGGGTGAGGAACCCCGGATTGGTGGGGGGAACAGAGTGTCCGTTCTAATTGTAGTATTATTATGGTGGGTGGTAGGGTGTGCTAGTGTATACATCGTTTTCGTTCGTATTTCACTTTATTTGTAACTGTATTATTATTCGTATTATTTTTATTTGTTGTATTTGTATTATTTATATTGTATTGTATTATTATTGGCATCAGGCCTCAGTGGCATGACTTGGGAGAGGCCTATGTCCAGCAGTGGGCTGATACCGGCTGATTATGATGATGGTGTACCATTATTTGTAAAGCAACTGAATGACTTCAGATATACAAAGATACCGTCCTATACCTAGACACATTTTTGGATTAATAATTAAGATAGTTAAATACTTAAAAATCGTTGAAAAAACTAATAACCAAATAAACTGGCCAGGTGCAAGTCGGACTCGCACTCGTAGGGTTCCGTAACACAGTTAAGTATTCCATAACTATGATTTTTCGCAACTACAAAATTAACTTTGTTTTTCTTAGTGTTTGTATGAAAAACAAAGTTATATTTGCGGTCGCCATATCTCAAAAACTGCTGACTGTATCTCGTTCAAACCAATTTTTGTTGTTAGTTTTTATTGAGATACACAGCATATATTTTTTTTAGATTTTTCACTCCCATACTTTAAAAGTTAGAGGGGGGGACACACATTTTACCACTTTAGACGCGCCTATCTTTCAAATGATTGACTTTGAGAAAAAATGATTTTATAAACCTCAATGTCATTTTTGAAGACCTATCCATAAACACCCCACACGTATAGGTTTGAAGAAAAAAAAATTTTTTTGTTTCATTTCTAAGTGTGGGTTGCCCCCCCTTAAACTTTTATATTTTTTATTTTTGTATTAAAATCGAAAAGCGGTTTACAGAATACATCTACCTACCAAGTTTCAATTCTGTAGCATAATAAAATGGCTGTGACATACGGACGGACAGACAGACAGACAGACAGACATGACGAATCTATAAGGGTTCCGTTTTTGGCCATTCGGCTACGGAACCCTAAAAAATAACCAAAAAATATGACCACGTCTCCTATTTCAGGCACAAGCTCAAGTGGCTTCCTATACGTCTCCGCCTGAATACTCATATTCTCTCTCTTCTTTATAGCATTATTTTTAATCCTGCTTCCCCATCCTATCTCAAAGTTAACTTTGAGTATCTGTACTCTCAGCACTCCCTGACGTTGAGGTCAACTGAAAATCTTTCTCTGCAAATCCCCACACATTCGTCTACCTTCCTCGATAAATCCTTTACCGTACAGGCTGCACGCCTGTGGAACTGTATCCCAGTCGAAAAGAAAATCCCCATCATCCCATACATTCAAAGAAAGATTAAAGAAATCCTACTTATCCAATGATAACTGCTGATCCTGTTACTTTTTAGGGTTCCGTACCCAAAGGGTAAAACGGGACCCTATTACTAAGACTCCGCTGTCCGTCTGTCTGTCTGTCTGTCTGTCTGTCTGTCTGTCCGTCTGTCACCAGGCTATAGCTCATTAACCGTGATAGTTAGACAGTTGACATTTTCACAGATGGTGTATTTCTGTTGCCGCTAGAACAACAAATACTAATAAGTTATTTTTCAAAAAAAAATAAAACCGACTTCATAACCACAAACAGGCACTCAAAAGCGAAAAATAAATTACTTAAAATTATTATAAGCGCTACCCACTTATCTATTTGAAGTCGGTGCCAATATCTCATAAACTGCTGACTGTATCTCGTTCAAACCAATTTTCGTTGAAAGTTTTTATTGAGATCTACAGCCTATATTTTTTTAGGCCTTTCACTCCTTTACTTTCAAAGTTAGAGGGTGGGGACGGGGGGGGGGGGGGATACTCATTTTTTGTGAAAATAAAATTTAAAGCCAGTTCCCATTCTAAGCCTAGCGTGCTTAACATCTTCGACTGCATCATCACTTACCAACAGGTGACTAAGTGGTGAAACGCTAGCCTATAAAAAAAAATGATTTTGCTAGTATAAATAAATGATCAAGTTTCAATGAGCCTAAATATGACTTCCATGCCCCGCGCGTCAGTTTCATTAGCAAGTTTGAGACGTTTATCATAATTATCTCTGGAGATACTTATCAAATCTCGATGAAATACCAACAGCACGGGTTATGATGACGTAAGTACTAAAATTCTTAAACAAGTATCCCTAATAATATCTCCGGTTTTAGCACATATTTTTAATCTATGTATCGAAACAGGCATATTCTCGACGAAACTAAAAACAACAATTATAAAACCATTATTTAAAAAGAATGACAAACAAAATATGACATGCTATAGACCTATTGCTCTTATACCTATATTTTCTAAACTACTTGAGAAGATAATATATCAAAGCCTTTACAACTTTTTTGAATCAAATAATGCCCTCGCTGACCAACAAATAGGATTTAGGAAAAATAGAACTATACTTTTGGCCATCTATAAATTTCTTAATTCAGTAATGACAAAATTGGATAATAAATATTTGACTACAGCATTATACATGGACTTGACAAAAGCCTTTGATTTCGTAGATCATAGTATATTGCTTAATAAGATGGAAATATATGGAGTTCGAGGCAATGCCCTTAAATTATTGAAATCATATCTCAGTGACCGTAGAACAACCTGTACAAGAATTACTAGAATATGTCCTAAAACCAAAAGGAAAACTACATATTCTTCTGGTTTTTGTAATGTAACACAAGGTGTGCCTCAGGGAAGTGTCCTTGGTCCCTTATTGTTTATTATTTACATAAATGACCTTCCAAAAGTGACTAATAACGATATGGTTTTATTTGCTGATGACAGCACAGTGATGTTCTTCAATAAGTGTAAATCTGACCTAGAAGCTGACATGAATAGTACATTAGACAAAATAATTGATTGGTTACGTTGTAAAAAATTGGTCATTAACCTAGACAAGACTAATTTTATGACATTCAGAAACAGAATAAGCTATCTATGTGGTATTGACATTCATTCTAATGGACAAAAAATTCATGAAGTCGAGAATTCAAAGTTTTTAGGTTTGTTTCTGGACTGTAATTTAAATTGGAGATGCCATATGGAAAGTGTACGCACAAAGTTGAGTCAATTTTCATACGCACTCTACATGCTCGGCAAAGTTGTGGACCAGCCTACTGTAATTACGGCCTATCGAGGACATGTAGAGTCAATATTAAGGTACGGTGTTATCTTTTGGGGTAATGCAGTGGAATGGGAATCTGTATTTATAGCTCAAAAGAGATGCGTGCGAGCAATTTGTAAGTTAAAGAAGATGGAAAGCTGTAAATCGTTTTTTATTACTCTAAGACTACTTACATTGCCGTGCTTATACATATACGAAGTTATAGTATTTGTCAGATGTCATAAAAATATGTTTGAGAATTTGAAAACTGAACGCAATTAGCATAAGATTTGTTGCCCATCTAATACTACTATGCAATTTAATAAAAGTATATTTTGCATGGCACCACTATTATATAATCATCTTCCAAAAGAAATGTTTCATTATCCTTTAACTGTTTTTAAATATAAATTGAAAGTACTTTTGCTAAACAAAGCGTATTACAGTGTCAAAGAATATTTGAATGATACATTTGATTAATATTATTTATAACATGATATTTTACCATTTTTAATCATTAACATTGTGTAATATTATTTAAATTGACAATTTCACCAAGCTAATTATATTATTCTGAATCGTTTGACATTGTTATGATGAACTGATATTATTGTAGGGAGATACTTCGTTCTTTCTCTGTTTTTTCCCTTGTAACTATAATAATGATCAAATTGGAACATACTTTCCTTTTTGTGTTGCATGCCAATAGGTTGAATGCAGATGTCCAATTTTATTTGACAACATCTTATGTATACCTGTATTCGCAATGAATAAATACATTGAAATTGAAATTACAATGGAATAATTGAAAATGTACCTTACCAATTAAAAAACAACGAATCATTCGAATCGGTTCACAATTAACGGAGTAATCGCGTAACATACATACAAAAAAAACATACAGACGTATTGAGAACCTCCTCCTTTTTTTGAAGGAGGTTTCGGTTGAAAAATGCCGTCCACAGATATAACAGTGTTTTCATTTCAATGTATTATATTACTAGCAGTGCCTTGCGGCTTCGCCCGCGTTAAAAACTTCTTTCAATTATCAACCGACTTCCATTAAGGAGGAGGTTCTCTATTCGTCTGTATGTTTTCTCTTGTATGTATATTACGCGATTACGCCGTCAATTGTGAACCGATTCGAATGATTATTTTTGTAATTGGCAGGGTACCTTTCCATGGTAGTACCATTGTAATTTCATCGAGACTTGATAATAATCTCCAGAGATTAGAAATTATTATACCTGATACTGAGGTCTATAATCCCTATTAGGTGTATTCAAATCAAGGTCCTGAGTCAACACGATAAAAAGATATAGGCAAATTTAGATTATCGCGAAAATTTGTAAGTACCAAAATTTACCTTAATTTTCAACTTTTTTTATTTTACGGGATTTTTCCTTTACTTGTACTGTTGTGGTCAAAAGCAAGGCAAGCACAAATAAAGGAAAAAATCCAAAAAATAAAAAAGGTGAAAATTAAAAGGAATCCCTATACATACATCGTTTCGCCAATTAAGATAGGCCTCTGAGTTATATGAGCGCTCATACAATTTAGAGGTCTAGCTTAATTAGTATCTACTAACATTGGTACGGAAGCTTCGGTGGGCGAGTCCGACTCGACTTAGCCGGTTTTATTTTTACAGTTGTATATCTTAAGTATAGTACTACTAGCAGTGCCCCGCGGCTTCGCCCGCGTTAGTAACTTCATTCATTTATATAATTTTTTTTCGTAAAAACACATGAAAAACTGAATTAGAATTATCGGTCTACCCGTTTTCAAATTATAGCGTAGCCAAAGGACATACGGACTCATTTTTTTCATTCGGTTGGTAACCCTGAACCAACCAGTTGCCTATCTAAACTACGTTAGTGAAATAATCAAATAGAATTGGATATACGCACTTTTTGGACTTTGAAGCACTGAATATAGGAATATAACCTAAGATTGCTGCAAGGAACTCCTATCACACCGGTGAGCTGCATTTTTTTCTGAATATATATTCGAAACCGGCATCTGACAAGTACATCGGTTCATTCACAGTTTGAAATTCACGCACACAGACACAACTTACCACTGAAAATATAATCACGATTCGATATTGCATGCGTGAGCGCAAGCAACCGCTGTATTACCAATACTTCCTTACACTGACAGCTCCTGTCATTGTCAATAGTGACAACCACACTGGCACTTGTGACTCCGCTGACAGATCGTCAGTGTTGCCAACAAAAGAAAATTTAGAATCGCATAGACTACACAAACACGAAACTCTCTTTGGATACACCAGGTGGCGCTATCAGGCGGGCCTAATTTAATAACCGCGAAAATGAACTGTGAAGGTTGTAAGTGTGGTATTATGTCCGAGAACCATTTGAAGTGTCACATGTGCTACGGTACATATCACTTTGAGTGTCTAAATATAAGAGAGGATCAATTTGCAACACTTACCTTAAAGTTTCGAGTGACATGGACTTGCCCTGAATGTGTTAATGTAACACAACGCAAAGGCTCAAACCTTAATACGCCTGTACGGAAAAACCTAGTCCCTTGTGTGGAGGATTCAATGGATATGTCATGCGACATTTTAGACAAGAGTGAGTCCCCGACTTTACCAGCGCCATCAGTAGGAATCCCAGCGAATAAGTTCACTGAACTACTTGACACAATTAATATGTGGCGAAGTGACATGAATGCCAATATGCTGAATATAAGGGATGATATTTAAAGTACCCTATCAAACATACAGGCCGAGATGAAAATTGTGCGAGCAGAGCAGGCAAGCCTGAAACAGAGCGTTGTTGATATACAGTCGGAAATTAAGACACTACAAACCTCAGCGCAGTTTCAAGCGGATGAAAACAGCGCTTTAAAGACCCGGTTAGATGAGCTCGCTCATGCAGCATCCCTACAGACTGCCTCTTCATACTCCAATCTAGAGCTTAAAATTGATGCTTTAAAACAACAGGCAAGGCAATTTAATATAGAGATTTGCAATGTCCCAGAACGACACAACGAAAACCTTATCAACTTTGTCGAATCCATCGGATCAGCTATTCGCTGTCAATTGTCTCAAAGGGACATAGTAGCGGTCCACCGAGTACCACCAGCTCAGCAGGGTGGCGACAGACCCTAAAACATTATTGTAAAGCTCTCTACTCGCACCCAAAGAAACAACTTATTGGCGGCGTACCGCAAGGTCAAGTCACTGAATTCTGACCAAATTGGTGTCTCCGGGAATAATACACATACAATATACTTAAATGAACATCTCACATTAAAGAAAAAGCATTTATTTAGGAGAACCCGCGAAGTTATACAGGAGCTGCAATTTAAGTACGTATGGATCAAAAACGCCACAATCCTTGTACGGGAACGAGAAGATAGTCCCGCAATCGTCATACGGACCGAATCTGACCTTACGAAGCTTAGAAAACCACGTACTAATAACCTGCAAAACTAAGCTTGGACTGCTTTTTAATTTTTGTATATTGTTCAACTCATATAAAATACGATGGTTTATTATTTTGTATCCTTTCTGTGAATTGCCTTTTGCTATTGTAGGGTCTACCATTCGCATCCTATCCATCTTGGTGACTCGTATGGTGCATCGTGACACGGACAACAAACCAACATATTATATACACTTTTTAATATATATCATTTTACCTACATACTATCCTCTTATGGCTCAATTAAATACCCTCAATGACAGATATAAAAACATATTCTACAATCTTCATAATAGTATTTTTATGTTAAGCAATATGCAGTATTTGCATAATATTATAATCAATATAATACCGCAACTATTAGATGGATTTATTGTTTTTCTATCTCGTAATGGATAAAACCTATCTTACAAATCACTTAACCGTCTATTACCAAAATTGTAGAGGGATACGTACTAAATTGCACACCTTATATATGAGCATCCTTTCTAATTCATACGACATCATTGTTCTCACGGAAACATGGCTGGTGCCTGACATCGAAAATAATGAATTTATTGACAAACGTTACATTGTTTATCGATGTGACTGTGATCGCAGTGCTGCGAACAAAAAAGACGGTGGAGGTGTTTTAGTCGCCGTGCTACGCGGCTTGAAATCGACGTTGTCTAACACTTCTAACTTAGCGTGTCCACAATTACCAAAGTACATTGATCATATACTCATTGATATACCCGTCATAAATGACAACTCTAAGATACACGTACTAAGCGCAGCCTACATCCCACCTCGAACACCACCCGATGTGTATGAAAGCTACCAGGATCTATTACAGGATTATATTATTAACTCCAATTCTGAAAACTTTTATATATTAGGCGACTACAACATCCCTGACATGGACTGGATCACCGCACCGCCTACATTAACTATAGATACTAGTACCAATACTCCTTGCCTCGTAAATGGTGCAGGTTCATCCTCATTATCGTCCTTATTACTTAATTTCATTTCAACCTTAAATGCATCACAATATAATCATATTCCAAATAGTAACGGAAAAATATTAGATCTATTTATTTCCAACACACCTGTCTCTATCTACGCTACCACAGACCCGCTTTTTGTATCTGATCCTCACCATCCACCGTTCGTTGCTCTCGTTAAATCACAGCATCAATATCAACCTATGAAGCGACAAACCATTACCAAATACATTTTTTACAAAGCTGACTTTGACCAAATTAACATTAAAATTAAAGACACTGAATGGGATGCAAACTTGCAAAATCTGCCATCGGAAATGGCGATCGATAAATTTTACAATATCGTTGATAACATTGTAAAACAACATGCGCCATTAGCTAAGTCTAGGGTTACTGGTTTCCCTAGGGGTACTGGTTCTCTAGATCCCTAATCAGGTGTTTTAGGAGTAAGCATAAAACGTGGGTAAATTGCAAAAAATATAAAAACAAAACAAACTATGACAAATTCGCTTTACTTAGAACCCAGTTTAAAAAGTTATGTGACGAATGTTACTCAAAGTATATAACTACTGTCGAGGACAGCATATCTCAGAACGTTTAACATTTTTGGACTTATATATCGAACCGCAAATCGAATTCAGTAATCCCCTCAACAATGTTATATCAAAATATAGATTCGAACGATCCTATCCAAATTTGTAATATGTTTTCAGACTTTTTCCAGTCCGTCTTTGAACTAAACTATCTTAATATTTCAGAACGGCAACCACCACTCAGTACAAACGATATTTTAATTTCCGATATTTATAGAATAGAAGAATAGAATAGAAAAATTATTTATTGTACACCAACTTAAAATGAAACAAACCGAAATTAAGCTACTTAAGTTACTAGAGGCAATACAATGGCCGGTCTTATCGCTTGAAGCGATCTCTGCCAGACAACCTTTGGATGGACAGAATTTTTAAAAGAAGTTGACGGTGGTACAATGCGTAACATGGTACTAAAGTGCAAAAATATAATCAAAATAAAAAAAAAAAAAAATATGTTAGTGAAAACCAATTATTGAAAGAAATCCAACTATTAGATATTTCTAAAGGTCCTGGACCTGATGGCTTTCCGCCGTTATTTTTTAAACAGACAGCCAAAACAATTCGCCTACCGTTACATATAATTTATAACAAATGTTTGTCTGAAGGTGTATTCCCCGAAGTATGGAAGCGTGCCAACATTACCCCAGTACATAAAAACGGATCCAAACATGATTTTGAACAATATCGCCCTATTTCAATATTGTCAACCTTGTCGAAACTCTTTGGAAGGCTTATTCACAACCAAGTTTACCCAATACTACATAACACCATCATACAAGAACAACATGGCTTTGTTAAACGTAGATCCACAACAACAAATCTACTTACATTCACTAATTATTTATTTCTAAGCATTGATGAGGGTACACAGGTGGATGCTGTTTATACAGACTTCAAAAAAGCTTTCGACAAGGTTGATCACGAAATTTTACTCAACAAGATAGCTTACAACGGGATACGTGGGAATTTGCTACGGTGGTTCACATCGTATATATACAATAGCACTCAAACGGTCGTAATTAATGGTTATCAGTCAAACTGCATACGAGTAACATCTGGTGTGCCTCAGGGCTCTATACTTGGACCATTGTTATTCATACTTTACATAAATTACATCAAAAACTGTTTCAAAAATACACAATTTCTTTTATATTGTGCAGCTGGATTCCAGGCTGTGCTTAAACGAACATGTTGATAAAATAGTTAATAAATCATTCAAAATGTATGGGTTCGTAATGCGATCTACTTTTGACTTCAAGCAGCCATCCACATACCTATATCTTTACAAAACTCTTGTTCGCTCACAACTAGAATATGCTGTAGCTGTATGGAACCCCTTTTACAATAAATATAACAATACAATTGAAAGAGTGCAACGTAAATTCTTACGTACAATGCAATATTAATGCCACAAAACCTCCTATCTGTCCTATACCCTGTTGCTTAACAAATATAAAATGCTGTCTCTTGAGTCAAGATATATCTAGAAACTATAAACCTATACAAAATTGTAAATAACTACTTCGACTGTATAAATCTTGTTAGAAGCCTGTGTTATGTTGTGCCAAGAGACTCTCAGAGGCGTGAAGCACGCTCATATCGCCTGTTTGCGCGAGACACTTGTCGTACCAATAGTGGACAACGTGACCCTACTCGCCGAATGGTAGAATCTTACAATGACAATTTTATTGATATAGACATATTCTCGTGTAATTTAAGTCAATTCAAAGTAGCAGTTTTGCAAAGATTGTTGCAATAATACCTTGTTATTTTGTCATTTAGTTAAATATTATGTTCCTTTTCATTTATTCATATGTATTATGTATGTTACAAAGAAATTAGTTATACATAGTTCAAATTTAATGTTATTTTAATCGTCAATTGTAATAAATTATCATCTGATTGAGTAAGGGTTACCTTAACCGATCCACTTTTTTAACTTTGAATATAAGCTGTGAATAGCGTTGTGGGCTGCAATATTACTAAAATTGTATAAATTGTATCATATTGTTTAATATTTATAATGTAGCTGTTTGCTTTTCCTAATAAAGAAAATAAAATAAAATTTTAATAAAACACAAAAATCATATTGATTTTCAGACTTTGTTTTGTTTGTTTGTATCCCATTTTTCACCCCGTTTGAAACACATATTTACTTACTTATTTACAGAAGTACTTGTGTGAAGTTTCCAATAAAATAGACTATCTTATGTTGTTTCTATATAGAAACTTTGAACTCCCGTTTCATCCCTTTAACGGGTGAATTTTGGAAAATCCTTTCTTAGCGGATTCCTACGTCACAACTCATAACAACTATCTGCATACCAAATTTCGCCAAATCCGTTAAGTGGTTTGAGCTGTGCGTTGATAGATCAGTCAGTCGGTAACGTTTGCCATTTATATATAAAGATTTCACTATTTACGTAAAACTGTATTTTCCTACATAGTGAATGGAACCAGGAAATATATGTTTTCTATTCTTACAAATTTCATTTTGCACACGAATGTTGAGCGAATCAAACCAAGTTTGTAATAAAATTTACCATAGAAACTTTATCACCCTGTTTAAACATTTTAGAAGATGATTTTTGAAAATTAAAGTACCTTATTATGTTTTATTTCAGGACTATTATCTACATTTCCAATATCATCAAAATCGATTTAGTAGTTATGCAGATACGTGGAAACAAACATTAATTAATGTTTGTTTCTTTAATTGCTTTAATTGCCTTATCTTGAAAATAAATACTGAAACTTGCGTATTTACCGTCCTCCCAGTCAACAAAACACTGCAAATTTCTTAACTTCGCTCGATCTGCTATTGCATAAGCTCAGTAATTTCAGAAACATTATTCTACGTGGAGACATTAATATCGATATAACCCCAAATACCAGTGATAAACGCTCTTACGACTACTTAAATATACTTGCAAGCCACTGTATGCTCCCGGGACATACAACGCCTACTCACGGACGGACTTGCCTAGACCATATAATAGTAAAAACTAAACTTAGCGCTACCTGCCTTATCTTGGAAACATCGATCACCGACCACGAGTACGTAGCTATTAGTCTCGGGAAATACCCGCGACCGGATTACACGACTAATACAAACCTGT
Source organism: Cabera pusaria (assembly GCA_954871355.1). Taxonomy (NCBI): domain Eukaryota; kingdom Metazoa; phylum Arthropoda; class Insecta; order Lepidoptera; family Geometridae; genus Cabera; species Cabera pusaria. The sequence goes on along the minus strand of OX940912.1, from coordinate 1,809,447 downwards.
GTATCGACTTTGACAAACTCGATATATCAATACAAAATATAGATTTTTCGTCTATTATATATTGTACTGATGTTAACCAAGCCACTGATTTGTTAATTAAATGTCTTAATACCGCTATAAAAACCAGCACAAAACAAGCATATACGCCAAGACGACATAGAATCAGTAAACCATGGATCACTAAGGGTGTTATTAGTTGTCTAAGACACAGAGACAGACTGTATAAAACATTTAAGAAAGATCCCAATAACGAAGTGATCAAAATAACATATAAACAATTCAGGAACTTTTGTAAATCTCTAGTTCAAAAGGCCAAACGAAAGTATGAGAGAGAGGAGATTGAAAACGCAAGAGGTAATAAGAAGAAGCTTTGGGAAGCGATAAAAAAATATGAGGGTCAAATAAAGTAGTGGACCACTCGTCTTGCCTATTAGGTGATAAAGATCCCCAGCAGTGCATTAACGACGTTAATATTTTCTTCGCGAACGTGGGCCGAAAACTTGCTGAACAGATTTTGATAGCCCCCAGCTGCTCTCAACTGAACACAGATAGTTTTATTGATACCCCCTCAAACTCTCTTGTTCTCTTTCCTACCGATGAAACGGAAGTCTTCCACTTAATAAAATCGTTGAAAGACAACAACACAGCGGGTATCGACTTCATCTCAGGCAAAATTATAAAGAGATACATACCTCATCTGGTCTCCCCTATCACACACATATGTAATCTGGCTTTATCTACGGGTGTATACCCGAACTCTTTTAAAATCGCCCTTATCAAACCCATCCACAGAAGTGGAAACAAAGATTGCGTCAATAACTTTCGCCCTATCTCTATACTGCCAACGCTTTCCAAGATCCTGGAACGCATCATGAATTGCCGCCTCATAAACTACCTGGAAACAAATCACCTACTCTCACCATCACAGTACGGGTTCCGTCGAGGGAGGTCCACGGCCGATGCCGTCCACGACCTCGTACACTCGATAGTGACCAGCTTGGATGGGAGAAGGAAATGTCTGACCGTGTTCCTTGATCTTGCGAAGGCCTTCGACACCGTCTCCATCCCGCTCCTGCTGATCAAGCTGGAACGTCTCGGCGTTAGAGATCTGCCCCTAAAACTTTTTACAGATTACCTTTGCCATAGGAAACAAAGAGTTAGGATAGATAATTGGGTAAGTGACGAGCTGACTGTTGAGTATGGGATTCCTCAAGGTAGCAGTGCCTGTCCGACCTTGTTTTTAACTTACATTAACGACCTTTGCCAGCTTCAACTCAATGGTGGTAAAATCCTGACCTTCGCCGACGACACCGCTCTCTTTTTTACTGGAGATACCTGGGAGGAAGTATTCAGTATCGCACAATACGGGTTCAATAAAGTAAATCACTGGTTGCAATGTAACTTATTAACACTAAACGTAGCTAAATCGTAATATATTGCATTTGGTATCAAATCTAATTTGCTACCTCCTCCATCGTATACTATCATTGCTCTTACATGTGACCTCAACAGCAGCTGCGCATGTTCAAAACTCGAACGCACTGATAGTATAAAATATCTTGGTGTAACAATAGATCAATCCCTCAACTTTAAGCCCCACATAACTATCTTAGTAACGAGACTACGCAAACTTATTTATATATTCAGCCAGTTACGTCACGTCGCACACCGAGATATTATAAAAAATGTTTATTTCGCGTTAGCCATCTCTCCTAGAATATTGTGTCTCATCGTGGGGGGGCGCAGGTAAGACACATCTAATTGAGGTGGAACGCGCACAGCGGGCAATTCTAAAAGTGTGTGCAGGCCTCCCTTTTCGTTATCCTACTCAAGATTTGTACAAGTTGTGGGAAGTACTATCAGTAAGACAGCTGTTCGTTCTTACCATCATTCAAAAACAACACTCAAACCTGCAATACGAACCAACCTTAACACAAAACCGGAGACGAATAGGTACAGTATGCGAAACACACTCACTAAATACATCATTTTCAAACAAATTCTACATTTTCCTCGGACCATACTTGTATAACAAACTTAACGCACTACTCTCAATCTACCCCCTTAACTCGTACCAATGCAAGCAAACAGTCACTAGGTACCTAAAAACACTCGGATACCAAGACACAGAAAATTTGCTCACCCACTAGTATAATCACCTCACACTATCATTACCTTTACATACCCTTAACTAAACTTACTCTTGCCATGTCATCGTTGTTAAATAAATTCAAACTTCCATTTTCTGACTACTAAAATCATCCTATACTGTTCTCACATCCATCACAACACAACACAACCATTACACGTTATACAGTCCGTCACATGAAATTCACAGACATTACAACACTTTTATCTCACACTACATTGACCACTTATTTACAATCTAACTCTCACACACGTACATTCACTTAAACCTACCTACCTACGTAACACACTGCACTTATTTAGTTATTATAGATATAAGTTATAAAGGAATTCATTGCTTTCACCATTCTGTTAATTATCTGGACTCGGTACGGACTTCGATGAAATAGTATTTATACCACGGGAGTGCACTGGTGACCTGCAATACAGGTTTTGCAAAACCTACAGCAGGCACCAGTCTCTCACAAAGTATAATTTATTTTACCTTCTAAGTTCTATACATATTGTACTTACCTTGTTATATTTACCTTAGTATACCTAATTTTACAACCTTGTGAGAGAAAATAAATGGATTTATTTATTTATTATAATGTAATTTCTATGATTTCTCCAGATAAAACTAAATATTAACTCCCCCTAGGGGTAGATTTGAAAGAAATAAAAAATACATGTGTCATTATTTGTTTTAGGTTTTATTTGTACCGAGTTTTGAGTGAACCGGACCAAGGAATAACATTTTTCATAGAAACTTGATCACCCTATGTACCCCTTCAGGGGTTGAATTTTGAAAATCAAATTAACCTATGTGTTATTTCGAAACTTACACTATCTACGTTTCAAATTTCATTGAAATCGGTTAATTAGTTATGGAGATACGTCGAAACAAACATGATTAGATTTTCTATGATTTTTCCACACGAAATTCATTTTACATACGTCCTAGGGGGTAGATTTGAAAAAATAAAAACACGTGTCTCATTATTTGTTTTAAGGTTTGTTTGTACCGAGTTTTGAGTGAATCGGACAAAGGAATACGTGAAAACAAATATTACTAATTTTTTTTTAATAATTTTTACAAAGAAAAATCATTTTTCAAGCCCCCTAAGGGTAGATTTGAAAAAATGAAATACATGTGTATCATTATTTGTTTTATAGATTATACGTACCGAGTTTTGAGTGAATCGGACCAAGGAATACGTGGAAACAAACATTACTGAATTTTCTATGACTTTTCCAAAAAAAAATATTTTACACCCTTCTTAGGGGTAGATTTGAAAATATAAAAAACAGGTGTCTCATTATTTGTTTTAAGGTTTGTTTGTACCTAGTTTTGGGTTAATCGGACAAAGGAATATGTGAAAACAAATATTACTAATTTTTTTATAATTTTTACAAGGAAAATTTATTTTTCAAGCCCCGTAAGGGTAATTTAAAAAAAATTAAATACACGTGTATCATTATTTGTTTTAAGGTTTATTTGTACCGAGTTTTGAGTAAATCGGCCAGAGGAATAAAATGTTCCATAGAAACTTTATCACGCTATTTAACCCCTTTAGGGGATGATTTTCAAAAATAAGATTAGCCTATGTCTTAAGTTAGAACTTACACTATCTACATTTTAAATTTCATTAAAATTGGTTTAGTGGTTATTGAGATACGTGGTAACAAACATTCACACACACACACACTTACTTTCGCATTTATAATATTAGTAGGAAGGATTAAATAGCAATTGAAAGAAAAGAGGCCGCTCAAAAAAAAATTAAGCAAATTTCTCAAAAAATTTACCCAAACCCCTTTCATGTCATAGGTAACAACCCTTTCTAACACTCACTTGGTGTAGTTAACCCGAAGTAAGCCTGCAATATCGAGGGTGTAGTCGAGGTGTTAAAGTCCCGTAATTTTTCAAGTTCTGGAGAAATTCCACTCGGCAATACGGGTAATGTCACGTCATGCCAATTAGGTTCCAGCTGTTATGATTAAATTGAAACTTATCAAATTTATGTAATATCATTATAGAATATTATGTTTCTTTGAAGTGTAACACACTTTATATTTTTGTAAATTGTTAAACACAATGCAAAATTTCATCGTACCGACGGGACTTGAACCCGCAACCTCCTGGATAACATGTCCAGATGCTCTGCCAATTAAGCCACAGTTCGATATATCGATACGACGAAATTAGTGGATTACATTTTTAACCCAATTATGCATTGGTGGCGCCATCTATGACTACTTATTTCGATAGTTAATCAATCATTAAGTTAATTACGTCGCCTCACATTTTTTCGTCCACTATAGGTGCGTACGGAACATAACATGTTAAGCAATATTGTTATATAACACGTCTCAGATAATGTGGATACATAATGTTATAGAACACGATTAATAACATGTTAACAACAATGTTTTATTAATCACGTAAACTCACTTGCTCTGAAGAATGGTATATTTTTGGTAATGGTAGGTACATTATTATTTTCAATTCAAGTCAAGTCAAGGCATTTATTCAGTATATGGGCAAATTAAAAATTTGCACTTACACACGTCAAATAACATTAAATAGATAATATTCAACAAAAATATTATAGATATAACAAAAACATAACTTATTGCTTAGATTTTACAAAAAACAAAACAATGGTATTGAGCCATTCAGCTTTCATCTAGACGTCGAACGTCACACTTAAAACACATGTTTAATTCCCCTGATTAATGTAGGGTTGCCAGCCGTACTATTATGTGCACCCATTTTATGTTGAATAACAAGGTTACATAATGTAGACGTGGTATAAAACACAAGTTATATAACATGTTACATAGTCTGTACGCATCTTTAGACTCTTGTAGTCTTTAACTTTAAAATATTAACCGACATAATTTGATGAACAATTCGTAACACAGTCTAATTGATTTTAAATACAAAATATTCTAAGATCGTTTACAAAACTAAAAAAAACGACTTTAAATACCGCACTAGTTTTTTAGGGTTCCGTAACCAAAGGGTAAAACGGGACCCTATTACTAAGGCTCCGCTGTCCGTCTGTCTGTCTGTCTGTATGTGTGTCTGTCTGTCTGTCTGTCTGTCTGTCTGTCTGTCTGTCTGTCTGTCTGTCTGTCTATCCGTCAGTCACCAGGCTATAGCTCATTAACCGTGATAGTTAGACAGTTGAAATTTTCACAGATGGTGTATTTCTGTTGCCGCTAGAACAACAAATACTAAAAACAAAATAAAGTTAAAAATTAAAGGGGGTCCCCATACAAAAAACGTGTTTTTAAACGCCATCTATCTAATTAGTTTCGGTAAAATGACATAGATGGCGCTAGTAAACGAGCCCCGTCTTTCTAGATCGCGACCAAACCAAATATTCTTGGTAATATCAATTAATCAAATATATGAGGTTGAAACTCTGTTTCGTATTGTACGGAACCCTCCCTAAGTGTGTGATAAGAGACGCGATGCTGACTCGCACTTGGCCAGTTTTATTTTTATATTTTATAGGCTAGCGTTTGAGCACTATCTTACCTGTTGGTAAGTGATGATGCGGTCGAAGATGGTAAGCACGCTAGGCCTAGAATGGGAACTGGCTCTCAAGGATAGATGCCAAACGCCAAACATCTAACGTATTCCACGTTAGATGTTTGGCGACAGATTTTCTAACTTAGGTGATGGTAGCTGGCCAGGCGGACACTAGATATTGTCCTACCACCATGCGGGGGTTATTGGTTTCTTAACGATGTTTTTCCTTCACCGGAGGGTCAATGTGAAAAGCGCACATAATTTTTTATTACTTAGAAAAATTCACTGGTGCACGGTGGAGAATGAACTCGGTACCTCTCGCATCAAAGCCAACCCTTCTCTCACTTACACCACGGGGCCCTCAAAACGGACAAACATTTTAAGAACTTTTTGTCACTGCAGAGCTTCTTCTTCTTTTTTTTTTTTTTGTTTCTTTATGGCTCCACACGATTAGTGTATTTAGCCAGTGTCAAGTATTGAAATTTTTCAAGTTTTTATGAATTTTAGTCGTAGAGATGGGTCAAAGTCACATTTCAGGTCAGTTGTCAAGTAAAAGTCTAGTCTAAGTCATACCTTCAGTAAAGATGTGGTGTTTACTAAAGATTTTCAGTGGAATTTTGGTGAGAACGCAAATAGCATGTTTTTCAACATTGTGCTGTTTCCCTACACTCACACACATTCACCGGCACTTAATGGTTAATAATCCACATTTATTACATATTAACACGCGGAAGAACACAAGTTTTAGGAAAGAATACAATGAGATCACACACACTTTTCCACGTTCCCGCCAAAACTCTCCTTCTTCTTCTTCTTATGGCATTTAAACGCTGCTTGGCGTTTTTCTGCCAGTGTCAAAAGTATGGCCAGTGTACAGTCACAGACCTGCTACATATTTAAACTTGATCGCGTACACCGGCCCCCATGAGACCGACCTTGTACGAAGTTTGTCCCTTTCTTTTGTATGGACAACTTATATATATATACCATACATATTGTATAGAACATATATAGAACTAGCAGGTTGTTAGACAAGGACACACTCCCACCCTGGTGTCTCTCAATTGGACCGTTTTGTTCTACAAAGCAATTACAACCTTATTGTTAAAGTATACGGATTAAATTGAATTTGTCTAAACATCTGCAGTGCACCATCCATTTATGTTACGTCTATAGTGTACAGTATATTTACAAGAAAAAAAAACCGACAAAAGAAAAATTAATAAATTAAAACAATAAGTATAAGAGTTTTGGCGGAAAAGTGAAAAAGTGTGTGCTCTCATTGTTTTTTTTTTAAACTTGTGTTCTTCCGCGAAGTATTAGGTAATAAATGTGGATTATTAACCACTAGCTGTGCCCGCGACTTCGTCCGCGTGGAATAGTGTCTTTGGGTAGCATTTTTCAATATATAGGCTAATTATTTGACAAATAAGACACATGCATATCCCACCTACACTGCATTGTACTACGCCGCGCAAATCTCCTTCCCCTCTTCCTCCCTCTCCCTCCCTCTCACCCCTCCCCTCGCCTCTCCCTCTCTCTTCCCTCCACCCCCTTTCATCTCACTTACCTCTCCCCCTCCCCTTTCCCACCACTTCCCCTCCCCTCCCCTCTATCTTCCCCCACTTCCCCTTCCCCTCCCCCTCTCTCTCTTCCCCCCACTCCCCTTTCCTCACTTCCCTCTCCCCTCCCCTTTCCTCCCACTCTCCCCTCCCCCCTCCCCCTTCCCCTATCTCTAGACTATCTGTGTACCAAATTTCATTTAAATCCGTTCAGTAGAACATTCACATAAACCTTACATATTTCCATACAAACTTTCATCCCTTATTCCCTATTGTTATTTTTACACCCTTGAGGGTAAAACTTTTACAAACTCTGAATGTCATATTTATTTATATCGAATCAACAGCCTAAACAATAAGTTTCAAGCTTCTAGCTCTAAAAATGACGATACTTCCATACAACTTTTCATCCTCCCTTTCAACCCCTTACAACCCTCTTTTCGCATTTAAAAGTAGCCTTTGTCCGTTCTCAGGCTCTAGACTATCTGTGTACCTAATTTGATTTAAATCGGTTCAGTGGTTTTGGCGTGAAAGTGACACAGACAGACAGACAGACAGACAGAGTTACTTTCGCATTTATAATATTAGTTAGGAAGTTAGGATTAGGATCAAGTGTCGGTGAATGTGTGCGAGTGTAGGGAAACAGCACAATGTTGAAAAACATGCTATTTGCGTTTCACAAAAAATCCACTAAAAATCCTCAGTAAAGTCTACATCTTTACTGAGGGTATGACTTGGACTAGACTATGACTTCAACTTGACCTGAAATGTGACTTTGACCGATCTTTACAACTTAAATTCAATAAAACTAGAAGAATTTTTTAAACTTGACACTGGCTTAATACACTAATATTGTGGAGCCATAATGAAACTAAAAAAAAAACTTCTTATAGGCACATGACCTTATTATTATTTTCTTTGTTTTTGGCTTTTGCGATAATGCCACTACAATTTTGCCAACGTCAAGTTTAGTCGAGTGGAAAAGACCTTAGAACGCTTTTTATCTCTTACTAGCTGGCCCGGCGAACTTCGTACCACCTAACAGACAATTAATGTCGTGTTACCTTTTAGATGAACGTAAAAGATGAATATAATAATCAAGTACTTCAACTCCGTGTCAGCCAGACGATTAGGTATTTATGTCATTTTTGTTATGGATAAGTTATAGCATACATATATTTGGCACGCATATTTGACAATCAATTAATATGTCAAACAATTGTTATTACTGACAATATTTAACATTTTAAAAATCTACATGACTTGAATTCACAAAAACTTTTATACCTGACACTGGCTAAATACACTAATCGTGTGTAGCCATAATTATACAGAAAAAAAATGCGATAATGCGGTTTACCGTATCGACTGCATAAACAATTGAACATCAAATGATTGGCAGTTTATTAACCCAGTAACATTTTAGCAAAATAATTTGTCTAATATTTTTTTGGGGTCTATTATTCATTGTTTATAATACTTACTATCCTATTCCTGACAAAGACAATTCCATAAATACAAAAATCATAAAAATTGGTCCAGCCGTCCTTGAGTTATAAGTGTAGTAACTAACACGACTTTCTTTTATATATATATAGATATATAAATAAAAATTCACTGGGGTTACGTTATTTTATCACAGAGATACCGTGGCCACCTTCCAGCTTCATCACCAGTCGCTAAATATCATCTAGGTGTAAAGTTCACTTCAAGACGAATCAATCGAGCCCAAACTCGGTTGAGTTACGTTGATTTATCTCAGAGATGCCGTGGCCACCTTCCAGCTTCATCATCAGACCCTGGATATTATCTAGGTGTAAAGTTCTCTTCAAGACGAATCAATCGAGCCCAAACTCGGTTGAGTTACGTTGATTTATCTCAGAGATGCCGTGGCCACCTTCCAGCTTTATCATCAGACCCTGGATATTGTCTAGGTGTAAAGTCCTCTTCAAGACGAATCAATCGAGCCCAAACTCGGTTGGGTTATGTTGATTTATCACAGAGATGCCGTGGCCACCTCCAGCTTCATCATCAGACCCTGGATATCATCTAGGTGAAAAGATCTCTCCAAGACAAATCAATCGAGCCGAAACTCGGTAGGGTTATGTTGATTTATCACAGAGATGCCGTGGCCACCTTCCAGCTTCATCATCAGACCCTAGATATCATCTAGGTAAAAATTTCTCTTCAAGACGAATCAATCGAGCCCAAACTCGGTTGGGTTATGTTGATTTATCACAGAGATGCCGTGGCCGCCTTCCAGCTTCATCATCAGACCCTGGATATAATCTAGGCGTAAAGTTCTCTTCAAAACAAATCAATCGAGCCCTAACTCGGTGTGAATATGTTGTTTTATCACAGAGATGCCGTGGCCATCTCCCGTCTCCATCATCAGACCAGCTCCATGGTACCATATCATTGTATTGTCACCAAAGATACATAAGTACACCAAATGTGAGTCCAATCGGACATCGGGAAGTGGATCTAATTTAGCTTCCAAGATTCCACCCGAACATACATAGTGACATACATACATTGAAAGTTAAATAAAAGCTTGTAAAATGAATCCCAATTGCCTTTGGTCACGGCATCACGCGTGAACGGCTGGACCGAATTCGCTAATTCTTTTTTTTTGTATTTTTTATCGCCAGAGAAAAAATTAAATTAATAAATGTTGTTTTTAACGCAGGCGAAGCCGCGGGGCACCGCTAGTTCATTATAAACACAGATACGAATAAAAATTTAAACTTACTTTCTGCGGAATCAACTTTACAAAACTAGTCCCTCTTAATAATCCATCATGGTCTTGGAGCATTTACAAATGGAGATGTTAACGTTGTAATCCGCAAACATTTCTTACTGCCGATTCTTACGGGGGACGAGGTAAACACACATTGCACACACACAAATCACTCACTTTAACGATCCCGCACACTAGCTTGAAACACGCACACAGTATTAAAAATACAGCGTAGTTACGCACGCTCATATGGCCAATAATGGCTATATGGCCAGCAGAGGGGTACGCCTTGCGTTAACGTCTCCATTGGTATATGTTCGAAGATCATGGTGGATAATAGATTACCTAAGTAGAGTCAGCGCAAAATGAGATCCGTCGTAGAAATTGAGGGCTAATTTACTATTGCTATATATACTATTAATTTACTTGTTACGTTGAAAACATTGCTCTGTCATTGCCAATACGACTAAAAATGTTTGATACCTTGGTAGTACCTACTCTTATCATATTTGGGTAATACTAGGTAGGTATACCTTCCTTCCTTACCTTTGAATGTTCATCGTAAAGCCACGACGGTTCTCTTTTTGCACAGACTCTAGGTAGGCAATCCATTATCCATTGCGAACCATTTTAGGCTTAGCATGCTACCATCCTCGACCGCGTCATCACTTACCAACAGGTGAGATAGTGGTCAAACGCGAGCCTATAAGATATATCTATAATCATATACCTCATAATCATACATATGTGCTCCAAATTCTACTCTTGCAGCGTATTCCCCCTGGAGTGTCGTTGGCATGGCCGGTGTAGTAGTGACCACTACACCCTGTCTTTGAACAGGCTTCATGAGACGTTCTAGAACAGGGTTTAGCTTTAGACCTGTCGAATAATTGAGATAGTTTAAAAACTAAAACAACCGACTCCAATGCGCCGCGAGTCAATTTCAGTAGCAAGTTTGATACGTTTATCGTCATATCTCTGGAGATACTTATCAGATCTCGATGATATTACAACGGGACTACCTCGGAAACGTACCCTACAAAATGTTTTATTCAAATCGGTTCAAAATTGTCGGATTAATCGCGTAACATACACACAAAAAATATTTAAAAAAAAACATACACACGAATTGAGAACCTCCTTCTTTTTGGGCAGTCGGTTGAAAAAAGACTACTTTACCTTTTTTTCACACAAACTTTGAACCCCCGTTTCATCCCCTTAAGGGGTGAATTTTGGAATATCCTTCCTTAGCGGATACCTACGTTATAATAACTATCTGCACGCCAAATTTCAGCGCAATCCGTTATGTGGTTTGAGCTGTGTGTTAATAGATCAGTTAGTCAGTAACGAATTTTATATTATGTGATACATTTACAGGGATTGTTTAGAGATCTAGAATAGGTACCTGGTTTCGTAGCCATGTTGTAAGCTTCAATAGCATCAATATTTGCTGGGTTTTTTATACCTTTCAATAGATACTTTCGTGTATTTATAGATTTAGACTCAGCTAGAGTTGAAACGTTAGTGTAAAAAACAGTAGCTATTGATATAGTAGTAGAATTCATTCCAGGGTATACGTCAGGATTTAAGTCTGACTTGCTGTCAGGTTTTATGTAAGATATACTGGGTCTATTATTAGAATTAGAGTTAGGATCCATTTTTGGTCTCATTTCTGGATTTACATTAGGCTCTACGTAAGGTTCCATTCCAGGAGGCAAATCTGTATTCATGTTAAGTTCCACGTTAGGTTTTATATCAGGTCTTATGCGAGATTCCATGTTAGGCCCCATTTGAAGCCCAAAATCAGCACCCATGTAAGGATTCTGTTCAAGTTCCACTTTGGGTCTTATATCAGGTGTTATGCGAGATTCCATGTTAGGTCCCATTCCAGGCCGAAAATCAGAACCAATGTAGGGATTAATATCAGCTTTCGTATATATACTAGGGCTCATAATAGACCACGTATTAAATTCCATGTTTGACCTTAATCCTGTTGTCACGCTTGGATTATTGTAAGTCTCTATATTATGTCTCATGCCAGTCTCCATGTTTAGTGTCTTATCTGAATACATGTTTATTTCCATCTTAGGCCTATAGTATGGTCCCGTGTCAGGGACCATATTAGGGTTTATTTGTGGTCCTACATCAGATTCCATATTATGTCTATTATAAGTATTTGCGTAAAGCTGTGTATCGGGAATGCCTGGTTTTCTGTTATACCACATATCGTTTATTTTAGGCCTAAAACTTGGTCTTTGGTTGAGTATTATATTAGATCCCATATCTGATTGAGGGCCCATATTAAAACCCATTCCAGGTGTCATGTGATGCCCTGTCATTGTAAGTCCTATTTCTGTGTGGTCAAGTGCAATGCGAGGATCTATGCCAGTCATCGTGTCAGGTGTTTTACGAGTAATATTAAGAGTATAAAGTGCAGTTAAGTAATTGTTCCAAAAAGCAGCTCCAGGCAGATTACCCAAATGTTCTTGTAGGTTAGCGTCTTTGTTCTTGGCTGAAACAAAATACAAGTACTGACTGGCTTTTTTATATATGTCTTTTAGCTTTTTTTTTGGTTAAACGTAACAGGGATACAGCAGCAAGCAAAATTATAGACTGCCAGAATTTTGTTTGAGAAATAAAGATGTCGAGTATCACATGAACTGTAATTTCACTGGACACCTTGCCCATTTCAACCGACAAACATTCCTATTTCACGGCTGAAATTAATTGGCAAAGTGGTGGTACCGCCCCAGGCGGACTAGCTGAAGTCCCACCACTACAAAAAGCTTATGTACCATGTCACTTAGCATTAGCCCCATGATTATCAATAATTTGTAAACCTATTTGGATTCAGAAGCTTTATTTTTAATTTTTAATATTGATAAATCCGTGAGTTATTTTGTCGCGGAAACCTTTCCAATTAGAATCGCTGATTTTTTCGAATTGTAATATATAAAGTAACCGATCGGAGCATGGTGAATTGTAAAGACCCGAGTCGAAGGAGAGGCAGTTTCCGAATCCGAGTTTGCTTTCGAATGATTGAGAATAACCCTGCAGGCCACATAGTTTTTGACGTGACAACGTCTAAAGCTGGCTTCTCACTGCGCGTGTGAAGAGCTAGGCGCGGCGAGGCGCGGGCAGGCGCGGCGCGGCGCGACCTATCCGCTAAAAGTCGGTAGCTTCAAAGGCGGGGCGCGGTGACAGACTGAATCAAACTGAGGTTTAGTGGTTTGAAGCTAGAAGGCACGCGCGCCGCGCCCGCCCAGTTTCCGTTGGGTGGCGCGGTGTGTCGCGTGGCGCGTCCTTGCGCGTGGAGCGGCGCGACGCGAGCAGCACGCGCAGTGAGAAGCCACCTTGATAAATGGATGATCACAGGCTCGAACGCCGGCTGCATGCACGAAAAATGTCCCGTTACGCTCATTGTACGCATGCGCCGATATCATCAATGTTTTGTTGTGTTTGTTAATATGGATATGAAATGATGAATATGAACATAAACATCAATGTGTTGTTATGACGTTGTCACGTTAAACTATCATCCGTAAACCAACTTTACAGACAACCATTTTTTATTTTTATTTTATCGTATAGCTAACTAGTTTGACCACTATCTCACCTGTTGGTAAGTGATGATGTGATCGAAGATGGTAAACACGCTAGGCCTAGAATGGGAAATGGCTCTCAAGGATAGCTGCCGGAACACATTAGATGTTTGGTGACAGATTTTCTAACTTGAGGGTGGTAGCTGGCCAGGCGGACACTAGATAGTGTCCTACCACCATGCGGGGGTTTTTGGTTTCTTAACGATGTTTTCCTTCAGGCCACTGTGAGAAGCGCACATAAATTTTTCTATAGAAAAATCCATTGGTGCACGGCGGTTTGAACTCGGTACCACGGCATCAAAGCCGACCATTCTCCCGATTACGCCACCGGGCCCTCAGAAAGAGGATGGTAGCAAGCTTTGAGTATTTACCAAATACTCATAGGTAGCAAGCTAGGCCTAGAATGGGAACTGGCTCTCAAGAACTGCTGCTAGAACACATTAGATGTTTGGCGACAGATTTTCAAACTTGAGGGTGGTAGCTGGCCAGGCGGACACTAAACAGTGTCCTACCACCATGCGGGGTTGGGGGTTACTAAACGATGTTCTCCTTCACCGGAGGGCCACTATGAGATGTGCACATACATTTTTCGATAGAAAATCGAACTCACTACCTCTGGCGTCGAAGCCAACCATTCTCCCGCTGCGCCACTGGGTCCTCAAAAGTTGTGATATGTTATGTTTCTTTTTAAGTGTTATCTATACTTAATATTTTTAGTAAATTGTCCCATTGTTATAATAATAATTTAAGATTGTTAAAAAAACTAAAAGAACCGACTTCAAACGTCGCGCTAGTCAATGTAGCCAGTAGACGAAGTAACTATTACATAAGCTGTGCCAGTAGTTAGTAGTAACTAGTAAGTCGTCGAGATAAGTAAGTGCGTCGTAATACAAATGTTGATATATTAAAAACGGCTCAGCCGATTTCGACGAATTGAGTTCCTCCTGGTTTTTTTGAAGTCGGTTAAAAATAATTTGGATAGTAAATAACAATGTATACGAAGTTGTCACCAATGTTTCGATCTACTATGTAAAGGTACGGCCACACCACGGCGTCCTGCGATCTGCGGGCGCGATCTCAGTACTTTTCAATTGTTTTCTGATCGCGTTTGGTGTGAACCAGTGGGTACAAATATTACTGCGCTATCTGATCGAAGCCTAGATTGCGCACGCAGGACGCTGCAGTGTGTCCGTACTTTAACACGTGCCTAGTAGGTACCTATTCACTAAATATTTGTTAAAAAATAATATTTGCTAGAGTCTGTGTTTCCCGATCAGCTTGATCCGGGGGAACTTCGAGTGAATAAGAATCTTCTAAGCGAGCGTGCTATATCTTAACATCATATTGTCTTATTATTGTAAGTATACCACCCTCAAGTTAGAAAATCGGCCGCCAAAACATCTAATATCCGACAGCTACCCTTGAGAGCCAGTTCCCATTCTAAGCCTAGCGTGCTACCATCTTTAACAGCATCATCACTAACTAACAGGTGAAATAGGGGTTAAACGCTAGCCTAAAAGATATTTTTTAAAAAGTTAAAAAAGTTAAGGTATATTGTTATACAAAATCCAAAATTTCATTGTACTGGCGGGATTCGAACCTGCACCTCCTTGGGAAACAAGCCCAGGTGATCTACCAATTAAGCCACATATCGATACACACAATTTATGGATTGCATATTTAACCAATTACGCATTAGTGGCATATTGTTAATATTAATAATATTGATGAAATTTTGAATTGTGTGTTACAATGCACAAAAATATTAAGTGTATTATTATTAACACTTCAAAAAATATACTAAGTAATGGTGCGGACACACCGCGGCGTCCTGCGATGTGCGGGCGCGATCTCAGTACGTTTCAATTGTTTTCTAATCGCGTTTGGTGTGAACCAGTCGGGACAAATACTCCTGCGCTATCTGATCGCCGCCTAGATCGCGCACGCAGGACGCTGCGGTGTGTTTGTACCTTCAAGGTACGTTCAAAAGTTTGATAAGTGATGATACGACAAGAAAACTTTCGGAAATATGACTAGACGAGTAAACATTCCGAAATAATTAAGATAGTTTAAAAACTAAAACAACCGACTTCCATGCCCCGCGAGTCAGATTCAGTAGCAAGTTTGAGACGTTCATCGACATATCTCTAGAGATACTTATCGGGTCCCGATTTTTTTTTTTTTTTTTATACGTTATAGGCTAGCGTTTTGACCACTATCTCACCTGTTGGTAAGTGATGATGCGGTCGAAGATGGTAAGCACGCTAGGCCTAGAATGGGAACTGGCTCTCTAGGATAGCTGCCGGAACACATTAGATGTTTGGTGACAGATTTTCTAACTTGAGGGTGGTAGCTGGCCAGGCGGACACTAGATAGTGTCCTACTACCATGCGGGGGGTTTTGTTGGTTTCTTAACGATGTTTTTCCTTCACCGGAGGGCCACTGTGAGAAGCGCACATACATTTTTCGATAGAAAAATCCATTGGTGCACGGCGGTTTGAACTCGGTACCACGGCATCAAAGCCGAACGTTCTCCCGATTACGCCACCGGGCCCTCAAAAAACTCGATGAAATTACAATGGGAACACCTCAAAAATGTACCCTACCGATAAAAAAAGAATCATTTGAATCGGTTCACATTTGACGGAGTAATCGCGTACTAGCCCCGCAAGTTGATATTGCGATGGAACCTTGTCACAATAACAGCTGCGTGACGTCATCCATCGCAAAAAAGTACAGATAGCAAAAAAATGTAATAAAAAGTAAATAAGCTAGGGTTATGGGATATTTGTATTTAAACCAGGTTGTTATGTAAAAAATGTTTATTTAAAATCTTAGCCTATTTCTTCAATCCCACTCATATTGTCTTCCGAATCAGAACTACTAGTTGTTTCAGATTCACTGTCGTCTGCCGTACTTAGATAAATAACTCGTCAGTTATTCTATCTTTGTTCCAATATTCCTCTTCAAGCCTTTTCACGTGGTTTACTTCTTTTCGCCAGTCATCTGGAGTTATTGATGCCAACGCCTCCAACGTCAGCGATTCAATTCGACTCTCTAACTGCTCCACATTCTTTTCTGACACCCTCATTTTGACTAGGTTCCAGATGTACTCAATAGGGTTGAGGTTGCAGTTGTACGGTGGGAATCTAACGAATGTCCTCAATGAAAATGTCCTCAGTAGTGATCGAAGCACTTTTTAAGGCACAGTTTATATTTTGGATAACTAACTTAGAGTCTTCATTCTCTTTTAAATAATAACTGTCCACTTTAATTATCATTTCACGAGCACGACTGTTAATTAATTTCTTACTCATTTTAACGGGTAACAGGTAACAAAACTCAAAAACAATAAAACAGGATAACAAAAACAAAAAGCTATAACAAGTACTCGATGCGGGTAAGCACGTAAGCGCGGGCTGACCTTGCGAACGGTACTGACGGTGTGACGTTGACTACGTCACCAAGATGGCCGCCAATCGCAATATGAACTTGCGGGGCTAGTAACATACATACAAAAACGAAACACATACAGAAGAATTGAGAACCTCCTCCTTTTTGTAAGTTAGTTGATAAACTAGTGAAGTCATTGTGGGGACAGGGCGGCGGTGTGGAATGTGCGAGATTGCAAAATATACAGTAGCAGCCCCCCCCCCCCCCCGCACACCGCACTAGCTCTTCAGTCGTCTTATTCCTGAATCGTTTCATTGCCATCAGTCCATCGATATATTATCAGTTGAAACAGTTACTACACCATAAAGATACACGGAAAACCAAAGTCTATAATAATCAAATCAAATCAAAATTAATTTATTTCAGGTTCTGTAAACACTGTTTAAACACAATTTAAAACACATTTTGATTAATTAATGATCAATTCACCTGCAGTAGCATAAAAATATTCAATTAAATTCCTCATTTACAATGTCAATGTCTATATAATATAATACTAGAGGTGCCCCGCGGCTTCGCCCGCGTAAAAAACTTCTTTTGTTTACTTAAAACTTTTATTTTGCAAATACGATTCTATCATTAAATACATCAAATAAGAATTAGCCAAATCGGTTCACCCGTTTTTCATGTTATCGCGTGACTGAGGAAATTCGGGATTCATATTTATAAAAACCGAAAACCTATAATAAATGTTCAGACTTTGTTACCTACCCCATTTCAAAAAATCCTACAACACGTACTTTATATCATTTTATTTCGCCATACAAACTTTGAATCCCCGTTCCGAATCCAGGAGGAATTTTTAGAAAATCCTTTCTGAACGGATACCCACATCATAATAACTTTCTGCATTCTACATTTCAGCGCAATCCGAAACAATATTGATTTTTAGACTTCGTTACCCCAGTTTATCCTCTTAGGGTGGCATTTTGAAAAAGTCTGAAACTCGTATTTACTTATTTATTTACAGAAGTACTTGTGTGAAATGTTGAATAAAATGACTATCGAAACTTTGAACCCCCGCTTCATCCCCTAAAAGAGTGAATTTTGAAAAATTCTTTCTTAGCGGATACCTAAGTCAAAATAACTATCTGCATGCATCAACAGTTTCAGCGCAATCCGAAACAATATTGATTTCAGACATTGTTACCCCACTTCACCCTTTTAGTGCAATTTGCATGTGCATATGCCGGAGGTGAGAGCCTCCGTGTCATCACTTTAGGGTCTCAACGGAAGACCAGCGTTGGTCATGTCAGTCATGACCAACATTATGCTGAGATGGGTCCTATTTTGCACAAAAACACCTGTTTTAAATTAGTACATAAGTTAATAATATATATGTTACTGTGTTTGATGCAAAATAAATATATTTTCTTTCTTTCTTTCAATTTCGAAAGAGCCTGAAACAAGTATTTACTTACTTAAGTACTTGTGTTAAAATTCAAATACAAAAGACTATCTAAACTTGTTTCTCCATACAAACTTAGGTCCCCCGTTTCATCCCCTTAAGGGGTGAATTTTGGAAAATACTTTCTCGGAGGCAACCAACTTCGTAATAACTATCTGCATGGCAAATTTCAGCGCAATTCGAAACAATATTGATTTTCACTCTTTGTTACCCCATTTCACCCTCTTCGGGTCGTAATTAAAAAAAAACCTGAAACACGTATTTTCCTAATTTTTTACTGGAGCACTTGTATGAAGTTTCGAATAAAAAATACTATCTAATCTTGTCTCTCCATACAAAATTTGAACCCCCGTTTCATCCCCTTCAGGGGTGAATTTTGAAAAATCCTTTTTCAGAGGTAACTAACGTTGTAATAACTATCTGCATGCCAAATTTCAGCACAATCCGAAACAATATTGATTTTCACACTTTGTTACCCCATTTCACCCTCTTAGGGGTAAATTTTCAAAAAAAACAGAAACATGTATATACTTATTTTGTTACAACGTTGTTACGTATTTACTTATGTTGTTTTGTTTTGTTGTTGAAGCACTTGTGTGAAGTTTTGGATAGAAAAGACTATCTAATCTTGTTCCTCCATACAAACTTTGAACCCCCATTTCATCCCTTTAAGGGGTGAATTTGGGAAAATCCTCTCTTCGTACACCCCTACGTACTAAGACAAATATACCCTCCAAATTTCAAGTCTCTACGACCAGCGGTTTAGGCTGTGCGTTGTCTGTCAGTCAGTCAGTCAGTATGTCAGGACAAAGATTCTTATTGATACAAAAATGGATCGTAGATGTCCAAAAAATTTAAAATATAAAATAATGAAATTGATTTCTAAAATAGTTTGGCAGTTACTTATAGGTCTCAAAAATAATATCTACGCTATCACATAAATTGTTACCATATAATTTAAGATCGTTTAAAAAACTAAAAGAACCGACTTCAAACGTCGCGCTAGTCAAAGTAGCCAGCAGTAAGTAGCATGTCATCGAGGTATATAAATGCATCGTAATACAAATATTGATATATTAAAAAGCGCTCGACCGATTTCGTTAAAATTTAAATGAGACCACCTGGGCCGGTAGTCTCTAAATGCATAGTGATGAATTTCGAGCGATAATCGTCGATACGAAATGTAGCAGATAAAAACTGTCTAGCTGCATCTCATTCTAGCAGACGTTTGCGATAACAAGACGCATCGCAATCAATGTAGAGACTTCCACCGCTGGGAAGGGTACCCTTTGAAACAAAAAAATAATTTTCCAAATCGGTTCTGGCATCTTCAAGTAATCGATGAGCATACATACGAGTACAAAAAAGATTCTGACGAATCTCCTCCTCTTTTGTGAAGTCGGTAAAAAATTGTGGGCTACTTCGTACATCCGACACTACTGGGGACATGTCTGTTGCAGCAGTGCCGGATATATGCGCAGTCCAGCCGATTCACTATTACTTAATTAAGTATGTTCTAAAAAATTAGGTATTACAGCTAACGAAGGAAGACCACTAAAGAGCCTAGTGCAGTGTGCGGGGGCCAGCTACTTTATATTTTGCAATCTCACACATTCCGCACCGCCGCTGTCCCCACCCATAAATAATGTTATTACCAAAAATCAATACAATTGTGTTTAGTTTTATGTCTTACCATTTGCGAAATCTTTAAAAATAAAAATATAACAAAGAGAAACTGTGAAAATGCCCAACTTGAACAAATAATACATAGCAAATAATAATTTTTATTTGCTTTTTTTGTCGTAAAGTTAAATAATATTGTAAACCCTTTTCACAAAATAATTTTGTAAAGACCGAACATATATATTTTCACGGTATGGTATTATCGACATTGTTATTTTAATCCAAAATGTTTTCGTAACGATGACGGGCGCTGTTCCAACGCAGCTACGCTACTATCCCATATCACGATAAGACAAAACCAATGAATTGCATTTTAATTTATTATGCATTTTCAACTCACTTCCAAAAAGACGGAGGTTCTTAATTCGTCTGTATGTTTTTTTTATGTATGTTACGCGATGACTCCCTCAATTGTGAACCGATTCGAATGATTCTTTTTTTAGGGTTCCGTACTCCTGACAAGGAACCCTTATAGTTTCGTCATGTCCGTCTGTTTGTCTGTCTGTCTGTCTGTCTGTCCGAGGTTTTGCTAAGAGACCGTTAATACTAGAAAGCTGTAATTTTTTGGGAGTATGTATATATATATTACGCCGACAAAATTCTGAAATAAAATAGTGCAAAAAATTTTTTTTTACTGTAGCTCCACTATATGAGAAGTGGGGATGATTTTTTTTTTCATCGTCTACCCCATCGTGTGGGGTGTCGTTGAATAGGTCTTTTAAAATGACTTAAGGATTGCTAATAACGTTTTTCGATTGAATGCTCCATTTACGAAATATTAAACTTTAAAGTGCAAATTTTTGTTCCAGTAGGGCCTCCCCTCCCCCCCCTCTAAAAGCTAAACTACTGGCTTGAAAAATCTGAAAAAATTCGTGATAATTGCGCATTTCATTAACTTAAAAAGAAAATTATAGCGGTTAAGATAACTTAATTAGTTTAGCAGTAATAGTCGTTGAACTTGGGTGTTGGATAATTTTGTACCAAATACAAAATCCTTAGAATAAATCCTTTAAAGTGACAAAGACGGAGTACCTAGTTGCTTGTTTATAACGGTAAAGACTTGCATTGAATAACAGGCTACTACGGAACCCTACACTGCGCGTGACCCGACACGCACTTGGCCGGTTATTAATCGGTAGGGTACGTTTTCGAAGTAGTTCCATTGTAATTTCATTGAGATCTGAAAAGTATCTCTAGAGATATGACGATAAACGTCTCAAACTTGCTACTGAAATTGACTCGCGGGCATGGAAGTCGGTTGTTTTAGTTTTTAAACTATCTTAATTTTATAGTAGACTAGCTGTCCCGGCAAACTACTCACAACGGCACAACTACGGAAAAAGACGCAGGGTTCCGATTGAACAATATTTGCCGGATAAATACGTTTCTTGTATGGGACCCCCTTTTTAGGGTTCCGTAAAAATCGAGCATAAAGAGCCTCAGAAACTCGTTGCTTGTATGGGGACCCCCTTTATTATTTTATTTTATTTTGTTTTCATCGGTTTTTATACACAAATAGATAATACCCATGTATGGAAGCGCCGTAATGATAACCATCAAAATATGTCAATACAATGACAACCTTTTCTGAACGGACCAACAATGACAACCTTTTCTGAATGGACCAACAATGACAACCTTTTCTGAACGGACCAACAATGACAACCTTTTCTGAACGGACCAACAATGACAACCTTTTCTGAACGGACCAACAATGACAACCTGGGACAACCGTGGAAATGTGGATATATTATGTTGTCGATTCAAAACCCTTAATTTAATACGTGCTTCAAATTTCAATTCGAGAATGGAACAGGGTCTACCCTTGTACACTTCGATAGCTCGGTAAATGAAACACTAGTAACTTTCACCACCGGATTTATTGTTCACCAAAATTAACATATCGCGGCACGTATACCATTTTTGAAAATGAAACGATAGCGTGATTCAGGAAAATGTTCAAGCGACGCTATCGCCATCTGACATACTTCTTAAGTACTAACTTAGCAAGTACCTAGCTCATCGACTACATTGATGGTTCCCACTTTAACAACCCTACCGTACCGAAATGACGAAATGAATGAAATTGTTGTTTTTACTATCTTACTCGCAATTTTTCCACATTTTCTCACCGTTTAGGGTCCCCGCACACGGGCCACGGGCCACAACCACAAAACGCCGCCACCGGCATATTTCCTATAGTTTTCATACATTTTATCATGTAGCGTGTGGCGGCCACCGGCGTCACCGTGTGCGGCGAGTCCATGTAAAATGTATGAAAACTATAGGAAATATGCCGGTGGCGGCTTGTGGCCGGTGGCCCGTGTGCGCCGAGGGTTAAACCTTCCCTGGACTACGACAAACATTTCAAAGCAAAATCAGCTAAATCGGCCCAGCCGTTCTCGAGTTTTAGCGAGACTAACGAACTGCAATAGGGAATATGCATGATTTTTTTTTATATGTTTATTTCACTGAATACATCCATTTAACACAGTAAAAAAATTAAATAATACTGAAAGTGTTCAAATTTAGCTACAAAATATAGTTTTAACATTGAAAAAATATGAGGTATTTAAAACGCTACCAAATTTTCGCGCGCCTTTGTGACGTCACAGTGCACAACACAGTCTCCAAAGATTAAATATTTTTAATAGAAATACTACGTATTCGTACTACAATGCATACTATTTCTATGAAAAAGATTTAATCTGTGGAGACCGTGTTGTACACTGTGACGTCACTTTCTAATTGACAAGTGGTGATGTTTTATTATAAAAACTCACGTTCATTTTAAACTTATAGATTTAAAAACGGGAATTTAACGTGACTTACGCGATGTCGATATAGCGATCGACATATGTTTCGGCCTCATCCGGAGGCCTTCTTCAGGATCTTGAGTGCGGGGCGCTCGCCGACGCGTTCATCCTCGCACTGCGGGCCGCTGCTCGTGCAGCGCGGGCGGACGGAGCGGGCGGCGGCGGCGGCGGTGGTGGGTCTCAAGATCCTGAAGAAGGCCTCCGGATGAGGCCGAAACATATGTCGATCGCTATATCGACATCGCCTAAGTCACGTTAAATTCCCGTTTTTAAATCTATAAGTGGTGATGTGTTTAGCAAATAAATTTCCCACGCTTTTATTGAATTTTTCATATAATATTTTAACACATGTAAGACTATTTTATTTATAAATAAATGTTTAACATACACAACACCAGAACAATAATGATTCGAAAATAAATGATTTCAAGTAAATTTATACCACATGCATATTCCCTATTGATTTTCATATATAAGAAGAAGAAGAAAGAAGAAAGAAGAAAGAAGAAAGAAGAAAGAAGAAAGAAGAAAGAAGAAAGAAGAAAGAAGAAAGAAGAAAGAAGAAAGAAGAAAGAAGAATAAGCAAGCGTTTGACCACTATTTCATCTTCCAGGCTATTCTGTAAGCTAGTTTACTCATCTCGCAAGCGGAATCCGCGGTGAGTCGTACTTAGAAATTCAAATCGTAGCACGATTGTAATACGGTTGAATTTCGTAACACGAAATTCAAATCTCACTACGAAGTTCGCTTCCGAGATTAGCTTACAGAAAAGCCCTACTGGGGCCTTATTCAGTATGACAAATGAGATAACGCGTTCCTTAACGCGCCACGTTGCGTTATTGAAAAATTGTATTCTGTATGCCACACGATAGGTAAATTATACAAAACGCGCGCGTTACACGTCCTCATATGTCACGATATTTTGACAGCTCAAAACGCGCTCATAACCTTACCCTACCGCGTTTTAATTGGCATAGAGAATACCATAACGCGGAGATAACGTAACACGGCACGGTAAGACTTTAAAATGGTCATACTGAATAAGGCCCCAGGTGTTAAGTGTATCGGTGGCGCCATCTGTGATTACTGTTTAGAAGTAAAATCACTTCGGCCGAAATCATTATGTACAGATTTTAGATCCCACGAGAGATATTGCACTTCGTTTAAAAAACTAAAAGAACCGACTTCAAACGTCACGCTATATAGTCAAAGTAGCCTGTAGACGTAGTAACTATTATATAATCTGTGCCAGTAGCATGTCGTCAAGGTATATAAATGTATCGTAATACAAATGTTGATATTTAAAAACTTCTCGGCCGATTTCGTTAAAAGTTTAATGGGACCACCTGGGAAGGGTACCCTTTGATACAAAAAAGAATCTTCCAAATCGGTTAGGCATCATCGAGCAATCGGGATGAATGAATGAATTTATTCAGCTTGTGTCCCTAGGTTACAGAGTTGTTAGAGTTAAAATTACAAATTTAGTGTCACTAGGTCCTACTTTATCAGTATACAAGCATTAAAGTGTTAAGTACTATAATAATATAAATCCTTTTTACAAAATCATAGATATTAATTGCAACTTCAGCTAAAAAAAAAAAGATAATAATAATAATAACATCGATATGTCAAAAATTAAAAATTTAGAATCACATTGTTATCTTTAAAAAAGTCGTCAACAGAATAGTACGCCTTGATGATAAGAAATTCATTTAGCTTTATTTTAAAGATATGAACATTAATGATGTCTCGAATTGAGTGAGGAATAGCGTTATAGATTAATGGTGCCATACAGAATACACTTTTTTTCAATAGTTGGGTTTTATAGGCATGGTTTCTAATTTTATTTTCTCGTCTACTACCAGCATCAAATTTTATGAAACGTTCAGGATTTTTTTTGACAAAAAGTGCTACTTCGCTTATGTACACACATGGGAAAGTTAATATTTTTAACCTAATAAAATAATCTTTACAGGAGTCTGTTTGTTTAAGATTACACATAGATCTAATGCATCTTTTCTGCGCTCTGAAAATTTTTAATTTATCACTAGAATAGCCCCAAAATATAACACCATACCTTAGGGTCGATGCTACAAAGCCATGATATGCTGTGAGTAAAGTAGACAGATTTGAAATTTTTTTCAGTTTATATAATGCATATGAAAATTGCGTTATTTTATTTGTTACTAATGTTATGTGTTGTTTCCATGTCATTTTATTGTCTATTTCCAAACCTAAGAATTTTGTTGATTCAACTTCGTCAATCATTTTTCCATGATAATTAATGTCAATATTAAGCTGCCGTATTGGTCGTTGTCTAAAATTTATAATATTCGTTTTGTCCAGGTTAATTTTCAAATTATTCATGTCAAGCCAGTTTATTGTTGATGTCAGAGTTGAATTAATAGTGTCATTTAGATTATTTATATTTATTTTATTCATTTTAAATAATATGGTACTATCATCAGCAAAAAGAGTCATAGTATGTTCCGTCACCCTTGGTAAGTCATTAATATAAATAAGAAATAGTAACGGTCCCAGGATACTACCTTGTGGTACACCATTTAGAATATTTCGGGGTTTCGACGAGTAGATTTTTTCAGTTTTTGTTAAAGGACAAATGTTATGTATATGCGTCATTTGTGTTCTCTTGTTTAGATATGACCTTATCAGTTCATTTGTAATGCCTCTTACTCCATAAGCATCTAATTTCTGAAGAAGTATCTCATGATTGACATGGTCAAACGCTTTGGTCATATCCATAAATAAAGTGCAAGTGGGTGCGCTTTTATCCATATTGTTTATGACATCGTTCAGGAAATTACAAATAGCCATATTAATATTCTTATTTTTTCGAAAACCGTATTGGTTTTGACAAAATATATCACAGTTTTCAAAGTATGAGTTTAATTTGTAATGCAATATTTTCTCAAATATTTTTGCAAAAACGGATATAAGTGCTATGGGTCTATAATTCCCAAGTGACTCTTTTGCGCCTTTTTTATGTAACGGTTTGATAATTGATACCTTGAGCTTGTCAGGGAATATTCCTGTTCCTAATGTTATATTTATTATATGGCTTAAGACGGGAGCTATTATGTGTGATACATTTTTGACCACTCTAGTATGTACACCATCATATCCTACTCTGTTTGTGTTATTAAGGGAGTTAATAATTTTACAAATGTCGGATGTATTCGTTGGTGTCAAAAATAATGAATTAGGTTTTTTATGATAAATATTATTATTGTATACTATGTCACTTTTATCATTTAACTTAACAATGTCAATAAAATAATCATTAAATTCCTGTGCAATATCTCTGGGATTTGTTATTGAATTACCGTTCACTTTCAATTTAGATATGTATTCTTTGGGGTGGTTTTCTTTGTTACTATTGATGGTTTTCCAAGTTGCTTTTGATTTATTTTTTGCCGAATTTATAAAGTGATCATTTTGGGATTTTTGCGTTAGGCACAAAACTCTCCTATATCTTTTAGAGTACTGTTTAAATGCTATTTTATTTTGAGAATTCGGCTGAAGTCTATATTTCCATAGCATTTCTCTTCTACGTTTGCAACATAAATGTACACCTTTGGTTATCCATTTTGGGCGTTTTGTGCACAACATTTTAACTTTTTGTTCAGGAAAACACAGCGTATAGAGAAGTTGGAAAATATCATTAAACAATTTAAATGCATCGTTAGGATTATCGGAATCGTATATCTCTTTAAAAGTAAAACTACTTAAATGCTCTTTAAACTTAGCAATGTTCTCTTTGGAGTAATCTCGTTTCTTGGTGTACCAGAATTTTAAAGTACAGAACTTTTTTACTGGCACTTTCAATATTTGTGCTGTATGGTCTGATAGTGCTAATTCAATTATTTCTCCTGAACAGCCTCGAACATTGTGAATGGCGTTATCGATGCATGTGTTGCTTTTGGGTCTCGTTACCTGTTTAAATTGTAATTTCATGTTGTGTCCTAGTAATGTATTCTGGAAGTCATGAGTAAGCTTATTATTTTTAAGAATGTCAATATTGAAATCACCATTTATTTATCGTGTCTTCACAGGTGGTTCCATTCAAATTTTATCGAGATATGTCCAGTATCTTCAGAGATATTGAGATAAACACCAACTTGATACTGAAAATGGCTAGCGCGGCATTTGAAGTTATTTAAGATCCCAAATTATTGAAGTGTGTATCTGTGGGTCTGTGTATCTGTGTGTATCTGTGGGTCTGTGTATCTGTGGGTCTGTGTATCTGTGTATGTGTGTGTATCTATGATTCTGTGTATCTGTGTATATGTGTGTATCTGTGAGTCTGTGTATCTGTGGGTCTGTGTATGTGTGTGTATCTGTGAGTCTGTGTATCTGTGTGTATCTGTGTATGTGTGTGTAGCTGTGGGTCTGTGTATCTGTGTATGTGTGTGTATCTGTGGGTCTGTGTATCTGTGTATGTGTGTCTGTGTCTGTATCTGTGGGTCTGTGTATCTGTGTATGTGTGTGTGTCTGAAGGTCTGTGTATCTGTGTATGTGAGTGTATCTGTGGGTCTGTGTATCTGTGTGTGTGTGTATCTGTGGGTCTGTGTATCTGTGTATGTGTGTGTGTATCTGTGGGTCTGTGTATCTGTGTATGTGTGTGTATCTGTGGGTCTGTGTATCTGTGTATGTGTGTGTGTGTATCTGTGGGTCTGTGTATCTGTGTATGTGTGTGTGTCTGTGGGTCTGTGTATCTGTGTATGTGTGTGTGTCTGTGGCATCGTAGCTTCCAAATGGATGAATGGATGAACCGATTTGGTTTAAGTTTTTTTTTTGTGGTGGGTAGGTGACTTAATTGTAAATGTTCTTAGCTTTGTTGCAAGAATATCGGTTCAGGCGTTTGAAGATTAAGAGTTTTTTTCTAGTTAATGACGCTATGAGATTAAGTTTCATCATCATCATCTCTATCCACTGCTGGACATAGGCCTCTTCTAAGGCATGCTACTGAGCTCGATCTTCAGCACCTTGTGTCCAATCGCTGCCAGCCAGCTTGTGTAAATAATCGCTCCGCCTAGCTGGAGGGCGCCCTATACTATGGTTACTGAGCCGTGGTCTCCACTATAGAACACGTCTAACCCAACGGTTATCGGTTCTACGACAGATGTGACCAGCCCACTGCCATTTCAGCTTGCTAATCCTCTGAGCTATGTCGATAACTTTGGTTCTCTGGCTTCATTTTGAATTCAATCCTTCAGAGAGACTCTGAGCATAGCCCTCTCCATAGCACGCTAAGCGACTTTGAATTGGTGAACCAGTTGCACCGTGAGTGAGCACGTCTTGGCTCCGTTAGTAATTAATAACAGGTAGGACGCACTCGTTAAAGTTTTTTTAGGCTTTGGGGTATGGGCGATGAAAAGACTCGAAGAAAGTTTTTCAAATGCTGCCCATTCTAGCTATATCCTTCTGCGAGCTTCCGTCTCGAAGTTGTTGCTACCCAATTGCAACATTTGACCAAGGTACACGTATTCGTCAACAACTTCGAGAGAAACTCCGCTAAGGGCAACCGGTTTCGGAATAGTATACTTATTGAACATGATCTTGGTTTTGTCTTTGTCCAAGTTTTAAAAAATAATAGCTTTAATGACTAACAACGCTTTCTTTTAAAGTTTATTTTAAGTTAAACCACTCCACCCTTTTTACCAAACACTTTGTAAATATTGTTCTTGAAAACTGCCTCTTCATCTGTTTCGCTCGTTACATCAGCTATTTTAGTTTTCTCTTTGCTGAACAAGTCTGATTGAACATTTTTTCTCGCATTTAAATTTGTTTCAATGTCATGCAATAGAGCATCAGCTAAATTTTTTTTGATTATCGATTCATCATCGCTATAGCTTGATACATCTCTTATTTTCTTTGTTTCATTTCGTTTTAATTTTGTTTTGTAAGTTCTGTTTGTGCCATAATATTCAATGATTCTTCCACGAGTTTCCTTGTCTTCTAACAACTCGGAACTCTGCGTTAAATATTTGGATTGTTTAAGTTTTGGTTGTTCTGCTTGTTGTCTTAAGGCTTTGTGATTATTTCTTATTTCAATTTCAGGACTAAATGTATACTCTAATTCTTCATTTTGGTTTTCAATTGAAGTGTACTCATCTTTATTTTCAATGATATGCTCTGTACCTTGATCTCTTTTATCATTCAACCTTTCTATAAATGTCGTGGATTCTGTAAAATTAACAAGATAAAATATTACATTATTAGTTTCGTAAGTCTCGTTGGTATGATGACATTTTGGGATTATGTGTGTATGATTGTGATGATGTACAAAAATATATTTTTTTTATAATATTGCTCTAAAATTATATCAAGACCTTATATTATTTATTGACTTTTTGCTCGTAAAAACAAAACGTATACGCTACAAACGGTGTTCTGGCAGCACACAGCCGTTGAGGGTCAGATCATAGGATTAACGTGTTAACCATCTTCGACCATCGTTTATGGTGGTAAGCTATAGTCGCTTGATGAGGCGAGATAGTGGTCAAACGCTAGCCATGCCTAGCTATCAGATATATTAAAACAGTTCAGTTTAACAGGCTGTATAACTAGTTGCCACTCGTCACTTACTATTGTAAGTTTTACTCAATTAGCGTCTGAGGCATGCGCCCACTGCGTCTTGTCGCTAAGCCTACTCTGAACTATACTTGTAGTTGTTGAAAGCAGCCCTTGGTATCTTGTAATAGAATACGTACATAAAATCACGCCTTTTTCTCGTTGGGGTAGGCAAAGACTACTTCTTTCCACATACTGCGATCCAGACATACCTCATTTGCTTCTTCCACTTTCATGAGTGCTTTCGTACATGCTCGCCGGTTATAGGTATGTTTGACCTGGCCTTTCTTTAAAACGTCTCCGATTTCCATATCCGTCTTATAGAATACTTACGTGTTATTTTCTTAGATTTTTCGTAGATTTTGTCGGATGAAGATGTTTATTAAAAGTATATGACGCTTGTTGAATATTTCTTTTATATGAAGTAAATTATCTCTTAGAATACTAATTTCATTATACATTTCTTTCAGTGTACGCAAATATTTATTTTGCACTTCATCGATTGACGTAAAGGAGTCGAATTTACTCTAATTATATAAATCGTTACGTTCCTTTGAAGTAATGGTATCTTTTAGGTAATTATAATATTAATAATGGTTGATAATGGTATCTTACGTCAATGGCGTCAGGTCATCTGGATCTCTCATAAAAATGGGAGTTCCGCAGGGATCGATCTTAGGACCATTTTTATTTCTAGTTTATATTAATGACTTGCCGTCTTTCGTGCAAAACTTATGTGACATTGTTTTGTTCGCGGATGATACATCCTTAATATTCAAAATAGATAGGATTGCGCCTAAATTTGATGATGTTAACAAATCAATCACACAGGTTTTGAATTGGTTTACAACCAATAACTTATTACTGAACGCCAAAAGAACTAAATGTATTAAATTCTCGCTGCCAAATGTGAGAAAGGGTGTCATTAATAGCAGAATATTAATAAACGATGTACCACTAGAATTTGTTGAATCCGCTACATTCTTGGGCATCACCCTGGATTCAAAGCTACAATGGGGTTCTCAAATATCGGCTCTAGCAGGTAGATTGAGCTCCGCTGCATACGCAGTACGTAAAATTAGAAACTTGACTGACGAATCCACTGCTAGATTGGTTTACTTTAGCTACTTCCACAGTATAATGTCCTATGGCATTTTATTGTGGGGGAAAGCCGCCGTAATCTAATCTATATTTGTTTTACAAAAAAGAGCTATTCGATCTATATATACCATTAAGTCGCGAGACTCACTTCGTGAAAAATTTAAGGAGATTAAAATTCTCACAGTGGCATGTCAATATATATATGAAAATATTATGTATGTACGCAAAAATTTGAATGATTATGATAAGAGGTCCGATGTACATAATTTCAATAGAAGACACAAAAATAGATTAATTTTACCTCAATTCAGGTTGTGGAACGTTAGTGGTTCTTTTTTGGGGAACTGTATACGATTTTATAATAAACTTCCTAAAGATGATCAACTGTCTATGAGCAGATTTAAAACCTTTGTAAAATCCAATTTAATGAAGAAATCGTACTATACATTAAATGACTATATGAATGACAAAAATGCTTGGCCTGAATGCCCCAAGCTCCAAGATATAATATAAATTGTATGATAAAATAATTATTTGTTGTAAATTTAAAAAATATTTAATATAAATTAAAAAAAAATGAATTAAAATAAGTGACATGCCCCATAGAGTTTCTTGGTGTTTCTTCTCTGATGGGAGTACTTCCGAAACATCAGTAGATTCAACAGTCAATCAGTTTTCATCTTTTGTTTGCAGATCTAGGGTTGCCTGTAGAGACGGTATTATGCTGCTGATAGACGGACAATCGGTTCCATTCGGAATATGATTTGTACTGCAATTAGTCTGCGTAGTATTTATTTATTTATTATGTTTCATTATTTCACAATTTTTTGGATAAAAATTGTCTGAAGTACTGAAACATGCACTGGGTTGCGGGTGCACGTAATAGCACAGAATAATGAATAGTACAAGTACAGAAATTGCACTCCCTGAGAGCAAAAAGGCGAGATTAAACCTAGTTACAACGTCGGTAACGTTCAAAATGCGCTTCACGGCTCGAGTGCGACCTTGAAATTGCGTCACAGTATCAACTAATAGTAACTATGAACCGCGTGTTGCGCACAGTGAAATGCACCGTAAGTCCGCACAGCGAGAGTCTGAATAACTCGGTCAACTCGCGGCCTCTCCTATAGGGTTGAATGTTATAAGATAACTTATTGAAGCCTTTAATTGGTAGCAGAATACTTTAAGGTAGAACAATGTAATGAGTATATTTAAAGTGCTACATTCATGTTTAATGTCGAGATAGGATAAAAGTACTACAGTTATACTTTAATTAAGATAGTTTATGTGATAGTTTAATTAAGATAGTTAAAACTAAAACAACCGACTTCCATGCCGCGCGAGTCAGTTTCGGTTGCAAGTTTGAGACGTTTATCGTCATATCTCTGGAGTCCCTCATCAGATCTCGACGAAATTACAATGGTACCAACTCGGCAACGAACTCTACCGATTAAAAAAATTCATTCAAATCGGTTCACAATTGACGGAGTAATCGCGTAACATACACACAAAGACGGATTAAGAACCTCCTTCTGTTTGGAAAGTCGGTAGAAAATAATGTTCTACGTTCAATTGAAAATGAGTATGTAAAAACGTATAAGTATGTATAAACGTATGCTACGCAATGCTTTGTATCCCTTCGTTTAGACATACTGAATAATATTTTTGTATGTTAATATCGTAAGCAAGGAATATAATAATGAGGTAGGTACAAGTAAGGCGCGCGGCCGATCGAGAGCGCGCGTGACACTTAACTGACTGAACATGGACCCGAGAGGGTGCGCGGAAGTACTTGTAGTTTCATAGCTACAGCGCGGAGTGCGACAGGCCTCGTAATAGTACGGTTGGCAACCCTACATTAATCAGGGGAATTAAACATGTGTTTTAAGTGTGACGTTCGACGTCTAGATGAAAGCTGAATGGCTCAATACCTTTGTTTTTTTTTTGTAAATTCAAAGCAATAAGTTATTTTTCTGTTATATCTATAATATTTTTTATTGAATATGATCTATTTAATGTAATTTGACGTGTGTAAGTGCAAATTTTTAATTTGCCCATATACTGAATAAATGCTTTGACTTTGACTTTGTGTTAATTAATTTAATTTTTTTCCACGATTGCAATTATTTTTTTCCACATCAGGATAATCTATTTTTTTTTGGCTTGGTTTATATTAGTTTTCCCAGATTGTATATTATCATCATCATCATCTGAGTATATCCTTTTGTTCTTTTCCTTGATGTAATGCTTCAAAATCGTTGCAGTAACTTTGTCAGTAATGTCCTACTGAACTACCTACTCCGGTGAAGGAAAAACATCGTTGAGAAACCAACAACCCTCGCATGGTGGTAGAACACTATCTATTGTCCGCCTGGCCAGCTACCAGCTACTAGTGAGATAGTGGTCAAACGCTAACCTATAAGATATAAAAAAAACAAAAACTCACTTGGTGCAGTTAACCCGATGTAAGCCTGCAATATCGAGGGTGTAGTCGAGGTGTTAAATTCCCGTAATTCTTCAAATTCTGGAGAAATTCCACTCGGCAATACGGGTAATGTCACGTCATGCCAATTAGGATCCAGCTGTTATTATTAAATTGAAACTTATCAAATTTATGTTATAGTAGAGTGAAGTTTCGAATAGAAAAAACTATCTATAATCTTGTTTCTCCATACAAAATTTGAACCCCCGTTTCATCCATGTTTCATCCCGTTTCATTCATGGCATAATTACAATACAAGAAACAGACACAAAATGTCTTTTCCATGTAGTAGACTTCAAAAAAAATCTAAAAGTTTTATTTACAACAGTGTTCGTTTTTATAACTTATTTAATAAAAAAAAATGCAGAAATGGCAAGGGCTCACCGCTACAATTGAAAATTAAACTTAAAAAACTACTGATTGACTTGCTTTGCTTGTGATGACTTTTTGAAATATTTTTATTTTTATTTTTATTGATGTGAGACTAATTTCGTATGAAACGGTTTATTTACTTTTAGTATGTAACTTATTATAATTATTAAGTACTTCAATTGTACACTTTGTTACACTTTGGACATGTCTAAGTGTGTATAGTTGCACCTAAAGATGAATAAATGAATACAATACAATATCCCCGTAAGGGGTAAATTTTAGAAAATCATTTATCAGATGAAACTAACTTCGTAATAACTATCTGCATGCCAAAACTTCAGCTTAATCCGTAACAATATTAATTTTCAGACTTTGTTACCCCATTTCACCCTCTTAGGGGTGGAATTTCAAATAAGCTTCAAACACGTATTTACTTATTTATTTACTGAAGCACTTGTGTGAAGTTTCGAATAGAAAATACTATCTAATCTTGCTTCTCTATACAAACTTTGAACCCCCATTTCATCCCATAAAGGGGTGAATTTTGGAAAATCTTTTCTTAGTACACCCTTACATACCCTCCAAATTTCAAGTCTCTACGGTTGGTACACACGCACAGCCTAAGCTGTGCGTGTGTCTGTCAGTCAGTCAGTATGTCAGGACAAAGATTCTTATAGTATTATCAAATATTACATTTCTTTGAAGTTTTACACACTATATATTTTTGTAAATTGTTAAACACAATCCAAAATTTAATTAACCCATAACCCACTTATGCATTGGTGGCGCCATCTATGACTACTTATTTCGAAAGTTAATCAATCATTCATGCTCGGTTTCTGAGGTCGGTTTATTGAGAGTTTATCTACTCAATTGTACCGTTATTGAATATATAAACTCTCAATAAACGTACTCAGAAACCGGCCATAAGTTAATTACATCGCCTCACATTTTCTCGTCCATCTCAAGGTGTGTACAGACTATGTAACTTAACATGTTAAACAACATTTTTATGTAACACGTCTCAGATAATGTAGACATATAATGTTATAAAACATGTTTAATAACATGTAATTAATTTGTGCAACAATGTTATATTAATCACGTATACTCACTAGCTCTGAAGAATGGTCTTAAAACATTGTTATATAACATTGTTATTCTAACGTGTACATGATTGTTTTATGTTGAAATGTTGAATAACAAGGTTACATAATGTACACGTGTTATAAAACCCAAGTTATACAGGCTGTTCCGTTACTCAACGTCAAGCGGGCACGGGGTGAGAGGGAGAGTCACAACAGTCCCGGGAAAAATAGAAAAAAAAACAATAAAATCTATTAGTTAAATTTTAACAGGCAAATTTATAAATAAAACTGGCCAAGTGCGAGTCAGAATCGCGTCTCTTATCGCACACTTAGGGAGGGTTCCGTACAAAACGAAACATAACAGAGTTTCAACCTCATATATTTGATTAATTGATATTACCAAGAATATTTGGTTTGGTCGCGATCTAGAAAGACGGGGCTCGTTTACTAGCGCCATCTATGTCATATTGCCGAAATTAATTAGATAGATGGCGTTTAAAAACACGTTATTTGTATGGGGACCACCTTTAATTCTTAACTTTATTTTGTTTTTAGTATTTGTTGTTCTAGCGGCAACAGAAATACACCATCTGTGAAAATTTCAACTGTCTAACTATCACGGTTAATGAGCTATAGCCTGGTGACAGACGGTCGTCTGACCGTCTGTCTAGACAGACAGACAGACAGACAGACAGACAGACAGACGGACAGCGGAGTCTTAGTAATAGGGTCCCGTTTTACCCTTTGGGTACGGAACCCTAAAAAGAGTAACGATAATAGAAAAGAGTACCGTCCTAGAAATTGAGGGCCCGTGTGTTGCGTGCACGCGCTCTAATTTACTGTTTTTGTTGCGTTGACAACATTGCTCTGTCATTGCTAAAATACCAATACCAAAATACTAAAATACCACTAAAAATGTTTGATACCTTGGTAGGTACTCTTATCATTATCGGGTGGTACTAGGTAGGTATACCTTCCTTCCTTACCTTTGACTGTTAGTTCTTCGTAAAGCCACGACGGTTCTCCTTTGCACAGACTCTAGGTAGGCAATTCATTATCCATTGAGAGCCAGTACCCATTAGCATGCTACCATCCTCGACCGCATCATCACTTACCAACAGGTGAGATAGTGGTCTATCTTTCAAACGCTAGCCTATATGATATAAATAAAAACTGGCCAAGTGCAAGTCGGACTCGCACTCGTAGGGTTCCGTACCACACTACAGTATTTTATAAAATCGAGCAAAAAATACCACTATCATTTTTCGCCAGCAAAAAATATTAATAAACATTTTATTTCTTATAACGCCATCTAACGTCTAACAAAGGTGTTAGGGGGATCGACATTTCAATACAACGCCATCTATGGTACGTTTACCTAACTAAGCGTTCATAGATGACGTGAAATGCCGATAAAAACACGTTTCTTCTATGGGTACCCTCTATTATTTTTAACTTTACTCTGTTTTTGGTATTTGTTGTTATAGCAGCAACAGAAATACATCATCTGTGAACATTTCAAATGTCTAACTATCACGATTCATGAGATACAGCCTGGTGACAGACGGACCGACAGACAGACAGACAGAAACCCTAAAAAAGGTAGGTATACCTGATAATCATACATAAGTGCTCCAAAGTCTACTCTTGCAGCGTATTCCCCCTGGAGTATCGTTGGCATGGCCGGTGTAGTAGTGACCACTACACCCTGTCTTTGAACAGGCTTCATGAGACGTTCTAGAACAGGGTTTAGCTTTAGACCTGTCGAATAATTGAGATAGTTTAAAAACTAAAACAACCGACTCCAATGCGCCGCGAGTCAATTTCAGTAGCAAGTTTGATACGTTTATCGTCATATCTCTGGAGATACTTATCAGATCTCGATGAAACTATAATGGGACCACCGCGAAAACGTACCCTACTGATTACAAAAAAATCAATCAAATCGGTTTAAAATTGTCGGAGTAATCGCGTAACATACACACAAAAAAAAGAAAAATAATAATAATAACATACAGACGAATTGAGAACCTCCTGTTTTTTGGTTAAGTTGGTTGTAAAAACAAGTCACCCATTACGTAATGAGGTCGAGTCTATCGTCACACAATGTTTATTTTATATTAATACTAGAAGTGACCCGCGGCTTCGCCCGCGTTAAAAACATCTTTCATTCACTTAAAACTTATTTATTAAAAACCTTTCCATCATAAAAACACATAAAAAAAGCCAAATTGGTCCAAGTTATGGCATGCCGCGTGACCAAGAGAAATAGGGATTCATTTTTATAAAACCAGAAAATCCATATTGATTTTCAGATTTGGTTACCTGACTTCACTCTCTTAGGGGGTGGAATTACGAAAACGCACATTAAAAAGCAAAATCACGTATTTACTTATTCATTTACAGAATACTTGTGTAAAGTTTCGAATAAAAAAAGACTACTTAATCTTGTTTTTTTATACAAACTTTGAAACCCTGTTTCATCCCATTGAGGGTTGAATTTTGGAATATCCTTCCTTAGCGGATACCTAACGTTATACGGATACGTTATAATAACTATCTGAATGCCAAATCAGCGCAATCCGTTATGTGGTTTGAGCTGTGTGTTGATAGATCAGTCAGTCAGTAACGTTTGCTTTTATATTATGTGATACATTTACAGGGATTGTTTAGACATCTAGAATAGGTACCTGGTTTCGTAGCCATGTTGTAAGCTTCAATAGCATCAATATTTGCTGGGTTTTTTATAACTTTCAATAGATACTTTCCTGTAATTAAAGACTTAGACTCAGCTAGAGTTGAAACGTTATTGTAAAAAAACAGTTGCTACTGAAATAGTCGTAGAATTCACTCCAAGGTTTATATAAGGATTTAGGTCTGACTTACTGTCACGTTTAATAAAAGATATATTGGGTCTGTTATTAGAGTTAGAGTTAGGATACATTTTTGGTCTCATTTCTGGATTTACATTAGGCCCTACGTAAGGTTCCATTCCAGGAGGCAAATCTGTATTCATGTTAAGTTCCATCTCAAGTTTTATATCAGGTCTATTATAAGTATTCGTGTAAAGCTGTGTATCGGGAATGCCTGGTTTTCTGTTATACCACATATCGTTTATTTTAGGCCAGAAACTTGGTCTTTGGTTGAGTATTATATTAGATCCCATATCTGATTGAGGGCCTATATTAAAACCCATTATAGGTGTCATGTGATTCTCTGTCATTGTAAGTCCTATTTCTGTTTTAGTAGGTGCAATTCCAGGATCTATACCAATCATCATGTCAGGTGTTTTACGAGTAATATTAAGAGTATAAAGTGCAGTTAAGTCATTGTTCCAAAAAGCAGCTCCAGGCAGATTACCCAAATGCTCTTGTAGGTTAGCGTCTTTGTTCTTGGCTGAAACAAGATACAAGTACAGACAGGCTTTTTTATATGTCTTCTAGCTTTTTTTGGTTAAAGGTAACAAGGATACAGCGGCATGCAAAATTCTGGCAGATTGATTGATTGAAATGATTGATTGATTGATTGATTGAAATGATTGATTGATTGATTGATTGAAATGATTGATTGATTGATTGATTGAAATGGCAAGGTGTCCAGTGAAATTACAGGGCATGTGAGACTCGACATCTTTATGTCTCAAGGTAACAGGCGCAGTGAAGTGACATGCAAAATTCTGGACTCCGACAAACATTTCTATTTCACGGCTGACAATTAATTGCCAAAGTGATGGTACCGCCCCAGGCGGACTAGCAGAAGTCCTACCACTACAAAAAGCTTGTGTAGCATGTCACTTAGCATCAGCCTCATTTTCAATCATTCAAAAACCTATTCGGATTCGGAAGCTTTAATTTTAATATTAAATATCGATAAATCCCTGAGCTATTTGGTAAATCGATGAACGCCGGCTGCATGCACGAAAAATGACCCGTTACGCTAATTGTCCCGTTACGCTCATTGTACGCATGCGCCGATTTCATCAATGTTTTGTTGTATGAATGTGAATATGAACATGAACATGAACATGAACATGAACATGAACATGAACATGAACATGAACATGAACATGAACATGAACATGAACATGAACATGAACATGAACATGAACATGAACATGAACATGAACATGAACATGAACATGAACATGAACATGAACATGAACATGAACATGAACATGAACATCAATGTTTTGTTATGAAGTTGTCACGTTAAACTATCGTCCGTAACCCAGCTTTACAGACAACCTTTTTTTTTAATTATATCTTAAATAATAAATAAAATAAAAAAGAGTTTACTGTCAGAAAAGAAACATAACATTAAAATTAACTTGTTACAAATTACAAGCGTTTTCTAATCTTTCAATCGGAATATACTCAGCACTGTTCGGAACATACCAGCTCTGCGGATATTTACATCTCCGCAGAGCTGGTTTTCAGTATACTCCGTTGCTCAAACTAAGATGTTTGTCGAGCTTAGGTTTAAGTGGTAGCGGGTATATAACAGCAAAAATAAAAATTATATTAACAAAATCAATAGCTCTTACACAAAAAAGATGTTTACACTATGAATGATTTTTTTACACTAGGAATAAGAGAGTTTGTATAAGAAGGCAAAAAAAAGAGTGTGTGTACTTATGTACACGCGTTAGAAGTTATACTTCGGTGGCGTATGGAAAAAAAATAACTAAAATGCAGTAGTGATTAACGATAAATATTAAAATTAATCAAAAAGATTTTGTTTAAATAATAAAGGTTTTATTAACGTAAAAATATGACGTTAAATATGACATATACAACTTGAAGATAGTCATGCCACTTAGAACTAACTTCACGGTGTAGAATTTAGGTGTCAGTGTGCGCGCGCATCGTACCACCTAGAACTAACTTCACGATGTTAAATTTAGGTGTCGGTGTGCGCGCGCATCGTAAAAATTCACTCTCATCATTTTTCTCTATCGCGCCAAAAGAAGTACAACTTCAACAATATCAATAGCTCTTACACAAAAAAGATGTTTTACACTATGAATGATTTTTTTACACTAGGAATAAGAGAGTTTGTATAAGAAGGCAAAAAAAAAAAAGACAAAAAAATTCAATTATTAATAATATACAACTAGTTTAAACAATATAATATGATGAATCTATCATTGTCTATTCGTTACTATTATGTCTAGAGTGTGATGGGATGTATTGTGAATCTTCTTAATGAGTGAGAGATCTTATAGACGAGCTAGTTTGATCACTAGAATGGGAACTGGCTCTCAAGAACTGCTACCGGAACACATTAGATGTTTGGCGACAGATTTTCCAACTTGAGGGTGGTAGCTAGCCAGGCGGACACTAGATAGTGTCCTACCACCATGCGGGGTTGGGTTTCTAAACGATGTTCTCCTTCACCGGAGGGCCACTAGGAGATGTGCACATACATTTTCCGATAGAAAAATCCATTGGTGCCATTGGTCCATTGGTCCATTCCGATAGAAATGTGGTGTGTATACTTAGGTAGGTATTAAGTATATTGTTAATATTGCATTTTACCTACATTTGCCTGCGCTGCATTTTACATAACTATTTCTTATAATATGTATGTATTATTACTTGAGTAGTCAATAAACGGACATCATCATGTAAAGTTGTGTGGTTTGATTGAACTCCCGCTAGCTGATGTCTCCCGTCTTCCCTCGGCCAACCGGCCACCTTACATGGCGATCCTGCCACTTTTGAACCTATGATGAAAATTGACGAGACCCGAGACGTATAGGCGTGCAACAAAATTGGAATTTTGAAGGTTGTGTGACTATCAAAATGTGCCGTTCTACTATAGAAAAGGAAGAGGTGATTTTGAACCAGAAAGTGGCAGGAAGTAATTCAGCAGCGATGTCTGACATTGGAAACCGCATTGGCCAGTTGAGCATATTTATATACATCATTTTTGGTTTGATAT
The DNA here is from genome assembly GCA_954871355.1 of Cabera pusaria. NCBI lineage: Eukaryota > Metazoa > Arthropoda > Insecta > Lepidoptera > Geometridae > Cabera > Cabera pusaria. The sequence goes on along the minus strand of OX940912.1, from coordinate 1,768,932 downwards.
TCCTGGTGATTGCGTATTTCGTGTTCCGCGCTTATAGAAACTGTCACCAGAGATGGATCCATGATGAAATGGGGATGCATGCTATCAATAGGATCCGGTCTTCGATCCGCGGACGGCCAAATGAAGAAGAGCATTAATATCGTTCCAATTTTATTTAGTGCGTAAAATGTGTAAAGTGAAAATGAAAATTAGTGAAAAGTACAACGGTTTTAAGGGTATTTTATAGAACAATATTAATTAATCAAATGTCCCGTCATAACAAAACCTTATTTCTGTAGTAAAAAAAAGTGTTTTAATTTTTTGAATGGACTGTAAAATATAATGTCAATAGAAAATTTGCTAAGAGATATATTGGATAAATTAAAATATGTCAAGGATTATATTATTAAGCTAGGTCCTAAAAGAAGATTAGGAAGTAATTTTGATGGTAAAATTTTAGAGGCGAAGACTTTGTATAAATAGTTTAAAGAAGTTTTAAATGAATTGCCAGGTACCGCATCCAAGGAAATAATTATATTATGTACAACGATAGAAGAATGCTATTTTAAGATAATATCATTTGAGGAAGATAAGGAATTTATTGATAAGGATTATAGTTCTAGTAGTAAATCAGAGATAGTTACCATGTCTGGAAAAAAGTTTTGCAAAAATGACAGGTGACGAAAATGTTACGCAGGAGCTCATAGATGCAATAGATTTGTACTATTCAATGCTTTGTGATAGTGATAAGTCGCTATTAGTTAATTTTGTACTAAAAAGTCGTTTAAGCAAGAGCGCGAAAATGCGTTTAGCTGATGCTTACAATAGTGTTGATTTGCTTCTGAAGGATATGCGGCAACATTTACTGTCAATAAAATCTGACACCGCACTGCAATCTCAATTGCAAAAAGTTAGACAGGGAGACAGATCCGTTCAGGAGTTTGGTCAAGAAGTAGAACAACTTTTGGTAGACTTGACAATCTCCCAGGCTAATGGAAATCAGGCAGCTTATAAAATACTCCAACCTCTCAATGAGAGAAATGCCGTGAAGTGTTTTACGAATGGTTTGAAAAGCCAAAGGTTGGGAACCATTATTGCGGCTCGTAATATAAATAATTTAAATGATGCTATCAGAGTAGCAGAGGACGAGTCGGGTTCGGTATCGATCCCACAGGTATTTTCGTACAGGCATAGGGGAATTCGTACTAATAATGTTAGTTACAGTTCTCGTGGATATCGTGGTCGATATTCAGGTAATAGTTGTTACCAGCTGACGATGTCGCAACAGAGCCGACACGTGACCCGAGGCACGTGGCGCGGTCGAAGCTCGCGCGGCGACCGCGGCGGTACGGCGCCCTTACGAGGTGCTGATGCAGCATACCGAGGTACACCTAGCACTAGGTATGTTCGTGGAAATCGTTATTGTTCTAATTATAAACCATTTCAGAAAACAAGGATAATGAAAATGATGGTAATGACGATGACACAAGGAATTTGGGCGAATTTCTTCGTCCCTAATCAGATTTTCGCTTGCGATAATTGCGAACTGGGTTAATTTTAAGTTAAATAATTTAGATATTGAATTTTTAATAGACACGGGTGCATCCTTGTCAGCGATTAAGTATGAATATATATAGTATGATTTAACTAGTTTAATTTTAAATAAATGCGACTTGACGATAAAAGGTATCGGTGGAAAGTTAAAAGCGGAAGGCTTTGTTTATTTACCGATTCACCGAGATGGTTTTTTTTTAATCATAAGTTTAACGTGTTTAAAAATTTACCTTGTAAGGCTATAGGCATCTTAGGTCAAGATTTTATAAGGAAATATATAGGTGTCATAGATTATGATATAGATAGGTTGTCTCTGATGACGAGTCAAGGTAAGGTTATAATACCGACACATGAGATACCGATGAAATACGACCACCATGTGTTGACCACCATTGAACTGCGATGCGAAGTAATAAAATATTCGCCGACACGCGTTAATTATGATTGTGCTATTTACCCGAAAGAATTAAAAGAAGGAGTTTTTGTTGCGAGTGTAATATCTAGACCTAGAAACGGAAAGATTCCGATTGGACTTATGAACACAACAGATAAAGAAGTGTCATCCAGTTGGAAGGATGTTGAAGTAGATTCTTTAGAAAATTACGACTTTTGTAGTTTTGCAAAACCGGATGTGAATGTGGAGAGAGTACGAAAAATATTTTCTCTGCTTGATTTAGGATCATACTTGAATAAAGAAGAACAATTATCGATAGAGCAGATTTGTGCAAAATACCCAGATATGTTTTACTTGCCAGGCGATACATTATCCGTTACGAATATTTACGAACAGTCATTTCATTTAAAAGATAATGCAACACCTGTTTATAGAAAACCGTATAGGATTCCGTTTGCACAAAAAGACAAACTGAATAGGCAGATAGATAATATGTTAGAGAGTGGTATTATAGAAAAATCCAGCAGTGAATGGTCTAGTCCGTTATTATTAGTACCAAAAAAAGATGATAAAAACGGTAAAAGACAGTGGAGAGTAGTAGTAGACTATAGGCAGTTAAATGAGAAAATTCAGGACGACAAATTTCCACTTCCTAATATAACTGACATCCTAGAATCATTATCTAACGCTATTTATTTTAGTCACTGTGATCTCAGTCAATCGTAGTTTCAATGTAGTCTGGATAACAAGTCTCGAAAGTTAACAGCCTTTACTACAAACACGGGACAATATCAGATGTGCAGATTGCCAATGGGTTTGAAGATTAGCCCATCAGCTTTTAGTAGGCTAATGACAATAGCAATGTCAGGCCTTAACTACGAAAAATGCATAATTTAAAAAAAAAAAAAAAATAATTAATAAACATTTTATTTCTTATAACGCCATCCAACGTCTAACAAAGGTGTTAGGGATCGACATTTTAATATAACGCCATCTATGGGACGTTTACCAAACTAAGCGTACATAGATGGCGTGAAATGCCGAAAAAAACACGTTTCTTGTATGGGGACCCTCTATTATTTTTAACTTTATTCTGTTTTTAGTATTTGTTGTTATAGCGGCAACTGAAATACATCATCTGTGAAAATTTCGACTGTCCAACTGTCACGGTGCATGAGATACAGCCTGGTGACAAACGGACAGACAGATAGACAGACTGACAGACAGACGGACAGCGGAGTCTTAGTAATAGGGTCCCGTTTTACCCTTTGGGTACGGAACCCTAAAAACTATATAAAACAAACGACTTCCATGCCCTGCGATGGTTCGCCCATTAGTTTCAGTAGCAAGTTTGAGACGTTTATCGATATATCTCTAGAGATACTTATCAGATCTCGATGAAATTACAATGGGACTTTCTGAAAACTGTACCCTACCGATTAAAAAAAGAATCATTTTGAATCGGTTCACATTTGACGGAGAAATCGCGTAACATAAATACGAAAACAACAAATCATACAGACTAATTGAGAACCTCCTCCTTTTTGGAAGTCAGTTGATAAACTAGTGAAGTCATTGTGGGGACAGCGCGGCGGTGCGGAATGTGCGAGATTGCAAAATATACAGTAGCAGGCCCCCGCACACCGCACTAGCTCTTCAGTCGTCTTTAACGGCCTACACACGGCCCTAAATTCAGTGGCAATATCGGGACAGTGGTGTTGGGGATGAAATTGACTACTACTCTACACACGTCACTGCCAGTCAGTACGTAGCCGACAGCAACAGACTGCTCGTTGATCCGAGATGCCGCCGACACTCTCAAAGCATGATTTTGCATCAGTGCCGATTTCGCTACACACGTGCCGACAACGCTCCCTTGACGATAATAATTGTCCCTAAATCGCGAGCTCACCAGAAGCGATTTTAGAGTTAGGGTAAACAATAAAATTTGGGTTCGATTTGCCTATACACGAAGCGATTTATGGTACGATCTCCCCACCAATTTCCCGATATCGCCACTGATTTTAGGGCCGTGTGTAGGCCGTTTTCTTCCTGAATCGTTTCATTGCCATCAGTCCATCGATATATTGTCACTTGAAACAGTTACAACACAATAAAGATACACGGAAAACCAAAGTCTTATAATAATCAAATCAAATAAAAAATCAAAATTATATTTCAGGTTCTGTACATACTGCCGTGTTACTGAAAAAGGGCACAACTAACATTTTTTGTGAAATTGAGTTATATATATATTCAGAATCAGGAAAAAAAGGCCTAACTGCCTGATTTTTTGTGGATTTATAGCTACAAAATTAACAGAGATAGTATAAGCTTAAAGGGCACAACTGCACCATTTTTTGAGTTTTATTACAAGAAAAGGGCATATTGTGAGATATGACTTTTAGTTTTACCTTTTTACTTTTATATATTTAATTAAATGGGCATAACTGACGTTCATCAAGTATAAAAGGCTCATGTGGCAATTGTGCTTATTTTTTTAATACCGATACTTAAGCAATTAACGTAGAAAGAAAGGTCACAACTGTTAGTTATACCTTTTCTTTTTAACCCTTACACCTTAAAATGTTAAATAAAAAGGCACATTGACGTTTGTGCCTTTACCACTTAACATTTCTGAACGGAGATGAAGTGAGCGGGGCGAGGTGAGCAGGGAATGCCGTCAGTTGTGCCTGACTTATTTTTTTTCTCAAAATTTTACATTGATAAGGCATATTTGGTTATATGTGCCTTTTAAACGTAATATTGCTCTAGTAATGTAATTTTTTATGTTAAGTTAAAAATTAATAAGGTAATTATTAATTATATACATTAAAATAAATATATAGTAATTTCTGTCGTTATATACATACTAATCATAGTCAACTTTTAACATTCACACAAGTTTGAAAATCACACTTCAAAGGTATTTTTTTTAAGAAAATTCCCAAAATATTTTAATCTCGATTTTCTCAACATTTGCAAAATGTTAATTGTGCCTTTTTAAATTGTGACGGCAGCATACTTTTAAAACACACATTTTAATTCATGTACAATTCACCTGCAGTAGCATAAAAATATTCAATAACATTCCTCATTTACAATGTCAAAGTCAATTTTATAATGTCAATAATTATAATATTTTCAACATTTTTATAATATAAAATAATAAAATTGATTACAAAAATAGGTATTTTATTAGATTACAAAAATAATATAGGTCTCAAATATATCTACGCTATCACATAAATTGTTACCGTATAATTTAAGATCGTTTAAAAAAAATAAAAAAACCGACTTCAAACGTCGCGCCAGACAAAGTAGCCAGCAGTATAAGTAGCATGTTATTTTGCATTATCATGCATTTATAATCAAAGCATCGAGGTATGTAAATGTATACAAATGTTAATATATTAAAAAGCGCTCGACCGATTTCGTTAAAATTTAAATAGGACCACCTGGGAAGGGTACCCTTTGAAACAAAAAATAATTTTCCAAATCGGTTCAGGCAATTTCGAGTAATCGATGAACATACATAAAAAATAAAAAGATTCCGAGGAATTGGGAACCTCCTTTTTTGTGAATTTGGTTAAAAATTATAGGCTACTTCATACATCCGACACTACTGGGGACATGTCAGTTGCAGCAGTGCCGGATATATGCGCAGTCCAGTCGATTCACTATTACGTAAGTATGTTCTAAAAAAGTAGGTATTCTAGCTAACGAAGCTAAGGTAGGAAGACGACTGACGAAGAGTTAGTGCGGCAGGCGGGGGCCTGCTACTTTATATTTTGCAATTTCGCACATTCCGAACCGCCGCTGTCCCCACAGTCATAAATAATGTTATTACCAAAAACCGATACAATTGTGTTTAGTTTTATGTCCTTACCATTTGCGAAATCTTTAAAAATAAAAATATAACAAAGAGTAACTGTGAAAATGCCCAACTTGAACAAATAATACATAGCAAATAATAATTTTAATTTGCTTTTTTTGTCATAAATTTAAATAATATTGTAAACCCTTTTCACGAAATAATTTTGTAAAGACCGAACAAATATAGTTCCACGGTATGGTTCTATCGACATTGTTATATTAATGCAAAATGTTTTCGTAACGACGACGGGCGCAGTTCCAACGCAGCTACGTTACTATCCCATATCACGATAAGACAACACTAATAATTACATTTTTTTTTTTATATTTTATTACTTTATTACATCAAATATTTACAACAAATATACAACTTAAAAATGAATAAAACTATTTGAACTGTGAATGAATGAAATGTTATAAATAAAAATTAAAATTGTTATAAATAAAAAACAGAACCTAGGTCGCAGCTGTCTGCCGGTAACGTTCCCAAAAAGCTGGCAACGTTACCTCGTTGATTTGCTAGGCTAATCCGTTGGCCGAGGTAAGCGCCAGCTCTTTGGTCATGAGTGACGTCTATTAAACGTCTGGACAGCTCCTTTACAAAACCCCGGGCATCTCGACCCCACGGACCCATTGTTTCGACCCCAAACGGAAGAAAAATGTAGCTATCACCAATGGCAGCATATTTCCTCCGTTTGAGGGTTTCTGCCGCATCCGCTGCCGCACCCGCTGCTTGTGAGGTCCCGCATATGTGGGACGCTGCTAACGTGTCAGCACACGTCGCGTCCCACACCAACGGTCTCCCTCGGCACCACGGAACCAACGTCATACCGTCGGGTCTCTTGCCATCGTCACGTGATATACCGTTCGGCTCTAATATAGCCGGCGGCACGTTCACGGTTCATTACATTTTAATTTATTATGTTTTTTCAACCCACTTCCAAAAAGAAGGAGGTTCTATGTACCCCTTTCATTAAAATCGCTTAATTAGTTATGCAGATACGTCGAAACAAACATGACTGGATTTTTTATGATTTTTTCAAACAAAATTCATTTTACACACCCCCTAGGGGAAGATTTGAAAAAATAAAAAACACGTGTCTCATTATTTGTTTTAAGGTTTGTTTGTACTGAGTTTTGAGTGAATAGGACAAAGGAATACGTGGAAACAAACATTACTGAATTTTCTATGATTTCTCCAAACAAAATCATTTTACACACCGCTTAAGGGTAGTTTTAAAAAATAAAAAACTCTTATCTCATTATTTGTTTATAATGTTTGTTTGTACCAAGCTTTGAGTGAATCGGACGAAGGAATACGTGGAAACAAACAATACTGAATTTTCTATGATTTTTCCAAACAAAATCATTTTACACATCCCCTAGGGGTAGATTTGAAAAAATAAAAAACACATGTCTCATTATTTGTTTAAAGGTTTGTTTGTGTCGAGCTTTGAGTGAATCGGACGAAGGAATACGTGGAAACAAACATTACTGAATTTTGTATAATTTTTACAAAGAAAATTCATTTTGCATTTCTCTTAGGGGTAGTTTTGAAAAAATGAAATACATATGTATTATTATTAGGTTTAAGGTTTATTTGTACTGAGTTTTGAGTAAATCGGCCCAAGGAATAAAATTTTCCATAGAAACTTTATCACGCTATTTAACCCCTTTAGGGGATGATTTTCAAAAATAATATTAGCCTATGTCTTAAGTTAGAACTTACACTATCTACGTTTTAAATTTCATTAAAATTGGTTTAGTGGTTATTGAGATACGTAGTAACAAACATTCACACACACACACACACACTTACTTTCGCATTTATAATATTAGTGGGATAGTGGGAAGTGGGATACTGGTATTAGTGGGATAAGCTAGCGTTTGACCACTATGCTCTTAACACCAGGTGAGGTGATATTATGTTATGAAAATGTTTAACTCGATTCCCAATTTACGAAAAAAAATTATATATAACTTTCAACCAACTTCCAAAAAGGAGGTTCTCAAATCGTTTGTATGTTTTTTTGTGTATGTTACGCGATTACTCCCTCAATTAAGAACCGATTTGAATGATTCTTTTTTAATCGGTAGGGTACGTTTTCGAGGTGGTCCAATTGTAATTTTATCGAGATTTGACAAGTATCTCTAGAGATATGATGATAAACGTCTCAAACTTGCTACTGAAATTGACTCGCGGGGCATGGAAGTCGGTTGTTTTAGGTTTTACACTATTTTAATTATTCGTCATATATTTATAGCATAGGATCCGTCATACAACGACCTTGACCGAGCTGGTTAATGGATCAAACACATTTTTTATGTAATTTAATATATCAAAAAATATATTGCATATGGGTTGCCTAGCAAATTTTAGACCAGGATATTTTTAATTGATTATAGGTATAGGTATAAATCTAAATTCTAAGAACAATATAATCTAAGATAGGATAATTGACGTGTGAATCTGTGGGTCTGTGTATCTGTGTATGTGTGTGTGTCTGTGCCATTGTAGCTTCCAAATTAATGAGTTAACCAATTTTGTTTGTTTTTTTTTTGTGGTGGGGAGGTGACTTATAAATGTTCTTAGCTATGTTTTAAGAAAATCGGTTCAGCCGGTTGAAGATTAAGAGGTTTTTTCTAGTTAATGACGCTATGAGATTAAGTTTCATCATCATCATCTCTATCCACTGCTGGATATAGGCCTCTTCTATGGCTTGCTACTGAGCTCGATCTTCAGCACCTTGTTTCCAATCGCTGCCAGCCAGCTTGTGTAAATAATCGCTCCGCCTAGCTGGAGGGCGCCCTACACTACGGCTACCGAGCCGTGGTCTTCACTCTAGAACACGTCTAACCCAACGGTTATCGATTATATGTGACCAGCCCACTGCCATTTCAGCTTGCTAATCCTCTGAGCTATGTCGATAACTTTGGTTCTCTGACTTCATTTCGAATTCAATCCTTCAGAGAGACTCTGAGCATAGCCCTCTCCATAGCACGCTGAGCGACTTTGAATTGGTGAACCAGTTGCACCGTGAGTGTGCACGTCTTGGCTCCGAGTGCGTCCTACCTGTTATTAATTACTAATAACAGGTAGGACGCACTCGTTAAAGACGTCGTCTTTAGGATTTGGGGTATGGGCGATGAAAAAACTCGAAGAAAGTTTTTCAAATGCTGCCCATTCTAGCTATATCCTTCTGCGAGCTTCCTTCTCGAAGTTGTTGCTACCGAATCGCAACATTTGCCCAAGGTCCACGTATTCGTGAAAAACTTCGAGAGGAACTCCGCTAAGGGCAACCGGTTTCGGAATAATATACTTATTAAACATTATTTTTGTCTATGTTGTAAAAAATAATAGCTTTAAAAAACTTTACAAACAACGCTTTCTTTTAAAGTTTATTTTAAGTTAATCCACTCCACCCTTATAACCAAACACTTTGTAAATATTGTTCTTGAAAACTGCCTCTTCATCTGTTTCGCTCGTTACATCAGCTATTTTATTTTTCTCTTTGCTGAACAACTCTGATTGAAAATTTTTTCTTGCATTTAAATTTGTTTCACTGTCATGCAATAGAGCATCAGCTAAATTTGTTTTGATTATCGATTCATCATCGCTATAACTTGATACATCTCTTATTTTCTTTGTTTCATTTCGATTTAATTTTGTTTTGTAAGTTCTGTTTGTGCCATAATATTCAATTATTCTTCCACGAGTTTCCTTGTCTTCTAACAACTCGGAACTCTGCGTTAAATATTTGGATTTCTTAAGTTTTGGTTGTTCTGCTTGTTGTCTTAAGGCATTCTGATTATTTATTATTTCAATTTCAGAACTAAATGTATAATCTAATTTTTCATTTTGGTTTTCAATTGAAGTGTACTCATCTTTATTTTCAATTATATGCTCTGTACCTTGATCTCTTTTATCATTCAACCTTTCTATAAATGTCGTGGGTTCTGTAACAAGTAATAAGATAAAATATTACATTATTAGTTTCGTCGTATTGATAGGATCGTACTGTAGCTGAGTTGGTTACAGCCCTTGGGCAAGTTTCTTAGGAGGTGCGGGTTTGAGTCCCGTTGGTATGATGACATTTTGGAATTGTGTGTGTATGATTGTGGTGATGTACAAAAATATGAAATTCGTATAATATTGCTCAAAAATTATATCAAGACTGATTGACTTTTTGCTCGTAAAAACAAAACGTGTACGCTACAAACGGTGTTCTGGCAGCACACAGCCGTTGAGGGTCAGATCATAGGATTAACGTGTTAACCATCTTCGACCATCGTTTATGGTGGTAAGCTATAGTCGCTTGATGAGGCGAGATAGTGGTCAAACGCTAGCCATGCCTAGCTATCAGATGTATTAAAACAGTTCAGTTTAACAGGCTGTATAACTAGTTGCGACTCGTCACGTGTATCTATTGTAAGTTTTACTCAATTAGCGTCTGAGGCATGCGCCCACTGCGTCTTGTCACTAAGCCTACTCTGAACTTTACTTGTAGTTGTTGAAAGCAGCCCTTAGTATCTTGTAAGAGAATGAGATAGAATACGTACATAAAATCACGTTTTTCTCGTTGGGGTAGGCAAAGACTACTTCTTTCCACATACTACGATCCTGACATACCTCTTTCGCTTCTTCCACTTTCATGAGTGCTTTCATACATGCTCGCCTGTTATAGGTACTTTTGACCTGGCCTTTCTTTAAAACGTCTCCAATTTCCATATCCGTCTAATGGAATACTTACCTGTAATACCATATTTTCTTAATTTTTTTGTAAATTTCGTCGGATGTAGATGTTTATTAAAAGTATATGACGCTTGATGAATATTTCTTCGCGGTTTTTCTATTATATGAAGTAAATTATCTCTCAGAATACTAATTTCATTATACATATCCTTCAGTGTACGCAAATATTTATTTTGCACTTCATCGATTGACGTAAAGGAGTCGAATTTACTCTCATTATATAAATAGTTACGTTCCTTTGAAGTAATGGTATCTTTAACTGGGTTCTTGTTTGTATATTCTCTATTTACTTTTGGTGGCATAAATGGAAAAACATTTCTTGTCGTTTTACTTACTTGAAGTTCTTTGTTATTTTGTACTGAAAACTTTAGTTTCATTGTGTGTTTAATATTATCATTAATGTTACTATTGTTTTCACTTTGGTGTAAAGGTAAAATATTTGATTCAAACTTGTTAGATTTTTTTCCACGATTGAGATTATTTTTTTCTACATCAGGGTAATCTAATTTTTTTTTGGCTTGGTTTATATTAGTTTTCCCAGATTGTATATTATCATAATCATCATCATCTGAGTATATCCTTTTCTTCTTTTCCTTGGTGTAATGCTTCAAAATAGTTGTAGTAACTTTGTTAGTAATGTGATGGCTACCCTTTGTCTCGGCAAATGTATTTCTAATATTGTTAAGCTCTTCACTGTAATGATAATCATCATTCTTAGGTTTATTGTATTTAATTGTTTTATCCAAGTTTTTTTCATATTCAGATGTGTAGTCATATTTGTTTATATCATTTTCAATGGTAGATCTTACAGTATTATCTTTATTGTGAGGAATATATGAATTTATATCACTTCTTTTGGTTATCTTTGAATTACTTCGACACAACGTAGTTCTAGTATATTTGTCATGGTTTTTACCAGTATTTGTATAATTGTCTTTTTGTTGATTAAGGAACTTGTGTAACTTGCGTGTATGCGCCGTTACTTTATATATAAGTTGTTTGGCTCTATCATTTTTGCTCTTATGCACATATTTATCAGTATGGCTCTTGTATATGGTAGCTCCTGGCCTATCGCTGATGCGATGCAAAACTTGCTCTTTCTTTTCTTTTTTAATTTCATCCCTTACAAAATTATCTTTATAATTAAATGTTGTTCTAAATGTATTAATAGTTACGGCTTTGTGATTAACATATCTACGATTGGTTTCATTTACAATATTAGGTTTGTCTTCATCACTTTTATGAGATTTCTCTGTACCTTTCTCTTTAGTATCATTTTGACTTTTACTATTAGATTCTACTCTATCATCAGTTGTATCGTTCTTGTTTTCTTTTCTTGGGGATCTTCTTACAAAAAACCCCCGATTAATTAATGTATTTTCAACGAGAGCAAATATGTTCTGGCGTTGTTTGGTATATTTGTTAAATGGTACATAAATAGCATCTACAACGTCTTTAACAATAACTTTGGTGTTGTTATAATTAATTGGATATTCGTATATTGGAATGAGAGTTTTGAGAAGGTGTTCTGCTTCAGTTTCGTAGAAAAGATCGTCCATTTCCTTAAATAATTTAAGATCGTTTAAAAACTATAAAAAGCCGTCTTCAAATGCCACGTTAGTCATTTTCCGTGTCAATTTTGGGGAGTTTATCTCCATATCTCTGGAGATGCTCATCAGATCTCAATAAAATGTAACTTGTGAAGCATCATACCCTTTCAAACAAAAAGATGTATGTATCCCAATTATTTTATTGCTATGAGCTTGTGAGCTTGTTTATTTTAGTATGTAGACAAGGTGAACATCAAACGGCTTCGCCCGCGTTAACATGTTACCTATGTCATATATATTTTTTAATAAAAATAACTTACAGTGCAAGATTTATACAGCCAAATAGTTCAGTCACGAAAAATCAACAAACAAGTAGAAGACAGTTTTTGTCGAAACTGAATTTACTTTAATCGCAATTTAATTTTTACCAACCGCTTTCCTTAAAAAAGGAGGTTTCTCAATTCAACCGTATATATGTTTTTTTTTAATGTTTGTTCGCGGATAACTTCGTCGTTTTTGAACCGATTTTTCTGATTAATTTGAAATTGATTATTCTTTTTTTGTTGGAAAGAAAATGTCCCAAGTGTGGTACCATGTTAATTTTATCGAGGTCTGATTAGTATCTCCAGAGATATGGAGATAAACATATCAAAATTGGTACTGAAAACTAATAACGCGGCATTGAAGTCGGTTCTTTTTTAGTTTATTAACCGATTTCAAAAAAAGGAGGGTCTCAATTCGACCGTATATATATATATATATTATTTTTTTTATGTTTGTTCGCGGATAACTTCGTCGTTTATGAACCGATTTTGATTATTCTTTTTTTTTTCGAAAGGAGATATCCCAAGTGTGGTACCATAGTAATTTTATCGAGGTCTGATATGTATCTCCAGAGATATTGAGATAAACATATCAAAATTGGTACTGAAAATGAATAGCGCGGCATTGAAGTCGGTTCTTTTTTAGTTTTTAAACGATATTATGTTACACCAAAGAAGTTACCATTTACGAAATATTAAACTTTAAAGTGCAAATTTTTGTTCCAGTAGGGCGTCCCCCCCCCCCTCTAAATACTAAACTGCTGGCTTGAAAAATCTGGAAAAATTCGTGATAATAGCGCATTTCATAAACTTTAAAGGAAAATTATAGCGGTTGAGATAACTTTATTAGTTTAGCAGTAACAGTCGTTGATCTTGGGTGTTGGATAATTTTGTACCAAATACAAAATCCTTAGAATAAATCCTTAAAGGTGACAAAGACGGAGTACCTAGTTGCTTGTTTATAACGGGTAAAGACTTGCATTGAATAACAGGCTACTACGGAACCTTACACTGCACGTGGCCCGACACGCACTTGGCCGGTTATTTAACTATTATTGTTTATAATCTTAAATAAAACATAAGACTTTTTAACGCGGACTAACCCGAGGGGCGCACCAAGTATTATAATAAAATAATAATTATAAACTATGTACTTACTTCTATAATCTGTCGAATATCTATGGGAACGTACGTAATGTTCGTAAGTTTGTTGTAGTACGATACTAGCATGCCTGTAAATAGATTACACACACCGTTACTTGTAACTTGAAATTAAATGAGATGATTTATTTATTTATGAGAAGTTTGAGAAGTATGATCGGAGTGACTCTGATGGATAAGTTGGAGAACAGCGTGATAAGGGAATGTTGTGGTGTGGTAGAAGATGTAGTGAGAAAGGGATGCTTAGATGGTTTGGACATCTAGAGAGGATGGATGAAGAAAGATTGACGAAACAGATTTATGAGACGAGTGTGAACGGACCAGCCGGTAGAGGCCGACCTAGGCGAACGTATCACGACCAGATCGGAGACGTTTTAAAAAAAGGCCAAGTCAAAAGTACCTATAACCGGCGAGCATGTATGAAGACGCTCATGAAAGTGGAAGAAGCAAAGGAGGTATGTCAGGATCGTAGCATGTGGAAAGAAGTAGTCTCTGCCTACCCCAACGGGAAAAAGGCGTGACTGTATGAATGAATGAATGATTTATTTGCTTGTGGGTCTAGGTGGTACATACAGTGGTGTAAAATGATTCAATAATATCGCTAGATCCGCTAATAAGTCTACAAGCATTACATACCTAATACGTTCAATGTATACATTTATACTGTTGCTTCTTTAAGGTACGGACAAACCGCAGCGTCCTGCGTGCGCGATCTAGGCGGCGATCAGATAGCGCAGTAGTATTTGTACCGACTGGTTCACACCAAACGCGATCAGAAAACAATTGAAAAGTACTGAGATCGCGCCCGCAGATCGGAGGACGCCGCGGTGTGGCCGTACCTTAAACTTTCCCAATACCAGAACTTATTTCTCCGGCAAATTTTGTTCAATCGGAACCCTTTACGCCCTAGTAAAAAAATATAATTATGATTATAAATGTCAGGCAGGCAGTGAAATAAATAAATATTTACATTCAATTTTTATATTAAGGTATGAACTTAAGGTTATCAATATACATTAAAACACACGAATATACTAGCTGTACCCCGCGGCTTTGTCCGCGTAAGTGTGCCAATCAAATTTGTTTGAAATCCGTCGATAAGTAACGCTACAGTAAGCTTCCCCTCTTTCCCCCCACCACTCCCCTCTTTGATTTTTGAAGTTATACTTCTTTTGGCGCGATAGAGAAAAATGATGAGAGTGAATTTTTACGATGCGCGCGCACACCGACACCTAAATTTAACATCGTGAAGTTAGTTCTAGGTGGTACGATGCTCGCGCACACCGACACCTAAATTCTACACCGTGAAGTTAGTTCTAGGTGGCATGACTATCTTCAAGTTGTATATGTCATATTTAACGTCATATTTTTACGGTAATAAAACCTTTTTTATTTAAATAAAATCTTTTTGATTAATTTTAATATTTATCGTTAATCACTACTGCATTTTAGTTTTTTTTTTCCATACGCCACAGAAGTATAACTTCTAACGCGTGTACATAAGTACACACACTCTTTGTTTTCGCAGAATCTTCTGTAAAATGCTGACTAAAATCCGTCGATAAATAACGTTACAGCAAACTAGCAAGTGAGGGAGCACAAATACCACCTCAGCTCCCAGCCAACCTCACCTGCCCGTGGTGCATCCTGATGACCAACAAACGAGGCTCTGGCGATCGACAAATGGCGGTATAACCATTTCAAATTATAGCGTAGCTAAATACTACAGGCTGGTGACGGGCAGCAGCGTCACCGGTGCGAGGAGCTACGTCCTGCGACTGCCGCCTGCCGCCTGCCCAGCGTGGCGATTAGAGCATATCCCTACCAATGAGCCGAAGATTGGGCTCAGAGGCGTATCTTGGCAGAGGCCTACGTCCAGCAGTGGACTGTCACAGGCTGATTATGATGATGGTGAGGTACCTACTCTTATCATTACCGGGTGCTACAAGGTAGGTATGTACCTTCTTTCCTTAACTTTGAATGTTAGCTCATCGTGACGCCACGACGGTTCTCTTTTTGCACGGACTCTAGTCAGTATTAATCGGTTGGCATCGTGTTCTCTTACGGTTCAGAAGATGTAGCCCTGTGACAGACAGGCGGACGGACGGACAGCGGAGTCTCAGTAGAGTATAGGGTACCTGGGAACCCTGAAAAAGAACTAACATACCTTCAAGTAAGCTGGAGGGTGAAAAAGACAAGGTTTCCACGTAAGTTTCCAGTGCCCGCCTTGTTTCATGGCCGAGATCTAACAAGTGTTTGGATTGCAAATAGCTGTTGGAATAAATTGGCAGATTAAAAAGGTTTTTTTGGAGTTATGGCAGGAACGTTAAAAAGTGTGTGTGCTCTCAATGTATTTTTTCCTTAAACTTGTGTTCTTCCGCGAGTTACTGTGTAATAAATGTGGATTATTAACCATTAAGTGCCGGTGAATGTGTGCGAGTGTAGGGAAACAGTACAATGTTGAGAAACGTGCTATTTACGCTCACAACAAAATTTCACTAAAATCTTTAGTAAAGTCTACATCTTTACTGAGGGTATGACTTGGACTAGACTATGACTTTAACTTGACCTGAAATGTGACTTTGACCCATCTTTACGACTTGAATTCATAAACTTGAAGAATTTTAATACTTGACATTGGCTTAATTCACTAATCGTGTTGAGCCCCTAATGAATCTAAAAAAAATAAGCTTAGTTTGAAAACACTAAGGCTGAGTTGCACCATCTTACTTTAACTATAACAAACGTCAAAAATCTGTCAAACTCCATACAAAATCACCGGTTAATAGTTAAAGTTACGGTTAAAGTAAGATGGTGCAACTCAGCCTAAATATCGAGGCTCGAGACATATAGTCTGTGCAAAAAGAGAACCATCGTTGAAATTGAGGTCGCGTCGGTCTTCGGTCGTTTTAATTTACTTTTTTTAACCGACTTTAAAAATAAAACTGGCCAAGAGCGAGTCAGCATCGCGTCTCTTATCGCACACTTCGTACAATACGAAACATAACAGAGTTTCAACCTCATATATTTGATTAATATGATATTACCAAGAATATTTTATTAATTGATATTACCAAGAATATTTGGTTTGGTCGCGATCTAGAAAGACGGGGCTCGTTTACTAGCGCCATCTATGTCATTTCGCCGAAACTAATTCGATAGATGGCGTTTAAAAACACGTTTTCTGTATGGGGACCCCCTTTAATTTTTAACTTTATTTTGTTTTTAGTATTTGTTGTTCTAGCGGCAACAGAAATACACCATCTATGAAAATTTCAACTGTCTAACTATCACGGTTAATAAGCTATAGCCTGGTGACAGACGGACAGACAGACAGACAGACAGACAGACAGACAGACAGACAGACAGACCGACAGCGGAGTCTTAGTAATAGGGTCCCGTTTTACCCTATGGGTACGGAACCCTAAAAAGGAGGAGGTTTCTCAATTCGACCGTATATATGTTTTTTTTTATGTTTGTTCGCGGATAACTTCGTCGTTTATGAACCGATTTTTATTATTCTTTTTTTTGTTAAAATGGAGATATCCCAAGTGTGGTACCATGGTAATTTTTTGAGGTCTGATAAGTATTTCTAGAGATATGAAGATAAACACGTCATGATTGGTACTGAAAATTAATAGTGCGGCATTGAAGTCGGTTCTTTTTAGTTTTTTAAACGATCTTATGGTTGCATTAACAACACTGTTGTTCCTACACACACCTAGGTTCCTACTCTTATCATTATCGTGTGCTACTAGCTTGGTATTTATCTTCTTTCCTTACCTTAAATGTTAGTTCCGCAACGCCACGAAAGTTCTCTTTTTGCACAGACTCTAAACAGTATGAGTGGGTCCAATCTCGGAAGCTAAATTTAGATCGTTTAAAAAACTAAGAGATCCGACTTCACGTTAATCAAAGTAAACGTCACGTTAGTCAAAGTAGCCAGTAGGCGTAGTAACTATTATATAATCTGTGCCAGTAGAAAGTAGTATGTCGTCGAGATAAGTAAATGCATCGTAATACAAATGTTGATATATTATAAGCGGCTCGGCCGATTTCGTTAGAATTTAAATGGGACCACCTGGAAAGGGTACCCCCTTTGAAACAAAAAAAGTATTTTCCAAATCGGTTCAGGCATGTTTGAGTAAACGGTGAATATACATTAAAAAAAACCGGCCAAGTCGAGTTGAACTCGCCCACCGAGGCTTCCGTACCAACGTTGGTATGTACCAATTAAGCTAAACCTCTAAATTGTATCAGCGCTTATATAACACAGAGGTCTACCTTAATTATATAAATTGGGGCACCCTTTAATTTTCAACTTTTTTTTGAGTGTAGTGAGGTACCTACTCTTATCATTACCGGGTGCTACAAGGTAGGTATGTACCTTCTTTCCTTAACTTTGAATGTTAGCTCATCGTGACGCCACGACGGTTCTCTTTTTGCACGGACTCTAGTCAGTATTAATCGGTTGGCATCGTGTTCTCTTACGGTTCAGAAGATGTAGCCCTGTGACAGACAGGCGGACGGACGGACAGCGGAGTCTCAGTAGAGTATAGGGTACCTGGGAACCCTGAAAAAGAACTAACATACCTTCAAGTAAGCTGGAGGGTGAAAAAGACAAGGTTTCCACGTAAGTTTCCAGTGCCCGCCTTGTTTCATGGCCGAGATCTAACAAGTGTTTGGATTGCAAATAGCTGTTGGAATAAATTGGCAGATTAATAAGGTTTTTTTGGAGTTATGGCAGGAACGTTAAAAAGTGTGTGTGCTCTCAATGTATTTTTTCCTTAAACTTGTGTTCTTCCGCGAGTTACTGTGTAATAAATGTGGATTATTAACCATTAAGTGCCGGTGAATGTGTGCGAGTGTAGGGAAACAGTACAATGTTGAGAAACGTGCTATTTACGCTCACAACAAAATTTCACTAAAATCTTTAGTAAAGTCTACATCTTTACTGAGGGTATGACTTGGACTAGACTATGACTTTAACTTGACCTGAAATGTGACTTTGACCCATCTTTACGACTTGAATTCATAAACTTGAAGAATTTTAATACTTGACATTGGCTTAATTCACTAATCGTGTTGAGCCCCTAATGAATCTAAAAAAAATAAGCTTAGTTTGAAAACACTAAGGCTGAGTTGCACCATCTTACTTTAACTATAACAAACGTCAAAAATCTGTCAAACTCCATACAAAATCACCGGTTAATAGTTAAAGTTACGGTTAAAGTAAGATGGTGCAACTCAGCCTAAATATCGAGGCTCGAGACATATAGTCTGTGCAAAAAGAGAACCATCGTTGAAATTGAGGTCGCGTCGGTCTTCGGTCGTTTTAATTTACTTTTTTTAACCGACTTTAAAAATAAAACTGGCCAAGAGCGAGTCAGCATCGCGTCTCTTATCGCACACTTCGTACAATACGAAACATAACAGAGTTTCAACCTCATATATTTGATTAATATGATATTACCAAGAATATTTTATTAATTGATATTACCAAGAATATTTGGTTTGGTCGCGATCTAGAAAGACGGGGCTCGTTTACTAGCGCCATCTATGTCATTTCGCCGAAACTAATTCGATAGATGGCGTTTAAAAACACGTTTTCTGTATGGGGACCCCCTTTAATTTTTAACTTTATTTTGTTTTTAGTATTTGTTGTTCTAGCGGCAACAGAAATACACCATCTATGAAAATTTCAACTGTCTAACTATCACGGTTAATAAGCTATAGCCTGGTGACAGACGGACAGACAGACAGACAGACAGACAGACAGACAGACAGACAGACAGACCGACAGCGGAGTCTTAGTAATAGGGTCCCGTTTTACCCTATGGGTACGGAACCCTAAAAAGGAGGAGGTTTCTCAATTCGACCGTATATATGTTTTTTTTTATGTTTGTTCGCGGATAACTTCGTCGTTTATGAACCGATTTTTATTATTCTTTTTTTTGTTAAAATGGAGATATCCCAAGTGTGGTACCATGGTAATTTTTTGAGGTCTGATAAGTATTTCTAGAGATATGAAGATAAACACGTCATGATTGGTACTGAAAATTAATAGTGCGGTTCTTTTTAGTTTTTTAAACGATCTTATGGTTGCATTAACAACACTGTTGTTCCTACACACACCTAGGTTCCTACTCTTATCATTATCGTGTGCTACTAGCTTGGTATTTATCTTCTTTCCTTACCTTAAATGTTAGTTCCGCAACGCCACGAAAGTTCTCTTTTTGCACAGACTCTAAACAGTATGAGTGGGTCCAATCTCGGAAGCTAAATTTAGATCGTTTAAAAAACTAAGAGATCCGACTTCACGTTAATCAAAGTAAACGTCACGTTAGTCAAAGTAGCCAGTAGGCGTAGTAACTATTATATAATCTGTGCCAGTAGAAAGTAGTATGTCGTCGAGATAAGTAAATGCATCGTAATACAAATGTTGATATATTATAAGCGGCTCGGCCGATTTCGTTAGAATTTAAATGGGACCACCTGGAAAGGGTACCCCCTTTGAAACAAAAAAAGTATTTTCCAAATCGGTTCAGGCATGTTTGAGTAAACGGTGAATATACATTAAAAAAAACCGGCCAAGTCGAGTTGAACTCGCCCACCGAGGCTTCCGTACCAACGTTGGTATGTACCAATTAAGCTAAACCTCTAAATTGTATCAGCGCTTATATAACACAGAGGTCTACCTTAATTATATAAATTGGGGCACCCTTTAATTTTCAACTTTTTTTTATTTTTTGGATTTTTCCCTTAATTTGTGCTTAAAAATATTACATGATTCTAGGTCAACGGGAAGTACCCTATAGGTTTTCGACCCAAAACCTATAGGGTACTTCCGGTTGACCTAGAATTGTGAATTTTGGTTAAAAGCAAGGTTTTACAGCACATGTAAAGGAAAAATTCCGAAAAATAAAAAAAGTAAAAAATTAAGGTACACTCAAAAACTAAGGTACTAACAAGTTTTCGCGACAATCTAAATTTGCCCATATCTTTTTATTGTGTTGACTCAAGACCTTGATTTTTATACACCCTATAGAGATTATAGACTTCATTATCAGGTATAAATTTCAACTTGCTAGGTCCACCCGTTCCTGAGAAAATCAGTGGTGACACACGGACAGACAGACGGACAGACAGACAGACAGACGGACAAGAAAGTGATCTTATAAGGTTTCCTTTTTTTAACTTTTGAGGTACGGAACCCTAAACAGATTCCGACGAACCTCCTCCTTTTTTGTGCAGTCGGTTAATTAGAACCACTTCCTGACAATCGATTGGACTCTTTGGTATAGTTGTGTATCTTCTGTGACAATACAATAATATGGTACCATCGAGCTGACCTGATGATGTAGCCGGGCTGCAGGGACTGGAACTACGTCATGGTAAATTGTAGGACAGTAGAATTTGTGCTAGTGTGTATTGATATCAATAGTATGACACTTAATGACGTTTTTACAAAAAGCTTGTGTTTGTAAAATAATTTAATATATTTGATCCATGCTTAATCTATTTGATCCATGCTGATTGATCCATCAGTATCGTCATCATTATCAGCCAAACTCGGTCCACTGCTGGTCATAGGCATCACGTATGGTACGCCATTGAGCTCAATTTTCAGCTCTTAACTTTAAACCGCTGAAATTTGTAATTTCATCGAGACGTGATATGTATCTCTAGAGATATGACGATAAACGTCTCAAGCTTGCTACTGCAACTGACTCGCGGGGCATGGAAGTCGGTTGTTTTCGTTTTTCAACTATCTTAATTATATTTATTGTTGTTCAACTTCCTAGGGATGTACCATATAGTCCAGTCAAAATAGACATTACAGTTTGCATTAATTCCCAACAAGCTGGATTTTCGTGCAGGCCTTGAGTACGTCATTACAAATGATATGTCAAAAGGGACCCATCGATCCCGCTTGTGCGTTGTTTTTTATTCTAGGTCGAAGGTCACAAATTTGCGTTTTTCGCGATTTTCAGAAAAACGGTAAGTTTTATCATAAAAGTACCATAAACAAAATTGTAGACCATAAAATTATCTATAAAAATTGTATCAATACTTTTTTTCCTACGAGCCACCGTTTCTGAGATATAAGGGGGGGCATCCCATACATGGAATTATACGAGTTACAATAAATACTCATTCGATACTTTTCTATCGATTTCATTGCTCTTGAGAACCCGATCAAATAGCTTAATACTAAACCTTATTATCGCTCTATAACACCAGCTTAATAACCGGTACCTACTCAATATCGATTCCAAAGTATCGATACTGAAACTAGGTATTGGAATCAAAAGGAAAGAAAGTGTCCCTAGGAAGTTGAACATCAAAAATAAAACTGACCAAGTGCGACTCAGAGTCGCGTCTCGCATCGCACACTTAGGCTCCCGTACTATAATACAATACGAAAGATAACAGAGTTTCAACCTCATATTTGATGAATTGATATTACGAAGAACATTTTGTTTGGTAAACGAGTTCACGGAGAATCTCGTCGCGATCTACAGAGACGGGGCTCGTTTACTAGCGCCATCTATGTAATTTTGCCAAAACTAATTAGAAAGGTTATTAGCTTAACAAGCACGAAGGAGTTGATAACACCCAGGTGCCACCTAGACCTTCATATAGATGGCGTTATACTCAAAAACACGTATTTTGCATGGGGACCCCCTTTCATTTTTAACTTTATTTTGTTTTAAGTGTTTGTTGTTCTAGCGGCAACAGAAATACACTGTCTGTGAAAATTTCAACTGTCTAACTATCACGGTTAATGAGACACAGCCTGGAGACAGACGGACAGACAGACAGACAGACAGACGGACAGCGGAGTCTTAGTAATAGGATCCCGTTTTACCCTTTGGGTTCGGAACCCTAAAAATCGACTGGTGCAAACTCGGGCTTTACGTGCCAAATCCCTTCGCGCGAGGGACGCTCGGTAGGCCTGACTCCTGTGAGAAAGGACATCAAATTGTCAAAATGTCCGAAACGTGACGGAGTAATTTTGATATCTTAACCAGTGTGTTTTTTTTATATACCTTTTTTTTATTTTATAGGCTAGCGTTTGACCTGTTGGTAAGTGATGATACGGTTGAGGATGGTAGCACGCTAGGCCTAGAATGGGAACTGGCTCTCAAGAATAGCTGCCGGAACACATTAGATGTTTTGGCAAACAGATTTTCTAGCTTGAGGGTGGTAGCTGGCCAGGCGGACTTAGATAGTGTCCTTCCACCATGCGGGGTTTGGGGGTTTCTTAACGATGTTTTCGTTTACCGGGGGGCCACTTTGAAAAGCAGTTTTAAATAATTATATTAATTTTCTATCAAATTCAAAATTCTGCTCACTCAGATACGATGAACTCGACTCTTCTCGCCAACAATTGTAACGATGCATGATCCTATAACAACATAAGTTGAAATTACGTTTAATATTTGAGTCACTATAAGAGAGAGCGCCCTCATCATTATCAGCCAATTTCCGTCCACTGCTGGACTATCCCATGGCACGCCACTGAGCTCGATCTTCAGCTATTCGTTTCCAACTGCTGCCAGCCAACTTGCGTATATCATCGCTCCACCTAGCTGGAGGGCGTCCTACACTACGTTCACCGAGCCGTGGTCTCCACTCTAGAACACGTCTACACCAACGGTTATCGGTTCTACGACAGATGTGTCCATTCCACTGCCACTTAGGTACTTTAGGTACTGAACAGAACACATAGGTTACTTTTTATCCCGATATTCTTAGCTAGTAAGAAAGTCAAAAGTCAAAGCATTTATTAAGTAAATGGGCAAATTAAAAATTTGCACTGACACACGTCAAATAACATGAAATCCTATTAATATTAATACTATAAGAATGTTTGTCCTGACATACTGACTGACTGACTGACTGACAGACAACGCACAGCCTAAACCACTGATCGCAGAGACTTGAAATTTGGAGGGTATATTTGTCTTAGTACGTAAAGGTGTACTAAAAAAGGATTTTATAAAATTCACCCCTTAAGGGGATGAAATGGGGGTTTAAAGTTTGTATGGAGAAACAAGATTAGATATTCTTTTCTTTTCGAAACTTCACACAAGTGCTTCAGTCAATGAAAAAGTAAATACGTGTATTAGGATTTTTCGAAATTCCTCCCTTAAGAGGGTGAACCCCCTGGTGGGTTGTTACCCCATGTAACAAAGTCTGAAAATCAATATTGTTTTGGATTGCGCTGAAATTTGACATGCAGATAGCTATTTTGACGTAGGTATCCGCTAAGAAGTAAGTTTTCAAAATTCACAAGGGGATGGAGCGGGGGTTCAAAGTTTGGATAGTCTGTTTATTCGAAACTTCACACAAGTGCTTCTGTAAATAAATAAGTACAAACGAGTTTCAGGCTTTTTCAAAATGCGACCCCTAAGAAGGTAAAGTGGGATAGCAAAGTCTGCAAATCAATATTGTTTCGGATTGCGCTGAAATTTAGAATGCAGATAACTAGTTATTATGATGTAGGTATCCGCTAAGAAAGGATTTTCAAAAAAATTCACCACCTGAAGAGACGGAAAGCCAAAGTTTGTATGGCGAAACAAGATGAGACAGTCTGTTTTATTCGAAACTTTACATAAGTATTTCTGTAAATAAATAAGTAAATACGTGTTGCAAGAATGCAAAATAGGGTACGTAACAAAGTCTGAAATACAATGTGGTTGTTCGGGCTTTTTGAATATGAATCCCTTTTTTCCTTAGTCACGCGACAAAATGAAATCGGGTGAACAGATTTTGTCAATTCTTTTTTTATGTCATTTATGACAGTTTTTACAAAAGAAAAGTTTTAAGTAAATAAAATAAGTTTAACGCGGGCGAAGGGGCGGGGCACTTCTAATATTTTAAATATAACAAAAACATAATTGCTTTGAAATAAAAAAATAAAAAAAGTATTGATCCATTCAGCTTTCATTTAGACGTCGAACTTCACGCTTAAAAAAATGTTTAATTCCCCTGATTAATGTAGGGTTGCCAACCGTACTATTAAGTGCACCCCCAATGACATAATACTATTGATTAGTTACATCGAGGTACACGTAAACCGCCGTAGAGGCGCCCATCATAAACTGACTTACGTACCACGCAGCTCGCGATCGGGCGTGAGGAGTACTTACGCTAAACTAAGCGGGATGTAGATTCAGCACTGCTTTTTATTTGAAAGTAGAGCTAGTTCGCGTTGTCACGTCTGGTACGTAGTACACATACATCGATGATTAGTTAGTACCTTGTGCGCCAGTATTTCACAAAGTTCCACTAGAAATGCTGTGAAGTATCTTCTGCCACTGGTCTTCATGTCAGTTTTGACTCGTTCTATGATCTGATGGGAAGTAGTCGGCGAAGTCTCTGTCGGCCCAGCAGACGTCACTAATATAAAACATTTAAAAATTATATAATTAAGATATTAATAAGATATATATCATTTAAAAACTAAAACAACCGACTTCCATGCCGCGCGAGTCAGTTTTAGTTGCAAGATTGAGACGTTTATCGACATATCTCTGGAGATACTTATCAGATCCCAATGAAATTACAATGATACAACCTTTGAAATATCTCTTTTCCAACAAAAAAAGAATCATCAAAATCGGTTCATAAACAACGTAGTTATCTGCGAAAGCACATAAAATTTAAAAAATATATAAGCACGGTCGAATTGAGAAACCTCCTCCCTTTTTATAAGTCAGTTAAAAATATAATTACAGATAATTAGTACAAAATCTATTTACTATCTGCTGATACCGCTGATATCCGTGACTTTGTTCACGTACATCAAGAATCGAAGAATCAAGATTTAAAGAAATCAAGTTTTTAATGTGGATTATTAACCATACAAATGCCGGAGAGTGTGTGCGAGTGTAGGGAAACACAGCACAATGTCACAATTTTACAATCATATTAAAAACATACTAACAAATTTCCTACTAAACTCAAAATTACAAAATTCCACTGAAAATCGTCAGTAAAGTCTACATCTTTACTGAAGGTATGGCTTGGACTAGACTTTTTTATTTATTTATTTATTTATAATTGAGTAAACACAAGTATCAATAACTAAGATATATATAATTCTCAGATTGTTACATGCATAATTAAACACTATAATCGCCACTTGAGCGACTGACTTACACAAAATAACCGGCTAAGTGCGTGTCGGGCCACGCGCAGTGTAGGGTTCCGTAGTAGCCTGTTATTTAATGCAAGTCTTTACCCGTTATAAACAAGCAACTAGGTACTCCAAAAATTAAAAATTCATCCCCACTTCTCATATAGGGGACCTACCCTAAAAAAAAATATTTTTCACTATTTTATTTCAGCACTGTCGGCGTAATTTATATACATACCCCCACAAAATTACAGCTTTCTAGTATTAACGGTCTCTTAACAAAACCTCGGACAGACAGACAGACAGACAGACAGACGGACATGACGAAACTATAATGTTAAGATAATTCAGTTTCGTTATAAAAATAAAAGTGAGTGTTGACAAAACATTTGGAAAAATTATAAATTAGGTACAAAAATTTTACTTTGGGTATTATTTATTCTATAGCGTTAGTTATAGTTATAAATTAATGGATGGAATTGCAACAATAAGTTCTGTTAATGAATTAATGATTTACATATACATTGTTGTAGAACATCTGCATGGAAAAATACAACAGACTCAAATACAAATGAAAATAAGGAACAAAGGGGTTAAAATGATAAAAAAAAAAATGTTAAGACGTAAGATTATGATCTATGACTTCAACTTGATCTGAAATGTGACCTTGACCCATCATTATGTCCTGAATTCACAAAAACTTGAAGAATTTTAATACTTAACACTGGCTAAATACACTAATCGTGTGGAGCCATAATGAAACAAAAAAAATGCCGTCGCGGGGCAATAGTTTACCTGTAGACACAGTTAATCCGGTCGGGTTGACCAAATCAGTATCATTGACTGGAGTGTTTGATGATGTGATTTCCATGCTTGGCACAATCACACCGTCCCAACTTGGTGAAGAATATTCGTACATGCCATGTGGTTCGACGTTTATTTCTGTGTATTGTGGTGGCGCCATTGTTGTTAGAACAGCCTGTCTCGCTACGAGTGCTAGATGTTTAGAAAGTTGCTGAGCGGATATGAGACCTGTCAATTTAAAAATTAAAATAGGTTAAAAACTAAAACAAACGACTTCAATGCCCCACGAGTCAGTTTCAGTTGCAAGTTTGAGACGTTTATCGTCATATCTCTGAAGATACATATCAGATCTTCATGAAATTACAATGGCACCACCATAAGAATAATTCGAATCGGTTCACAATTGTCAGAGTAATCGCGTAACATACATACAAAAAAAAGAGAAGATAAATAATAAACTGGCCAAGTGCAAGTCGGACTCGCACTAGTAGGGTTCCGTACCACACTACAGTATTTTATAAGATCGAGCAAAAAATACCACTATTTATATATATTTCGCCAGCAAAAACTAATAATTAATAAGCATTTTATTTCTTATAACGCCATCTAACATCTAACAAAGGAGTTAGGGATCGACATTTCAATATAACTGGCTACATTTGCCGAGCATTGCATTAGGTCTTATGGCCTAATGTAATGCTAGGCAAACAATATGGTACGAGACCTGGTCTCATACCATACTATATGTTAGGGCTCATACCTGCTCCTTGGTTAAAGACTACGGCAGGCATCTTATTATATCCCATATCGGGCTTCTTGACAGATTCCATATTAGTTTTCACGCTAGGCATTGTCATATATAGGCCAGTATGTTCCGCAGTAGACCAAATTTGAGATCCACGAAGGTTATTCAAAAGTTTATTTTTACTCTCATACAAGTTTCTTAAATTGTTTGGATTTTGGATAGCAGAGTACTGGTTGTCTGGATTACCTTTACTAAGGTATGGCATATTGACATTTTGATAATATGGAGGCATATTGACATTTCGATTGCCTGAATTCTGATTATATGAGTATGGCATATCGTTATTCTGATTTTGAACATTCTGATCTGGGTGTGGCATTCTAAGATACTGGTTTGCAGGATTTTGATTGTAAGGGAATGGTATAGTCACTATCTGATTGTAAGAATACGGCATATTGTCATTTTGATTGTCAATATTCTGATTATATTGGTATAGCGATCTAACATTCTGTTTGCCATAATTCTGATTATAAAAATATGGCATATTGCCATTCTGATCAAGATTCTGTTCTCCAGGATTTTGATTATAAAGGTATGGCGTAGATTGCTGATTATATGAATGTGGCATAGCATTTTGATAAGCTAGATTCTGATTATGGAGTTGGTTATTATCGTTTTGTTTTACACGGTTATCTTCAAGTCCCTTACTTAAATAGGCTGTATCTCGCTGGTTTCGCCAGTCGTCCATCAAGTCTTGAATCAGACCTCTGTAGTTGTAAAATTCCTGCTTGATTGTCTCATTGTTCTCTAGTACAGATTGGGGCAGGGTGATGAGTTTTGCTATAGCCATCGCTTGATGTGGATTTACGTATATGTTTGATCTTTTGATGGTGAATTCCCCTGCGTAATATTATTAACAACATTACTAATTTTATCAGGGCGACCAAAGCGAGCCCTAACACTATTTCACAACCTGAGCACTTTTGTGGTGCACTTTACTGAAAAACTATCACGCCTATTGATTTATGCTTTAACATAGTCATTTAAATTCTCATGTAGATGTGTTATCAGTAAAAAAAAAAACATTTTACTAACATTAAAAATAACCGGCCAAGTGCGTGTCGGGCCACGCGCAGTGTAGGGTTCCTTAATAGCCTGTTATTCAATGCAAGTCTTTACCCGTTATAAACAATCAACTAGGTACTTCGTCTTTGCACTTTAAAGGATTTATTCTAAGGATTATGTATTTGGTACAAAATTATGCAACACCCAAGTTCAACAACTATTACTGATAAACTAATAATGTTATCTTAACCGCTATAGTTTTTCTTTAAAGTTCATGAAATGCACTATTATCACGAATTTTTTCAGATTTTTCAAGCCAGCTGTTTAGCTTTTAAAGGGGGGGGGGGGGGGGGAGGACGTAAGAAGATCAAAGAATTAACTTTTCTGCGAACATAATGTTTGGTTACTAACGCCATCTGTCGGAAATCTAAAGAATTTACATGTGCCATCCAAATGACCGCAGTTTTTTTTTATACCTTATAGGCTAGCGTTTGATCACTATCTCACCTGTTGTTAATGCAGATAAAGCTGACGATTCCAAAAAGTGGCAGATTTCAAAGATCTTAAGAATTTTGAAATATAAATAGAATTTGGACAATTTTCTGTTTCTATTTAATGTATAACATTCTTATTATGCATTTATTTGGTTGGAAAGGCCCTAGGGGTATATGCTAAGTAAATCTGCCCCCGAAAGATATTTGATTGATATTTCTACGATATGTAGGTACTAATCACAGAAATAGGAATAAATACCTTATTATTCCTATTTCTGTGGTACTATTAAAATATGTATTTTCTGAATGTTTGAGATCTCTAATTCAATAGGTTTTTTTTTCTATAATGTAAAAAATATCATGACAGACTGCAGCAGTTAAACCAATTTTTTAAAATACCTTTAGGACTAATAATAGCTATTATAAAAAATCAATGTTATTATTCAATCTTAGTTAGCTATGTTTCAAGGAATAAAATATGATTATTATGACACTTCATTAGGGTTCCGTAGCCAAATGTCAAAAAACGGAACTCTTATAGATTTGTCATGTCTGTCTGTCTGTCCGTCCGTATGTCACAGGCACTTTTTTCTAAAACTACTAATAATTTGGGAATAGTTAGTATAATAGTTTAGAATAGTTTCGAAATCCCTAAGAATACACAGTTGAAACTTGGTAGGTAGATGTATTCTATGAACCGTTTTACGATTTTGATACAAAAAAAAAAATTTAAGATCGTTTATAAAACGAAAAAACCGACTTCACATGCCGCGATAGTAATTTTAGTACTAAGTTTGAGATGTTTGTCTCCATTCTCCATATCTCCGGAGATAATTATCAGATCTCGTTAAAATGTGAATAGGACCACACAGGAAGCATACTCTATCAAACTAAAAAGATTTTTCAAAATCGGTTAAGATTTGACGAAGTTCTGAGGTAACAAAAAAACTTTTAAAAAACTGTCGAATTGCGAACCTCCTCCTTTTTGTGAAGTCTGTTGAAAATAAAAGATAAAAGGGAGTACCCATACATATACTTAAAAAAAAATCAGCAAACCTAGAGAGACGTGTCTATATGTGTCTATGTGATAACTTTGGGTACATACATTATGCAGGGTTATTGGTATATGTCGTATTTTATCCCCGCCCCCGCCCCCCCATTATCTGCTCAAAGTAAAACGGGAAGGGAGACACACATTTTACCACTTTAGAAGTGTCTACTGTCTGTCTTTCAAACGATTGACTTTGAGAATAAATAGTTTTAAAAGGCTCAATATCATTTTTAAAAACCTATCTATAGACACCCATAGGTTTGATGATCTTTTTTTCGTTTCCGTTCCATGTATGGGGGAGCACCCCCTTAATCTTTTATTTTTGTATAAAAATCGTAAAGCGGTTCATAGAATACATTTTCACTACCGACCAAGTTTCAACTGTGTAATCTTAGGAATTTCGAAACTATTCAAAACTATTATACTAACTATTCCCAAATTATTAGTAGTTTCGGAATAAAATGGCTGTGATATACGGAAGGACAGACAGACAGACACGACAAATCTATAAGAGTTCCGTTTTTTGCCTTTCGGCTACGGAACCCTAATAAAGTGTCAAATTGATGTTTTGTTCCTTAAAACATAGCTAACTAAGATTGAATCATAAAATTGATAATTGATATTTGAATGTTTTATTTATTTACTTTCACAATAGAAGGTATTGTTGTTAATTAATATTATTTTTAATAAATTAATAAAAAGTTAAATATATACCCACTTTCTGTATTAGAATTAAAAAATAAAGTAAAATCTTGGTTGCAAACTTTATCATATAATGAAACTGAAGAACTGTTAAAAGTTATAAATTGAAACATCTTTACATAATACCTACATAACGAAAATCACACCCTCTCACACACACCCATTCGCACGCATCTTACACACAGAGAGGATCACAGAAATAACTATATGTAAGTAAGTAAAGTAGTTTAAGAAATATTTAAATATAAAAAAATGTGCAATCATCATTAAGGCTAGTACATAGCTAGATTTCTGGGGGAGGGCGCTGTAAGCTGAAACACAAGGGAAAGCTATACTATTTTGTACCATATTTTCTAGCCATCTTATAGATTCTGTATGGATATTTTTCTTGAATAAAGATTATTCTTATTCTTATGTAAATTCATAATTGGGGCCAAAAAGTGTTTTTTTTTTTCACAACCGCTTAACTTTTTTATAAAAAAAATTGATGTTATATTATTATAGGGAAATATTAAAGGTACGAAAACTTTTCTTTGTTATTGTGCCAAAATTGTATCATGGTAAAAAATTAAATTTAACTTTTTTTTTTATTTTTCTATGATCCTATGATGTTATAATGCTCAATTTTTTTTTATAATAGCCAATATTAGTCCTAAAGGTATTTAAAAAAAATGGTTTAATTGCTGCAGTCTGTCATGATATTTTTTACATTATAGAAAAAAAAACCTATTGAATTAGAGATCTCAAGCATTCAGAAAATACATATTTTATTAGTACCACAGAAATAGGAATAATAAGGTATTTATTCCTATTTCTGTGATTAGTACCTACATATCGTAGAAATATCAATCAAATATCTTTCGGGGGCAGATTTACTTAGCATATACCCCCTAGGGCCTTTCCAACCAAATAAATGCATAATAAGAATGTTATACATTAAATAGAAACAGAAAATTGTCCAAATTCTATTTATATTTCAAAATTCATAAAGATCCTTGAAATCTGCCACTTTTTGGAATCGTCAGCTTTATCAAAATATAAAAAAAGTTGAAAATGAAAGGGTTTCCCCATACATACATAGTTCACTCCAATCAAGATAGGCCTCTGAGTTATATGAGCGCTCTTACAATTTAGAGGTCTAGCTTAATTGGTACCAACCAACGTTGGTACGGAAGTTTCGGTGGGCGAGTCCAACTCGACTTGGCCGGTTTTATTATGCCTTATTTTATGCCATAATTCAATAATATAATGGCAAATTTTATGCATTTGTTGGAGTGGTTGGTGTTTTGGCAAAGTTTTTGCCAGTGTCGGGCAGATTCGCAATTTAATATTAAAAAAACTGCCTTAAAAATTATTACCAGGCGGAAAAACTACGCGAGCCCTCACAAAGTTCGGCTTTTAGCTAGTAATTATGATGTTATAATATAAGATGTTCGCCTGGTGGTGTATTAGGCAAACAAAATAATTCTGGTTTGATAAAAAATGCTGCACAATTTAGACGGTAAATCTCACATTCACTGTAATGTAACTGGTCACTCCGATCTCTAAATAGACGAATGGTATTATTTCACAGTAAATTTGGAAGTTATTGTTACCCAGCTACGGAACACACACAACGGATGTATCCGTAGTTCTACTTTTTATGTACATATAAAAAATAAGTCAATAGGTTCTCCATAATTTGGTGTCAGCCAATTAGAACGACGTGTTGGTATGTAACAGCTGCGTTATGGAGGTTGGAACTAAGTCACTTGGCCTCCGTAAAATTTTACTGAGCGTATAGGCTCGGGTGTGTTAATGAATACCAATAAAATTTATATTACTAGCAATGGCTAAGGCACAAAGGCGTCGGCCTAGCGATCGAAAAGTTCGATTCCCCACCCATTGCACTATTGACGTAAACCCACTATACAACATTTAGCTTAGAATTAGAATGATCACACTCTCAAGGGTTGTGTTGAACGTCGTAAAGGTCTTGGTGGCAGATTTTCTCCTTTATTTTGCTATGGGTCAGAATGGTACCTTCTTTTGAATGCGTGCGAAGCTGCGGGATAGGTACAACTAGTAATATTCGGTATTTTTTTATGATATAAGGTAACACGACAAGCACGACGCTCGCCTGATAGTAAGCGATGTCGTCTACCTATTACAGACACAGCGGCATGCAAAATGCAAAAAAAATGACATGCCCTGTAATTTCACTTGACACCTTGCCATTTCAACCGAAAAACATTCCTATTTCACGGCTGAAAATTAATTGGCAAAGTGGTGGTACCGCCCCAGGCGGACTAGCAGAAGCCCTACCACTATCATTATAATAGTACCTGTCAATAGTTCTTGAGGGCCAGGGTTGCAAATGAGGTAAATGCATTAGAATGGGTTACTTCACCTTTGAGTAATTACTATCACACTTACAAATAGCATATTACGATACGGGTGACTTAAGCAGTCGATTATTGCACGGCGTTTAGCACCCTTGCTGTGTTCGGGTGCTAACTTCACGCTGTGCAATAATCGACTATTTAAGTCACGGAAAAGCGTGCGTAAAGTGCGGGTATAGGTCACACTGCTATAAAATACTTTTCGTTTCCCAACAGAAGGTTGATCTGAGTTGCTTCAAAAAAAAAGTTAACAGATTCATCTTTCAAAGAGCAGCTAACGCAGTATTTGCCCCTGGTACTGTAGGTGTCAATAGGCGGCGGTAACCACATACCATCAGGTGGGCCGCATGCTTCTTTGCTGCTCTATATTATATTGTAAAAAATACTTACTAGAGCTAAAATTAGTGTCGGTAGTTATACCATTCTGGCGAGGCAGATATAGAATTAGAGGTGGCAGTACTAGAAAAAAAAGATATTATTGTTTATAGATGTATTTATCCATGTTTATCATTGATGTTAAAAGGGAGTTGCGGTACTCACTCATATGCCACGTAAACATAATGGAACTAGAAATAACTACATGAAAACACGAATTTATAATGTCGAGCTTGATGTGCATGAAGATCAGAGGAAGGCATTGTAGCTAATTATTTAAATGGATCTGCGATATATCTGCGATAATTGCACATGTAATTCTGTACGTGCTACAAAATCGCCAGTTCGATTGTGACTAAGGTGAAATTAGGTTCACAAACCTAATTCATACGGTCCACATATCCACCACACATAAAATGGAATAATTAAGATACTAACTACTAACAACCAGCTTCCATGCCCCGTGACTCAATTTCAGTAGCAAGTTTGAGACGTTTATCGTCATATCTCTGGAGATACTTATCAGATCTCGGTGAAATTACAATGGGACCACCTCGGAAACGTACCCGACTGATTACAAAAAGAACCATTCGAATCGGTTCAAAATTGACGGAGTAATCGTGTGACATACACACAAAAAAAACATACAGACGAAATGAGAACCTCCTTTTTTTTGGGAAGTCGGTTGAAAAATGTGTGATTTTATGAAACCACGATACAAGTTAAACTTTTATTTGTGGCTATGGTAGCTAGCTACGATGACAGCACTTGACATGACACATTAGCATGTATACAATATGGCTGTGACAATGTACCCTACTGAATAAAAAACAAATCATTCCAATCGTTTCTCAATTGACGGAGTAATTGCGTAACATACATACAAAAAAAAACATACAGACGAATTGAGAATCCTCCTTTTTGGAAGTCGGTTGCAAGTAGATAAACATCATCGATACAAATATATAAAAGGGAGTTATCTCCCTTTTATATATATATCAACGATGTATATCTATCTATTTTTTTTCCATTTTGAATATCTTCACAAGAGAAGAACGTGGACAATCAAATGAATTTGTGAAAAAATTGCAATTTGTGAGATAATTGCAATTTTATGTATGTTCTCTACTTTTTGTGAGAAAATTGCAATTTTATCTATGTTCTCTACATTTTGTGAGAAAACTTCAATTTTATGTATGTTCTCTACATTTTGCCCTCATAACAAATTATGAATTTGTGTATTTCTAATACATCTTAGAGGCTAGCGTTTGACCACTATCTCGTCTGGTGGTAAGCGATGATGTGGTCGAAAATGGTGAACACGCTAGACCTAGAATACTCTGACTCTCAAGGGCCGGAAAATCGAGTTGGCGGCAGTTTTTCTCCATGATGCTAGTAAGCTAATTTTAAAGTTTATTTTAGGCACTCAGTGATAACGTTTAATGGAGTTATGGCGGGTACCCGCTACGAATAAATCATAAGGATAATAAATCATACGTAAATAAGTGTATGTGCTCTCATTGTATATTTTTATAAAACTTATGTTCTTCCGCGAGTTAATGTATGATAAATGTGGATTATTTAAGTGCCGGTGAATGTGTGCAAATGTAGGGAAATTGCGTTCACACCAAAATTCCTCTGAAATAACTTTAAAAGAAAATGGATACCTAAACGTAATAATGGAACTGAAAATGGCTGCCTTTTTTTTTTTGTCATTGGTTGTCCATTGGTCCATTGATGACCTTGTTCGACTCAACCCGAGCAATTGCAGCCATTTTAAGTTCCAGTATGACGTTTAGGTATCCATCTTTTTCTTGTAGGTATTTCGTGTCCTTACATATGTCGCAGGCAGATAGCTTAATAAGCCGTTCAATCAACAGCCTAGCCTCTTAACAAACGCTAGGCTAAATATAATTTAGGAATCGAGTTGAACGGCGCTGTTTAGTAAAGAGGCTAGGCTGTTAATTGAACGGCTAATTAAGCTATCTGCCCGCGAACATATACACTACGTCAATGCCAAGTATGTACTTACTTTTTTTAATTAGCTGTATATTTAGGGTCCCCGATACTGTGTCTGGCTCAGAGGTTACAGATTTTGTCGGTGTTGTTGGTTTTAAGCTCTTTGCTTCTAAGGCTAAAACACATAAGGGGTCGGCAATCAATCACGATGTTTTTTAGGAACATTTTTGGACCCCCTCCCCTCCCTGATATGTGGGTGGTAAGGTTTTAGACCCCCCCCCCCCTCCCTTACCCAAAATCACGTTTATTTTTTTGGTACAAAGTATATTGAAATTTTTAGAATAATATTTTAATAGATATAATCTGACATTTTGAAAAATTAAGCATCGAGATAAACATTTCTAGACAGACATTAAAGTTGCAGGTTGTTTTACTTACATGAACAAATAAATAACACGTGATATATTATCTCATTATATCTCCCCCCTCTTTGTGATATTTCGTGATATTTTTCCGAACCACTTTCTTGAAAGTCTCACGTGATGAATGGACGATCCCTTAGTAAATAAGTGATTTAACTTTCAACGCATGTATTCTGTACTAGCAACCCGCTCCGGCTTTACCCGTCATATTTCTACCAATTTAAACAAAATTAAATAATTGCGGACAGACAGACAGACGCGGCGGAGGACTTTCATTTATTAAGTAGTGATTGATGTATGCAGTATTATTATGTATATTAATTGACAACGTAAAATGTGTATTTGTGTGTACACAAATACACGTCTAAAATCATAATAATTTATTTCATCATTGATCATCATTGATCATCACATTTTATGAAAATCATCGTGAGAATAACATATAGGCATGACGACAGTAAAAAAATCGAAGATTTGATAATTTTAGGGGAAAATACATATTAAAACAATTTAAAAACTAGTTTCGTTTTTTTTAAACATTTAATTTTATTAAGATTTTCATTTTTTAATAAAATAAAACATTAAAATACTGCAATCGGCCATTTTGATTGAAACAGCAATCACAGCGCATGACGTCACGCCCATGTCCTCTTATGAGGTTTTCTTGAAAATGTTATTAAATTTTGGAAAACTCATGTATATTCATTGTCACAGATTAGATAATAGTTACACGTTAAGTATGTCATTAACATATGCGTGACGTCACAACCGACGCCATGACACATATGAGCTGTTTTTGCGCACTATTGAAAAAATATTAGAAAATTTGCTTTAAACTTCGTTAAACTTAAGTTAATTACCGAAATAAAGGTTTTTTCGTGAATAGTAAATGTGTTCCCACATTACGGAAGAGGATTTCAAAATCTTTCGTCACGCCTATTCTCTAAAACGGCTTTACACTCACGGTTACGTAGTAACTATTATATAATCTGTGCTCACGGGTTAAGATATCGAAATAACTCCGACACGTTTCAGACATTTTTGATGTCCTTTCTCACAGACCTACCACACGTAAAGTGTAAAGCCGTTTTAAATAGTTATATATTTTTTAACCGACTTCAAAAAAGGAGGTTTCTCAATTCGACCGTATATATGTTTTTATTTTTATGTTTGTTCGCGGATAACTTCGTCGTTTATGAACCGATTTTGATTTTTTTTTGTTGGAAATGAGATATCCCTAGTGTGGTACCATAGTAATTTTATCGAGGTCTGACAAGTATCTCCGGAGATATGGAGATAAAAACCTCAAAATTGGTACTGAAAATTAATAGCGTGGCATTGAAGTCGGTTCTTTTTAGTTTTTTAAACGATCTTATTACATGTTTACATTACTGCAGGGTTATTCTCAATCAAATATTATGTTTCTTTGAAGTGTTACACACTTTATATTTTTTTAAATTGTTAAACACAATGATTTCTTCCGAATGATTAACTTACGTAATAAGTAGTCATAGATGGCGCCACCAATGCATAATTGGGTTATCAAATGCAATCCACTAATTTCGTCGTAACGATACTTCGCACCGTGGCTTAATTGGCAAAGCACCGGAACATGTTATTGCGGAGTTTGCGGGTTCAAGTCCCGTCGGTACGATGAAATTTTGGATTGTGTTTAACAATTTATTCTCAATCATTTGAAAGCAAGTTCGGATTCGGAAACTACCTTTATTTCGACTTGGTTCTAGCACGGAATAATGAATTGTGCAATTAGATCTAGTAATTCATTATTCTGTGGTAAAGGTGCGGACACACCGCAGCGTCCTGCGTGCGCGATCTAGGCAGCGATCAGATAGCGCAGTAGTATTTGCACCGACTGGTTCACACCAAACGCGATCAGAAAACAATTGAATAGTACCTACTTAGATCGCGCCCGCAGATCGCAGGACGCCGTGTGGACGTACCTTAAGGGTTTCGAATGATTGAGACTCCGGGAAAACATCAAGAAACCTTCGATATTATTAATTCCGTTTTTAGACGGAACTGATACCGAGAATGGTAACGTGTTTCTTCTGTCAAACTGTGACTCAATATACTTACAAGGGGTGTTCGTCGTTGTTTTGTTGTTGTTGTTGTTGTTGTTGTTGTGGATAGTTTTGAGGCCAAAGAGCGAGGGTGTGGATCCGCCATAGTCCATGAACGCAGGAGGCTGTGATGACCAGTCTTGAGCAAATTCAGCTGGTTAAAAGAATTTGGGTTTAAATATCACCAGTTATAGCAGCTACCACCCTCAAGTTAGAAAATCAGTCGCCAAACATCTAATGTGTTCCGGCAGCTTTCCTTAACAGCCAGTTCCCATTCT
The DNA here is from genome assembly GCA_954871355.1 of Cabera pusaria. Taxonomy (NCBI): domain Eukaryota; kingdom Metazoa; phylum Arthropoda; class Insecta; order Lepidoptera; family Geometridae; genus Cabera; species Cabera pusaria. The sequence goes on along the minus strand of OX940912.1, from coordinate 1,730,837 downwards.
AGGCCTATTATAGCGTGCTTACCATCTTCGACCGCATCATCATTTACCAACAGGTGAGATAGTTATTTTTACGTTAAAATTATTGTGAATTTGTAACATTATTATTGTTTATATACTAGAAAATTCGACTAAAGATACGTGAATTACAGCCGGTATATAAACAATAATAAGGTGAGATAGTGGTCAAACGCTAGCCTAGTTTAGTTTAGTTCTCCGACTTCCAAAAAGAAAGAGGTTCTCAAATCGGAAGTAATTTAACAAATTTTTTTTATGTATGTTCGGGCATAACGCTTTCCGTCATTTGTGGATGGATTTCATCCTTCCATTCATTCCCCATACGGATTTGCAATAGGTGCTATTTTTTTGAACTTATTCCGAAATGGGCATTTTATTAATTGTGAAAAGTTAATATGATGAATTTCGGAGACTGACAACGGAACTCTTCAATAAATGCCAAGAAGTTCAGTCATCTAAAAACTCCACCGTTTATTAACCGACTTGATAAATTATTCAGATTTTTTTTCTATCAAACAAATCAATAATCAATCATTTATTCGTCAAACACATATTACATTAATAATTAGTTCCGGATCTTATGAAACAGTTTGTCAATGTGTTCGGCCTGCACGCAGACGTACAAATATTTATATGGTATATAGGTATTTACATAATAATTTTTATTTTGATTTATTATCTACATATTCTTATATGCTATAAAAACATTTTTCCAGCAGCCATTCAAAGAGCGTAAACTTGTGTGGTCTCATTTTAAATTCATGGGGATCTGATGAGTATCTCCAGAGACATGGAGATAATTTATACCTCAAACTTGCCACTGATTAATTATTAAAATAGTTTAAAAACTAAAATATTCGACTTTTGCGCGAGGCAGTTTCAGCACATGATATGTGGTTTAAGTAGCAAGTTTGAGACGTTTATCGTCATATCTCTGAAGATACTTATCAGATCTCGATGAAATTACATTGGGACCACCTTGAAGATGAACCCTACTTATAAAAAAAACAATCATATCGGTTCACAATTGACGAACCAATCAGATAACATACACACAACAAAAAAGAAACATACAGACTACCATACAGACGAATTAAGAACCTCCTTCTTGTTGGAAATCGGTTGAAAATGCATTTGAAGTCGGTTTTTAGGGTTCCGTACCCAAAGGGACGGGACCCTATTACTAAGACTCCGCTGTCCGTCTGTCTGTCTGTCTGTCTGTCTGCCTGTCTGTCTGCCTGTCTGTCTGTCTGTCTGTCTGTTTGTCTGTCTGTCTGTCTGTCCGTCTGTCACCAGGCTGTATCTCAAGAACCGTGATAGTTAGACAGTAAAAATTTTCATAGATGATGTATTTCTGTTGCCGCTATAACAACAAATACTAAAAACAGAATTAAGTTAAAAATAATATAGGGTCTCCATACAAGAAACGTGTTTTTTTCGGCATTTCACGCCATCTATGAACGCTTAGTTAGGTTATCGTCCCATAGATGGCGTTATATTGAAATGTTGATCCCTAACACCTTTGTTGGACGTTAGATGGCGTTATAAGAAATAAAATGTTTATTTATTATTATTTTTTGCTAGCGAAAAATGATAGTGGTATTTTTTGCTCGATCTTATAAAATACTGTAGTGTGGTAAAGAACCCCACGAGAGCGAGTCCGACTTGCACTTGGCCAGTTTATTTTGTTTGTTTCGTAAACAATCTTAATTTTTTTTTAATTATTTCTTCTTCATATCTTACCATTAGCAAAGGGTTTGAATAATAAAATAACGTAAAATGTGACAGTTAATAAAATTAACTCTAACCAAAAATACATATCAAACGTAATTTTCACATGTTTCTTATCACAACATTGATATCACGTTCAATAATGTTTTATGTTTAGTTTTATGAACCAATCTTCAATGTATAAAATGTTACTGCTTGCGACATATTGTGTTCTTTTGGAAATATATGGTAGGTAAACCTACATTCGAGTAAAACCAGTAAAAACAATTTCGAGAAGCGCAGAAGAATACAGCTAGGATGGGCAGAATTTAGAAAACTAAGTCGAATCTTTTCATCGTCGATACCACGGAGCCTAAAGACAAAAGTCTTTAATGAGTGCGTCTTACCTGTAATGACATACGGAGCCGAGACGTGGACACTGACGGTGCGACTGATCCACCAATTAAAAGTCGCTCAGCGAGCTATGGAAAGGGCTTCAGAGTATATCTGAAAGATCGAATTCGAAATGAAGCCATCCGACAGAGAACCAAGGTTATCGACATAGCTCAAAGGATTAGGAAGCTGAAGTGACAGTGGACTGGTCACATCTGTCGTAAAACCGATAACCGTTGAGGTAGACGTGTTCTAGAGTGGAGACCACGGCTCGGTAAACGTAGTGTAGGACGCCCTCCAGCTAGGTGGAGCGATGATATACGCAAGCTGGCTGCCAGCGGTTGGAAACAGAAAGCTGAAGATCGAGCTCAGTGGCGTGCCATAGGAGAGGCCTTTGTCCAGCAGTGGACGAATACAGGCTGTTAATTATGATGATAAAACCTACATTCAGAAAAACTGTAGGTTCAGTAATAAGATATGTGTTACCTATATACGTTTAAATTGTGTACCCATCCATGTGTTTATTGTGGATTCGTAATCATTATTTAAAATTTTAAAATAATAAAGATAGCTTAAAAACTAAATCAACCGACTTCCATGCCGCGCGAGTCAGTTTCAATAGCAAGTTTGAGACGTTTATCATCATATCTCTGGAGATACTTATCAGATCTCGAATAAAATTACTATGGGACCACCTGGGGAGTATAATATTCTTTCAAACAAAAAAAAAATTATCGGTTCACAATTGGCAAAATATCGATGCACATTATACAAAAAAAACATACATACGAACACAGAACCTCCTCTTTTTTGGAAGATGGTTAAAAATCTAATTTCTGTTTTCATTCACGCTAACGCAACTTCTAAATGTATGGGAATAACAACTTTATTGCGGAAAAAATAAATGTCCTTTCCATAAATTTTGAACTTACGTTAGCGTGAATGGAAAAAGATATTGGATTTTGTTTAAAGGGGCAGCCCAGGCAGACGAATTGAGAACCTCCTTCTTTTTGGTAGTTGGTTGAAAAAGCTTAGGTACTAAGAATAGAATAGAATAGAGTAATAATCGTTTATTGCCATAAAAAAAGACATACATTAAAGATACACAAAGATATAATTTAAAAAAAGGCAACAGGATCAAATTCAGCTTCTGCCATAGAAAAGATAAAAATAATAATATAATAAAATAATAATAATAAAATATAATAAAATAATATAATATAATAATAAAAGATAAAAGATACTACATATAGAACGGACACTCTGTTCCCCCCACCAATCCCGGGTTCCTCACCCCGCCCCCGATTCTGATTTGTCGAGGCGTCAGTCTGAGCAAGGACGCTACACGCGTACGGCTACAGAACAATAGGTACTACTCTCGAGGAGAAGAACATCAACTTCATACATTTATGTTAAGACCAGTAGACACCGGAGGTTCAAATTTACGTAGGTTCTTATTATTTAGGTATATTATAAATACTTATATACCTACCTACATATTCGTATTTTAGAATTCATTTTCATAAATGAAACAACGAAATATACTCGTGCGTAAATTGAGTTGAAGTGTTGTGATTTAATGTATCTGTAGACGATGGTTTACGAAATAGCGACTAATATTTATAGTGTTAAAAGCTTTTTGGGTAAGTGTACAAAAAATATTCATACGGTCAGTACGTAGTACGTATATACGAAGTAACCATTATATAATCTGTGATACGCGATTACGGGCGACAACCTTAGACGTCACGCACACAAGTGCACGTATAGAAAAATTACATGTGTGTAGTGTCTGTGTCGGTGTCACAGTGTCGGTCGTTAAAACGCTAGTTTGTATGGAGATTTAGCGAGTGTCCGGGGTGTGCTTCTGCTACGTGTACAATTACTTGCACACGCAGCGCTGGTTTACAATTTAGCCCAATGCTCGGGCTAGGGTCTTTGCCGAGATGTTATAAGTCTATACTAGCAATGTGTGTTGCACATTGCTAGTATTCTTTTTAACCCTCCAACTAAGCTAAATATGCTTGTGTCTGGAGTGGGTTCACGTCAATAGTGCAATGTGTGGGGATCGAACTCACGACTTCTCGATCACCAGGCCGAAGTCTCAGCTATTATTGCGACTTTTTTTAACTTCCAAAGTAATCAACCGAATTTTATTTGTATTTTTTTATAGCATACTGTCTGTGCCCTGCGGCTTGGCCCACGTTTGTAAAAAGCTTCATTTATTTCTCTGTTTCATAGAAACCTTGTCCTGACAATAACAAACAACAAAAAAGACTTAGCTAAATCGTCCAGCCGTTCACGCGTGATTCCGTGACTAAGAAAAATCGAGATTCATTTTTATATCAGTGTGGAAATTAAACTCAGGCCCTGGAGGGAAACTACTTTAAATCCTTAAGCTAGCTCATTTTACTCAAAGGAGACATTCCTTTATTTTTGAAAAGAAACAAATATGCATTAAAAGATTTTTTTAAACTAGCTTGCTACGCCCGGGACTCGAACCAACTAAAATTTTAAAAAATAAACACTCTTTATTTTATTATACTAATCGGTAGTATTAATATTCAGGATAAAGTTTCTCTAAAAAATGTTTGGTTACTGTTCACTTTTAACAAGTAAAAGTTCTGTTATCTCTCCAACACTCAAAGACTTCGTATGAAGTACATGCTTGCTAATTTATCGTTAAGTACCTTGTTGAAATCTTCGATAAGAAAATTGTTCAATGGTGGTAATACCTCTATGCACATTTCCTTCTTACATGATCCGAGGCGTTCAGTGGAGAAGTTACAAGGCTACAAGAAATGAATTTCAACGGCGACTAATGTTGTGTAGCCGGAACGACGGGGCTCATTTCGAACAATTTATCAGTTAAATAATTTAAGTGTTACAAAATTGATAGTAAAATAAAGTTAATGTTAGATTTAACGATTATTTTTATTTTTAAGACCTAATGTTTGTTAGAGAAACTTTATCCTGAATATTAATACTACCGATTAGTATATTAATATAAAGAGTGTTTATTTTATTTTATTTTAGTTGGTTCGAGTCCCGGGCGAAGCAAGCGAGTTTTAAAAAATCTTTTAATGCAGATTTGTTTCTTTTCAAAAAAAAAGGAATGTCTCCTTTAAGTAAAATGAGCTAGCTTAAGGATTTAAAGTAGTTTCCCTCCAGGGCCTGAGTTTAATTTCCACACTGTATACATACAGAAGACAGACTAGCGTTTGACCACAATCTCACCTGTTGATTAGTGATGATGCGTTCGAGAATGGTAGCACGCTAGGCCTAGAATGGGAATTGGCTCTCAAGGATAGCTACCGGAGCATATAAGATGTTTGGTGCCAGATTTTCTAACTTGAGGGTGGTAGCTGGCAAGACGGACACTAGCTAATGACCTACCTCCCACAATGCGGAGGTTGGGGGTTTCTTAACGATGTTTTCCTTCACCTACCTATATTGCGATGGCCATGAATAACGTTTTTAGGGGCTCCACAGACTATCAGTTCGCCTGCAGTCCCTGGTCGTGACAGGTGGCCTGCCATCCAAAGTCTGCATAGCCCACTCACTAAAACAATAATTGCCTGCCGGCAATGATCGAATACCGGCACTAAGTTCGAGCCGGTAGAGTCCGACTCTCAGGTCAAATTTGTCGTCATATGGTCGACAGTCTTAAACCGATTTAACAACAAATACTAAAAACTAAATTTAGTAAAGGTACGGACACACCGCAGCGTCCTGCGTGCGTGACCTAGGCGGCGATCAGAAAGCGCAGTAGTATTTGTACCGACTGGTTCACACCAAACGCGATCAGAAAACAATTGAAAAGTACTGAGATCGCGCCCGCAGATCACAGGATGCCGCGGTGTGGCCGTACCTTAAACTTTCCCCATACCAGAACTTATTTCTCCGGCAAATTTTGTTCAATCGGAACCCTAAGTATGCGAGTCCGACTCGTACTTGGCCAGTTATTAGGGTTCCGTAGTCCTGACAAGGAACCCTTTTAGTTTCGTCGTGTCCGTTTGTCTGTCTGTCTGTCTGTCTGTCCGAGTTTTGATAAGAGACCGTTAATACTAGAAAGCTGTAATTTTGTGGGGGTATGTATATAAATTACGCCGACAAAGTGCTGAAATAAAATATTGAAAAATATTTTTATTAGGGTAGCTCCCCTATATGAGAGGTGGGGATGAATTTTTTTTTCATCGTCTACCCCAACGTGTGGCGTATCGTTGTATAGGTCTTTTAAAATGACTTGAGGGTTGCTAATGCCGTTTTTTGATTGAATGCTCCATTTACGAAATATTAAACTTTAAAGTGCAAATTTTTGTTCCCGGCCGTCGCCCCCCCCCCCCCCCCCCCTCTAAAAGCTAAACTGCTGGCTTGAAACATCTGTAAAAATTCGTGATAATAGCGCATTTCATGAACTTTAAAGGAAAACTATAGCGGTTAAGATAACTTTATTACTTTAGCAGTATTAGTCGTTGAACTTAAGTATTGGATAATTTTGTACCAAATACAAAATCCTTTAAAGTGACAAAGACGGAGTACCTAGTTGCTTGTTTATAATGGGTAAAGACTTGCATTGAATAACAGGCTACTACGGAACCCTAAACTGCGCGTGGCCCAACACGCACTTGGCCGGTTATTTTTTTGATTCGTAAACCGTAAATTCATGCGAGTTAGGGTGTTTATATCAAAGATAATTAATTTTATTTGACACATATATTGTATACTTACCAATGTACTTATTATGTTTCTAGTGTTTACGGAAGCCATTCCGCCAAGAAGTGTGAATCTCGCGTTAGAGACCGGTCTTACCTTCGAAAATGAGGACAAAGCGAGCAACTTAAAGTTTATAGATGACGTAACAAACCTCTTAAAAAATATTCGAGATGAGATCGACTATAAACCTAAACCCCGTCGGAAAGCGTTGAATATAAAAAAAGAAGTTAACTTACGATCAAATGATAACAAAGAAGTTAACGTACAATTTACAGACTTAATCATGCAAGTTGTAAATGTACTGAAAACTTTCGATGATATTGATTTGGAAGACGTTTTCGATGTAATAGATAAAGAAATCAAACAATTTCACCATAAAGGGTCTAAGTTCGATGGAATTCCTGGAAATGGTAACATGAGACGATATTTAACAGACACTTTGAGTTCTGTCAAAAACATACCAGCCAAAGATGTTAGAAAGAAATTAGATGCAATAGGGAAAGGTATAGAAGAAGCTAAATTTAATTCAATGCATTCTAATTTGATCGTTTATATTAATTCTTTATATAAAAAAGATGACATAAATAAACTGATGCCGCTTATAGATAATCTGTACGTATATAAAAATAAATACAAACGATCTAATATGAATTTGGTAAAGGTTTTAAGAGACGGCGTTAGGGCTGCAATCTTTGATCATTATTCAAAATTATCTTCTAACACCCAAAGTAATCTTAAAATGAAACTTGAATCACTTTGGACCGAAATAAATCAAGCAAATAAACAAAAAACTATACAGACTGTAGGATATCGCCCCCAACAAACAAAATCCCCTGAAAACTGGTTTATAAATGAGAAAACACTAGATAAACCAGAATTGACTGAAAGTGCAGACTCACAGCTCAACGGTTACCAACACGAAACAAGCGGAGAAACAGAAGAAATAGCTATTGATTATGAAACAGTGAAAAAGAAATCATTTACATCAGATGATAAAAAGAGTTCAGATAACGATAGCGAGATGGAAACTACTGGAGATACAGGAATACAAGATAACACCTTACGTAACAAAGCGAGAGACAGTCAAATACGAAAAATTCCTGAAATAAACTCAAATAAATCTTTTGATGATGACAGTTCTTCAAGTGAAGCAGAACAAACTGAAAATAGCTATTTTAATAACGAAAACCTGAAGAATCCTTTGTTTATTGATGTAGACTCATATAATAAACAATCACACAGTAGTGAACATGAAGAAAGATCAGTGAAGAAGCAGAAAAGGATGTCGACATTCATTACTTTGTATCCAGAGATAGTAACTCCTTTCAAGCAAAAGAAAAAAAAATACAATATGGAACATACAACTAGAAATATGGAACTAATGGTGCAAACCCTATGGCAAGAAGGAATAAATTTTAGACAAAGTAAGAATAAAAAGAACAGGGAAAGAAAAGCAATCCATGATACTGTAACTAATGAATTCGATGAATCTAACATAGAGCCAATTATATCTCCGATACACTATAGATCTAAAACCAAAGATTCTAAATCTAAAGACAAAAAACAACGTTCAAACGATAATAAAATTAAAAAACATAAGAAAAACAATACAAAAACTAAAGGTACCAAAAAATACAACAAAAAACATACATATATGATAATGGAAGGGAAAAAATCAACGACCGAGTCAGTGGACACACACATATTTGATGATGTTGGACTAAGACTCGTTATTAAGCCACTTAACAAGAGGTAATTACAGAAGCTACTTATTCATCACCATCATCATCAATCAACACTCATATCACACATGCGAAAGTCAGGTTGTTTGTTTGTCTGTTACCAACCTACTACAAGATCAGAACGTTTCCCTGAAATGTTATACAGAGAAATCCAGTATGGTGAAATAAGAGGATAATTCAATAGTAATCAGACACATAATATTTGTAAATTGAAATTTATGACCAACTCAACAACCTCGAGCGGTTGCAAAACTTTTGCATATGTTTCATTTTCGGTCTCCGAAAATGTGAACATGTTTCGGAGTTCCGCTCATACCTATCCGTCTCTGGATGGAATGAAAAATATGGAATCATATCCTTTCTCTTCTAAGCCGTATTGTTTCAATCCCTCAACTCACATTAATTTAGAAGAAAGTTTTTCTCTCTTTCACCAATACCCTTTCTCGTAGGTCATCGGAAAACTTAGGTCTTAACATTCCGGCATATAATACTAACTTTTTGGATGCGTCATTATTAACCGACTTCAAAAATAGGAGGAGATTTCACAATTCGACCGTTTATATTTTCTGTGCAAACTATGCCCCTCGGGAATTATATACTAGTTGAAATTAGTCGTGTTCAACCTCTAAGTTTTAAAGGTTCTGTTAAAAAATATTACATTTCATTATTATTGTTTTAGCATTTGCAATGTTATATTTTGATTGTTGATTATGCAGTATAGGTATTATTATATAATCATTTAGTCATCATCATCGTCATAATCAGCCTGTGACAGTCCACTGCTGGACGTAGGCATCTCAAAAGATATGCTACTGAGCCCGATCTTCGGCTCACTGGGTGGGATATGCCTTAATCGCCACGCTGGCAGGCGGGTGACGCTTCTGCCCGTCACCGGCCTATAGTATTTAGCTACGCCATAATTTGAAACAGTTGTACTGACATTTGTCGGTCGCCAAAGCCTCGTTTGTTGGTCAACAGGATGCACCACGGGCAGGTGAGGTTGGCTGCACTGAGGTGGTATTTGTACTCCCTTACATCCCCACATACAATTGCTTATTGGTATATATTCCATAATAAATATACAAAATGTATATATAGTTCCCTATTGTTTCGTATAACAATTTTGGTCATAATATACTTTAGAATAATGTCGTTTCTTCTATATTTCAACATACTTTAATTTGTCGTAAAGTTATTAGGCATCTTTTTCTTGACATAATTACTGTTAGCATAACCATTCGTAGCATAATATTCCAAAGAATAATATCATAAACGCATATATATAATTTGGCATAATTGTTACGGCACAATTTTTTTGTTTTATTTTTATAGCATATTTATTATATACATACATATATACAATCACGCCTTTTTCCCGTTGAGGTAGGCAGAGACTACTTCTGTCCACATGCTACGATCCTGACATACCTCTTTCGCTTCTTCCACTTTCATGAGCGCCTTCATACATGCTCGCCGGTTATAGGTACTTTTGACTTGGCCTTTCTTTAAAACGTCTCCGATCTGGTCTTATATCTTTATTATATAGTACTTTTTAATCTTTTCACGATCAATCTAGTTAGTAGACCGATTTTGTTTAAATATTTCTCTGGTATACCTAATATGGTGGAATAGGACATGGAATTCATTTAAATAATGAAATTAATACAAATTTTGTAAGATGTGTCAGGTACGTTAAGATGCGCATAATAAATATAAATATTGACTTGTTGAATACCTAACCAAATTACGTAATAACTTCCAAACAAAATCATTAATCACATGCAGAACCACTCCTGAGATAGATGCACTTCGAAATAAAACATTAAATCAAAAAACCCGACTGCGCAAAAAGTGAAGTGTTAAAAAACGAACTGAAAAAAAAAAGTAAGTCTAGTAGTTTAGACTTCTGTTTAGGGATATCAAAAAACTATACCATTTAAATTCTTTCTCGGTCGATACACTCATAACATAAATTATACGTTGTTATATGGAATGTAGAGACTTTAACAGTCGGGACACATTAATGGCTTAACGAATGGGGATTAATGTGTCCCGACTGTTAAGTCTCTATATTCTTTCTCTTCACTTTTTGCGCAGTCGGGTTTTTTGATTTTTTAATTTAATGTTTTATTTTACACATTTTAGTTAAGTAAAGGACGGCATATCTCTGCCTACCCCAACGGGAACAAGGCGTGATTGTATGTATGTATGTATGTATACTTAGAGACTTGAAATCTTCACAAAATATGTATAACTATGACCGTTATTACAATTAGGAAAAAAGTACAACAAACCGAAATGCGTGAAATAGATAGGGTATTGCTTTTTAAGCTTACTTACTTTACAGTTGTACAATTAAACGATTATACCAAAAGGAAGAGGTTGTTTGTTACCTCAGAACTCCATCAATTCTTAACCTATTTGGAAAATTCTTTTTTTGTTTGAGTTAATATGATTTTCGTTTGGTCTCATTGTAATTTTATTGAGGTTTGATAAGTAACTTCAGAGATAAGCACCGCAAACTTGTTACTAAAAGTGACTAACGCGGCATGTAAAATCGTTTTTTTTTCGATTTGTACGATCATAAATTATTTGTTATAAATATATTTGGAATCTCCACTTTAAGACCTTCAATTCGATTCACCACTCGGTAGGTTTTGAAAAAAAAAATTTTTGAACCCCAAATTTTGGCGTCTGAAATCCGCCATTTTGAATTTTTCAATTTTTTATGTTTTTGTTGACACTCGCGCTAGCATGGCAAATCTATTGACGTGCCAATTATCAAAATCGGCCCACGCGTTTGGTCTCTATTGTGCCACAAAGGAACAAACATACATACATACATACATACATATATAGACTGATAAACACATTACCTCTCCTTTGCGTCGCGCAGTCGGGTAAAAAGGTAAGTTATGTTAATTTAATGTTGGGCATCTCTAGGACGGAACCTCACAATTGTCACTGCGGCAGTGAAGTGGACAGATTAGGCCACCACGGCCTGTCATACCGCCGCAGTGCAGGGCGTCTCTCACGCCACGCCACAATAAACGACGTCATCCGTCGGGCCCTTGCCACCGTGAACGTGCCGGCCATATTAGAGCCGAACGGTATATCACGTGACGATGGTAAGAGGCCCGACGGTATGACGTTGGTGCCATGGTGTCGAGGAAGACCATTGGTGTGGGACGCCACATGTGCTGACACATTAGCGGCGTCCCATATATGCGGGACCTCACGGTCAGCGGGCGCGGCAGCGGATGCTGCAGAAAACCTCAAACGGAGGAAATATGCTACCATTGGTGATGGATACATATTTCTTCCGTTTGCGGTCGAAACAATGGGCCCATGGGGTCGAGATGCCCGAGGTTTTGTTAAGGAGTTGTCCAGACGCCTAATTGACATCACCCGTGACCAAAGAGCTGGCGCTTACCTCGGCCAACGTATTAGCCTAGCTATACAACGAGGTAACGTCGCTAGCTTTTTGGGAACATTACCGGCAGGTAGCGACCTAGGTTCTGTCTTTTATTTATAGTATAGATATTATTATTGTAGTTTATATAATCTTGATATTGTCATTAGGTAATTATTTTTAAGTTGTTAAAATAAAGTGTATATTGTATACACGTGTATGAATGACATTTATTTTTCCACAACAAAGTTTCCATACATTTTAAAGTTATGTTTGCTTTGGATCAAATAACTTACAGTTCTAAAATAAAAAAAATCGCGTCGTAGGAGTTGCCCAAGCTGAACCCCCGCTGAACTTGAACCTACTGTGACAGTGTTGTACCAAGTTTTTATTGGTTTTGATTATTTAATGACTTTCATTTTGCTACAGACTTGTTCATTATACTTTTTAATAAATATGGATTTAATAACTTGAAACGAACCTTTCATTTTTTTGAGCCAAACATCTCTTGTAAACTTTAAACTATCGCGATTTGAACACATAGTAAATATAAAATATATAAATAAAAATATATATAAATATTAATATATAAATATTAATATTTATATATATTTAAATATAAATATATAAATAAAAATATATAAATATTAAAATACGGGACTTATCGCGCCTAAAACATATTTTTTTATTTAACTCGACGTTTCGACCAAGTTGCATTGATCGTGGTCACGAGACGACTCTTAACTAAATATGACGCAGACCTTAATTCTGACTTTGGAAATGTTACATTATTCTTTTTATGAATGAATGAATAATACTTTATTGCACACCAAGAACAAAAAAACAAACAAAAGTAACAGAAGAACATAACATATCGGTAGTACAATGGGCGGTCTTATCGCTTAGAGCGATCTCTACCAGACAACCTTTGGATGGAGAGGATTTTTTATGTACTTTTATACACTTTAATACAATTATCGTTTCTTTAGATATTAATAATTGTGTGATTAAGTAATTTTGTTTATTTCAATTAGAATCATTCAGCATAAAATAAGTGTCGACGTTCAATTATGACTTTGTTTATTATTATTAGGCCAATAAAAAAATATGCCATATAACTTCATGCGAATCAATATTAGGCCGAAATAATATAGCTCAAATGAAATTTATTCCAGTTATACAATGTGCCAAAAAAATTATGCATTATCATAATCATTTCATAATCATAATAATTTATTTATTCCACAAATAGTAGGTTATGTAAATACAAAATAATTAGGCATACAAATTCAATTAGAAATACAGTACTTACTCTCTAATTAAACTAAATTGCTTAAGAATATGTCACTATGGTTGTCTTAATTGCTTTAAAAGACATTGTTTATCTTGGCTTACATAGCATAATCAGATGACGTGCAGATCCTACACTAAGAATATATCTTGTGTCGTAGAGATCTGCATAAACCTTCCAGGTGTACATTAAAGCCATACGGAGTGCAGAAAGAATATATATATATATATATATTTAGAGGTAAGTAACTCATTAAGATATTTATTATATTATATTAATTATTATTGAATGAAATTTATATTTATTACTAAATCTTAATAGAGTGCGCGGGTGTGTGTGTGTGTGTGTGTGTGTGTGTGTGTGTGTGCGCGCGCGTGCGTGTATGTGTGTGTGCGTGTGTGTGCGTGTGTGTGTGTGTGTGTGTGTGCACGTGTATGTGTTGTGTTAGGTTATTTACGAAATTGGCTATTTCATAATGTGTAGTATATTCTCAGTATCTTCATAGTTTAGGCTTTTAAGCCATTTATCAACCTCGTATTTGATTTCTTTACCTGATAGCAAGATTAAATTTTTTACAACTTTACACGTCTTATTAAAAACAAAAGGAGCAAGAAATGACTCCTGTCGTTGAGCAGATCTTGTGTTGGTATTTGACTGGGCAAAAACTCTGTCCTTTCTTCTTTTCGTTAAAATGTTTGATTTTTCATTGTGGGTCACGTTTTTGCGTTGTACTAAAATGAGACATAGAATATATATTTGCCGTACTGTGAGAACTCCGCAATCTTTGTATAGTTCTGTAGTGGGAAATCTCATAGGCCTACAAGTTGCTACTTTTAGAAGAGCACGTTGAGCACGTTCAAGTTGTAACATATGTGTACCGTATGCTCCGCCCCAAGACGTGATACAATAGGTGAGAAGGGATCTACAAAGGCTTTCATATACACTAATTACCAATGGCCGATCAGCAACATCCCGTAAACTTTTGAATAAATATATTAATTTACGAACCTTACTGCAGAGCGCTTCAATGTGAGGTTTCCAGGTTAATCTAGAATCTAGAATTACCCCCAAATACCTCACACTTGATTCGCGCTGCAGGCTTGGACAGCTACACTTGCTTGTGTCGGCACAATCACCGTGTATCTTGAGATTCATGGAGGAAATTCTAATATAAGAGTTTGTAAATGTGACAAATTTGGTTTTCTCAACGTTAAGAGAAAGCAAATTATCACTTAACCAGTTAGTTACAATGCCGAGTCCCCGTTCAGCATAGTTTTTCACCTCTTCCCAGTTTTTACCTACAAAAATTAGCGCTGTATCATCCGCATAGGCGAATATTCTACCATTTTGGAGATTCAGGTTGCACAGGTCGTTAATATAAACCAAGAATAGGCTAGGGCCCAAAACACTGCCTTGGGGAACTCCATAGCTAATCGATTCATCTTCACTAACCATCTCACCTATTTTAGTCCTCTGAGTTCGGTTTTGTAGGTAGTTCGCTAAGAGACACAATGTTTGACCGCGTATACCATTTAAGTCTAACTTCTTAATCAGTAGTGGAACAGAGACAGTGTCGAAGGCTTTTGCTAGGTCCAGAAATACTCCTATGACTTTGTTTTTGTTATCGATTTCATTAACTATATATTTTGTAAGTTCCGAGACAGCATTTTGAGTAGATTTTCCAGTTCTGAAGCCAAATTGAGCGGATGAAAGGATATTGAATTTTTCCAAATATGAAGTTAAGCGTCTATTAATAATCTTTTCAAGAATTTTGGAAATACAAGGTAAGATATCAATCTTGATCTCTGATATAGGTCTATAGTTTCCGACACTGTCTCTGTTACCACTTTTATGAATAGGTGTAATTATTGATGTTTTAAACAAATGTGGGAAGATACCCGAAGACAAACTTAGGTTACAGATGTGTGTAATTATAGGAACAAGTGCTGGAGCTGATTCTTTAATTACCCTTGAAGAAACTCCATCAAAACCTGCTGAGCAACTATTTTTTAGATTTTTAATTATAGCATGCACTTCAAATTCGTCAGTTTCTAGTAAACCTATTGAATTTGGCTGAGACAGTATTTTAGGCGTAGGATAATCTTTATCTAAGGAGTTTCTCATGATCGTGGACGCTAATGTTTTTCCTACGTTGCAAAAATAGTTGTTAACATAGTTAATTGATTGGTTGGGGTTTTCCTTAATCTTAAGTAGCGTTTCGTTATTACTTTTTACCTTTACTGTACTGGTTACTTTTCTGATAGTCTCCCATGTTTTCTTTAGGTTGCCTTTGTGTTTTTCAAGTTCCGTTTTATTGTAGTATATTTTTAGTTTTTTTATCAAATTGGTACAAAAGTTCCTATATCTTCTGTATGTTATTTTAAGTGTTTCGTTATCTGGAGTTTGCTTATGGCAAAGGTGCATTCTGTCCCTGGTACGAATGCAGCGTAATATACCTGGTGTTATCCATGGTTTAATTATTTGCTGGTTGTGTGGAATTTTCAGAATGCGTGTGTTAATTTTGATAACGTTCGTAAGCCAGTTCATTAAAATTTCAGTGGTCATGTTAACGTCTGTTGTCTTCAATAGGTCCTTGAAATTAAAACATTTAATTTGTCGAGTTACTTCTAGAAAATTAGTTTTAGGTGTGAACTTTTTAGGTTGAACGGCAAAGGATTTTTTATTACGTATATTCAAAATAATAGGAAGATGGTCTGTGATCAAAGTATTGAGTACAAAGGTCTTACATTTTAGTTTACTCTTTAATAAGGAGTGGTCAAGGCACCGATCGCCTCTGGTTGGGATATAATGTGTGGGCATTAATCCATGACACGCCAGAGTTTCCAAATAAGCAGACGATTTTTTATCGGTACCTTTAGGGTGTATGTCGATATTTAGGTCACCTAAAACAGATACAGTTTGATATTTTTTGATCGATGTAAGAATTGTGTCTAATGATTGCAAAAATGGTTCTATGTTGGCAAAAGAAGGAGATCGGTACAGTGCGACTATAGCAATATTAGAACCGATTTTTATTATTAAGCAGTTTCCATCTTTGATATCGGGTTCTTCAATAAGAACTTCCATATTTGATTTTGAATAAATAATAATACCACCGTTTTGATTAATGCAATGTTTTGTATGGGCAGCGTTGTAGTATTTCAGCATTGGGTAGGGTTTATTGTTTTCGATCCAACACTCAGTGAGTATAATCAGATCACAATTAAAACCCAATCTGTGAAGAAGTATTTCCATAGCAACAAAGTTCATATTTACACTTCTAATATTCAAAGTGAGAATGTTTAGTGATTTGTTATTGGTGTTAGTAAACGTTTTGCATAATTCAGGCTGGCAAAGTTTAGCATCGGCAATGGAAAATTCATCGATTAAATTACACAAGTTATTTTGTTGGCTTTTATCCATTATTTAGACAGATAAAAAGTGGGGTACACATAATTGCAGGTACGATACATTTTAACATGTAAGAATTCGTGATCACGTTTATATGAACTGAGCTTAATTTTATAATGTTGTTATTTACAGGTTTGATTAGCCATTGAGTATAATTGAGCACGAGGTTAGGGGTGGTGAGGCTGAGTTTGGTGCAGAATGTATGTGTGGTTATGTTTGTAATGTAGGTAATGTATGTGTGATTTGAATGGATAATTTAAAAAAAGTTAATATTTACAATTGTAGTATTTATGGTGAGGTTAATTTCAAAATTATAATTAGTGGCACTATTTAAACAACTTGGTTTTTTTGTTTCGATCCTGGATTTGCTGCTAGCTCTTGATCAGGATTGGAGATGACCCTTCGGTGCGACGGAGAAATATCCTGCCATTAACGGTCCAACAAAATTCATAATTGCAGGTCTTTGCCACATCTCTTGCAAGGAAATAGAGCCGCTTGGTCTTTGGTGTCAGAAATTCAGACACATACACAGGCATTTTCTTGCCATCTATGCCTAAGGTGTTAGTATTTAACCTATCAGTTGTATTTGTTGCGTTATATTTTTTGATCGCTGAAAGCGTGTTAGTCTTCCTAATAACTGTGGTGTAGTCTACCACAATTGGTCGTTCTTCTTTAGATTTGCCTTTGATTCGATAGACATCCTTGATAACATCAATTGTGGGTAGATCACTTTTTATCTTTGCGTGGAGCTTTGAAACAAGGTCACAAAGTTCCTGTTTTGATTCCATCGGTTTCGAAGGGATGCCTCTGATTTCTAGACATGTACTACGGGCACGCCTGTCAGTCTCTTCTAGCTTATTCTCCAGCATTCGAATGTAATTTTCACGATCAGTTTTCTCATTCTCGAGCGTCGATATTCGGTTTTGCATGTCTTCGCATTGACTTACATTAAATTGTAGGGTTTGTTGTATATCCGAGTTAGATTTCCGGACTTCAGCAAGTTCCGAAAGCACTTTAGTCAACATTGACAAAATTTCCTCCTGATTGTCAAGACAGTGCTCAGGCGGCGAAGTAGGTGAAGTATTAGGCCGTTGGCGTTTCGTACGTGGCGCCGGCGTAATCACAGTGGCACCCTCTGCCTGTGTGGCTGTAGGTGGTGTGCGGTGCATTTTTAGTGTGTGAGGTACCAGAAGAGCAGAAATACTCAGAAGGACAGACTTGATATTGAAGGCAAGCCGATACTCGCTGTGCAAGCTAGGAGGTTTACTTTAAACTAAACTAAGTACCAGGCGATCATAGGTTATTAGAAGGTATTGGGGATGGTGCCTACGCGCAGTTGGTTGATTCGAAATCCAGAGGCGTCGGCGCAGCGCTCGAAGTGGGAGGAGCTACGTCTGTTCCAAAGATGGCCACTAATTTTGTTGACTCGTGGGCGGGGTTTATTCGAAGATGGCCGCTTCTTATCAATTAGTGGGTGGAGCTACATACGTGGCTGACATTCGATGTGTGAGTGCGAGGGTTTTGTAGATCTCCTGTTCACTGATGCACTCCTATTTTTTAGAATGATTTAAACTGGTCTAAATTTGAATAACTGCGAATAATATAATAAAATAAAATAAATAATAAAAAGGTTGAGTAATTTTGAGTTAAAAACGGGCTATAACTTGACACGTCTATACGCTTTCGCGGTCCAGGGGGGAAGGGATTAGATATTATGCCATTAAAAATGCGTAACACGTTATGCCTAAGAAAATTAGGAATAAAAAATTATGCGAAATAAAGGGATCCCTATATATATTTAGTATTAATGTTAACCGTTTTCTCATTATATCTATCATGCCACCATCCATAATCCACATACTTTATACAAATAATATCATTTCCATCCTACGGTTGTCTGGAAAAAATCGCTTTTAGGGATAAGCTCACCATTTGTACCAGTAATTTAGGTAGTAGTACTTAGAATAGAATAGAATGATTCTTTATTGTACACCAAAATCAAACATACTTACAGAAAATATTAAAAAACTAAACAATGGTAATACAGTGGGTGGTCTTATCGCTTGGAGCGAGTCCTACCAGAAAACTGTGGATGGACAGGAATTTACATATAAATGTTGCACGGAGTTTACAGCTACAAAGTTATACTCAATATAACAATATATAATGCATAAAATACATACACATACAATACATATATACATACATTTATATAATTATATATACGTACATAAAATAATGTTTGTTTCTTTTCCTTTGTCAGTTTGTGTCAATAAAAAGCTATTGTACATTGTATTGTAAATTTACAAAATATTATGTTTGAATTTCAGAGTCGAAAGCAATTACGTTTAAAATTAAGTTTCCGAAAATTATAATTTTACCAATTTGAAAGATGGATTTTAATAGTTACAGACTTATAATGATCATGATGATTATTCTGATTTCAGATATACGACTAAAAAGAATAAGAATGAGCAACACAAAAAGAAAATTAAAGTAATGTCATCCTCTGATGATGAAAGCGCAACGAAATTAGATATTGAAAATGATTCAGAAGAAAAACGAAAATTTACTTCGAGGGAAGTGGAAGTGCGATCTAAGGTTGATAAAGCACTACAAAGAAATTCAAACTCCATAGAGTCTACAGAGAAACATGAATTGGAAAAAAATAAAGAAAAGAAGCGAATTAATGAAAATCATGAATCAAGAGAAGAAACAGCTTCAGGATACAAAAGCTCAGAAGCTTCTTTAATGGAATGGTCACAAGAAAATGAAAACAAGACAGACGAATCCATAGAGCTAGCTTCATACCTAACCTCAAAAAGAACAACAATGAATATTAATAAAAAAAAATTAAAATATAAAACAAAGAAATCAAAGAAACGAGATGAATTGAGAGAGGTAGAAAAAAAATCTAAAGCCCATAAAAAACAAAAAAGAAAGTTATCTAACAAAAAGACTAAAGAAACGTATCAATCAGAAGAAAGTATTGGAAATCAGAGTATCAATGAAAAATCTGAAGAACATGATGAAAAGGTAACTTATCGATACAAAAACTCTGAAGCATCCTTACAAGAATCGTCCAATGAAAATATTACAAACGAATCTAGTGAGTACACTTCAAGACCAAGTCGAAAAAACACAACATTTGATTATCTTACAAAAACTTCAAGGTATAAAACCAATGAATCAAAAAAACGGAATGAGTTACGAGAAGTAGATGAGAGATCTGAAGTCGATAAAACAAAAGAAAGAGAGAACTCCAATAAAGAGTCTGAATCAGGATCGGAAGAAGATATTGTAAAACAGACTAATTATAAATACCATAAATTGAAAAAGCTAATTGAAAATATATCTAATAAATACAAAAGCTTAGAAGGATCTTTAAAAGAATCTTCTCGTGAAAGTGAAGACAAAACACAAGAAACTATAAAGAATACTTTGAAGCCAACTTCGAAAAGAACTTCAAAATATAAAACAAAGAAATCAAAGCATTGGGTTGGGTCTTCTGCAATAAATGATACAACTATAAAGGATACTTTGAAGCCAACTTCGAAAAGAACTTCAAAATATAAAACAAAGAAATCAAAGCATAGGGTTGGGTCTTCTGCAATAAATTATACTCTATCTAGAGTAGATGATCTACCTCCTACAGGAGATGATACATCTTCAATGTTAAATGATACAACTTCTTCAGTAGACGATACAACTCTTAAACTTCAAAACAAATCTGTTAAAATTGAAATAAAAGATGATTTAAACATATCAAAAGCTAATACATCAGAAGATAACGACATGGAAGGCTTAGAATCTAAAAATTTCAGTAACTCTTTCAGAAGAGCTAAAGAAAAGGTAACTAATATTACAAAACATTCTCAGGAATTTAAGGGCGTTATGAAAACATCAAAAAATATTATTTTTACGACTGAACGCGAAACAGACCCAACAGATACATCGACCCAATCTACTACTATGAGAAGTTCTACAATTCCTTCAACCACAAAAGAATATACTACAAAAACTACTCAAGTGGCAACAACCACATTCTCAACTGAAAATAACAATCAACTTACTCAAACAGGAATTGACACTGAAGAAACTACTATTACTACAAAAACTATTTCATATGATATTACAAACAATACTGTTCAAAAATCTGATTGTACTGAAGGTGAAATTAACCACACAACACTAACAACTACACTAACTAAACAAGTTGAAAAACTAAAGTCAAACGAGGACAATACACAAGAAAAGAAAACTACTAAAGCTAGTAAACTTGAAAATCTAAACGATATACAAAATAAAATAACCACTAATATTAAAACGCTTGAATCACAATACATTAAAAAAAAATTCAGTAATGAGAAAACCACGATAAATGCTAACTATTCTAACGATCCCTATGTAGCTGGCAATAAATGGATAAAAATGGAATATGATTCTAAGCCCTCTAATTTAGATGTTGATAATAAATTTACTTCGAATGTAAATCAATTAGCTCTTAATAAAGATAAAGATACCTTGATGAGAAGTACGAAAGTCAATCGACGAGCGCTGAATCTTATACTTAATCCTGAAATAAATCACGCACAAGGTGAGTTAACTACTGAAGCTGGTGAATTTGAAAATCTAAATGAAATGACTACTAAAAATGAACCGCTCGAATCACAATACATTAAAGATTATTATTTTAATGAGCATACCACGATAAATGCTAACTTAAATGATCCCTATATAGCTGACGATGTCGATCAATGGGTAATAAATAAATATGATTCTCAGCCCTCTAATTTAGATGTTGATAATAAATTAGTTTCGAATGTAAATCAACTAGCTCTTAATAAACATAAAGAACTGGCTTTGATGAGAAACACGGAACCGAATACGCGGAATCTTATACCAAATCCTGAAAATTATAACTTTACTCGTACTCCAAGAGATGAAAACGATGTACAACACAAAGATAAACTTAGCAAAAAGTTTGAAAATATTTTCGATGATGATAATTTATACATAAATCGTCATATTGGTTTAGTATAAATCATCACGATCTTGAAAAAAAATTGAGAAAATACCTGATAGTTTTGATGATTTTGGATTAGGTCCGGAATTCGCGGATATTTTTAGTCCAGGATTTAAAGTTTCAACGCAAGGATTCCTGGCTTGCCGGGATCAAATTATGCGTTATATTTTGTAGATTATAAAGATCATTTTAAATAAATTATTTATCTGCGAGTTATTTTGTTATTAGCTTATTTATAACTAAGCTTCCTTAGATAATTTACCGGTGGTCTTCAAGTCGCCAGTGAACAGGTATCTTCTAGGTAAGCGTGCTACATTGTCGATCACATCGTCACTTAACATCAGGTGAGATAGTAGTCAAACGCTTCCCTATCTGCCAAAAAACTGGCCGAGTGTGAGTCAGACTTTTGTCCCGCACATGGAGGGTTCCGAACGCCATCTATCGAATTTGTTACGAACTTCTAACACCAACTAAGTAAACGTTAACACAAAGGTAGAATAGTATTATATAGTAGTAATAGTAATAATTAATATTATTAAATATCTGGTTGACCGAGCTTTGCTCGGTATTTTTTGCCACTTAAACAGACAAATAATAATACTTTTTTTTAAATTGAGAGCGACTAACTGCTTTACCGACACAGTACTTCTACTCGCCAATAGATGTCGGGAAGAGTCATATTTTAAGTTGATTATCAATAAAGTTGATTATTGAAAACAAGAATAAAACAACATTTTCTGAAAATTACTCCTAGCTAGATCGATTTATCGCCCCCGAAATCCCCTGTAGGTATACTAAATTGTATTTAATCGTTGGAGCCGCTTCCGAGATTCAGATTAAGGTAAAGACGATCATCGCGCCATCTTTGATGCTAGCTAGATTGCACGGCGCTTTCGTAAAAAACTTTTTTAAACTTTTCTTTAATTTTTAACTTTGTTCTGTTCTTAGTATTTGTTGTTATAGCGGCAACAGAAATTCATCATCTGTGAACATTTCTACCGTCTAACTATCACGGTTCATGAGATACAGCCTGGTGTCAGGCGGACAGACAGACAGACAGACAGTCTGACAGACAGACAGACGGACAGCGGAGTCTCAGTAATAGGGTTTCGTTGGTACCGTTTGGGTTCGGAACCCTAAAAAAGATCTGGAATATACATTTTTTATACATATTGTATAGGCTAGGGTTTCACCCCTATTTCACCAGTTTGTAAGTGATGATGCGGTCGAGGACGATAGCACGCAAGGCCTAGAATGGAAACTGGCTCTCAAGAAAAGCTGCCGGTACACATCAGATGTTTGGCGACAGATTTTCTAATTTGAGGGTGGTAGCTGGTCAGGCGGACACTATTATAGTATACTAATATGCCGGAGACTTCTCAACGATGGATGGCCAATGTAAAAATAATGCGCACATACATTTTTCGATACACAAAATTCATTTCTGTACGGTGGGTTTGAACCTACTACCTCTAGCGTCAAACCCAACTATTCTCCTATTGCATCAGTGGGCCCTCATCATCAAATAACATCGAATACAGTTTTGTGAGAGGCGCTTACAACTGCAGTACCTAAAGAGTAAGGTCACATTGAAAATGAAGCAAAACGAAGATGAGTTAAAAGAAAGAAAGATATATCAATTATTTTGTCAAGTCCTGCCTCAAGTTACAAATGACATTACAAGAAAAACATTTTTTTTTTAAATATTAAAATACAAGAAAAATGAAATATTTAACATCTTGACAAAAAATAAATAAAAAACAAAACAAAAAGGAAGGCAATATGAGGTGCTGAAACAGACTAGTCTCAGCACAAATGTCCAGATTTTTTGGAAAAGTTTAAAAACTGGCCAAAGAGCTGGCGCTTACCTCGGGCAACGCATTAGTTTCGCCATTCAAAGAGGTAATGTCGCCAGCTTTTTGAGTACTCTACCACCAGAAAACGTTTTTTTACTCCATTTTTTTATGTAGTTTTTATTTTAATTATTAGTCTTATAGTTAATATTTTAGTTTTATTAAGTTATTAAATAATACTTCTGTTGAAAAACTAAATAAACCGAATTCCATGCCACGCAACTCAGTTTCAGTAGCAAGTTTAAGATTTTTATCATCATATCTCTGGAGATGCTTCTCAAATCTTAATGAAATTGTAATGGAACCACCTCAGCGATGTAAACTACCAATTAAAAAAAGAATCATTCGAATCGGTTCACAATTGACGAAGAACCGTAACGAATCGTGTAACATACATACAAAAATAAATTAAGTTGGAAGTCTGTTAAATAACCAAGACGCTGATTTTCAGAATGGCCTGAGAGCGGGAGTAGGACTAACACCGATAATAATACTTTCAATAAAATAAATACAATAACAAAAACAACAAAAAAAGGGTGGGTAGAAAGCTACGCGTTAAAAGCGAAACCTCCAAGTTCATTCATTTCTCAACATCACTATCTTTTTTCTTTTTTCTTTATCTTTTTTTAATCTTTTTTCGTTTTTGTACAAATCTGTTTTTTTTTAGTTTTACTATGGCTCCACACGATTAGTGTATTTAGCCAGTGTCAAGTATTTAAATTCTTCAAGTTCTTATGAGTTTTAGTCATAGAGATGGGTCAAAGTCACATTTCAGGTCCTTTTTCATGTAAAAGTCTAGTCTAAGTCATACCTTCAGTAAAGATGTGGTGTTTACTGAAGATTTTCAGTGGAATTTTGGTGTGAACGCAAATAGCATGTTTTTCAAGATTTTGCTGTTTCCCTACTCTCGTACACATTCACCGGCACTTAATGGTTAATAATCCACATTTATTACACATTAACACGCGGAAGAACACCAGTTTTAGGAAAAAATAGAATGAGATCACACACACTTTTCTACGTTCCCGCCAAAACTCCCAACAAATGTGTTATTATCTGTTGAAATTAGCGGGACGAATGCCCGAATGCGTCGTCGTAGTAACGCCGTTCTACAATAGAGGGCGTTTATAAATCTATCTAATACTATAAGAACTCTCTTTGTCCTGACATACTGAGTGACTGGCTGACTGATAGACAACGCACAGCCTACACCGCTGGTCGTAGAGACTTGACATTTGGAGGGTAGGTATATTTGACTTAGTATGTAAGGGATGTTTTTATAAAATTCACCCATTAAGGGGATGAAACGGGGGTTCAAAGTTTGTATGGAGAAACAAGATTAGAGATACTCTTTTCTATTCGAAACTTACACAAGTGCTTTAGTAAATAAATAAGTATCTAAATACGTGTTTCATGCTTTTTCGAAATTCAACCCCTGAGAGGGTGAAATGGAGTAACAAAGTGTGAAAATCAATATAATAAATAAATAATAAATAAATAAAAATTTATTGACACAATTTGAGGGTAACGTAACAATAAATTATATCATTAATTAGCTACCTGTTTACATTTATAGATAGTCCCTTGGCACCTGAACTAGTAATTAAACTGTATCTCAGGTACCAAGGCCTCCCGTTACATATATCATTCGGAAAAGGTAGTTGCTATACAAATGCTATACTATTAGTTATACATAATGTCGTAACTATAATTAAATAGTTAGAAAAAGTATACATAAGAAAAAGAAAAAAAAAGTAATGTTGTTCTTGTTTTATCAAAATACTTAAATGGAGAATAATAAAAATTAAATAAAACTTAAAATAAAGATGATTGTGAGTGTGATTATTTAGATTTGGTGATGTGGTGTGTGTGTGTGTGTGTGTGTGTGTGTGTGTGTGAGCGTGTGTGTGTGGGTGTGTGTGTGTGTTTATATGTATTGTGTGAGTGTATGTATGTGTGAACGCGAGAATATATGTAATCAAATAGCTAGAGATTTTATCAATTCTTCAGTTTCTGAGTATGTGAGAGATTGTAGCCATTGTTCAATAATATATTGTTTTGCATTGCGCTCAAATTAGGCATACAGATAGTTATTATGACGTACTAAAAGGATTTTCTTTAAATTTCCCCCCGGACACACCCCGGACACTCGCTAAATCTCCATACAAACTAGCGTTTTAACGACCGACACTGTGACACCGACACAGACACTACACACGGGTCGTTTTTCTATACGTGCATTTGTGTGCGTGATGTCTAAGGTTGTCGCCCGTAATCACCGTATCACAGATTATATAATAGTTACTTCGTACATACGTACTACGTACTGACCGTATGAATATTTTTTTGTACACTTACCCAAAAAGCTTTTGACACTAAAAATATTAGTCGCTATTTCGTAAACCATCATCTCCAGGTCCAGTCGACTTGCATAGAACAAACTGCACCACAGTAACTATTTTTTATTCTGTGTTGGGCGGCCAGCCAGAGCTGTACGAAACAATGTCGTGTGTCTTGCTCGCACGTTAGAGCGACATCAAGTAAAGAGAATATAAATACTACGTACCTACATCAAGTTCCCAATTGCTGTGTAATAAAAATGTTTAAACGTGAAAGTTTTTTTAAATATTTTACAAATTAAGCGTTATTTACGCACGAGTATATATATCGTTGTTTCATTTATGAAAATGAATTCTAAAATACGAATTTGTAGGTAGGTATACTAATATAATTAAGTGTTTATTATATACCTACGTAATAAGAACCTACGTAAATTTGAACCTCTAGTGTCTACTGGTCCCAACATAAATGTATGAAGTTGATGTTCTTCTCTCCGTGAGTAGTAATTGTTCTATAGTCGTACGCGTGTGGCGTCCTTGCTCAGCGCAGCTCCTCGACAGCTCCAGAGCGGTGGCGGGGTGAGGAAGCCCGGAATTGGTAGGGGGAACAGAGTGTCCGTTCTATACGTAGTATTATTATCTTTTCTATGCCCCGGATAGGGAACGGGGGTTCAAAGTTTGTATGGCGAAACAAGATGCGATAGTTAGGCTGAGTTGCACCATCGTACTTTAACCGTAACTATAACTATAACCAGTGTTTTTATATGGAGTTTAATTGATTTTTGACGTTTGTTATAGTTAAAGTAAGCTGGTACAACTCAGCCTTAGTCTGTTTTATTCGAAACTTTACATAGGTACTTCTGTACATAAATAAGTAAATAGTCATAAATAATTAAACATTTCGAAAAATCCTGTAACACGTACTTACGTACGTGTTACAGGATTTTTCGAAATGGTGTAGGTAACAAAGTCTGAAAATTTGGATTTTTCGGATTTAATAAATATGTATTTCGATTTGCCTTAGTCACGCGATAACATGAAAACGGGAGAACCGATTTGGCTAATTTCTATTTGATGTCTTTTATGATAGAAAGGGTTTTACAAAAGAAAAGTTTTAAGCACAGACCTGCTACATATTAAACTTAAATATTAAACTCGATCGCGTACTCCGGCCCCCATGAGAACGACCTTGAACGGAGTTTGTCCCTTTCTTTTGTATGGACATCTTAAATATATACTATACATATACCATATATATATATATATATATATATATATATATATATATATATATATAAAAGAAAGTCGTGTTAGTGACTACACTAATAACTCAAGAACGGCTAGACCAATTTTTATGATTTTTGTATTTTTGGAATTATCTTTGTCAGGATTGGATAATATGTATTAAAAACAATGAATAATTCACCTAAAAAAAATATATAAGATAAAATATTTTGCTAAAATGTTCCTGGGTTTCAAAACTGCCAATCATTTGATGTTCAATTGTTTATTCCGTCGATACGGTAAACCGCAAATTAATAAGGGTTATCGCTTCAGACGGTTCGTGCATTTAGCCAGTGTCAAGTATAAAAATTCTTCAATTTTTTGTGAATTCAAGTAATGTAGATTTTAAAAATGTTAATAAATTTTATATACTGTTAGTAATGATAATTGTATGACATATTTATTGATTGTCAAATATACGCGCGCTCAGAAATGTATGATTACTCAGTAAAGTCCACATCTTTACTGAGGGTATGACTTGGATTAGACTTTGACTTGAAACTTGACCTGACATGTGACTTTGACCTATCTTTACGACTTGAATTCTCAAAAACTTGAAGAATTTTAATACTTGACACTGGCTGAATACACTAATTGTGTGGATCCATAACATTTTTGTAATGTAGTGGTTATATTACTCTGTTCGATGCTTACAAGTAATCAAGACAATAATAATCAATGCCTAATCAATTTTATATTTTGTCAGAATGTACGTAAATATAGAGATATGCAAGAATGTGATAGCCAATTTATGAGTGCCGTAAACAGTCTTATCCAATAAAATATTAGAAAGTTATTCATGAAGTAAGTATACTTATTCAGAATTAAAATTAAATATATTTGATGGTGTGATTATATTTTTACAATTAAAATTAAACTCAATCGAACTAATGTCAGTTAATAACTTATCTTTAACAATAATAACATTGTTTTATTCCATCATATTGTCTTGCTGACACTCGGTTGCAGTACTTGATTATTGTATTTTTATTCTATTTCTGTATTGCCATAATGCATTATTAATCTTAATATCTCTTTTGTATTCATTGTATTACGTTCACAAAAGCCTAAATTAAGTTCATCTAAAAGGTAACACGACATTCATTGTCTGTTAGGTGGTACAAAGTTCGCCGGGCCAGCTATATAGTATAGAACATAATATATAGGATTATCAGGATGTTACACAAGTACACACTCCCACCCTTGTCTCTTAATTGGGCCGTTTTGTTCTACAAAGCAATTTCAACCTAATTGTTCAAATATACGGATTAAATTGAGTTTGTCAAATCATCTGCAGTGCACCATCCTATGGTTTTAAGTAAATAAAAGGAGTTTTTAACGCGGGCAAAGCCTGTAAGCTAGTAGAAAATATAACATGACGCTTTCGTCACTTATGGATTCGACCCCCTACGTGTAAACGGTAGTTAGTTCAAAGCTCACACGTGAATGTCAGTTAAAATTAATAAGCTCCCGCGTGTATAAATTGAATCACCTTTAAATTTGTTTGACCACATGCCCCATGCGTGGGGCATACACGTACGATAAGGAACTCAAAATGCACCACCGGCGGGTCATGCACTGCAAACGTGTTAAGAAACGTTGAGCTCTGTAGTTCGCAGTCTAAACCAAAGTACGAGAAGACGCGTTAGTGACAGGAGCGAAGCTGAAACAAACTTATTTTTGCTTCGCTCCCAATATGGCCTGAGCTTAAAGTTCAATGTGGAGCCCGGCAGTCGAGCGGCGATTACTGTCAGTTTGAAATAATTTTTAACTTTATTACTCAAATATAAAGCATCAATTATTTTTTAACATCTTATAGGCTAGCGTTTGACCACTATCTTGCCTTGTGGTAAGCGATGATGTGATCGAGGGTGTTGAAGACGTATTGCTTGTACTATTCATTATTCTGTGGCTATGCCTAGAATACTCTGACTCTCAAGGGCTTTGTGCTGTCGGAACACCGTAAGGTTATGGCGGCAGATTTTCTCCTTGATGGCGGTAAGTTAATTTTTGGTAGCAACTCAAGCGGAACATCGATATAATATGAGCATATTACCACCTGTGGACGAACACCCGTGACGGGATATGAACCGGCGACGGCAACCTTGAGGTGTATAAACATATATAGCTTACTACTTTATGTAATCACATCTATATTAAATAAACAGTGTTACTCCAGCATTCATTGGTTTCACTTGTATACCACCGAACCGCTCCTATTGCAACCTCTCGAAGTCAAGCTACCTGTCCTTCACGGGGCTCTCAAGTTTGTATTCACCTACAAATATAGCAGGTGAAAAGCTTTACGATGCGTATTGACTATATTTTTCATAACATGTTATTATGCCTACAACATTGTTTCTTATTTATAATTATTGTTTTTATTTATCAGCTTCCTATTCTATACGAGATTTATTTACTTTCTATTACACAATTTAAAAGTAAAGCAAAGTAAGTTGTAAAAGTAAAGTAAAACATACAACATTGTTAAATAACATGTTTCAGATAATGCGGACACGGAATTTTATAAAACATGTTATTAAAATGTATATAAATGTTTTATTAGTCACGTACACCTACTCACTAGCTCAGACGAATGAGTATATAATATTGTTATTCCAATGTGTACAGTTGTTTAATGTAGAAATGTTTAATAACAAGGTTACATAATGTGGACGTTATAAAACACAAGTTATATAACATGTTAGTCTGTACGCACTTGTATTATTAAAAATCTATGGACATACAAACCGATGTGTGTATAATATGTATGTATGTTCCCCTTAACTCCAAAACGGCTGGAACTATTTTGATTATATTTTCAGGTAATCTCAGATTAGCTCAGTAATCCTGTGAAATTTGGTAGCGATCGGATCACACGTGCGAATATGGATATATTCTCGCTATGAATTTAAAATAATTAAGAGTTTGAAAACTAAAACAATCAACTTCAATGCCCCGCGCCTCAATTTCAGTAGCAAGTTTGAGACGTTTATCGTCATATCTCTGGAGATACTTATCAGATCTCGGTGAAATTAAAATGGGACCACCTCGGAAACGTACCCGACTGATTACAAAAAGAACCATTCGAATCGGTTCAAAATTGACGGAGTAATCGTGTAACATACACACAAAAAAAACATACAGACGAAATGAGAACCTCCTTTTTTTTGGGAAGTCGGTTGAAAAATGTGTGATTTTATGAAACCACGATACAAGTTAAACTTTTATTTGTGGCTATGGTAGCTAGCTACAATGACAGCACTTGACATGACACATTAGCATGTATACAATATGGCTGCGGAAGCGTCCGCCAATCACAGCTAGACCTAAATGTCACACATCATATCCATCAATCAGCATCGGCTGTAATGCGACATGTGATAGAGGAACGAAAAAAATGGAGGCAATGCAATAAAAAGTTCACCTTAATAAAATAACCACCAAATAAAACACCATAAATATGTAGGTATTAATACTTTATTTCTAAATCGACTCAAATACTTCAAAAATCTTGTAGAAAATTGGAAAAATGCACAAACACCTACTCTGATTACAAAAGACTTCTTATAAACTAAACATACGTAATGTAAAACATAATAAATAATCACATACGTTGTCTTTAAAATAATAAATATTGTCGATTTTTTTATTAAACGGAGTAAAATGACATTACAAGTAAGTATTGCCACTTTTTCAAGAAATAAAAATAGTCATGTGGTATAAAAGATTTAGTTCATCGAGTCATATCAATTTAGTGAACTATTTAATTCATTCTAATCATAATTTCCATTCAAGTTATAATATTACATTTTTTATCGTACTTATTAAACTAGTATACATAATTCAGTTATAATTTATATGTTTAGTGTTCATTAGAGTCGTATAGAATCAAATTCGTCAATCTGTTTTACAAAAATAAGTTAATAATATCGCCGTTTAGGGCATTTAAAATAACGCCACATATTTTTCTCATTTATATCAAATGCGGCATTATGGCGTTCAAAATCAACTTCGAAAATCAGCATTAGTTTCAAATGCGGCAATCGTTGATAGTTAAAATTCAAACACGGCCTAAATAATAAAACGTTTTCATTGAATTTCCAAAAATTGATGTTAAGTATTGATTAGTGCTTTTGATTCGCTTACCTCGGCCAACGTATTAGCCTAGCTATACAACGAGGTAACGTCGCTAGCTTTTTGGGAACATTACCGGCAGGTAGCGACCTAGGTTCTGTCTTTTATTTATAGTATAGATATTATTATTGTAGTTTATATAATCTTGATATTGTCATTAGGTAATTATTTTTAAGCTTTTGATTCTATATGACTCATGTAATGTATTATAGTTCAGTTCTTTTGAACGACAAAACTGAACTAGATCATCACTACGATTTGAATGTTGGCAACATTATTTTGATAATAAAAGATCTCTATTTGAAATAAATTATATAAATCCGATATTAGATGTAAGTAGTAGTATATAAGCCAATCTGTTTTATAAGATCTGTGGACTTTGTAATATAGAAAATAATAAAATCGTTGAAAAACTAAAAATAACCGACTTCAATGCCGCGCTATTAATTTTCAGTACCAATTTTGAGGTGTTTATCTCCATATCTCTGGAGATACTTATCTGACCTCGATAAAATTACCATGGTACCACACTTGGGATATCTCCTTTCCAACAAAAAAATAATAATTAAAATCGGCTCATAAACGACGATGTTATCCGCGAATAAACATTTAAAAAAAATATATATTTATACGGTCGAATTGAGAAACCTCATCCTTTTTAACCGACTTCAAAAAAAGGAGGAGGTTTCTCAATTCGACCGTATATATATATATATATATATATATATATATATATATATATATTTTTATGTTTGTTCGCGGATAACTTCGTCGTTTATGAACCGATTTTGATTATTCTTTTTTTGTTCGAAAGGAGATATCCCAAGTGTGGTACCATGGTAATTTTATCGAGGTATGATAAGTATCTCTAGAGATATTGAGATAAACATCTCAAAATTGGTACTGAAAATGAATAGCGCGGCATTGAAGTCGGTTGTTTTTTAGTTTTTAAACGATATTATTTAGAAGTCCGTTAAAAATATAATAAAATAAGATACATTTTGACCTGTCAGTTTACTTCGTCTAATTCAAAATTCTCATATTATACGTATCATATCTCATTTCATGAATAAGAGTTATTATCTCGTATTAAACATATTTGTACTTAAACTAATTATAAGTGTCGCGTGTAAATGTGTCCTAAAATGCCTTACACTATCTAGTGGGGTCTCTAGCCGATATTATAATACGAGTAAACAAATTAATATAATACTAATATATCCGTTCATTTATATCGTAGCATGTGTAAAGAAGTAGTCTCTGCCTACCCCAACGGGAAAAAGGCGTGATTGTATGTATGTATGTATGTATGTATTCTTATTTTAGAGATATTATTTAGAAGACCGAAGTTCGCGCATTTAAAGGTTTATTTGTAGGAGGCTAGTTAATTAACTCTAGAGATCACAAAATATTTTAGATTGACTGAAGTACTGAAACATGCATTGGGGGTGCACGTAATAGTACGGTTGGCAACCTCACATTATATGTAATCCCTTTATTAATAAGGGACATTATTTCTTATTTGGATGAAAGCTGAATGGCTCTTTACTTTAGTCTTATTTTAGTTCAAAGCAATAAATTTAACGTTTAATATTTAGGCCCAGTTTCACCGCTTGCGGATAGCGCTTAAATAAATAAATCTGCCAGATTTTTGACAGCTTTTATATGGTGTCATGTGGCAGATAACTCCGATCCGACGCATTATTAGGAACTGGTGATACTGGCCCTGAGAATTATAATTATTGATTTATTATTGAAGTTATACTTATTTTGGCGCGATAGAGAAAAATGATGAGAGTGAATTTTTACGATGCGCGCGCACACCGACACCTAAATTTAACATCGTGAAGCTAGTTCTAGGTGGTACGATGCGCGCGCACGCCGACACCTAAATTTAACATCGTGAAGTTAGTTCTAGGTGGCATGACTATATTCAAGTTATATATGTCATATTTAACGTCATATTTTTACGTTAATAAAACCTTTTTTACTCAAATAAAATCTTTTTGATTAATTTGAATATTTATCGTTAATCACTACTGCATTTTAGTTATTTTTTTCCATACGCCACAGAAGTATAACTTCTAACGCGTGTACATAAGTACACTCTTTTTTTTTTGACGTGTGTAAGTACAGATTTTTAATCTGCCCATATACTGAACAAATGCTTTGACTTTGACAACATCGCAAGATTGTATTTAACACTAGCAGCGCCCCGCGGTTTCACCCGCGAAGTTCCCGTTCCCGTGAGAATACGGAGATAAAATATAGCTTATGTTACTCGCTGATAATGTAGCTTTCCATTAGTGAAAGAATGTTTTAAATCGGTCCAGTAGTTTTTGAGTTAAATCGTAACAAACAAATAAACAAAAATTTAAAATTCTAATCTTTTCTCTTTAAAATATTAGTTTGTATTAGATACGTTGTTATGGGTATGTCGGGATCGTAGCATGTGGAAAGAAGTAGTCTCAGCCTATCACAGCGGGGAAAAGGCGTGTTTGTATGTATGTTGTTATGACATGTTGCGCAGACCCTAACAATGAAAGGGTAGAATGCCTGAACATATTAGTATTATTATAGTAAATTTTAGCGTCAGTTAATACCGAGACACGACGCGACGCGACGATGCTTGAGGAATCGCGCCGACGACTTATCTCAATACAATTTTAATCTTTTTGTGTAAGAAAGAAAGAAGAAGAAAGAAAAATCATTCATTTGACATAACACATTAAAATACTTACTAAAACAACGAAACAAGAAAAAACAAGAAACAATGTGAGGTGTCAAAAAGGCTTGTCTCAGCACATTATGTCTAGATTTACACCTGGACGCTGATTTTCAGACAAGCCTGCGGGTGATGAAAAAAATGCGAAATATTTATAAATAAAATAATAAAAATAAATAATAAATTGATACATAGAACATAAAGTTCATTTTTGTATCACTTTCTTACAAAAATACAAGCCTCGTGGCGTACATCGCGTCGCGTTTCGGTGTGGGCTGACCCTTAAACTTATTTAAACTATAGTAGAATAATTAGAAATATACACAATGTGGGTAGATATGTAAAGAGAAAATACATTTTTTTAAAGCTTTCTATCAATGTGTTTTGCACATTACTAGTAGTCTTGTTAACCCTCCAACCAAGCTAAATATGCTTGTGTCTGGAGTGGGTTCACGTCAATAGTGCAATGTGTGGGGATCGAACTTACGACCTCTCGATCGCCAGGCCGACGCCTTAGCCGTTGGGCTATTATCGCTTAATAACATTACAAAATGGTTTAAAAACTTTGAACGAAAAAAGAAGAAAAGAAAAAACTGTTGGTGGGTAATTTAACATACACATTTATTAGTTAAATTAAATACTTTTAACTTGGTTTTAAAATTAAAAAAAAAATAATAGCAAATAGAATAAAAAAATGTATAAATGACATATACACATAAGTCTTTCATAAAATGTATATTCTAATTATTTGGCTATAGTTTATGTAAAAAAAATGTACAATGCAATTTATGTAAAGTTGCCCATTTATAAAACATTAATAACTTACCTATGCTTTTTTTAACCTTACTTGACAATAATGGTTATTTATTTTCACACAGGTTAAAATTAATAGTTTACGATCGTTTAAAAAAACCAAAAAGAACCGACTTCAAACGTCATGCTAGTCATTTTCAGTACCAAGTCAGAGGTGTTTATCTCCATATCTCTCGAGATACTCTCCATATCTCTGGAGATACTCTCCATATCTCTGGAGATACTCTCCATATCTCTGGAGATACTCTCAATGAAATTTAAACGAGTCCAGGCGTCTTTAAATAATCAGTGAACGTAAACAAATAGGTACAGTAGAACCTTTTTTGAAGTCGGTTAAAAATACGTTTGTTTGAAAAACTTTTGCTCAACTACTTTTTCAACATCAAAAAAATCGTGAAATGAATATAAATAAAAATATGCAATAATTCGTTGCTACATACATTATTTTCACAAAAGACCAACTTAATATTCATATTGTTTATACATAATTGCTAATACTTCCTTTATAAACGCGTCTCTACCTAATTCTATAAATATTATAAATTCTAAGGGCCAGTTTCACAGGTTCCTGATAGCGCTTATATCAAGAAATCTGACAGATTTTTGACAGCTTTTATATGACGTCATGTGTCAGATAACTATTTAACACGTTACCAGGAACCGGTGAAACTACTAAATCCTATTTCTAAAGCATTTTGAATAATACTTGAATTATAAATTTATCAACCAAAATTTGCATAAAGCTGAAAATGTGTTACATACAATACAAAATGCGATCCATTCGTTTAGTCGTATTGATAGGATCGTACTGTGGCTCAGTTGGTTACAGCGGCTGGACATGATTACTGGGAGGTGCAGGTTCGAGTCCCGTCGGTACGATGAAATTTTGGATTGTGTGTCACAATATACAAAAATATAAAGTGTGTACAAGACAAAGACATAATAACTAACAAAATATAAATGATTTGAGATTGTTTCAAAAACTACAAGAACCGACTTCAAATGCCGCGCTAGTATATTTTATAAATTATACCTTACTTAGTTATATGATATTTGCCATAGAGAAGGTCTTTTTTTTTCAAAACATAGTTTATTTTAGTTTAAATTTAAATTCAAGTATTACTCGTTTATTTATATCTACCATTTTCATTAATTAATATCTACTAAATCTCTAATTTAACGTAATGTAAAATCATTATTATTAGTATAAGCATTATAAAATTATTAATAAAATTGATTATTTAAATGTTATTACAATAATATGACATACTAAGTTAGACTAAATTATACCGTACGTCCCAACATTTGCCATCTGAGAGTTCCCAGGTTAGGAAAGGTTCAAAATAAAATAAAACCGGGCCAAGTCGAGTTGGACTCGCCCACCGAGGCTTCCGTACCAACTTCTCAAACTTGGTTAGGACAAACTTAACTTTGCAGTACGGATCCATAGAAAATGTACTGCACCAACCGCAAATAATAAAGTTGTTATAGTTTTTTTGTTATTAAATTACATATTTACGGTTTTCAGGTGTATTCCTACATAAGTGCTACAAGATCTTGCTTCTTGCCTAATTTTATTATTCTATGTCAACGGGAAGTACCCTATAGGTTTTGATTCCCTTTTGAAATCGCAAAATATGCGAAAATATGCGACATAAACGGTCATATCTTTTGATCGCAACTTACAGGTTTGATTATTTCAGAACCGAAACATACTGTAGTTATACCCAAGTATTTAGAATAAGTTTCAACTTGATACCTTTAAGCATTCCGGAGATAAAGTGTCTTGACAGACCGACAGACAGACAAACAGATAGATAGACAGACAGACGGACAACAAAGTGATCCTATAAGAGTTCATTTTTCCTTTTAAGGTATGGAACCCTAAAAACAACTCGTTTAGAAAAAAAAATGTTATTGACATCTGAGTTTATTTTTTAGTAAACTTTTTTCAAGTATCTAACATTTAAACAATCAATTTTTGTTACAATAATAAAAATTTGGCTGCCACGTTCATACAAAATTGGGCTTCAATCTTTCATACAGCGATACTTCCACAGTTTCTGGAAGATATTGCGCTTAGCGATAAAGCTGCTAATATTATAGTCGCGGAACTTACTTTGAGCTTACTATGCTCCAAAATTTTATCAAATTAATATAATTTGGATATTGTAGAAAAAAGGTTTAGAATTCCTGCAAAATGGGAAGCTTTGGGGTTTTTTTATGTCGATAAATTAATATTTTAATACATTTTTAATTATTTATATTTAAATATTAATCGAAACTGCGAAACGTAATAGTTTAATTCAAGTGTTTTTTTTTCTTTTTCATAAATTCCGCGACGTTTACATAGAATATGATAAAAAGTTATAAAATATTCTAAAAATAAAAAATAATAATATATTGTCAAACGATTATGTCTTATATATTATAAATTACTAATTAAAATTGTGGAAAAATTACTTGTTCAGAAAATTACTGTAAACATCAACTTTTCATTATAAGTCAATGAAGCAATGTTTCTGGAGAATTATAAATCTGAAATAATTATTATTTAAAAAAAATACATTTTTTTTTCAATATTTTAAATATATTTTTTTCAAAATATGTATATTTTATTTTAACAACTTAAAAATAATTACCTAATGACAATATCAAGATTATATAAACTACAATAATAATATCTATACTATAAATAAAAGACAGAACCTAGGTCGCTACCTGCCGGTAATGTTCCCAAAAAGCTAGCGACGTTACCTCGTTGTATAGCTAGGCTAATACGTTGGCCGAGGTAAGCGCCAGCTCTTTGGTCACGGGTGATGTCAATTAGGCGTCTGGACAACTCCTTAACAAAACCTCGGGCATCTCGACCCCATGGGCCCATTGTTTCGACCGCAAACGGAAGAAATATGTATCCATCACCAATGGTAGCATATTTCCTCCGTTTGAGGTTTTCTGCAGCATCCGCTGCCGCGCCCGCTGACCGTGAGGTCCCGCATATATGGGACGCCGCTAATGTGTCAGCACATGTGGCGTCCCACACCAATGGTCTTCCTCGACACCATGGCACCAACGTCATACCGTCGGGCCTCTTACCATCGTCACGTGATATACCGTTCGGCTCTAATATGGCCGGCACGTTCACGGTGGCAAGGGCCCGACGGATGACGTCGTTTATTGTGGCGTGGCGTGAGAGACGCCCTGCACTGCGGCGGCATGACAGGCCGTGGTGGCCTAATCTGTCCACTTCACTGCCGCAGTGACAATTGTGAGGTTCCGTCCTAGAGATGCCCAGACGCAACCCTATGGCAATAGAAAAACTTTCATTGTCCATTAGGGTACCAATGTTGGATGAAGGTAGTGCTTGTAACCAATAACCAGATTCTCGTTCGCGCGTGGCAAGGAGACGAGCCCGGACTTTATTATCAATACTTTTGTCTAAAATTTGTTTCTGTACAATTTTACAAAGGGGATCGTCCCATTGCCTTTGCATATATCATTTAAAACGACTAAACTCAGCGGTTTCAAATGTGCGTTGATAGCTAATTTATATTTGTGAAGCGGATAAACTCAGCTTAACTAATTAAAATTTGTTAAAAAAAACTGAAAAACAAAAAAAAAACAATTTTTTTTTATGGGATACAATTTCTAGAAAACTGTAAATTTTTTGAACAAGTAATTGCGATGCTCTGCCTCTTATTTGGTGGAAACAATTACGTAAGTAATTCAAATTGATGATTTTGTATAAATATGTTGTTTTATGCCTTCGTTCAGTTTTCTGAAACAAAATAAAGTTTTATTATGCAACTTTTTAGTATTTTTTTATATAAATCTGAAACATTTTAATAATTTTTAAACCGATATAAGTTGTTCAGTGTTCACGGTCACTAACACTTTCACAAGTTATTTGAATGGGTTATAATTACCATGTTTTTCATGATTTATGTATTTTCATGTTTTAAAAATATCGGAAGCTCATATATAATGAATAATTTAACATAACAACCAATCTCACCTGATGGTAAGTGACGATGCAGTCGAAAATGTAGCACGATTGCTCAGAAGCTGCTGCCGGCTTTGATGCCGTGGTATCGAGTTCAAACCCCGCCGAGCGCCAATGGATTTTTCTATCGAACAATTTATGTGCGCTTTGCACAGTGGCCCTCCGGTGAAGGAAAAACATCGTTAAGAAACCAACAACCCCCGCATGGTGGTAGGACACTATCTAGTGTCCGCCTGGCCAGCTACCATCCTCAAATTAGAAAATGTGTTCCGGCAGCTATCCTTGAGAGCCAGTTCCCAATCTAGGCCTAGCGTGCTTACCATCGACCGCATCATCACTTACCAACAGGTGAGATAGTGGACAAACGCTAGCCTATAAGATATAAATAAACTGGCCAAGTGCGAGTCGGACTCGCACACGTAGGGTTCCGATTGAACAAAATTTGCTGGAAAAATTAAGTATCTACATAGTTTTAACATCGATATATATAAATACCGTGTCAATACTAAACATGCTTATTAACTACAACGTAAGATGCACGAATGTCGAACAAACTTCTAACACCCACCATGTGAACGTTAACACAAAGGTCAGTGACATTTTTGTTGGTTACCATCGTTCATAGATGGCGCTATACTAAAAACATGTTTTTTGTATGGGGACCCCCTTTAATTTTTAACTTTGTTCCGTTTTTAGTATTTGTTGTTATAGCGGCTACAGAAATACATCATCTGTGAAAATTTCAAACGTCTAACTATCACGGTTCATGAGATACAGCCTGGTGATAGACGGACAGACAGACAGACAGACAGACAGACAGACAAACGGACAGCGGAGTCTCAGTAATAGGGTTCCGTTGGTACCCTTTGGGTTCGGAACCCTTAAAAACTGACTATAATTGATGGTGAATGATGATAATTGATGATAACTGATGATAATTGATGGTAACCGATGATTGCTTACCTCATACTTCCCCGGCGGGTCCCTGGAACTCTGCCAGCGCCCTCACCGGCGAGGGCTGTAACTTCTGACTGCCGCGCCGGACCTTGGCTCGGACTTCTTCCGGCTTCTCTGGTCTGATGAGGGGCTTCTTCTCGGGAGCCTTCATGCGCCACACTACTATCGGCGACTGCAATTGTATGGAACGAATATTAATGTTTGTTTAAGCATTATATTTAGGTATGTTGCCTGGGTAAAAAAAATCTGAATTAGTCCGTTAGTTGAATTATCAAAAAATATTGGACAGGTTTTTTTATTTATCAAA
Source organism: Cabera pusaria (assembly GCA_954871355.1). Taxonomy (NCBI): domain Eukaryota; kingdom Metazoa; phylum Arthropoda; class Insecta; order Lepidoptera; family Geometridae; genus Cabera; species Cabera pusaria. Next base: position 1,690,703 of record OX940912.1, on the reverse strand, counting down.
TCAATAGAAATCATAGACGTAATATAAAAGGATGGCGCACTTCTGATGTTCTGACAATTTCAATTTAATCCGTATACTTTAGGAATAAGGTTGTAATTGCTTTGTAGTACAAAGCGGCCCAATTGAGAGACACCAGCGTGGCAGTGTGTCCTTGTCTAACAACCTGATAGTCCTATATATGTTCTCTACTATATGTATAGTATATATATAAGTTTTCCATACAAAAGAAAGGGACAAATTCCGTTCAAGGTTGGTCTCATGGGAGCCGGTGTACGCGATCTAGTTTAATATGTAACAAGTCTGTGATATAAATTGACAAAGATAAAGAACGTCAGTTTTTTTTAATAAGCCTTCTATCAATGTGTGTTACACATTACTAGTACTCTTGTTAACCCTCCAACTAAACTAAACATAAATATGCTTGTGTCTGGAGTGGGCTCACATCAATACTGCTATGGGTGGGGATCGAACTCAGGATCTATCGATCGCCAATCCGACACCTTATCCATTGGGCTTTTACCACTTAAACTTGCTACCTAAAACTAGCTTACGAATAATATGTGAGTTTGCATTTTTCTAAAAATTTTGGTAATAGGGAATATGCATGTATTTTTAAAATATTTTTTTTCAGTCATTACATCCATATAACATAATAAAAAAATAAAATACTGCTGGCATTGGTCTAATTATTTTTTAAATAAGTATTTAAATATACAAATACATTTGAGCAGTTTAAACGCCATCATATCCCGGGCTCTTTGGTAGTGAATTGTGACGTCATGCACTTACGTCAGACACACGCCGCTTCAAGCAAACTAGCTTTTTTTTCTTTCACTAAGACTCCGCGCGACGATTGTATTTAGCCAATGGCATGTTTTTATTAAATTATGCAGTTTCTCTAATCTCTTACTAATTTTAACCTATATTAAATGTTTAGTAATATACATTTTTGCACAATTATACGCGGCAAACACAATATTAGGAAATAAATACAATAAAGACCACACCATACATTCATTTTTATCTTCCCGCGATCAATGTTTCTATCACGTGACGTAGTGAATTATGACGTCAACTTTCGATTCGACCAATGGTGATCTGTTTATACAAACTTAAATTTCCCTCGCTTAAATTGCATTTTTCATTTATTATTTTAGGCAATTTAAATTTAATTAAATTAAAAAATATTTAAAGGTTTTACATATCCAGGACAGTGAAGATTCGAAAAAAAAATATTTCCAATAAATCTGAGCTACACGCATATTCCCTACTACATTCTTACAATATCGTTAAAGTAAGAGGATACCGAATTTCTAATTGATCAGACGTATGACAGTTGATAACGTCATCATCTAGAATAATATCGTTTAAAAACTAAAAAAGAACCGACTTCAATGCCGCGCTATTCATTTTCAGTACCAATTTTGAGATGTTTATCTCAATATCTCTGGAGATACTTATCAGACCTCGATAAAATTACTATGGTATCACACTTGGGATATCTCCTTTCGTACAAAAAATAATAATCAAAATCGTATATATACGGTCGTATTGAGAAACCTCCTCCTTTTTTTGAAGTCGGTTAAAAAAGCTCATAGTCTTAAAAAGAAAGAACAGATTTTCATGAATCAAGTTAAGAACACTCTCGATTAAGACATCTATCAAACTAAAACAAATTGAATCAAAATCGTTTCATCCTTTTAAGCGCTACGATGCCACAGACAGACATACACATACACAGATACACACGTCTAAGTTGAAACCTTCTGTTTGTGACGGGGGTTAAAAAGAGCAAGCAGCGAAATAAGCAAACATACATTGAATTTTAAACAAATGTAAATGTAAATGATTGGCTATGAGACCTTTTATATCATGCAAAAACATAAATAATTTGTTTATACAATTTTAGTATACCGACGGGATTCGAACCTGCGCCTTCCGGAAACAAGCCCAGGCGCTGCATTTTAACCTATAATGCATTGGTGGTGCCATCTATATTACTGTTTAAAAGTAAATTACTTGGATGAAACAAGTACAGATTTCAGATCCGACGAGAAAAATTGCATTGCTTTATGCAGTACTTTAGTCGTATCGACCGAACATCTGTCGCCAAACATCTAATGTGTTCCGGCAGCTATCCTTGAGAGCCAGTTCCCATTCTAGGCCTAACGTGCTTACCAACTTCGACCGCATCATCACTTACCGACAGGTGAGATAATGGTCGAACGCTAGCATATATAATATTTAAAAAAATCGAAAGGGTCACACTGTAGCTGAATTGGTACATCGCCTGGGCACGTTTCCCGGGAGGCGCGAGTTCGAGTCTCGTCAGTACGTTGACATTTTGGATTGTTTATAACAATGTTCCAAAATATAAAGTGTAGTTACACTTGAACAAAATATACTATCCTACTAATATTACACAGGCGAAAGCTTGCGTGTGTGTTTGTTTCTTCGTCACGCTAAAACTGAACCGATTGAGATGAAATTTGGTATGTAGATAGCCTAGACCCTGGAATAACACATGGGGTACTTTTTATCCCGATATTCACACGGGAACGATGTCTACGCGGGTAAAACCACCGGGCTCAGCTGGTTTAATACAAATAACTAGCAGCTCCTCGCAATTTCACTCGCATAGTTCCCTTCAGTTGAGAATACGGGGATAAAATATAGCCTATGTTATTCGCTGATAATGTAGCTTTCCATTAGTGAAAGAATTTTTGAAATCGGTTGAGTATTTTTTGAGTTAAATCGTAACAAACAAAAAATCAGACATTCGCAAAGCGGTAAGCGGTGACTGGAAACAAAGAGCCGAGGATCGGGCTCAGTGGCGTGACTTGGGAGAGGCCTATGTCCAGCAGTGGACATTGGCGGCTGACAATGATGATGATGAAACAAAAAATCAAATCTTTCCTTTATAATATTAGTTTAGATATAACTACATAAAGTCGCTAAACTTACATAGTTCTGTCCCAGGCAGCGGCGATATTATATTATTATATATATTAGGCGCGTTATACATATAGTACACTATTGTAATATACTTATGTTATATATGCTTTTATTGAGTTTAATTATGGCTCCACACGATTCGTGTATTTATCCAGTGTCAAGCATTTAAATTATTTAGGGTCGGCTCACACCGCAACGCGACGCGACGCGACGCTACGCGGCGCGTACTTATTAATAAGTACTCTCTTAAGAGAGTATTACAAAAAAGAACTTTATTTACTGTACAAAAAGATACACATTTCATTGCGTTAGTTCGGCGGCTTCTAGGCGCGCGGTGCAGCGCGACGCCGCGCGGCGCAGCGGGAAGAAACAATTGAAACGCATGATAAACAATTGAACTTTATGAACTGCACAATAAGATACAAATTGCATTGAGATAATTTGGTGGCGTCGCGCTTTTTGCTGCGCCTCGCGACTCCAAATGCATCGTAGCATGGCGTCGCGGTGTGAACTGACCCTTAAGTTTTTGTGAATTCAAGTCATAATAATAGGTCAAAGTCACATTTCAGATCAAGTTGAAGTCACAGTCTAGTCCAAGTCACACCCTCATTAAAGATGTGGAATTTACTGAAGATTTTTAGTGGAATTTTAGTGTGAATGCAAATACCATGTGTCTCAACATTGTGCAGTTTCCCTACACTCGCACACTTTCACCGGCACTTAATGGTTAATAATCCACATTTATTACACAGTAACTCGCGGAAGAACTCAGGTTTTAGGAAAAAATACGATGAGAGCACACACTTTTTACGTTCCCGTCAAAACTCTTCTATAAGAAGAGTTTTGTATATATACTTACTATACATGTATTTAACACCTTGACGTTTTTAAAAATATGCAAGGCTAATTAAATGACAGGAGTCACTGATTTTGAAATGAAAAATTCAATTTTCACAAATTTGAGTGAAATTATACAGTGTGATAAGGGAATGTTGTGGTGTGGTAGAAGATGTAGTGACAAAGATAGAGAAAGGGATGCTTAGATGGTTTGGACATCTACGGCCTTACTAATAAAAAATTGCCTATACATCCGTTAAACGGTTGTACAGTTGCACAATGAATAAAGGCTAAACACGCGTCAATCCATTGTTTGACTAATAAACGTTGAATAGGCGGTGGGTATCTACATAGACGTTTAACACTTTTTTCTTTTTCATCTGGCAACTATTAGTCAATTCGTTTAGAAACTGTTTTTGTCTTAAATAGTTCCGTAAATTAATTTTTCATAAAGTTTACTAATTATCAATATTAGTCATGAAACTTTGTTTTGGGAATGCAATATTAATCAAACTACGTTGTTTTTGGAACTTTTTGTTGAAATTAGTTGATATATTGGAAAATATTTTCTTTTAGTAGGAGTGAAAGACTTAAAACAAGTTTTAATAATAATAATAATATATACATTTATTTCAGGCAACTAATATAGATGTTACATAGGCCCATATTGAAACATATACCTTACAGACTAACATAGATATAATATAAATTTAGTATTTATTAGACACGTTAATACTACGACGTGCGACGTATATCTCTGGTGTCAGGTAGTCGACCTCTAAAGCGGCGAAACTTGACACCTCTCGGCCAGAATTCTTCAGCCATAAACGTGTTGAGAGACTGGGCCGGAACCCGCAGCACAAAGGAGTTGAAGCTCACGTTGTGACGTGACTCCAGCTTCACGACCCTCAGCGTCAGCTTGGTCTTCAGTAGCACATACTCCGCCACCTCCTCTGCCGTGATAGAGTAGTGCACGCGAGACACGTACAGCAGCGTCGTCGGTGTCTCTGGACGCAGTAGGTGGTTCGGGCCAGTCGGTGCGGTGCCACACTTGTTCTGGACTGACGGCTTCTTCTTCTTCTTATTTTGAACCTTTTTGAAGCCGTCGTCGTTTCCATTGTCCTCAAGCCTGGGAGGAACGGACGAGCCAGCCTTTTTTTGAGGTTCAGGGTGACTCATAACCCCCTCTCTGGCGGTGGCGATGGCGTAAGTACGTCGAGGGGTAGACGTATTTGCGTTAAACTTTCCCCTGCTGCTGCGGAAGAGCGGGCGGCGGAGAGCGGGGCATCAGGTGGCGTGTCGACAACCGGTGACGTATTTAAATTCGCTGATTCGAAACTGCCGACGGATGCATTTTGCGCACCGCGGCGCGTGTTGATGTTCGCGTCGTCGGTTGACCTACATACTGTAGCGGTATTTTGTAGTTTCAAAACAAGTTTTAGAACGAATCACTCAAATTGACTGTTGTCCTCTGTCTACGCTGTTGACATTGTAGCCATGGAGACTAGCGGTCTCCATGGCTACAATATAAACATGATTGTAGCCATCTTTGAATAAATTGTCAATTTCCAAAGAGAATGTAATCACTGCGTTTAGTTTCTTCCACATAGCTTTTCGTAAACCTGTAATTTGTATTTAAAATAAAAAATCTGAATTGTTCAAAAAAATGGATCTGCACGGTTTTCATAATGTTTTCAATTTTTTTGTTTGCCTCCCCTATCTCTCAATGGTCAAATATGTCGAAATAATTTATGTAATCCATTTCAATGAGAACAAATCTAACACATAAAAACTATCCTCAAATGACAGCTTACTTTTTGAAGTTTGAAGAATCAAAACTTTTTTTCACAGAATACTAGACACAGATTCAATAATAGTTACTTTGTCTAGACATGATTTTGATCAGCTGATAATAGAGAAATCCGCCATTTTAATCCTTTACACACTCGCTAAACTAGGGTCCCAGGCTGTTTAAGAAATGAATAGCCTCCTTTGATAATGGCACATCTGTATACTAACTTTATCCAACGCTTACGTCAAAAATATTTTTATTGGTCAGCTTTTGTGGTATACAACGTGTATACAGAGTGAAAAAAACTTTATTAGTAAGGCCGCTAGAGAGGATGGATGAAGAAAGATTGACGAAACAGATTTATGAGACGAGTGTGAACGGACCAGCCGGTAGAGGCCGACCTAGACGAACGTATCACGACCAGATCGGAGACGTTTTAAAGAAAGGCCAAGTCTAAAGTACTTATAACCGGCGAGCATATATGAAGGCGCTCATGAAAGTGGAAGAAGCGAAAGAGGTATGTCCGGATCGTACCATCTGGAAAGAAGTAGTCTCTGCCTACCCCAACGGGAAAAAGGCGTGATTTTATGTATGTATGTATGTATGTGAGAGTGAAATTGGGAAGGCTTGCCCAGCAGTGGGAAAACACAGGTTCAATAAAAAAAAAGTTGATTCACCAGTGGCCCGTTTCAAACAACTTGTCTATGCTAACGTTTTCATCATAATCATCATTTAAAACTATATTTTCATTGATTATTTTTGGTATTACGTATCCATATATTCGCCTTTAACAACTGACTATTTGACTTGACTTGTCTTCAAGTCGCGAGTGAACAGGTATCTTCTAGGTAAGCGTGCTACATCGTCGACCGCGTCGTCACTTAACATCAGGTGAGATAGTGGTCAAACGCTTGCCTATATAACATAAAATAAAGACAACTATTTTGACTAAACTATTTTTATTTAACTTGATTATGTTGTAGGTACATCTGTTTATTAAAGTTTTTATTAAATATTTTAAGTTTTTATAAATTAGTCTTGATTATCTATGTAATAATTTTAATTGAATAATGTGATAATTAGCGTTAGTGGTCTGTGTGTACCGTTCTCAATTTTATCAATAAATAAATAAACAAGTAAACAAACAAACAAATAAATATATTAATATATAAAACTGCAATTTCAGAGTGACATACAATAAATAAAATGCCAAATATTTTTACAGACGTCAAGGAGTTAAGGTTTATTATAATTTGTCAAGCTTTATCAGCGAAGCTGGCAGCCCGAAAGCTTATCATTCCCTTACATAATATAATAATGTATAAAACAAAGACGATTCCTTCGTCTGTACCTACGCTTATATCTTCTAAGCCAGTGTTTTTCAACGTGTGGATCGCGATCCCCTGGGGGTTCGCAAAGCTCTATAAAGGATTCGCGGGGGGTCGCGAAGGCTCAGTAAAAGAAAAAAAACAAAGTTTGAAAAAATACGTTTATTAGGAAAATATTAATTAAGTAAAGAGCATTTGTACGTGTTGTAATTAAGAGGGAGAGCGCATATAATATTTGTTTCTGAAGAAATATATGTATGTAATTAGGAGTAAGTAGGAGGTCGCGATTTTTTTTTTCATAGTAAGGGGGTCGCGTCATGAAAAAGGTTGAAAAACACTGATGTACATAATTTAAGGTCGTTTAAAAAAATAAAAGAACCGACTTCAAACGTCACGCAAGTCATTTTCAGTACTAAGTGTGAGGTATTTATCTCCATATCTCTGGAGATACTGAACATATCTCGATGACATTTAAATGGACCACCTGGAAAGTATGAACAACCTTTTCAAACAAAAAAAAATCCAAATCGGTTCAGGCGTCTAAGAGAAATCAATCGATCATAAAAAAAAACAAGTTGCAAGAAGTGAAAACTTGAACATCAACGTTGTGCATTTGGTCTACTCTCCCTCCGTCTTACTAATTTCCGATCAGGTCACGTGTCCTGACGCGAGTTTAAATTTTTTACCCATCCCAAAAAAAGTTTACAACGCTGCTATGAAGTTTTCACTTCACAAAATATCTTACAAATAGAAAACCTCCTCCTATTTTGTGAAGTCGGTTAAAGTGACTTACAGCGATGGTTCCTTGGCGTGTATACTTGGTAGAGGCAACATATGAAGCCTTCACGGTGAGCACCACTGCGTTCATTAGGTTCTTGGCTGCTTGGATCAGAGACGTAGCACTATCCAGCTGAAAATAAAACAGTATATTCATAAAATTTAAGATCGTTTATAGTATATTATGATACGTGTGCAATAACAGACAACTTAAGTCACGAGTATCGTATATTATTTTATAGATAGCAGTGTGACATAAACCCGCACTTAACGCTTGCTACGCTTTTCCGTCAAATAGAAGATTATTGCACGGCGTGAAGTTAAACGTCATGCAATAATCGACTATTTAAGTCACGGAAAAGCGTGCGTAAAGTGCGGGTTTAGGTCACACTGTGCTATACAACACTAAAAGAACTGACTGGAAACGTCGCGTTAGTCAAAGTAGCCAGCAGCTAGTATCGTGTCATCGAACTATATAAATGAATCGTACATACATACATACATACAATCACACCTTTTTCCCGTTGGGGTAGGCAGAGACTACTTCTTTCCACATACTACGATCCTGACATACCTCCTTCGCTTCTTTCACTTTCATGAGCGTCTCCATACATGCTCGCCGGTTATAGGTACTTTTGACTTGGCCTTTTTTTAAAACGTCTCCGATCTGGTCGTGATACGTTCGCCTAGGTCGGCCCCTACGAACTGGCCCATTCACACACGTCTCATAAATCTGTTTCGTCAATCTTTCTTCATCCATCCTCTCTAGATGTCCAAACCATCTAAGCATCCCTTTCTCTATCTTTGTCACTACATCTTCTACCACACCACAACATACCCTTATCACGCTGTTCTCCAACTTATCCATCAGAGCCACTCCGATCATACTTCTCAAACTTCTCATTTCTACAGCATTAATTTTACTTTCATGTTTCTTCTGCCATACCCAGCATTCACTACCATACATGAGTGTGGGAACCAACACTCCCCTATGTACAGCCAGTCGTGCTTTTTAGACACGTTCTGACTTCTCATAAAGTTATGAAGTGCCCCACTCACTTGGTTTCCAGCCAAAACTCTTCGCTCAATATCACTTTCATACTTACCATCTCTCGTAAACTTAGAACCCAGGTACACAAACTCTTTCACTTATTCCACTCTTTCTCCTTCAATCGTCACATAACAATCAGTCATTCTTTCCTCTCTTTCAAAAACCATACTTTGGTCTTGCTTACATTCACTTTCATCCCTTTGCTTTTTAAGGCGTCATGCATAATTTTAACCATTCTTTGCAACTCCTCCTCCGATGATGCTAATATCACCTGATCATCAGCGTATAGGAGGCATTTGATGGTTAAATCATTCATTCTTAATCCGTACACACTTTCTTTCAGATCTGTCAAGCAATTGTCTATGAATAGGTTGAACAGCACTGGCGATGCTACACATCCCTGTCTAACACCTTTTGCGATGTTAAACCAGTCTGTGTACGCTCCGTTTATTCTGACACAAGCACTGGAACCCTCATAGTGATTTCAGTGCTCGTATCAAACTGCCGCCCACCCCATACATAGACAATGTTGACCACAATTCATTCCTCACCACTCTGTCATAGGCCTTTTCCAAGTCTACGAATGCGCAATAGACCTTTTGGTGTTTCGCCAAACATTTTTCGGCTATGCTTCGTAAAGAAAAGACCTGATTCATGCATCCCATTCCTCTCCTGACACCTGCTTGTACATCCCACATTTTCTTATCAGTTTCATTCGTCACTCTTGTAATCAGTACCTTTGCATACAATTTTCCGACGACGCTGAGTAAGCTAATGCCGCGGTAGTTTTTGCAGTCTTGCTGTGATCCCTTTCCTTTGTATAGCGGCACAATGACGGCTGTGCACCAGTCTTCTGGAACAATTCCGTTCCTCCAGCAAAGGTTAAAAAGGCGATACAGCTGACTGGCTACCACACCTTGTCCAGCCCTCAGCATCTCGACCGAAATCCTGTCATACCCTGCAGCCTTACCCGATTTCATACTTTCAACGCTGCCATTATCTATTCCATGCTGATATTACTTTCATCGCCATCTTCATTGGCGTTACCAGTTGTCACTGGCACTTGCATATCTTCCTTTTCAAATAAACTTTCAAAATATTCCTTCCATCTCTTTAGAACGCATTCCTCTCCTCTCACAATACTGCCATCCTGATTTCTGACTTTGTCCAGTTGCGAGGTATTAAGATTTCCTCTGGCTGACCTTATGGACGTCCAGAAAAACTTAATGTTGGTCTGGAAGTCGTCACATAACCTCCTATTAAATTCATCTCTATCGTTATCTTTCTTTCTATCCACAACCTCTTTTGCTACATTCTTTAACCTTTTATACTCTTCCTTTGCCTTGCTTACATCTTCAGTCGTTCCTTTTTGCGTTCTTAGGTTGGCTTTTGAAGCTAACCAGTCTTGTCATGCTTTCTTCTTCTCAAATACAGCTTTTTGGACATCTTTACACACATTCTTCAATTTACACCCTTTTTTTCTCTTACTTACACCACACACTTCTACAGCAACTTCCACGATCCCTTCTTTAAACGGCTTCCATAAATCTTCAACCTCACACACTTCATCTAATGCAATAAAATAAATGCATCGTAATACAAACAAATGTTGATGTTTTAATGGGACAACCTGGAAAGGGTACCCTTTGAAATAAAAAAAGAATGTTCCAAATCGGTTCAGCAATTTTCGAGTAATTGGTGAACATACATATATAAAAAAAAGATTCCGACGAATTGAGAACCTCCTCCTTTTTTGTGAATCTGGTTAAAAATGTATATACATGTCAAGAAAGCTGAAGTGACAGTGGGCTGGTCACTTCTGCCGTAGAACGGATAACTGTTGGGGTAAACGAGTTCTAGAGTGGAGACCACGAATCGGTAAACGTAGTGTAGGACGCCCTCCAGCTAGATGGAGCGATGATATACGCAAGCTGGCTGCCAGCAGTTGGAAACAAGAAGCTGAAGCTCGAGCTCAGTGTCGTGCCATAGGAGAGGCCTGTGTCCAGCAGTGGACAGAGATAGACTGATGATGATGATGATGATGAAATGTCACGAAGACTTTTAGGCTCTTGTGGACACTGTAGTATAATCCATTCTAAATTAAAGCATTTCCATTAATTACACTTTTAAATGGCAATCCAAAGCCTCATAATCATCAGCCCGTTTCTGACCACTGCTGGACATAAGCCTCTTCTAATGGCACGCCACTGAGCTCAATCTTTAGCTCTTTGTTTCCAACCGCTGCAATCCAGCTTGCGTATATCATCGCTCCATCGAGCTAGAGAGCACCCAAAGCCTACGAAAGGCAATTCTCTCAACACTTTAATCAACGCCATAAATTGGCATAATTTTATGCCAAAACTTCCCCCAGTACAAAAAAGAAAGGCACTTAACAAGTACCAATAAAGAAGCACTTCTGAAAATTAATGACATGTATTAAGGCCTTAAAAAACATTATTCACCCACAAGAAAGGTGATTCCCACAATAGACAAATACTTTTTAACACCAAACGAAAGGCACTACCGTCAGATAAACACTTCAAAGGCACAACTTCACACTTTACGCCAAAAGATAGACACTACCACCGTTACATAGACAATTGACCACACCAAAAGAAAGGCATTACTATCATTAGATAGACACTTGCCAATGACATAAGAAAGGCACTATCAAAGCCAAAAGAAAGGCATTACTATCATTAGATAGACACTTGCCAATGCCATAAGAAAGGCACTATCAAAGCCAAAAGAAAGGCATTACTATCATTAGATAGACACTTGCCAATGCCATAAGAAAGGCACTATCAAAGCCAAAAGAAAGGCGTTACTTCACACCATAATCAGAATCTCTCTGATTGTAATACCAAAAGAAAGGCACTAACACCGTTAGATAGACACGACACGTATTAATGCCAAAAGAAAGGCATTACCACCATTAGATAGACACGTGGCAACGCCATAGGTAATTTCACACCGTAGTAAAGGCATTTTCACCAATTGAACGACACTTCTCGACGCACAACTTCACGCCAAAGTATGGGCTTATACACAACTGAAAAACAATTACAAACGCTATAAGAAACACGCAATTTCACGCCACAAAAAGGCACTTCCTACTATAGAACGACACTTTTAACGCCATATGGAAGGCACTGCCACCAAAAGACAGACACTATTCAATAATGTGAGACACAAATTCAATGATTAAAATATTTTAAAAACTAGAACAACTGACTTTCATGCTGCGCGAGTCATTTCAGTAGCAAGTTTGAAACGTTTATCGTCATATCTCTGGAGATACTCATCAGATCTCGATGAAATTACCATGATATCACCTTAGAAATAAATCCTACCGATTTAAAAAGAATTATTGGAATCGGTTCATAATTGACGGAGTAATCGCGTAACATACATACAAAAAAAACATACAGACGAATTGAGAACCTCAACCTTTTTGGAAATCGGTTCAAAAACCCTGCCACCAATATAACAACACAACAAAACTCTTCTCAATGACTCCCAATTTACACAACACATGTACAACCCTCTGTAATTGACTCACCCCACCAACAACAATCACCTACTAAAAAGCACCCACCAATACAACAACACAACAAAACTCTTCTCAATGACTCCCAAGATACACAACACATGTACAATACAACCCTCTGTAATTGACTCACCCCACTGACAACAATCACCTACTAAAAAGCACCCACCAATACAACAACACAACAAAACTCTTCTCAATGACTCCCAAAATACACAACACATGTACAATACAACCCTCTGTAATTGACTCACCCCACTGACAACAATCACCTACTAAAAAGCACCCACCAATACAACAACACAACAAAACTCTTCTCAATGACTCCCAAGATACACAACACATGTACAATACAACCCTCTGTAATTGACTCACCCCACTAACAACAATCACCTCCTGAAAAGCATCCACCAATATAACAACACAACAACTCTTCTCCACAGCTCCAAACAAATACAACACATGTACAATACAACCCTCTGTAATGGACTCACCCTACTAACAACAATCACCTACTGAAAAGCATCCACCAATATAAGAACACAACAAAACTCTTCTTAACACCTCCCAAGATACACAACACATGTACAATACAACCCTCTGTAATTGACTCACCCCACTGACAACAATCACCTCCCCAGGTCTGTTCTGCAAATCCTCTTTGTTGGTGATCTGAATTTAGGAAAGTCCAATTTTTTTTCTAGTTCCATTATGGCTCCACACGATTAGTCTATTTAGCCAGTGTCAAGTATTAAATAAGTAGTAATTCTTCAAGTTTTCGTGAATTCTAGTCATAAAAATAGGTCAAGTTGAGTTGGGCCCAGGTCAAGTTGAAGTAATAGTCTACGCGCACATAGACGTGCACCTTTACTTACTATTCAATCTGTTTTATCACAACACTCAACCTTACAGTACAGACTCTCGCAGGATGCATTTTACGGTGCGCAACACGCGGTTCCTAGTTACTATTAGTTTATTCCGTGAAGCAAATTTAAGGTCGCGTCCGAGGCGTGTAGCGTATTTTTAACGTTACCGACGTGGTAACTAGGTTCGATCTCGCATTTATACTATCAGAGAGTGCGTCTTCTGTACTTGTAATATATTTATTCTATGGTATCGTGCTTTTTAACTTTTTGAAGTCTAGTTTTAGACCTTAAATTATAATTGTGTATATCCATGTTTTATATTCACGATAGACGGACAGCGAAGACTCAACAATAGGGTTCCGTTGGTATCCTTTGGACACGTAAAAACGCTGTTTGCACTCACCCCGCTCACAATCAGTTCTCCAGATATGTTCTGTACATCTGCCTTCACTTTACTGGTGATCTGAATCTGGTGGCAGTAGAGAGCGATGCGCTGTAAGTACGCTAGTAAGTCCTGCTTCGTTGATGACTCTGGACACTGTAAAATAACATTATTAAGATCATAGAATATAATGGAAGGGAACGGATGTTCAAAGATATTTTTTATATCAAATAGACTAGCGTTTGACCACTATCTCACTTGTTGGTAAGTGATGCGGTCCAGGATAGTAGCACGCTAGACCTAGAATGGGAACTCTCGAGGATAGCTGCCGGAACACATTAGATGTTTGGCGACAGATTTTCTAACTTGAGGGTGGCAGATGGCCAGGCGGACACTAGATAGTGTCCTACCACCATGCGGGGGTTGGGGGTTTCTTAATGATGTTTTCCTTCACCGGAGGGCCACTGTGAAAAAGCACACAGTAAAATCCATTGTTGTGTTGGTCCATTTGATCCATTGGTACACAGCGGGCATAGAACTCGGTACCTCTGGCGTCAAAGCCGACAATTCTCCCACTACACCACTGGACCCTAAAGTTGGAGGGGTTAACAAGACTATTAGTAATGTGCAACCGACATTGCTAGTAAGCTTTACGCGAGAAATAATCTAAGATCGTACTCGTTCGCTGCTGAAAACACACACCGTGCTTTTTTTTATTTTAGGTACCGGAAGTAAAATAAAAAAAATAAAAACACCTGGGGTGCGTGTGATCTTTTTTTGAAGTCGGTTAAAAAAGAACATCGGCAATAGGCAATAGGGAATATGCATGTAGCTCAGATTTATTGGAAATATTTTATTTTTTTTATCTTTGTCTCTTCTGGAGTTGTATGTAAAACTTTTTTAAATATTTAATTCTATTTTATTTGCTTAAAATAATAAATGAAAAATGCGATTTAAGCGAGGGAAATTTAAGTTTGTATAAACAGATCACCATTGGTCGAATCGAAAGTTGACGTCACAACACACTTCGTCAGCGGATAGAAATATTGAGCGGAATTTTAGCAGGAACATAAAAATTAATGTATGGTCTGGTCTTATTGTATTTATTTCTAAATATTGTGTTTGCCGCGTTTTATTGTGCAAAAATTTACATTAGTAACCATTTAATATAGGCAAAATTAGTACGAGATTAGAGAAACTCGCATAATTTTATAAAAACATGCCATTGGCTAAATACAATAATCGCGCGGAGTCATATTTTTTATTAGTAATATTCAAAGAAAAAAAACTAGTTTGCTTCAAGTGGCGTGTTCTATATTTAAATATTAAGTTAAAAAATAATTACACCAATTACATCAGTATTTTATTTTTTATTATGTTATATCGCTGTAATGAGTGAAATAAAAAAAAAACAAGCATATTCCATAAAGATCCTACGACTGTAAAGATGCAATAAACTCCATGAAATATGTATGGAAATACCTGTTCGGCAATCTCCCGTGTCAGTTTGTCCAGTTTGGTCCCAGCCTCCGATATCTTCTTGGCTGCGTTGATGACATCCATCGTGGTCTTCAACGGTCCACGCCCGCTGTCCACATCAATACAGATTCGTTTTTAACTTGGTTATGATAAACGGAGCCGATGTCGGAGCTTCAGGGTTTAAATTAACATACATACATATAAGATCGTTTATAGAACTAAAAGAACCGATTTCAAATGCCGCGCTATTGATTTTCAGTACCAAGTTTGAGGTGTTTATCTCCATATCTTTGGAGATACTTATCAGATCTCGAAGAAATTACAATGGAACCACCCTTGGGATATCCCCTTTCCAACAAAAATAGAATCATCAAACTCGGTTCAAAAGCGAACACACATAAAATAAAAACCGGCCAAGTCGAGTTGGACTCGCCCACAGAGGCTTCCGTACCAGCGTTGGTATATACCAATTTAGCTAGACCTCTAAATTGAATTAGCTATATATCTCAGAGGTCTATCTTAATTTAACTAGGGCAAACGCTCCAACTAGGCAAACGCAACTTTGAGAAGGAAATCCAGAGGAGAATTCAGCTGGGCTGGGCAACATTCGAAAAACTCCGTCGAGTCTTCTCGTCGCCTATACCGCAGTGTCTAAAGACAAAAGTCTTTAACCAGTGCGTCCTACCTGTGATGACATACGGAGCCGAGACGTGGACACTCACAGTTCGGCTAGTCCACCAGTTTTAAGTCGCTCAGCGAGCTATGGAGAGAGCTATGCTCGGTGTTTCTCTGCGGGATTGAATCCGGAACGAAGTAATTCGCCAGAGAACTAAAGTTATCGACATAGCTCAACGGATTAGCAAGCTGAAGTGGCAGTGGGCTGGTCATATCTGCCGCAGGACTGATAACCGTTGGGGTAGACTTGTCCTTGAGTGGAGACCGCGAATCGGCAAACGTAGCGTAGGACGTCCTCTGACCAGGTGGAGCGACGACATATGCAAGGCGGTGGGCAGTGACTGGAAAAGAAGAGCCAAAGATCGGGCTCAGTGGCGCACCCTGGGAGAGGCCTACGTCCAGCAGTGGACGGACACGGGCTGATAATGATGATGATGATATCTTAATTGGCGTAAACTATGTATGTATGTATGGGGATACCCTTTAATTTTCAACTTTTTTTATATTTTGGAATTTTTCCTTTATTTGTGCTGTATAAGACCTTGCTTCTTGCCCAATTTCATGATTCTAGGTCAACGGAAAGTACCCTATAGGTTATCCAAAACCTATAGGGTACTTCCGGTTGACCTAGAATAGTCAATTTTTGTCAAAAGCAAGGTCTTATAGCATAAGTAAAGGAAAAATTCCGAATAATAAAAAAAGTTGAAAATTAAGGTACATTTTGGTACTAAGAAGTTTTCGCGAAAATCTAAATTTGCCCATATCTTTTTATCGTGTTGACTCAAGACCTTGATTTTTATACACCGAATAGGGACTATAGACATCTGTATCTGGTATAAATTTCAACTTGGTAGGTCCACCCGTTTCTGAGAAAATCAGTGGTGACACACGGACAGACGGACAGACAGACGGACAAGAAAGTGATCTTATAAGGGTTCCTCTTTTTACCTTTTTAGGTACGGAGCCCTAAAAATACGAAAATAATGTTTCACATTACCGTATTTAAAATAATTAAATGAAAAATTGAAAAAAAAATAACAAAAAATTATGCAAATCGACAAATTATTGTAAATTACTGCAAAAACAGCGTCATGAATCTTATTTACTGAGACTCCGCTGTCCGTCTGTTTGTCTGTCTGTCTGTCTGTCTGTCTGTCTGTCTGTCTGTCTGTCTGTCTGTCTGTCTGTCTGTCTGTCTGTCTGTCTGTCTGTCTGTCTGTCTGTCTGTCTGTCTGTCTGTCTGTCTGTCTGTCTGTCTGTCTGTCTGTCTGTCTGTCTGTCTGTCTGTCTGTCTGTCTGTCTGTCTGTCTGTCTGTCTGTCTGTCTGTCTGTCTGTCTGTCTGTCTGTCTGTCTGTCTGTCTGTCTGTCTGTCTGTCTGTCTGTCTGTCTGTCTGTCTGTCTGTCTGTCTGTCTGTCTGTCTGTCTATCTGTCTGTCTGTCTGTCTGTCTGTCTGTCTGTCTGTCTGTCTGTCTGTCTGTCTCTCTGTATGTCTGTCTGTCTGTCTGTCTGTCTTTCTGTCTATCTGTCTGTCTGTCTGTCTGTCTGTCTGTCTCTCTGTCCGTCTGTCACCAGGGTGTATCTAATGAACCGTGATAGTTGAAATTTTCACAGATTATGTACTACTGTTGCCGCTATAACAACAAATACTAAAAAAGAACAAAGTTAAAAATTACAGGCGGTCCCCATACAAAAAACGTGTTTTTACAAAAGCGCCATCTATGAACGATTTACCTTATTAATAAATAATATTAATTACCTACCTTTGTGTTATCGTTCACTTAGTTGATGTCAGAAGTTCGTTAGATATTCGTTAGATGGCGTTGTAGTTAATAAGCATGTTTGGTATTGACACGGTAATATAATATAATATTATACTTATATATTATTATACTGCGGTTCGGAACCCTCCGTGTGCGAGAAAAAGTCTGACTCGCACTTGGCCAGTTTTATTTTTACTAGATCGATAGAATTTGTGCTAAGCTACAAAACAATATTAAATGTACGGCTGTATGTCTATAACTTTAAAAATTATTGTCGTTTGAACATAGCGTATGCGCAAGCACAAAAGACGTTTGTTGGAATCCTACACATAAAATATTTAAAAAAAATCGGGTTGGACCAGAGTGTATAGTGTTTTTTGATATAAAAAAAATCTGGCCAAGTGCAAGTCGGACTCGCACTCGTAGGGTTCCGTAACACAGTTAAGTATTCCATAACTATCATTTTTCGCAACTACAAAATTAACTTTGTTTTTCATAGTGTTTGTATGAAAAACAAAGTTATCTTTGCGGTCGCCATATCTCTAAAACTGCTGACTGTATCTCGTTCAAACCAATTTTCGTTGTTAGTTTTTATTGAGATCTATAGGATATATTTTTTTTAGATTTTTCACTCCCATACTTTAAAAGTTAGAAGGGGGGACACACATTTTACCACTTTAGACGCGCCTATCTTTCAAATGATTGACTTTGAGAAAAAATGATTTTAGGAACCTTAATGTCATTTTTAAAGACCTGTCCATAGGCACCCCACACGTATAGGTTGGAAGAAAAAAAATTTTTTTTGTTTCAGTTCCATGTATGGAATGCCCCCCTTCAACTTTTATATTTTTCATTTTTGTATAAAAATCGGAAAGCGGTTCACAGATTACATCTACCTACCAAGTTTCAATTCTATAGTCTTAACAGTTTCGTAATAAAATGGCTGTGACATACGGACGGACAGACAGACAGACAGACAGACATGACGAATCTATAAGGGTTCCGTTTTTGCCATTCGGTTACTGAACCCTAAAAATGTCGAAATATAAGTAGCTAAAATATCGCTAGTCCTTGACCAGACACACTGTATATGGTCGAATCGAGAAACCTCCTTTTTTGAAGTCGGTTAAAAATAAATCTAACCACCCACCGAGTGAAGTCAGTCATCTCCAACATAATCATGCACATGTGCTTGGCCAGCATGATGATGTCGTTCCCTGCATCATCCCACTTGGCCACCTCATTGTCGAAGGTCATCTTCTCTCGCCGGAACAGCTCCACTTGCTGCAGGATCTTGCGTTTGTCTTCCTCCGTCATTTTGCGCATCGCTTCCTGTCGACGACATTTTTTCGAGTGAACTTAGGTTACTTTAGGCACGCTGGGTTAAAGTTTGGCGGAAGTCACGAAGCGTCACGGTCCGAATGCAACGGACGTGACGTAAGCGTTTCTTTTATTATATAAGCTAACAGGACAAGCACGACGCTCGCCTGATGGTAAGCGTTGACGTCTTCCTATTACAGACACAGCGGCGTGCAAAATTCTCGACTGCCAGAATTTGGCATGTCACTGCACTGCGCCTGTTACCTTGAGACATAAAGATGTCGAGTCTCACATGCCCTGTAATTTCACTGGACACCTTGCCGTTTCAACCGAAAAACATTGCTATTTCATTTTATATTTATAAACACCCTCTATTGGAGAACGGAATAACTACTACGTATTCGCTATCATTTGTCTCGCTAAGTTCAACAGATGGAGTTGTACAAAAAAAAAATGTGATGTTGAGAAATAAATTGAATGAACTTGGAAGTTTCACTTCTAACGCGTAGCTTTCTACGCATCCGATTTTTTTTAAATTAACATATTTGATATTGGGATTGTAAAATGAAGGCGACTAGCAGTTCCCACTGCTGGGCAAAGGCTTCCTTAATTTTTTCCAGCTATGCCTATTCAATACCGTTTGTGGCTAGTCTTTGTGAAAAACATAAAACATCAAATGACTACCCTGGGATTACTGAGATGTCGTTAAAGACACCTCCAAAATCTATGATTGAATACTGTTATTTCTGATACTTAGAGAAGAAGCATTCCTAAGGAAGGTATAGGAAAGAGTCTGTGCAAAAAGAGAAGCGTCAAGGCGTTACGATGAACTAACATTCAAAGGTAAGGGTGGAAGGTACATACCTACCTAGTAGCACACGATAATGATAAGAGTAGGTACCTATCAAGTATCAAACATTTTTAGTCCTACTAGTAATAACAGCAGTGTTGTCAATGCAACAAAAACAGTAAATTATAACGACCGACGACCGAAGCGACCTCAATTGCTACGACTGTTCTCTTTTTGCATAAGACTCTAGGTGCATATTTCCACAAATGTGAAGCTGAGATTTGTAGGGCTATTCTGTAAGCTCGTTTACGCATCTCGCAAGCGGTGAGATTTAAATTTCGTATTACGAAATTCAACCGTATTACAATCGTATTACGATTTGAATTTGGTAGTACGACTAACCGCGGATTCCGCTTGCGAGATGCATAAACTATCTTGCAGAATAGCCCTATTGTTCACAGTGTTAAGTAAACTTAACGTTTTCTAACTTAGTATTTTTGTTAGTATCCACAGTTATTCACAAAGTTTAGAGACGTTACTGATTTCAACAGTCGTTTTCCTGATAAACTTGTGTACCCAAAAGTAAGGAAACACTCAACATCCATTGGCACTTATTCCATGGCGATCAAAGTTTTTAATAAGTTGCCACATAGTTTAAAATCTCTACCATTACCAGTATTAAAAAAAAAGATATTTGAGTGGTTATGTAGAAAAGCATTTTATACGGTGAATGAATTTTTAAATATAAATAAAAAATGGTGACATTTGAGAATATTTGTATGTTAACATAATATACATTAAAAATAGTAATCATTATAAAGATTTGTCAAATGTATGAAATATTGACCGTTATAATAGAATTGACGTAATTGTCATTTTATATTTATAAACGCCCTCTAGAACGGCGTAACTACCAAGACGTTTTCGCTATCATTCGTCTCGCTAAGTTCAATATATATACATTTATACTTACCGAGACATAGGGTAAGTGATATAGTATTTCTGATCTTATAATTTCCTTTTTAAAGATTTGCACGCTTCCAATGGCACGCCACGCAAAATACGGATAAGCTCCTATATTGTATTTTTCGATGTTATTATAAACCTGTACTTTATGCAAATAAATATCTGAATCTGAAATGCATAAAATTCTTACCCTTGCATTAGTAATACCGCTGATGTCAGGATACTCATCAACTCCATGCTCGCCGGTGTGTGCGCTCGCTGTAACATTACAACACATTTAACAAACGTGTGTATGTACGCACGTCAGAAGTTATACTTCTTTGGCGTAGAAACACAAAAATAGCTAAAGATTCCATCCCGTACGCAACACTTTGTCTGTATAAAAAATAAGTTCAACAACTAAAATCAAATTTTAAAAAGCATTAAACAAAATAATATTCTCATCTGGAATAGTTATTCACATCTGGAATAGTAATTCTCATCTGGAATAGTTATTCTCATCTGGAATAGTTATGTACAAACCATTCGATATGTATCGTGCATTAAAGAGACAACATGCTTGTAATAAATATTGTGTATATGTATGTATATGCATTTCATACATATTCATATTGGTGCTCGGAGGATAGCCGTGGTCGTATGCCACCTACCGCAACAAAACAATTCTAGAATTTCATATATTCATAAACATTTTGCAAAGTACCATACGGCCACGGATATCCTCTGAACACCACCACAGAATAATTGATAGCACTAAGACATCACTGTGCCGGCCGCCGCTCAGATTACTTAGATTTAAGCATTTTTGTACCATTTTAAGTTAGCATGCATTCGCACGGCAGTTCCGTCGCGGACTCGTAGCAATCAACACGGAAATACAGTGTAAAGCAAATTATCAATCTTTCATTTGTACGAGACCGAGACCCGTACAATCACTATGAATGTATGAAATGCAATAAAATATTTATTATAAGTTGTTTATTTAATCACCATCATCATTATCAGCCAATTTCCGTCCACTGCTGGACACAGGCCTCTCCTAGTGCACGCCACTAAGCTGGATCTTCGGCTATTCGTTTCCAACAGCTTCCAGCCATCTTGCGTATAAGAATCGTCGAGAAAATTCGACTAAAAGTACGTGAATTACAGCCTGTATATAACAAAACATAAAGCTGTACAAAGCGGTACTCACATCTGGATCTGGTCTCCATGGTCATATCCTCGACCGGCTCGAACTCTGTGTCTGTGTCTAGGTCGTCCGACGTCTAATATGGAATGTACATGCAGTTAACAACACTGTACGTAGGGTGGTTTTAGGTAACGAAGGGATCATTCCACTGGATTCATCCATTAAAAGCTGATTAAAGATGGCGGTTTTATTTTCAGAAAGCTTGCTTGTGCATATGTGTTTTGACAAATGCTGTTGTAATAAGAATATTAATATTAATGGCTTTTGGTAAGAAAAACATGAATGTAACAATAAACAGCATAAACTGATTGTTACATAGTTAAGTAACAAGTCATATTGACAAATATTCAAGAAAGCTATTTAACCAAAATTTCAATTTGCTAGTTTATTTGGATGATATATTCTATACTTAAATGTCTTCTTAAATTTGAATATGATTTTGCTGTTAATAAATACAACAGCTAAAATGGACTACAAATTTACTTTATTTTTACCGAAACACCGAAAACCATTAACTTTTTATCTGGTTTTTAAAAACAATGTTTATTAATTATTTCTCAAAAATTTATGAAGTACACCTAAAACCACCCACTTTAGGACATGCACAATGAATGAGTACCCTGTTAAAACAAAATGACATGAGCAGCTAGAAAACAAAAATAACGCCGTAAACACATATTTTTAAATGGCCCAGTGTAAATAGGTTTTACTTATTAGCTTAGCATTGAAACAGTCATTGTTATAACTTAACTACCAATTTAAACATTACCAATCCTTGACACTGGCTTAACACTCAGCATGTGCGGAGCTATAATTAAGTAAAAAATAAGACTAAATAAATTAACAGTTAAAAACCCTTTTCAAGCTTTTTGTAAAGACGTTATAATGTTTTATGAAAAGTACTAATACAAAGTCCAAATTCGACTGTTCTACGATTTACGATTATGTATTTCCAGTCCCTACAGCGCGGTTCCATCATCAGGTCAGCTTGATGGTATCATATTATTGTATTGTCACGAAAGATACGCAAGTATACCAAATTTGAGTCCAATCATTGTTAGAAAGTGGTTCTAATTCAGCTTCCAAGATTTAACCCACAAAAACATACATACTACCGCAGCAAGTTAAATAAAAGCTTGTGAAATGGAAAGTAAAAATTTGTAAATCTTTTGTCAGATAGTCTTGACAATCTGTTATAAAGATATTAAAAAAAATGTATGTGCTTGAAATCATCAAGTGAATCATAGCAGACTGTTTCAATTCTAACACATAGCCACATAAACATACAGAGCTTAGAGCTAAACACAAAAACAACACACAACATGGACACTCTAGTTAAATGATACCCAAGTTACATGGGACTGAGTTACCTGACGTGATACTTGAGTACACTTAAATATTTTGAATGGCTTAGTCTCAACGTCGACAATAGTCATCATTAAATACTTTGTACACTTTAAAATAACTAACAACGAAAATAGTTCGATACTGCTAAATCTACAGCATACTGTTTTGCCGTCTATTGGACAATTGATGCCATAGCAATAGTTTTTATCAATATCGAGACTTACTAGCCCAGGTGGTAAGTTTCCACGTCAATACCAACCTTTGCATACATTAAACGCATTAAAAATGGAGGAAAATGCATCCATAGAGACACCTAGCTGATTTCCACGTATTTAACATTTTGCTTTCATAGGTACGTACTCGTATCTATGTGCTGCAAATGCAACGCGATATTTTGCGACTTGATTGGGTAGTCATAATCTAGTTGAGCTCATGTCAACCAATGACAAACGAATCTCGATTTTGGGGATTCAAAAAGGATTTTAAGATAAAAAATATATAACGTCAAGGCACTCAAGTTCCACGTCATACCACCCGAGTTAAATGAGACAGAACCACAACAAACAGACATCAGACACCGATGTTACACAACGTTCAAGCAAAACAACGACACTACATTCAAGTCGACGTATAACATCATTGTGCTCACATTTGCTCCTCGTTTCGAGCGTGTAGTGCTCATCTAACTCAACATCTTCCGGATCTAATTCTTCCTCGTCCTAAACAGATAGTATATTCAATTTACGACTGTGCAAAAGTAGTTTTTTTTTTAATATGATAGGCTAGCGTTTGCCCACTGTCTCACCTGTTGCTAAGTGATGGTGCAGTCGAGGATGGTAGCACGCTAGGCCTAGAATGAGAACTGGCTTTCAAGGATGGCTGCCGGAACACAATACAATACAATACAAAAACTCTTTATTGCAAACCAATTAGGTACATAACTATTACAAAAATAAAAAATTATGTCTATGTGGTATTACAATGGGCGGTCTTATCGCTATTAGCGATCTCTACCAGACAACCTTTACACATTAGAACACATTAGATGTTTGGCGATAGATTTTCTAAATGGTAGCTGGCCAGGCGGACACTAGACAGTGTTTTAAATGTCAAAATTTGTCAACGAAGCATTCGATTTAAAAGCAATATCTCATTACTAATTTACTACTCACACAACTACTATCAAACTCTCACATGTAAACTTATCAAAGGTATTCAAACTCAGACTGTTTCTTATTCTTCTTATTATGGCTTTTAAACACAGCTTAAACAATCATATTTCAATTAAACGCGGCTTAAACAATTATATTTCAACTAGAAGTGTCCCGCGGCTTCGCCCGCGTTAAAACCTTCTTTTATTTACTTAAAACTTTTCTTTTGTAAAAACGATTCTATCATTAAACACATCAAATAAGAATTAGCCAAATCGGTTCACCCGTTTTCATGTTATCGCGTGACTAAGGCAATTCGGGATTCATATTTATAAAACCCTAAATTCACTGACTTTCTTACCTACCCCGTTTTGAAAAATCCTACAACACGTACTTTATCCCATCTTGTTTCGCCATACAAACTTTGAATCCCCGTTCCGTATCCGGGAGGAATTTTCAGAAAATCACATCTGAGCGGATACCAACGTCATAATAACTATCTGCATTCTGAATTTCAGCGCAATCCGAAACAATATTGATTTCAGACTTTGTTACCCCACTTCACCCTTTTAGGGGTGGAATTTCGAAAAAGCCTGAAACTCGTATATACTTATTTATTTACAGAAGTACTTGTGTGAAATGTCGAAAAAAACGACTATTCAAACTTTGAACCCCCGCATCATCCCTTTAAAGAGAGTATTATGAAAAATTCTTTCTTAGCGGATACCTAAGTCAAAATAACTATCTGCATGCAAAATTTCACCGCAATCCGAAACAATATTGATTTCAGACTTTGTTACCCCACTTCACCCTTTTAGGGGTGGAATTTCGAAAAAGCCTGAGACACGTATTTACTTACTTAAGTACTTGTGTTAAATTTCGAATATAAAAGACTATCAAATATTGTTTTTCCATACAAACTTTGAGCCCCCGTTTCATCCCCTTCAGGGGTGAATTTTGGAAAATCCTTTCTCAGAGGGAACTAACGTCGGTATAACTATCTGCATGCAAAATTTCAGCGGAATCCGAAACAATATTGATTTTAACACTTTGTTACCCCATGTCACCCTCATAGGGGTGGAATTTCAAAAAAACATTAAACACGTGTTTACTTATTTTTTAATGGAGCACTTGTATAAAGTTTTGAATAGAAAATACTATCTAATCTTATTTTTCCATACAAACTTTGAACCCCCGCTTACATTCCCTTCAGGTGTGAATTTTGGAAAATCCTTTCTCAGAGAGAACTAACGTTGTAATAACTATCTGCATGCCGAATTTCAGCGCAATCCGAAACAATATTGATTTTCACCCATTGCACCCTCTGAGGGGGGAATTTCAAAAAAACCTGAAACACGTATTTACTTATTTTTGTACTGAAGCACTTGTGTGAAGTTTCGGATAGAAAAGACTATCTAATCTTGTTTCTCCATACAAACTTTGAACCTCCGTTTCATCCCTTTCAGGGGTGAATTTTGGAAAATCCTTTCTTAGTACACCCCTACGTACTAAGACAAATATACCCTCCAAATTTCAAGTCTACGACCAGCGGTTTAGGCTGTCCGTTGTCTGTCAGTGAGTCAGTATGTCAGGACAAAGATTCTTATAGTATTAGATTACACCTCGTAACAACCTAAAACCTGTCAAACTTCTCAAACCTTCAAGACGTACACAAACGTACGTACGTACGACGTAACTTCACAAACGACATAGTCTCGAGATTAGTCACGACATAAGAACTCTGCTTCTTCAGCAATTAGTCTGAGTTTTATTTATTTATTATATTTCATTATTTCACAATTTTTTCGATAAAAATTGTCTGAAGTACTGTAACATGCACTGGGTTGCGGGTGCACGTAATAGTACGGTTGGCAACCCTACATTAATCAGGGGAATTAAACATGTGTTTAAAGTGTGACGTTCGACGTCTAGATGCAAGCTGAATGGCTCAACCTTTGTTTTTTTTTTGTAAATTCAAAGCAATAAGTTATGTTTCTGTTATATCTATAATATGTTTTATTGAATATGATCTATTTAATGTAATTTGACGTGTGTAAGTGCAAATTTTTTATTTGCCCATATACTGAATAAATGCTTTGACTTTGGACTTTCTTCCTAAATATAGTAGGACAGTATTAAAATTAATAGTAGTCAGAGGTCGTTCAAACAATCGGCACTAATACAACAATCTCACACTTCTTATAAGGTCCACACATATTGAATAAATTTTTATCAAAAAACCAACAAAAATATTGAATTTGCAATTGCGTAAAGCAGCTTTGATCGCGTTTATTCTGCGCTGCTATTCAGGATGTTTTTTATATGCTCAATAGGCAAGCGATTGACCACTATCTCACCTGATGTTAAGTGACGATGTGGTCCAAGATGTTATCTCACCTGATGTTAAGTGACGATGTGGTCCAAGATGTTATCTCACCTGATGTTAAGTGACGATGTGGTCCAAGATGTTATCTCACCTGATGTTAAGTGTCGATGTGGTCCAAGATGTTATCTCACCTGATGTTAAGTGACGATGTGGTCCAAGATGTTATCTCACCTGATGTTAAGTGACGATGTGGTCCAAGATGTAGCACGCTTGCCTAGAATATACCTGTTCACTCGCGACTTGAAAAGCCCCAGATGGTAGTTT
Source organism: Cabera pusaria (assembly GCA_954871355.1). Lineage (NCBI taxonomy): Eukaryota > Metazoa > Arthropoda > Insecta > Lepidoptera > Geometridae > Cabera > Cabera pusaria. Next base: position 1,663,836 of record OX940912.1, on the reverse strand, counting down.
CCGGGAAACACAGCCGCAGGCAAAGAATTCCAAACCTTGGCAGTGCCAAACTGTACCAAAGAAAACTTACACTGTTCATGAGAACTGCACGACGAATTATAAGATCAGCTCCAAGGTTTAGTTGACATCTCATTCGCACATCTTAATACACCTGTATATAAGTCGTGTATATTGCAACAAAACTCATCCACCACACGTGACACCCTACTCGCCCTGCAGGCATATTTGCATTTTTTATATTAAATTATTTATATTGAAATGTATATAAAGAGCATAAAGAACAGTTAACTGTATGTAAGTCGTGTACGTTGGAACAAAACTCATCCGCCACAACGACTCACACATATGACCCTACTCGCCCTGTAGGCATATTATCATTTTTATATTGAATTATTTACACTGAGTTCTATATTAAGAGCATAAAGAACAGCTCAATATGCCTGCAGGCTGTAGTTATTGCAATACTTCCATTCGCAGCTCTAATAAACTTAAAACACCAGAAATAAAGAAAATCCTTCACAATTTCCAACAAGACTCATCCTGGACTCCGACTCACACATCTGACCCGACTCACCTTCACACCGACTCACACACGTAACAAAACTTACCCTGTTCATAAGAACAGCTCGACGTATCTCCCTGACAGCATCGTAGACCAGTCGGGAAGCGTCGATGAAGTCGTTTTCATCCAGAGCGCCGCCTGCGCCTCCGCCTAGAGCGGAAACCGCCGCGTCCACTCGCACAGCGAATTTGGACATCACTGGAAAGAAGGGACTTTTATGAAGTTTATGTTCTCCGGAGGCTTTAAAATAGTTATTTTCGACACACGAGGTCCTGGTGGCGCAATCGGGAGAACGCTTGCCTTTGATGCCAGAGGTACCGAGTTCAAACCGCCGTGCACCAATGGATTTTTCCATCGAAAAATTTATGTGCGCTCTTCACAGTGGCCCTCCGGTGAAGGAAAAACATCGTTAAAAAACCAACAACCTCCGCATGGTGGTAGGATACTATCTGGTGTCCGCCTGGCCAGCTACCACCCTCAAGTTAGAAAATCTGTCACTAAACATCTAATGTGTTCCGGCAGCTATCCTTGAGAGCCAGTTCCCATTCTAGGCCTAGCGTGCTTACCATCTTCGACCGCATCATCACTTACCAACAGGTGAGATAGTGGTCAAACGCTAGCCTATAACGTATAAAAAAAAAACACATGGGCTCAACAAATACATTGGTCGAAAGTTAAAAAATACGCACCATGCAACGGAGCGTACGGTAAAATCAGTACAATCGCCAAAGTAAAGGATACGCGCGGCCCCATACAACGGAGCGTACGGTAATGTACTTAAGTGAGAGTACCTATTTTACCGCACGCTCCGTTGTATGGTGAGTAATTTTTAACTTTCGAACAATGCATACAGGCTTAGTAGATGCATTTTTGAACAAGTGTGTTTAAAGTTATTTTTAAGACCTTTGTCACCAAAACTGTTTTTTTTTTAACTAGCAATGTGTGTTACTCATTACTAGTAGTCTCGTTGACCCCTCCAACTAAGCTAAATTATGTTTGTGTCTAGAGTGGGTTCACGTCAATAAATAGAGCAATGGGTGGGCCGACGCCTTATCCATCGGAATATTGCCGCTACATCATTTTTCCCCGCTTAGGTGCGCTTAGATTAACATCCATACACCCAAACAATGAATCCAAATGTTGTGTATATTTTAACTTTGTAAATTGGAGACAATAAAGAGTTATTGTATTGTGAACCATTAAAGTATACGACAACGACAATACTCCATCCATTGCGAGACATGCCATGGCATTCTGTATTACTTAATTTGTTTTATTATGGTGGCAAGTTTTCATTGATGTCGTTAATTACTTAAGTTTATGGGGACAGAGAATTATTCATGCATTTTTATTTGATTGTTTTTGGCTGAGTTGCACCATCCTAGTTTAACTATAGCAAACGTCAAAAACAAAGTAAGATACTTTATCCGTAACTATAACTATTAACCGGTGTTTTATATGGATTATGACGTTTGTTATAGTTAAAGTAAGATGGTGGTGGTGATGGTGGGACTTTATTTTTTTCAATTCAATGTTTTTTTTTAATATATATTTATATTTATATATATATATATATATATAGAGGTTAGCGTTTGACCACTATCTTGCCTGGTGGTAAGCGCATAGATTTAGGATGTTTTCGTAAGCGAGTAGTGGTAATTTGTTGGTCAAAAAAGAAAATAGGGCGTAGTGGGGCGTAGCTATAGCAGACTTTGATTTTTTGTACAAACAAATTTTTCTCTAGAAGTATTTTTCAGGGAGGAAATGGGGGAATACATTTGTATGGAAAAGTGCACCCCGCGTTCCCTCTTAAGATAGCATAAGTTTAAAAACTAAAACAACCCATGACTTCCATGCCGCGCGTGTCAGTTTCAGTAGCAAGTTTGAGACGTGTATCGTCATATCTTTGGAGATACTTATCAAATCTCGATGAAATTACAAATGAGACCACCTGGCAAATGTACCCTACCGATTAAAAAAGAATTTATTCGAATCGGTTCACAATTGACGGAGTGATCGCGTAACATACATACATTCAAAAATAAATAATTAAAAATAAAACATACAGACGAATTGGTAACCTCCTCCATTTTGGAAGTCGGTAGAATATAGATTAATTATACAATAATATTAAAGTCAATAGAGAATTATTGAGTATTGAGAATCAGTGGTTGTCACGATCTCGCAGCGTAAACTCCCGAGGAAGTGCATCGGACATGCACGAAACTTAGGTCGAGACAGTCGACAACAAAGAAATCGTTAATCGTTGGGTCTTCAAATCGCGATTGAATAGGTATCTTCTGGGTAAGCGCGCTCCATCATCGACCGCATCATCACTTAACATCAGGTGAGATAGTGGTCAAGTCACAGATATGTATATAACACAAGTATCACGATTTGTATTGAAACTAAGCGTGTCAACTTTTCAATACATTCTGTGACGATCCAGCCGAAATGTAGTAACAGAAAAAGTTATAGAAAATATGTCCTTGCCTTTGGGGGCTCGAAATTTTTGAGCTATTGCAGTGAATTATCATGCAACGAGGCATTTTTATAGTTTTCGCGGCCGTCCGGCTGTGAAAACAGACACGCGGGGACTTTAAGTAGAGGCGGCCAACCTTGACGTTTGGTCGTGGTTCGGACACGGGAAGTACACGCATTTAGGTTATCTACTAGTACCTGTACTACTGAACGATCAAACACTGGCACAGTTGCCACGCGCGCCGGGCGCGCTTAGTTGCTATAGTAAATATTTGGAACCTGAGTTTGGAACGCGTTTCGCGGAACGCACTCTCGGCGCGATTATTCATGGCACGCGCGCCAGGAGCATGGTATTATAATGAACAATATTGTGACTCAGCCCTGTCCTTGAGGTCAAAAGCTAAAGCCGCGCGTAACGTACACGCGCTATAGGGCTGCCCGCTTACAGTTACTGCTTAAACCGCCTTGTACATTCACACGGTTCATTCGTCACTGCGGCGCAACCACATTTATCGTGAGCTGTGTACCGAGTTTGTACCGAACTCGAGGCACTTAGGTATGACGCGCGATCCGACCCGTTTATATAGAGACAATACTGCAATATAATATTACCGTGATACTGTATTATTATATTACCGTGCCAGGAGCGCGTAGTCGATGCGCGGCTTAATAGTCGGTAGTTTATAATCATGATTCAAACTCACTATAACTATAAATCTAAAACCTCCTCCTTTTTCAAAGTCGGTTAAAATGTAATATTCCAAAGGTCACAAACAGTACATTATGTCACGTAGGGTCAGTGCCGATGTCGCAACGAAGCCTTATCCATATTCATATACAGCCGGCCTTTATTTGTTATTCATAATCAACTATCAATCAATATGGTACTACTTTGTGGACATTTTTAACTTTGTTTTAATTTTACAAGATTTTTTATAACTTGCAGATATGACCAGCCCACTCCCACTTCAGTTTACTAATCCTATGAGCTATGTCGATAACTTAAGTTCTCTGGCGAATTACTTCGTTCCGGATTCGATCCCGCAGAGAAATACCGAGCAAAGCTCTCTCCATAGCTCGCTGAGCGACTTTAAACTGGTGGACCAGTCGAACTGGAAGAGAAGAGCCTAAGATCGGGCCCAGTGTCGCATCTTGGGAGATGCCTACGTCCAACAATGGACCGGCTGATGTTAAATGGGAACGCAGGGTGTACTTTTTAGGGTTCCGTACCCAAAGGGTAAAACGGGACCCTATTACTAAGACTCCGCTGTCCGTCTGTCTATCTGTCTGTCTGTCTATCTGTCTGTCCGTCTGTCACCAAGCTGTATCTCATGAACCGTGATAGTTAGACAGTTGACATTTTCACAGATGACGTATTTCTGTTGCCGCTATAACAACAAATACTAAAAACAGAATAAAGTTAAAAATAATAGAGTGGCCCCATACAAGAAACGTGTTTTTTTCGGCATTTCACGCCATCTATGAACGCTTAGTTAGGTAAACGTCCCATAGATGGCGTAAGGCGTTATATTTAAATGTCGATCCCTAACACCTTTGTTAGACGTTAGATGGCGTTATAAGAAATAAAATGTTTATTAATTATTATTTACTAGCTGTTACCCGCGGCTTCGCCCGCGTTATTTGAGTCTTTATGACCTTTGAGGTCAAGATCGATGATCTCTTAGGCCAAGTCACCATAGATGACCCTAAAGTCGAACTCAATATCCTCTATTGTTAAATTCATTAATCATTTTGGTTAGGTATACGTAGTTGTGCTGTTTAAATGTTTGACTCAACACAAAAGTTCCTGAAACATTTCTTACAAAGAAAATAAGGTGAATAGCTGCGCGAGCGAACATTTTTTATGACTTTTTATGACCCTAACAAATTTCCGACCTAATAATCAACTCACTATAGATGACTCTTAGGTCGAACTCGATATCGTCTATTGTTAAAGTTATTAATTATTACTTGGTAAAACTAACCAAGGTTTACCAAGTTTTGCTGTTTAAGTATTTGAGTCAGTCTAATGTATGAGGCTGTTGAAACACGCTATTATACGCTATATAGCGTTATTACTGCGAAAAAAATTTTCGACTTTTTATGACCCTGACAGTTTTTATGACCTACTAAGTCAACACCGATGACACGGTAAAACGTGATATCCACTTATTTTAAGGTTAATAATCATTATGATTATTGAAGATTTTGTTTACTTTTACTGTTTAAATGTATGACTCGTTTTGATGCATGTGGTTATTAATATACAAAAGTTGCTTATATATTACTTTCAAAGTAGACAAAACAAATGCCTGCGCAAGCGTAGCGAGCGCGAAAAATTTTTTACGACTTTTTATGACCCTCACAGTTTTTATGACCTACTTAGTCAACACGCATGACATTAAGGTTAAACTTGATATCCACTTATTTTAAGGTTAATAATCATTATGATTATTGAAAGTTGTACTGTTTTAATTTATGACTCGTTTTGATGCATGTGGCTATTAATATATAAAAGTTGCTGAAATATGACTTTCAAAGTAGATAAAATAAATAATTGCGCGAGCTTCGCGAGCGCTAAAATTTTTTACGACTTTTTATGAATTATGACCCCGACAGTTTTTATGAACTACTAAGTCAACACTGATGACACTCAGGTTAAAGTCGATAATCACTTATTTTAAGGTAATAATCATTATGGTTATTAAAGGTTGTACTGTTTCAATTTATGACTCGTTTTGATGCATGTGTCTATTAAAATACAAAATTTGCTGAAATATTACCTTCAAGGCAGATAAAACAAATAGCCGCGCGAGCGCAGCGAGCGCTACTACTGCGCGAGCGAAGCGAGCGCAAAAAAATTTTACGACTTTCTATGACCCTGACAGTTTTTATAACCTACTAAGTCAACACTGATGACACTTAAGTGAAACGTGATATCCACTTATTTTAAGATTAATAATCATTATGATTATTGAAGGTTGTACTTTTTTAATTTATGACTCGTTTTGATGCATGTGGTTATTAATATGCGAAAGTTGCTGAAATATTACCTACAAAGTTGATAAATTATATGCTTGCGCGAGCGTAGCGAGCGCGACAATTTTTTACGACTTTTTATGACCCTGACAGTTTTTATGACCTACTAAGTCAACACCGATGACATAAGGGTTCAATTTGATATCCACTTAATTTAAGGTTTATAATCATTATGTTTATTGAAGGTTGTTCTGTTTCAATGTATGATTCGTTTTGATGCATGTGGCTATTAAAATTCAAAAGTTGACGATATATTTCCTACAAAGTAGATAAAATAAATGCTTGCCCGAGCGCGAAAATTTTTTACGACTTTTTATAACCCTGACAGTTTTTATGACCTACTAAGTCAACACCGATGACATTAGGGTTAAACGTGATATCCACTTATTTTAAGGTTAATAATCATTATGATTTTGAAGGTTGTACTGTTTTAATATATGACTCATTTTGATGCATGTGGCTATTAAAATACAAAAGTTTCTGAAATATTACGTTCAAAGTAGATAAAATAAATAATTGCGCGAGATTTGCGAGCGCTAAAAATTTTTATGATTTTTTATGACCCTGACAGTTTTTATGACCTACTAAGTCAACACCGATGACGTTAGGGTTAAATTTGATATCCACTTAATTTAAGGTTAATAATCATTATGATTATTGAAGGTTGTTCTGTTTTAATTTATGACTCGTTTTGATGCATGTGGCTATTAAAATTCAAAAGTTGACGAAATATTTCCTACAAAGTAGATAAAACAAATGCTTGCGCGAGCGCTGAGAGTGCTATAACTACGCAAGCGAAGCGAGCGCGAAAATTTTTTACAAAATTTTTTATGACCCTGAGAGTTATTATGACCTACTAAGTCAACGCCAATTACCCTAAGGCTGTTAAAACACGAAAGTTTTAGAAATACTTCCCACAAAGCAGATAAACGCGTTGGGCAAGCAAAGCCAGCGCGTAAATTTTGATGATTTCTAATGATCCTGACAGTTTTATGGCCTAATCAAGACACTAATTAAGTCATTATAGACGAACCTAAGGTCAAACTTTTATGATTATGTTAACTCTATGTAAAGTTAACAAAAAATATATGCACCCTCACTTAACTGCCGATAAAAAAGTATTCTTCCTTTTATGCCCTATTAAATGTCTTTGTACAAAATGTCATGTGAATCGGTCAAGCCTTTTGGCCGAAAAAAGGCCAAACATATACAAAATTCAATAATAAAAAACTGACAACCGGACTCGATTGTAAAAAAAGTAACCAATGTGCTCGGATAATAGACTGTACTCTTGGTCTATGTCTTATTTACTGTCTCTGTACAATTTCAGCTCAATCGGTCAACTTGTTTAAGCGAGAAGAGGTCACACGGTTAAAAAAACTCAATAAAAAATAATTATTTACCCAAACTCAACTGTTAAAAAAAATCCTTTGTCGTTCTATGCCCTTATTAACGTTATTTGTACAAAATTTGAGCTGAATCGGTCAAAACGATTGCCGCTAAGAGGCAACACATTATTCCATAATAAAATTATGGACACCTGAAATTGCCAGCCTAAAAAAGAAGTATCCTATGTCTTATTGACCGTCTGTGCACAAAATTTCAGCTGAAATGGTTGACCCGTTTGACTGAGAGGAGGCCACACATTTACAAAGTTCAATAAAAAAAAATCTGGACACCTGGACTCGACTGCCAGAAAAAAAGTATCCTATGTGCTTCTATGCCATATGAGCTGTATATGTAGAAAATTTCAGCCGTATCGGTCAAGCCGTTTAGCTGATAAGTGGCCACACATACCGAAAATTCAATAAAAAAAATCTGGACACCCAGACTCGATAGCCAAAAAAAGTAATCTATATCCTATTCTGCCCTATGAACTGTCTTTATACAACATGCCAGGCAAATTGGTCAAGCCGTTTATTCGAGAAGAGGTCTTATATTTACAAAATTCAATTAAAAATGTTTGGACTCCCTAACTCGATAGCCAGAAAAGAAGTATTCTATATCCTATTCTGCCCTATGAACTGTCTTTATATAACATATCAGGCAAATCAGTCAAGCCATTTATTCGAGAAGAGGTCTTATATTTACAAAATTCAATTAAAAATATCTGGACCCCTGACTTGACAGCCAGAAAAAAGTATTCTATATCCTATTATGCCCTATGAACTGTCTTTACCCAACATGTCAGGCAAATCGGTCAAGCCGTTTATTCGAGAAGTGGTCTTATATTTACAAAATTCAATTAAAATGTTTCGACTCCCTGACTCGATAGCCAGAAAAAGGGTATTCTATATCCTATTCTGCCCTATGAACTGTCTTTATACAACATGTCAGGCAAATCAGTCAAGCCATTTATTCGAGAAGAGGTCTTATATTTACAAAATTCAATTAAAAATATCTGGACCCCCTGATTCGATAGCCAGAAAAAAAGTATCCTATATCCTATTCTGCCCTACGACATGTATTCACACAAAATTTCAGGCAAATCGGTCAAGCCGTTTATTCGAGAAGACGTCATATATTTACAAAATTCAATTAAACATATTTGGACCCCCTGACTCGATAGCCAAAAAAGAAGTATATCCTATTCTGCCCTATGTACTATCATTGTACAACATTTCAGCCAAATCGGTCAAGCCGTTTGACCGTGAAGAAGTCCCAAACAAACAAACAAACAAACAAATAAACAAACTGACTTTCGCATTTATAATATTGGTGTTGATTTGCTGGCGAAAAATGATACGTGGTATTTTCTGCTCGATCTTAAAAAATACTGTAGTGTGGTACGGAACCCTACGAGTGCGAGGCCGACTTGCACTTGGCCAGTTTATTTATACAAACGTATTCCCCCGTTTCCTCCCTGGAAAATGTTTCTAGAGCAAAATTTGTTTCTACAAAAAACCAAGGTCTGCTGTAGCTACGCCCCTATCATTTGCTTTTTTTGACCAACCAATTGCAAATAGAAATATGACCTTTCAAAAATCTTAATGAGGAGATTCGAAGGCTTATATCTCTTTTGCAAATCGTTTTGCAATCTTTAGGAAAAGTGCACCCCGCGTTCGCTCTTAATGATGATTTAACTTGCAATGTATGTATATACGAGTATGTACATATGTATGTATACATGTAACTATGTATGTTCGGGTGGAAGCTTGTAACTCAATTTTGAAGCAGATATCTTTAACCGATTGAGCTTAAATTTTGTATGTGTATGTATACACGTTTAATTTGGTTGGATGACAATGCATAGCGTTGTGATTGTGTGACGTTAGCTTTGTATCATATAAATTATGTAATGATGTTAAAAGTAAAGTTCAGTAGTACATACTAAAAGTTTTAAAGGAAAAGTTTATATTATTTTGTAGCGCAATTAATAAAAGCTTGTTTTTATTTAATAAGTGTTCAACCTACTTCCAAAAAGGAGGAGATTCTCAATTCGTCTAATTTTTTTTTTGTATGCATGTTAAGCCATTACTCCGTCAATTGTGAACCGATTCGAATGATTCTTTTTTTAATCGGTAGGGCACATTTTCGAGGTCCCATCGCAATTTCATCGAGAACTGATAAGTACCTCCAGAGATTAACGATAAACGTCTCAAAATTGCTACTGAAACTGACTCGCGGGGCATGGGAGTCGGTTGTTTTAGTTTTTAAACTATCTTAATAATTTACTTTTCATTTATTAATGATTTGTTTCGGTGTTCATTGAGACATATTTTCAATGGAATATTTTTTATATATCTTATAGGCTACGTTTGACCACTTTCTCGTCTAGTGGTAAGCGATGATGTGGTCGCAGATGGTAGACACGCTAGTCCTAGAATATTCTGACTCTCGAGGGTTGTGTGCTGCCGGAACACTGTAAGGTTATGGCGGCAAATTTTCTCCTTGATGGTGGTAGCTATTATTTGGTAGCAAATCAGGCGGAACATCTATTTAATATGCTCTCACCACCTGTGCAATTTTTTTTAATCCAGTCTCTATGTAAACAAATATAATGTTATCAATGGATAAAACAATTTTGTAACAATTTAAATCATTGACATTTGCGTCGGATTACGATCAAACACTCATAACGCTTATTAGAGTGTATTCATTAGACAAAGACATTTACACTACACGATTTTTAAAGTTATATATTATACTACTAGCTGATATCCGCGACTTCGTTCACGTACATCAGTAGGGCTATTCTGTAAGCTATCTCGGTAGCGGAATCCGCGGTGAGATTTGAATTTCGTATTACGAAATTCAAGCATATAACGATGGTGTTACGATTAAATTTCGTAGTACGAAATTCGAATCTCACCGCGGATTCCGCTTCCAAGATAGCTTACAGAATAGTCCTACAGTAGCCTATGTTCATCCTCATGATATAAAGTATCTCCTTCTTACGTCCACTGCTGGACGTAGGCCTCTTCCAAGATACGCCCCTGAGCTCAAAGAACATATTCAAATATTCCATCACACTTTAGTCCAGAAGTTCCCATAGTATGGTAGGTCGATCCACGTGTGAGGGTTACCGCGACGAATATTTTCATTCCTCTGACCACAGAGACTAGGGTAATCTAAGCGTTACCAATAAATACTTTATGGCTCCATTTTAAGACGGCCTCGAAGTGGTGGGTCCCGAATTTGGTAGTTTTTGTTAAGTGGATCGGAGCCCAATTAAGTTTGGAAACCACTGCTCCAATCAAATGTCTTTTCAGTCGCACTGTTGGGTGTAGGTATTTCCTAACTTCTCTTATCACTCTTTCCTGACATTTAAAAGTTTACGCCAGTTACCGTCGAAAACATATAGGACGTCCTGCCATCGCCTTCGTCGATCTTTGTGTACATACTCTTTCGACTTATAAGCCCATCTTTGAGGTGCATTCTATAAACGTGGCCCCCCTCCTAATCCCACTAGAAAATAACAGATCTCAGAAATAAATTTATTCGGTACAAAAAGTCGTATCGTGATCGTATCGCATAAAAGTTGTATGCTCGAAATTAAATTTTAAAATGATCTTACGACACTTACTTTAAAAATCTATTAATCATTTAGCACCTAATGTAAGTAGCAAGCTCACCACACGACATTGTATGTTATTTTGACCCCGACACAAATGGACGGGTTTTAAATTTTAAAGTTTGACGTGTGAATCTGTGTATAAAATTATATATTTATAGCATCGAAGATTTCAAAAAGTATGTACCGATTTTCACAGATGGTGTATTTCTGTTGCCGCTAGAACAACAAATACTAAAAACAAAATAAAGTTAAAAATTAAAGGGGGTCCCCATACAAAGAACGTGTTTTTAAACGCCATCTATCTAATTAGTTTCGGCAAAATGACATAGATCGCGAACAAATCAAATATTCTTGGTAATATCAATTAATCAAATATATGAGGTTGAAACTCTGTTATGTTTCGCATTGTACGGAACCCTCCCTAAGTGTGCAATAAGAGACGCGATGCTGACTCGCACTTGGCCAGTTTTTTTTAATTTGCATGACAAAGATGGGTCAATTTACCAAATGGATGACATATGTTAAGTAGGTACATACTTTGGTAAGATAATCTTCCGCATACTCCAACCATGTCCTGTTATAGTGATGTATATTGCATATATTATAATAATATAACTATGAGTAGAGGCAGACCTTGGCGAACGTATCACGACCAGATCGGACACTTTAAAGAAAGACCAAGTTGAAAGTACCTATAACCGGCGAGCTTGTATGAAGGCGCTCATGAAAGTGGAAAAAGCGAGAGGTATGTCAGGATCGTAGCATGTGGAAAGAAGTAGTATCTGCCTACCCCAACGAGGAAAAGGCGTGATTTTATACAATACAATAACTCTTTATTGACACCAATTTGCACAAAAAAGAAGATACAAACACTAAGTAAATTACTGGTACAATGGGCGGTCTTATCGCTAAAAGCGATGTCTTCCAGACAACCTTAGGATGGAAATTATATTTAATTATGTTGATCATGGACGGTGGCATGATAGGTATGACGAGGAAAGGGTTTAAATAAATATAAAATACATAGACTTACTAATAATCTACATGTATAAACATATACATACATAATACAAATATATATATTATATATAATTTACTATATATATATATATATATATATAGATGCAAAATAAATAATCAAATTATAATATTTCTAATGCTGAAACGAATGACTTAATACTAACATAATATTATTTAAGTGACAAGTAATAATTTTTGACATGAGCTTTAAAACTACACAGAGACTGAGCACGTCTGATATCAACTGGTAGATCATTCCAGAGGCGCACAGCTTGCACAGAGAATGACGCATCATAAAAGTTAGTATTATGTGCTGGAATGTTGAGAACCAAGTTTTCCGATGACCTAAGAGAAAGGGTATTTGGTGGAAGAGAGAAACTGGAAACGTTCTTTTAAATAAATGGGAGTTGGATGGGAGTGGGAATGGGAATGGGATGGGATTTTATGTATGTATGTATATATTATAATAATTAAAGAACGATTACAAAACGAAAAAAGCTATTTCAAATGCCGCGTTAGTCATTTTCAGTACTAAGCTTGAGGTGTTTATCTCCATATCTCTGGAGATACTTATCAGATCTCAATGAAATTACAAGGGGACCATCTTTAAAATGTACCAATTGATAATTAAGTTTTAAAAACTAAAACAACCGACTTCCATGCCGCGGAGCTCCGGCGGAAGTTAGTATCAGTAGCAAGTTTGAGACGTTTACCGTCATATCTCTGGAGATACTTATCAGATCTCGACAAAATTACATTAGGACCACCCTGGAAATGTAGGGTACATTACCAAATTAAAAAAAAACACCTGTATATCGTTTTCGTTTATAACTCCGTCATCGAACGTAGATTATACATTAATAATCTCTGAATTAACGTAACCTACGGACCGGATTTACTTACAATCAAATATAACCGGATTTTTATTATAATATATTATGCTTATAATTATATATTATACAGATGTTGTAAACATGGCGTAGTTTGAGATAATATAATTGTACGTACCTAGGTAGAACGAGAATAGAATAGAATAGAATAGAATATTTTTATTGTCATAAATTCTACATTTCATATGATTATAACTGGTATAATTATGAATGATTATCTATGGACTCGTCGGTTCACAAAAAATAAAATAATAATAATACACAGACCAAATCGGAGATGCAGTTACATAATAAATAGGTACGTTATTGGCAACGATTTTGAAGCTGTAAAGAGGCTTAAGTCGTAAAAAATGTAATTAAAAAAGAAAAATCATAATATAATAATAAAAATTAAAAAAATTGTTATAAATAATATTAATATTTATGTTAATTCGCTGTAAAGAGGCTTCGTCATAAAAAAAAAATTTATCACTGCTTATGTTTCTAATTTAAAATCACGATAGTCGTTTGTTAGAAATTCTTTAATACTGTACAATGTTTTAGACAACAAAAGTTTTAGAGATAAGGCGAAGTAGTTAAGGTAATAGTAGTAGTTAAGTTAGTAGTAGTAATAAAGTTATAATAAAGAAGTTAAATTCAAAATTTAACACCACCCCCGACTTTTCTACCGGATCACTATACTAAGGTTACTTCTTACCACCACCAATCAGAAAATGTGACGTTATTTCGGCAGCACAGCTCTTGAAAGTCAGACTATTCTAAGCCTAGAATGTTCACCATCTTCGAGCACATCAACGTTTACCACCAGGTGAGACAGTGGTCAAAACGCTAGCCTATCATAATTTATACATTTGTCTAGTCCCTACAAAGGTTGTCTGGAAGAGATTGCTTGATGCGATAATACCGCCGATTGCGTTATCATCTAATTATGTTTAATTGAAGCTATTGTACATTTTTTATTTTGTTTTGGTAATCAATCAAGAGTTTGTATTGTTTTAACCGACTTCAAAAAAAGGAGGAGGTTTCTCAATTCGACCGTATATTTTTTTTTATTTTTTTTTATTTATTTTTTTTATGTTTGTTCGCGGATAACTTCGTCGTTTATGAACCGATTTCGATTATTCTTTTTTTGTTCGAAAGGAGATATCCCAAGTGTGGTACCATGGTAATTTTATCGAGGTATGATAAGTATCTCCAGAGATATTGAGATAAACATCTCAAAATTGGTACTGAAAATGAATAGCGCGGCATTGAAGTCGGTTGTTTTTTAGTTTTTAAACGATATTATGTGTATTGTAATGTTATAGACCTCTAGCAAAGAATAATGAATAGTACAAGCACAGAAGATGCACTCCCTGCCCTACTACTACGTACGTAGTCCTACGTACTCCTACGTACTCCTCCTTACAACGTCGATATCGTTAAAAGTACAATACATTTTATAATCGGACATCCAGAGACACTAAAAGGCGCCACCGATTTATGGTGGATATACCATCTACCCGAACGAAGCGATTTGCTTCTTCGTTCATCATACGAACCGCTAAGGAATGGAATACCCTGCCTGAGTCCGTGTTTCCGATTAAGTACAATATGGGGGTCTTCAAATCGCGAGTGAATAGGTATCTTCTGGGTAAGCACGCTACATCATCGATCGCATCATCACTTGACATCAGGTGAGATAGTGATCAAGTGCTACCAAGTTCGGTATAAAAAAAAAAAAAAAAAAAAAACATGCCTCGGATGCGACCTTAAATTTGCGACACAGAATAAACTAAAAGCAACTAGGAACCGCGTGTTGCGCACCGTAAAATGCACCGTAAGTGCACGCGCCGAGAGTCTGTATCACTCGGTCAACTCGCGGGTCGTCAGCTGTCTCTTACTGTAAGGTTGTGTGTTGTGAGAAAACAGATCGAATAGTAAAGTATAGGCGCGCGTCCGATCGAGAGCGCGCGTAACCCCACTGACTGAACTTTTAGCCAGCTGGCTGCCGCGTATGTACTAATATTGTCATAGCTACAGCGCGGAGCGCGACAGGCCTGCCTCTCGGTAAAGCCCATGTTCACCTACATACAAGCACGTGGGCGCTACTAAGTTGATCTGCCACAATGTACACATCTGTACGAAAGGTGAAGGTTGGGACATAGAGATATGAACTAATAGACGCGACATGTTTATGAAGATACCTGATACCCGCTACTACGTTTACGTACCCCAAGAAATTTATCACTGTTAAGCGATGTTGACTTTCTCGCGGAATGTGAAAAGATAACTCTAGTACGCTATAAACTATTTATTTTACACTATATAAATAACGCTAATAATGGACTGTATGCTATGCTATAGATATATGCTAAAGATACGCTAGATTAATATGATAGAGATGAGTGCGCTCGGTCGCTGCTGCTAATTGACACTGGTGTGACCCAATAAGACCGCGACCCACACCAAAAGGTAGAGTGCTGTGCGGTGCAATTTGTATCGAGCATATTGCTGTAGATACATAAAAAGCTATGTCAATCAACGTTTGTGTGATCTGAGTTATTTAAGTTGTGTGTCAAAATCATGATTTTATTGTAAATTGTTAAACACAATCCAAAATTTCATCGTACCGACGGGACTCGAACCCGCACCCCCCGGATTACACGTCCAGGTGCTCTGCCAATTAAGCCACGGTTCGATACATCGATACGACGAAATTAGTGGATTGCATTTGTTAACCCAATTATGATGCAATTACGATGATGATAATTATTACGATGAAGTTTTGGATTGTGTTTAACAATTTACAAAAATATAAAGTGTGAGACACTTCAAAGAAACATAATACATGATTTTATTGTCACAAAAATAACCTATGTTCATCCTCGTGATATAAAGTATACCCTTGTTAAATTTCAGTAAGATCGGATCGTCCGTTTAGGCGTGATTAGGTAACAAACAGACAGAGTGACAGAGTTACAAACGTTTTTATAATATTAGTCTAGATTTTTAAATCTCAAAGCAATAGGGTATTACACCCGTTTTTGGAAAGTGTCTTAATTAGATTCTATAGTTCTAATGAACCACTAAAAATGACAAAATTTTTATTCAATCGTTAAGTGCCATATAAAAATGCATTTAAATTTTGCATTTTCAAATTACGCGCGTAATTGGACAAAACGCTGGACGCAGTGGATATTGCTCTGTGGTCATGACGTCAAATGGCTGTGTAAACAAATACAGTGATATGATAGTTAACAGTTGACACTCCCAAGTTTACATAGCCGTATGACGTAATAACATGGCGACTACTATTTAATGGTATTATGAAACAGATTAAAAAGCTGACCTTAGAATTTAATTATAAAATTTAGTTTGCAATTTTATGAACTAGAACTAACGTTTTCCGACTGTTTTTTGTCTAATAAATCTGAATAATATATTTTTAGATTTTTTAGTAAAATAGTAAATACTCTATTAGGGGGTGGAAGAGCCGGAAGGTCGGGCTCAGTGGCGTATCTTGGGAGATGCCTACGTCCAACAGTGGACTGACACCGGCTGACTACAATGATGATGATAAGCAATAGGTAAAAGCCGAGCTTTGTAAGGGCTCGCATAGTTTTTCTGCATGTTGATAATTTTTAAGGCAGATTTTTATTTTAAACGGCGAATCTGCCCGACACTGGCCATAAATCTGCCAAACACCAACCACTCCAACAAATGCATAAAATTTGCCATCATATTATTGAATTATGGCATACAAATAAAGTTTATCTTCTTATTAAAACTTTTACAAATTTCTAACCAAATAAATGCATAATAAAAATGTTATACCTTAAATAGAAAAAGAAAATTGTCAAAATTCTTACTTACTAATATAACAATGCGAATATTCTATCCTAGAAACAAAATTGGTTATCTTACAATTTTTTAATGGTTAAAAAAAAATTTTTTTTTACTGGTAACACATCTACATGTGAATTTAAATGTCTATGTTAAAGCACAAATCAATAGGCGTGATAGTTTTTCAGTAAAGGGTACCACAAAGTGCTCAGGTTGTGGGATAGTGTTAGGTTAGTGTGATAACTTTATATATATATTTCATGTTTTTCGACTCGTTGACTAGACCATAAACGTAAAATGAATAATTTCGACTGCCGCATCTAAAAATGTACAGCTCTACATTACGGTCGTGAATCAAGGTACGTAATATTTTACGGTTGACCCGCGCGCTATTAAAAAAACATTATTGTGAATAAATACATTATTTTAAAACTGGTTTACATTATGCAGATTATAATATAACAAATGGGATTTTATGTGACTTCTGTTTACGTTTATCTGCTAGCTGTGCCCCGCGGCTTTACTACTTAGGATGTCTACGCGGCTTTATACCCGCGTAGACATCATTCCCATGGGAATATCGGGACAAAAACTACCCTATTTGTTATTCCAGGGTCTAGGCTATCTACATACCAAATTTCAGCTTAATGGGAAATATGCATGTAGCTCAGATTTATTGAAAATATTTTTTATTTCGAATCTTTATTGTCCTGGGATTTATAAGTAAAGCCTTTATTGCAAATTTAATTCCATTTGATTAAAATAATAAATGAAAAATCCGATTTAAGCGAGGGAAATTTAAGTTTGTATAAACAGATCACCATTGGTCGAATCGAAAGTTGACGTCACAACACACTACGTCAGGTGATAAAAATAATGAGCGGAATTTTAGCCGAAACATGAAAATATAATTGATTATTTATAAATTTATTTTAAAAATTAGTAGAACAATTCCAGCAGTATTTTATTTTTTTATTATGTTATATCGAGTGAAATAAAAATATTAAAAAATACATGCATATTGCGTAGTTTTAGCGTGAAGAAGGAACAAACATACGCACAGACCTGTTGCTTCATTGAATACCAGGAAGCTAGTGTACGATGTGCAAATCTTTAATACAATACTGTATAAGGAGTCTGGGGAGGAGCGGCAAAACCCATATGATAGCTGGAACGAGCTCAAAGAGCAGTTTCAAAGGTAATGTTGGGTAAAGGTGTCTGCCCACTATCCCGTAGCATACCATGACCGTACTAGGACCGTTTCGGACAAAAAAACTATTCTTTGTATTGAGAAGTATGAGACTATGCCCACTAGACCGTTCCGTCACCGGCCGACACCGTAGCGTACCATGCACGGGCCGTCAACTATTTTTGGTTCAGAACGCTGTCGGCCCGCTTCAGTGGGCAAAATAGAGCGTATAGGACTGCTTTCCGTGCCGGAAACGTTCCTAGCACGCTCATGGTATGCTACGGGATAGTCGGCAGACACCTTTAGCTTCGACGTTATCCTACCGACGAGCTGTACAAAGACACATCGGTATTGAGAGTTCGTCAACTTTTCGTTATGCGAGCAATACTAAAGAGATTACCGCAGTATTGAGTATTTTTCGCTATTCCTCATTGTTTCGGATTTGGCCATCCACGTCTACTTTAAAACTTCACCCTGTATAGTACTGGCAGGTTGTTAGACAAGGACACACTCTCATCTAGGTTCCTTTCGTTGGGCCGTTTCGATGTACATGGCAATTACAACCTTATGTTTAAAGCATACGAATTAAATTTAATGTGTAAAAACAATTGTATAATCGGACAAGCAGGGATACTAAGAGTCGCCACCGCTTCATGGTGGATATACCATTTACACGTACAAAGCGATTCGCTTCTTCTTTTGTCATACGTACTGCCAAGGAATGGAATTCCATGCCCGAGTCTGTGTTTCCGATTAGATAGCAACATGGGGGTCTTCAAGTCGCGAGTGAATAGGTATCGTAAATTTGCGTATTTAAAAAAACTCATCGAAATTACTTTGTGGACAGACCGGAAGCTTACAGTCAGCGATTAAAAGGACGTTTTATTTAAATTGGCATGTAGTGTAAAAAGTGTCTTCACAATGTCTGACCATCCCCCTGCCAGATATAAAGCAGCTACTCGTCACTAAACTTAGGATAATATCGTTTACAAACTAAAAAACAACCGACTTCAATGCCCGCGCTATTCATTTTCAGTACCAATTTTGAGATGTTTATCTCAATATCTCTGGAGATACTTATTATACCTCGATAAAATTACCATGGTACCACACTTGGGATATCTCCTTTCGAACAAAAAAAGAATAATCGAAATCATTTCATAAATGACGAAGTTATCCGCGAACAAACATAAAAAAAAAAAATATATATATACGGTCGAATTGAGAAACCTCCTCCTTTTTTTGAAGTCGGTTAAAAATATAATTGAAATGGTTATTAGATAAATGCTTCTATAATATGAATGAATTCTTTAATAATAAATAATACTTTGTATCAACTTGCAACTGTATTGACATTTGTTATCATTCTATTCGCCACCATCCTTACGTCAAGATACTAGCTGACCCGGCAAACGTTGTTTTGCCATATAAATAAAAAATGGCTATTAAAAAATAAGGGTTGATCGTAGAAGGGTGAAAATTGAGGATTGTATGTATTTTTGTGTTGTATCATAAAAAAATAGAAATTAAAAATTTTGTCTAAAATATAAAAAATAAAATTTAGGGGTGGACTACCCCTAACATTTAGGGGGATGAAAAATAGATGTTGGCCGTTTCTCATAGATACCGGATAAGCACAAAAAATTTCATCAAAATCGGTCAAGCCGTTTCGGAGGAGTATGGCAACGAATACTGTGACACGAGAATTTTATATATTACTAGCTGACCCGGCAAACGTTGTTTTGCCATATAAATAAATGGCTATTAAAAAATAAGGGTTGATCGTAGAAGGGTGAAAATTGAGGATTGTATGTATTTTTGTATGTTGTATCATAAAAAAACAGAAATTAAAAATTTTGTCTAAAAAATAAAAAATAAAATTTAGGGGTGGACTACCCCTAACATTTAGGGGGATGAAAAATAGATGTTGGCCGATTCTCATAGATACCGGATAAGCACAAAAAAAATCATCAAAATCGGTCACGCCGTTTCGGAGGAGTATGGCAACGAAAACTGTGACACGAGAATTTTATATATTAGATTAATGTATCCTATTACGTAATTTTAAAGGTTATATTTGTGTTTTCTATTTGCTGTACACTCGTAAGAGTAAGTTGTGATGGAACTATCCGAATAGTTTTTACGATCTTATGTACTCACAATTGACAGTCAATAAAATGGTTTCAATGGTAAGCGCGTTACATCATCGACCGCATCGTCACTTAACATCAGGTGAGATAGTGGTCAAGAGATGCCCATTTTCGCATAAAACATTTTTAAAAACATTTGCTGTGAACGATCCTTATTGTAAAGTCCATGGGCTTGACCGATATCATTAAGTTTTAGCCCCAAGTTATTTAAAGTTGAATGTCAGGGCCGTCCTATAGATCGTGGACGGAATCTTTATTATGTTTTGTTAAATTTTAAAGGCTTAACTCAGTGTTTGTGAATTTTAAAAGGTTTAGATTTAAATTACAGGTATAGGCAAAATCAAAGGTCACAAGGTCAGCTTTAATTAAAATATAATTTAATATCGTTAAAAAAACTAAAAGAACCGACTTCAAACGTCGCGCTAGTCAAAGTAGCCAGGAGACGTAGTAACTATTATATAATCTGTGCCAGTAGCAAGTAGTAAATCGTCGAGATAAGTAAATGGGTCGTAATAGACTATGTATTAATAAAGCCAAAACTGCTTTAATGCACAAAAGTCTGCTATGTGTGGCTCCAAAAATTTTCAATAAAATACCTAATTGTATTAAAGAACAAAGCAAGACATTATTTAAAAAGAAATTGAAAATACTATTGACAACTAAGTGCTACTATAATATTGACGAATTCTTGAATGATAATTTTGATGAAATAATTTAACTGACATTACCTTAATATTTATTTATTCAAAAAGACATTTTACTATTTTATTGACATAACTTTTTTTTTTTTTAATTTCATATATTTCTAATTTATATCTCAAGTTCTTTTAATTATATAATGTTATTCTATTAAAACATATGACATTTAATAGATAAATAATTACCACAATACTTTTTACTGCTAGCATAAGTCTGTAAAAATTGTTTTTATTTAAATATATATTTTTGTATTTTGCGGCAACGCCAGCTCTCAAATTAATGTAGCCTACCAGGCAAAACATTGCACACCACAGCGGTAGAATGTAAGAACATCTCAAATACTACTTCATCCTTTGTACTACATTTTCAGCAATAAAATTATTTCATTTCATTTCATTTCAATACAAATATTGATATATTTAAAACGGCTCGGCCGATTTCGTTAAAATTACAATGGGGCCACCTCGGAAACGTACCGTACCCATTTAAAAAAGAATTATTCGAATCCGTTCACAATTGACGGAGTAATCGCGTAACATAAACAAAAAAAAACATACAGACGAATGGAGAACTTCCTTCTTTTTTGTTAAGTCGGTTAAAAACATTACTTATACTAAGAAATAGAAATAGATAACTTATTTATTGATATTATTTAATATCGTTTAAAAACGAAAAATAAAACGGACTTCAAATGCCGTTCCAGACATTTTCAGTGGCCAATTTAGGTTTTTTGTCATATCTCTGGAGATACTCATCAAATCTCGATGAAATTTAAATAAAATTGAGAGGGTGGAGTTTCAAGGTGGGCCACCTTTTAAGTCCACCTTCTCAAACAAAAGAAGAATTTTCTAATTCGGTCGATGTTTCCGATATTTTTATTCTTAACAAAGTGAAGTGATTTTTAAACAATTAACTGTAGTGTATGGAATGAGTTAATCGATGTTTCCGATATTTTTATTCTTAACAAAGTGAAGTGATATTTTAAACAATTAACTGTAGCGTATGGAATGAGTTAATGCTATTAGTACTCTTATGTGGTTATGGTTAGTTTTATTAGATAGTAAAGTTGTTGTTGTTGTTGTTGTACTATTACTTGTTTTGTGTTGTTGTGTAGTGGAAGTTTGTTTTTAAAAATGCTGAGACGGAATACCTCCGGCAATAATATGGATTTATTTCTTTAAGTGTGTGGAAGTCGAAAAAGAAAAAACCAAACCTACTCGAATAATATTAACCAATAAAATTATCGATATTTTTTTTTATCAATTAACTGTTAACAAATAAAATGTTTAACCATTTTTGCCATCTTTACAAGGAATGTAATTCCATGCCGGTGTCTGTGTTTCCCAGTAACTATAACCCCGGGGTCTTCAAATCGCGAGTGAACAGGTATCTTCTAGGTAAGCGTGCTACATCGTCGATCGCATCGTCACTTAACATCAGATGAGATAGTGGTCAAACGCTTACCTATCTAGTATTAAATAAACTGGCCAAGTACGAGTCGGACTCGCACACGTAGGGTTCCGATTGAACAAAATTTGCCGGAAAAATCAAGTACATAGTTTTAACATCGATATATATAAATAACAATACAATACAATACAAAAACTCTTTATTGTATACCAACATACAGAAAACAAGAAAAGAAAACAATGTACGGAGAAAATAATAACTAAGGTAGTACAATGGGCGGTCTTATCGCTAACAGCGATTTCTTCCACACAACCTTTGGATGGACAGAATTGCAGGAAGTAGTAGACGGTGGTGTACAATAAATAAATGTAAAATATAAATAGTTACTCTATAATATTAATATAAAACAATATTTTCAAAATATAAACATAAACATGATATATTACTAATACACATTACACATAGTTACATATACGTACATACCATACAATAACACATAACATATAACGTGTTAAATGTCAATACTAAACATGCTTATTTATTACAACGCCATCTAACGAATATATAACTGAACTACTAACACCAACTAAGTGAACGATAACACAAAGGTATAGAAAAAAACACGTTTTTTGTATGGGGACCCCCTCTAATTTTTTACATTTGTTCTGTTTTTAGTATTTGTTGTTATAACGGCAACATAAATACATCATCTGTGAAAATGTCAACCGTCTAACTATCACGGTTCATGAGATACAGCCTGGTGACAGACGGACAGATAGACAGACAGACGGACAGCGGAGTCTCAGTAATAGGGCTCCGTTGGTACACTTTGGGTTCGGAACCCTAAAAAAGGACTAATTGAGAACCTCCTCCTATTTTTGAAGTAGGTTAATAAAAGCTTGTAAAACCTTTAAACTCAGTAAACTTTAGAAAACTCAGCCAATCCAGGCTATCGTAAACGGACTGTCATATATGGGCACAAGATGTCATTGTATTTATGTCCCAATAATTTGTGTTACGACATGAATTAATCAGTAAGATGAGAATTGATTCATGCATTATCATCATAATAGCCTGGGGCTGTGGGTCACTACTTGGTCGCGCGGTTTTACTCGTTATTTACAAGATCGTACATTAATTATTATGTTTCTTTGAATTGTTTCACACTTTATATTTTTGTAAATTGTTAAGTTTGCTTAATTGGCAAAGCACCGGAACATGTTATTCCGGAGGTTGTGGGTTCAAATCCCGTCGGTACGATGAAATTTTGGATTGTGTTTAACAAATTTACAAAAATATAAAGTGTGAAACACTTCAAAGAAACATAATATTTGATTTACGCAGTGCAACATCTCTCGTCGGATTTGAAAACTGTAATGATTTCTTCCGAATAATTAACTTACGTAATAAATAGTCATAGATGGCGCCACCAATGCATAATTGGGTTAACAAATGCAATCCACTAATTTCGTCGTAACGATACTTCGCACCGTGGCTTAATTGGCAAAGCACCGGAACATGTTATTCCGGAGCTTGCGGGTTCAAGTCCCGTCGGTACGATGAAATTTTGGATTGTGTTTAACAATTTATCGTACATTAATATTAATATTTAAAGTTAATCATAAATGATTATTAAAGTGAAATCTCCTAGGGGGCGCTGAGCACTTTTACTATGGCCCATAGAGTTTCTTAGTGTTTCTTCTCTGATGGGAGTACTTCCGAAACACCATTAGATTCAACAGTCAATTAGTTTTCATCTTTTGTTTGCAGATCTAGGGTTGCCTGTTACGACGGTATTATGCAGCTGATAGACGGACAATCAGTTCCATTCGGAATGTGATTTGTAGTGCGATTAGTTTGCGTTTTATTTATTTATTGTGTTTCATTATTTCACAATTTTTTAGATAAAGATTATCTGAAGTACCGAAACATGCACTGGGTTGGGGGTGCACGTAATAGTACGGTTGGCAACCCTGCATTAATCAAGGGAATTAAACATTTGTTTTAAGTGTGACGTTCGGTCGGAGTCTAGATGAAAGCTCAATGGCTCATCTTTGTTTTTCTTGTACATTCAATTATTATTGAATTGAATCCACCTGCCCAGTTTAGCTTTTAGGGCATATCCCTCCCAATGAGCCGAAGATCAGGCTTAATACATAACTTGGGAGAGGCCTACGTCCAGCAGTGGACTGACACTGGCTGATTATGATGATGATTATAAAGGCAAAAGTATGTGTGTATGTTTGTTCCTCTTCACGCTTAAACTACTGAGCCGATTGAGCTGAAATTTGGTATGTAAATAGCCTAGACCCTGGAATAACTCATAGGGTTCTTTTATTCCTTTTATCCCGATATTCACACGGGAACGATGTCTACGCGGGTGAAACCACGGGGCACAGCTAGTAAACAATAAATGCCTCTGGGCATATATCAATATGACGAAAGTTGTCATTTAGTAAGAAGTGCCGCTTTATGGTAAACAGTGATTTATTGTTACCAACGACCAATGGAAGACGCCTTAATACCTCAAAGTACTTTAATTAACAAACAACGTCGAAAAATTTGACTCTATAATCGATGTGTTTGTATATTTTTAATCCCCGACGCAAAAACAAGGGGTGTTATAAGTTTGACGTGTATATATGTGTGTCTGTCTGTGGCATCGTAGCGCCCAAACGGATAAAGCGATTTTAATTTAGTTTTTTATGTTTGATAGATGTCTTAATCGAGAGTGTTCTCAGCTTTGAATCATGAAAACTATGAGCTTTTTTCTAGATGATGACGCTATGAAATACATTTTCAAAGGTCTGATAAATTCGAAATGCGGCCTCCTCTTACATCAACGATGTTGTAAGAACATGGTAGCATTGACCTGCTTCTGAGACATTTCCTGGAATCTGCAGAATACCCAACTCCTCACCAACTTACAGCAGTGATGTCGAATTTGGGCTCATTAGAATGGATTCAATCAAAGATTATACAGACCAGATCAGTCGGTAGTGTTTTTAAGTTTTTGAATTAAGAAATATTAGAGATTTTAATAGTATTTATGGAACTGTCGTATAATGCGGGGTATTTTAAAAAACCGACTTCCATGCCCCGCGAGTCAACTTCTTATTTCAGTAGCGAGTTTGAGACGTTTATCGTCATACCTCTGGAGATACTAATCAGATCTCGATGAAATTACAATGGGACCACCTCGGCAACGTACCCTACCGATAAAAAAAGAATAATTCGAATCGGTTCACAATTGACGGAGTAATCTCGTAACATACATACAAAAAAAACATACAGACGAATTGAGAACCTCCTTTTTGAAAGTCGGTTGAAAATGACTATCGCGGCACGTGAAGTCGGTTTTTTCGTTTTGTAAGTACGATCATAAATAATTTATTCGTAGAACTTAGGCTTCTGTGAATCGAAGCAATGTCCTTGCGGTGCGCGTGCGCATCTGTCAGCTTTATAAAGCTCCGGCTACTCATCTCGTCAGTAGTGTTGTGTTAAACTTCTAACAAGATGGTGAGTTGCGGATTTATTGCTATTTTTCAATCGACATCCAAATTATAGGACGAGTTTCGTCTGTATTTTGTTTTTTTGTAAACTTATATGTCACGCCATTACTCCGTCAATTGTGAACCAATTGGAAGATAATTTTTTAGGGTTCCGTACCCAAAGGGTAAAACGGGACCCTATTAGTAAGACTCCGCTGTCCGTCTGTCTGTCTGTCTGTCTGTCTGTATGTCTGTCTGTCTGTCTGTCTCTGTATGTCTGTCTGTCTGTCTGTCTCTGTCTGTCTGTCTGTCTGTCTGTCTGTCTGTCTGTCTGTCCGTCTGTCACCAGGCTGTATCTCATGAACCGTGATAGTTAGACAGTTGAAATTTTCACAGATGATGTATTTCTGTTGCCGCTATAACAACAAATACTAAAAACAGAATAAAGTTGAAAATAATAGAGGGTCCCCATACAAGAAACGTGTTATTTTCGGCATTTCACGCCATCTATGAACGCTTAGTTAGGTAAACGTCCCATAGATGGCGTTATATTTAAATGTCGATCCCTAGCACCTTTGTTAGACGTTAGATGGCGTTATAAGAAACGAAATGTTTATTAATTATTAATTTTTTGCTGGCGAAAAATGATAGTGGTATTTTTTGCTCGATCTTATAAAATACTGTAGTGTGGTACGGAACCCTACTAATGCGAGTCCGACTTGCACTTGGCCAGTTTATTTGTATACTTATATGTCACGCGATTACTCCGTCAATTGTGAACCAATTGGAAAGATATTTTTTTTAATCAGTAGGGTACATTTCCACGGTGGTCCCATTGTAATCATCATCGAGATCTGATAAGTATCTCCAGAGATATGATGATAACGTCTCAAGCTTGCTACTGAAACTGACTCGCGCGGCATGGAAGTCGATTGTTTTAGTTTTTCAACTATCTTAAGTATGTGTATAAATATTCTAAATCAGTTAAAAAAAATTACAAGTGACACAAATATAAATAAATTGAAAAAAAATGCTTACAAAATTTACAAAATCAAAATTTGTTTATTGCTGAAAATGTCTTATAGGCAGGCTATATATTTATGTTAAAAGGAAAATATTCAAATAATTAAAAAATTTTAAAATAACGGGCATAGTCAGGATTTACCTTTAAGATATTCAATTAAAAGTAAATTATATAAAAGCTTTTTTTTACTAGAAATTCCTTTAATTTTATCACAAAATCTTTGAAGTAATAACTTCTTTAGCGGCGTTGTGAACTTTTTGGGATGGGTGAAAAATGTTAAGCTCGCGTCAGGATATGTGACCTGATAAAAAATTCGTAAGACGGAGGGAGATTAGACCAAATGCACAACGTTAATGTTCAAGTTTTAACTTCTGCCGGCACTCCCGGAGTGAAACCCGTTGATTTTAGCGTGATTTTGCAATAGTCAAGTTTTTATCGCAGATGACGCTGCGGGGCACAGCTTTTGTAATATAATATATAAATAATAAATAAATAATATACTAGGATTTTGTATATATAACAATACTCTCTAAAACAGATTCGATCAGTAAACCCTTCATAATTTAAGATCGTGCAAAACGAAAATCACATGCCGCGATAGTCGAAATAGCCAGTAATATCATGTCGTCAAGGTATACAAATCCATATGTCGTCAAGGTATGTACCTAATTGTGTGTGAGATGTTTATCTCCATATCTCCGGAGATAATTCAGATAATTGTCATATCTCGATAACATTTGAATGGGACCAGTCGGGAGGATTTCGCTCGGTGTACCCCCACCACTAGTCAGGACTATCGAGTCGTACTTGACGGACTGTAGCTTCAAAGTTTATATTAACAACTACACTTCAGATGATAAGCCTGTGCCGGCTGGAGTTCCTCAAGGATCAATTTTAGGACCGTATTTATTTATTTTATACCTAAATGACATTCCTAAACAACCTCGTACTCATCTCGCTTGCTTTGCAGATGATACTGCATCTTTCACTTCATCCCCAGACGTAGACCTCATAATTGACCGACTCCAACTAGCTATTGACCAGCTCCTACAGTATTTTAATAGATGGAAATTAAAAATAAACGCATCCAAAACAGAAGCTATATTATTTTCTCGTAAACGAGCCCTCCCTTCTCGAAAATTAAATATCGGAGGTTTCCATATCCCTTGGAGCCGTAAAGTTAAATATCTAGGAATTATTCTTGATAATAAACTTAACTGGACTGAAAATACTTTAAATCTACGTCTCAAGGGTATGAAAGCTTTTAATGGTCTAAGTCCTATCCTAAATAGACACTCAAGGCTAAGTAGTCGTACTAAACTTCGCTTGTTTACAGCTCTGATTCGGCCCTGTATCACGTACGCCTGCCCTGTGTGGAGTAGCACATGCCAATCCAACCTGGACAAGCTACAAGTCGTTCAAAACAAAGCCATTAAGTACGCATACAATACACCGTTTAAAACTAATCTTCGCAATAAGCATATTGAACTAGGTTTTCCTAGTATCCAAACATTCATTTATAATCTATCCAAAAAATTTTACTTATCTTATAAACACCATAAACATAAAAATAAATTAATTAAAAATCTTTGCCAAACTAGAAAGAAAAATTTGCCATACATCGATACTTATAATCGGTATAAGTTACCCCATCACTTGTTCCTCGGACTTGAGCCCGATGAATAGGAACAGCCACCCGCGCAGGTACAAGCTTTGCCTGCCTTTGTTGCGCGCGCCAAACCGCCTCTATTTATCAGTAGATATTAAGAGCGGATTGGCGCGCGCAACGTGCGGTGGTCAACGTGCGCCTGCGCTACACTGTACAGATAACTTGTTTGCTGCTTAGTACGTACAGCTTGCGAATATCGCCAGCACTTGTATCTTATACTACCCGCTTTATGCATATATTTGAATTTTATAATAACATGCCTATAAATGTAATGCTAATTCTAAAGCTTGCATAATGTTGAACTATATTAGTAAGTTGCCTAAACAGCACAATAATGTATATTTCTTCTTCAGTTGTAGATATGCTTAGAAATGTTATAGAAGCGGCTAATTTTCGCTTGTAAAGCATGGAATATATATATTATCTTGTACTTATAGGAATTAATCTACACTATTATGTACACATTTATATATTTTTGATAATAAAGACTTTTTAAAATTGAATTGAGTCGGGAGGCATAATCTCTCAAACGAAAAAATAATTTTTGAAATCGGTCAAGATTTGACGGAGTTCCGAGGTAACAAACATAAAGAAATATACAGTCAAATTTAGAACCTCCTCCTTTTTTGTGAATTCGGTTTAAAATCGCCCAAACCATGCCCTTGGTTAAATCGCCGCTAAGTCACATGAGTAAAGAAATAACTTTACTCTTGTAGCTAAGTTAACAAAACGTCAAGAATGCAAGGTCTACCACATACATATCACAGCGGTCAAAGTTATTCAAATATTAATTTATAAAAGCGGTCACCTCTGACCTACAAGATCCGAACTAACTTATGTTTGGGCTATGTCAACAGAATATTAATTAATAGTATTAAAAGGAAACGTGGGGTGCACTTTTCAATACAAACCGTTTTCTGTACATCTTCCGTTGTACTTGTATACCGTTGTACGGAAGTACAGTAGTACTTCCGTTGTATTTGTACGTTTTCCATACATACCCGTTTCCTCCCTGGAAAATGCTTCTAGAGCAAAATTTGTTTCTACAAAAAATCAAGGTCTATCCTATCATTTGCTTTTTTTAACCAACCAATTGCAAATAGAAATATGACCCTTCAAAAATCTTAAAAAGGAGATTAGAAGGCTTATATTTATTTTTGCAATTGGCTGTTCAAAAAGGCAAATTATAGGGGCGTAGCTACAGTAATCCTTGAATTATAGGGGCGTAGCTACAGTAATCCTTGAATTATAGGGGCGTAGCTACAGTAATCCTTGAATTATAGGGGCGTAGCTACAGTAATCCTTGAATTATAGGAGCGTAGCTACAGTAATCCTTGAATTATAGGGGCGTAGCTACAGTAATCCTTGAATTATAGGGGCGTACCTACAGTAATCCTTGAATTTTTTGCTCTAGAAACATTTTCCAGGGAGAAAACAGGAATACATTTGTATGGAAAAGTGCACCCCGCGTTCTCTCTTAAATTAAGAATGCTATGTTGTAGATAGGCGTAGCGGGCAGCGATTTGATGACAGTTTTTCAAGTGAAACTTGTTTAGGCGCACTGGCGGAAAATTTGCCGGAAGTGACGTAGCGTCACGGTCCGAATGCAACGGAAGTGACGTAAGCGTCATGTTATATGTTATATTTATAAACGCCATCTATTGTAGAACGGCGTAACTACGAAGACGTATTCGCTATCATTCGGGCATTCGTCCTGCTAAGTTCAATAGATGGAGTTGTACAAAAAATAATTACTGATGTTGAAAAATAAATTGAATGAACTTGGAAGTTTCAGTTCTAACGCGTAGCTTTCTACGCACCCTCTTTTAAACCGACTTCACAAAAAAGGATTAGGTTCTCCATTTGACTGTTTTTTTAGTTTGTTACCCCAGAACTCCGTCAAATAAATCCGTAACTGACTGGATAAAATATTTTTTTGTTTGACAGCACATTGATTTTGCGTATAATATTCTGAGTTGGTTCAATGAAGTGATTTGATACTTATAAGAAAGAAACAAGTATCTTTTAAACAAGCATGCTACATCGTCAAATTTTAAATGGAACTAAAATTTTAACTTAAATGGACTATTTATAATAATAGTAATTTTTGAGGGTTCCGTACCTTAAAAAGAAATAAACTGGCCAAGTGCAAATTGGACTCGCATTAGTAGGGTTCCGTACCATACTGCAGTATTTTATAAGATCGAGCAAAAAATACCACTATCATTTTTCGCCATCAAAAAATAATAATTAATAAACGTTTTATTTCTTATAACGCCATCTAACGTCTAATAAAGGTGTTATGGATCGACATTTCAATATAACGCCATCTAGGGGACGTTTACCTAACTAAGCGTTCATAGATGGCGTGAAATGCCGAAAAAAACACGTTTCTTGTATGGGGATCTATTATATTCTCCCTCTATTATTATTAACTTTATTCTGTTTTTAGTATTTGTAGTTATAGCGGCAACAGATATACATCATCTGTGAAAATGTCAACTGTCTAACAATTACGGTTCATGAGATACAGCCTGGTGACAGACAGACAGACAGACAGACAGACAGACAGACAGACAGACAGACAGACAGACAGACAGACAGACAGACAGACAGACAGACAGACAGACAGACAGACAGACAGACAGACAGACGGACAGCGGAGTCTTAGTAATAGGGTCCCGTTTTACCCTTTGGGTACAGAACCCTAAAAAGGAACCCTTATAGGATCACTGTGTTGTCCGTCTGCCTGTCTGTCCATTCGTCAAGACCCATTTTTCTAAGGAACGAAGGTGGAAGTGAGGGGAAGGGGGAGGGAAGGGTAAGTGAGAGGAGGGGGAAGGAGGGATTAGCGTGGCGTGGTGCGGCTCGGTGTAGTTGGGGTACATATGTGTCTTATTTGTTAATGCTACCCAAAGACACTATTCCACGTGGACAAAGTCGCGGACACAGCTTGTTTTTGAATATTTTGGAATGACACCTCGCGCAAGCGCCTTGTGCTTGTGTCTTACGAATTTTCGATCAGGACACGTGACCTGACGCGATTATAACATTTTTACCTATTCCAAGAAAAGTGCACAACGCCGCTAAACAAGTTTTCATATCATAAATATTTCTCTTACAGAAACTCTTTGTAATATCTTATCTACTGGCGCTAGCCGCTGCCGACGTGTCTCACGTTGTCAAGGGGAGTGACAAGGACGCACAGATATTGCAACAAATCTTGGACGTGTCACCAGAGGGCAGATACGAATGGAGCTTTGATACGGATAACGGAATTTCCGGCGGCGCACAGGGGGATTTAATTAACCTTGATACCGTGAGTTTGTGAAGTGAAAACCTTGAACACTCTATTTAGTGGTATTGTAGTGGTAAGGACTTCTGCAAGTCCGCCTGGGGCGGTACCATCACTTTGCCAATTAATTCAGCCGCGGAACTTCTTCATTTATAAACCGATTTGGATTTTTTTTTTGTTTGAGAGAAAATGTTTCCCGATTAGTTCCATTGTAATTTTTAACCGCCTTCAAAAAAAGGAGGAGATTTCTCAATTCGCCTGTATACATATTTTATTGAGATTATATGAGTATCTCCAGAGATACGGAGATAAACACCTCAAACTTGCTACTGAGAAATGACTAACGCGGCATGTGAAGTCGGTTTTATCATTTTGTACGATCATAGTCCGAAGCGACTGTGATCGCGCCGAGACCGGTCTTTGCACTCGATACTCTTCGGAAACAATTGCAGGTAGCCATATGTAGACCTGTCACCATATTTAATTTAACAACCTACTCATTGCAGACATTTTCATATAATTATACCATAATTTATTACATTTATTCTACTGTGTACTAATATTTTTATTGTTGACAGTTTATAATAAGATCGTTTAAAAAACTAAAAACAACCGACTTCAATGCCGCGCTATTCATTTTCAGTACCAATTATGAGGTGTTTATCTCCATATCTCTGGAGATACTCATCAGACCTCGATAAAATTACCATGGTACCACACTTGGGATATCTCCTTTCTAACAAAAAAAGAATAATCAAAATCGGTTCATAAACGACGAAGTTATCCGCGACCAAACATAAAAAAAAAAAAAACATATACCTACGGTCGAATTGAGAAACCTCCTTTTTTTGAAGTCGGTAAAAAATGAATCTAGAACCTAATAATAGTCTAATTTACTTGTTGCTAACATTATAAGTTATAAATGTTATACATCTATACTAATATTATAAAGAGAGAACATTTGTATTTTTGTAATGATTTGGCTCAAAAACTACTGAACCGATTTAAAAAATTCTTTCAATTATACATAGAATGGACTTTCGGAATGAAAATAGGCTATATATTATTCCGTTTAAATCAAAGGTACAATCGTGGAGACCTAATTTGCAACCTAAGTCGGAAAAAACGGTCGAAAAAACACGTTTCTTACGAACGCTGCTCAATTGAAAATACAACTTAATAAGACCTACAAAAAAGTCCGCGACAGCATATGTCTATATCTTAAGGTTGACTCACAGTAACCATTTAAATTTTTAATTTTTTGTTAAAAAATATTACATAACATCCAAGACTATTTTCAAGTATATAGTATTAATCCTTATCCAAATAATTACGTTAATTAGCTTGGCCACATATTATAGATTAAAATTGTCCCTTACAGTACATAATTCAAATGAAAACTCTAGAAGATATCACGAATTTCACATACACGCATCGCAAAATTAATAAAATATTTGCAGTGAAACCACAGATTAGGTCATAGTTACTTGGAAAATATTATTATACGCTTAGCTATGCTGTAGATCCCCACCGATCACAATCAATTTGAAGTCAATATTGTATAATAATATGATCTATTGTATAAAATAATATTCATCTATATATATAATAATATAATATTTTAAACCACCCCGACTGATCTATGTATAATCTTTTCATTAAAAGCATTCCAATGACTCTAAACACGACATTTAAAATCTGAGCTGTAAGTTGGTGAGGATTTGAGTATTCTGTAGAGTCCAGGAGATGTCCCAGCATCAGGTCAATGTTCCATGTTCTTACAATATCGTTGAAGAAGAAGCTTTTCGAATTGATCAGACCTATGAAAGTTGATTTCATAGCGCAATTAACTAGAAAAAAGCTCATAGTTTTATAACGATTGAACGAATTTTCATGAATCAAAGCTAAGAACACTTTCGATGAAGACCTCTATCAAACAAAAAAAAAACTATCAATAATAAAAACAAAATCGGTTCATCCGGTTAGGTGCTAAGATGCTACAGACAGACACACAGATACATACGTTAAGCGTATATTACCTCTACTTTTTGCGTCGGGGAACGCCGTAAGGTTAAGGCGGCAGATGTTCTCCTTGGTGGTAAGCTACTTTTTGGTAGATTTAATGATCCCACTATCACTGTACGAAAACTCATGATTCATGAATGCACATAAAACTTTCATTGGTAGGTATATAGCTAGGATTAGAACCAACGACCGTCGGGTCAGAAACTATCCTTTACGCCAAAGGGCCGTCCAATATCACTACGTAAGTATTATAAAACAAAGTCCATCACTGCGTCTGTCTGTCTGTTCGCAATAATCTACTGAAATAGCTACTAGCTATTGAACGGCTACTGAACGGATTATCCTGCGGTTTTCACCAATAGCCAGTGTTTATGAGGAAGGTTTAGGTGCATAATTCGATAAGGTTTTGTGTAAATTGGTTGAAATATGACGATGATTGTTAAATATGATCATATTTTATATTCGATGCAACAAACTGATGCAAATTTTACAGGCATATTTGTTCTACCCGTGCGAAGCCGGGGCGGGCTGCTAGTTTATAATAAATAGGTACGACAACATAAAGTAATGTATAGCTTGAACACTATAATATAATTGAGGAGGACCTAGTAACCTGCATAAGGTTTACTGGTACTTTACCTTATAAAAATTTGTAAATTATTTGTTAAGAATAATATTTTTTTGTATATACATCTTATACGCTAGCGTTTGACCACTATCTCACCTATTGGTAAGTGATGATGCGGTCGAAGATGGTAAGCACGCTAGGCCTAGAATGGTAACTGGCTCTCAAGGAAAGCTGCCGGAATAGATTAGATGTTTTGGCGACAGATTTTCTAACTTGAGGGTGGTAGCTGGCCAGGCGGACACTAGATAGTGTCCTACCACCATGCGGGGGTTGTTGGTTTCTTAACGATGTTTTCCTTCACCGGAGGGCCACTGTGAGAAGCGCACATAAATTTTTCGATAGAAAAGCCATTGGTGCACGGCGGTTTGAAGTCGGTACCACTGCATCAAAACCGACCGTTCTCCCGATTACACCACCGGGCCCTCATAAATAAATAAATAAAATAAATTATTGTTACAGGAGAATCCCAGTCAAGTGGTACAAGGTAGTGCCAAATGGAAATCTCCCGAGGGAGAAGAAGTCGTTCTAACGTACATAGCTGATGAGAACGGATACCAGCCTCAGGTAATCTTTACTAATATAATGAACGTGAATGTTTGTATGTTAAATCTCCCGAGGGAGAAGAAGTCGTTCTAACGTACAGAGCTGATGAGAACGGATACCAGCCTCAGGTAATCTTTACTAATATAATGAACGTGAATGTTTGTATGTTAAATCTCCCGAGAGAGAAGAAGTCGTTCTAACGTACATAGCTGATGAGAACGGATACCAGCCTCAGGTAATCTTTACTAATATAATGAACGTGAATGTTTGTATGTTAAATCTCCCGAGGGAGAAGAAGTCGTTCTAACGTACATAGCTGATGAGAACGGATACCAGCCTCAGGTAATCTTTACTAATATAATAAACGTGAATGTTTGTATGTTAAATCTCCCGAGGGAGAAGAAGTCGTTCTAACGTACATAGCTGATGAGAACGGATACCAGCCTCAGGTAATCTTTACTAATATAATAAACGTGAATGTTTGTATGTTAAATCTCCCGAGGGAGAAGAAGTCGTTCTAACGTACAGAGCTGATGAGAACGGATACCAGCCTCAGGTAATCTTTACTAATACAATGAACGTGAATGTTTGTATGTTAAATCTCCCGAGGGAGAAGAAGTCGTTCTAACGTACAGAGCTGATGAGAACGGATACCAGCCTCAGGTAATCTTTACTAATATAATGAACGTGAATGTTTGTATGTTAAATCTCCCGAGGGAGAAGAAGTCGTTCTAACGTACAGAGCTGATGAGAACGGATACCAGCCTCAGGTAATCTTTACTAATATAATGAACGTGAATGTTTGTATGTTAAATCTCCCGAGGGAGAAGAAGTCGTTCTAACGTACAGAGCTGATGAGAACGGATACCAGCCTCAGGTAATCTTTACTAATACAATGAACGTGAATGTTTGTATGTTAAATCTCCCGAGGGAGAAGAAGTCGTTCTAACGTACAGAGCTGATGAGAACGGATACCAGCCTCAGGTAATCTTTACTAATACAATGAACGTGAATGTTTGTATGTTAAATCTCCCGAGGGAGAAGAAGTCGTTCTAACGTACAGAGCTGATGAGAACGGATACCAGCCTCAGGTAATCTTTACTAATATAATGAACGTGAATGTTTGTATGTTAAATCTCCCGAGGGAGAAGAAGTCGTTCTAACGTACAGAGCTGATGAGAACGGATACCAGCCTCAGGTAATCTTTACTAATACAATGAACGTGAATGTTTGTATATTAAATCTCCCGAGGGAGAAGAAGTCGTTCTAACGTACATAGCTGATGAGAACGGATACCAGCCTCAGGTAATCTTTACTAATACAATGAACGTGAATGTTTGTATGTTAAATCTCCCGAGGGAGAAGAAGTCGTTCTAACGTACATAGCTGATGAGAACGGATACCAGCCTCAGGTAATCGTTACTAATATGTATAATAAACGTGAATGTTTGTATGTTTGGATGGAGGTATGTTACTCCTTGACGTTAAAACTACTGAACCGATTTGATCTGATATTTGGTATGTAGATAGCCTAGACCCTGGAATAACACATAGGATACTTTTTATCCCGATATTCACACGAGAACGATGTCTACGCGGGTAAAACCGCGTGACACAGCTAGTCAAAAAATAAAAATACTTTAACTTTAGCTTTTTTTACTACCATTCTCATGCTATATGAAGTATCTCCTTGTTAAAAAAAAAAACTGGCCAAGTGCAAGTCGGACTCGCACTCGTAGGGTTCCGTAACACAGTAATGTATTCTTTAACTATGATTTTTCGCAACTTAAAAATTTACTTTGTTTTTTATAGTGTTTGTATGAAAAACAAAGTTATATTTGCGGTCGCTATATCTCAAAAACTGATTTTGTGAACCTCAATGTCATTTTTCAAGACCTATCCATAGACACCCCACACGTATAGGTTTAAAGTTTTTTTTTTTGTTCCCGTCTATGTATTGGATTAGTATTGTACGACTTGTGCTTAAACATAATCTTGGGAGAGGCCTATGTCCAGCAGTGGACTGATACCGGTGATGATGATGATGAGAGCACTAGACCATCAAGATACGGGCGGGCGTTCACCTCAGTTTTAATGTCTAGGGACTTTATTATGATGTGTTTTTTTTGTGCAATAAAACATTTGTGTGATAAAAGATATGGATGCTAAAAAAAAAAAAAAATTATATACGTTTTTTTTTTCAGGGATCCCATTTACCGACCCCACCTCCTATTCCCAAGCAGATTCTACGAGCTTTGGAATACATACGAGCGCACCCGCCTGCACCAGAACAAAAATAATTAAGATAGAAAAAACCAAAAATAATAAAAAATTGGAGGAGGCGCATTGGAAATTTAAATTCAATGGGATACGTCATAATTTGTAGGTAAATAAATACGCTATGTAAATATATATTTGTTTTATTTTTCCAAAACGACGTTGTTATCACTAAATTTCAAAATAAATTAGAAGGTAAACACTTTTCGGAGTGAATTTTCTTTAGGCACACTGGGGTAAAATTTAACGGAAAAGACGTAGTATTACGGTCCGAAGCAACGGATGTGACGTCAGCGTCATGTTATATTTTACACCTCAGACTATCATAGAAAAGGCAGACAGATTCGTGCCGAACACCCAAGTGACCACAAGTTCAGTAATACTAAATTCTACCGCGCTCAGTCCAGCATCAATACGGCATGATTACTACGTAAGCAACGCTGCGAAGTAATACTGCACGGAATCGTCCGACCCTGCTGCCGCTTGGTAGCAAACCTGTGGTAGCAAACTGAGCGCGGAAACGTATTACTCAAGCATTTAGTATTACTGAACTTGCGTTCACTCGGGTGTTTGGCACGAATCTGTCTGCCTTTTTTATGATAGTTTGAGATTTTACACATAGACGTTATTTACATATACATCTATGTGTAAAAGAAACGAGATAAGATAGTATTTTTTATTCGAAACCTCACTTAAGTACTTCTGTAAATAAATAGAAAAATACGTGATTTAGGCTTTTTTGAAATTCGACCCCTAAGAGGCTGGAATGGGGTAACATATTCTGAAAATCAATATGGTTTTTTTGGGTTGTATAAAAATGAATCCCTATTTCTCTTGGTCACGCCATAACTTGGAAACGGGTAGACCAATATGGCTATGTGTTTATGAAAGTAAGGTTTTAAGAAATAAATATGTTCAATAAATGAAACAAGGTTTAACGCGGGCGAAGCCGCGGGCTTCTGCTAGTTATAATATAAACGCCACGACATTTATTAAGTTTTTTAAAGTGTTACACACTATTAACAGGTAAAAAATAACATATTTGATTTAAGCAGTGCGACCTGTGCGACATCTGTCGTCGGATTTGAAAACTGTAATGATTTCTTCCGAACGATTAATTTCTAATTAGTTGACACAGATGGCTCCACCAATACACAATTGTTTAAAAATGCAATCTATTAGTTTCATCGTATTGATAGGATCGTACTGTAGCTAAAGATGGTCACAGCACCTGGACGTGTTTCCTAGGAGGCACGAGTTCGAATCCCGTCAGTACGATGACATTTCGCATTGTGTGTAACAATGCCACAACATTTGTTAAGAGCTTACCTTGATCCCGCAACACAGTGACCGCCTCTAAGACACGCTTGGTGTATATACAGGGCTCGTAGTTGTCCATCTCTTGAGTCACAACAGCGCACACCCTGTATACAGAAAAAACTTTGTACTACTGCCATATCACTCCTACTGATACCAGTAGTTCTGTGAGAACAGTACATCTCGCGTGTGCTTGACATTTTCGCCTTTTCCATGGCTTAAAAGCCATTACAGAGTTTGGGATTATGCCAAAAATAAATAATAGTTTAAAAAAACTAAAAAAATACGCTTTTATAGAAAATCTAACTAAAAAATAGAAAATAAATTTTAATTAATTTGAATTAAAAATAGTGTAAGAAAAAATGATTTTATTGTAAAAAAAAAGCGTGGGGTGCTTGGTATCAATAGTTCCAAATATTTTATGAACAGATATGACAAGAAGGGTTATTTTGATAATATCCTGAAAAGCACCCCACGCTTTTTTTACAATAAAATCATCTTTTCTTACACTATTTTTAATTCAAATTTATTAAAATTTATTTTCAATTTTTTTGTTGGATTTTCTATAAAAGCGTATTTTTTTAGTTTTTTAAAACTATTATTTGTTTTTCATTTTTAAGTCGATTTTTTTTTTATATTTTATTTTTTATTTATTTATTGTCATCGGTCCTTAATAAGTATGCCAAATTTCGAGTTAATCCGACGTTTTGAAAGATTCCGTTAGAAACTAACATACATACGTCTGAAGCTAATAAAAGCGTATTAATAGGGATATAAGTTTTAGCAATTACTCGCGTTTCCTTGACCATAGGAGTTTGAATCTGGTGTCTACGAGCTTGTCTTGTGAAGCCTAAGAGAAATGCGTAGTCAGATTGGTGTGAAACATTGAAATCCGTCTATATAATTTTACAGCAAATTTCACCTACTTTCCCCCTTTCACTACCACTTTTTGGAATGTTTTTTTGCAACATCTTGTGTAGAATGAAGTCCTTAGTGTAACCCTACAATTCTAGGCAGAGACTACTTCTTTCCACATGCTACGATCCTGACATACCTTTTTCGCTTCTTCCACTTTCATGAGCGCCTTCATACATGCTCGCCGGTTATAGGTACTTTTGACTTGGCCTTTTTTTAAAACGTCTCCGATCTGGTCGTGATACGTTCGACTAGGTCGGCCTCTACCGGCTGGGCCATTCACACTCCCAATCTTTCTTCATCCATCCTCTCTAGATGTCCAAACCATCTAAGCATCCCTTTCTCTATCTTTGTCACCACATCTTCTACCACACCACAACATTCCCTTATCACGCTGTTCTCCAACTTATCCATCAGAGTCACTCCAATCATACTTCTCAAACTTCTCATTCCTACAATAGTAATTTATAAATATTATTTTTCAATTCTGTTCTATGTGCGTAAAACTGGTAAACTTTATTGGTAAATAAATATTTTCATGTTTCATTTCAATCGTTCTACCAGACGCCGTCGATACATGGTACATATTCAATTTTGTCGTACAAAACGCTTTGCATCCACATTTATCATACGCACAGCGAAGGAATGGAATTCCCAGCCAGATCAGAATTTCCTGTTAAGTACAATCCGAGTTAAATAGCGAGTGAACAGGTATCTTCTAGGAAAGCGTGCTACACCGTCGATCACATCTTCATTTAACATCAGGTGAGGTAGTGGTCAAGCGCTTGCTTATCAACTATTAGAAAAAAGTTCAAGTCCCGTCGGTACGATGAAATTTTGGATTGTGTTTAACAATTTACAAAAATATAAAGTGTGAGACACTTCAAAGAAACATAATATTTTATTTAAAAAAATATTAAAAATAAATGACCGTCTCCGGGGCACTTAGCGCCGGGGCCTCTGTGGGGCTCCCAGTACGTACCTGGCGCTCCGGCCCCGGATGGCCCCGGCAGTGCGCTCCAGAGAGTCGGGGTTACCTTCCTGCAAGGTCTCTGTGGGGCTCCCAGTACGTACCTGGCGCTCCGACCCCGGATAGCCCCGGCGGTGCGCTCCAGAGAGTCGGGGTCACCTTCCTGCAAGGTCTCTGTGGGGCTCCCAGTACGTACCTGGCGCTCCGGCCCCGGATTGCCCCGGCGGTGCGCTCCAGAGAGTCGGGGTCACCTTCCTGCAAGGTCTCTGTGGGGCTCCCAGTACGTACCTGGCGCTCCGGCCCCGGATGGCCCCGGCGGTGCGCTCCAGAGAGTCGGGGTCACCTTCCTGCAAGGTCTCTGTGGGGCTCCCAGTACGTACCTGGCGCTCCGGCCCCGGATGGCCCCGGCGGTGCGCTCCAGAGAGTCGGGGTCACCTTCCTGCAAGGTCTCTGTGGGGCTCCCAGTACGTACCTGGCGCTCCGGCCCCGGATGGCCCCGGCGGTGCGCTCCAGAGAGTCGGGGTCACCTTCCTGCAAGGTCTCTGTGGGGCTCCCAGTACGTACCTGGCGCTCCGGCCCCGGATGGCCCCGGCGGTGCGCTCCAGAGAGTCGGGGTCACCTTCCTGCAAGGTCTCTGTGGGGCTCCCAGTACGTACCTGGCGCTCCGGCCCCGGATGGCCCCAGCGGTGCGCTGCAGAGGATTTGGGGTCACCTTCCTGCAAGGTCTCTGTGGGGCTCCCAGTACGTACCTGGCGCTCCGGCCCCGGATGGCCCCGGCGGTGCGCTCCAGAGAGTCGGGGTCACCTTCCTGCAAGGTCTCTGTGGGGCTTCCCAGTACGTACCTGGCGCTCCGGCCCCGGATGGCCCCGGCGGTGCGCTCCAGAGTCGGGGTCACCTTCCTGCAAGGTCTCTGTGGGGCTCCCAGTACGTACCTGGCGCTCCGGCCCCGGATGGCCCCGGCGGTGCGCTCTAGAGAGTCGGGGTCACCTTCCTGCAAGGTCTCTGTGGGGCTCCCAGTACGTACCTGGCGCTCCGGCCCCGGATGGCCCCGGCGGTGCGCTCCAGAGTCGGGGTCACCTTCCTGCAAGGTCTCTGTGGGGCTCCCAGTACGTACCTGGCGCTCCGGCCCCGGATGGCCCCGGCGGTGCGCTCCAGAGAGTCGGGGTCACCTTCCTGCAAGGTCTCTGTGGGGCTCCCAGTACGTACCTGGCGCTCCGGCCCCGGATGGCCCCGGCGGTGCGCTCCAGAGAGTCGGGGTCACCTTCCTGCAAGGTTTCTGTGGGGCTCCCAGTACGTACCTGGCGCTCCGGCCCCGGATGGCCCCGGCGGTGCGCTCCAGAGTCGGGGTCACCTTCCTGCAAGGTCTCTGTGGGGCTCCCAGTACGTACCTGGCGCTCCGGCCCCGGATGGCCCCGGCGGTGCGCTCCAGAGAGTCGGGGTCACCTTCCTGCAAGGTGTCTGTGGGGCTCCCAGTACGTACCTGGCGCTCCGGCCCCGGATGGCCCCGGCGGTGCGCTCCAGAGTCGGGGTCACCTTCCTGCAAGGTCTCTGTGGGGCTCCCAGTACGTACCTGGCGCTCCGGCCCCGGATGGCCCCGGCGGTGCGCTCCAGAGAGTCGGGGTCACCTTCCTGCAAGGTCTCTGTGGGGCTCCCAGTACGTACCTGGCGCTCCGGCCCCGGATGGCCCCGGCGGTGCGCTCCAGAGAGTCGGGGTCACCTTCCTGCAAGGTCTCTGTGGGGCTCCCAGTACGTACCTGGCGCTCCGGCCCCGGATGGCCCCGGCGGTGCGCTCCAGAGAGTCGGGGTCACCTTCCTGCAAGGTCTCTGTGGGGCTCCCAGTACGTACCTGGCGCTCCGGCCCCGGATGGCCCCGGCGGTGCGCTCCAGAGAGTCGGGGTCACCTTCCTGCAAGGTCTCTGTGGGGCTCCCAGTACGTACCTGGCGCTCCGGCCCCGGATGGCC
This sequence comes from Cabera pusaria, assembly GCA_954871355.1. Lineage (NCBI taxonomy): Eukaryota > Metazoa > Arthropoda > Insecta > Lepidoptera > Geometridae > Cabera > Cabera pusaria. Next base: position 1,621,438 of record OX940912.1, on the reverse strand, counting down.
CCGGCGGTGCGCTCCAGAGTCGGGGTCACCTTCCTGCAAGGTCTCTGTGGGGCTCCCAGTACGTACCTGGCGCTCCGGCCCCGGATGGCCCCGGCGGTGCGCTCCAGAGAGTCGGGGTCACCTTCCTGCAAGGTCTCTGTGGGGCTCCCAGTACGTACCTGGCGCTCCGGCCCCGGATGGCCCCGGCGGTGCGCTCCAGAGTCGGGGTCACCTTCCTGCAAGGTCTCTGTGGGGCTCCCAGTACGTACCTGGCGCTCCGGCCCCGGATGGCCCCGGCGGTGCGCTCCAGAGAGTCGGGGTCACCTTCCTGCAAGGTCTCTGTGGGGCTCCCAGTACGTACCTGGCGCTCCGGCCCCGGATGGCCCCGGCGGTGCGCTCCAGAGAGTCGGGGTCACCTTCCTGCAAGGTCTCTGTGGGGCTCCCAGTACGTACCTGGCGCTCCGGCCCCGGATGGCCCCGGCGGTGCGCTCCAGAGTCGGGGTCACCTTCCTGCAAGGTCTCTGTGGGGCTCCCAGTACGTACCTGGCGCTCCGGCCCCGGATGGCCCCGGCGGTGCGCTCCAGAGAGTCGGGGTCACCTTCCTGCAAGGTCTCTGTGGGGCTCCCAGTACGTACCTGGCGCTCCGGCCCCGGATGGCCCCGGCGGTGCGCTCCAGAGAGTCGGGGTCACCTTCCTGCAAGGTCTCTGTGGGGCTCCCAGTACGTACCTGGCGCTCCGGCCCCGGATGGCCCCGGCGGTGCGCTCCAGAGAGTCGGGGTCACCTTCCTGCAAGGCCACCACGCACTTGTTCACGTCCTCCAGGATATGGTTCTCTGAAACAATACAAACACATAACAGACTCATTCAATGAAATCCAGCGCAAAAGAATAGCTTCATTTACGTCGCGGATACAGTTCTCTTCTAGGGTCATACTGGCGAGTCTGGCAGACAGACTTATACAATCGTCGATATATAGACACTGGGTGATTTAGACAATCTAATTGCTACTTGAATTATGTTACAATTTAGTAATATTTCATTTATTTTCTATTTAATTTATTATTCGTTTTTACAAGAGAAGAAAGAATGACAAATTGTAAGGTTACGATTGAAGGAGAGAGTGTAGAACAAGTGAAAGAGTTTGTGTACCTGGGTTCTAAGTTTACGAGAGATGGTAAGTATGAAAGTGATATTGAGCGAAGAGTTTTGGCTGGAAACCAAGTGAGTGGGGCACTACATAACTTTATGAGAAGTCAGAACGTGTCTAAGAAAGCACGACTGGCTGTACATAAGGGAGTGTTGGTTCCCACACTCATGTATGGTAGTGAATGCTGGGTATGGCAGAAGAAGCATGAAAGTAAAATTAATGCTGTAGAAATGAGAAGTTTGAGAAGTATGATTGGAGTGACTCTGATGGATAAGATGGAGAACAGCATGATAAGGGAATGTTGTGGTGTGGTAGAAGATGTGGTGACAAAGATTGAGAAAGGGATGCTTAGATGGTTTGGACATCTAGAGAGGATGGATGAAGAAAGACTGACGAAACAGATTTATGAGACGAGTATGAATGGGGCAGCCGGTAGAGGCCGACCTAGGCAAACGTATCACGACCAGATCGGAGACGTTTTAAAGAAAGGCCAAGTCAAAAGTACTTATAACCGGCGAGCATATATGAAGGCGCTCATGAAAGTGGAAGAAGCGAAAGAGGTATGTCAGGATCGTAGCATGTGGAAAGAAGTAGTCTCTGCCTACCCCAACGGAAAAAAGGCGTGATTGTATGTATGTATGTTTTTATAATTTTTTTTATATTGTCCTTGTCTGCAAAAAAGATTTATTAATATTAATAACTTTGATTACAGTAAACATTCATTAACGGTCAAACGCCCGGTCCGGTTGACACTGACGAAACCAACGTCAAGAGGCCCTTTACAATTTTTGCTTACATAATAATTATAATCATTATCATTATTATCATTATCATCATTATCATTATAATTAATCAACTTGTCGAAGACAATCAGCATATTAGGTGTCGACATCTCTAAGAGTTAATGTGCGACTGCCAGGAAGTCATCTATGGTGGTGATGTCATCGACAGCGTCCGTCAGTAACTTGACGGCGTGCTCCCAGGCGCGTGCGAACGTTGATGTCAGTAGATACATACCGCTCACTGCCAGGAAGTCATCTATGGTGGTGATGTCATCGACAGCGTCCGTCAGTAACTTGACGGCGTGCTCCCAGGCGCGTGCGAACGTTGATGTCAGTAGATACATACCGCTCACTGCCAGGAAGTCATCTATGGTGGCGATGTCATCGACAGCGTCCGTCAGTAACTTGACGGCGTGCTCCCAGGCGCGTGCGAACGTTGATGTCAGTAGATACATACCGCTCACTGCCAGGAAGTCATCTATGGTGGTGATGTCATCGACAGCGTCCGTCAGTAATTTGACGGCGTGCTCCCAGGCGCGTGCGAACGTTGATGTCAGTAGATACATACCGCTCACTGCCAGGAAGTCATCTATGGTGGTGATGTCATCGACAGCGTCCGTCAGTAATTTGACGGCGTGCTCCCAGGCGCGTGCGAACGTTGATGTCAGTAGATACATACCGCTCACTGCCAGGAAGTCATCTATGGTGGTGATGTCATCGACAGCGTCCGTCAGTAATTTGACGGCGTGCTCCCAGGCGCGTGCGAACGTTGATGCCAGTAGATACATACCGCTCACTGCCAGGAAGTCATCTATGGTGGTGATGTCATCGACAGCGTCCGTCAGTAACTTGACGGCGTGCTCCCAGGCGCGTGCGAACGTTGATGTCAGTAGATACATACCGCTCACTGCCAGGAAGTCATCTATGGTGGTGATGTCATCGACAGCGTCCGTCAGTAATTTGACGGCGTGCTCCCAGGCGCGTGCGAACGCGTGCGCGTTCTCCTGAGCGACGCGCGACCGGGGTCGCGCGCCGAGCACGCGGGCTGCGTTTATCACCTGGGGAACATATTATTTATCACTATACATTATATACTTTACATTAGATTACAAATTATATACCTAAACCTTCCTCATGGATCTCTCTACAGTGTACCTCTAAGGGTCATTTCACACCACAACGCAAGCCAACGTGACGATGCTTTTGGTTTCGCGTGACGCCACCAAATTATCTCAATGCAATGTGTATCTTTTTGTGTAGTTAATAAAGTTCAATTGTTTATCACGCGGCTTCCCGCTAAAGCCACCGAACTAACTCAATGAAATGTGTATATTTTTGTGTAGTAAATAAAGTTCTTTTTTATTACCCGACTGCGCGACGCAAAGGAGAGGTAATGTGTTTATCAGTCTATATATGTATGTATGTATGTATGTTTGTTCCTTTGTGGCACACTAGAGACCAAACGCGTGGGCCGATTTTGATAATTGGCACGTCAATAGATTTGCCATGCTAGCGCGAATGTCAACGAAAACATAAAAAATTGAAAAATTCAGAATGGCGGATTTCAGACGCCAAAATTTGGGGTTCAAAAAAAATTTTTTTTTTCAAAACCTATCGAGTGTGGTATCGAATTAAAGGTCTTAAAATGGAGATTCAAAATATATTTATAACAAATAATTTATGATCGTACAAATCGAAAAAAAAAAACGATTTTAAATGCCGCGTTAGTCACTTTCAGTAACAAGTTTGCGGTGATTATCTCTGAAGTTACTTATCAAATCTCAATAAAATTACAATGAGACCAAACGAAAATCATATTAACTCAAACAAAAAAAAAATCCAAATCGGTTAAGAATTGATGGAGTTCTGAGGTAAACAACCTCTTCCTTTTGGTATAGTCGTTTCATAGTACGAAATTTGCCGTCCTTTACTTAACTAAAAAGTGTAAAATAAAACATTAAATAAAAAAATCAAAAACCCGACTGCGCATAAAGTGAAGTGTTAAAAAATGAACTGAAAAGAAAAAAGCAAGTAAGTCTAGTAGTTTAGACTTCTGTTTAGGGATATCAAAAAACTATACCATTTAAATTCTTTCTCGGTCGATACACTCATAAAATAAATTAAACATTGTTATATGGAATATAGAGACTTTAACAGTCGGGACACATTAATCCCCATGCCATTAATGTGTCCCGACTGTTAGTCTCTATATTCCATATAACAATGTTTAATTTATTTTATGAGTGTATAGACCGAGAAAGAATTTAAATGGTATAGTTTTTTGATATCCCTAAACAGAAGTCTAAACTACTAGACTTACATGTTTTTTTCTTTTCAGATCATTTTTTAACACTTCACTTTATGCGCAGTCGGGTTTTTTGATTTTTTAATTAATGTTTTATATCACTCTCTTAATAAGTGCGCGCCGCGTCGCGTCGCTGTGTGAGCTGACCCTTACGTACTAAGACAAATATACCCTCCAAATTTCAAATCTCTACGACCAGCTGTCTAGGCTATGCATTGTTTCTAAGTCAGTCACTCAGTATGTCAGGACAAAGATTCTTATAGTATTAGATTAGGTGAGGAGTTGTGTGTACTGCAGATTCTAGGAGACGATGTGTGGTTACCTGCGGGCACAGAGCTTCGATGTGGTCAGCTGCGTGTCGTACCATCTTCACTCCGTCCTCGTTGTTAGACATCGAGCACACGAGGTTAGCAACCTGAAATTAATTCTTATCATTTAGATGATATAGTACATCTTCAACCGACTACCAAAAAGGGGGAGGTTCTCAATTCATCTGTAAGTTTTTTTATGTATGTTACGCGATTACTCTGTCAATTATTGTGAACCGCTTCAAATGTATATGAATTATCTTTTAATTGGTAAGGTACATTTACAAGATCACCTTGTAAATGTATATTGTATTTCATCGAGATCTGATAATCAGACGCCAATGCATATTTGGTTAAAATGTTACACGTCAAGTTTCAGTTAAATAGTACAAGTTACCTCAACAAGTTTGTTGGCATGTTCACGCAAGTGAATAGATAAACAACAAGTGAATACTTAAACAACATGTTACCTCAACAAGTTTATTGGCATGTTCGGTGAACACGTAAGTAAATAGATAAACAACAAGTGAATAGTTAAACAACAAGTGAATGGTTAAACAACAAGTTACCTCAACAAGTTTATTGTCATGTTCGGTGAACACGTAAGTAAATAGATAAACAACAAGTGAAAAGTTAAACAACAAGTGAATGGTTAAACAACAAGTTACCTCAACAAGTTTGTTTTCGTGTTCGATGAACATGTAAGTGAATAGATAAACAACAAGTGAATACTTAAACAACAAGTGAATGGTTACCAACAACAAGTTACCTTAACAAGTTTGTTGTCGTGTTCGCTAAACACGTAAGTGCATAGATAAACAAGTGAATAGTTAAACAACAAGTGAATGGTTAAACAACAAGTGAATGGTTAAACAACAATAGTTAAACTTTTTTTTTATATCTTATAGGCTAGCGTTTAACCACTATCTCACCTGTGGGTAAGTGATGATGCGGTCTAAGATGGTAAGCACGCTAGGACTAGAATGGGAACTGGCTCTCAAGGATAGCTGCCGGAGTTAAACAACAAGTTACCTCAACAAGTTTGTTGGCATGTTCGGTGAACACGAGCGCATACTGCTCCAGCTCCTTCTCGTTACCGTTCCGAGCTGCCTCCATCAACACCAGCAGGGGCACGTTGGTCTCCAGAAAACTGGGGAAATGAACAATATTAACATCTAAATATAAAATTCCTCCCTCACTCATCATTAATCAAAACTGCTATCCTAATTAATCTAAACATTATTATAAAACAAAGTCCCCAGCCATATCTGTCTGTGTTTGCTATAAACGCAATAAACTGGCCAAGTGCAAGTCGGACTTGCACTCGTAGGGTTCCGATTCCGTACCACACTACAATATTTTATAAAATCGAGCAAAAAATGCTGAAAGAAATCACGTTTCTTGTAATAAATTGATACATCGATCTAGCTAGGTTTTCACTTTCAGAAAATGTTGTTTTATCCCTTTTTCAGGTTACGAAAAACTCCTACAATATAATTAGAATATGAAGGTAAATTTCGCCATTGTTATGATAGCTTAGTGGGAGATCGATCCGATGGCGATCAGAAGGACCCGGTTCGAGTCTAGACGAGATGATTAATTTTTCCAATTTTTTTCTTTTATGGGAAAACTATTATTGGGAGCCAAAACTTTACATAAAACACGATATACCAAAAAAATATAATTGCGAGCAAAGCTCGGTAATCCAGATATTATAATATTATATACGATTATATTATATTACAGTGTCAATTCCAAAGGAGCCGCGTGCTTATTTAGTACAACGCCATCTTACGAACATCTAACGCCAACTAAGTGAAATAGATGTAGATGGCGTTATAGTAAACTGCCGAAAAAACAAGTTACTTGTATGGGGGACCCCCTTTAATTTTTAACTTTATTCTGTTTTTAGTATTTGTTGTTATAGCGGCAACAGAAATACATCATCTGTGAAATTCTCAACTGTCTAACTAAACACATAGGTAATTAATATAATTAATACAGTCAATGGTTCATAGATGGCGTTATAGTAAAATTCCGTAAAAACACGTTTCTTGTACGGCAACAGAAATACATCATCTAGTGAAAATTTAAACTCGGTCACGGTTCATGAGATACAGCCTGGTGACACGACGGACAGACGGACAGACAGACAGACAGACAGACAGACGGACAGCGGAGTCTCAGTAATAGGGTTCCGTTGGTACCCTTTGGGTTCGGAACCCTAAAAAGTACTGAACGGTTTTAATGAGGTTTTCACTAATAGACAGAGTGATTTATGAGGAAAATAATTGGTTAAGGTTTTGTGTAAATTAGTTGAAATATGACGATGATTGTTGAAGATGTTCATTCATACTCAACGTCAGAAACTGATGGAAAAAAATGTAGGCATATAGGCTCTACACGTGCCGGCGCGGGTCGCTAGTTTTATAACTTTTTAATAACTTTTATTTGTAATTGTAAATACTTTTTTAGATGCAATTAAATACTGAATACTGAACATTAGGCCGTGTGTGTGTAGATTAGATCCTATCACTAAAACTCGAAGCATATGCAATTTTATATTTTAAGTTTCTACGAGTTAAATATCGGAAGCTAAATTAGTGCCACTTCCTGAATATCTTTTATGACAATACAATAATATGGTACCATCGTGCTGACCTGATGATGGAGCCGCGCTGTGTATCTTGGGAGAGGTTTACGTCTAGCAGTGGACTGATACCGGCTGATAATTTACTAATTCCAATTTTTTCTTGAAGAGAAACTTTTTTGGGTGCACTGAGGTAAAATATGACGTAGCGTATGACGTAGCGTCACGCTCCGAATGCAGCGGACGTGACGTAAGCGTCATGTTATATTTTATATTTATAAACGCCCTCTATTGTAGAACGGTACTGAACTGCAGTTGACAAAATATTATTAGTGATGTTAAGAAATAAATTGAATGAACTTGGAAGTTTCACTTCTAACGCAAAGATTTCTACGCACCCTCTTTTTTATAGATTTTTTTTATCAATTTCTTATATTTATTTTTTATACTAGATAGTTTAGATAGACTTTAAACTTGAATTTATAATTCCATGTCATTAGTAACAAGTCTGTTGTAAGACGGGTCATACCTATCAGACACATGATCGACGACCGCCTTCCTCAGCTGTCGACGTAGGTCCCGAGTCTTGCGGCACATGTTCTCGATGGCTCGCTCTAGCCCGGCCGACTGTTCTGGCTTACCGGCCTGTTGACAACAAACAAACTGTTATAGTAACATCTCGACGGCCCGTTGGCGTGAAGGATAGCTCTTGACTTTTAGCCTGGAGTTCACCGTATATGCAATTAATATATTAACATTAGAGGGAGATGAAAATCTGTACTTAGATACGAACAAATATCTAATATATATTAGGTAATTATATACAGGGTGTATTTTTCAAGTGGACGTGGATAGCCAAATCGGAAACTATGAGGAATAGCTAAAACTACTGAAATGAGTCTCGGGTCTCTATAAAACGCATCTGCAACGCAAGTTTCAGTACTGCAGACAATTTTTGTCCAAAAAAGTTATAAAATAATGAATTAAATTCAATTCATATATTTCAATTTGGTACAAGGTACACTTCTGAATGTCAAAACATTACATAATCATGTTTTATAATGCCAGGTCTATTTTAATATACTCCGTCTACGCCTGAATCGAATAGTAGGCTTTTTCTATTCGCATGTACATAATTGTTGTCTTAGTGAGATCACCAAGCATGTTATAAAACCTTACAGTTCACATAGTACAAAGAATAACGTAGTAATACGTAGAATAATAGTATGTTTCTTGAAGTGTTACACACTTAATATTTTTTAATACAATCCACTAATTTCGTATATTACTAACCATTTAATATAGATAAAAATGAGTACGATATTAGAGAAACTGTATAATTTTATAAAAACATGCCATTGGCTAAATACAATAATCGCGCGGAGTCTTAGTTAAAGAAAAAAAAGCTAGTTTGCTTCGAGCAGCGTGTGTCTGACGTAAGTGCGTGACGTCACAATGCATAACCAAAGAGCCCGGGAAATGATGACGTTTAAACTGCTCAAATTTATTTCCATATTAAAATGTTTATTTAAAAAATAATTAGACTAATTCCAGCAGTATTTTATTTTTTTATTATGTTATATGGATGTAATGAGTGAAATAAAAATATTAAAAAAATACATGCATAGTCCCTTTTTACGTAGAATAATATTGAATAATAAATAGCTTACATTGTTCATATACTCGTGTAAGAGGTCCTGTAAGGCTTGTCTTACAGCGTTGCATTCCGCTACGATGCGCTCGCGGCGCTCATCCCTGAAACAATACGTACAGTTTACTGTTTATAGCGACAATAGCCCAATGGCTAGGCCTGGCGATTGAAAGGTCTTGAGCTCGATCTCCACCCGTAGCACTATTGACGTGAACCCACTCCAGACACAAGCATATTTAGCTTAGTTGGAGGGTTAACAAGACTACTAGTAATGTGCAACACACAACAAAGCTTGTAAAGTTAAGCATCTTTAGGCGCACTGGGGTAAAATTTTACGGAACTTACGTAGCGTCAAGTTCCGAAGCAGCGGTAGTAACGTAAGCGTCATGTTATAATTTATATTTATAAACGCCCTCTATTGTAGAACTACGTAACTACGAAGACGTATTCGCTATCATTCGGGCTTTCGTTCCGCTAACTCAACAATCAACAGATGGAGTTGTAAAAAAAATTGTGATGTTGAAAATTAATTAAGGCACCCTTTTTTTAATAGGGAATATGCATGATTTTTTAAAATATTTTTAATCCACTGATTACATCCATTTAACACAGTAAAAAAATGAAATAATACTGAAAGTGTTCAAATTAAGCTACAAAATATAGTTATAGCATTGAAAAAATATGAGGTATCTAAAACGCTGCCAAATTTTCGCGCGCCTTTGTGACGTCACAGTGCACCACACGGTCTCCACAGATTAAATCTTTTTATTAGAAATAGTACGTGCATAGTGTTTCTATGAAAAAGATTTAATCTGTGGAGACCGTGTCGTGCCCTGTGACGTCACTTTCTAATTGACAAGTGGTGATGTATTTTGCAAATTAAAATTTCTCACGCTTTTTTTTGCATTTTTCATATAATATTTTAACACATTTAACAGTATTTTATTTATAAAAAAATGTTTAACAAACAACACCAGAACAATAATGATTCGGAAATAAATGATTTCAAGTAAATGTATACTACATACATATTCCCTATTAAGGCACGCTTTTATTGTAATAAAGGCACCCTTTTTTTCAAAAAAACCTTTAAACATAAAATTCATATAAAGCGTACCTAGTACAGGAGCTATCGGCCATCAAGGCCGCCCCGGATATGATGGACTCCAGACGTTCCTCCAGCGAGGGACGCGTGCGAAGCTCAGAGTAAGCAAGCGGTTCCATCACCATACGCTCCTGTAATAACACAACACTATATTAAAAAAAATCTTTATTAAAAAAAAAGAGGTCCTTATCCCCATACAAGAAACGCGTTTTTAATGCATTTTGCTTGTTCTTAGGAACCGTAATAGATAATACTTTTTCGCAAAGTATGTATTAACTACTATGGGCCACTATAACAACAAATAAATATATTATAAATAATATGTCCGGCTCATAGTACGAATTTTTATGACTCATCATTCACTGTCCAAGCCGTGCGCCTGTGGAATGAACTACCTATTGTTATAAGACGTGCACAATCCATAGATAGTTTCAAAGAACAAGTTCGCAAATTCTATCTCTCTTCTGTCAGATAACTTTTCCTATCATTTCGCAACAAATATATTATGTATGTATATAAGTGTATTGATTATGTATATGTAAGTTTATGATGTGCATATGTATTCGTATATAATATTATTATATGTAACGTTTTTATGTAGTCTATAAATATAATCATTCTAAGTAAAATGTTTAAAATACACACCACCGTCCTTGTTCTATCTATAATGTTATGTCCATCCAAAGGTTGTCTGGAAGAAATCGCTTTTAGCGATAAGACCGCCCATTGTACCTAGTATTAGTTAGTTAAGTCCTATTCAGTATGTATTTTCTAAATTGGTGTCAATAAAGAGTATTTGTATTGTATTGTATTGTATATTATATACACATTAAGGTTAAAAGGGTTCCCAGTACAAGAAATGTATTTTTTAGGCAACATTTCTTCAACTCTTTAAAATATTGTACTGAGGCATGGAACCCTACGTGTGCGAGTCTGACTCGCACTTGGTCTGTTTGTTTTTACCGATTACTCAGCTACGGTACGATCCTACCGAAACGACGCTACTAATTTGCTAAATGGTTTGCATTTTAACGCAATTATAATAATATATTACGTATTCGTGGCGCCATCTGTAATTACTCTTCGTAAATTACTCTATTGAAAACATTACAGATTTCAGATCCGAAGAGAGATGTCGCTCGGTTTGAATCTAATATTATGTATCTTTTATATGTTATCTACACTTTATGTTTGCACATTATTCTAAAATTTAGAATAATGTACAAACTTAGATTAAAATCTAGACAAATCAGAATTTAAATAATTCGTTTGTTCACATTGTTCGAAACATCTAGACGTCTCAAGCGCACTGTTAAATTCTGGTAATACAGACCTGCGTGCTAGTGTCTGCTAATAGCAAATTCATTGTTTACCATCAGGCAAGTGTCTTGCTTGTCCTGAGTATCCTTTGATCATAAATAAATAAATAAATAAACAACCATCTGTGAGTCTTCAAGTCGCGAGTGTATAGGAATATTCTAAACAAATCATCACTAAACACCAGGTGAGATATTGGTCAATCGCTTGCATCATCATCATCTTACACTAGTCCACAGCTGGACATAGACCTCTCCAACTGCACACCACTGAGCACGATCCTCGGCTACTATCATCCAGCTCTTGCCAGCCACCTGTGAACATCATCGCTCCACCTAGTCTGAGGACGTCCTACGTTACGTTTGCCGATACGCGGTCTCCACTCAAGAACTCGTTTACCCCAGCGGTTGTCGGTTCTTCGGCTAATGTGTCCGGCCCAGATTCGTTTGCGTATTGAGCATAAATAATACTTAAATTTAAAATTTAAAACCACCCCCGACTGATTTGTATATGCGTAATTTATGTTCATTGTGACCATTCCATTGAGCATAAATACGACATCTCAGAGTGACGGGTATGTAACGCGCAGAAGCGCCATTTAGATTTTTTTGACGTCCGCTGTCAAAGAGCTACGAAAGTTGTTATCGTAGTCTCATCAACCAAAAAAAGCTGATAATATTTTAACGGCTGAACGGATTTTCATGAAACAAAGCTAAGAACACTCTCGATGAAGACACCTATCAAACAAAAAAAAACTAAATCAAAATCGATTCTTTCGTTTGGGCGCTACGATGCCACAGGCAGACATATAGATACACACGTCAAACTTATAACAGCCCTTCATTTTGCGTCGGGAGTTAAAAATAATGGTATAACCCGCAGTCAACTTACATCAAAATCGTCCAGAGCTTGAGCCAATTCTCCAGGGCCTTCCACTGGCCGGTTTCCTGAAACAAACACGAATTCAAATTATATATACTAACAGTGCCCCGAGGTTTTACCCGCGTAGACATCGTTCCCGTAGGTATATCGGAATAAATAGTACGACATGTGATATTCCAGGACCTAGGCTATCTTACATACAAAATTTCAGCTCAATCGGTTAAGTAATTTTAGCGTGAAGAAGAAACAAACATACGCACAAAATTTCGCCTTTATAATATGTCTGATTTCACACACAACTTTTGTTTAAAACCTTCAGGGTGTCGGAAAAGTCGATAGCAGATGTCGTCCACGCACACGTCTGTCCGAGATTTGAAATTGCATGGTGGTACGACACTATCTAGTGTCCGCCTGGCTAGCTACCACCCTCTAGTTACAAAATCTGTCGCAAACAACATCTTAGATGTTCCGGCAGCTGTCCTTGAGAGCCAGTTCCCATTCTAGATCTATCGTACTACAATCCTCGACCGCATAAGCGGCACGTAGTCTCTGTAAGCATTGATAGAATATAGACAACGTGCCTGTAAGCGGCACGTAATCTCTGTAAGCATTGATAGAATATAGACAACGTGCCTGTAAGCGGCACGTAGTCTCTGTAAGCATTGATAGAATATAGACAACGTGCCTGTAAGCGGCACGTAATCTCTGTAAGCATTGATAGAATATAGACAACGTGCCTGTAAGCGGCACGTAGTCTCTGTAAGCATTGATAGAATATAGACAACGTGCCTGTAAGCGGCACGTAATCTCTGTAAGCATTGATAGAATATAGACAACGTGCCTGTAAGCGGCACGTAGTCTCTGTAAGCATTGATAGAATATAGACAACGTGCCTGTAAGCGGCACGTAATCTCTGTAAGCATTGATAGAATATAGACAACGTGCCTGTAAGCGGCACGTAGTCTCTGTAAGCATTGATAGAATATAGACAACGTGCCTGTAAGCGGCACGTAATCTCTGTAAGCATTGATAGAATATAGACAACGTGCCTGTAAGCGGCACGTAATCTCTGTAAGCATTGATAGAATATAGACAACGTGCCTGTAAGCGGCACGTAGTCTCTGTAAGCATTGATAGAATATAGACAACGTCCCTGTAAGCGGCACGTAGTCTCTGTAAGCATTGATATAATATAGACAACATGCCTGTAAGCGGCGCGGCCTGCCCCTTGGCCACGGAGGATATGGAGTCGACGGCGGAACAAACCGCGCGCAGCACGTAGTCTCTGTTAGCCTTCGCAGCCGCAAGCTCGGGGTGACGGACATATACCTGAAAAACAAATACTATATAAACATAATATTTGATTTAAGCAGTACGACATCTCACGTCGGATCAGAAAATCTGTAACGATTTCATCCGATTGATTAAATTCTAAATAGATATCACAGATGGCGCTACCAATGCATAATTGGATATAATGCTCTCAAGGATGGCTTCCAGAACACATTAGATATTTGGCGACAGATTTTCTTACGCGGGTGGTAGGTGGCCAGACAGACACTAGTTAGTGTCCTACCTCCATGTGGGGGTTGGGGGTTACTTGACTATGTTTTCATTCACAGGAGGGCCACTGTGAAAAGGGCACGTGCATTTTTCGACAGAAAAATCGGGCGGCGGGATTTGAGCTCGGTACCGTTGACATCATGCCAACCATCATTGAATTAATTATGATAACTTTTCTATGCTGTAAATGGATGGTTTACCTTTTTTATGATACAAGGTAACATGACAAGCACGACGCTCGCCTGATGGTAAGCGATGACGTCTACCTATTACAGATACAGCGGCATGCAACATTCTGGACTGCCAGAATTTAACATGTCACTGCACTGCGCCTGTTACCTTGAGACATAAAGATGTTGAGTCTCACATGCCCTGTAATTTCACTGGACGCCTTGCCATTTCAACCAAATTATATTTCACGGCTGAAAATCGGCCAATTGGTGGTACCACCCCAGGAGAACTAACAGAAGTCCTACCGCTACTATATAAAATACCTTAGAAGCGGTGAGCAGCATGGTGGAATGTTTCTTCAGTAGGGCTCTGGCAGCGGCTAGCTCGTCTCGTGCCGCTGGCTCCTATATATGAGAGACACACATTATTATTATTGTTAAAAATAGCTAACAGAAATGTTTATTTATAGCACAGTGTGACCTAAACCCGCACTTTACGCACGCTTTTCCGTGACTTAAATAGTCGATTATTGCACGAAGTTTAGCAACTTCACGCCGTGCAATAATCTTCTATTTGACGGAAAAGCGTAGCAAGCGTAAAGAGCGGGTTTATGTCACACTGATAGATATAAAATAATATACGATACTACTAATACTCTTCTGGGGTTTTGTACCTCAAAAGGAAATAATTAAGATAACTAAAACAACCGACTTCAATGCCCCTCGAGTCAATTTCAGTAGCAAGGTTGAGACGTTTATCATCATATCTCTGGAGATACTTATCAGAACTCAATGATTTTTTTTTCTTTTTTTTTTGTGTGTATGTTACGCGATTACTCCGTCAATTGTGAACCGATTCAAATGATTCTTTTTGTAATCGGTAGGGTACGTTTCCGAGGTTGTCCCATTGTAATTTCATCGAGATCTGATAAGTATCTCCAGAGATATGATGATAAACGTCTCAACCTTGCTACTGAAATTGACTCGAGGGGCATTGAAGTCGGTTGTTTTAGTTTTTTAACTATCCTAATTATTCCCAGGAACACGTAAAGATATCAAGTTGAAACTTATATCAAATACTCGGGTCTGCGGTCTCTTTTGGCTGTAAAAAAATCAAAATTGTAAGTCAACGTGATCAAAAGATATTAGCGTTTTGGAATATTTTGCATTTTCACAAGGGAATCAAAGTCTAGGTACTTCCCGTTGACCTAGAATCGAGAAATTTGGCAAGAAGCAAGGTCTTAAACCACTTATATAGGAATAAATCTGATATATGCTTATCTCATAAGCATGTTTTAACTTATTTTGTTCTAAATCTTGGGAAGACACTGCACACACAGTTATGACCTAAATTGTAAAATATTTATTTCTTCGCAATAAAGCAATTTTGTATTTTTCAAAGCCTATTCTCGGCAGTGGCCCTATATGCTGTAAACAGAAAAAAATAATAGTTGCGTTACCTTCAGCTCACTCTGTCTTCTAGCAGCCGCAGCGGCCAGCTCCCCGGCCGAGCGGCCAAACTGTCTGGCCATCTCCACCAGCTCGCTCTGAGAGGAGGCTGACTTCAGCTTGTCTAAGTCTACCTCCACCTGCAGACAACACGTGTAAGGTTTACATATATACACAGACATTTATTGAACACTAGCGATCCATCCCGTTCGCACGGGTGCAATGCTGAGTAATAATTGTTAATACCGCCGCAACCGCTATGTCCCTGAATTTTAAATCTGTGATATCTTCGAAAATATTCATTTAAATTACATGCTGTAAAGAGTCATATTGATCTATATTTAATGAACAATGTATTTAAGGTACTTAATCGGATAAGAATGAATGCTGTATTGCTTAAAATCGCTTTGTATATAAGCCATTATTTCTCGTTAAAAGTAAAGGATAAAAAATGGTTATTTTGGGTTATTCCTAAGAGAATGATATATACCATCGCGGATTTTTTTGTAGACCTTTTTAAGGTGTACAATACCGTTCGTTAGGGTTCAGCCAGCGTTTGCAATGGAAGCGCACAAAATGTGTTTATTTACGACATCACATTAGAAACCTCTAAATTTATCAGTGTTTCTCTACTATATTATGCATGTATCTAATACTATAAGAATCTTTGTCCCCTTAGTACGAGTTTTCATACCAAACTCGATATCGTTTATCGAACAAATTTTGTATGAAAAACAGTACAGAGCCTCTAGTGCTTTTCACACTTCACTAAATTTAGACCAATCAGGGAGCCAGAATAAGTCGAAAACTATGTGTGATCTGTCATAAGCGTTTACGATGAAAACTCGTACTAAGGGTACTGACATACAGACTGACAGACAACGCATAAATCGCTGGTCGCAGAGATTTGAAATTTGGAGGGTATATTTGTCTTAGTACGTAAAAGTATACCATGAAGATTTTTTAAAATTCACTCCTTAATTAAGGGGATGAAACGGGGGTTCAAAGTTTGTAAGGAGAAACAAGATTTTATAGTCTTTTCTATCCGAAACTTCACACAAGTACTTCAGTTAAAAAATAAGTAAATACGTGTTCCAGTTTTTTTTTTAATTCCACCCCTAAGAGGATGAAATGGGGTAACAAAGTGTGAAAATCAATATTGTTTCGGATTGCGCTGAAATTTGGCATGCAGACGACGTTAGTTACCACTGAGAAAGAACTTTTCAAAATTCACCCCTGAAGGGGATGAAACGGGGGTTCAAAGTTTGTATGGAGAAATAAGATTAGATAGTCTTTTATAATCGAAACTTAACACGTACTTAAGTAAGTAAATACGTGTTTCAGGCTGTTTCGAAATTCCAGCCATGTATTTTATACTAATAAACAATCAAATAATTTTTAAGGTGTATTTAAGACTTAACTTATTTTCATTTAGACTGTGAGAATTGATTTGAGAATAATTTACAGTATTTGGAGGAGACTCCTTTATACAGTATTTTGAGGAGACTCATTTAGACAGTATTTTTAAAATTAATTAAGACTGAATTTTACGACTAATTTAGGCAGTATTTCTAGACTCATTTAGACAGTAAGACAGTATTTTAATGCTCATTTAGACAGTATTTCTAGACTGCAGTATTTTTAAGACTCATTTAGACAATATTTTAATACTCATTTAGACAGTATTTTAAGACTAATTTAGACAGTATTATAATACTAATTTAGAAAGTATTTCTAGACTAATTTAGAAAGTATTTCTAGACTAATTTAGACATTATTCCTAGACTCATTTAGACAGTATTCCTAGACTCATTTAGACAGTATTCCTAGACTCATTTAGACAGTATTCCTAGACTCATTTAGACACTTCTGTGGACGCACCTCATTAAGCTTGTCCAACAAGAGATGCACATCCACCATGTCGGCCAGTATCAGCAGCCTGGTGACGCAGGAGAGCAGGCCGCGCGCGGCGCGCACCATGGCGGAGCGCACGGAGGACGCGCACGGCTCCTCGGAGAACTCGCGCGCTGCCACGCTCATTGCTGCGCCTGGACCGTGCGGATTATACATTACTTGATGCGGATCGATTGAGTTGGAAGTTATGACATCTATAAGCAGGTTATTGTAACTATAAGGTGGCCATGTCTTTCAAGTATTTTTGGCGTGATATGACAAGCGAGAGCGCGGAGGCACGATCGTATGACGTAAAACTGAAACCGACATCCGTCCGTAAACCGACTTGACAACCAATTTTTCAAATTAATTTTCTTTTTGATGAAGTCTTCATCGCTTGTAGTATAACACGAAATTGTACCTTTACAAAATAATACTTAATTTTAAAATTTTCCATCCATTCCCATATGATCAATGTGCAATCTGTTCATTGAGACCATTCCAATGAGCCTAAACCTTGAATCTCAATCTTGATGAAATTACAACGGGATGGGACCAACTTGCAGACGAACCCTACAAATTAAAAAAAAAATCATGCGAAACGGTTCACAATCGCGTAACAAACATACGTAAATGCTACAATTTGCTTACCTTTATTTATTAAACTAACAGGATACTAAATTTCGAATTAAAATTTCATTGAAGTAAGAGGATTTCGAATTGAAAATATAATTAAAGTAAGAGGATACCGAATTTCGAATTGAAAATATAATTGAAGTAAAAGGATACCGAATTTCGAATTGAACTGACCTATGAGATATAATTTCATATCGTCATAAACTAGAAAAAAAGCCAATAGTTTTAAATTGGCTGAATGGATTCTCATGAATTTATTAAAGTAAAAGGATACCGAATTTCGAATTGAACAGACCTATGAGATATAATTTCATATCGTCATAAACTAGAAAAAAAGCTAATTGTTTTAAATTGGCTGAATGGATTCTCATGAATTTATTAAAGTAAGAGGATACCGAATTTCGAATTGAAAATATTGAAGTAAGAGGATACTACATTTCGAATTAAAATTTCATTGAAGTAAGAGGATTTCGAATTGAAAATATAATGAAAGTTAGAGGATACCGAATTATGAATTGAAAATATCACTGAAGTAAAATGATACCGAATTTCGAATGAACAGACCTATGAGATATAGTTTCATATCCTCATAAACTAGAAAAAAAGCTAATTGTTTTAAATTGGCTGAATGGATTCTCATGAATTTATTAAAGTAAGAGGATACCGAATTTCGAATTAAAAATAACACTGAAGTAAAAGGATACCGAATTTCGAACTGAACAGACCTATGAGATATAATTTCATATCGTCATAAACTAGAAAAAAAGCTAATTGTTTTAAATTGGCTGAATGGATTCTCGTGAATAAAAGCTAAGAACACTCTCAATTAAGATACCAATCAAAGTAAAAAAAAAAACTAAATTAAAAAAGATTCATCCGTTTGGGCGCTACGATGCTACACACAGACACACACAATAAACAGATACACACATCAAACTTATAACACACTTTCTTTTTGTGTCGGGGTTTAAAAATAATTCAGCATCCACTTACCAGCTTTTCTAACATCCTCGACAGCCGTCAGCATCTGCTGCGTGATCTCTGGGTTCTCATACGCGATGGTCTGACCACGTTCGATGAAGATCTCCGTCGCTCGCTCCACCGTCGCCACAAGAGCACTAGCACGCTTCGACTTGCCAGCTGACCAAAAGTCAAAAGTCAAAGCATTTATTCAGTATATGGGCAAATTAAAAATGTGCACTTACGTCAAATAACATTAAATAGATCATATTCAATAAAAAATATTATAGACTAGCAGCCCGCCCCGGCTTCGCAAGGGTAGAACATACGAGTATATGCCTTCAAAATTTGCATCAGTTTATTGCATCGAATATAAAATATTAACATATTTAACAATCATCGTCATATTTCAACCAATTTACACAAAACCTTAACGAATTATGCACTTAAACCTTCCTCATAAACTCTCTGGCTATTGGTGAAAACCGCAGGATAATCCGTTCAGTAGCTATTGAGATAATTGCAAACAGACAGACAGACGCAGTGATGGACTTTGTTTTATAATTCTTACGTAGTGATATTGGACGGCCCTTTGGCGTAAAGGATAGTTACCCTGATTCTGACCCGACGGTCGTTGGTTCTAATCCTAGCTATATACCTACCAATGAAAGTTTTATGTGCATTCATGAATCATGAGTTTTCGTACAGTGGTAGTGGGATCATTAAATCTACCAAAGGGTAGCTTACTTACCACCAAGGAGAACATCTGCCGCCGTAACCTTACGCGTTCCCCGACGCAAAATGTAGGGGTAATATACGTTTAACGTGTGTATCTGTGTGTCTGTCTGTAGCATTTTAGCACCTAACAGGATGAACCGATTTTGTTTTTATTATTTATCGATTTTTTTTGTTTGATAGATGTCTTCATCGAGAATTTTCTTAGCTTTGATTCATGAAAATTCGTTCAATCGTTATAAAACGATGAGCTTTTTTCTAGTTAATTGCGCTATGAAATCAACTTTCATAGGTCTGATTCAAATCTTCTTCTTCAACGATATTGTAAAAACATGGAAGCATTGACCTGATGCTGGGACATCTAGACTCTACAGAATACTCAAATCCTCACCAACATACAGCTCAGATTTTAAATGTCGTGTTTAGAGTCATTGGAATGCTTTTAATGAAAAGATTATACATAGATCAGTCGGGGTGGTTTAAAATATTATATTTTTATATATATAGATGAATATTATTTTATACAATAGATCATATTATTATACTATATTGACTTCAAATTGATTGTGATCGGTGGGGATCTACAGCATAGCTAAGCTTATAATAATATTTTCGTAGTAACTATGACCTAATCTGTGGTTTCACTGCAAATATTTTATTAATTTTGCGATGCGTGTATGAGAAATTCGTGATATCTTCATTTTTTTTCATTTGAATTATATACTGTAAATGACAATTTTAATCTATAATATGTGGCCAAGCTAATTAACGTAATTATTTGGATAAGGATTAATACTATATACTTGAAAATAGCCTCGGAAGTTATATGTAATATTTTTTAACAAAAATTTTAAGATTAAAATGGTTACTGTGAATCAACCTTAAGAAATAGACATATGCTGTCGCGGACTTTTTTGTAGGTCTTATTAGGTTGTACAACTCTTGCATAGAAAATATTCTTCTATCTATTTTCAATTAAGCAGCGTTCGTAAGAAACGTGTTTTTCGACCGTTTTTTGCCGACTTAGGTTGCAAATTAGGTCTCCACGAATGTACCTTTGATTTAAACGGGATAATATATAGCCTATTTTCATTCCAAAAGTCCATTCTATGTATTAGTGAAATATTTTTTTAAATCGGTTCAGTAGTTTTTGAGCCAAATCATTACAAACATACAAAAATACAAATGTTCTCTCTTTATAATATTAGTATAGATATAACAGAACATAAAAAAAAAACACGAAATACACATATTTATTTGATGCCGAAATAGCCTTCATACGCGAGATGGCAGGATTATTGTTGACTCACTTAACAATTACTGAAACACACAGATGTGACGTGTATGGTTAGCAACACTACTTTATTTTTTATTTTATAATATGACAGCTAAATGGTTCATTACTTTTTTTTCGTAGCGTTAAATTCTGCTGTTCCTATGTTTACTTGATTTTGACGTGTATATGTGCGTATATTAATACTGCCTACATGCTGAATAAATGCTTTGATTTGATTATAGATACACTAGAAGTGCCCCGCGGCTTCGCCCGCGTTAAAAACTTTCATTTACTTAAAACTTTTCTTTCGTAAAAAACTTTATATCATAAAAAAAAAACAAAGAATAAGCCACATCGGTTCACCCATTATCAAGTTATCGCGGGACTAAGTGAAATATGGATTCATTTTTATAAAACACGAAAAACCATATTGATTTTAAGAATTTCTTACATTTTCAAATCAAAAACTATCTAATCTTTTTTCGCCATACAAATTCCGAAACCCTGTTTCAGCCCCTTAAGGAGTGAATTTTGTAAAATCCTTTCTAAGTGGATACTAAAGTCATAATAACTATCTGCATGCCAAATTCCAGCGCAATCTGAAGCAATACTGATTTTCAGACTTTGTCACCCTTTTAGGAGTGAAAAAGCCTGAAACACGTTACTTATTTATTAACAGAAGTACTTGTGAGAAATTTCGAATTTTAAAAGCTATCTAATCTTGACTCTCCAAGCCCCCCTTTCATCCCCTTAGGGGGTGAATTTTGGATCCATTCGTAGTACACCCTTAAGTACTAAGTACCCTTCAAATTACAAGACCAGCGCAAATTACTAAATCAGTCAGTATGTCAGGACAAAGATTCTTATATTATTAGACCAGTTGAGCCGCGCGGCTTCGCCCGCGTTAAAAAGTATCCCATATATACTATATCATATATACATATATATATATACATATATAATACTGACTATACAAAGGCAAAGTTTCAGCTAAATCTGTTCGGCAGTTTGACCGTGAAGAAGTCCCAAACAAACATACAAACTGACTTTCGCATTTATAATATTGGTGTTGTTTGGGCTAATGTATATGACGAGAGAGGTACGTAACGGTTGTTTTTAAAGAGTGTGACGCCAGCAGTGCTGACGTCGGGCTGATATCGGGAGCTCCGTACCGCTCGACGGTCCGAGCTCAAATGAATTGTGGAGTGTCGGGCGGCCATATTTATACCAAATTCACTTCGTTGAGTTTACGTTTAAAATGTTTGTACGCTTAAAATGTTTCTATGAGCCTGAAACTTAATTATAAATGATAAAATTAATTTAGAAACAATAATGAAGTGATTTTGGTAATAAATAATGCAGTAAGTAGATAAAATATTTTAACAATCGCAAATAAATAATAAACAATATTCATTGCTATGCGGATGATAGCACGGGAGATGCAAGATATACAGGCCGTGCAAATGTCCCTTTAGCAGAGGTCCTGGAAAGCAGAAACTTACTTGTGTCTGAAGTGGAACGATCGCTGATACAGCTTTCAGATTGGGGTACACGAAATCTTGTACAGTTCAACCCAACAAAAACACAAACATGCGTGTTTACGGCAAAGAAAGCTCCGTTTTTAGTTGTTCCTCAATTTCAGAACATTCCCCTAACCTTATCGGGAAGTATAGGAATCTTAGGTGTGGACATTCCCAGCGAAGTCCAGTTTCGGAGTCATTTGGAATGCAAAGCAAGTATAACTGCTAAAAAGCTTGGTGTCCTCAACAGAGCCAAGCGGTACTTCACGCCAAGCCAACGGCTTCTACTCAATAAAGCCCAAATTCGGCCGCATATGGAGTACTGCTCTCATCTCTGGAGTGGGGCTCCGAAGTACCAGCTGCAACCATTTGCCTCCCTACAGCGAAGAGCCGTTAGACTTGTTGACAGTCCTGTACTTACTGACAAGTTAGAGCCACTAGCGTTACGCCGAGATATTGGCTCACTTAGCCTCTTCTACCGATATTATAACAGGGAATGTTCTGATGAAATCTTTAATCTCATCCCGCCATCTCGCTTTTATCATCGTTCTTCTCGACACCGCGAGAGAGCTCATCCACATATTGTTGACACGTGGACATCGCATACGGTACGTTTTATGCGGTCGTTTCTTCCGCGGACTTGCAAAATGTGGAACGATCTCCCACCAGAGGTTTTACGGTACAACATACAGCGATTTAAGAGAGGGGTAAAAAGAGTCCTCTATGCAAAAGGTAGGCAAAGCACGTGCAATACTACTTGTGTTGCAGGTGTTTATAGGCGGCGGTGACCACTTTCGATCAGGAGGGCCGCTTGCTTGTTTGTCAACTTTGACATTAAAAAAAAAAATTCAATCAACATAAAATTCTCAAATAGACATTCAAAATTATTAATCTAGCTTTTAATAATGAGTTATTATTTATTGAGAGTGTAAAAGCGCCTTAGCGCCGATATATACAATATCTTTATTTATGCTATTCTGATATATAAGCTATGCCTACGCTATTATAGGTTTAAGTCAATCCTAATAATATAGTCAAACTGTTTGACCACTATCTCACCAGTTGATAAATGATGATGTCCAGGTGCTGTGCCAATTAAGCTTTATTTTAATCTCTTTATTTTAATTTAATTAGCTTCTTAATCGAATTGAAAACAGGAGGTTATCAATTCATCGAAATCTTTTTTTTATGTATGTTCACCGATTACTCAAAAATGCCTGGACCGATTTAGGAAATTATTTTTTGGAAGGGTATACTTCCCAGGTGTCCCATTTAAATTTCAATAAGATATGTTCGTCATCTCAAGATATATTGTGATAAAAATCTTCAAAAAATGGTAATGGCTGAGAATGGCAGTATTTGAAGTCGGTTATTGTAGTTATTTGAAACGAACCTTAAATATTTACAGACCACAAAACTTTATTGAAATTAAGTATTTTTATAAACAAAATAATTATTATTATATAAATAGTCATAATAGATGATCTTTCTCAAAACTGTTCTAAGATATGCAAGTAGCTTGATTCTATTTAAAAATTTTTTTTTGTATAACTTAATTTATTTTAAGTTTCACATAATATTATACAGGTATTTAATCTATACTAATATTATAAAGAGAGAACATTTGTATTTTTGTATGTTTGTAATGATTTGGCTCAAAAACTACTGGACCGATTTAAAAAATTCTTTCACTAATATATAGAATGGACTTTCGGAATGAAAATAGGCTATATATTATCCCGTTTAAATCAAAGGTACATCCGTGGAGACCTAATTTGCAACCTAAGTCGACTAAAAAACGGTCGAAAAAACACGTTTCTTACGAACGCTGATCAATTGAAAATAGGTGGAAGAATATTTTCTATGGAAGAGTTGTACAACTTAATAAGACCTACAAAAAAGTCCGCGACAGCATATGTCTATCTCTTAAGGTTGACTCACAGTAACCATTTAAATCTTTAATTTTTTGTTAAAAAATATAACATACCTTCCAAGGCTATTTTCAAGTATATAGTATTAATCCTTATCCAAATAATTACGTTAATTAGCTTGGCCACATATTATAGATTAAAATTGTCCTTTACAGTATATAATTCAAGTAAAACCTCTAGAAGATATCACGATTCACATACACGCATCGCAAAATAAATAAAATCTTTGCAGTGAAACCACAGATTAGGTCATAGTTACTGAGAAAATATTATTATAAGCTTAGCGATGGTGTAGATCCCCACCGATCACAATCAATTTGAAGTCAATATAGTATAATAATATATTTTTACTGTATAAAATTCTATTGTATAATATAGTTATGGTCTATATATAAACCACCCCGACTAATCTATGTATAATCTTTTCAATAAAAGCATTCCAATGACTCTAAACACGACATTTAAAATCTGAGCTGTAAGTTGGTGTGGATTTGAGTATTCTGTAGAGTACAGGAGATGTCCCAGCATCAGGTCAATGCTTCCATGTTCTTGTAATATCGTTGAAGAAGAAGATTTTCGAATTGATCAGACCAATTAACGCAATTAACTAGAAAAAAGCTCATAGTTTTATAACGATTGAACGAATTTTCATGAAGACTGGCTAAGAACACTCTCGATGAAGACATCTATCAAACAAACAAAAAAATCAATAATAAAATCCAAATCGGTTCATCCGGTTGGGTGCTAAGATGCTACAGACAGACAGATACACACGTTAAACATATAATACCCCTTCTTTGATCCCATGATTTGATTGATTTTGATTCCATGATCCCACTACCTCTGTACGAAAACCCATGATTCATGAATGCACATAAAACTTTCATTGGTAGGTATATAGCTAGGATTAGAACCAACGACCGTCGGGTCAGAATCAGGGTAACTATCCTTTACGCCAAAGGGCCGTCCAATATCACTACGTAAGTATTATAAAACAAAATCCATCACTGCATCTGTCTGTCTGTTCGCAATAATCTCAATAGCTACTGAACGGATTATCATGCGGTTTTCACCAATAGCCAGAGTGTTTATGAGGAAGGTTTAGGTGCATAATTCGTTAAGGTTTGGTGTACATTGGTTGAAATATGACAATGATTGTAAATATGTTAATATTTTATATTTGATGCAACAAACTGATGCAAATTTTGTAGGCATATATATGTTCTACCCGTGCGAAGCCGGGGCGGGCTGCTAGTATACAAATATACCTAATACAAGTATTTTTAAAATTGAATCAGACTCACGTCTCTTCTTCTTGGAGTCCCGATCCTTGCTATTAACCAGCGTGGTGACCTGCAGCACAAGGGGCTCCAGCGTGCGCTCCACCGACATGGTCTTGATCTCCAGGTTGCGAGGGTCCCACTTGAGGGTGAGGGTCCCCGTCGTACCGTACTGGTCTGTCATGGTAGCCATCACTACCTGTAACTTACAACATTTTTTTTGGAGTGACGTTGATGGAATTATCGTAGCGTCATGTTATATTTATGTTTATACGACACTTCCGTCAAATTTTACCCAGCGGGCCTAGAGAAGTTAGGGGGGTTTGACTTCAATTGTAGAATGGTGTAACTACGAATACCTATTTGCTATCATTCAGACATTTGTCCTGCTAAGTTTCCACGATCGACGAAGGAGCTCGCTTACCCAGAAGTTCATTGATAATTTCATTGATTTTTACATACCAGTGTCTGATAATCCCATTCTAGTTACTAAAGATAGGACAAAATGTATATGGAACCACACAGCTATATGATATTGAATAAAAAATTATTATGTATATGGAGAATAGATGGCAGTGTTGTGTCTAGGCCAGGGGTCGGCAACCTTTGAGTCGGCCTTAGAGTTTGCCCTTTTGAATTTAGAGCTATCTGGCATTACTCCAACTAAAACTCTAGCATTTTAATTCAAAATTCAATTTAACTGTAGTAAACACAATATACTAAATGCTTGTGGATCATTATAGCAGAATTTATTAATATACACGTTCTTAATCTGTGGGTTGGTTCATAATACAGACTTTCTATCTGTCAATTGCATTGATGTAATTTAAATAGATGGTGCACTGCAGATGTTTTGACAAATTGAATTTAATCCGTATGCTCTAATGATAAGGTTATAATTGCCTTGTAGAACAAAATGGCCCAAACGAAAGGCATCCGGGTGGAAGTGTGTCCTTGTCGAACAGTTCTGCTAGTGCTATATGTTCTATAGTAATCTATAATATATGTATAGTATATATACAAAAGAAAGGGACGAACTCCATTCAAGGTCAGCTCATTAGGGCTGATTTCCGCAGTCGAATAATTATTTTATTTTTTTTTATAAAGATTACTCGCGATTTTGGTTGCATATTAATAGTATTCTTGTAAGCCCCTCGAACTAAGCTAAATATGCTTGTGTCTGGAGTGGGTTCACGTCAATAGGGCAATGGGGGGGGTGGGGATTGAACTCACGACCTCTCGATCGCCAGTCAAACATCTTATCCATTGGGCTATTGCCGCCTTATATTAGAAGGTCTTTGGTCATATATGAATAGCCATATACTGACTGAGTGAGCAGCCTTGGGTACACAACAAACTTACTATGAACTTATATGAACAATTAGTTTAAGCTGGAGAGGGTTGGAGATGGACCACTCCCCTATGCGCGGAAAAACGCAGAAACAAAGTTGACGAGAAAAATAAAGATATTTTTTTTAATGAAAATTACTTGACTTTTCATTAAATCAAATTAGACAGACACTTTACAGATAACATTTTCTGTACCTTGATTTAAACACTATAGCGTCGGTTCTGGTGACATGCGGCCGCTACCACGACTCCCCTCCTCGCTACGCTCGTCGGTGCACGTCACGCGGTGGTCACTGTTCTCTAGTGTGTTGCCTTAGTGTCAGACTATGACTTTACCTAATATTAACGATCCATTTCACGCATTAGCAAGTTTTTTATGCGAATTCATAAAAAGAAAAATATTAATTTAAAATATTTTGACTTAACTCCGGCAGCTAAAATCTATTTGGGAGGATCAATACCAACCCCCTTGACCCTTCCACAGCAGCAGAATCCTCAAATTCAGGCGACTCGTTTAAAGATCCCAGCCCACTCAGGCGAGGCAGCACATGCGTTAGCCTCGGTCGAGGCGCGTCCTGACTGACCGAGGATTGACCTTGCGGGGCTCTTCTCTCAGTTAGCATGCGGCTAATAAAGGTCGGGCTGTTTTTGTTGAGTAGTACTGCATCACATTCTGATCATCTTGATTTTTTGATAATTTGTGGGTTGGTACATTTGGCATAACTAGGTCCAATTCAAGATCAAGAAGAAACAAGCTCTAGCCCCTCTGAGAACCCAAAAACCAGCTCTGTAAGAAGTTTTCTCACACAGCACTGTGTTAACTGCTTTTTAATGCATGAAATTATGTGCATGTGTGTGAGACCTAACATCTATGTTAGGTCTCACAAGCACATAAGTCTAGCTAGGTCAGGATATACAGTTTACAAAAATGGCTAGTCCTAGAATTTGTTTTGATCAAAACATCACCAAACAAGCTTAAACTATAACTACTACTCCTATAGATGTATATTATAGCATTTAACGAAGAAAGTAGCAGAAAACATAGTTGGTATCGATAATTAATCGATTGTCAATAGGCCATTGTATGATTTCTAAAATGTATGACTCATTTACTCTAGATAATTAGTCACTCTTTTATGAGAACTGACTACTGTGTGGTATTTATTGACTTATTCCAATTAAAAGTACAGGAAACTCACAGAAACTGGAAGAAATTTGACGAAAATCCAGTAATAATAAACAAAAAATGTTTGAAGCTTTTAGTAGCTATATAACCCGACTAAATTACAATTGACTATTGATTTTGTTTGTGTGATTGATTGATGCATACATTCGAATTTAGTAGGGTTATTCATTGACAAATTACGCTGGTTTGTACGGCGATTTAGGGCAAACGAACCTGTCTCACTTATTAGAAGATGTAAACCGAAGTTATAATTTAACTGTGTTTTACAAATTCACTCAATATTTATTATGCACGGACGAAACGAAACTCAATAAACACTGAAAACAGAAACACACAGATCAGTCACTCGCACTAACAGCACAGACCACAGATTACTAATACCATAGACAGAGTACGGAATCACTACGTTATAAGAGTCGGCACTTCCCTACATTGTTGGTAACCGAATTATAAAAGCCCTTTGTTACCAACCTCACAATACAAAACTAGAGCCAACATTATGAAAACAGGAATATTGGTCTAGGGAATGAACATAACGAATTGCTTTTGTTTATCAATATCGATAAAATAAAAAAATATGACGAGTAGTGGTATCATTTAATCCTGTGTTAATTTGGTATGGTAAATAAAATGAAGCTACGGTCTCTGCATTTTTTATTACATTACATATTACATAGTAGACTTAAGGAACCTATATCCAGCAGCAGACGAAAATTGGCTCTTAATGATGATGGTTACAAAAGAACATAATGCAACATAGAATTAACAACTTTTCATAGATTATAATTTTATTCTATTCATAAACGATTTAATAGCCTTTGGAAAGATGTTATCCAGATGTGAGACGTTAAACTTTTAGTTTTGTGTGGGTAGGTACACCAAATATTCGTTTTCGCCATATCGTGAGTTTGAACATATTCGACATCTGCAATAGCACATTAAATGGGTTATCGATAAGTGTTGCTCATCACTACTTTACACACTTTTTCACGTTCCCGACAAAATTAAATCCAATATTATAATAAAAGGATTTTTCACTTCATTTATGACTAAATCTTAGTAGACTTGTAGTAGAATCAATAAAATAAGCAATGCTAGAGACTACATATCTAGAATTATTCAATAAATATTAAAATTAAGACTTCAAAGCATATCAACACACCGGTCCGGGTCAATGGATATCTAGCCAAAAATATGCCTGAATGTCTTTTTCTCACTCTCCTCACGCCACAAACTTCACATTTTCGCAATGATATTCCACCCAATACAATAAAACATGAGTTTTTGATGTAAAAAAATAATTAACAGCACGCTCACAAAGTTTTCAAAAATTGCCACAAAAATTCACATACATAATTATACAAGTACAATTATTACTCTTTGATTCACAGACTACTGTATCACCAGACCTGCCCCCGTATCACGAAAACCATTGAATGAACGAAATGACCGAAATGACGGGGACGCAGCTATGTAGGCCGTATAGCTCCGTCCCCGTCATTTAGTTCATTTCGTTGATTCTATGGTTTTCGTGATACGGCTCAGGGTAACCAACCTAACGGAAAGTATTAGGCGTATACATTTAATAGACATAGTGACTGGGCAATCTTTACGAATAGTATATCATTTAAATTTGGTATGGTTTTTTTTTTTTGCAATGTCAGTACAAAGTACGTTTATAATTATGAATTGTTTTATTATCTGTAGTCTGCGCTTTATTATGTATGTCGCAATCGGTAATTGTCATAAAGTTATGTGTGGTAATTGTGTATAGCACAGTCTCGAATCTGTGCTGCTGGGCTGCGTTCACGACATACGCTCGGAGTGCACCCAAACGCTCTAACCCCGTTCACGACCTTAGAGCGTCGCACTCGGTTGCGGCAACTGTGTCGTTCACGACCTCGGTTGTTTCACTCCGGTTGCAACTTTTTAACCATCAAATTAGATGGTTAAGAAACTTTCTGACGTTTGTGACAGTAAATTTGGCGGGAAAAGCTGTAATTTTTTTACAGATTGAGGGGATCGGAAGAAATTGGCATTGTCGAGACCAAGACGTGACATGACGAGACATTAATCGTAAAAACAAACGGAAAATATTTAGAAATAGAAAAATAAATGAACATAACCTCGAAATTCAAGTCTGCGCAAAATGTCAAAGTCACAATTTGAGTGAAAAACACCCGTGGTTGATCCGGACCTTCGAGCGAGTTGCAAAACAACCAAAAATCCTTCTCCGGAGGAGGGAACGCAGCCCTGTGCCTCAAGCACGAAAAATTATCGAATTCGTATCAAGAAGAATCAAAGCATTTATTCAGTATGTAGGCAGTAATATACGCACATATACACGTCAAAATCATAAATCATAACCAATTATCACGTAAACATAGCAAAAGCAGAATTTTAACGCTTAGAATTAAAAAAAAAAAAACAAAAGTAATGAACCATTCAGCTGTCATCCTATCGTTTACGTCAGACTTTAAAAAAAAATTAAAGTGGGTTAAAACCAACCGTGTTTAGGTAACCGTGTGTTTCAGTTCTTCAGACAATTTTTATATAAAAAAAATAAAAAAAGTGAAATAGTAAAACACAACTTAAAGAAACGCATACCGATCACAGTAAATATCATGATCCGAATGGAACTGATTGTCCGTCTGTCAGCTGCATAATATTTTTTAAATAAAAATGGCAAGCCTAGTAAGAAAATCTGCGGACAAAAGGGGAAAACTGAATGGCTGTTGAATCAACCGGTGTTTCGGAAATACTCCCATCACAGTAGAAACACCAAGAAACTCTATGGGGCTTGTCATTCGTCATTCGTAGGTAGCAGCACGAAGCACACTCTGACAGCTATCGGGAGCTCTATACGTGCTCGAAACGATTATGATACTAACGTCATCTTAACGTAAGTAGTGAAGAGCCGTTGTGAATGAAAGTCTTATTGAATGAATAATATGTTCAAAAACTAAATAGAATAGTGAACTTATTACTTCTGGCTTAGCTGTCCATTTATCAGAAATTACAAAAAAAATAGTACTTTTACAGAATAAACATCTTCAAATACGGTATGAGAGATATTTAAATGCATTTTGTTTGAAAATTACTATAACTATTAATACCTTTAAAAATATATGTATAT
Organism: Cabera pusaria; assembly: GCA_954871355.1. NCBI lineage: Eukaryota > Metazoa > Arthropoda > Insecta > Lepidoptera > Geometridae > Cabera > Cabera pusaria. Next base: position 1,590,287 of record OX940912.1, on the reverse strand, counting down.
CGGTTTATAAACGAGTAGTTTCTTTGGAGTTTTGGCAGAAACGTGTAAAAGTGTGAGTGCTTTTTTTGTAATTTTTAGGGTCCGTACCTCAAAAGTAAAAAAGGAACCCTTACCTTTATGATCACTTTGTTTTCCGTCTGTCTGTCCATCTGTCAAGACCCTTTTTTATTTTTTTACTGCCGCGTATCTCCATTACCACTTAACTTATAATAATGAAAGTGAAGAGAGTGTTAGCTCTAGAATAAGACATAGGCTAATCTTATTTTCGAAAATCATCCCCTAAAAGGATTAAATAGAGTGATAAAGTTTCTATGGAAAATGTTATTCCTTAGGCCGATTTACTCAAATTATTGAATAAATACGCATTTCACTCATTAATGTATAATAATATATCAATACATGAATTTGTGAAAAGTGTGTGTTGTTATGGTGTTTATATAATTGAAGAGTGTTGTGGTTATAAAGTAAGTATTTCAATATGTATGGTATTGTACGGAACCCTCGGTGGAAACCTAACTTACACTTGGCATATTTTATTTATTGACATGGATGACTTAGTGACAGTGTCGAATGTGAAGTTTGATAATCAAATATGTCGCTGACAACCACGCTGACAACGATGAAGCTTGTAAACTTGGTACGAAGGTTTGAATAACTTGAAGGAGGATTTACTAAGAGATTTTTACAAAGAAGTGTTTTATTGAATTAGAGTTATATGAATTAACAATTGATTCATATAACTTTAATTCAATTGTTTTAAACATGTACGTAGTGCGTTAACTTTGGATAGGCTAATCTTATTTGAGAAAATCATCCCCTAGATCCACTTTGTTCAATTCACTCAATTTCAAGTAAACTTGCAGCAAGAAGATAATAATGGGGACGACAATGGTAAAGCAGGCGGTCATTGCATTTTAATACACGCAAAAAATATGTTTTATGCAGTTAAATAAGTTTCGAAACTTTTCTCACCGGAAAATCCTAAGTGAAAAAAGATTCGACTAAGCTCGATGGCCAGCCTTCAAAATTTACATTAACGTACGTCAAAATTAAGTTCATGCTCGCATTTTGGTTATAGAGATTTAATATAATAAGTATCGTTTACGTAACGATACGTTTGCGATACGAAAGTAAATAAAAATCGTTCATGCTGCCAAATGTAGTTACTTTTACGTACGATAGGGGCGCTGAACAAATTTCATACATTTTTATGTCGATGACGATACGAATACATTTTCGCAAGTCGTTCGTGCTCGAGGCACTGAGGTCGTGAACGGGGTTAGAGCGTTTGGTTGTATTCCGAGCGTAGGTCGTGAACGCAGCCCTGCACAGATTAATAGACGATGTGTATGTGTATAGCTAGTGCAGTCAAATGACAAATGACAATGTCAATCTGTCATCACTTGAACTTGACATTAGCGTACTCGTATCGTCACTTCAACTTGTCAGTAGCGATGGGTCGATGACGTATTTTTCGTTAACGCAACTAGACCGTTGAATTAACCTCCGTCAACTAGTCGATTAACTAGTTGAATTGATTAACTAGTTAATGCTTTAACCATAGTCCAATTCGCAGTGCTCGTATGAATTCAAACGTTATCGTAGTATTGGTTTATTCAATCCTTTAAATCCAAATAGCGCTGTACGTTAATTGTATTTTAATTTATTCAAAAATAAATTTATTTTGATTTTTTATGAATAGGTTTGTTTTAGTTTTACATCATGACGTAAATTTCTAAAAAAATTAAATACTAAGTCTTTGCATATAGAGCTATTAATATTACTAAATACGCACATTAAATACATTATTAACTTTTTATAATAAAAAATACCTACGAAGTTGTAACGAATGATACCGTTCGAAATCAAGTTGACAGTTAATCGCGTTGCGCGCCCCCGTTCGTTGACGTCAACCGATACGTTTCTCTACACTCTGAATTTTGCCGTCTATGGATTCAACTAGTTGATCGGTAAACGATTAACGGTCGAAACGTTGACAGTCGATGGACGGTTTTTTTAACTAGTTCGTTTAATCAACGCCCATCTCTACTTGTCAGTTCAATTCATTTTGGCGCCAAACGCCAAATATTATTGTTGATTTAACGTCAATATCGTCTCTTCTAATCGTCACAAAAGAAAATCAATTCATTATTTTATTTTAATTTTGTTTGCGAAATAAGTACTTACAATGCCATTAAAATAAGAATTTTGAAATATATGTTAGTAAAACCATAAGTATTAGCCTGGCATCCAAAATCACCTAAATTCGTGTGAGCTTAGTTCGACTTCGGCGTCAAAAGTGATATTTGCAATTATTTTTCTGGAATAAATAACTTGTCATTTTACGTTGTTTCAACTAGATCGTAAAGAAGTAGTTACAATGGCAAGAACCAAAGCGTCAGTCGGTGCTAAAAGTGAGTATTAAATAAGTAAACTCACAAACTGAATGTTAACTTCCATCACATACAAATCATAACTTTATCTAATTTCTACAGTATCTTCGGGTAAGAGCAGCAAAGCAAGATGCAACGCAGCTCCGCCTGTTGCTGCCGCTGTGTCCTCAGGTATGTTATGTATCAATATTACTGACATATAAATAAAAACATATTATAGATATTATTTTGTAAATATTATTGTGTAGGCTTTCTTGTCACAATCAGAGTCAGGTTAGAGAAGCAGTCAAATCTTTCGAGGTTATATATGTATAGGGTTGGGTTTAGAGATGTACAGCATCGCTGGAGGAAAAGTGAGATATTAGTGGGTTCTATGGGGCTTTTTTTTTGCTTGTCAGAGATGTTAAGAAGAATCAAAGCATTTATTCAGTATGTAGGCAGTATAAATATACGCACATATACACGTCAAACTCATAAATCATAACCAATTATCAAGTAAACATAGCAAAAGCAGAATTTAACGCTTTGAATTAGAAAAAAAAATGTAGTGAACCATTCAGCTGTCATCCAATCGTTTAAGACAGAATATTTAAAAAAATTAAAGTAGGTTAAAACCAACCATACATGTAACTGTGTGTTTCAGTACTTCAGACAATTTTTATGTAAAAAAAATAAAAAAAGTGAAATAGTGAAACACAACATAGAGAAACGCTTACCGATCACAGTACATATCATGATCCAAATGGAACTGATAGTCCGTCTGTCAGCTGCATAATATTGTTTAAATAAAAATAAAAATGGCAAGCCTAGAAAGAAAATCTGCAGACAAAAGGGGAAAACTGAATGGCTGTTGAATCTACCGGTGTTTCGGAAATACTCCCATCAGAGAAGAAAAAAAAAAAAGAAAAAGAGATGTTAAAAAAAAACAAGTTTCAACAATGATCTTTAAGATTATATATATAGGAGCTTCACTTTTTGGTTCAAATTCTACCACAGGTGTCCGTCCACAGGTGAAGCATATTATATTGATGTTCTAACTGACTTGCCACCAAAAACTAGCCTGGCCTGGACGCATACACATACAGCCTTTGACAATCAGAGTATTCTAGGCCTAGCGTGTTCACTATCATGGCTTACCACCAGGTGAAATAGTGGTCAAACACTAGCCTATAAGATATTTCAAAAAAACAGCAAAATACTATTTAACTCTATATTTACAAGCCTTTTTAGCACTTCGCCGGCCACTGCCGCGGCACGCTCGCTTCGCTCGCTCGGCTCGCGCGTTGAGTTGTAGCAGTTTCAACCTAACCTAGTTTTTTTTCTGGTGGGGTTAGGTTAGAAAAGATTAATAAGAACTTATTAATTTAGTAGTGGTAAATCATATTACAAAAAATGTTGTTATCTAACAGTTATCTAGCTCTTGTAACTATTATTTGCGCTTTATTTTTATGGTTTAGTATATTTTTAAGTTAGATTTTGTTTATATCGTTTTCTTGTAAAATATGCACTACCTTGTTATAAGAATGGTATTGTTACAATCAGAGACCTAACCTCTTCCCATCCCCACAACATTTAATATCGAACTCATGCCAAATGATTCAAATTCCAACCAAAAATCCAAAATCAAACCGAACAAAAATAGGCATAACTCAAAAACTATGCATTACCTTGTAATGAGAGTGGTAGGGTAGTAAAGGGGGGACACTCCCCTTCCCATTCCACCCCTCTCCCCCCCCCCATTTTCGTGCAGAACGATTCTAAATCCAACCCTTGTTTTATTATATGTATGTATGTATGTATTTCAGGTGGTTCAGATAAATCATCCCGTTCAACGGGTGGCAACTCTGTCTGTCCTCGTGAGACCCCGAAGTGGCAACGTCCCATCACCAACTTCTTCATTAACAAAAATGACAGCCGAGAGGACATCAATGGTAGTGAAACTGGTATGCTGCATATTGATTTATCTAATTTTCATAGGTCTCTTCAAGTCTACAGTGAACAGAGCTACGCAAGCATTCTACACCCTCGATCACATCTCACTTTCCACCAGGTGATATAATAATAATAATAATAACGGTCGAGGCTTTTTAAATGCCAAGACTCTCCATAACCGTGAGGTATACCGTCTCCGGGAATATTTCCTAAACAACGAGTGTGGGATGCATCGCGATGTGGTGGCGGTTGACAGGACATTAACACCTCTCTCCTTAGGCAAAGAGAACTGGCGCAAACCTCAAGTGCTGAGCACCGAAGATCGCAAGGACGTCTGGAAGAGCAAAGAGCTGCACGGGAGGTTCTCTCGAGTCTTAACGGGACCCGATATGGACCTGCTAGGCTATTCTGTAAGCTATCTCGACAGCGGAATCCGCGATGAGATTCGAATTTTGTGCTACGAAATTCAAACGTATCACGTTCGTAATACGGTTGAATTTCGTAACATGAAATTCAAATCTCACCGCGGATTCCGCTGTCGAGATGGCTTACAGAATCGCCTAGCTGCTCGCGTCGGTGAACTGGCTACGATTCGGAGACCTCTTTGGGGAAACCGAAGGTTTTGTTTGTGCAATTGCGGACGAAGTTATCAAGACGAACAACTACCGGAAATATATCATGAAGGACGGTACGGTCGACATTTGTCGGGCATGCCGCCGTCTCGGAGAGTCACTCAGGCATATTATTTCCGGTTGTTCTCATCTTGCTAACGGCGAGTACTTGCACAGACATAACCTCGTAGCCAGGATCCTCCACCAGCAACTTGCTCTTCAATATGGCCTTGTCGAGTCTGAGGTGCCGTACTATAAGTACGCACCTGCACCAGTTCTTGAAAATGGTCGTGACAGGACTATTGTCGCCAATAAGCCTGATATCGTTATAGTCGACCGGTCCCAGCGGCGGGCAGTGTTAGTCGACATCACCATCCCGCATGACGAGAACCTCGTAAAGGCCGAGAAGGACAAGCTTAGCAAGTTCCTTGACTTGGCCCACGAGGTTACCGCCATGTGGGATGTTGACTCGACTATCATTGTACCGATAGTCGTCTCTGCGAACGGCCTAATAGCGAAGAGTCTCGACCAACATCTCAAGAGGCTCTCGCTAGACGGCTGGATCAAGGGCCAGATACAGAAGGCAGTGCTTCTTGACACGGCACGCATCGTCAGGAGGTTTCTCTCTCTGCAGCCCTAACCCCCGGTAGCTTGGGCCCTGCCCCGCTACCGGCGGCACCCTAGGTTTAGGTTTTTTTATAGTATTGTTTATTTTATAATGATTTTTGTATTGTTGTTTTGATATCTATATTGTAAAAAAACCTAGACTTAAGAAAAAAGAATAAATACGAGCATAATAATAAATTCATTTATTTCAGGCAATTACAACCCATATCAAAACATATACCTTATAGACTAACATACATATAAATACAATATTTTTAATGAATAAGACACGTTAGTTTTGCGACGTGTGACGCATATTCGTGGTGTCAGGTAGTCGACCTCGAAAACGGCGAAATTTGACACCTCTCGGCCAGAATTCTTCCGCCAAGTACGTATCGAGGGATTTAACTGGAACTCGCAGCACAAAAGAGTTGAAGCTCACATTATGACGCGACTCCAGTTTTATGACCCTCAGCGTCAAATTGGTCTTCACACGCACGTACTCGGACACCTCCTGCGCTGTGATGGCGTAGTGCACGCGTGACACGTACAGCAGCGTCGTCGGTGTTTCTGGACGCAGAAGGTGGTTTGGACCAGTCGGTGCGGTGCCGCACTTGTTCTGAACGGACGGCTTCTTCTTCTTCTTTTCGACCTTTTTGAAGCCGTCGTCATTTCTTTTGTCCTCATGTCTAGGAGGAACGGACGTACCAACCTGTTGAGGTTCCATTCGACTCGTGACCCCTTCCTTGGTGGTTGCAATGGCGTAAGTCCTTGAGGGGTAGATGTATTTGCGTGAGACGTTTCATCTCCCGGAGCGGAGGAGCGGGCGGCGGCACGCAGGGCATCAGGTGGCGTGTTGACTACCGGTGACACATTCAACTTCACCGATTCAAAACTGCCAACGGACGCATTTTGCGCGCCGCGACGCGTGTTGATGTTCGCGTCGTCAGGTGACCTACATACTGAAGCGGTATTGCGTAATGCCATCACTTCTGTACGTAGCTCACCGATAGTATTTTCAGAGACTGCTAGCTTGACCACGAGTTCAGCCACGGTGGTTTTCAAGGCTGTAATGTCCTTCAGCAGCCTACAGCAGTCGAGATGTTCCCAGGTGACAGGGGGAACACGATCCAACCGCTTCGCGACGAAGGCAGGCACGTCGTCGGGATCCGTCTCCTTTAGGAGGGTGATAATGTCCTGGAGACTCTTCTCTCCGCCATCCCTTCGGCGGGACGGCATCTGGTTGCTCTTCCCGAGCGTCTGGAACAGCAGCGTCTTGGCACTGCTCACCTCATCTTCGCTGAAGTTAGAGCTGCAGATTCGCACGATTGTAACTTCGTCGAAGGAGTCGATGGCGTATTGTATAAACGCCAGACATTCGTTGGCTATGAGTTGTTCAGAACTCATTGCGTCACGATATCAGGCGGCATCTAAAGCCACGCGTACGCGAATTGTGAAATTCTATGCGGTGTAGCGAGGCACGTCCGTTTCCGCGCACTGCACTACTATGATATAGTAGTCAAATGCTTGCAGAGGCAGATTAAATGTCCACAGCTCCCTAGGCTAGCACCTCATCAGCGCCCCTCTAGTTGCCTTCTTCCAACAAAAAACCTAGGGTGAAGATATACATTTTTGTTTCTCTTTCATGCAAAACCAACTTACTGGATTAAATGAAGGTAGCTTTAATTGTTTTTGTTTATTTAATTAACATTTTTTTCAATTGACAACCACTTTGGACTTAAGGTATTTTTTTTTTCGTTTTAAAATTTCCATGCCCACCTGTCATATGTCGGTATTGGTAGATTTATTATTAATTAATGTAGGATACTTTTCCACTTTATAATTATGTAATGTTGGCTAATGTGGGTAGGAGAATGTTTTGTGTGACAGCCTCACTTCTTTACAATGGCTACCTAGCTCATTACACGATTTACAATTTCAATGTGTTTTATTCGATTGAGGACTTAATAGCAAGCACCCTTTTGTAACCTCCTGCCTCCAGGCATGTGCCTAGTTTGCCTTAGGGATATTCCGCCACTGAATGCTTGCCTATCTACAAAAATAAAAAGTTTAACACCACACACCACACACGTTATAATTTTTAGATCTATGGCATTTGATAGGTAACTTCATTAGAAGTGTTCTTAACTATAGTTCAAGAAAATCTGTTCAATTTTACCACAGGTGATTGGAGCATTAGATGTTCCTTCTGACTTGCTACCAAAAAGTAGCTTAACACTGTCAAGGAGAATATCTGCTGACATAACCTTTCCGTGTTCCGGCACCACACAGCCCTTGAGAGTCAGAGTATTCAAGGCCTAGCGTGTTCACCATCTTAGACCAGATCATCGCTTACCACCAAGTTAGCATCAGTTAGACCGTTATTAATATCTGTGTTAAAAAAAGGTCCATGGAGAGATTATCTTGAGGGCCCGGTGGTGTAATCGGGAGAACGGTCGGCTTTGATGCTAGAGGTACGGAGTTCAATCCCCGCTGTGCACCAATGAATTATTCTATCAAAAAATTTATGTGCGCTTTCACAGTCGCCTTTCGTTGAAGGAAAAACATCGTTAAAAAACCAACAACCCCTGCATGGTGGTAGGACACTATCTAGTGTACGCCTGGCCAGCTACCACCCTCAAGTTAGAAAATCTGTTGCCAAACAAACGATCTGTTGCCAATCTAATATGTTCCGGCAGCTATCCTTGAGAGCCAGTTCCCATTCTAGGCCTAGCAAGCTTACCATCTTTGACCACATCATCACTTACCAACAGGTAGAGATAGTGGTCAAATGCTAGCCTAAAAAACATACACCAAGAATTTAGTAGCCTACGTTCTTCCTCATGCTATAAAGTATACCCTTGTTACATTTCAGTAAGATCGGATCGTCCGTTTAGGCGTGATTAGGTAACAAACAGACAGAGTGACAGAGATACAAACGACTTTATAATATTAGTATGGATGAACTGATATATTTGTGAGAAGTAAAATAACTTAAAAATATATGAGCAAATTTAGATTCGCGAAAACTTGTATATACATACATAATTTACCTTAATTTTCAACTTTTTTTATTTTTCGGAATTTTTCCTTTGCTTGTGTTGTAAGACCTTGCTTGTGACCAAAATTGACAATTCTAGGTCAACCGGAAGTACCCTATAGGTTTTGGGTCGAAAACCTATAGGGTACTTTCCGTTGACCTAGAATCATAAAATTTGGCAAGAAGCGAGGTCTTATAGCACAAATAATGGAACAATTCCAAACAATAAAAAAAGGACAAAATTAAAGGGTGGTCGCCATACATATATATTTAACGCCAATTAAGATAAGCCTCTGAGTTATATGACCGCTCATACAATTAAGAGGTTTAGCTTGATTGGTACCAACCAGCGTTGGTACGGAAGTCTCGGTGAGAGAGTCCAACTCGACTTGGCCGGTTTTTTTTAGCATAGTAGCACATTCCGGGTATCTTCTAGTATTATTAGTACGTAAGCTATGTTCAAAAATGTCTTTATTAACAATCATCCATTTGTTTTTCCAGCTGGCTCCTCCAAAAGTAAACCAAAACGCAACACGATCGAATCATCAGATGAAGAAACTGCCATAGAGAAACCAAAAAACAAGGCATTAGACGAAACCATAGAATTGGAAACGTTAAATGGAGAAAACAGCCACAAAATCGAAGAATATTACTCCAAAGGTGCCAAAGGCAAAGGTGTTGGAAAAAAAACTAAAGGACAGAAAGATATGGAAGGAGAAAACGAGACGGAAAATGAAGAGCCTGAGAATGAGAATGGTAAAAGTAAGACAAAAGCTAAAGGAAAGAATAAAAGACTGATAGAAAGTGATGATTCAGAAAATGAAAGTGATAAGAGTGAGACAGAAAACAATGAACTGAAGAAAACTAAAGGTCAGAAAGAGGTAGAAAGAGAAAACAAGATGGAAGATGAAGATGTTTCTCAAAACAGAATTGGTAAAAGTAAAACAAAAAGAATCAATAAGATGCAATTAGATAGTGATGATGATTCAGAAAATGATAGTGAGAAGAGTGAGACAAAGAACGAAGTCAAGAACAAAAGAAACAGTCAGACTGACGATGTCTTAGTCAAAGAAAATATCACAAAAAAAGACACAGCACAAAACAAAAGCAATTCCATTGAGATAGAAGATGAAAAAAATGAAGATGTCTCTGAAAATGATAGTAGTAAGAGTGAGATAGATGATGAAACAAAGGAGAATGTTAGCAATAATTTAAAAGAAATTCGAAACAATAACAATGAAGGCAGCATTAAACAAAAACGGAAAAGGGCAGGAAATGAAAAAGGGAATAGAAGCAAAATTGTTAAGTTGGGTTAAGTTTCGTTATTATTTTATTGTTGGTAGTATTTTAAGTATTATTTCTCAGTTTTTTAGCCAAATATATAAACTTTTGTATGAAAATGGTATTATTATTATCATAGTTACTAATTAATTTATAAATGCGAAATCTAATACTATAAGAATCTTAGTCCTGACATACTGACTGAGTGACTGACGAACCGCTGGTCGTAGAGACTTGAAATTTGGAAGGTATATTTGTCTTAGTACGTAAGGGTGTCGCAAGAAAGGATTTTCCAAAATTCACCGCTTAAGGGGATGAAACGGGGGTTCAAAGTTTGTATGGAGAAACAAGATTAGATAGTTTTTGTTATTCGTATCTTTACATACCATTTAGGACCGATTTAACTGAAATTTTGCACAGGGATAGCCAGTATTATGCTGTAGGATCCTTTTTACCGCGGGAAAAGCCACGGGGCACAGTTAGTATTTAATATCGAAATGCGTGCATCAGGTTCCAACATCGCGGAAAATATCGTTTGCGCGATGCAGGATCTCATACATGGCACGCCACTGAGCTCGATCTTCAGCTCTCTGTTTCCAACCGCTGCCAGCCAACTTGCGTTTATCATCGGTCCTCCTAGCTGGAGGGCGCCCTACACTACGTTTACCGAGCCGTGGTCTCCACTCTAGAACACGTCTACCCCAACGGTTATCGGTTCTACGACAGATGTGACCAGCCCACTGTCACTTCAGCTTGCTGATCCTTTGAGCTATGTCGATAACTTTGGTTCTCTGACAGATGACTTCATTTTAAATTCGATCCTTCAGAGAGACTCCAAGCATAGCCCTCTCCATAGCTCGCTGAGCGACTTTGAATTGGTGAACCAGTCGCACCGTCCGCGTCCACGTCTCGGCTCCGTAGGTAATAACAGGTAGGACGCACTCGTTAAAGACTGTCGTCTTCAGGCTTTGCGGTATGGGCGATGTAAAGAATCGAGATCCCAGCTGTATTCTTCTGCGAGTTTCCTTTTCGAAGTTGTTTCTATCCAATTGCAAGATTTGTCCAAGGTAGACATATTCGTGAACAACTTCGAGAGGAACTCTGTTTAGGGCAATCGGTTCCGGAATAACATGTTCGTTGAACATGATCTTGGTCTTATCAAAGTTCTTCCGGAGACCGATGCGTGCAGAAGAATCAGCAAGGGTGGTCAGCATGTATTGTAAGTCCTGCACGGTTTCAGCCATGATGACGATATCGTCCGCAAACCTCAATTTACCAATCGATTACCAAAGGATTTAGGCTTAGCCACATGAGTAAAGAAGGAACAGAGACAAAGCTTCATACAACTGCGCTGTGTTGATGACGTAGACGCACGTGAGTGCGTGAGCACCAGCGGCCTGTGGAACCGGTTTATAGTGGCTCGGCTGGTGCTTTAAATCAGGGCTGTCGCTCGCGACGCGTCACGTTATATTATACATATTATTTTTCATCCCATCAATTTGAAAAGTGATGGTTGGTTCCTCGATAAGTGCGCGCAAAGTAGGTCTTTTCCGCCATGGGGTGGGAAAGTGATTTTTTATATTTACAAGCTTTTATTTAACTTGCAATGTATGTATGTATGTATGTAACTATGTATGTTCGGGTGGAATCTTGGAAGCTAAATTAGACCCACTTCCCGATGTCCGATTGGACTCAAATTTGGTGTACTTATGTATCGTCGGTGACAATACAATGATATGGTACCATCAAGCTGGTCTGATGATGGAGACGGAAGGTGGCCACAGCATCTCTGTGATAAAACAACATAACCCCACCGAGTTTGGGCTTGATTGATTTGTCTTGAAGAGAACTTTACGCCTAGATGATATCCAGGGTCTGATGATGAAGCTGGAAGGTGGCCACGTCATCTCTGTGATAAATCAACATAACCCTACCGAGTTTGGGCTCGATTGATTCGTCTTGAAGATAACTTTTCACCTAGATGATATTTAGGGTCTGATGATGAAGCTGGAAGGTGGCCACGGCATCTCTGTGATAAATCAACGTAACTCTGCCGAGTTTGGGCTCAATTGATTCGTCTTGAAGAGAACTTTACACCTAGATAATATCCAGGGTCTTATGATGAAGCTGGAAGGTGGCCACGGCATCTCTGTGATAAATCAACGTAACTCTACCGAGTTTGGTCTCGATTGAATCGTCTTGAAGAGAACTTTACACCTAGATGATATTTAGCGACTGGTGATGAAGCTGGAAGGTGGCCACGGCATTTTTGTGATAAAATAACGTAACCCCAGTGAATTTGGGCTCAAATGATTCGTCTTGAGGAGCACTTTACACTTTAATGATAGCCAGGATCTGATGATGAAGCTGTAAGGGGGCCATGGCATTTCTGTTATAAAGCAACATAGCCCCACCGAGTCGATTGATTTTCCGCGAAGAGCACTTTAACCGTAATCACATCAAATATCCGTGGAATATTTTAAAACATCATGCCTTCTCTTAAATACTTAGGTAGTAGGTAGGTAGTCGGTATCTATATCTACCTACTAAAAAGTTAAATTATAGGTAAATTATAAATAAAAAATATTTTTAAAAACAAGCTTTTATCTGGGACAATGAACTAAAATGGGAAAAATAAATTCTAGTAAGTATTTGGCGTGTAGGTACTTACCGATACTTTTAAAAGCTTGAGGCACTGAAGTATGGTAATTACCTAGCCTGAAAAACGGGTAGTGCTTCAAGCTTTTATGAAACCGTGGCTTAATTGGCAGAGCACCTGGACGTTTAATCCGGGAGGTGCGGGTTCGAGTCCCGTCGGTACGATGAAATTTTGGATTGTGTTTAACAATTTACAAAAAATATAAAGTGTGTGACACTTCAAAGAAACATAATATTTGATTTACGCAGTGCAACATCTCTCGTCAGATTTGAAAACTGTAATGATTTCTTCCGAATGATTAACTTACGTAATAAGTAGTCATTGATGGCGCCACCAATGCATAATTGGGTTAACAAATGCAATCCACTAATTTCGTCGTATCGATGGATCGAACCGTGGCTTAATTGGCAGAGCACTTGGACGTGTAATACGGGGGGTGCGGGTTCAGTCCCGTCGGTACGATGAAATTTTGGATTGTGTTTAACAATTTACAAAAAATATAAAGTGTGTGACACTTCAAAGAAACATAAAATTTAATGTTATAAAAAGTGAACAAAATGGCTTCCAGAAAGGAAAGTCCACCACTCTTGCGTCGTTCCACCTCACGCATAATATTTTAATTGGTATAGATAAAAAGTATCCAACAATTGAAGTGTTTTTCGACATGTCGAATGCTTTCGACTATGTTTCACATGCAATTTTATTTACAAAACTGCAAAACTATTGCGTTAGGGGACCTGCACTCGAGTGGCCAAAAAGTTATCTAACAAATAGAAAACAGTGTGTAGAAATAACAAGCATAGATAAAAATTCAGTAGTGACTTCCGAAAGGTCAACTTATTTAATAAATTCATACGGAGTTCCTCAAGGAAGCGTGTTGTGACCATTATTCTTTTTAATTTATATTAATGACACATCATAAATAACACATCATAAATGCACATTTTTCGCTGATGACTTTTCGATAATTTTGACTGATAAGAACCTTGCAAAATCTGACATTGAAATTAATAAAACTATTGACTCCGTTATACAATGGTTAAATCATAATAATCTGCACGTAAATTTGACTAAAACTAATATTATTCAATTTACTACCCGTGGCTCTGACCCAAAACCAAGAAATATTGTTTACAATGATGCAAAAATAAATGAAAATAATAATGTTAAATTTCTTGGTCTTACACTAGACAGGTTCTGAATTGGAAAATACACATTGATAATGTTTGCAAGAAAACGAATAGTTTTGTGTACTGTCTAAATAAACTAAGAAGGACTTCATCTTTAAGTACGGTTTTGTTAGCATATCATGGCTATATAGGGTCAGTGCTACGATATGGTGTAATACTTTGGGGAAACTCTACAGACTTTCCCAGAGCATTTATAGCCCAAAAAATGCATTCGCGCAATGGTAGAAATCCGCCCTTATGAGACTTGTAGGCCACATTTCAAAAACCTTGAAATTTTACCTCTACCTTGCATATACATTTTCGAAATTCGTGTTTTCGTCAGAAACAATTTTGAGCTATTTCTACAGGCTAAAGAAAGACATATACCAACACCAGGAATAGTGAACGACTGGTTCTAGGCCTAGCACCAAGAACAGCACTATTTAGTAATAGTTGTTTTGCAATGTGTGTAAAAATATTCAATAAATTGCCTAATCATTTGAAAAAGCTTTCAAATTTTAAATTTAAGAAGCAATTAAAAATATGGCTGTTCAACAAAATGTACTATACAGTAAGAGAAATGCTTAATGAATGACTGCATTACAAGACTATTTATAATTATATATATATACTAGCAGCCCGCCCCGGCTTCGCACGGGTAGAACATATATGCCTACAAAATTTGCATCAGTTTGTTGCATCGAATATAAAATATGAACATATTTAACAATCATCGTCATATTTCATCCAATTTACACAAAACCTTAACGAATTATGCACCTAAACCTTCCTCATAAACACTCTGGCTATTGGTGAAAACCGCATAATAATCCGTTCAGTAGCTATTGAGATTATTGCGAACAGACAGACAGACGCAGTGATGGAATTTGTTTTATAATACTTACGTAGTGATATTGGACGGCCCTTTAGCGTAAAGGATAGTTACCCTGATTCTGACCCGACCGTCGTTGGTTTTAAACCTAGCTATATACCTACCAATGAAATTTTATGTGCATTCATGAATCATGAGTTTTCGTACAGTGGTAGTGGGATCATTAAATCTACCAAAAAGTAGCTTACCACCAAGGAGCCCGGGCCCGGTGGCGTAATCGGGAGAACGGTCGGCTTTGATGCCGTGGTACCGAGTTCAAACCTTACCGAGAGCAATGGATTTTTCCATCGAAAAATGTATGTGCGCTTCTCACAGTGGCCCTCCGGTGAAGAAAAACATCGTTAAGAAACCAACAACCCCCGCATGGTGGTAGGACACTATCTAGTGTTCGCCTGGCCAGCTACCACCCTCAAGTTAGAAAATCTGTCGCCAAAAACATCTAATGTGTTCCGGCAGCTATCCTTGAGAGCCAGTTCCCCAGTCTGGGCCTAGCGTGCTTACCATCTTCGACCGCATCATCACTTACCAACAGATGAGATAGTGGTCAAACGCTTGCCTATAAGTTTGATATAAAAAAAAAAGTTGAACATCTGCCGCCGTAACCATACGCGTTCCCCGACGCAAAATGTAGGGGTAATATACGTTTAACGTGTGTATCTGTGTGTCTGTCTGTAGCATCTTAGCACCTAACCGGATGAACCGATTTTGTTTTTATTATTGATAGTTTTTGTGTGATAGATGTCTTCATCGAGAGTTTTTTTAGCTTTGATTCATGAAAATTCGTTCAATCGTTTTAAAACTATGAGCTTTTTTCTAGTTAATTGAAAGTTAAAGTTTAAAAGTTAATTGGAAGCATTGACCTGATGCTGGGACATCTCCTAGACTCTACGGAATACTCAAATCCTCACCAACTTACAGCTCAGATTTTAAATGTCGTGTTTAGAGTCATTGGAATGCTTTTAATGAAAAGATTATACATAGATCAGTGGGGGTGGTTTAAAATATTATATTAATATATATATAGATGAATATTATTTTATACAATAGATCATATTATTATACTATATTGACTTCAAATTGATTGTGATCGGTGGGGATCTACCGCATCGCTAAGCTTATAATAATATTTTCGAAGTAACTATGACCTAATCTGTGGTTTCACTGCAAATATTTTATTAATTTTGCGTTGCGTGTATGTGAAATTCGTGATATCTTCTAGAGTTTTCATTTGAATTATATACTGTAAAGGACAACTTTAATCTATAATATGTGGCCAAGCTAATTAACGTAATTATTTGGATAAGGATTAATACTATATACTTGAAAATAGCCTTGGAAGTTACGTAATATATTTTTACAAAAATTTTAAGACAACATATGCTGTCGCGGACTTTTTTGTAGGTCTTTTTAAGTTGTACAACACTTGCATAGAAAATATTCTTCTATTTATTTTCAATTAAGCAGCGTTCGTAAGAAACGTGTATTTCGACCGTTTTTTTGCCGACTTAGGTTGCAAATTAGGTCTCCACGAATGTACCTTTGATTTAAACGGGATAATATATAGCCTATTTTCATTCCGAAAGTCCATTCTATTTATTAGTGAAAGAATTTTTTAAATCTGTTCAGTAGTTTTTGAGCCAATTCATTACAAACATACGAAAATACAAATGTTCTCTCTTTATAATATTATTATTAGTAATTAGTATTAGTAAGTATAGATTTCAGTCGTCTCGTGACCACGATCAATGCAACTTGGTCGAAACGTCGAGTAAATAAGATTTATGTTTTAGGCGCGATAAGTCCCGTATTTTAATATTTATAACTATAATTATAATTTAAAATGTCTGGTGCTGTAAATGTGTGGTTGTATGACTCAAAATCTTGACATATAATAATCTGACTTATAATCTCTAAATATATTTTAATTTTGTATAATTGTTATAATGCTATACTGATTTCACATGCTCACCCACGAGCGAAATAGAAAGAACTTTGCTAAATAAATCATTTTAAATTATAATTATAAATATAGTTATAAAAAGCCTCCAAATGTTGTTCCTTTCCTAATTAACCTAAAATACATATTTATAAGTTTTATTATATGTTTTCGCTCCGACATATAAATTTGTATACATATATTTAGTATCTAATATCTATATTTAATATTATTAAATATATTTATATTAATATCTATCTAAGTGTACCTATTTTATCTATGTATCAATTTATTATTTATTTTTATTATTTTATTTATAAATATTTCGCATTTTTTTCATCACCCGCAGGCTTGTCTGAAAATCAGCGTCCAGGTGTAAATCTAGACATAATGTGCTGAGACAAGCCTTTTTGACACCTCACATTGTTTCTTGTTTGTTCTCGTTTAATTGTTTTAGTAAGTTTTTTAATGTGTTATGTCAAATAAATGATTTTTCTTTCTTTCTTTCTTTCTTTATAAATATTAAAATACGGGACTTATCGCGCCTAAAACATAAATCTTATTTACTCGACGTTTCGACCAAGTTGCATTGATCGTGGTCACGAGACGACTGAAATATATATATAATTATAAATAGTCTTGTAATGCAGTCATTCATTAAGCATTTCTCTTACTGTATAGTACATTTTGTTGAACAGCCATATTTTTAATTGCTTCTTAAATTTAAAATTTGAAAGCTTTTTCAAATGATTAGGCAATTTATTGAATATTTTTACACACATTGCAAAACAACTATTACTAAATAGTGCTGTTCTTGGTGCTAGGCTTAGAAACAGTCGTTCAAAACCAGTCGTCCATTGATAGAGATGCCCGTAATCACCTCACGCTGGGCAGGCGGGTTGGGTGATCGCAGAACGTAGCTCTCGCACCAGTGACGCTGCTGCCCGTCACTGGCCTGTGGCATTTAGCTACGTTGTCTCGAATGGTTATACCGCCATTGGTCGGTCGCCAGAGCCTCGTTCGCTATTCGGCAGGACGCACCGCGGGCAGGTGAGGTTGGCTGGAAGCACTAAGATGAAATTGTGCTCCCTTATATCCCAATTGTGCTCCCTTACATCCCAATTGTGCTCCCTTACATCCCAACTGTGCTCCCTTACATCCCAGAATCCCCTTAGAATTTAAGTTGGTAAGTATAAATCTCAACACTATTGTCACTACATACATATTATAGGAGGGACTGTTCAAAAAAGTCCCAGTCCCTCCGCGTCTTGTCTGTCTGTTCGCGATAAACTCAAAAACTACTGAACTAATTTTCATGCGGTTTTCACCAATAAATAGATTGACTCATGAGGAAGGTTTAGGTTTATAATTTGTCAAGGTTGTGTGTACATTGGTTGAAATAAGACGATGATATGATATACTCGATACTTACCTACTCGACGCAACAAACTGATGCAGGCTCTACCCGTGCAAAGCCGGGGCGGGTCGCTAGTATAAAATATATAAATGGATGTTTATTACTTGTAACTCTTTCACGGCTGAAGGGATTTACTATTTAGGGCATACAGATATCAAGAATCAAAGCATTTATTCAGTATGTAGGCAGTAGTATATACTAACATAATCAATTATCAATGTCTGTCTGTCTGTCCGTCTGTCACCAGGCTATAGCTCATTAACCGTGATAGTTAGACAGTTGAAATTTTCACAGATGGTATATTTCTGTTGCCGCTAGAACAACAAATACTAAAAACAAAATAAAGTTAAAAATTAAATGGGGTCCCCATACAAATAACGTGTTTTTAAACGCCATCTATCTAATTAGTTTCGGCAAAATGACATAGATGGCGCTAGTAAACGAGCCCCGTCTTTCTAAATCGCGACCAAACCAAATATTCTTGGTAACATCAATTAATCAAATATATGAGGTTGAAACTCTGTTATGTTTGTATTGTACGGAACCCTCCCTAAGTGTGCGTTAAGAAACGTGATGCTGACTCGCACTTGGCCAGTTTTATTTTTGATTGTTAAATACGTGATCTATTTTGTCGCGGAAACCTTTCCAACTAGAATCACTGATATTTAAAAATTAAAATATCAAAAGTAACCGATCGGAGCATTGTGAGTTGCAAAGATCCAAGTCGAAGTAAAGGCAGTTTCCTAATCTGAATTTGCTTTTTAATTATTGAGACCCTAATTTACATTAAAGGTGGTTTTAGTTATATCTGGCAAAAATTCTAACACTAAAATAAAACATCAATCACTTCTACAATTTAATTTAATAAGTAAGGCTCAGAATACAGAAACCAGAAACTGTCCAACCGTTATTTCAAGCGACGCTCTGTGTCCAAAAACAAATCTATTATAAATCTTATAAAAACTCTTCAAAAGGATTATTGTTAGAATAAGCGGAATTTGAAATTACGACAGGCTTTTCATGCCTTGAATTCTGATCTTCAGATTTCATCAAATGCTTCTGAGGCACCGCTTCCGCGTTCGGAAAAATCGTTACTTTTGGATTCTTTGGATACAGCAATCTTGGCATTTCATAGTTTCCACGCTCCTGATTGGTTGGATAATGGGATTTCTGATTGGTGGATGTATAATCTTCGCTGATGATTGGTTGACTGAATCCTTCTCCAAAATCTGATGTAAATTCAATAGGACCATGTGCAGACTGTTTCGAAGGTTTGGGATGACATCTGTCGTCACGAAAAACATCTAGATTTGGCATTTCATATTTGGAGCAGTTCTTTATTTCGTTACTGAAAAAAAAAATTAAGAAGATACATATAGAATATCGATATAATAGGCATATAACAGGGCTACTTAGTACGACAACCATCAACTACCAGGGCTGAAAACCAGGGTCTGTTAATAATTGCCTTTTACTAAATCCCAGTAAGACTAAATTTATGGTTTTTGGAAGTAAACATAAACTCTCTTTGCTACCTCTTGATATTAATATAACTATATTGGGCGAAAAGGTTGAGAGAGTATACGTAGCTCGCAATCTAGGTCTTAAAGTAGACGTACACTTGCGTTTTGAAGAGCATATTGCAGAGTCAATTAAAAACTGTTTTTATAGACTAAAAACGCTCTATAAGCTTAGACCCTTTTTAAGCGAAAACCTTCGCATTGCATTGGTTGAATCACTCATCTTGTCTAAGCTTAATTACGCGGACACTGTGTATGGATCACGATTGCTGTCTCGAACTCAACATTTAGTTCAAAGAGTACAAAACGCCTGTGCAAGATTTTGCTATAATATCCCCGCTAGAGGTCATGTCACACCACTACGCTTATTAAATGAAATCTCGACGTAAACTCCACCTCGCGTCCCTTCTTTTCGGGATTCTTAATTACGGACAACCGTCATACTTATGCGACAGGCTCATCTGGAGATCTCAGAGAAGGTCGTGTCCCATAAGACAGGTCTCACAGCAACTCTCCACACCGCATCATCACTCAGCCAGTTTTAGGGGCTCTTTCCGCTACTCCGCTACCAGGTGCTGGAATAACATCCCTCCTCCGATAAGGAGTACTAAAACTTTAAGTTCTTTCAAGTTTAAGTTAAAGCAGTACCTGATAGTTGAGCAGCGGAAAAATGCTGATGTAAATAAAGACATGTCGATCATATAAGACATATACAATATATTCTCGCTCATCTTAATAATTTTATTTATTTAGTTCTGCCTTCCAAATGACCCAGCTATTCCTTTCTAAATTAAAAGCCTCCAAATGTTGTTCCTTTCCTAATTAACCTAAAATACATATTTATAAGTTTTATTATATTTTTTCGCTCCGACATATAAATTTTTTATACATATATTTAGTATCTAATATCTATATTTAATATTATTATTAAATATATTTATATTTAATATCTATCTAAGTGTACCTATTTTATCTATGTATCAATTTATCATTTATTTTTATTATTTTATTTACAAATATTTTCGCATTTTTTTTCATCACCCGCAGGCTTGTCTGAAAATCAGCGTCCAGGTGTAAATCTAGACATAATGTGCTGAGACAAGCCTTTTTGACACCTCACATTGTTTCTTGTTTTTTTTGTTTCATTGTTTTAGTAAGTATTTTAATGTGTTATGTCAAATAAATGATTTTTCTTTCTTTCTTTCTTTCAGGGCTCAAAATACTTTCAAGTATTTATCGAGCCCGGCTAAAATACTTGCATAGGAATTTAATACATGCATGAACATAATAGAGGCGAATATCGTGTGTATAAAAATGAAATACTTCCAAGTATAGGAATCAAAAATACTTGCATAGAAAATTGACCCTTATTCTTATCGGTATAAGGCGCAATATAGCGTTCACAATAAAACAACTTTTAAGACTTGCAAGTTTCAAAAACCTTCAAAGTATTTCGTATGAGACGGGCGCGCCCGATTCGACTGAGCCTAGCCGAAATACTTGCATAGGAATTTGACCCATGTGCTTAAGAGAATAGAGGCGAATATCGTGTGTATAAAAATGAAATACTTCCAAGCGTAGGAGTTGAAAATACTTGCATAGAAAATTGACTATTATTAATTTTATAAATAAGGCGCAATATAGCGTTACATAAAAAAGACTTCCAAGTTAACGTGAGTTGTTGAATAAAATACTTTTAAGTCTTGCAAGTCTTTAAGGTCGGACCCTGGTTGGCGTACTTGCAAGCATAAACCAGGTTTTAAAACTTGGTTACGTAAATACGTATCTTCCCTAGTTTTAGTGTCGCCCTGACCACCGTGGTGTACAGACGCGCGCATATTCGCCATGACTGATGTCGATTGTACTGCGCTGACGCGTGCGCTCCGCACGATACTAAGACGATCACTGCAGGTAGAGGCGCGCGAGCAGCCGTCCGCGCGGATGGCTCCGCGGCACGGACGCGCCATGCGGACGGCTGCAGAGCTGTCCGCGCGGACGGTTGTCCGTACGGACCCGTCCGCATTACTCTAAAACGCTCCCTTAGCTTAATACAGATCGGTGTGTGCGGAGAGATCCGTACTGACGGTCCGCGTGACACTAAAACCAGCCTTAGTACGACTCCATCTGTTGTCTGAACTTTAGCAAATATGTCTTCGTAGTTAGGCCGTTGTACAATAGAGAGCGTTTATAAATATAAATTATAACATGACGCTTACATCACGTCCGCTGCATTCGGACCGTGACGCTACGTCATTTCCGGTAAATTTTACCCTAGTGCGCCTAAAGAGGTTTAACTTCAAAAACAAATTGACATTCCGTCTGATTCATTTACATTAGCAAGTTTGAGATGTGTATATGAGGGCTCGGTGGGTAGTCAGAGTTCAATCCCCGCCGTGCACCAATGGATATTTCTATCGAAAAAAATGTATGTGCCCTTTTCACAGTGGCCCTCCGGTGAAGGAAAAACATCGTTAAGAAACCAACAACCCCCGCATGGTGGTAGGACACTATCTAGTGTCCGCCTGGCCAGCTACCACCACCTAAATCAAGTTAGATGACGGTCACCAAACATCTAATATATGTTCCGGCAGCTATCCTTGAGAGGTAGTTCCCATTCTAGGCCTAGCGTGCTACCATCCTCGACCGCATCATTACTTACCAACAGGCATAGCAGTCAATCGCTAGCCTAGATGACATTAAAAAAAAATCGATGTTGCAAGCGGAGTAACTGTCGAATGCGAGTAAAACTATTTTTAAATTTTGACGATTATAGATAACCTCTTATAAATCGTTGAACGCCGGCTGTACGCACGAAAAAGTGTCACGTTCCGCCTGAGCCGAGCGTGCAAGCGAGAGCGCGGAACAAGCGATAGAGAGGCACGATCGTATGACGTTATCACGTAAAATTATCACCCGCAAACCGACTTTACAGGCAACCAATTATTTTTAAAGATGTTTCTAAGATTTAGTATAAGTATTATATAAAAATAAGTTACTCATGTCCCGGCAAGATGAAGGCATTCGGCTGCACAGCATCCACGCCGTCTCCGTGAAGACAGAGGAGCTTCGACATGCTCATCTTTGTGATCTCCAACAGTTGTTCTGGAAAATACATTATTGTTTTTGTTTTAAGTTGTGTTTTACTATTTACATTTTTTTATACGACTGCGAAAGAAGGAGGCTTATGTTTTTCGAGTGGTATGTATATTTCTTTGGCACGCCCTAGAGCCTAAACGGCTTGTCGTATTTTTATTTGTGTGGGTGGTGTCAATAGATTCGTCTTAAAAAAAGTGACACGGGTACATTAAAATTAAAAAAATCTAATGTAAGGATTTATGGCGCCAAAAAGTAATCTAAAAAAAATAATATTTTCAAAATACATCGAATGTGGTATCAAAATAAATAATTTTTAACGGTGATTACGAATATACGAGGCTCGTTCAATAAATACTTAGCCTACAAAAGAAAAACGAAAATTTTCGAAAAGTGCCGATTTATTTTTCTACATAATCTCCTTTTAACTCAATACACTTGGCCCAGCGATGCTCCAACTTTTTTAACCCGTCTAAAAAATACGTTTTCCTGAAGTCTGCAAAATAGGCCCCCGTGGCGGCGATGACCTCCTCATTCGACCCAAATCTTTTTCCGGCGAGTGACTTTTTCAGGTTTCGAAACAAAAAGAAGTCACAGGGGGCCAAGTCTGGAGAGTAAGGTGGATGGGGCAGCAATTCGTAGCGCAATTCGAATAATTTGGCCATGGCGACGGCAGAGGTGTGAGCCGGCGCGTTGTCGTGGTTGTTGCCCAGTGTGAGCAAACGCGGCACCCATCGCGCTGACAGCTTTCTCATGCCCAGTTCTTCGTGGAGAATATGATGCACCGTTCTTTCTGCAATGCCCACAGTGTCAGCTATCTCGCGAACCTTCAATCGGCGGTCTGCCAACACGAGATCGTGGATTTTTTTATGTTTTCCTCCGTAGTAGCCGTTTTCGGGGCACCTGGGCGTGGCTCATCAAAAACCGACTTGCGGCCACGAGCAAACTCGTTAAACCAATTCTTGACGGTTGCCATCGAAGGAGAAGAGTCACTGTACACAGCATCCAAGCGATTTTTAATTTCAATGCGCGTTTTCCCTTCCAAAAATAAAAATCGAATCACCGAACGATACTGCTCTTTTTCCATTTTTGTTAAACTGACCGACACGTTCGCTTTCAAAGGCTATGAAAACAAAACTAATAGAGGTCATTGTTTAAAACTTTGACAATAGGCTTCAAAAACATTGCACTGTACTATGGTAAATTTTTTTTGTAATCGCAGTGCCATTGGGCGATGAGGCTACGTACTTGTTGAATGACCCTCGTATACATAACTTATATGTTTTATTGGAGTTTGGAATAGGAAATGCTAATAAATCTTATTTTCACGCAGTCGGGTCTTTTGTACTTTTCAATTAATTCATTTGTTGTTTTTTGTTAACAGTAGGTACATCAGACTGGCAGAGAATTCCATTCCGTCGCTGTGCGTATGATAAATGTGGATGCAAAGCGCTTTGTACGACAAAATGGAATATGTACCATGTATCGATGGTGTATGTCTGTACGTCTGGTAGTACGATGGCAAAAGGGGGACGTTAGAATTAATTCGTGCATGTGGTAGGCACTCTTGTCTTACCGGCACGTGCCCAATTGTCCCCTCTATTTTGTTGTCAGTGGTGACAACTGGAAACAAGTTAGGTTTTTAAAGTAAAAACTTCTTTAGCGGCGTTGTGAACTTATTGGGATAGGTAAAAAATATTTAACTCGCGTCAGGATACGTGACATGATCAAAAATTCGTAAGACGGAGGAAGAGTAGACCAAATGCTCAACGTTATGGTCAAGTGTTCACTCACTGCCGGCTCCCGGAGTGCAACCTGTTGTTTTTTTTTCTGTGGGAGGGGAAACCTTCATGGATACCGTAGAGCTTGGGCTCTGCTCGGTTAGGTTAGGACAACTTGAAACAAAGTTTGTCCCAGTTGTCACTTAAACTGTGCTTTTTAGGGTTCCGAACCCAAAGGGTACCAACGGAACCCTATTACTGAGACTCCGCTGTCCGTCTGTCTGTCTGTCTGTCTGTCTGTCTGTCTGTCTGTCTGTCCGTCTGTCACCAGGCTGTATCTCATGAACCGTGATAGTTAGACGGTTGAAATTTTCACAGATGATGTATTTCTGTTGCCGCTATAACAACAAATACTAAGAACAGAACAAAGTTAAAAAGTTTTTTACGATAGCGCAGCGCCACCTATCTAGTTGCTAAGATGGCGCTATCGTCTTTACCTAAATCTGAATCTCGGAAGCGGCTCCAACGATTAAATACAATTTAGTATACCTACAGGGGATTTCAGGGGCGATAAATCGATCTAGCTAGGAGTCATTTTCAGAAAATGTTGTTTTATTCTTGTTTTCAATAATCAACTTTATTGATAATCAACTTAAAATATGGCTCTTCCCGACATCTATTGGCGAGTAGAAGTACTGTATCAGTAAAGCAGATAGTTGCTCTCAATTAAAAAGAATAGTATTATTATTCGTCAATAGATGTCGGGAAGAGTCATATTTGTCTGTTTAAGTAGCAAAAAATTCCGAGCAAAGCCCGGTCAACCAGATATTTAATAATATTAATTACTACAATTACTATTACTACTATTACTATTACTACTATATAATACTATTCTACCTTTGTGTTAACGTTTACTTAGTTGGTGTTAGAAGTTCGTTAGAAACTCGATAGATGGCGTTCGGAACCCTCCGTGTGCGGGACAAAGTCTGACTCGCACTTGGCCAGTTTTATTTTTGCACTTGTCACCAGTGGGGACAACATAGAGGTAATTTTTAAGGTAAGTAAAATATAGTAAATTGTAAAACGCGCTTAGTTTATTTTAATATCGCCACGAGTTCAACAAAACAACGACATCGCACACTAATATAACATTGAGCGTTTCGTTTCTTCCAAACAGCGTGGCACTGAATACAACTGCGATTAAAAACGAAAAGCAGACATGCTATTTTAAGCACAATTTTTAACAATCCTTTTTTAAGATAGTATTAAGCTATTTGTAAAAATTATCTTACGAATTTTCGATCAGGTCACGTGTCCTGACGCGATGTCCTGGCGCGAGTTTAGCATTTTTTAGCCATCCCAAAAAAGTTCACAACGCCGCTAAAGAAGTTTTCACTTCAAAGCATTTATTCAGTATTGTAGGCAATATTAATATACGCACGATATATGATTTATGATTTTGACGTATATAACATCAAAATCATAAAAAAAAAAAAAATTAAAAAAAAAGCAAAAGTAATGAACCATTCAGCTGTCATCCAATCGTTGACGTCATACTATTAAAAAATATTAAAGTAGGGTTGCCAACCATACACGTTACTGTGTGTTTCATTGCTTCAGATAATTTTTATATATGAAAAAAAAGTGAAATAGTGAAACACAACTTAAAGAAACGCATACCGATCACAGTACATATCATGATCCGAATGGATGGAACTGATTGTCCGTCTGTCAGCTGCATAATATAAATTGTTTAAATAAAAATGGCAAGCCTAGAAAATCTGCCACTCTCTAATTTTTATATATTAATTCATTGTGCAAGTCAGAGCCGTTGTCAACACGACTACATAGAGAGGACAACTGGGAACATTCCATGTTACCTGGTGAGAAGCTACCGGGATGTCTAGCTCGTTGGTACCAGAACCTGTCGCTCCGTCGCCAGTACCGGAGCTGGTCAGCCATGATGCAGCGCAGCGTGTCTCCCACGACCGCCCCCGGGGCTGAGCTCTCCGCGTACACTCCGGCCATCAGCTCGATGTCTGACGGATGCTCGTAGAATGATGCTAGAGCTTCTACTTGCTGAGGACGAGATATACAATCAATAACTAATAGATTTTCAATTTAGTTGACAGATACCTAATCATAACAAAAAATAATCATGACATAAGTAATTGCTTCTTTCTTTGACTCCCAATATGCAGTATCGAAGGAGGTCGTAATATTACCACATTTTCCTGGGCTTCTTTATTGTGTCACATAGTCAGCCAGATGGGCGGGCAGGCATCGTGCTCTTTCAGAGCGTCGCAATCTCTCCATCGCGATGTTCTGTAACTGAGGAATTTCTCGTCCCGTATCTCCTTGATCCTCCGTGGTTGCATCAAGCTCATCCCTTCCATCGATTGCATCCATGAAGTCATCGTCATCATTAGAATCAGTTCCTCGTTCTGTTGAGCGTTGTCCAGCAGGAGCTGAATGTCGATTGGAGACTACTACTTCTCTTCCACTGTTCAACCTCACGCGTGAATGTTGAGGATTGCCTTCTAGCATCTCAACTTCTTCAACTAATGGATCATATTTGCTGGACCGGGCTTGGTTGCGCATTAATACATTTTCGGGAATGGTTAACCACGTGGGCATTGACTGACCATTTGAAGATCTTCTTGGATGGGTGAACATTCGTTCTGTTGTGTGCTGTTTGTGGCCGTGCATAGGAGTGATCTCACAGAATGTAAAGCTTGAGGCAGAACTAACTCCCTTTTTGTTATAGCTAGATTTTTGCTTTTGAGAGCTAATTATACAGTTTGCCAGATAATGCCGTTATATCGCTCCGTCTGTCCGTCACCTTGAGGGTTATACGGTGTAGTATAGCTCGTAGCATTTCCTTTCTTATGGAGACAAACCTTTAGTTCTTTTGATAGAAAAGAAGTACCTCTATCAGAATGAACATATGTCGGCATACCGAACATGGAAAATAAGTCATCAAGTTTGTTAATAACTGTATTTGTACTTAAATCCGGGCATGGATACGCCCAAGGAAATCGAGAGTACTCATCTACAATCGTTAGGATATATCGATTCTTTCTCGTGCCATCTGAAGGGAGCGGGTCTTTAAAATCTAGCGACAATCTTTCAAAAGGAGCCACTGCTTTTACTAATTTCCCAAAGTTTGATCGAAAACGTGGTTTCACTTCGGCGCAAATTGAGCAATTTGACGTTAAGCGTTTTACCTCGTCTGTGGAATACGCTAGATTTTTACTTCGAATCCAGTGCAACATCCGTGTTACACCAGGGTGACATAATGTACTACGCAATTCTTTCAGAGAATTTTCTGAACTATTCGTAGAAGCAACTAACACTGCATTGGCTCTGGATAAGGCATCAGCTGCTAGATTTTTCTTTCCAGGACGATATACGATGTCGAAGTTGAATACAGATAGTTCCAGTCGCCACCGTTGTATCTTGTCATTTTTTATTCTCGACGAATGATGTTGATTGAACATGAATGCGACCGATTTTTGATCGGTGATCTATTTAAACGGTCTCCCTATTAGAAATTGCTTCCATTTCCGTAGACATTCTACTATAGCCGCAGCTTCCTTTTCTATGGCTGGGTGGTTGCGTTCGCTACTGTGGAGACTTCTTGAAAAGAATGCTACGGGTCTGCCTTCTTGTGACAATGTTCCAGCAATTGCAGTGTCAGAGGCATCCGTTTCAACGATGAATTGTGTTTTATCATCAATTGCGTTTACCGTTGACTCTGCTATTTCTTGTTTCAGAGCCTTAAAAGCGCATTCAGCTTCAGAATTTAATGGAAACGTATTTTGGGAGATGAAAGGGTGAATTTTGTGTGAAAACCTTGGTACCCATTTAGAGTAGTGAGCGAACAACCCCAGTGCTCGGCGAATGATGCCGAGTCTGAAGGTAGAGGAAGATCTAATAACGGACGTAGACGCTCCGCATCGGGTTTGATTACTCCACGACATATTGTATAGCCAAGAATACTGACCACTTTCAATGAGAAGTCACTCTTTTCACGATTTAGTGTTAAATTGTACCGTTTGGCAACATCAAAAAAGCGCTGTAGCTTCTGATCATGATCGGTTTGATTCAACCCGCAAATGGTTATATAATCTATGTAGGCATATATACCTTTTAAATTCTCTTTGGCAATAATATTGTTGATAGCGCGTTGAAAGGCTGCAACTCCATTGGTAACTCCGAAAGGTATCCTCTTAAATTGATACAAGTTACCCTCGGCTTCGAATGCTGTATATGGTTTTTCATTCTCAAGATTGGAATTTGATGGTAAGCGCTTTTTAAGTCAATTTTACTATATACTTGATACTTAGCTATTCTAGAGACTAAGCCTTAGATACTCGGCAAGGGATACACGTCGAGATGCGTATATCTATTTACTGTTTGGGAGTAATCTATGCACATTCTCCGTTTGTGGTTTTCATTCGTTGTTACGAGTACTTGTGCCCTCCAAGGTGATAAGCTAGGTTCTATTATCCCTTCATTTAGTATTTTTTTATCTCAGCACTAATGAAGTGCATGTCACTTTCTGAGAATCTTCGCGACTTTATAGTTATTGGTTTGCAGTCCTGCCGTAGATTCGGGAATAAGCAGACTGGATCAATGTTGGCGCAAGACAGCACACATAATTTTAGTGGAGCCTTTGGTCCACCGCAATACATTTCTAAAGTTTCATGCTTCATAAGAATATTATGACCAATTTTTATGTCCGTACATAGGTTTTCAATTACTAGCAAGTCTGCTAGAAACGTGTGTCCTTGCAAGTTTATATTGACAGAGCACATCATGTTTACCTTTGTCTTTAAGTTTGAAGTCGCCATGCTTACATTTTGGTTGCATGATCTCATTTGGAGTTTGTGTTGATGAGTTATGCGACTGTCTATTAAACTCGCTGTACTCCCCGTATCGATCAACGCTTTGGTTGTAAATGATCCGTTTATAGTAACTGGTACCATAGCTTTGTTTAACTCGGTTATAGCGGCCACAATACAAGATAGTTGTTGCTGGGATTCACCATTCCCCGCGTCTTTGTTCGGTTCATCTGGTGAAGCAAAGGCATTGTGTTGAAGTACCGCCACACCTTTGCATACTTTTGCAAAATGTCCTCTTTTTCCACATTTAAGGCAGGTAGTACTGGCAGCAGGACAGTTACGACGTGCATGTCTTTTATTTCCACAAAAATAGCATAGTTCTTGGATGTCAGCTCTCTGATTGTGGGTAGAGACCACATTAATAAAAGAACTAGTAGAGTTTGTTTGTATCATGATAATCATCATTGTGTAGTCGGGCCATTTCAAGGGTCTTCTTAAATGCGTCATCCAAAGTGAGAGTGCTGTTTTATAGCAAACTTTGACGTACCATCGACGATGAGAGCCCAGCAATAAAAGCATCTCTAATAAATTCACTTTCGTTTTGTTCTGCAGTCACTTGTTTGAAATTACATTCCCTTGACAAGAGCTTCAATGCTTGTAAATACTGGTCGATGGACTCACCCGGTTGTTGCGACCGTTTGGCAAGTCTGTGCCTTGAATAAATTTCGTTAGGTGGCCTTAGAAATAATGCATCGAGTTTTTTTATAGAAGTGACGTATTCAGTGCAGTCCTGTATGTAAGCATATATTGTAGGTGATAGATGATTGGTTAAATTCTGATATCGAGTTTCTTCTGTGATAGGATTTTCTTTGGTTGAGATAGCTGACAGAAACTTTTCGAAAGATTTTTTCCAATGTGTCCACTGAGGGGACAAATCTTGACTCGAGGACGGATCACCGTCAAAGCGTTCAGGACGAAGATACTTCTCCATTTTGTTAGATGTTTTGTTGAATAAATTGTAGTAAGAAATAAGCCCGTATCATATTATTTAGGCTTTATTCAACAAAATTAAACATATAAAATATATTGACACCATCGACACTGACATAAGTAATTGCTTCTTTCTTTGACTCCCAATATGCAGTATCGAAGGAGGTCGTAATATTACCACAGTTTGTTTACTTTTATTGAATGAAATTTGTAAGTGTTTAATCTAGTACCTTGCTAAAATTTCCCATACAATGCATATTGTTATTTGGAAATATATATGAATGAATGAACCTATAAAAAATAGTTAAAGTAATAGTGTAGTAAAGTAAAGTAAAATATAGATAGAAAATTCTTTATTATCACAACTAAGACTACCTACTTTCTATTTAAATAAGGTTTGGGATCTGGGTCGATTGACTCGAAACTTGGTACACAACTCCTCAATTAAAATTATGAGACACGAGTATTAGTGTTTTTCCAAAATCATCCGCAACACATTTGTTTCTGTTTGAAATAAATTAATAAACTGGCCAAGTGCAAGTCGGACTCGCACTCGTAGGGTTCCGTACTACACTACAGTATTTTATAAGATCGATCAAAAAATACCACTATCATTTTTCGCCAGCAAAAAATAATAATTATTAAACATTTTATTTCTTATAATGCCATCTAACGTCTAAAAAAGGTGTTAGGAATCGACATTTCAATATAACGCCATCTATGGGACGTTTACCTAACTAAGCGTACATAGATGGCGTGAAATGCCGAAAAAAACGCGTTTCTTGTATGGGGACCCTCTATTATTATTAACTTTATTCTTTTTTTAGCGGCAACAGAAATACATCATCTGTGAAAATTTCAACAGTCTAACTATCACGGTTCATGAGATACAGTCTGGTGACAGACGGACAGACAGACAGACGGACAGCGGAGTCTTAGTAAAAGGGTCCCGTTTTACCCTTTGGGTACGGAAACAATTTAACCTACTATTCTTTGACTACCCTGACTAATCGAACTACCCCTGCGAATTCAAAAGTGTGCAGTCTCCCTTCAAAGTCTGCTTTTCCATGATCGTAAGTAAATCTCAAGGCCAAACTCTTAATTTAACAGGGTAGACTTAGGGAGGACTGCTTTTCTTTAGATTATTGTCAGTTTGTATAGTTTCTGAAGCAAAACATGTAATTTGTTTCCTGTACACCACGCGAGCGAAGCCGCGGGCAGACTAGTAAATAATACATAATTATATTGTAATACGGGACTTATAGCGCTAAACATAATTTTATTTACCTCGACGTTTCGATCAACTTGCATTGACTTAATGGAGAGACTTTAATGGAGAGAGCTCATGACCTCTGTGACCCTGAACATCTGGAAGAGGAAATCGCTCATGTTCAGGAGGTACTTGTAAAAAACGGCTACAAAGTAAGGGGAAGGGGACAACCAAGACGCAGATTTAAGAAAGGGACCATTAAAGTTGAAAGGCAGCCTGCATTCATGCCATACGTGAAGGGAGTGACGGACAAGGTCGGAGCTGTGTTACAAAAATACTCTATTAGGACAGTGTTCACCCCTTTATCGAAGGTAGCAGCGCAAATCCGTTCACCGAAAGATGTGATACCGCTTCAGACACCTGGTGTGTATAAAATTGATTGCAGCTGCGGAAAATCGTATATTGGACAAACAAAGCGCACAATCAAAGAACATATTGCATGCAAAGAGTCAAAGAACATATTGCAGCTGTAAAAAACCGCCAGGTTAATAAGTCCGCCATCGCCAAGCATTTGCTAGATTCGGGACCTAACCACTGGATTGAACTTCACGACCCTAAAATTCTCTCCACCGAACGTTACTATTACTCCCGTATTGTACGTGAAGCGGTTGAAATAAAAAAACATCCGAATTTCAACCGGGAGGATGGTTTTAGATTGGCCACAACTTGGAACCCAGTGATTAGCAAGTGTTTCAGTCGAAGTTTAAATCAACAAAAATCTGCCGATGTCGTCAGTATTGTGTGTCGCAATGGCAACTCCGA
Organism: Cabera pusaria; assembly: GCA_954871355.1. NCBI lineage: Eukaryota > Metazoa > Arthropoda > Insecta > Lepidoptera > Geometridae > Cabera > Cabera pusaria. Next base: position 1,558,148 of record OX940912.1, on the reverse strand, counting down.
TCAAGATCAAATGAGGGTAGTTTCAAACTACTCTCAATAAAAACAATGCTGATACCCACAACTTCAGTCTTCTCGTGACCACGGTCAATGCAAGTTGATCGAAACGTCGAGGTAAATAAAATTATGTTTAGCGCGATAAGTCCCGTATTACAATATAATTATGTGTGTAAATCGCGAAAGTTTAAAATTTACTATCGCTAACTGCTACGGGCCGGAGGTTGCAAATAAAATTCGTCACCTAGAATTTCTTCGGAAGAAACGGGCGCGTTTAAATACATCGCTGGTGTTTTTAATTAAATGTCGTGATTGGGACTTATTACCTACGTGTGTACGTATAAAACCGCGTAGTGGTATTGCGCACTCTGGAGAAATTCTGCGAAGCGCGAGTATCCGCCTACTAAAACAATTAATTCGGAATGGTCATTGTGACTTGGACAGAGTGAATAGTGAATTATACGATGTGCATTCGGAGTACAGTGCTGTGCTATCACGTAGTGATTTTGATTTGTGTGATCGGATTACTCACCAACAAGCGGATCGTACTTACGATCTGTGTACCGCAGGACATTGTAAAAAGTTGGAAAATTTACGTGTACGCCACGAGCGTAAGTACTCCAACATTGTAAAGCAATGCTCGTCTGATACACAAAAAGATACAGTATTTAATATATCCAGTTATACGTTAGATGACGCAACACAAACTATACTAGCTAAGGGCCTCAATTTTGCACTAACACCTACACGGATTCCCTACGAAAACGTAATCAGTAGCGTAGAAGAAACAATATTAAGAAACAAGGTGCCGCCTAATGCTGCAGAATCTCTTAGGCAGGATGTTTCTATTATATTAAGGAAAAGCAAGTTACCTAAGAGTAATGTTACCACTGAGGAACGCTTAGCCCTTCGAGACTTACGTAGGAATAAGGACGTTCTGGTGTTAAAAGCTGACAAGGGTAACGCCACCGTGGTAATTGACTCGTCTGATTATGATAACAAGTTACGGGGTATGTTAGAAGACAGACGGCTTTATAAACCTGTGTCTTATGACCCAACGGCTAGAGTAACTCGTCGCATCCGAGCCATCATTAGAGATAACAAAGATCTGTTCACAGAGGACGTGTACGATAAGTTATACAAACCTAAGATTGTGACACCACCGAAACTGTACGGCCTACCCAAGGTATATAAGGCAAACGTGCCCCTGCGTCCAATTGTGAGTCAGATTGACTCACCAACCTACGACCTGGCAAAGTATGTTGCATCGGTGTTGCAACCATTAGTGGGTAAGACTCCGTCTTTTGTGAAAGACTCCCGCCACTTTGTACAAATCCTTGGAGAACTCAAACTGGAACCAGAAGACATCATGGTGAGCTTTGATGTGGAATCGCTTTTCACCAACGTTCCAGTGAAGGAGTGTATTGAGGTGATAAGGACAAGGCTAAGGGATTACGATTTTCCAGAAACATTTTTAGTGCTCTTGAGAAATTGTTTGGAGGGAAATTATTTCCGGTACAGTGGTCAGCATTACCTCCAGATGGATGGTGTTGCCATGGGAAGTCCTGTGGCACCGGTTCTCGCCAACATCTGGATGGAACATATCGAGAAAGCCATAGACCTAGTCTTCATCGGTGAAGGTGTGGAAGCGTTATGTTGATGACGTCTTCTGTATCATGACGGGAGATGAACAGACGGTAGCCGCTTTTGCAGATAAGCTTAACTCGATCCACGCAAACATGAAGTTTACCTACGAGCTGGAAACTAACAAGACACTACCTTTTCTGGATGTAAAAGTAACGGTGAGACCAGATGGTTCGCTATCTCACTCTGTTTTTAGAAAAGCGACGCACACAGACAGATATCTAAACGCCTCATCACACCATCATCCCCGACACTTAGGATCTGTAGCCAGGTCTTTAATGGAGAGAGCTCATGACCCTTGTGACCCTGAACATCTGGAAGAGGAAATCGCTCATGTTCAGGAGGTACTTGTAAAAAACGGCTACAAAGTAAGGGGAAGGGGACAACCAAGACGCAGATTTAAGAAAGGGACCATTAAAGTTGAAAGGCAGCCTGCATTCATGCCATACGTGAAGGGAGTGACGGACAAGGTCGGAGCTGTGTTACAAAAATACTCTATTAGGACAGTGTTCACCCCTTTATCGAAGGTAGCAGCGCAAATCCGTTCACCGAAAGATGTGATACCGTTTCAGACACCTGGTGTGTATAAAATTGATTGCAGCTGCGGAAAATCGTATATTGGACAAACAAAGCGCACAATCGCAGAAAGAGTTAAAGAACATATTGCAGCTGTAAAAAACCGCCAGGTTAATAAGTCCGCCATCGCCGAGCATTTGCTAGATTCGGGACCTAACCACTGGATTGAACTTCACGACCCTAAAATTCTCTCCACCGAACGTTACTATTACTCCCGTATTGTACGTGAAGCGGTTGAAATAAAAAAAAAAACATCCGAATTTCAACCGGGAGGATGGTTTTAGATTGGCCACAACTTGGAACCCAGTGATTAGCAAGTGTTTCAGTCGAAGTTTAAATCAACAAAAATCTGCCGATGCCGTCAGTATTGTGTGTCGCAATGGCAACTCCGATCAAGATCAAATGAGGGTAGTTTCAAACTACTCTCAATAAAAACAATGCTGATACCCACAACTTCAGTCTTCTCGTGACCACGGTCAATGCAAGTTGATCGAAACGTCGAGGTAAATAAAATTATGTTTAGCGCGATAAGTCCCGTATTACAATATAATTATGTGTGTAAATCGCGAAAGTTTAAAATTTACTAGTAAATAATATCTGCAATAGTGCATTTAAGTCGGATCATTGCAACTATAAGCAAGTAATTTCTCTCGATTACTAACTTAATCTTATTTGATAATACTCGTATGTATAAATATATATATTTATTAAAATATATATATGTATTTTTATATATATATATATGACGAAGCAGGGTCTCCGTAATTATTTTTAAAAGGCGTGACACCAGAATTGCTGGCGTCACAACTTTCATGTTCAGGGCTATCGCTCCTCTTCGGTGATCAAAGTAAACACAAGTAATACTTTCTTCAATTTATTCTCGAACTTTTGAGGAGGTCTGACCACTACGCCGGCTCAAGTGAGAATGCAATAAGTCCGGCATGCGCTCGGCCTTTTATAGCAAAACTAGGTGAGTCATTCATTTGAACGAAACAACTATCCTTGCACAACACCGCTAATGTTACCGTTGCTACAACCTTACACAAAGACAGTGCACTGCCTTATTAATTTATCTGTGGTGTATACGTGTCTACCCATAGTTCCACAAGGCGTCCCTACGGTATCTCAGGGTTCACTTATGGAGACATCAAGGATCCGTGGTTAGCTCGAGGGTAACCATGGTTTAGCTCAGAAGTATCACTCTCCAGATATTTTATTTTAACTTTATGTTGTAACAACAAAAACATCACAAGAACACAGCAATGTCGGAAGCTCCGCACCGCTCGACGATCCAAGCTCGAATGAATTACGGAGCGTCGGGCGGCCGTATTTATACCAACTTCAGCTCGTTGAGTTTACATTTAAAATGTTTTTACGTTAACAATGTTTCTATGAGCCTTAAGCTTAATCATAAATCATGACATGAATTAAGAAATAATAATAAAGTGATTTTGGTAATAAATAATGAAGTTAGTAAATTAAATATTTCAACAATCTTAAATGAATTCAATCAAATTGAAATCCTCAAATAGACATCCAAGTTATTAATTTAGCGTTTACAAATGAATTATTATTTATTGGGACTCATTGGGAGTAGAATAGAGCGTTCGCGCCGACATATATATATATATTCTTATGTACAATAAGTCACCTAGAACGAAGATTCTTATATACAAGACCTACGTGAGGACCCGCCTCACATACGCCGCCCCCGCATGGTTCCCATACCTGAGCGGGTCAAACAGGAAAAGACTTCAGACTCAAGAAAATTACACGCTCAGATGGATCGTGGGGGCGCCGCGATACGTGCGAAATGATGTCATACGTAGGGACTTACAGCATGAAGACCTCGAATCTTTCACTAGACGCCTGAGCAAAAAGATGTTTTGGCGAGCGGACCGGTCGTCCCACGAGCACATCCGTGGGATAGCCCCGCTACACTCCAGACCACCCGACCGCCCAGGAAGAAAACAAGCCTCGATGAAGCCATACATAAGAGAACTCTTTAAAAATGAAGAAAACCACACAGAGGAAGAAACTGACTTCAAAGAAACCGAAGAGGAACGGAGGGGTCCGCCGGAGGCCGCTGCCGTGGCTGCTGATCGGTCCGCTGGGCTTCCCCGAACGGGGATCAACCTGGCGCGGCTTGATCGCGCCGGTAAATAGTGGTCACCGCGGAAACCCCCTCCCAGACCCCATTCAACCCGCATAGACACGTCCATAGTAATGGGCGGGGAAGAACACCAGGGGAAGAGGGCTCAGCCCTGACCCCCTCTCCCTGCACCAACCGGTGCAAGTAGAAGACCACAGCAGTCACCTAGCGCTGTAGGTAATTTAAGTAATAAAATGTAAGATTAGAAAATGTTAATCCTCTTTTGGCTGTAAATGTAACCTATGTAAACCTATTTTACTATATTTTTCTAAGAGCTGTCGGATTATGTAAAGAAATAAATAAAATAATACCTTTGTGGAAATTAGTAAATTGCCTTCAAAATTTAACTTTAAATTTTTACTTTTGTTTAGCAGTAAGTTTTCCAAAAATAAATAAAATAAAATAAAAAGCGGCAATAGTCCAATGGCTAACGGTACGTATAGACTATGTAACATGTTATAAAATTGTTATTTAACACGTTTTAGACAATGTGTGACACGAAATATATCATGTTATATCATGTTTTATAACATTCCGTGTCCACATTGCACATTTATAACATGTTAAGTTACATAGTCTGTACGCACCCTAAGGCGTCGGCCTGGCGTTCGAGAGGTCGTGAGTTCGATCCCCACCCATTGCACTATTGACGTGAACCCACTCCAGACACAAGCATATTTAGCTTAGTTGGAGGGTTAACAAGACTATTAGCAATGTGCAACACACATTGCTAGTAAGCTTTAAAAAAAAAACAGGAGGTTTTTTTTTGTAACAATAATAATCTTAGCTGAATTGATGTGTGAACATTCTATAACTTATTAACTAAAACTTTGACAGGACGTTATAATGACGCTTGCCTGATGGTAAGCGATGAAGTCTACCAATTGCAGATACAGCGGCATGCAACATTCTAGCTGTCTGTCTGGACATACATACATGTTGAGACATAAAGATAAGTGTCACATGCCCTGTAATTTTACTGTAATTGTAAACTTCTTCACGCTAAAACTACTTAACCAATTGAGGTGAAATTCGGTACGTTATGTACATAGCCTAGACCCTGGAATAATACTTAGGCATTGTGCTAATACAACGCGAATAAGCGAACATCGTAAGTTTGCGCGAATTTTACTCGTATGAACGCGCGATCAAACATATTGAACTCGAACAGGTGTCTTAACTGACCTTCGCCCGACGCGGTCGCGCGACTCAAACAATGTTTGAAAATCTATTCCCGCGAACTTAGTTCGTACGAACACTACAAACGCGCAATCAAACATATTGAATTCGAATAGGCTCGTTGCACATTATAAGACATTTTCTTGTCTGGCTAGTCAGGCGTAGCTTACACATATATGCAAGACGTCTTCCTCAGTCTGTAGCCAGTGTAGCCACAGTTCACGTAGGATACACGAGTACAAGACGTCTTCCTCAGTCTGTAGCCAGTGTAGCCACAGTTCACGTAGGATACACGAGTACAAGACGTCTTCCTCAGTCTGTAGCCAGTGTAGCCACAGTTCACGTCGGATACACGAGTACAAGACGTCTTCCTCAGTCTGTAGCCAGTGTAGCCACAGTTCACGTAGGATACACGAGTACAAGACGTCTTCCTCAGTCTGTAGCCAGTGTAGCCACAGTTCACGTCGGATACACGAGTACAAGACGTCTTCCTCAGTCTGTAGCCAGTGTAGCCACAGTTCACGTAGGATACACGAGTACAAGACGTCTTCCTCAGTCTGTAGCCAGTGTAGCCACAGTTCACGTCGGATACACGAGTACAAGACGTCTTCCTCAGTCTGTAGCCAGTGTAGCCACAGTTCACGTAGGATACACGAGTACAAGACGTCTTCCTCAGTCTGTAGCCAGTGTAGCCACAGTTCACGTAGGATACACGAGTACAAGACGTCTTCCTCAGTCTGTAGCCAGTGTAGCCACAGTTCACGTAGGATACACGAGTACAAAATGGACAGACGACGGCGTATATTATTGATTGCATACTTGTTACATAGAAGAAAACGCCGTTTATTATTGTTATTTGTAGGCGTCATTGGATAATCCATTAAATATGACAAGAATCAATGGTGGGGCAATATACGAAGTTGGTACCACAACTACTTAAAGACGAACGAAAGTTTTTATAATTACTTCCGTATGTCCACGACTACTTTTGACGAGCTGCTAGTACATTTGAATTCGTCATTATTTCGTCAAAATACGCAATTTGGAGAAAGTATTTCCCCACGTGCCACATAATATGGTCACACTATTGTGTCTAGGCAAGACGTCTTGCGTAGGCACGACACCGAGCCAACAAATCGACGTGTCTTGTCAGACATAAGAGAAAATATCTTGTAATGTGTATGGTCTCATAAGGCGACTGAATTTCTCATGTCTCATCAGACACAAGAAAATATCTTTCAATGTAAAATTCTTATAATGTGCAAAAGGCCTAATTGAAATTCGCGCGATAATCACGTATTCGTGATCTATTAAGGCTGCAATACATGTTGGCCCAACGCTGCCGAGTGAGAGCCAACACCAACGTCTAGACGGCATGTTTGCCTTGCCTTGCCATCGCTTGGTGTCGCTCGCCTAGCTGGCCGAGTGAATACAAGCGCCAACGTGTATAGAGGTCATTTGCAGTGACTTAATTGTCACCACTCGTTGTCGCTCGCGGCCACTCGCCTCACTTCGGAGCCGTGTCGGTTTTTCTGCACAAATCAAAGGCCCTTTTCAGCGCTCGGCCAATCGTGTCCACATGTTTGTCAGCCCGCTATTATGCGGTTGGTGTCGGTCACTGTCGCACGCACGTATTTATTTATATATAATGCACAATAAGAACTGACGGCTACCAACCTGTGGGCAGCTTCACAGAAAACTCGTCTACATTGGCCGCTTGCAATAGTTTGCGTAGACTTGCCGAACGTCAAGACGGTAGCACTTGCCTTGCATCGATTTGCCTACGTTCGCGTTGGCTGTAGCTCGGCCAACATGTATTGCAGGCTGTAGGACACCCCAGTGCTGCTATCGCGCGAACACGCGATGGTCGCATCGCTTACTCGCGCAATGATCGCGCATACGCGTTCTATTAGGACGACGCCTAATATCATGTTTTATAAAATTCCGTGTCCACATTGTCTGAAACATGTTAAGTAATAATTTTATAACATGTCATGTTACATAGTGTGCACGCATCGTTAGGGTAGTTTTTATCCCGACATTCCCACGGGAACGATGTCTACGCAGGTGAAACCGCGGGGCACAGCTAGTATACAAGCTAGTATACTACAATAAGCTAGTCTAGTAATACACAATTCTTACAGGTTTCTCCATCCAGTGGAGTAGATCTTTGAATTTCTTCGCCTGGGGCAGTCCGCACAGCTTCCTGTACTCGTTGTACGGCTGCAGGCCCATGTTGCGTCCCTTCATAAGGTCGCTGGACACCACGTCGGAAGCAAGCTGGAGACGGCCTAGTACACGCTCCCCAAACTAACACAAAATTAAAGTACATTTATAGTAATGAAACACAATATGTAGGTACTTAATATTATAAAGAGGAAACATTTTATCATCATCATCATCAGTCCACTGCTGGACGTAGGCCTCCCACAAGACACGCCACTGAGCCCGGTCTTCGGCTCTTTGTTTCCAGTCACTCAAATATTTTATAACGAGTTCAAATTTTAAGATGTTAGAACCAAGTGCTAGACATGTGACGACATGTGTAGTTCCTGAACTGAATAGTTCCAGCCACTTCCAGGAACTATGGCAGTTCGGTCCGAGATGTCCGCTAAAGGTTCGACTAGTTCCGGAGACGGAGATGCAAGATAGAGATGCAGACGGGAAATAAATAAACTGATAAGACACGCGCATCTAGTTGTCCGTCGTCCGTGTTTGTCTCGAGCTTATTATAAGACACTTCTTGTCTGGCATAGACAAGAAAATATCTTACAATGTACAGAAGGCCATACATACATAGACTAATAAACATTACCTGTCATTTGCAGTATTATTATCTTTTCTATGCATTTGCGTCGCGCAGTCGGGTATAAAAATAATAAACTCACATCAGGGTCGACGACAGGATCGGCTTCCCCGCCGGCTTGTCTGAACGCTCCCTGCGTGATGCCGCGTATAGTGTTGTTGATGGCTAGCAGACCTGTGCGGAGAGTCAAGTCCACCACCAGCAGCTCTTCGTACAGTTTACCGGAATTTGTGTAGAGCCTGCAAATTATTTCATCAAATAAAATCATTTATTCAGCATGTAGGGGTGCACTTTTCCATACAAATGTATTTCCCCGTTTCCTCCCTGGAAAATGCTTCTAGAGCAAAATTAGTTTTCACAAAATATCAAGGTCTGTTGTAGCTACGAGTACTATTATTTGCTTTTTTTGCCCAACCAATTGCTTTTAATCTCCTCTTTGAGATTTTTGAATTGGTTTATATTTACAATTTTGGTTGGTCAAAAAATTGGTTGGTCAATAAACAATTGGTTGGTCAAAAAAAGAAAATGATAGGGGCTACAGCAGACCTTGATTTTTGTAGAAACATTTTTTGCTCTAGAAGCATTTTCCAGGGAGGAAACGGGGGAATACGTTTGTATGGAAAAGTGAACCCCGCGTTCTCTATTAATATACACCTGGAAAGGTTGTCTGGAAGAGATCGCTTTCAGCGATAAGACCGCCTGTTGTTACACTATTATAATTCATGTTTAGGAAAACTCTGTTTCTGTTTAATAAGGTGTTCAATAAAGTGTTTCTATCTATCTATCTATCTATCTATACGCACACTACTGACCCGGCGAACTTCACACCGGGAATATAAATAAACTATCCAAGTGCGAGTCGGACCCGCACACGCAGGGTTCCGATTGAGCTAAATTTGCCCGAAAAACACGTTTCTTGTATGGAGCCACCTGAAATTTTTAGGGTTCCGTACCCAAAGGGTAAAACGGGACCCTATTACTAAGACTCCGCTGTCCGTCTGTCTGTCTGTCTGTCCGTCTGTCACCAAGCTGTATCTCATGAACCGTTATAGTTCGACAGTCGAAATTTTCACAGATGATGTATTTCTGTTGCCGCTATAACAACAAATACTAAAAACAGAATAAAGTTAAAAATAATAGAGGGTCCCCATACAAGAAACGTGTTTTTTTCGGCATTTCACGCCATCTATGTACGCTTAGTTAGGTAAATGCCCCATAGATGGCGTTATATTAAAATGTCGATCCCTAACACCTTTGTCAGACGTTAGATGGCGTTATAAGAAATAAAATGTTTATTAATTATTATTTTTTGCTGGCGAAAAAGGATAGTGGGACTTTTTGTTCGATCTTATAAAATACTGTAGTGTGGTACGGAACCCTACGAGTGCGAGTGCGACTTGCACTTGGCCAGTTTATTCATTTAATTTAGATTTTATTGTTTGATCTTATAGCAGCCATTGTAATACACACCATGAGTAAATTTCAAGTCCCTATCTATTAAGGTTTGTGAGATCGAGCATAAAAAGCCTCAAAACACGTTTCTTTTATGGGGGGGTACCCCCCATACAAGAAACGTGTTTTTGAGTTCTTCTTATTTAATTTGTGTATTTAATGTTTTTTTTTTTAGATTTATTTTGGCCCACACGATTAGTGTATTTAGCCAGTGTCAAGTATTGAAATTCTTCAAGTTTTTATTAATTTTAGTCATAGAGATGGGTCAAAGTCACATTTCAGGTCAGTTTTCAAGTAAAAAAAAGTAAAGTAAAAGTAAAAGTCATATCTTCAGTAAAGATGTGGTGTTTACTGAAGATTTTCAGTGGAATTTTGGTGAGAACGCAAATAGCATGTTTTTCAACATTGTGCTGTTTCCCTACACTCACACACATTCACCGGTACTTAATGGTTAATAATCCACATTTATTACACATTAACTCGCGGAAGAACTCAGGTTTTAGGAATAAATACGATGAGAGCACACACAATTTTCCACGTTCCCGCCAAAAACTCCCGTATTTAATGTTATTGTGTTTTTATCGGTTTGAATCGTAGATGGATAATTAAAAAGATCTGACATTAAAATAACAATAATAATATGAGAAGGATAAAACTATACAATCACTAGTATGAGTGAGCGAGACGGACAACATTTTATTTTATCCTGCTCGCATGCGATTTTATTGTTTGCCACCAGCTCTGTCCCCAGCTCTAGCGGCGCCTATTGGCCTTCACCCGGTGTCATATATAACCCGACCAAATTACGCAGTGCAACATCTCTCGTCGGATTTGAAAACTGTAATGATTTCTTCCGAATGATTAACTTACGTAATAAGTAGTCATAGATGGCGCCACCAATGCATAATTGGGTTAACAAAATGCAATCCACTAATTTCGTCGTATCGATGTATCGAACCGTGGCTTAATTGGCAGAGCACCTGGACGTGTAATCCGGGGGGTGCGGGTTCGAGTCCCGTCGGTACGATGAAATTTTGGATTGTGTTTAACAATTTACAAAAATACAAAGTGTGAGACACTTCAAAGAAACATAATATCCGACCAAATTACGTTGTTAATTATACCTCATAGCTGGCATATGTGATTTTCCCTCCACGGTTTGGATACAAAAATAGCGAATACCCCTGTATGGAAACGCCATAATGACAACCATCGAAATATGTCAATATAATGACAACCTGGGACAACCATCAAAACTCAAAATATTAAAATTTAAATAGCAGGTATTTAAATTTTAGCGATAATCCGAGTAATGTGGGTATATTATGTTGTCTATTCAAAACCCTTAATTTAATACGTGCTTCAAATTTCCTACCGTACCGAAGGGTCGAACGTCAAATTTTTGACAGGAAAGTAGCTAGAACAGTATATGGGAAAATGAAATTGTTGTTTTTACTATCTTCCTCGCAATTTTTCCATATTTTCTCACCGTTTAAACCTTTCCTGGATTACAACAAACATTTCAAAACCTAAATCAGATAAATCGGCCCAGCCATTCTCGAGTTTTAGCGAGACTAACGAACAGCAATTTATTTTTATATATAAGAAGATAAACACGTCAAAACCATAAAATAAATCATAATAAATTAAAAATAATCAATTATCAAGTAAACAAAGCACAAGCAGAATTTAACGCTTTGAATTTAATTCAAACAAAACAAAATTCACTTTGTTTTTAAACAAAATACAAAGTTATGAACCATTCAGCTGTCATCCCATCGTTGACGTCAGACTATTAAAAAAATATCAAAGTAGGGTAAAGTAGGTAATATTGAAGTTTAAATAATCGACGTCAAATGAAATGAAATTATTTATATGTCACAATTTTGGTTGCATGTTCCATCAAAATCTTGCTTCGTAAGACGTACAAATTAATGAATTAGGTAATGTTATTATTTTTAACCGACTTCACAAAAAAGGAGGAGGTTCTCAATATGACTGTTATTTTTAAATGTTAGTTGGCTCAGAACACCGTCAAATTTTAACCGATTAGAAAAATTCTGTTTTTGTTAGAGAGATTATGCCTACCATTTAGTCCCATACAAGGACAACATATTTTAACAGGCTATGACAATTATCTCCGGAGATATGGAGATAAACAATATAAGAAAATTTATATACTTAGATGACATGATTATAACTAGCCAGTACTTTGAATATGGCGGCATGTGAAGTCGGTTTTTTCGTTTTGTACGATCATAAATCATTAAACTTTCATAGAGAACAAATTACTAAACTATATAATTTAATAAACAAGAGCAAACTTTAGCCAATGCATTAAAATGCATTCCACTAGTTTCATTGTATTGCTAGGATCGTACTGTGGCTTAGTTGGTTACAGCGTCTGGGCAAGTTTCCCAGGAGGCCCAGGTTCAAATCCCGTCAGGATGATGACATTTTGAATTGTTTGTTGTGTTTGTGAAACTTACTTCAACCTGCCCTCCTGTATAGAGTGGAACCACCTGGTGCCAGTGACGTACTCTATGGACACTCGTGGCTCGAGATCTGCCGCGTAGTCTGCCACGTGGCCGTGAGTAGGGAATATTATCTTGTTGGCCACTAGGTAATCCCACCCTGGAATGTACAGACACAATCATAGACTTAATATATTAAACTTGACTCCGAACTAAAGCTTAAAACCGGCCCGCTAGAGACCGACCTTGAACGGAGTTCGTCCCTTTCTTTTGTATGGACCTCATATATATATACTATACGTATAGTATGGTACACATATAGCACTGGCAGCACGGACGTACCACCCAGTGGACACCTATTGTTGTATCACCCCCGCGCGAAACACATAGGCGCAATGGGGTATTTATAATATCATCCTTGAGCGGCTACTTCAGTTCGGACCAAATACCAGACCCGTACACACGCACTATTTTAATTGTTCAAAAAACGAAAAAGCCGTTAAATATGCCGAATTACGCTATAAAGTGGTGTAGGAAATCCAGTAAATCATTAAATTTTACAAAGGACAACGTTTCTTTTCACCGATAAGTAAAATTCAATTCATTATTAATAATTTGTAAATAAAATTCATAGTTCAACATATACTTGTCACAGATGCCCTGTGTATCAGTCTATCCCTTTCCTACAACCGCATCTTTATATCTATTATACTCGCTCCGCCCTTGTACGCAGCGGTACTTGTGCACTTTTAGTAATGTTTTTCTGTTGTTTTGTGAAAGTTATCGACAATTATTACTGATAGATAATGAAAATGCTCAATTCAACTACTCGTATGTTATATCTATACTAATATTATAAAGAGAGAACATTTGTATTTTTGTATGTTTGTAATGATTTGACTCAAAAACTACTGAACCGATTTAAAAAATTCTTTCACTAATACATAGAATGGACTTTCGGAATGAAAATAGGCTATATATTATCCCGTTTAAATCAAAGGTACATTCGTGGAGACCTAATTAGCAACCTAAGTCGGCAAAAAAACGGTCAAAAAAACACGTTTCTTTCGAACGCTGCTCAATTGAAAATAGATAGAAGAATATTTTCTATGAAAGAGTTATACAACTTAATAAGACCTACAAAAAAGTCCGCGGCAACATATGTCTATCTCTTAATGTTGACTCACAGTAACCATTTTAATCTAAAATGTTTGTTAAAAAATATTACATAACTTCCAAGGCTATTTTCAAGTATATAGTATTAATCCTTATCCAAATAATTACGTTAATTAGCTTGGCCACATATTATAGACTAGCAGCCCGCCCCGGCTTCGCACGGGTGGAACAAATATGCCTATAAAATTTGCATCAGTTTGTTGCATCGAATATAAATAATGAACATATTTAACAATCATCGTCATATTTCATCCAATTTACACAAAACCTTAACGAATTATGCACCTAAACCTTCCTCATAAACACTCTGGCTATTGGTGAAAACCGCATGATAATCCGTTCAGTAGCTATTGAGATTATTGCGAACAGACAGACAGACGCAGTGATAGACTTTGTCAAGTATAATACTTACGTAGTGATATTGGACGGCCCTTTGGCGTAAAGGATAGTTACCCTGATTCTGACCCAACAGTCGTTGGTTCTAATCCTAGCTATATACCTACCAATGAAAGTTTTATGTGCATTCATGAATCATGAGTTTTCGTACAGTGGTAGTGGGATCATTAAATCTACCAAAAAGTAGCTTACCACCAAGGAGAACATCTGCCGCCTTAACCTTACGGCGTTCCCCGACGCAAAAAGTAGAGGTAATATACGCTTAACGTGTGTATCTATCTGTGTGTCTGTCTGTAGCATCTTGGCACCTAACCGGATGAACCGATTTTGTTTTTATTATTGATAGTTTTTTTTTTGTTTGATAGATGTCTTCATCGAGAGTGTTCTTAGCTTTGATTCATGAAAATTCGTTCAATCGTTATAAAACTATGAGCTTTTTTACCCGACTGCGCGACGCAAAGGAGAGGTAATGTGTTTATCAGTCTATATATGTATGTATGTATGTTTGTTCCTTTGTGGCACACTAGAGACAAAACGCGTGGGCCGATTTTGATAATTGGCACGTCAATAGATTCGTCATGCTAGCGCGAGTGTCAACGAAAACATAAAAAATTGAAAAATTCAAAATGGCGGATTTCAGACGCCAAAATTTGGGGTTCAAATTTTTTTTTTTTTTCAAAACCTATCGAGTGGGGTATCGAATGAAAGGTCTTAAAATGGAGATTCAAAATATATTTATAACAAATAATTTATGATCGTACAAATAAAAAAAAAACGATTTTACATGCCGCGTTAGTCACTTACAGTAACAAGTTTGCGGTGCTTATCTCTGAAGTTACTTATCAGATCTCAATAAAATTACAATGAGACCAAACAAAAATCATATTAACTCAAACAAAAAAAGAATTTTCCAAATCGGTAAAGAATTGATGGAGTTCTGAGGTAACAAACAACCTCTTCGTTTTGGTATAGTCGTTTAATAGTACAACTGTAAAGTAAGTAAGCTTAAAAAGCAATACCCTATCTATTTCACGCATTTCGGTTTTTTGTTCTTTTTTCCATAATTGTAATAACGGTCATAGTTATACATATTTTGTGAAGATTTCAAGTCTCTATCTATTATTAGTTTACAAGTTCAAGCGCAAAACGCCGAAAAATACGATGTCCCAGCATCAGGTCAATGTTCCATGTTCTTACAATATCGTTGAAGAAGAAGATTTTCGAATTGATCAGACCTATGAAAGTTGATTTCATAGCGCAATCAACTAGAAAAATGCACACACGAATTTTCATGAATCAAAGCTAAGAACACTCACGATGAAGACATCTATAAAAGAAAAAAAAACTATCAATAATAAAAACAAAATCGGTTCATTCGGTTAGGTGCTAAGATGCTACAGACAGACACACAGATACACACGTTAAACGTATATTACCCCTACATTTTGCTTCGGGGAACGCGTAAGGTTACGGCGGCAGATGTTCTCCTTGGTGGTAAGCTACTTTTTGGTAGATTGAAAGATCCCACTAACACTGTACGAAAACTCATGATACATGAATGCACATAAAACTATCATTGGTAGGTATATAGCTAGGATTAGAACCAACGACCGTCGGGTCAGAATCAGGGTAACTATCCTTTACGCCAAAGGGCCGTCCAATATCACTACGTAAGTATTATAAAACAAAGTCCATCACTGCGTCTGTCTGTCTGTTCGCAATAATGTCAATAGCTACTGAACGGATTATCATGCGGTTTTCACCAATAGCCAGAGTGTTTATGTGGAAAGGTTTAAGTGCATAACTCGTTAAGGTTTTGTGTAAATTAGATGAAAAATGACGATGATTTTTAAATATGTTCATATTTTATATTCGATGCAACAAACTGATGCAAATTTTGTAGGCATATATGTTCTACCCGTGTGAAGCCGGGGCGGGCTGCTTGTATAGGAATAAATCTGAAAACCGTAAATATGTAGTGTAATAACTAAAAAAAGTTAATATTTATTATAACAAACTTATTATTTGTAGTTGGTGCAATACATTTTCTGTGGATCGAACTACGAAGTTAAGTTTGTCCTGTGACCTACTCTATGGTGTTGGTACGGAAGCCTCGGTGGGCGAGTCCAACTTGACTTTGTCGGTTTTTTTATATCATATAGACTAGCTTTTGACCACTATCATATCTCACCTGTTGGTAAGTGCTGATGCGGTCCAGAGCCGGTAGTCTCTACATGAATAGCGATTTTCGACCGATAATCGTCGATAAGAAAAGAGATGCAGATAACAACTGTCTAGTTGCATCTCATTCTAGCAGACGTTTGCGATGACAAGACGCATCGCTATCAATGTAGAGACTTACACCCCAGGATGAGATAGCAGCTTACCAACAGGTTCGATGGTGGTTAAACCCTAGCCTATATTAATGAATGTAGTGACAGTATTTTATACTGTAGTTATTGTTTTGTGTCCATAAACTTAATATAAAAGATGATGCACTGCACATGTTTTGACAAATTCAATTTAATCCGTATGCTTTAACTATAAGGTTGTAATTGTATTGTAGAACAAAACGGCCCAATCGAAAGGTACCTAGGTGGGAGTGTGTGTCCTTGTCTAACAACCTGCCAGTCACGGACGTACCACCCAGTGGACTCCGCATGAGAAAAACTATGAACTAATTCGCGAGCGAAATATTTTGCGGGGGGGTTATAGGTAATACAGCACTGTGATTGGACAACTTCAATTTGACTCATAGCAATAAATCATGCTTAGTGCTAGGACAACGTGACACTACCCCGTCATTATCGATAATTTCATTAGTCATATGAAATATAGCGTATGTGAGAAGTGTGTAGAAGTGTAAAGGTATAATGATACAGACGAAAGGACAGATAGACAGACAGACGGACAACAAAGTGATCTTATAAGGGTTCCTTTTTTCCTTTTGAGGTATGGAACTCCAAAAATGTTCGTTTGCTTGCTTACACACTAAATTCTAACTTGTTTCTTACCACTAAATTGGTTATCGCATTTAACATTAAATTATTTATACTAAACCAACCAATAAAATAATATTCATCTATATATATAATAATATAATATTTTAAACCACCCCGACTGATCTATGTATAATCTTTTCATTAAAAGCATTCGAATTACTCTAAACACGACATTTAAAATCTGAGCTGTAAGTTGGTGAGGATATGAGTATTCTGTAGAGTCCAGGAGATGTCCCAGCATCAGGACGATGTTTGTATCGTTGAAGAAGAAGATTTTCGAATTGATCAGACCTATGAAAGTTGATTTCATAGCGTAATTAACTAGAAAAAAGCTCATAGTTTTATAACGATTGAAAGAATTTTCGTGAATCAAAGCTAAGAACACTGTCGATGAAGACATCTATCAAACAAAGAAAAAACTATCAATAATAAAAACAAAATCGGTTCATCCGGTTAGGTGCTAAGATGCTACAGACAGACACACAGATAGATACACACGTTAAGCGTATATTACCTCTACTTTTTGCGTCGGGGAACGCCGTAAGATTAAGGCGGCAGATGTTCTCCTTGGTGGTAAGCTACTTTTTGGTAGATTTAATGATCCCACTACCACTGTACGAAAACTCATGATTCATGAATGCACATAAAACTTTCATTGGTAGGTATATAGCTAGGATTAGAACCAACGACCGTTGGGTCAGAATCAGGGTAACTATCCTTTACGCCAAAGGGCCGTCCAATATCACTACGTAAGTATTATACTTGACAAAGTCTATCACTGCGTCTGTCTGTCTGTTCGCAATAATCTCAATAGCTACTGAACGGATTATCATGCGGTTTTCACCAATAGCCAGAGTGTTTATGAGGAAGGTTTAGGTGCATAATTCGTTAAGGTTTTGTGTAAATTGGATGAAATATGACGATGATTGTTAAATATGTTCACATTTTATATTCGATGCAACAAAATGATGCAAATTTTATAGGCATATTTGTTCTACCCGTGCGAAGCCGGGGCGGGCTGCTAGTGTATATATATGTTGTTAATCCAAATTATCCTACTAATGTACTTAATAAACGCGAAAGCTGGAATGTTTGTTTGTTTTGCTATTCAATCACAACAGATAAGTACATAAATAAAGGTCAAGTAGATAAATACATTTTAAGTTACTTGATACGTGATACTGATGCGTCGGAATAACCAATTTAGTGGTAAGAAACAAGTTAGAATTTAGTGTGTAAGCAAGCAAACGAACATTTTTGGAGTTCCATACCTCAAAAGGAAAAAGAACCTTATAAGATCACTTTGTTGTCCGTCTGTCTGTCTATCTGTCCTTCCGTCTGTCCGTCTGTATCAATATACCTTTACACTTCTACACACTTCTCACACACGCTATATTTCATATAACTAATGAAATTTATCGATAATGACGGGGTAGTGTCACGTTGTCCTAGCACTAAGCATGATTTATTGCTATGAGTCAAATTGAAGTTGTCCAATCACAGTGCTGTATTAGCTATAACCCCCCGCAAAATATTTCGCTCGCGAATTAGTTCATAGTTTTTCTCATGCGGAGTCCACTGGGTGGTACGTCCGTGACTGGCAGGTTGTTAGACAAGGACACACACTCCCACCTAGGTACCTTTCGATGGGCCGTTTTGTTCTACAATACAATTACAACCTTATAGTTAAAGCATACGGATTAAATTGAATTGTCAAAACATGTGCAGTGCACCATCTTTATATTAAGTTTATGGACACAAAACAATAACTACAGTATAAAATACTGTCACTACATTCATTAATATAGGCTAGGGTTTAACCACATCGAACCTGTTGGTAAGCTGCTATCTCATCCTGGGTGTAAGTCTCTACATTGATAGCGATGCGTCTTGTCATCGCAAACGTCTGCTAGAATGAGATGCAGCTAGACAGTTGTTATCTGCATCTCTTTTCTTATCGACGATTATCGGTCGAAAATCGCTATTCATGTAGAGACTACCGGCCCTGGACCGCATCAGCACTTACCAACAGGTGAGATATGATAGTGGTCAAAGCTAGTCTATATGATATAAAAAACCGACAAAGTCAAGTTGGACTCGCCCACCGAGGCTTCCGTACCAACACCATAGAGTAGGTCACAGGACAAACTTAACTTCGTAGTTCGATCCACAGAAAATGTATTGCACCAACTACAAATAATAAGTTTGTTATAATAAATATTAACTTTTTTAGTTATTACACTACATATTTACGGTTTTCAGATTTATTCCTATACAAGCAGCCCGCCCCGGCTTCACACGGGTAGAACATATATGCCTACAAAATTTGCATCAGTTTGTTGCATCGAATATAAAATATGAACATATTTAAAAATCATCGTCATATTTCATCTAATTTACACAAAACCTTAACGAGTTATGCACTTAAACCTTCCTCATAACACTCTGGCTATTGGTGAAAACCGCATGATAATCCGTTCAGTAGCTATTGAGATTATTGCGAAAGACAGACAGACGCAGTAATGACTGATGAACTTTGTTTTATAATACTTACGTAGTGATATTGGACGGCCCTTTGGCGTAAAGGATAGTTACCCTGATTCTGACCCGACGGTCGTTGGTTCTAATCCTAGCTATATACCTACCAATGATAGTTTTATGTGCATTCATGTATCATGAGTTTTCGTACAGTGTTAGTGGGATCATTCAATCTACCAAAAAGTAGCTTACCACCAAGGAGAACATCTGCCGCCGTAACCTTACGCGTTCCCCGAAGCAAAATGTAGGGGTAATATACGTTTAACGTGTGTATCTGTGTGTCTGTCTGTAGCATCTTAGCACCTAACCGAATGAACCGATTTTGTTTTTATTATTGATAGTTTTTTTTCTTTTATAGATGTCTTCATCGAGAGTGTTCTTAGCTTTGATTCATGAAAATTCGTGTGTGCTTTTTTCTAGTTGATTGCGCTATGAAATCAACTTTCATAGGTCTGATCAATTCGAAAATCTTCTTCTTCAACGATATTGTAAGAACATGGAACATTGACCTGATGCTGGGACATCTCCGGGACTCTACAGAATACTCAAATCCTCACCAACTTACAGCTCAGATTTTAAATGACGTGTTTTGAGTCATTGGAATGCTTTTATGAAAAGATTATACATAGATCAGTCGGGCTGGTTTAAAATATTATATTATTATATATATACATTAATATTATTTTATACAATAGATCATATTATTATACTATATTGACTTCAAATTGATTGTGATCGGTGGGGATCTACAGCATAGCTAAGCTTATAATAATATTTTCGAAGTAACTATGACCTAATCTGTGGTTTCACTGCAAATATTTTATTAATTTTGCGATGCGTGTATGTGAAATTCGTGATATCTTCTAGAGTTTTCATTTGAATTATATACTGTAAAGGACAATTTTAATATATAATATCTGGCCAAGCTTATTAATGGAATTATTTGGATAAGGATTAATACTATATACTTGAATATAGCCTTGGAAATTATGTAATATTTTTAACAAAAAATTTAAGATTAAAATGGTTACTGTGAGTCAACCTTAAGAGATAGACATATGCTGTCGCGGACTTTTTTGTAGGTCTTTTTAAGTTGTACAACTCTCCCATAGAAAATATTCTTCTATCTATTTTCAATTAAGCAGCGTTCGTAAGAAACGTGTTTTTTCGACCGTTTTTTTGCCGACTTAGGTTGCAAATTAGGTCTCCACGAATGTACCTTTAATTTAAACGGGATAATATATAGCCTATTTTCATTCCGAATGTCCATTCTATGTATTTTTTATGAAATAATTTTTTAAATCGGTTCAGTAGTTTTTGAGCCAAATCATTACAAACATACAAATGTTCTCTCTTTATAATATTAGTATAGATAAGTATAGATAAGACCTTTCTTCTTGCCAAATTTCATGATTCTAGGGCAACGGGAAGTACCGCATAGGTTTTGATTCTATTTTAAAATCGCAAAATATGCGAAAAAATGCTAATATAGCATTTTTTCTTTTGATCGCGTTGACTTACAAGTTTTAATTTTTCCACAGCCGAATGATACCGTAGACCCGAGTATTTGATATAAGTTTCAACTTGATATCTCTACGCGTTCCTGAGAAATAGGGGTCTTGACAGACAGACAGACAAGGACAACCTTTTAAGGTACGGATCTCTAAAAGCGTAAAACACTTACCTAACAGTTCCGGCATCAGTTCATAATACAGTATATGGTTATAATATGCTATGTTGATCTCCCGGGCCGTGTAGTAGAGCCGGTCATCGCTCCAGCACGGGTTCAATGACCTCAAATGACGTGCTATACTGTTGTGACTACGGTAGTACCACAACACGAGCAGGTTGAGACCCAAGACTGTGTTGGCACCGCTAGAAGCTGCAAGAATATTATAAGATCGTTAAAAAAACGAAATATTTTTTTTTTACGATATAAGGTAACAAAATTCAATCGTAACACGATCGTAATACGGTTGAATTTCGTAATACTAAATTCAAATTTTACCGCGGATTCCGATTCCGAGATAGCTTACATAATAGCCCTCCAGGACAAGCACGACGCTCGCCTGATGGTAAGCGATGACGTCTACCTATTACCTACAGATACAATTGCATGTCACTGCGCTGCGCCTGTTACCTTGAAACATAAAAAAGTTGAGTCTCACATGTCCTGTAATTTCACTGGAATGAAACTGGCTAAGTGCGAGTCGGACTCTCACATGTAGGGTTCCGATTAAACAAAATTTCCCGAAAAAAATATGTATTTTGTAGGAGGACCCCCTTTAACCCCCTTTAATGAACAGACTTCCAAAAAGGAGGAGGTTCACAATTCGTCTGTATGTTTTTTTTATTATTTTTTTTGTGTATGTTACGTGATTACTCTGTCAATTGTGAACCGATTCGAATGATTCTTGTTGGTAGGGTATGTTTTCAAGGTGGTCCCATTGTAATTTAATTGAGATCTGATAAGTATCTCCAGAGATATGACAATAAACATCTCAAACTTGCTACTGAAACTGTCTCGCGCGGCATGGAAGTCGCGCGGAAGATGGTTGTGTTTACCCACGACGAAACGCAGACTGTATATGCGTTTGGGGTGAGAGGATGTTTGTTTGTTTGTTTGTGCAAATCCATGTTGCCATTTTTCTCCAAAACTAGTTCGATTTTGTCTTTAAACGGTTTGTAATTAATCAGTGGTGGTTCTTAGATAGATGTTATGACGTTAATTTTCTAAAGGACATTGTCGTGGGTGTTTATTCAAAATTTTAATTTTGTGTCTTGTAGTTATTAAACTTTCTTAATTATAAGTATCAAGTTTGAGGTGTCTATCTCCATATCTCTGGAGATACTGAACATATCTCGATGAAATTCAAATGGGACTACCTGGGAAGTAAACCCGTCCAAACAAAATAATAATTTTCTATAGATTACGATTTCCGATTACATACACACAATTTACTATTTAGGGGTCTTCAAGTCGATAGTGAATAAGTATCTTTTGGGTAAGTGCGCTACATCATCGACCGCATCATCACTTTACATCAAGTGGTCAAGCGCTATACATTTTCGCATAAAAAAAATCGGACCATGCGTATTTGAGTAGATAAAGGGTTGTGAGGGAGCACAAATACCACCTCAGTGCTTCCAGCCAACCTCACCTGCCCGTGGTGCATCCTGCTGACCAACAAACGAGGCTCTGGCGACCGATAAATGGCGGAATAACCATTTTAAAATTATGGCGTAGTTAAATACTACAGGCCGGTGACGGGCAGCAGCGTCACCGGTGCGAAGAGCTACGTCCTGCGACCGCCGCCTGCCCAGCGTGGCGATTAGGGCATATCCCTCCCAATGAGCCGAAGATCGGGCTCAGTGGCGTATCTTAGTTGAGGCCTACGTCCAGCAGTGGACTGTCACAGGCTGATTATGATGATGTATTTGAGTAACCGGTGAATATACATAAAAAAGGTTCCCACGAATTGAGAGCCTCCTCCTTTTTGACATCGGTTAAACATACTCACGAGAGTCATGGCATCTGGTCTCCAAAGGAGGTACGTTGTTGACACACACCCTGCCCCCCGTGGGGGGCCATTCCTTCCCCTGCAGTATGTCCGACTTCAACAAGCCCCCAGATAACGTCCGGCCGCGGCGAGCGTTGCTACTGTCGTGTCCATAGACTACAGATAGTTCGAGCATGGGTGCTGCTGTGTTTACCTGTCAAACGATACGTATAAAAACAAGGTTTCATTGGAAAAATGTATGTGCGCTTTTCACAGTGGCCCTCCGGTGAAGGAAAAACATCGTGAATAAATCCCCAACCTCCACTTGGTGGTAGGACACTATCTAGTGTCCGCCTGGCCAGCTACCACCCTCAAGTTAGAAAATCTGTCGCCAAACATCTAATGTGTTCCGGCAGCTATCCTTGAGAGCCAGTTCCCATTCTAGGCCTAGCGTGCTTACCATCTTCGACCACATCATCACTTACCAACAGGTGAGATAGTGGTCAAACGCTAGCCTATAAAATCTATTAAAAAAATGATTTTTTACTTCTCAAAAATTATCCTGAATTTTTAATTTTGATGTCATGAAAATGTGTCATGAAATTATGAAAACGCCAAATGGACAGATTTAATACAAACTTTGTATACTTATCAAGAATCGGTGACAATACAATAATACAAACTAAAAACTATCGTCGATCACATCTTCACTTAACATCACGATATAATAGAAAACTGGCCAAGTGCAAGTCGGACTCGCACTCGTAGGGTTCCGTAACACAGTTAAGCATTCCATAACTATGATTTTTCGCAACTACAAAATTAACTTTGTTTTTCATAGTGTTTGTATGAAAAACAAAGTTATCTTTGCGGTCGCCATATCTCTAAAACTGCTGACTGTATCTCGTTCAAACCAATTTTCGTTGTTAGTTTTTATTGAGATCTACAGCATATATTTTTTTAGATTTTTCACTCCCATACTTTAAAAGTTAGAGGGGGGGGGGACACACATTTTACTACTTTAGACGCGCCTATCTTTCAAATGATTGACTTTGAGAAAAAATGATTTTAGAAACCTTAATGTCATTTTTGAAGACCTATCCATAGACACCACACGTATAGGTTGGAAGAAAACATTTTTTTTTTGTTTCAGTTCCATGTATGGGATGCCCCCCCTTAAACTTTTATATTTTTTATTTTTGTATAAAAAAAGAAAAGCGGTTCACAGAATACATCTACCTACCAAGTTTAAATTCTGTAGTCCTAACAGTTTCGGAATAAAATGGCTGTGACATACGGACGGACAGACAGACAGACAGACAGACAGACAGACATGACGAATCTATAAGGGTTCCGTTTTTTGCCATTCGGCTACGGAACCCTAAAAAGAAACTAAAAAATCTAAATAAATATCTAATCTAAGTGAAAAATAATATTAAAGAACTAATCATCATCATAATCAGCCGGCATCAGTCCACTGCTGGACATAGGCCTCTCCCAAGTCATGCCACTGAGCCCGATCTTCGGCTCTTTGTTTCCAGTCACTGCCCACCGCTTTACGAATGTCGTCGCTCCACCTGGTAACAGGGCGTCCTACGCTACGTTTACCGATTCGCGGTCTCCACTCTAGAACCAGTCTACCCCAACGGTTATCAGTCCTGCGGCAGATATGACCAGCCCACTGCCACTTCAGCTTGCTAATCCGATGAGCTATGTCGATCACTTTAGTTCTCTGGCGAATTACTTCGTTCCGGATTCGATCCCGCAGAGAAACACCGAGCATAGCTCTTTCCATAGCTCGCTGAGCGACTTTAAATTGGTGGACCAGTCGAACCGTGAGTGTCCACGTCTCGGCTCCGTATGTCAAGACGGGTAGGACGCACTGATTAAAGACTTTTGTCTTTAGGCACTGTGGTATATGCGACGAGAAGACTCGACGGAGTTTTCCAAATGCTGCCCAGCCCAGCTGAATTCTTCTCTGGATTTCCTTTTCGAAGTTATGTTTGCCTAGTTGGACCGTCTGCCCTAGGTAAACATACTTAGTGACAACTTCAAGTGGGATTCCATCTACGGCAATCGGTTCCGGAACAACGTGCTCGTTGTACATGACTTTGGTTTTATCCAAATTCATCCGGAGACCGATGCGACGAGAAGAATCAGCTAGGCCATTCAACATCCTCTGTAAGTCCTGCAGCGTCTCTGCCATAATGACGATGTCATCTGCGAATCGTAAGTGAGAGATGTACCTGCCGTTGATGTTGATGCCACAATCTTTCCAGTCCAGCGTCTTAAACATATCCTCCAAGGCGTTAGTGAACAGTTTCGGGATATGACGTCCCCCTGTCTCACTCCTCGACGCAGGTGGACATGTTCAGTTCGCTGGTTCTGTACTTGTACAGTCATCGTTGCGGCATTATACAGATATCTCATCACTTCGATATATCGCCAGTCGACTTGGCAACGCTGCAAGGACTAAATAAAATAAAACTAATAAAAAACTAATAAAACTAATAATTAACAAAGAAGTAATAATATAATGTATTTGAGGAATTGAATTTTTGAATTGAATTGAATTGATTGAAGAAAGATGAATTGAATTGAAGAATTGTATTTCTCGTAAATGCTTATGAATCTTTTGAGAAATATATATATTTTTTAATATATTTTTTTTTAAAGATTACTCGCAATGTGGGTTGCACATTACTAGTAGTCTTGTTAACCCCTCCAACTAAGCTAAATATGCTTGTGTCTGGAGTGGGTTCACGTCAATAGTGCAATGGGTGGGATGAGAATGGAACTCACGACCTCTCAATCGCCAGTCCGACACTCTATCCATTGGGCTAATGCCGCCTTTAAAATAAATAGATCTTAAACCGTAATATAATTCAAAAAAACACGCTTGTATAGCACATCAAACTAAAAAGTGAAAAATAATTCTACAGTAGGGCCTCGATAATCCGAACCCAACCTAATCCGAATCTAATACTAGAATCTTTGTCCTGACATACTGACTGACTGACTGACTCACTGACAGACAACGCACAGCCTAAACCGCTGGTCGTAGAGACTTGAAATTTGGAGGGTATATTTGTCTTAGTACGTAGGGGTGTACTAAGAAAGGATTTTTCAAAATTCACCCCTTAAGGGGATGAAATGGGGGTTCAAAGTTTGTATGGAGAAACGAGATTAGATAGTCTTTTCTATCTGAAACTTCATATAAGTGCTTCAGTACAAAAATAGGTAAATACGTGTTTCAGGTTTTTTTGAAATTCCACCCCTTAGAGGGTGAAATGGGGTAACAAAGTGTGAAAATCAATATTTTTTCGGATTGCGCTAAAACTTGGCATGCAGACAATTATTACAACGTTAGTTACCTTTGAAAAAGGATTTTTCAAATTTCACCCCTGAAGGGGATGAAACGGGGGTTCAAAGTTTGTATGGAGAAACATTATTAGATAGTCTTTTCTATTCGAAACTTCACACAAGTGCTTCAGGAAATAAATAAGTAAACACATGTTTTAGGTTTTTTCGAAATTCCACCCCTAAGAGGGTGAAATGGGGTAACAAAGTCTGAAAATCAATATTGTTTCGGATTGCGCTGAAATTTGGCATACAGGTGGTTATTATGACGTTAGTATAAGCTAAGAAATGATTTTCTAAAATTCACCCCGTAAAGGGATGAAACAGGGGTTCAAAGTTTCTATGGAGAAACAACATTAGATAGTTTTTTCTATTCGAAACTTCACACAAGTGCTTCAGGACATAAATAAGTAATAACGTGTTTCATGTTTTTTTGAAATTCCACCCCTAAGAGGTTTAAATGGGATAACAAAGTGTGAAAATCAATATTGTTTCGGATTCCGCTGAAATTTGGCATCCAGATAGTTATTACGACGTTAGTTCCCTCTGAGAAAGGATTTTCTAAAATTCACCCCTGTAGAGGATGAAACGGGGGTTCAAAATTTGTATGGAAAAACAATATTAGATAGTCCTTTATATTCGAAATTTAACACAAGTACTTAAGTAAGTAAATACGTGTTTCAGACTTTTTCAAAATTCCACCCCTAAAAGGGTTAAGTGGGGTAACAAAGTCTGAAATCAATATTGTTTCGGATTGCGCTGTAATTTGGCATGCAGATAGTTATTTTGACTTAGGTATCCGCTAAGAAATAATTTTTCATATTACACTCTTTAAGGGGATGAAGCGGGGGTTCAAAGTTTGGATAGTCGTTTTATTCGACATTTCACACAAGTACTTCTGTAAATAAATAAGTAAATACGAGTTTCAGACTTTTTCAAAATGCCACCCTAAGAGGATA
Source organism: Cabera pusaria (assembly GCA_954871355.1). NCBI lineage: Eukaryota > Metazoa > Arthropoda > Insecta > Lepidoptera > Geometridae > Cabera > Cabera pusaria. The sequence continues at coordinate 1,530,940 of OX940912.1, read as the reverse complement.
AATGGGGTAACAAAGTCTAAAAATCAATATTGTTTCTGATTGCGCTGAAATTCAGAATGCAGATAGTTATTATGACGTAGGTATCCGCTCAGAAATGATTTTCTGACAATTCCTCCCTGATACGGAACGGGGATTCAAAGTTTGTATGGCGAAACGAGATGGGATAAAGTACGTGTTGTAGGATTTTTCGAAATGGGGTAGGTAACAAAGTCTGTAAATTTAGGTTTTAAGGGTTTTATAAATATGAATCCCGAAATGCCTTAGTTACGCGATAACATGAAAACGGGTGAACCGATTTGGCTAATTCTTATTTGATGTGTTTAAAGATAGAATCGTTTTTACAAAAGAAAAGATTTAAGTAAATAAAAGAAGGTTTTAACGCGGGCGAAGCCGCGGGACACTTCTAGTGCCTCTATAAACCGAACGACTCCCTGCCCCCGCGCGGTTGCCGTTTCTAAGTAACTCGCATGGCCACTCGTATTTTAGTGCCGAATTAAACTTTTTAGACGCTACATGTATCGTACTTGAACACTCAGCGAGCCATCCGCCATTTTGTTGTGCACAATCTACTAACTTGTTTGTGTGACATGGCTTCAACATCCAAGAAGAGAATGTCTTTCTGTTTTCAATAAACGAAAGAAAAACATTGAAATTGATTTACTATGAAAAGGCAAAGTACCTATAGCATTCTGCTGGAAGACTCATCTTAAAATGTCTACATACTATAACTCGAACGCTGCGTACATCCGAACAGTAGGGCTATTCTGTAAGCTAGTTTACGCATCTCGCAAGCGGTGAGATTTGAATTTCGCATTACGAAATTCAACCGTATTACAATCGTGTTACGATTTGAATGTCGTAGTACGACTCACCGCGGATTCCGCTTGCGAGATGCGTAAACTAGCTTACAGCATAGCCCTACAGGGTATACATTTTGGGCGTTCGGATTATCGAGGCCCTTCTGTATTATTATATCTATTATGTTTCATTATTTCACAATTTTTTTGGATAAAAATTGTCTGAAGTACTGTAACATGCACTAGGTTGCGGGTGCACGTAATAGTACGGTTGGCAACCCTACACTAATCAGGGGAATTAAACATGTGTTTTAAGTGTGACGTTCGACGTCTAGGTGAAAGCTGAATGGCTCAATACCTTTTTTTTTTTGTAAATTCAAAGCAATAACTTATGTTTCTGTTATATCTATAATATTTTTTATTGAATATGATCTATTTAATGTAATTTACTTTAATTCAATTCAATTAATACCATGTATACGTTCAATCTCAACGTATTTAGCTCTAAGGCTCATGTGTTCAATAAATATTTTTATTATTAAAAAAAAAAAAAAAAAATTGACGTGTTTAAGTGCTAATTTTTAATTTGCCCATATACTGAATAAATGCTTTGACTTTTGACTTTTATTATTGTAGCGTAGTAACACAACAGAATAATGAATAGTACAAGTAACACGTACGCCGGGAACCTGCTAGTGATATATACGCACCCTCTCCGGGGGAACCTGCTAGTGATATATACGCACCCTCTCCGGGGGAACCTGCTAGTGATATATACGCACCCTCTCCGGGGGAACCTGCTAGTGATATATACGCACCCTCTCCGGGGGAACCTGCTAGTGATATATACGCACCCTCTCCGGGGGAACCTGCTAGTGATATATACGCACCCTCTCCGGGGGAACCTGCTAGTGATATATACGCACCCTCTCCGGGGGAACCTGCTAGTGATATATACGCACCCTCTTCGGGGGAACCTGCTAGTGATATATACGCACCCTCTCCGGGGGTACCTGCTAGTGATATATACGCACCCTCTCCGGGGGAACCTGCTAGTGATATATACGCACCCTCTCCGGGGGAACCTGCTAGTGATATATACGCACCCTCTCCGGGGGAACCTGCTAGTGGTGTAAACGCACCCTCTCCGGGGGAACCTGCTAGTGATATATACGCACCCTCTCCGGGGGAATCTGCTAGTGATATATACGCACCCTCTCCGGGGGAACCTGCTAGAGATATATACGCACCCTCTCCGGGGGAACCTGCTAGTGATATATACGCACCCTCTCCGGGGGAGCCTGCTAGTGATATATACGCACCCTCTCCGGGGTAACCTGCTAGTGATATATACGCACCCTCTCCGGGGGAACCTGCTAGTGATATATACGCACCCTCTCCGGGGGAACCTGCTAGTGATATATACGCACCCTCTCCGGGGGAACCTGCTAGTGATATATACGCACCCTCTCCGGGGGAACCTGCTAGTGATATATACGCACCCTCTCCGGGGGAACCTGCTAGTGATATATACGCACCCTCTCCGGGGGAACCTGCTAGTAATATATACGCACCCTCTCCGGGGGAACCTGCTAGTGATATATACGCACCCTCTCCGGGGGAACCTGCTAGTGATATATACACACCCTCTCCGGGGGAATCTGCTAGTGATATATACGCACCCTCTCCGGGGGAATCTGCTAGTGATATATACGCACCCTCTCCGGGGGAACCTGCTAGTGATATATACGCACCCTCTCCGGGGGAACCTGCTAGTGATATATACGCACCCTCTCCGGGGGAACCTGCTAGTGATATATACGCACCCTCTCCGGGGGAACCTGCTAGTGATATATACGCACCATCTCCGGGGGAATCTGCTAGTGATATATACGCACCCTCACCGGGGGAACCTGCTAGTGATATATACGCACCCTCTCCGGGGGAACCTGCTAGTGATATATACGCACCATCTCCGGGGGAATCTGCTAGTGATATATACGCACCCTCTCCGGGGGAACCTGCTAGTGATATATACGCACCCTCTCCGGGGGAACCTGCTAGTGATATATACGCACCATCTCCGGGGGAATCTGCTAGTGATATATACGCACCCTCTCCAGGGGAACCTGCTAGTGATATATACGCACCCTCTCCGGGGGAACCTGCTAGTGATATATACGCACCCTCTCCGGGGGAACCTGCTAGTGATATATACGCACCCTCTCCGGGGGAACCTGCTAGTGATATATACGCACCATCTCCGGGGGAACCTGCTAGTGATATATACGCACCCTCTCCGGGGGAACCTGCTAGTGATATATACGCACCCTCTCCGGGGGAACCTGCTAGTGATATATACGCACCCTCTCCGGGGGAACCTGCTAGTGATATATACGCACCCTCTCCGGGGGAACCTGCTAGTGATATATATACGCACCATCTCCGGGGGAATCTGCTAGTGATATATACGCACCCTCACCGGGGGAACCTGCTAGTGATATATACGCACCCTCTCCGGGGGAACCTGCTAGTGATATATACGCACCATCTCCGGGGGAACCTGCTAGTGATATATACGCACCCTCTCCGGGGGAATCTGCTAGTGATATAAACGCACCCTCTCCGGGGGAACCTGCTAGTGATATATACGCACCCTCTCCGGGGGAACCTGCTAGTGATATATACACACCCTCTCCGGGGGAATCTGCTAGTGATATATACGCACCCTCTCCGGGGGAACCTGCTAGTGATATATACGCACCCTCTCCGGGGGAATCTGCTAGTGATATATACGCACCCTCTCCGGGGGAACCTGCTAGTGATATATACACACCCTCTCCGGGGGAATCTGCTAGTGATATATACGCACCCTCTCCGGGGGAACCTGCTAGTGATATATACGCACCCTCTCCGGGGGAATCTGCTAGTGATATATACGCACCCTCTCCGGGGGAACCTGCTAGTGATATATATACACCCTCTCCGGGGGAATCTGCTAGTGATATATACGCACCCTCTCCGGGGGAACCTGCTAGTGATATATACGCACCCTCTCCGGGGGAACCTGCTAGTGATATATACGCACCCTCTCCGGGGGAACCTGCTAGTGATATATACGCACCCTCTCCGGGGGAACCTGCTAGTGATATATACGCACCCTCTCCGGGGGAACCTACTAGTGGTAAATACGCACCCTCTCCGGGGGAATTTCATCTCCCACACACCCCAGCCGCTGGTAGGTGATGGCCCGCGTCAGATTTAAGCATCGGATGTTGCTCCTGCGCAAGTGTAGGTCGTCGTCTTTTACCTGAAGGTATGATGATACTATTTATTTTTTATTTTTTCCTATACAATGTTTGGCTACAATCTCACCTGATGGTAAGTGACGATGTAGCCGAAGATGTAGCACGCTTGCTCAGTAAATACATATTCACTCTCGATTTGAACAGCCAGGTTATATTTTAAACTAAAGATTCTCCTCTAAAGTTTTCAGAAAACATAGTCGACGGCAGGGAATTCCATTTATTGGCTGTTCTTATGACAAACAAGGAGGAAAAACGTTTTGTGCGGATTTTTGGAATGTCTACCATAAATTGATGCCGTCTTGATGTTCCTCTAGATGTTATATAGAAGAATGGAGACGGTGGGATAAGATTGTGCAGTTCTTGTGCACATTCTCCGAAATGCAATCCAAAATATCTTTAGGGCCAGTTTCAACAGTCCCTAATAGGCCTTATCAACTTACCTGACAGATTTTCACAATTTGTGTATGGCGTCGTCAGATATATAAAACTGTATCAGGGACCGGTAAAACTGGCCCTTAGAGTCGTATTCTTGAAACTTTTTTTTCATGACATATAGTAACAGGACAAGCACGACGCTCGCCTGATGGTAAGCGATCACGTCTACCTATAACAGATACAGCGGTAACAAAATTCTGGACTGCCAGAGTTTTGCATGTCACTGCACTGCGCCTGTTACCTCGAGACATAAAGATGTAAAGTCTCACATGCCCTGTAATTTCACTAGACACTTTGCCATTTCAACCGAAAAACATTCCTATTTCACAACTGAAAATTTATTGGCAAAGTGGTGGTACCGGCCCAGGCGGACTAGCAGAAGTCCTACCACAACAAAGAACAGGTTTATTATTAACAGTATAATGTTAAGGCACCATATACAATCGTACCTCAATAGGTAAGCATCGAGGGTCCTGGTCTCCACCAGGGACGCAGCAGTTCCTGGTGTACGCCACGTAGTTCACGGTGTCGTGCACTGATGTTATATCACCTGGAACCATTTTAAGGATTCATATTTATTCGTGGATAAAAATAGGGAAGATGCAAAAATAATATTTATTAAATTATGATTTATTAAATTATTATTTATATATATTGTTTAGCCGTGGCTAAGCTGGATTTTCAACGTGTTAGTTCTACCGTGGAAAGTCTAGACGTGCAACGTTATTCTTCTACCGTAGAAAGTCTGGAGGTTCAAATGTTTTTGTTCTACAGAGAACAGTCTGGAGGTTCAACGTTTTTGCCAATGATGTTCTATGTTCTATTAAAAATGTAAGATATATATATATAAGTATTTAGCAGTTTTCTTTGTACCTAAGGCCTGCCACCTGGGGGGCAAACCGGGGCACCTGCCCCAGGCGGCAGTTTCAGAGGGCGCGAAATCATAATAGGTATAGTATAGTTAAACTTGCTTCACAAAGCACCTAGCATACAGTGCCCACTGCGACTTGTAAGAAACAGTTGCCACACAGGCCCACAACTTATTGTTCCATTCACAAAAGATACCATTATATGTATATGTGGGATTTATAAGTCATTTATCTCGAACGCTGGAGAGAGGGGCGCCACTATCAAGTTTCTGCCCGGTTCGAAAGTTCGTAGATCCGGGGCTGCCACATACATTTGAAATTCCGAAATCTGTGTCCGAAACAGAATTCCGTTTCGAACGAACGCAATAAATCCATAATCTTCACAAAGGTAGTTTTCCGTCCAAAGTTTTTCTATTCGTATGTGGTGGTCCTAAAACTATTTAGTTAGTACTCGTAATTATCATGTAATTTTAGTTACCTGTTAAGAAGACATTGTAGTTGACAACCATGTGTGTATATTTGTTGCTGGCCACCCTACCATCGGACAGAAGAGCGACTCGCAGCGGTCTCACCAGCGGCAGGGGCTTCCCAGAACTGGCAGTAGGCAAACCACCTTCTGACATGACAAAAAATAATAAAGCGTTTTTAAGCTGTTCACCACACACTGACACGGTTTTTAGGGTTCCGTAGCCGAATGGCAAAAACTGAACCCATATAGATTCGTCATGTCTGTCTGTCTGTCTGTCCGTCCGTATGTCACAGCCACTTTATTCTTAAACTATTGGGACTACATAGTTGAAACTTGGTGGGTAAATGTATTCTGTGAACGGCTTTTCGATTTTTATACAAAAATAAAAAATTACATGAAAATGAAATTAATAAAAAAATCATCAAACCTATACGTGCGGGGTGTCTATAATAATAGTCTTTAAATATACCATTGAGGTTTCCAAAACATTTTTTTAAAGTCAATCGTTTGAAAGATAGACACTTCTAAAGTATTAAAATGTGTACGTGTCCGGGGACCTCCCTCTAACTTTTAAAATAAGGGAGTGAAAAAAAAAAATATATGTATATGCTGTAGATTTTAATAAACACTTTCAACGAAAATTGGTTTGAACGAAATATAGTCAGCAGTTTTTTAATATAGCACATTTTCAAAACCGCAAATATGTCCGAATGATAGCGAGCGAATACGTCTTCGTAGTTACGCCGTTGTACAATAGAGGGCGTTTATAATAATAATATACATGACGCTTACGTCACTTCCGTTGATTCGGACCGTGACGCTACGTTACTTCCGTCAAATTTTACCTCAATGCGTCCAAAGAAGTTTCACTTTTTTTTACATAGAACTGGGTAGCACTTGACCACTATCTCACCTGATGTTAAGTGACGATGCGGTCGATGATGGAGCGCGCCAACCCAAAAAATACCTATTCACTCGCGATTTGAAGACCCCCATATTGTATTTAGCCGAAAACACAGTCGAAAGCATTTATTTGTTTAGTTTACCTGCAGAGAAGTTAGGTGGCAGTAAACGTCGATATGGCGTCAAGGTGGCTCCCCGCGTCGGGTGGTGGGGGTTGTTGCAGGAACAGTCCATGCGGCGGGGGGCGTGCGGGTCACAAGCTGCTACCTCGATAGCACAGTACCTTTGTAACAACTTATATTTAGAATACTTACATCTCAAACTATCATAAAAAAGGCAGACGGATTCGTGCCAAACACCCGAGTGAACGCAAGTTCAGTAATTCTAAATGCTTGAGTATGCCGACCCTGCTGCCGCTTGGTAGCAAACTGAGCGCGGAAGTGTATTACTTAAGCATTTAGTATTACTGAACTTGCGTTCACTCGGGTGTTCGGCACGAATCTGTCTGCCTTTTTTTATGATATTCTGAGAATTACATACATTTATCATCATCAGCCTATACTAGTCCAGTGCTGGACATAGGCCTCACCAAGCAGCCCACTGAGCAGAATCCTCGGCTACTCTCATCCAGCTCTTACCAGCCACCTTGTGAACATCATCGCTCCACCTAGCCTGAGGACGTCCTACGCTACATTTGCCGATACGTGGTCTCCACCAAGAACTCATTTACACTAATACTGTATACATTGCGGTTTGAAAAAAAAAATAATTTAAGATCGTTAAAAAAAACCGGTCAAGTGCGAGTTCGACTCGCGACCGAGGTTTCCGTACAAACTTATCAAAACCAACTTATCTTTGCAGGTGCATCCCTAGTTGGTTTAGTAGTCGGTGCACTACACCGATGGCTACACACTGTTCATGAACCAACCGCAAATAATAACTTTGTAATAGTAAATACCATATTTTTAGGGTTCCGTACCCAAAGGGTAAAAGAGGACCCTATTACTAAGACTCCGCTGTCCGTCTGTCTGTCTGTCTGTCCGTCTGTCACCAGGCTGTATCTCATGAACCGTGAAAGTTAGACAGTTGAAATTTTCACAATTTGAAGAAATTTTCACAGATTGAAGAAATTTTCACATGTATTTCTGTTGCCGCTATAACAACAAATACTAAAAACAGAATAAAGTAAAAAATAATAGAGGATCCCCATACAAGAAACGTGTTTTTTTCGGCATTTCACGCCATCTATGAACGCTTAGTTAGGTAAACGTCCCATAGATGGCGTTATATTGAAATGTCGATCCCTAACTCCTTTGTTAGACGTTAGATGGCGTTATAAGAAATAAAATGTTTATTAATTATTATTTTTTGCTGGCGAAAAATTATAGTGGTATTTTTTGCTCGATCATAAAATACTGTAGTGTGGTACGGAACCCTACTAGTGCGAGTCCGACTTGCACTTGGCCAGTTTATTTTGCTATTAAACTAAATATTTACGGTTTTAGTAGTACTTTGTAAGTGCTTCAAGACCTTGCTTCTTGCCAAATTTCATGATTCTATGTCAACGGGATATATATACTCGTAGCTATAGGTTTGATTCCCTTGTGGAATCGCAAGATATGCGAAAATATGCGACTTGAACGGTCATATATATATTGATCGCGTTCACTTACAAGTTTATTTTTTTACAGATGAAAGATACCATAGACCCAATACAATACAATACAAAAACTCTTTATTGTATACCAACATAAATAATACAAGGAGACATTTAAACAAACATAATAACTATTAGGTTACAATGGGCGGTCTTATTGCTAACAGCAATTTCTACCAGACAACCTTTGGATGGACAGAAATACAGGAAGTAATAGACGGTGGTGTACAATAAATAAAATAATAATAATAAATAAACTGGCCAAGTGCAAGTCGGACTCGCACTCGTAGGGTTCCGTAACACAGTAGAGATTCTATAACTTTGATTTTTCGCAACTACAAAATTAACTTTGTTTTTCATAGTGTTTGTATGAAAAACAAAGTTATCTTTGCGGTCGCCATATCTCTAAAACTGCTGACTGTATCTCGTTCAAACCAATTTTCGTTGTTAGTTTTTATTGAGATCTACAGCATATATTTTTTTTAGATTTTTCATTCCCATAATTTAAAAGTTAGAGGGGAGGGGGCACACATTTTACCACTTTAGGCGCACCTCTCTTTCAAATGATTGACTTTAAGAAAAAATGATTTTAGGAACCTCAATGTCATTTTTAATGACATGGGATGTAAGGGAGCACAAATACGACCTCGGTGCTCTCAGCCAACCTCACCTGCCCGTGGTGCATCCTGCTGACCAACAGACGGGGCTCTGGCGACCGACAAATGGCGGTATAACCATTTCATATCTATGGCGTAGCTAAATTCTACAGGCCGGTGACGGGCAGCAGCGTCACCGGTGCGAGAAGCTACGTCCTGCGATCGCCAACACGCCTGCCCAGCGTGGCGATTAGGGCATATCCCTCCCAAGGGATGCAAAAAAGTATGGCTCAGTGGCGCATCTTGGGAGAGGCCTATGTCCAGCAGTGGACTGATACAGGCTGATGATGAATGTCATTTTTAAAGACCCAAGTATTTGATATAAGTTTCATTTTGATATCTCTACGCGTTGTCGAGAAAAAGAGTCCTGACAGACGGACAGACAGACAAACAATAACGTCATCCTATTAGGGTTCCTTTTTGCCTTATAAGGTACGGAACCCTAAAAACCGTGGAGCCTAGGTCAAATCTTTTGAGCTGAGTAAGTTAGAATTTATGCCGAATAAACTGTATGTATCAAGTCAACTTATTCAACTCTAATAGGAAAGTTGATTTGTTTGATTGTATTGAAACTGCTTCATGGTCAAACTGCTCGAACAATTAGGCCTAAGTACACTTTATTAGGGTAAAACCAGGATAGTTGCCACACTTTTTAAAAAGCTCCTTTAAAAAATTCACACCAATACATTTTTTATTCAAAGTGTATTCTCAAACATAGATCATTATTCTTAAGTATATATAAATATAGTGTGATCCTATTATTACGAGAAAATTAATGGATAGCATTTTTAACCAATCGGTGGATCGGGCTTTTTAGCTAGGGTAGGGTTTTTCTGAACCATTCGAAAGCAAATCCGGATTCGGAAACTGCCTTAACTTCGACTTAGATCTTTGCAATTCACAAAACTCCGATCGTTTACTTTGGATATAAATCAGTGATTTTAATTGAAAAGGTTTCCGCGACAAAATAACTCACGGATTTATCTATATTCAACATTTAAAATGAAGCCGAATCCGAATAGTTTTCGAATGATTGAGAATCAGGGAGCCTACTCCGAAGTAGTAATCCAAAATATCGGCCGAAATTATCGGGCGTTTCTTACTACGAATCACATTCAGTTCGGTCGGTCGGTTTAGCTTATCACTACTCTGACCACTCAGTCTGACCGAAATTCATTTGATATTTGTTGTATCGTAAACCCCAGTGTAAATGAAAAAATAGCCCGACCGATAATTTGATAGGAGTTTTATCGTCATTGTATGTCCGAACTTTGTGATATGTCAGCAGCGGCAAATTCGGTCGCATTTCGTTCGGGCGGATTGGGTCCGAACTTTCAGATGTATCATTTCGGAGTAGGCCTCCAGAGCACTATTATGATTGTAAAACTGTGGCACTATGGCATGTTTCCCAAGGATGCGGGTTCGAATCCCGTCAGTACGATGACATGTACTGTGTAACAATGTATGTATATCTTAAATTATTTGGTGGCCTGTACCCTTAGTACGAGTTTTCATACCAAACTCGATATCGTATTCCGAACAAATTTTGTATGAAAAACAGTACAGCGCCTCTAGTGGTTACTACACTTTACTAAATTTAGACCAATCAGGGAGCCAGATTAAGTCAAAAACTATGTGAGATCTGTCAAAAGCGTTTACGATGAAAACTCGTACTAAGGGTACTGGTGATAAGCGAGTATGTGGTCGAAGATGGTGAACATGCTAGGCGTAAAATTTAATTTAATTTTTATCTTATAGGCTACCGTTTGACCACTATCTCACCTGTTGGTAAGTGATGATGCGGTCGAAGATGGTAAGCACGCTAGGCCTAGAAAGAGAACTGGCTCTCAAGGATAGCTGCCGGAGCACATTAGATGTTTTGGCGACAGATTTTCTAACTTGAAGGTGGTAGCTGGCCAGGCGGACACTAGATAGTGTCCTACCACCATGCACAAAACTAACACAACACTAACAATACTCTGACTTTTAAAGTTACTTCCTACTATTCATACCTATTATAAATACAAATGTATGGATGTATGTTTGTATGTATGTTTTTTACTCTATCACGCAAAAACTACTGAACAGATTTGGATAAAATTTAGTAGGTACACAAACTTGAGAGCCGTGTTTGCTTAAAGGATAATAGCTGGAGCTCTAAGCGAGAGCATAGAAGAGATAATAAAACCTACTAACGAGAGGTCAATGGTTCAAATCCTAGGACGCGTGTTCGTCCACAGCCTGTAGAACCATATTACATCGATGTTCCGCCTGACTTGCTACCAAAAATTAGCTTACCACCATCAAGGAGCAAATCTGCCGCCGTAACATTACAGTGTTCCGGCAGCACACAGCCCTTGAAAATCAGAGTATTCTAGACCTAGCGTGTTCAGCATCTTCGACCACATCATTGCTTACCACCAGGCAAGATAGTGGTCAAACGCTAGCCTAAAAGATTCTCATCCTATTTGGCAGAGAAATAAAAACAAAAATAATAAATGCATGTACTTACGGCACCAATTGCATAGCTCGTAGGGCGTCATATCTAGTCTTAGATATTTCTTCTCCAGAGAACGAGTCATAATATTCACTATACACGACACTACACACTGACAATATTATAATTAGACGCATTATAACACTAGGCTGCATATTGTCCTAGAAATAGGGGGATATAGGTTATCACTCATTGCACCCGACCAGCGCCGCTCCGTCGATCGTTGTCGACTGGTCGTCAACGCGTGGACGACGCATCGTCAACTAGTGAACGTCGCTCGATTAATAATTAAGATAGTTTTAAAAACTAAAACAACCGACTTCCATGCCCCACGAGTCAATTTCAGCAGCAAGTTTGAGACGTTCATCGTCATATCTCTGGAGATACTTATCAGATCTCGGTGAAATTACAATGGGAGCACCACGGAAACGTACTCTAACGATTAAAAAAAGAATCACTCGAATTGGTTCACAATTGACGCAGTTATCGCGTAACATACCTACATACAAAAAAAAATGTAAAGAAGAAATAAACAAAGAGACTAATTGAGAACCTTTTTGTTGGAAGTCGCTTGAAAAGAAATTAAAAGACCAACGCTTTTTTGTTTTTCTTTTGTTCGCATTGTGACTTCATTAGGGTGCTAAGTAGCTTAGGCTTTTTTTTTATCTACAAATTATTAGGGACTTTTGCCAAATGGTATGCCAGCCCCATCATTCCCTAAAAGTTAAGTAGCTTGGGGTCAACTACACTTGACTAGAGGAGAGTCGACGCGCATCGTAGCGTCAATCTGAGACTTAACATAGCAAATTCACCCTTATCTCCACAATAAACTTAATGCATATATTTCTTCTACGATAATAATTTAAGATCGTTTAAAAAACTAAAGGAACCGACTTCAAACGTCGCGCTAGTCATAGTAGCCAGTAGACGTAGTAACTTTTACATATTATTTACACATATTATGTTCTGTGCCAGTAGTTAGTAGTACGAGTAAGTCGTCGAGATAAGTAAATACGTCGTAATACAAATGTTGATATTTTAAAATTTCATCGTACCGACGGGACTCGAACCCGCACCCCCCGGATCACACGTCCAGGTGCTCTGCCAATTAAGCCACGGTTCGATCCATCGATACGACGAAATTAGTGGATTGCATTTGTTAACCCAATTATGCATTGGTGGCGCCATCTATGACTAATTATTACGTAAGTTAAAGATTTTTAAAAAAAGGTTCCGACGAATTGAGAACCTCCTCCTTTTTTGTGAAGTCGGTTAAAAAAAGACGCGAATTCGCGCTCATTCGACAGAATTCGGGCGTCGGAGCGCAACCAACGCTGATTGGTGCTTCGCTTTACTTGTAAATAATGTGAAGCTTCGATGCGCTTCGACTCTGCGCCAACTTATGAATTGGCCCTCGGCTAAGTATCAAGAAGGTTTACAATTGGTGACGAAATCGAGTAACCAACGCAAAATAAAACAGACGAATTGTTAACCTGTTAATAATTTAAGATCGTTTAAATGACTAAAATAACCGACTTCAAACGTCGCGCTAGTCAAAGTAACCAGTAGACGAAGTAACTATTATATATACTGTGCCAGTAGTTAGTTTAGTAGCATATGTCGTCAAGGTAAATTAATCGTAACACAAATGTTGATATATTAAAAACGGCTCGGCCGATTTCGTTAAAATTTAAATGGGACCTAGAAAGGGTACCCTTTGAAACAGAAAAATAATTTTCCAAATCGGTTTAGGCATGTTCGAATAATCGGTAAACATACAGAAAATATTAAAAAAAAATTAAAAAACATTCCGACGAATTGAGAACCTCCTCCTTTTAGGTGGAGTCGGTTAAAAAGGAGGTAAGAACTATCTTCTTTTTCAAAGTATTCCAAATTCAAATAATATTCCGTTGAACCACAGAACAAATAATAGTACAAGGTTGAACTAAGATTTTTTTTAAAGGGTGATATAAAACTGTCGCTATTTCAATCTATAATTGAACATTATACATTACGTCAACAGATCTCACACTTCGAAAAACAACTGGATGTTCTAGAATAGGTTAACTATGTTTAAACACGCTGTAAAAAACACAAAATATTATTAGACACGCACTGCGGTTAAGATGCCTGTGCCTACTAAATAATCGACGTTGTCCATACACACTCTATCACTACTTGTACATATTATAAAACAAAGAACCCGCCGCGTCTGTCTGTTAGCGATAAACTCAAAAACTACTGGCCTACTACTAAATAAAACTGGCCAAGTGCGAGTCAGCATCGCGTCTCTTATCGCACACTTAGGGAGGGTTCCGTACAATACGAAACATAACAGAGTTTCAATCTCATATATTTGATTAATTGATATTACCAAGAATATTTGGTTTGGTCGCGATCTAGAAAGACGGGGCTCGTTTACTAGCGCCATCTATGTCATTTTGCCGAAACTAAGTAGATAGATGGCGTTTAAAAAGACGCTTTTTGGATGGGGACCCTTTTAATTTTTACCTTTATTTTGTTTTTAGTATTTGTTGTTCTAGCGGCAACAGAAATACACCATCTGTGAAAATTTCAACTGTCTAACTATCACGGTTAATGAGCTATAGCCAGGTGACAGACGGACAGACAGACAGACAGACAGACGGACAGCAGAGTCTTAGTAATAGGGTCCCGTTTTACCCTTTGGGTACGGAACCCTAAAAAGAACGCTTCGAATCGGTTCACAATTGACGGAGTAATCGCGTAATATACATACAAATATTTTTTTTAAACATACAGACGAATTGAGAACCTCCTCCATTTTGGAAATCGGTTGAAAATGAAGGCATATAGCTACTATATGCTCTACCCGTGCGAAGCCGGGGCGGGTCGCTAATACTAAACTAAAATTATTTTTTAAAATAATTGAAATGTATTGCCTGCATTATGCAATAATTATGATATTTATTATTTCCTGCATTTATTATGCAGATAATGTAATTTTTTTATTATTTACCTACTCACTTAGAAATAAAATTAGGTACATTGAGTTAATTGTATTTAACTATATTTCTTATTTTATCTACAGATTTCCAAAAATAATTATATTGTAATACGGGACTTATCGCGCTAAAAACATAATTTTATTTACCTCGATGTTTCGATCAAGTTGCATTGACCGTGGTCACGAGACTTCCGAAAAGCCTTCTTTTTAACCGACTTCACAAAAAAGGAGAAGGTTCTCAATTCGTCGGTACCTTTTTTTTATGTGTGTTCACCGATTACTCGAAGATGCCTGAACCGATGTGGAAAATTCTTTTTTGTTTCAAAGGGTACCCTTCCCAGGTGGTCCCATTTTACATTTTAACGAAATCGTCAGAGCCGTTTTTAACCGACTTCAAAAAAAGGAGGAGGTTTCTCAATTCGACGTATATATATATTTTTATTTTTTTTATGTTTGTTCGCGGATAACTTCGTCGTTTATGAACCGATTTTGATTACTATTCTTTTGTTCGAAAGAAGATATCCCAAGTGTGGTACCATGGTAATTTTATCGAGGTCTGATAAGTATCTCCAGAGATATTGAGATAAACATCTCAAAATTGGTACTGAAAATGAATAGCGCGGCATTGAAGTCGGTTCTTTTGTAGTTTTTAAACGATATTATTAATATATCAACATTTGTATTACGACGCATTTACTTATCTCGACGACTTACTACTTGGCTGGCACTTTACTTACTGGCACAGATTATGTAATAGTTACTTCGTCTACTGGCTACTTTGACTAGCGCGACGTTTGAAGTCGGTTCTTTTAGTTTTTTTAATGATCTTATATTATTTCGTTCTCAATTCGTCTGTAGGTTTTTAGGGTTCCGTACCCAAAGGGGAAACGGAACCCTATTACTAAGACTCCGCTGTCCGTCTGTCTGTCTGTCTGTCCGTCTGTCACCAGGCTATAGCTCATTAACCGTGATAGTTAGACAGTTAAAATTTTCACAGATGGTGTGTTTCTGTTGCCGCTAGAACAACAAATACTAATAACAAAATAAAGTTAAAAATTAAAGGGGGTCCCGTGTTTTTAAACGCCATCTATCTAATTAGTTTCGGCAAAATGACATAGATGGTGCTAGTAAACGAGCCCCGTCTTTCTAGATCGCGACCAAACCAAATATTCTTGGTAATATCAATTAATCAAATATATGAGGTTGAAACTCTGTAATATTTCGTATTGAAAGGAACTCCCTAAGTGTGCGATAAGAGACGCAATGCTGACTCGCACTTGGCCAGTTTTATTTTATGTATGTTACACGATTACTCCCTCAATTGTGTACCGATTCGAATGATTCTTTTTTTAATCGGTAGGGTACATTTCCGAGGTGGTCCCATTGTAATTTCATCGATATCTAATAAGTATCTCCAGAGATATGACGATAAACGTCTCAAATTGCTACTGAAACTGACTCGCGGGGCATGGAAGTCGGTTGTTTTAGCACATAAAGTGTTTCTGTTTCTTTTGTTTGTATTTTTTGTTCTTGGTGTGCAATCAATAAAGTACTATTATTCATTCATTCATTGGTATTACCTACCTTTCCAAGTTTCCATACATTATCTTATAATAGCATTCATCGAATGTCGCAACAGCCTTAAGATATGAAATTTTTTATGTAATTTTCTACCAATTTTAGAATGAACTCATTTATGTGTAATGCTTTAATACTGTAGTCTGTAATGCGTTTTCCGGTTAAATGTAATTATCTTGATAAGCTGAATAGGTAATTTCTGAGTATCGAAACATCAAGGTCTTTATATTAATCGAACATCCTGTAGAAGTGGCAAATAATTATTAAGCTGTTATTATATTACATAATCTACTCATTTTATAATAATTATATTATATATTTTGTAGTGGTAGGACTTCTGCTAGTCCGCCTGGGGCGGTACTACCACTTTGCTAATTAATTTTCAGCCGTGAAATAGGAATGTTATTCGGTTGAAATGGCAAATTGTCCAGTGAAATTACAGGGCATGTGAGACTCAACATATTTATGTCTCGAGGTAACAGGCGCAGTGCAGTGACATGCAAATTCTAGCAGTCCAGAATTTTGCATGCCGCTGTGTCTGTCATAGGTAGACGTCATCGCTTACCATCAGGCGATCGTCGTGCTTATCCTGTTACCTTGTACCATAAAAAAATTTTTCAATACTCAATACTTTATTGCTTCCATAGTTGTTGTACATAAAGTTCTTATATCTAGATATTATTTTTTTTTGTTTGTTATGATTCAACTCAAAAACTACTGGACCGATTTCAAAAATGTTTTCACTAATGTAAAGCTACATTATCAGCGAGTAACATAGGCTATATTTTATCCCCGTATTCTCACAGGAACGGGAACTTCGCAAGTGCAACCGCGAGGTGCTGCTAGTTATTGATACACAGAAATAGGAATAATAAGGTTTATTCCTATTTCTATGGATAATTATTATGATCTTCTACAGCAAACACAAATGAAGGGATACTATTTTATCCAACTTTCAAATGAGGGAGGTATTTCAATTTATGTAGCATCAAGCGAGAGTTAGTTCAATTACTTTTACTTTTACGCATATTTTTTATTTATTTTTGTTATTTTTTTCGTATCTCTGGCATCAAATCAAAACTAAAATCCAACAGCAGAAGGTCACACGCACCCCTTGTGAAAAAATTAATTAAAAAATATTTTATATTTTTTTAAATTTTACTTCCGGTACCAAAAATAAAAAAACGCATGGTGTGTGTTTTCAGCAGCGAACGAGTTAGTGTAAGACCATGGAGGTACGTAGTACATTCATTATCGATGTGTAAGACATATAGTTTATTTATTTCATCAAAAAACAGAAATTACATTTTGACACCTTAATCTAATTATCTAATCTAATTATCTAATTATCATTAAAATCGAATTATGTATACAACTAAATTATTTTGAATAAGGTACCTGAGCATAAGCAGCCGTTCCAGGTCGAACCTGTGTTACAGCTGCTAATCCATCCGTGCAGGAAACATAGTACAAAGAATATAACAGTCTGTTCGATTATGCTATAATTAATAGCAAAATTTGTAAAGTTGAAATAAAATTGCAGGTAGTTTTATAAACAGACAAAATACCGGTAATTTAAGGTAGGTACCAAAGAGCAATACTAATACTATATTACTATACTAAAGTACAGAGCGCGGCTATGAGCCCGCCAGCTTGCTGAGAGTTGTAAGCAGATGTGCTATAGCTACGTACATTGATATATACTCGTAGGTCTTGCGTAGGGATGCCTGCAAACACCCGCGCGCTTATCGATGAAGCGGCTGACATGTGACGACAAAAATGAACATAGGATATTATACATTGAGAGGAGTGTTATATATTAATCTCAAGATACGCTGTTTGTTTTTTCCTACGATTTCTCAGTCATTATATAAGTATCTTAAATGCACGAAAGAGATAGTATTCATGTAATTAAGAGTACCTAAGAGCACTTAAAATGAAATAATATAAAATTTTATCTGAAAATGAAATGCTTATTTACATACTAACCCGTTTTTAGGGTTCCGTAGCCCAACGGCTAATAAACAGCCCAAGTACAAGTCGGACTCGCACTCGTAGGGTTCCGTAACACAATTGAGTATTTTATAACTACATAAAATGTTTCCCACCAAAAAATAACTTTGTTTTTCATAGTGTTTGTATGACAAAACAAAGTTATATTTGCGGGTTCAGAAAATGTGCTATATCTCCAAAACTACTGACTATATCTCATTCAAAGTAATTTTCGTTTAAAGATTTTTTTGAGATATACAGCATATATATTCTTTAGACTTTTCACTTTCTTAGTTTAAAAGTTAGAGGGGGGACACCCAAACGCGCGACCATAGATTCGAACCGTACGTTAGGTTTTTTTTCCGTCCGAAAAATTTAAGAACGTTTGCGCCGAGTTGTATATTTCATTCGTGTCTCCGAATCAGAATTTCGGACAGGAAATCTAATCAGGAAACCGTACGTTTGCGGCCAGCCATAGGGTTGGACCTCATCTGGCAGCACGGAATCGCCTTTATCCGTCGCCCTTTCTCTTTCTGTCGCTTAGAACTGCCATTTGCTAGACCGAGACAGAAAGCATAATGCGATAGCACGCGGCGGAAACCTCGAGGCGATCGACATCACGGACAAAATGCAATGGTCGGCAGGGAGACTCCGGAACGCTGAAGCGCGCGATAGCATGCTAACGCATCCTTTCAGGCGACGTGCGATCGCCTTTTTTGTCTGCGGAATGCGACAGCGCGCGTTCGCATGCGGCAGCATACTGCAGCACGTGGTAGCACAGGCGGAACAAATGCGATTCCGTGCTGCCAGATGAGGTCCAACACTTAAGGTCGCATAGTGTGGGGACCGCTTCTAGACAGAAGCTAGTTTTTCAACCGACTTTCCAAAAAGAAGGAGGTTCTCAATTCGTCTGTTTTTTTTTTAATTTTTAGGGTTCCGTACCCAAAGGGTAAAACGGGACCCTATTACTAAGACTCCGCTGTCCGTCTGTCTGCCTGTCCGTCTGTCACCAGGCTATAGCTCATTAACCGTGATAGTTAGACAGTTGAAATTTTCACAGATGGTGTATTTCTGTTGCCGCTAGAACAACAAATACTAAAAACAAAATAAAGTTAAAAATTAAAGGGGGTCCCCATACAAAAAACGTGTTTTTAAATGCCATCTATCTAATTAGTTCCGGCAAAATGACATAGATGGCGCTAGTAAACGAGCTCCGTCTTTCCAGATCGCGACCAAACCAAATATTCTTGGTAATATAAATTAATCAAATATATGAGGTTGAAACTCTGTTACGTTTCTTATTGTACGGAACCCTCCCTAAGTGTGCGATAAGAGACGCGATGCTGACTCGCACTTGGCCAGTTTTATTTATTGTATGTATATTACACGATTACTCCGTCAATTGTGAACCGATTTGAATGATTGTTTTTTTAATCGGTAGAGTTCGTTTCCGAGGTGGTCCCATTGTAATTTTATCGAGATCTGACAAGTATCTCCAGAGATATGACGATAAACGTCTCCAACTTGATACTGAAACTGACTCGCGGGGCATGGAAGTCGGTTATTTTTAGTTTTTAAACTATCTTAATTATTTTTTATCGATTTACCTATGTTTTTTAATGTTTGTTATTATATTATATGATTATTAGTGATTTATAGAATGGAAATAGATGCGTTCGTAAATTTTATAAGATGAAGTGATATCTACTTATACTTAGACTTACCCGTTGCACCCCGCGGCATTGCCGCTTAATTTTATAAGATGAAGTGATATCTACTTATACTTAGACTTACCCGTTGCACCCCGCGGCATTGCCGTTTAATTTTATAAGATGAAGTGATATCTACTTATACTTAGACTTACCCGTTGCACCCCGCGGCATTGCCGTTTAATTTTATAAGATGAAGTGATATCTACTTATACTTAGACTTACCCGTTGCACCCCGCGGCATTGCCGCTTAATTTTATAAGATGAAGTGATATCTACTTATACTTAGACTTACCCGTTGCACCCCGCGGCATTGCCGCTTAATTTTATAAGATGAAGTGATATCTACTTATACTTAGACTTACCCGTTGCACCCCGCGGCATTGCCGCTTAATTTTATAAGATGAAGTGATATCTACTTATACTTAGACTTACCCGTTGCACCCCGCGGCATTGCCGTTTAATTTTATAAGATGAAGTGATATCTACTTATACTTAGACTTACCCGTTGCACCCCGCGGCATTGCCGCTTAATTTTATAAGATGAAGTGATATCTACTTATACTTAGACTTACCCGTTGCACCCCGCGGCATTGCCGCTTAATTTTATAAGATGAAGTGATATCTACTTATACTTAGACTTACCCGTTGCACCCCGCGGCATTGCCGCTTAATTTTATAAGATGCAGTGATATCTACTTATACTTAGACTTACCCGTTGCACCCCGCGACATTGCCGTTAAATCCTAGTTTTAAACCTTCCTCTTGAATCACTCTATCTATTGCTGAAAACTGCATTAAGAGAGAACGCGGGGTGCACTTTTCCATAGAAATGTTGTAGTGTTCCAGAAAGGAAACGGGGGAACCGTTTCCTTTCTGGAACATGGTTCTAGAGCAAAATTTGTTTCTACAAAAGATCAAGGTCTGCTGTAGCTATGCTTTTTAGGGTTCCGAACCCAAAGGGTACCAACGGAACCCTATTACTGAGACTCCGCTGTCTGTCTGTCTGTCCGTCTGTCACCAGGCTGTATCTCATGAACCGTGATAGTTTGACGGTTGAAATTTTCACAGATGATGTATTTCTGTTGCCGCTATAACAAAAAATACTAAGAACAGAACAAAGTTAAAAATTGAAGGGTTTAAAACAAAAAACGTGATTTTTACGATACGATACGATACAAAATTAATTCACTTCGACGCAGCTAGATGGCAGCACAGGAAAAATTAGCACGCGCAAGCGTTTCATTTGTTAAATTTGTGGGCCTCGGTCGATTTGTTTACTTAGTTAAGGTTAATTTGTACATGTGTACTGTACAGTATTGAATATTATATCTTCAATTTTAGTACATAATAAAGAGCTTCAATTAGCTAGAATCAATAGAATGTTAGTCGTACGAACACTCGGTCTTCCAGATATTTATTTTGTGTTAATATTTACTTAGTTGGTGTTAGAAGTTCGTGGCGTTCGGACTTCGGAAATTCGGAACCCTCCGTGTGCGGGATAAAAGTCTGACTCGCACTTGGCCAGTTTTATTTTAACCGACCAATTGCAAAAAGAAATATACCTAAGCCTTTTTATCTCCTCTTTAAGATTTTTTGAAGGGTCATATTTCTTTTTGCAACTGGTTGGTCAAATAATTAAGATAGTTTCAAAACCAAAACAACCGACTTCAATGCCCCGCGAGTCAATTTCAGTAGCAAGTTTGAAACGTTTATCGTCATATCTCTGGAGATACTTATCAGATCTCGATGAAATTACAATGGGACCACCTCAGAAACGTACCCTACCGATTACAAAAATAATCATTCGAATCGGTCGACGGAGTAATCGCGTAAAATACACACACAAAAAAAGAGAAAAAAAACATACAGAGGAATTGAGAACCTCTTTCTTTTTGGAATTCGGTTGAAAATGTAAATGATAGCGGCATAGCTACAGCAGACCTTGATTTGTAGAAAACAAATTTTGCTTTATAAATATTGTCCAGCGAGAAAACGGGGGAATACGTTTGTATGGAAAAGTGCACCCCAGCCCGCGTTCGCTCTTAAAATAAGTTGCGTAGTTTAAAATATCTAAGCTTACAAACAGCGGGAGCGACTTTGTATTATACATGTAATATAATTCAAGATCGTTTAAAAACTAAAAGAACCGACTTCAAACGTCGCACTAGTCAAAGTAGCCAGCGGTGGAAGTCTCTACATTGACAGCGATGCGTCTTATCATCGCAAACGTCTGCTAGAATGAGATGCAGCTAGACAGTTGTTATCTGCATCTCTTTTCTTATCGACGATTATCGGTCGAAATTCATCGCTCTTCATGTAGAGATTACCGGCCCAGTAGACGTAGTAACTATTACATAATCTGTGCCAGTAGTTAGTACTTAGTAGTGAGTAGTAAGTCGTCGAGATGATAAGTAAATGCGTCGTATTACAAATGTTGATATATTAAAAACGGCTCGGCCGATTTCGTTAAAATTTAAATGGGACCACCTAGGAAGGGTACCCTTTTAAACGAAAAAAGAATTTTCCAAATCGGTTCAGGCATCTTCGAGATCGGTGAACATGCATAAAAAAAATAATAAAAAAAAGATTCCGACGAATTGAGAACCTCCTCCTTTTTTGTGGTCGGTTAAAAAGTGAACGTGATGATCTGATGACACAGTACTGTCACATTAACTATTATGTAATCTGTGGTAGTGTCTAGACTCTAGAAGTAACTATACATTATATTATATACGAGCTGCGCCCCGCAACTTTTCCCGCGTTAAAAAGTATCCATATGTCAATCTAGGTTAACAACAATTTTTTCCTTCACCGGAAGGCCACTGTGAAATGCACACATACATTTTTCCATAGAAAAATCCATTGGTGCGGTGGGAATTTGAACCCGCTCTCGAACCTCTGGCGTCAAAGCCGACCATTCTAGCACTACGCCACTGGGCCTCCAAATAAAACCAAATATTAAAAACAACATTATTTTTATTTCATCCTACACATAGCTTCAATCAGTCTACAACGATCGTCCAAGGCCCCGACAATAGTCTTTATAGGTCGATTTGCTACATTTTTAGAACATTCTAGATAGCCAGATTCACCGAGTCCAGTACCCTAAGTACGAGTTTTAATACCAATCTCGATATCGTATATCGAGAAAATTTTGTATGAAAAACAGTACAGCGCCTCTAGTGGTTTTCACACTTCACTAAATTTAGACCAATCAGGGAGCCAGAATAAGTCGAAAACTATGTGAGATCTGTCAAAAGCGTTTACGATGAAAACTCGTACTAAGGGTACTCTGATTTACTGATCGTCTTTAATAGCCTATCATGTACTTATCTAACAGATAAACAGCTGCTGTTGTATGAATGTCAGATACCTATCGAAAACTTCATCAAGAACCGGTGGAACTTGCCCTTCGTGTAATGGCATATTGAAGGAATTAAAGCCCGTCACACACATAGATGTACTCAGTTGACACAAACGGGCACGTCAGGCGTCGAAATCCAGTAGTTCTGTCATCAGCAAAACCCATGTAATTAAATAAATTGTGTTTGATATCAACTTTACGTCATAAATGGCAAAAGACTCTGCAAATGTTTGAAATCGTCGATTGATTATATTAATGCATTTGAGCTCAAAAATCACTAGAGTAAATTCAAAATCAACATAAAATCTTAGGCGCAAGCCAGATCGAAAGGACGATAGGTGAAGACGGGGCGGGGACGCAGTCTTATAAATGAACTTTCATACAATCATGTACCTATGTCACGCAATACATAACATATGTAGAAGACGGTTCGGAGAAGCGTCTTTGGTCTTTGTGCCCTACGTCTCGTGTCTGGCTTGTGCCTTCTGATTTTAACATAGCAGGCAAAAACTGCACAATACATCAATTTGTTGTATGAAAATTACAAAACTTACATTTCAAATAATCAATTACTAAAGACATCAGGTCGCAAATAAATAGGTTACTTCTATCTAGGTAAGCGACCGGGCTATGGGCTCTTATACTACATGTAATAAGATGCAAATTTAATGGCGGCTGTGAATGTATGCGCAAAACGCTGCGCAGTAATGAATTCTAGGAGTGAACGGGTCGCGGAGGGGTAAGGGGGACGGGCAACCGCCCCGCTCTCCGCCGCACACCCGCGCGATCACAGAGCGTGTATGAGTGATAACTCTGGGCTCCGTTCACGATCTACGCTCGGAGTGCAACCAAACGCTCTAACCTCTCTCTCTAACTCGTTTAGCGAATGTGACGCTCTGAGGTCATGAACGGTTTAGCGGTTTTATTATTATATTATTAACGGTTAGAGCGTTTGGGCGCACTCCGAGCGTAGGTCGTGAACGCAGCCCTATTCGCGATTTTGATTCCATGAGATTTAGTAGTGTGCGAAGTCGATCCCGCAGCGTACTTCACAGCCGCCATAAAGATTGCATCGCATTGTATCAGTTAACGATTTACAAATAAGCTCTTTAATCACACCCAATATGCACAGATTTGTTTGTACTTCGAGAAATTCTTATTCGCACGGCTGACCGACAATAGACTAAAATCGCTTCAACAATGCGCTAAGTTGGCGCGTGACCAATCAGAGCGCGTTTGCTCAGCGAATAGCCAATCAGAAAGCGTTATTTATAAACGACAACTGGCAATCAAACGACGACTCTCTAATAAGTTGAATGCTCGATGTAAGAAACTTAATACACTAATTATTACTTACAGACTAACAATAATAACTGACATTTACAAAGGGTATTTGTTTTTATTTGGTATATTGAGGTATTCGAACGCTGTGGGACTTAACCAAAGCCGAGAGCGGATATATGTATCCGCTTAGTCTCCCTCATAGATAAGGGGCCATACATAAATTACATGAGGCGTTTAGGGGAGCTGGGGGGATGAGGTGGTTGAGCCAAACCTCACCCAATCTCACGTCAGGGGGAGAGGGAGTCTCGGCAAATATTACGTATTTTTTTCCGCAGGAAAATGTATCACATTTTAGTAGTGCTTATTTTTAAGTATTTTATTTTATTGTGATTCTAGACTATTAAATAATAATAATTATTAAACAAATTGTTTTTTTAAATAAGTCCAACGCAATCAAGCGTAAATTAACTTATTTACATAATTACACATTTTGAAAAATCTTACATAAGATTAGTAAAGGAGGATTGCACGTCATCTCACCAAGGTAAGAGGGGAGAGGGGGAGAAAATCACCTCGCATAATTTGTGGATGACCCCAAAGCCCCCAATAAGAGGGGTGGAAGAATCACCAAAATCACCTCACGTAATTTATGGATGACCCCAAAAAAGCCCCCAATAAGGTTTCATCGGGAGTTCAACCAAGCACTAAGCAGCGATACGAAATATTAAAGGTTGTTGATACACATCACTTCTCGACGCTTTGGTGTAGTCTTGGCCTTATTGTAAAAAAAAATGATGATATTACGAGACGCG
The DNA here is from genome assembly GCA_954871355.1 of Cabera pusaria. Lineage (NCBI taxonomy): Eukaryota > Metazoa > Arthropoda > Insecta > Lepidoptera > Geometridae > Cabera > Cabera pusaria. The sequence goes on along the minus strand of OX940912.1, from coordinate 1,505,621 downwards.
GATACATTACTTAAATATATTCCATATTCAAAATGGCACCGAAAACTACTGACTTTTAGTCACATCTATTACTTTGTAACAAAATCATTGATGAACAGTTGCGCAAACATTTCTATCTCTCTTACTCTTGTACTTTTAGTACCTCCTATTCTCTCTATTACTTCGTAAAAGTATGAACGTCAAATACAAAGTTCATGAAGGAACACATTTATTTATATTGCGCATTTAAAATAACAAGATTTCTCATTACTTAATGCAATAGAACTCAAGTCAACAACAATTAAGTATCTTAGCACAAAATTATCATCGACTAATCGAAATCGTCTGACCTAAACAAAAGAAAATTGCAGCTGCAAAGCTGGCACAAACACCACGTAGGTACCTAAAGCAAATATTTAACAAACATATAAAAATACTTAAGAATAATATGATAAGCGTTGGATATCTCAGCTTTGGTTCACTGCCAAGATTAGTACCTATTAAACTGTTATTTGAAATGCAGCGAGATTCAGATATTTACATTTGTCGAATTTTTTAAAGAGTTCTAAGCGCTCTTGCTGCATCACTAAGCTGAAATGTTCTATGCTAATCGTTTCATCTAGGCTTGGGTAACTCTGAACACACCTATATCTTCAGATATATATCCCTAAGCGGATATATATCCTTTCTTCCTCTTGTCAAAACCTTCATATATCCGGTATATCATTATGAAACATAAAACTTTTTTGTATATTGGGTAAAAAAAATCAAGCCGTGAGTGAATAGGTATTTTGTAGGTTAAATAATATCGATTATGATCCGTGGATATGCCTAATGTTTACAATGGGAATTGGGATATACTAATGAATATAATTTGTCTTTTTGAGTGAGTTTCTCTACAAAGTCTGAAACCCAACTGACATGGATATCCCGGGCATACGAAGCAGATATACTAAGCGGATATATATCCTTATGGAAGGATATACGATATATTCACTCCTCTACCGGATATAGTAAACCCAAGCCTAGTTTCATCTGCGAGGAGCTAAACATTGCCATTCTAATTAAAACATATCAGTCTTATCCTTCAATTCAACTCTCATTAACACTCGAGGTGACTAGTCCAGATTGCAACTTGTCTGATAACTTATAAATGTCAATTTTAGGTGGTCCTTTACCTATCGCCGGCTTATACTCCTCAACTAGAACATTGTCCAAGTCGAAATCAGTCTCATGATGCTTCGCGAAATGATTCTGCAAAGTATTGATGGTGAATTGTAGACCACAAAACTTGCATTTGGTGTACTTTAAAGGACTCAATCGTTCGTGAGATCTGTACACGTGTTTGTAGCACGTGTTTTGAATCAAGAAATACACGTTGCATTCGCTGCATTTGTAAAGTTTAACAATGTCTTTGTTTCCTTTGTTACTGTTGATGGGACTTTCAGAAGTAGATTCTACACTGGTTGGGTTATGCCCGGGCTTGTACAACTCCACAGTAATAGTGGTGTCATTGCTGTGGTGTTTACAAAGATGGCTGACCAAAACATCGGTCGGGAACAACAGACCACACTTGCTGCAATTCTCTCGAGATATCTCCACGACTCCGGAACATTTCTGCTTATGGTTCTCGATAGTTTTTAGAGAAGTATAGTGCAATCCGCAGTCGCATTTGTAAACTTTTGCAGTTTTTGGCGATTCACTCTTAGACGCTGGCACTTCAATCTTTTGCTTTTTAACCTTTTTAGTATAAGCTTTACGCTTTCTGACAGGTTTTTCGGGTTCGTCTTCCTCGTCCTCCTTTCTCGGATCAAAATATGACACCTTGATATTTTTGTATCGGAAATCGGGCTTATTTATATGCTCTTGGCGGTGTAGACGCATACCGCTCAAGGAGAATGATTGTTTGCATTTCTTGCAGTAAACCTTTTGACAGGAGGGGTTACACTTGTGTTTCCTTAAATTAACTTCGCGACGTAAACAAGTTTTGCAACTCGTGCACTTGTACAAGTCGTATTTATAAATTCTGGAATTATTTTCCTTCACTTTATTTTTCTTCAAAACCTTGACTTCGTTCAAAACTTTGTTTTTCTTCGCGAATTCGTTTTCTTTCACGAATTTGACGATGCGAAAGTCTTCCTTCTTCATGTTTCTCGAATGGAGGACTTCGTGGAACTTCAACGAGCATATATCCATAAACTTGATATCACAAATGTTGCACGCATGTCCCGGTCCCTTGCACGGAACGGTCATATGTTTCGATATCTCGTTATTGTGGCAACAGCTGTCGCAACTGCTACAGCAGTACAGCGTCAGATCTGACCGTCCGGCTCTCTGCAACTTCATATCTATACCGCGCTCGTAGCCATATATACTCCGGTCTGTTATTTCTCGAATCTGACTCTCCGAGAGGCCTTCGAAGAGTTCGAACCAATCCTCTTTTAAAAGCTTCTGAGGATCGTAAGGAAGGATTTTGAGATCTTTAGTTCCTATGGGCATTCTATCATTCTTAGTGTGCAGATCGCTGTGTCGAGACCAGCATCTCTCCTGGAACTTCAAGTTACAGATGTAACATTTGATAGTATTTTTGGGAGGCGCGTGGTGCTGGCTATGCTCTATAGCTCGGTCGTACAAGTCGGTGACGACCTCGCAACGTATGCACGAATACATTATATTCCAAGAGGTATTCAAGGATTTGTATTTCTCCATCAATTCGGGAATGATCCTCTCCGTTCTCTCTCTCCGTTTAGGTTTGTTCTCGATAAATCTGTGGAACTGCAAGTGAACCTCGTAAGCGGAATGGTCCCATTTCTCGCCGCAGAAGTTGCACGTTTTGTAGTTTTCGGCACAGATGTGCTCCTTCATAATATTCTTATCGAAGAATATGATCTTGCAAATGTTGCACTGAGGGTATTTGGGCATCGAGGGGACGACACGTTTCGATGTGCCGATTTCGTAGAAGATTATATCGTCGATGGTCAGGTTTTTGGTGCGATGTAATCTTTTGTGCGACATGATAGTGTTCCGATTAAACTGCAGGCCGCATTCATCGCAAATTACGTTACTACAGAGGTTCTTCTTGGAGATACATCGCCGGCTCAAATGCATTTTATTGTTGTCCTTGATGCAACATCCGTGACAGTACTTACAAAAGTAAACTCGCAACTTTTTCCCACTCTCAAATTTCAATCTATTAATCATCTTGATCTTGCTAGACACCGAGCTGTCTATCGGTTCTTTCTTTATTTTTCGATCGACAATATCGGGCGCAACGTTTACTTTTTTCGAAGCAGTCTCCAGTTTGATCCTCTTGACAGGCGCGTTGGTAACTTTCGGCGCGCGTTTCTTGGTCGGGAAGAAATGTTTAATTATGATGAAATCTTTAGGCTTCAAGTTGCCAGAGACATGTCTCTCTTTGTGTTTGGCAGCATGCGAGGACGGGAGGGTGATGCCGCATCGATCGCAGCGGGCTACCACCAATCTACCGCAGTTCTTCAAATGAGCTTTTATAGTCCTCTCTTTGAAACAGACGCCACACTGCGGACATTCACACAGGATTCTATCCATAAACAGTCTTGTCAATTTATACACTTTAAACTTGTTCTGGACTGAGTGCTGCTTCAAATGCATTTGGATATCTATGTCCCTGAATTTCTTCTTGCATATCTTGCATACGACCACCTTAGTGCCGTAGGAAGACCTCAAGGTACATCCTGAAGTATGAAGCCAACAAGGCCACGGACTGACGAAATGCAAATTGCAGTTCACACATTGAAATAAGCTCGAAGATGGAATCAAACAGAGTTCTTTCTTTGGCGACGGAACAAGCTTTTTTTTGACATCTTCCTCGTAGAGTATTTTCTTCTTTAAATTCGTTGAATTTTGAGCAACTTGTTCGGGTTTTTCTTTCTTAACTCTTATCTTTTCTGGCTTGACGTGTACGGTTGCATGAGCCACTAGCTCCACTTGAGTTTTGAACACTGCTTCACACTTATCGCAACTGAACTTTTTTAAGGCAACTAAGTCGTAAAGATGCTTTATCAGTTCCGTATATATTGGAAACACTTTATTGCAATGACGGCACAGTTGAGACGCTACACTACCCGTACTTTTCCTAGCCTGATTTTTTGGAATCTTTAAAATAGAACCGGTACTTTTCCTTGCAAAAGCCGGTTTAGCGGTCGACTTTATTGCTACATTTTTACTTACGGCAACTAAAAATGAATGTATAGACATATTATGAGCATCTATAGCATTACGTGTCGCAAATAAAATGCCGCAATCTTTACAGAAACAAGGATTTTGTCGTAAAAGATCATCCCAATTTTCTAAAGGAACGAATGTGTCTAAATTATCTTCAACATTTTCATGTTCTTGTTTCACCTTAACATTAATATCTGGAGATGGCTTCGAGCCTAGTATAATCTTATTTTTATAATGGTAAATGTCTTCAGGAGGTAGATCGTCGTTGTACGTCTCTATTGGTGCTTTGAAGTCAGTGAAGTCTGTTCCTTCAAACTGTTCCGGCTCTTCTTTGATCATCACATAATCTGTGCAATGGAAGTCCTGATCAATCATTTCATCATCATTATTATGCTTTGGACTATCATCAACATATTCAGCTGTATCATCTTCTGTATCAGTAATATCTGTCATACAAGATATCACTAAAGATTTTTTTATATTAGCATTATTTTCTTGACCCTCTTCACTGAATCTTTGTTCCTTAACAGGCATTTGTTCCTGCACTTCCTTTGAGAGCATATTATTAGAAATTTCGGGAATCGGTTCAGATTTTGCTTCTGTCACTTCATCAGGAATGTCTTCAGGCACATCGTCAGGTATAATTTGTATGTCATCGCCATCTTCTTGTGTTATGTCAGTTTCCTGTATGCCATCGTCCATATATTCCTGTGTTATATCATTTTCTATATCAATTATGTCACGTACCTGGGTATTGTTGTCATCAGGTTTAACACAATCGGCAGGAGTTGTTTTAATGATGTCGTCGGGTTCTTCATCAATATTAATGATTTCAGATTCAGGATCTTCTGTATAATCTGGTTTTGTTTCATCCTTTAAGCTTTTTATGATCTTCTCTGCAACTGTAACAAAAATCCATAAAATAGTGCTACTTATTATAAAAACTCACGTTCATTTTAAACTTATAGATTTAAAAACGGGAATTTAATGTAGTTAATTGGCTGGAATATAACAATTTAATTATTAATATTCAAAAAACGAAACTTATGCAATTTTACTTGCCACAACAAAGACACTTTAAAATTGACATTAACTTCGATGGACAAAATATACAATTTGTTAACGATATTAGGTTTTTAGGAGTTCAACTAGATTGTAATGTTAATTGGAAAGCACATGTAAAAAACTTATGTAGCAAAATTAGTCGATTTGTTTTCGCTCTAAAAAAACTTACACAAGTTGCCTCACGTGAAACAGCAGTAACAGCATATCACGCTTTCGTGTCCTCAAATTTGCGATATGGCATTCTACATTGGGGTAATTCAGTTGATACCTTATCTGTTTTTAGAGTGCAAAAACGATGCATTCGAGCGATGTTTGATGCCAGCCAAAGACAGACGTGCAGACCGCTTTTTAGAAAGTTAAATGTTTTAACCCTTAGCTCTTTGTACATACTAGAAGCGTGTTTGTTTGTTAAACAACATTCTCATCAATTTATACTACATGAATGCAGACATCCTCGAAAGACTCGCCCTAGAATAGAAGTTTCATCCCACTATATACCAAAAACGACATTCTTCGGAAAAAGTATCTTTAATATGGCACCAAAATTGTATAATAAGTTACCGGACAGCATTAAGAATAATGAATTATCTATATTTAAGAAGACCTTATGTAAACGCTTGACAGAAAAATGTTATTACAAAGTTGACGAATTTTTAAAGGATACTAATTTTGAATGAATTTTATTATAATCCACTTATTATGGCTATTTCAGATATTGAATACAATTGTTTTTAACGTTGATTTGACATAGATTCATGGCATGCTACAGTGTTCTTAATTTTAATATTCCACCAGTTGTATTTTTACCTGTAGTGCAACAATAAATAATTTGAAGTTTGAAGTTTGAAGTTTAACGTGACTTACGCCTCCGCATGAAGAAGGCCTCCGGATGAGGCCGAAACATATGTCGATCGCTATATCGACATCGCGTAAGTCACGTTAAATTCCCGTTTTTAAATCTATAAGTGCTACTTATGTTTTGTTAATACACTTGCTAGTACCACAGATTTGTTATTCTTTTTACAGAAGAATAAATCAGAGGTTTACAGGACAATATTTCCATGTAAAGTGAAATTACAGGGCTTAATTTACATTTTACATAATTTTACATCTAAATGTTTTAAAGCGTCAAATGCTATGCAGTGATGCGCAAACTTCTGACATCTTTGTAGAGTTTTGCATGCTACAGCATCTATTATAGGAAAACACCATTGTTGTTACTTTCTATAACAATCATTTTCAAATTGTATAATAGATAGGACTTTACGAGAAGTTGACCATTTCTTACAAAGGAATAATTTTCTAAATCGGTTAATTAAATGACAGAATTCTGAGGTAACATACATATATAATACATTTTATAAAATACATATATATTTTATATATAACAACTGAGACGGAACGGTTATTATATAAACGTTTTGAAGAGGAAAAGAGAGAAAGAATACAGCTTGAAAATCTGGTAAGTGATTTAAAGAACCAGATTCAGGAACTACAACGTCATCTTCAACATATGAAGGAAAAAGAAGCAAATACATCCAGCCAAAAGAATCATTCACCATCGATCCACTACGAGACTAACGAAGAAGAACTCGCAAAAGATACGTCATACTGGATACGTCAAATAAATAGAAAGAATAGGAGATTGAATAAGTCACCTTCTCCAGTTGAAGATGAGTCTCGTGACGAGGCTCAACAGCAAAAACAAAAGGTAAAGAAGCTTCCTCAACCACCACCTAATAGTGGTTGAAAATGTCAAGGACTACCAGAAGTTCTATGACTTGCTTACTACGAGCCTCTCAAGAGTTCATTTTTGGTTAAAATGATGAGTGGCGACGCGGTAAAACTAAGCACCTATAATGAGGAATCATATAGGTCTGCAACAAAACTATTGTTACAAAATAACTGCCGCTGGTACTCGTACGAGAACAAACAAGAGAGACCAATTAGAGTAATGGCAAAGAATTTACATTCATCTTGCCTTCCCGATAAAATAATAGAACATCTGAAGCTGCATGGATACAAATGCCTAGAAGCCGTGAACAAGCTCAGCTGGAGAAATAAAAGATCCACTGAACATGTTTATGCTTTCGTAGCGCAAAGGAGCTCAGATGCGTGAAATGTACTGGTAAGCACCTCACCAAGGACTGCACCAAGTCACGAGAATCACAGCCAAAATGTGTCCACTGTGGCGAACCACACCCTGCAAACTACAGAGGGTGTATAGTAGCCAAAGATTTGCAGAGCATAAAAAATAAACTAACAATAAGTTATTTTTCAAAAAAAATAAAACCGACTTCATAACCACAAAAAGGCACTCAAAAGCGAAAAATAATTTACTTAAAATTATTATAAACGTTACCCACGTCTCTATTTGAAGTCGGTGCCAGCCAAGTCTAATAGGTAGTAGATAGATAATACCTACGAGTACATGTATCTACCTACTTACTAACCTACATGTACCTACTTACTACTACTACATACATAGCATCTATCTAATATCCAATAGACTTGGCTGGCACCGACTTCAAATAGAGACGTGGGTAACGCTTATAATATTTTTAAGTAAATTATTTTTCGCTTTTGAGTGCCTTTTTGTGGTTATGAAGTCGGTTTTATTTTTTTTGAAAAATAACTTATTTTACCCTTTTTAGTGCAAAAAAAGTTTTAATGAAATTACATGCATCTATTAAATTTCGTGTCTGGGCCGTTATACACTGACGGATATATACTTTTTGAAAATTTCAAGTGTGTACCTATAACGGTTAAGAAGATACAGATCTGTAAAGTGCGCACATATAGACACACGGACAGACGGACGGACGGACGGACGAACAGACAACAAAGTCTCATTTGGTAGCCTTTGGGTTCGGAACCCTAAAAAAATTGACTTTAAATGCCGCGCTAAAGTGAAAATATTCACTAGTAATAATGATGTCATCAAGGTCTCATAGGACAATGTCCAAAATGGCCCTGTGCAATAAAAGCATCTGACACACGATAATTAATTGTCTATTTTATTACAATAATTCCAAATACTTTTATAACACGGACTAGTTGTATTCCAAAATGAATATAAAAAAGTATTATTTGCGATTATTAACATTAATTGCCGCCATATGGCCAACAGGGTACTGAATCACTCTACTACGTTATAAGAGGCACTTCCCTATATTGTGGATACCCGAATTATGTAAGCACTGTGTAGCCAACCTAACAACGGAAAGTATTATTTACGTAGTAACTATTATATAATATGTGGTTTTATGCTTATAATTTTTTTTTGCTGTGTTGATTGGTACAAAGTACGTTCATGATTCTGAGTTATTTAATTATGTATGCAGTGTCGCGGGACTGAAATGGCCGCCATCTTCGCCAAATGTCATGTCATGTCAAAAAATATTAGGTATGTTTAAAAAAGTTTGCACTCTAACAAGACTTTGCCCGGTAGAACATTCCTGTGAAGACAAATTATTTATATTTATACATAATTATTTATTATAATTATTAATATATAATTATTTATTGAGGGCCCGGTGGCGTAATTGGGAGAACAGTCGGCTTTGATGCCGTGGTACCGAGTTCAAACCGCCGTGCACCAATGAATTTTTCTATCGAAAAATATATGTGCGCTTCTCACAGTGGCCCTCCGGTGAAGGAAAACATCGTTAAGAAACCAATAACCCCCGCATGGTGGTAGTACATATCTAGTGTCCGCCTGGCCAGCTACCACCCTCAAGTCAGAAAATCTGTCGCCAAACATCTAATGTGTTCCGGCAGCTATCCTTGAGAGCCAGTTCCCATTCTAGTCCACTTCTCTATCTTCGACCGCATCATCACTTAGCAACAGGTGAGATAGTGGTCAAACGCTTGCCTATAAGATATTACAAAAAAAATTTCCCCACCTTTATTTCTATCTCGCTCACAGTTACCGTAAGAATATCTTATATGCAATAGCAACCTCCATTGTGTATAATCTTCTTGGGACTCTTCTACTAAAACTAGTACAATCTCCTATGTTTGGGGTATTTATCTCCATATCTCTGGTGATACTAATCAGATCTCGATAAAATTAAAATGGGACCACCTCGGAAACGTATCCTACCAATTAAAAAAAGGATCATTTGAATCCGTTCACAATTGATGGAGAAATCGCGTAACATACACAAAAAAAAAAAAAAAAAAAAAACATACAGACGAATTGAGAACCTCCTCCTTTTTTGTGAAGTCGGTTAAAAGAGAATGTCTCAACAACTGTCCAGACTCATAACAAGACACCTAAACCCAGCATCAGCCAGAATGTCACAAAATCGACTTCATATGCCCAAATAACACAAGGAGCTCAGCAACTTCCTCCACTGCCTACAGCAGCTAAACGAGCCAGCTCTAACATAGACGAAAAAATAACTCAAATCCAGTCTCTTATGACATTGTTGGACGACCACTTGAAAAAACTTGAAAGTAGCACCAAAACCGCTACGTTGAAGCAAAAAAAATGATGGACCTAAAAATTATGGAATGGAATGCCAATGGGCTGCTCAAGCATCAAAATGAGCTTCAAGTTGTCCTACATAAAGCCAACATTGATGTGTCTTATATCTGAGACACACTTCACTAAAGAGTCATACCTCCAGATCAAAGGATACAAACTCTATCATGTTCTTCATCCTGAGAATAAAGCTCGAGGCGGAAGTGCCGTTTTAATAAAGGAGAACTTATACCACCATGAAGAGTTCAAGATTGAAGAACAATACATACAAGCTGTAGCGGTTTCAATCAAAACTAAACGCTATAATAAAGTTACTATCTCAGCGATATACTATCCACCAAAATATGCTCTGAAATCAGACGATTACAAGAAACTATTAACTAAACTTGGTGATAGATTCCTGTTGGGGGGCGACTTTAATGCTAAAAACACCTTCTTGGGATCTAAACTCATAAATACAAAAGGTAGAGAGCTTCTCACCGCTATCAAAAAAGTTGGGTGTAACGTGATGTCAACAGGAAAACCTACCTATTGGCCAACGGATCCCCATAAGATACCAGACCTTTTAGACTTTTTCATATACAAAACCTTATCAGCTAGCCTCCTACACATAATGGAAGGATATGACATGAGCTCCGATCATTCTCCAATTATAATGACACTAAGTGAAACTGGCTTACAAAGAGAAAATAATCCCACCTTAGTAAATAAATACAACTGGGACTGGGAAAGTTTTAAGCATGATTTAGAATCCATCATAAATCTAAAATTGCAACTTAAAACCCGACAACAGCTTGAAATAGAAGTAATACAGTTAATTCGGGATATCCAGCAATGTGCCTGGAATAATACCCTTGACTGCAAAAGAAAAATTAGAGAACATTACTATCCATTGGTAATCATAAACCTTATTGCTGAAAAAAGGAAACTAAGACAGAAGTGGCAAACAACAAGATCTCCATACGACAAGCGGTTGTTGAACAATTTAACAAAGACACTTAGTAGAGAGATTCAAAGTTATAATGATAATATTACAAACGCAAACTTGAACCAGCTCACAAGCGACAAAACTACTGATTATGACGATTAAAGCCTTTAATAGAAGAGCATAATCTAATTCCTGACAATCAGTTTGGGTTTAGAGAAAAACACTCTACTATAGATCAAGTGCATAGAATCACCAATGTCATAGTGTTTAATGCGCAATCAATATAATAAAAAGTCGACTTTAATGCTTTAATAAGAAACTAGATGGCGCTGGCGTCCGACGACACTAGATGGCGTTGGCGTCGAGTTAGCACGCGCAAGCGTTTCATTTGCTGTTTTTAGGTAGGCTCACCACCAACGTAAATTGTTAGAGAAATTCAGAAGGCTGTTTATAAGTAGATTATTATTTTGTATGAATATAATCTTGTGAATACTTCGACGGTGGTTTCACTCACACACCCGCACGCTCTCTGACTTGGGATTGGATGGTTGAAAAACATCCACATAGAGAGTGCGTTAGAGGAAAAGAAAGTGTGTTCTACAGTCTTCCTTGATGTAGCGCAAGCATTCGATAAAGTTTGGCATGAAGGCCTCATATAAAAGTTTAGAAAAATGCTTCCTAAACAGTTTGCTGATATCTTACAGTCTTACTTATCAGATAGAACGTTTAGAGTAAGACAAGAAGATGCTCACTCACAGAAACAAATTAAAGCTGGGGTACCACAAGGAAGTGTTTTAGTTCGGTCCTGTACCTATTATACACTTGTGATATCCCAATATTAGAGAACAACATAATTGCAACATTCGCCGATGATACTGCTATTATGGCCACAGGAGTCAATCAAGAAACAACAGTCAAACATGTACAAATAGCTGTAAACACTATCTTTGAATGGACGAGAAAATGGAGAATAAAACTAAATGAAACAAAATCTATCCATATTGATTTTACTAATAAAAAACATAACTACCACCCGGTATTCATAAATGGCCAAGCAGTACCATACGAAAATACAGCCAAGTACCTAGGCATGACTCTAGACACCAAGCTTCGCTGGAAGGCACACGTCAAAAAGAAACGGTAAGAGTTAGAGCTTCGCTACAAAAAGATGCAGTGGCTGCTTGGAAGACACTCCACGCTGTCGGTGCAAAACAAATTTCTTTTATACCAACAAGTCCTAGTGCCAGTATGGACTTATGGAATTCAGCTATGGGGCTGTACCAGTCAAAGTAACATCCAGATTATCCAGCGATTCCAAAATAAAGTTCTAAGGAGCATCGTAAATGCACCATGGTACATCAGATATGATGACCTCCATCGGGACCTTAAAGTGGATGACGTAATTAGTGTTATTACAAAATATGCCGAAGCTCACGACCGTAGACTTCATCACCATGTGAACGTCGAGGCTATCCAGCTCCTCGACAACACAGACATAGTGAGAAGACTAAAAGGACCAAACCTTTTGAGTTAGTGTAGTGATGTGACAGTAAAATAGTGAACAGTGCTTACAAAGAACGCAATAAAATAGTGTCTTCGCCTTAATAGAGACAATAAGAAAAGTGCCATTGGACACATTCTTAGTTTAACAATAGTTAGCAGTTTAGGCAAAATTTAAATTACTTATTAGTCTTAAGACTAGATTGTAATTTTAATGATATACCATTGATATATATTGGAATATCATGTGTTAAAAAAAAAAACCCTGTAATGTCTCACTGCTGGGCAAAGGTCTCCCTCATAGCCTTCCACAAATCTGTCTCCAGCGCAATGTCTGTCCAGCCTGGCTGGTGGGCCACTATATCGTCACGGTGGCTCTTTTGGGGGTTAAAAAATACCATCAAATTGAGAACCTCCAGAAGCAAATAAAAATAAATTCAATATGTAAGTCATCTATCAGCCATTATTAAGTTTATGTTAATTTTAGAATTAGTTGTTATAGTGCACGTATTAATACATACTTTGTGAATAATTTAAGTAAAAAATTAACTTTTCTTTAAAATTCATAAGAATGAATTAACATAAAAACAATCTTGACAATTTGACAATCTTAGAATATGTTGTTACCATAGCCACCGTGAACTTCAATTCTGACTTGTGAGAAGTCGGTGATGACCTCCTCATCTGGAGGTGGATCCCCGGGCACATCGATGCCGTCTTCAATTATCACGATGTCATCATCTACATCCATTGTTGGTTTTCTGAAATAAGACGGCTAATTAGATAGGTTTTTTTTATGTTAATATACCCCCAACCTCGGCATGGTGGTAGGACATCGTAGTGTCCGCCTGGCCACAGAATATATGGTACAAGTACAAAAGATGCACTCTCTGATAGCAAAACTGCGAGATCAAACCTAGTTACAACATCAATAATGTTCAAAATATGCTACACGCCTGGGATGCAATCTTGAATTTGCATCACAGAATAAACTAATAGTAAATAGAAACCGTGTGTTACAAACTGTAAGTCCATTTTCAACCAACTTCCAAAAACAAAGGAGGTTCTCAATTCGTCTGTATGTTTTTTTAAAATATTTTTTTGTGTGTATTTTACATGATTACTCCGTCAATTCTGAACCAATTTTAATGATTCTTTCATTATCGGTAGGGTACCTTTCCAAGGTGGTCCCATTGTAATTTCATCGAGATCTGATAAGTATCTCCAGAGATATGACAATAAATGTCTCAAACTTGCTACTGAAAATGACTCGCGGGGCATTGAAGTCGGTTGTCTTAGTTTTTAAACTATCTTAATTATCATAGCTACAGCACGGAGTGTGACAGGCCAGATATAATTCTCAAGTTGGAAATCTGTCATCTACTGTGTTCCGGCAGCTTTACTTTTTTTTACTTTTTTAGCTAAGCTAAACTTTCCCATTCTAGGCCTCGTCTGCTACCATCCTCGACCACTTCATCACTTCCCAACAGGTGGAATAGCATTCAAAAGCCAGCCTAAAAGCTTGATATTCCTCACAGCTTTAATGGCATGACGAAGTACCAGTAATAAATAAGATAAAACTAAAACAACTGACTTACATGCCCCGCAAGTTAGTTTCAGTGGCAAGTTTGTGACGTTTATCGTCATATCTCTGGAGATACTTATCAGATCTCGATGAAATTACAATGGGACTACTTCGGAAATGTACCCTACCAATTAAAAAATGAATCATTTCAATCATCAGAATTTCTATAAATTCACGGAGTAATCGCGTAACATAACGAAGTCGATTCAAAAGAAAAGTCTAGGTATCACTATGTTTTAAGTTAGCCTTCTGTTACGTCAGCAGCCATCTTCAGGCACCCATTGCGTGACAATGTAAGCCCACCTGTCGAATGCATCCGACAAGTATGTCCCTCCCATTCCCATTTCACCTTTCCCATAAGATGTGTTTATTTCATAGATGGGATGTACCTAGAGCGAAGACTTATTATCACTACTGCATCTTGTCTCAACAACTTCTGGTTATCGGTACATGATATTTTAAGGGGATAGGGCTGTACAGTAGTCCAGATTATAAACTATTGTGTTTGGTTCTTTTGAATACAATAATTATAACACTCAGTTACTATCTTATAATCATCATCTAACAACTAACTAACTGGAATAGGGTAGTTCTATCGAAATTACCATCCAACCACCTTCCAGAGACGAGCCGATACTACGAGTACGGACAGCCAGAAATTGACTACGAAATAACTGGAACTAAAAAAATGTAAATTAAGACGAATGGATAAATAAAATTACCTTATTATTCCTGCACAACTATGCCACCATTTCCTACTCGCTTGCGAGTATAGTTGCTATACACGCGTTCATCATGACATTGACCTCTAATTTGGCTCAAGGCTTAAATAGCAACCAATGCAGTTTATTATTCCGCTATCTTTGCACAAAATGTCAAACACAATCACCTCGGCTGCTCCTCGTTATAGTCGCTCAGAGCGAGGTTATATTTTGAATAAGTAAACTGTAAAGTAACGTATGCGTGTAGATACACTTTACATAACTAATTTATAATATACATACACTTGCAGATGTTATAATTAAAACCTCTCTAAAGCTAACACATTCAACTAAACTCACAAAAACTACAAAACAAATAAAAACAAAACGCGAAAAAAGAAAATTGTTTTGTTCACAGATTACTATATGGGTTTTTTTGAGTGAATGATCATTATGAACAATGAACCACAGATGACAGAACAGACCACACCACAGCAAAGGAAGTTTCCAGTATATAAATATACTCTGTGAAAGGAAGGACGACAGACAGAGCCCTGAGCCACAGGCAGACCGTTGTTGAGACCGTCAACCGTAGACAGAAAATTAAATAGACAAGACATTAGTGTATGCGAACAGAGGCGGATTAAACGTGTACAGCGCCCCTGGCTAGCACCTCATCAGTGCACCTATAGTTGCCATCTTGCAAAAAAAAATCCTATTGTGTAGAAGAAATTTGTATGAAGGTAGCTTAAATTGTTTTTCCTTATTTAATTAAGGATTTTTACTAAGGACACTCACTTTAGGACTTAATTTATTTCTTTGTTTAAAATTTTCTACGCGCGACCTTTTTTCACCTCGTGGCTCGCGCCCCAAGGCATGTGCCTAGTTTGCCTTTGACATGACAGCGGGTAAAAGCCGATGGGCGCTCTAGAACTGGGAGCCAGAGCCGACTCCAAACTTTAAATCGCATATGCAGAAAAGAATATGAATGGTTGTCCATCTCCCTCTCTCATACAAGTGCTTGTATATAAATATCCTTCTCAAATTGTTATTGTTATTTTAATGCCAGGTCCATTTAATAATCGGTCCACGCTGTAGGCCGTATTTTAAAATCTACTGTACATAACAGCAAAAATCAACCAAATCTACTAGTTGAACTGATTTAGGGTTCATTTAGGTATTTATTATTTGGTGTGAGCGAGATAGCAACAAAGGTGCAGTGAATTAATTTGTCTTCACAGCTACGCTTCACAGCAATGTTTTACCATAAAAAGTCTACTTTTAATTATTTTAAATTATTAATAACTAGCTGTAACTGTGACGAAACATTTTACTCTAATAAAATATATTTTTCTAGGGCCCAAATCTATACTTACTAATCTATACTAATATTATAAAGAGAGAACATTTGTATTTTTGTATGTTTGTAATGATTTGGCTCAAAAACTACAGATCCGATTTAAAAAATTCTTTCACCAATACATAGAATGAACTTTCGGAATTAAAAAAAGCTATATATTATCCCGTTTTAATCAAAGATACATTCGTGGAGACCTAATTTGCAACCTAAGTCGGCAAAAAAACGGTCGAAAAAACACGTTTCTTACGAACGCTGCTCAATTGAAAATAGATAGAAGAATATTTTCTATAAAAGAGTTATTCAACTTAATAAGACCTACAAAAAAGTCCGCGACAGCATATGTCTATCTCTTAAGGTTGACTCACAGTAACCATTTTAATCTTAAAATGTTTGTTAAAAAATATTACATAATTTCCAAGGCTATTTTCAAGTATATAGTATTAATCTTTATCCAAATAATTACGTTAATTAGCTTGGCCACATATAATAGATTAAAATTGTCCCTTACAGTATATTATTCAAATGAAAACTCTAGAAGATATCACGAATTTCACATACACGCATCGCAAAATTTATAAAATATTTGCAGTGAAACCACAGATTAGGTCATAGTTACTTCGAAAATATTGTTATAAGCTTAGCTATGCAGTAAATCCCCATTGATCCCAATAAATTTGAAGTCAATATAGTATATGAATATGATCTATTGTAAATAATATTCATCAATATATAATAATATAATAATTTAAACCACCCCGACTGATCTATGTATAATCTTTTCATTAAAAGCGTTCCAATGACTCTAAACATGACGTTTAAAATCTGAGCTGTAGGTTGGTGAGGATTTGAGTATTCTGTAGAGTCCAGGAGATGTCCCAGCATCAGGTCAATGTTCCATGTTCTTACAATATCGTTGAAGAAGAAGATTTTCGAATTGATTAGACCTATGAAAGTTGATTTCATAGCGCAATTAACTAGAAAAAAGCTCATAGTTTTATAACGACTGAATGAATTTACATGGATCAAAGCTAAGAACACTCTCGATGAAGACATCTATCAAACAAAAAAAAACTACCAATAATAAAAACAAAATCGGTTCATCCGGTTAGGTGGCTAAGATGCTACAGACAGACACACAGATACACACGTTAAGCGTACCTCTACTTTTTGCGTCGGGGAACGCCGTAGGGTTAAGGCGGCAGATGTTCTTCTTGGTGGTAAGGTACTTTTTGGTAGATTTAATGATCACACTACCACTGTACGAAAACTCATGATTCATGAATGCACATAAAACTTTCATTGCTAGGTATATAGCTAGGATTAAGACCAACGACCGTCGGGTCAGAATCAGGGTAACTATCCTTTACGCCAAAGGGCCGTCCAATATCACTACGTAAGTATTATAAAACAAAGTCCATCACTGCGTCTGTCTGTCTGTTCGCAATTATCTCAATAGCTACTGAACGGATTATCCTGCGGTTTTCACCAATAGCCAGAGTGTTTATGAGGAAGGTTTACGTGCATAATTCGTTAAGGTTTTGTGTAAATTGGTTGAAATATGACGATGATTGTTAAATATGTTAATATTTTATATTCGACGCAACAAACTAATGCAAATTTTGTAGGCATATATGTTCTACCCGTGCGAAGCCGGGGCGGGCTGCTAGTAATATTATAAAGAAAGAACATTTGCATTTTTGTATTTTTGTATGTTTGTAATGATTTGGCTCAAAAACTACTGGACCGATTTTAAAAAATCTTTCATTAATATATAGAATGGACTTTCGAAATGAAAAAAGGCTATATATTATCCCGTTTAAATCAAAAGCACATTCGTGGAGACCTAATTTGTAACCTAAGTTGACAAAAAAACGGTCGAAAAACACGTTTCTTACGAACGCTGCTCAATTGAAAACAGATGGAAGTATATTTTCTATAGAAGAATTGTACAACTTATTAAGACCTACAAAAAAATCCAGGACAGCATATGTCTATCTCTTAAGGTTGACTCACAGTAACCATTTTAATCTTTAATTTTTTGTTAAAAAATATTACATAACTTCTAGGGCTATTTTCAAGTATATAGTATTAATCCTTATCCAAATAATTACGTTAATTAGCTTGGCCACATATTAAAGATTCAAATTGTCCTTTACAGTATATAATTCAAATGAAAACTCTAGAAGATATCACGGCTTTCACATACTCCCATCGCAAAATTAATAAAACATTTGCAGTGAAACCACAGAATAGGTCATAGTTACTACTAAAATATTATTATAGGCTTAGCTATTCTGTAGATACCCACCGATTAATTAAAACAATTTGAGGTCAATATAGTATAATAATATGATCTTTTGTACAAAATAATACAATACAATACAATACAAAATTCTTTATCGTACACCAATTAAAACTAACTGAATTAACATTAAACACTTAAAACTACAGTACAATGGGCGGACTTATCGCTAAAAGCGATCTCTTCCAGTCAACCTTGGGATGGAGAAAGGGAGATGCGTATTATTAAGAAAAATGAAACCATATTATAAACAACAAAATGTACCAATAAAACAATAATAAATCAAAATAAACATACACCTAAGAATAAGGCTTATACACCTACATAAATAAGATACAATTAATAATGTATCTATCTATATACATACATATAAATACCTATATATATATATATATATATACAAATAAATAAATAAATATACCTGCTAGTAAATATTATATTACAATTTTCAAACTAAATGAAGGCTTTATGCATTCAGCAGTTAGCAGAGTCATTAAGATAATAGATTATTAGATTTTTAACCAGTGTCTTGAATGAAGCGATAGACTGAGCCTGCCTAATTTTAGCTGGGAGACTATTCCACAGACGCACAGCTACTACGGATAACGACTTATCGTAAAAGCTTGTTTTGTGCTGGGGAAAACTAAGTAGTAGATTTTCAGAAGATCTTAAATAGTGATTATCAGAGCAATATAGAGGTAGAAAACGTTCCTTCAAGTAAAGAGGAGTAGAAGGATTGAAGAGGACATTGTAAAGAAAAGTAAGAATGTGAGTGTTCCGACGAAGGCGAATTGGCAACCACTTGAGCTTTTTACGAAAATGGGAGACATGGTCGTATTTTCGAAGACCGAAAATAAACCTTATACAGTAATTTTGAAGACGCTCAAGTTTACTCAACTGGTCTTCTGTGAGGTCAAGATAGCAGACATCAGCATAGTCCAGGATTGGGAGAAGAAGGGATTGTGCTAGTGTAACTTTAGTAGCAGTAGGAATAAAATTGTGTAACCTTCTCAGTGACGCACCCGAAGCGAAAATCTTTCTACTTACAGCCGCCATCTGGGGACCCCATGAAAGACTACTATCGATTATAAGACCTAGATTTTTCACTTCGTTACTGAATAGTATAATGGAACCGCCGAATACTACATCGGGAAGCGTAGAAAAGTCAAGTTTAGCAATAATTCTCGAGCTACCTATAATTATGACTTGCGTCTTACTGGGATTGACCTTCAACCCGAAGCGTTTGCTCCAATCAGCTATACGACACAAGTCACAATTGGTTTTATCAATAGCTTCTGCCAACTTCTCGATGGGAGCCTGAGTGTAAATTTGGAGATCGTCTGCGTAAAGGTGGTAAGAAGAAGAAAGATAATGAGAAATAGAATTAATAAATATGGAAAAAAGAAGAGGAGATAGCACACCGCCCTGAGGAACGCCAGCACTTAGGTTGCACCAGGTAGACAACGTATCATCTACCCGGACCCGTTGCCGACGCCCATGCAAATAGCTGCGAAACCAATCAACCACCGAAGGAGATATGTTAATAGAGCTGAGCGTCCCTAAAAGGATATCAAAATCTACAGTGTTGAACGCATTGCTAAAATCCAGTAGCGTTAGAATAGTAAGCTGTCCGGTTTCCATGCCTAGTCTAATGTCATCAGTAATTTTGACAAGAGTAGTGACAGTGCTGTGACCAGGACGAAAACCGGACTGCATAGGATTCAACAGGTTAAAGCGGGTAAGGAATGAACTTAGTTGATCATGGACTAGACGCTCAAGGACTTTGGATAGGAAAGGTAAGATAGAGATTGGGCGGTACTCGGACAAGGATGCAGGATTGGATTACTTAGGTAAAGGGATGATCTGAGCTTCCTTCCAAATGGAAGGGAAGTCTCCTTGGGAAATGGAATAATTTAGGATATGACAAATGATGGCTAGGATTTCATCCACAATTAGTAAAATCATTTTTCTGCTAATGTTATCACCACCCATGGCATTTGACTGAATGGATAGGATACTCTTTTTAACATCACTTGCGGTGAATTGACTAAATAAGAAAGATTCAGAGTGAGGGGGAGGTAAATTAGAAAGAACATTGAGAGTATTTGATTTCTCGACATGATCAAAAAAAGAAGAAGATGATGAAAAATGTTGATTTAAAGAATTTATATCTAGAGTAGAAGAAACAGGTTCTTGGCGTTTTTTGCCTACTCCAAGAGTTCTAAGAAACCTCCACACTTTAGCAGAGTCTTCGTTTTCAACGGAATTGTGGATATGGCGGCGAAAAGCATCTCTACACACCCTGTTGCAGCGATTCCGAGTAACTACATATTTTTCTTTGTTGTAGTTAGTAGGGATACATTTTAATTTTGTTTTTGTAGAATCTTTTTGATGCATAAGAGCTTTGATGTCATCAGTTAGCCAATGAGCTGGAGCATGTTTTATTTTAACGGCTCTAATTGGTGCGTGCGTGTCATATAATTGAGTCAAAAGATAATGATCTATGTATATAAACGTCTCAAACTTGCTACTGAAATTAACTCGCGGGGCATTGAAGTCAGTTGTTTTAGTTTTAAACTATCTTAATTATTGGTAGATTTAATGATTTCACGAAAACCCATGATTCATGAATGCACATAAAACTATCATTGGTAGGGATGTAGCTAGGATTAGAACCAACGACCCTCGGGTCAGAATCAGGGTAACTATCCTTTACGCCAAAGGGCCGTCCAATATCACTACGTGAGTATTATAAAACAATGTCCATCACTGCGTCTGTCTGTCTGTCTGTCTGTTCGCAATAATCTCAATAGCTTCTGAACGGATTATCATGCGGTTTTCACCAATAGCCAGAGTGTTTATGAGGAAGGTGTAGGTGCATAATTCGTTAAGGTTTTGTGTAAATTGGATGAAATATGACGATGATTGTTAAATATGTTAATATTTTATATTCGATGCAACAAACTGATGCAAATTTTGTAGGCATATATGTTCTACCCGTGCGAAACCGGGGCGGGTTGCTAGTCTTATAATAAAATACAAGTAGAGATGTATTTATACTTAATACATATTAAACTTGACCGCGTACTAAACCGCAAAACCGGCCCTAATCCTAATCCAAAAAATTATTGACGATTAGGGGTCAGATAAAGACGAAGACTTGAGGGAGAATATTATTTTATTTCTTCATTATAACTACGACATGGATTAAATATTAAGCGGATATGGCATTTAAATAATAATAATAATATGAGAAGGATAAAACTATACAATCACTAGTATGAGAGAGCGAGATGGATAACAATTTTTTATCCTTCTCTTGCATATGCGATCTTTTTGGTTGGATACATTCAAATGTTTCCAAACAAACAGCTGTCACTGTGTGAGAGGTTATAGTCTTAATAGTGTTTTGACTGCGTTTATGGGAAGTTTTCAATGTTTCTGTGATAAAACGCTATTATTCTGGTAAAGTTGCATTTGTGTAGAAATATTACGGTTATTCATGGGGCGTTGCTGTGTAAAAGAGTGTAAAAACTGTCCTGACCGTTACGATGAAAGAATAACCTTTCACCGGTAAGTAAGCGTGTTGATGCAATTATATCATTATAAATTTAGTAAATATTGTTGCTATTATGCTATATAGTCTTCTGATATGTACTCGTATTTCAGAGCAGTAACTATTAGAAATAACGCTAGCTTTTGCTTTAAAGTTTTTTGTATGACCCGACCTAATTAAGTAAAGTGTTAATTTATCTCATAGCTGGCATATGTATCACGTGTTGATCGTTTTAGTCGGGTTATATCTCTATAGCTATATCATTCGCATACGGTAATGTTCTCTCTACATATTATATACTTTCTCTATGTAACTACAACATTGCTACTCGTCAACCTTGCTGCGTCCACAGACTACTATACTAGTGACACATACACACAGCTAACAAACAGTGATGTGACATTGCTTTCACAACACCTTTCTTCAATGTTACATCACTAAAAACAAAACTAACTTATTCTGAATAAAATAAACAACTTATAACACTTCCTATCTTTATCTCAGATTACTAATAAACTAATAACTCTTAAAAACTTTCCGTTCATCTGGTACATGAATACAAAATTAAAGTTTACTTTTGCAATTCTCAACCTTTAAGTTACATAATGGTTTAGTACAAATATCTGCGACTTGCTCCTTACTCTCAATATACTTAAGAATTACAATTTTCTTTTCAACCATGTCTCTTACAAAGTGGTACTTTATATTATCTATATGTTTCAGTCTCTTATGATTCTCTGGGTTCTTAGCTATATGAATGGCAGATTGATTATCTTCGAACATAACCACCTTATCACAATTGAAATTGATTTTTGTAAGTAAATGTTTTATCCAACACCCCTCAGATATTCCCTTAGCTAGAGCTACATACTCAGCTGCAGTCGAAGACAACGCCACACATTGCTGCTTATTTGATGACCAAGATACTGTGCAACCATATACCTGCATAATATATCCTGAAGTCGATTTCCGGTCACCTGCCTTGTCTTCTGCCCAGTCTGCATCAGAATATCCCATCTTAGGCTCATCTTTACCCTGCTTATAAACTAATTTATAGTTTATTGTCCCATTTATGTACCTTAAAATTCGTTTTAAACCCTTCCATACATCCTCATTCGCACACGCCTGAAACTGGCTCAAATAAATCAAAGCATAACATATCTCAGGCCGAGTCCCCAACATAGCGTACATTAAACTACCTATAAGCGTTCTACATTTTCTCGTTATTTCTCCATCATTCTGATCACTCTTCTCTATTCTCAGTCCGGGCTCCATAGTAGTGGACACCGACTTACATTCTTCCATCTTTTACTTCTTTATAATATCTTTTAAGTAGTCTTTCTGGTCAATTTCTAACTAATCATCTTTCCTCTTTATGTTTATGCCTAAGTACTTCAAAACTCCACTCATATCTTTCATATTAATATTTTTCTTCAGTGCTTCTTTTAACTTCTCAATTTCTTGACTGTCTTTGGAAATTTAAAGTATGTCTTCAACATATAACAGTACATAGAACTTTATATCCTTCTTAAAATATAAACAGTAATCACACTTGCTTCGAAGAAAACCTTCCCGTATCATTACCTCGTGAAACCTCTCGTTCCAATATCTTGGCGATTCCTTTAATCCATATAAAGATTTTTCCAGTCTAAGTACTAAATTATCCTTTTTCATTCCTTTTGGCTTCTCTAGATATACTTCTTCTTCAATCCTTCCATACAAGAATGCACTCTTCACATCCATTTGTTGAATATCTAAGCAATATTTATTTGCTATAGCTAACAATATACGTAATGTAGGTAACTACTGGAGCATACATTTCTGAATGATCAAACTTATCTTTTTGCTTGAAGCCTCTCGCTACAAGTCTTGCTTTGTAAACCTTCTTGTCTCCATCCTTCTTTATCTTAAAAACCCATTTACTGTCAATTGCCTTCTTTCCTGAAGGCAAATTTGTCTCTTTCCATGTATTATTTTGCTCAGTGCCGCTAACTCTATACCTATTGCTTCTAACCATTTATCTCTGTCTTTTCCATTTACGGCCTCTTCATAACTCAATTCTTCTTCTCCTTGTACCATCAATCCTACTTCATAATCATTCATCCACATAGTTTTCTTTAATCTTCTCCCGCTTTTAATCTTATCTTCTTCTAACCCTTTTTCTTCTTCTGGATTAAACCAATTTTCTTCTAGATGTTCTTCTTCCATTACTATGTCATCTTCAGATCGTACCTTTTCAAATGTTATTTGAAAAGGTCCGGTCTCCGATTGGTGCCGGTTCTCTTTTCTCTTCCACTACTACGATTTCCTCCTCCTCTTCTGTAGTTTTCTCTTCCTCATCATCAGTTTCTATCACTTCCACTGTTTGTAAAATGTGCTCTTCTTCTTTCTTCTTTACTTGAAGAAAAGTCTTACTCTATGTGTTTCTACACACCCTGTATTTGCAAACCATATCCTATATCCCTTTGTTGTTATACCATACCCGACAAATAATCCTAATTTTCCGTTTGGATCCCACTTGCGTCTCTTTTCTTTCGGAATGTGAACATACACTTCTGTTCCAAATGTTCTGAGAATACTTATATCAAATCGCCTTTTACAAAACAGTTCATAAGGAGTTTTTCCGATTTGAATACTAGAACCTGTCCTATTTATTGTAAAAACTGCATTACTCACTGCTTGCAAACCTTAGTTAATATCATTTTGTCTGATGGCGCTTCATCCATAGTTCGCAACTGATTTCTTCTAATTTTGATATAAAAATCATCAAAGGCTCCTCAAAACGCAGACTAAAAAACCGTTGTTGGATAAGATGAACGCTAACCTGAGATGATGGTTCATAAAGAGTACTTAACCGTTCCCACATCTGTCTGCTCGTCGTACACGATGACAAATATGTCATTACTTTTTCTTCCACTCTTGTTACTAAAGTTTCTTGGGCTTTATTGTCCTTGTCCTGCCATACTTCTACATCTTTCTCCTTGGACTAATCATCCACTCTTTCGCTTCCCGATACCACTCCAAACAATTTCTTCGACTTCAATATTACAGATTTCTGAAATTTCCACGCAACCCAATTTTTCCCGTTCAATACAATATACTTATGATCCGTCTGCCCTGCCATGTTGAGCAACACGTCGCATTTACCGCCGCTGTGCTACAAAAATATTTTCTTTTATTTTTCTCAAAAACCTAATAGCACAACCACCACCGCCTTTTGTTTTTTTTTCAGGTACTGCAACAAAAAAACATTTTAATCATTAGCTATTGCTTTACCGCCACGTCTCTCGCGTATTCTGGGCCCATAACCTATTGAGGATTAGGGGTCAGATGCAGACGAAGATTTGAGGGAGAATATTATTTTATTTCTTCATTATAACTACGACATTGCTACTCGTCAACCTTGCTGCGTCCACAGACTACTATACTAGTGAAGTAATACACACAGCTAACTAACAGTGATGTGACATTGCTTTCACATCAAAAATAAAGATCGCGCACACTGGCCCCCATGACGCCGACCTAGACCGGAGTTTGTCCCTTTCTTTTGTATGGACAACTAATATATATACTATACATATAGTAGAGAACATACATAACACTAGCAGGCAGTAGCAGGTTGTTATACAAGGACACACTCCCACCCTGGTGTCTCTCAATTGGGCCGTTTTGTTCTACAAATCAATTACAACCTTCATCATCATCAGCCTATATTAGTCCACAGCTGGACATAGGCCTCTCCAATTGCACGCCACTGAGCACTACAACCTTATTGTTAAAGTATACGGATAATTGTTTTTGTCAAAACATCTGCAGTGCACCATCTATTTATATTACGTCTATGCACTAGACAGAATATATATTCTCTTCTCATTGACTCATATGGTTATTCTCTGACACATATAATAATCCAGTCCAGCGACACTGCATACATAATTAAATAACTCAGAGTTATGAACGTACTTTGTACCAAACAATACTGCAAAAAAAAAATTATAAGCATAATACCACAGATTATATAATAGTTACTGCGTAAATAATACTTTCCGTTGTTAGGTTGGCTAGACAGTGCTTTCATAATTCGGGTATCAACAATGTAGGGAAGTGCCAACTCTTATAACAGTAGTAGAGTAATTCAGTACTCTGTGTAGTAATCTGTGCACATACAGAGTACCTTGTATAAAATCTGTGATGGTTATTGGTTTGTGTTGTTCACAAAATTACTG
Organism: Cabera pusaria; assembly: GCA_954871355.1. Taxonomy (NCBI): domain Eukaryota; kingdom Metazoa; phylum Arthropoda; class Insecta; order Lepidoptera; family Geometridae; genus Cabera; species Cabera pusaria. Next base: position 1,479,727 of record OX940912.1, on the reverse strand, counting down.
TAAAAATCAATAATAAATACATCTTTATTCTTTATATATGTGATTGTGATGAAAGAGAATACAATTGTGATTCAATTCCATCAGATTCACTTTAGGTAAGGTTCTCTGTGTTCTATTATCAAAATATAATCAATGCCTAAGTAATCAATAAAACAATATATTACACACATAGTTAGTTTTCCTCCCGTCTTAAAAAGTATCCTATGTCCTATTACACCATATTGGTAACGTATGTGCAAAATTTCAGCCAAATCGGTCTAGTCGTTTGACCGTGACATTCAAACTGCCTTTCGCATTTTACACATAAAAAAGTTTTCAATAAAATTCCAATGCTTAGACGGGTGTATGTATATTTTAACCGGTGATGCGAGCGATAAGACCTCACTGCCTCCTCTCTTGGGGTGTAGTGGGGTGCCAATGCCATCCCAGCTCCTTAAGTTATTGTTTACTAGCTGTGCCCCGCGTAGACATCGTTCCCGTGGGAATATCGGGATTAAAAGTACCCCATGTGTTATTCCAGGGTCTAGGCTATCTACATACCAAATTTCATCTCAATCGGTTCAGTAGTTTTGGCATGAAAGAGTGACAAACATCCATATAAACTTTCGCTTTTCTAATATTAGTAAGGATTTATCACAGTATAGAGATCTTCTACGATAACATGACCCGCCCCTCCAAAATTAAAAAAGTTTGAATGTATTTGTGAAAGTATTTACAACACACCACCACGCATGTGTGCATACTGTTACTGCCGGCCTGCTACTGAATAGACGTGTGTAACTCAGGACTGATTAACTAAAAAGAGTTATATCTCCTTAAACCAAAGATTATATCCGTAGATCTTACATTTCACCACCATCTCTTTAACTCTTTTATATCTTCAACGCAACAAATCATTTCGCGGAGTTAGAGTAAGCGGGATGTAACCATATAACATACCATGCGTTAAAAATAGAGGGTAAAGGAGTTAGAGCAAGCGAGATGCATATAACTCTCTATGAGTTAAAAAGAGAGTGTTACGGAGTTAGAATAAGGGAGATGTCTATGTGATGGAAAGGGAGCGTAGCGTCACAGAGTTATTAGGGATATAGAGATATAAAAGATATATATATATCTTTTGTTCAAAATGATATGTATCTATCTTTTCTCTTTAAGGATTTTGAACTTGCATACATTTTGAACTTGCGTTAGCGTGAATGGAAACATAAATTGGATTTTGTCTAGCGGGGCTGGACCGCATCATCACGTACCAACAGTTGAGTCAAACCCAAGCCTATATGGTTACATAAAAAATATAATAATAATTTACATAGTGATGGTATTTTAAGCATGTTGTAGTTGCTGTGGCATGGAACGAATCACGGTCCTGCAACCCAGCTGTTGCTCTGACCGTCTGCTTCAAGGCCCGTGTTTGACCACTATCTCACCTGTTGGTAAGTGATGAACTGGCTCTGAAGGACAGCTGCTGGATCAAATTATATATTTGGTGACAGATTTTTTCCACCTGAATAATTTATTTAATTTGGTACATGGTACACTTCTGAAAGTAACGCAATAACATTGCCGGAAGAGCTTTTTGTGTGTTTACAGTTTGTCTTGTCTCAAAACTTCCTTTTTGCCTTCAGTGTGAAGTCAGAATAGATATTAGACTATGCTAAATATCTATACATTTTTGTATATGAAAAGAAAAAACGAGTGTGTGTACTTATGTACATGCGTTAGAAGTTATACTTCTGTGGCGTATGGAAAAAAAATAACTAAAATGCAGTAGTGATTAACGATAAATATTAAAATTAATCAAAAAGATTTTATTTAAATAAAAAAGGTATTATTAACGTAAAAATATGAAGTTAAATATGACATATACAACTTGAACATAGTCATGCCACCCAGAACTAACTTCACGGTGTAGAATTTAGGTGTCGGTATGCGCGCGCATCGTAAAAATTCACTCTCATCATTTTTCTCTATCGCGCCATAAGAAGTATAACTTCAATAAAGATCCCACTAATATTATAAAGGCCAAAGTTTGAGTGTGTGTGTTTATATGTTTGTTACTTCTTCACACCCAAACTACTGGACCAATTTTGATAAAATTTGTTATGGAGGTAGCCAACACCGTGGAATAACATGTAGGCCTAGGTTAGCACGCGCATCCATTCGTTTTATCTATTCTGGGGTTATATTGCATAAAAATTTGCGTTTAAACAGTTATTTACATCACAATGGGAAATAAAGTACCGACTGAGTAACCATCTATATTGTTAGCCTTAACCACAGAGGATATAGACGTTGACCTATGGCATAATCGATCTTGACCTCAAAGGTAATATAAACTCAAGTTATGCGGGCGAAGCCGCGGGTAACAGCTAGTGAGTAATATATGCAGAAAAAAATACAATTGTTGTAAAAATAGCTATAATAGTAAGTAAAAAAATGATTTTTTTTTCAAAATATCTTGTGTCTGTCTATTTATTATATATCATAAAATGTGACACGCACGAGATGCATAGACAGATGCACAGCGAAGTCTCAGTCAAAAGGTCCCATTGACACCCTCTGGGTACGGAACTCGGAAAAGATCTCATCCGACAAATGTGTCATATGTCCTTAGCTAACTATGCCTTCGCATTTACAGCTTCAAAATATTCTAACGTCGAGATCATCAAATGGGGATTTACATTTTACTTTATTCAAGAGTTAAAGAACACCATTGAATTAGTAAAATTTAATCATAGGAAAATTATAAACCCTGAGAATTCCTAATCACACTTTGAAACTATGGACGAATTGCATGACGTTGACTCCACACCAACCAAAAACACAAAAAAAATTATTAAAAGAACTTGTCAATTAGAACAAATGCAACCAAAATCTGAAAGTGATGAGATGGATCCAGACCAGTCTCTATTAGTTGAAATGAAGGTACAACCTAAGATAAAACGTAAAAGACAAAAAAAAGTTGATAAAGGAGCGACAGTATCAAGAGAGACAGCATCAAAAAAAACAGCATCAAAAAAAACATCAAAAGAGACACCTGCAGAAATATTAGAACGTCGTGAAAAAAATCGATTGAGTAAAATTAAGTCTAGGTCGAACGAAACTGAAGAAAAAAGGCAAGCGCGTCTGAAACGAGAGCGCATAGCCAAATCAAATGCAAGAAAATTAGTATCAAGTCAAGAACTCAATTTGCTTAAATTAAAATGGACGGATGTTAAAACGAATATTAAAACTATACAGGCAGAATTGAGGCGAAGAGAACTCGACAGACTGCGTAAAAGAGAAATGAAGTTAAAGGAGACACCAGAACAAAAAGCTATTAGGAAAGAACGTGATCGTTTGCGTAAGATAAAGTGTAGAATGAATGAAACTCCAGATCAGAGACAAGCGAGACTTGAGTGGGAGCGAGTAGCCAAATCTAAGGCTCGTCTTCTGGCTGCCTTGAAAACTAGAATGAGTGCAATGAATGAAGATCAAACTAGCGAAAGACCTGAGACACCTATAGAGCAAAGTACTGATCAAAACTTATGTGCGGTGATGATAGAAGAAGGATCGTTGCAGACAGAAGAAATCAAACAAACATGCGAAATGGAATCTAACGCGCGGGCGAAATCTAAATCGAAGAAGGATCACATGCTCAGTAAATGGAAAGAGGTAAGTCTATTATCAATCGACTTCAAAAAATAATTTATGATCGTGCAACACGAGATGGCCAAGTGCAAGTCGGACTCGCACTCGTAGGGTTCCGTAACACAGTAAAGTATTCTATAAATATGATTTTTCGCAACTAACAAATTAACTTTGTTTTTCATAGTGTTTGTATGAAAAACAAAGTTATCTTTGCGTTCGCCATATCTCAAAAACTGCTAACTGTATCACGTTCAAACCAATTTTCGTTGTTAGTTTTTATTAAGATCTACAGCATATATTTTTTTTAGATTTTTCACTCCCATACTTTAAAAGTTAAAGGGGGGGGGGACACACATTTTACCACTTTAGACGCGCCTATCTTTCAAATAATTGACTTTGAGAAAAAATGATTTTAGGAATCTCAGTGTCATTTTTAAAGACCTATCCATAGACACCCCACACGTACAGGTGTGAAGAAAAAAAATTCCAAATATCCATGTATGGGATGTGAACTATCGCGGCATGTGAAGTCAGTTTTTAGGGTTCCGTAGCCGAATGGCAAAAAACGGAACCCTTATAGATTCGCCATGTCTGTCTGTCTGTCTGTCGGTCCGTCCGTCCGTATGTCACAGCCATTTTATTCCGAAACTGGGACTACAGAATTGAAGCTTGGTAGGTAGAATGGTATTCTGTAAACTGCTTTCCGATTTTTATACAAAAATAAAAAATATAAAAGTTTGGGGGGGGGGGGGGGGGGGGGCATCCCATACATGGAACTGGATCAAAAAAATTTTTTTTTTCTTCAAACCTATACGCGTGGGGTGTCTATGGATAGGTCTTTAAAAATGACGATGATAAAATCATGTTTTCTTAAAGTCAATCATTTAAGAGATAGGCGCGTCTAAAGTGGTAAAATGTGTGTCCCCCCCCCCCTCTAACTTCTAAGGTAAGGGAATGAAAAATCTAAAAAAAAATATATGCTGTAGATCTCAATAAAAACTTTCAACGAAAATTGGTTTGAACGAGATAAAGTCAGCAATTGTTGAGATATGGCGACCGCAAGTATAACTTTGTTTTCCATACAAACACTATGAAAAACAAAGTTATTTTGTTAGTTGCGAAAAATCATATTTATAGAAATACTCTACTGTGTTACGGAACCCTACGAGTGCGAGTCCGACTTGCACTTGGCCAGTTTATTTGTGAAATCAGTTTAAAAAAAGGAGGTTTTCATTTCCACTGTTTTTTTTATGTTTGTTACCTCAGAACTCTGTCATTTCTTAACCGAGTTGGAAAATTATATTTTTGTTTGAGAGGTTATGCCGGTTACTTCCCGTTTGGTCCCATGGTTGATTGTTTTCTTTAGTTTTAATTTAAATGATGCGCACCCTGCTGTTAGCTATAGCTTCGATCCTCTCCATACAAAGGTTGTCTGGAAGTTATTGCTATGAGCGATAAGACCGCCCATTGAAACACTTTTACTTTAAGCTGTATATGATATATGTGTGTCTGTATCTTTGTTGTGGCAATAAAGAGCTTATCTGTAGGTATATCTTCGGTCTTGAGGAATTCTCTGCAAAGCGCTGCTTGCAATTTTCACCACATCGTTCATCCATCAAGCCCCGACGGTTTGATCTATCATGCTGGTCTCTTCTGTCAATACTTAATCTGACACATTCAGTATTATGTGGGTTGTTTACATATATATATGCTTGTTATAATTGATTATAAAACTTACCATGTTTGTATGTACGAGTATGTGTTTATGTGGGTCAAATCTTGGAAGATAAATTAGAACCACTTCCTGACATTCTATTGTACTCAAATGTGGTATACTTGTGTATCTTCTGTGACAATACAATCATATGGTACCATCGTGCTGACCTGATGATGTAGCCGGGCTGCAGGGACTGGAACTACGTCATGGTAAATGGGAGGACAGTTGAATTTGAGCTAATAATAGCACAAATACGACTGTCCTCCCATACCCATCCCAGTACTGAGATAACAATACATAAGTATTGTTATCTCAGTACTTTACATAACACATGATAACGTCTTTACAAAAAAGTTTGTGCTTAAAAAAGCATTCAACGTTTAATGTATTTTATTAATATTATCATATGTTATGTTTCAGAATTCCATCTGCAATGAATCAAGCGACAACACGAGTGAAAGTAAGTATAACATTATACAAACCCATTTCATCCAAACTGATATTAATAATATCGTTTAAAAACTAAAAAAGAACCGACTTCAATGCCGCGCTATTCATTTTCTGAACCAATTTTGAGATGTTTATCTCAATATCTCTGGAGATACTTATTAGACCTCGATAAAATTACCATGGTACCACACTTGGGATATCTCCTTTCGAACAAAAAAGAATAATCACAATCGGTTTATAAACGACGAAGTTATCCGCGAACAAACATAAAAAAAATATACGGTCGAATTGAGAAACCTCCTCCTTTTTTTGAAGTCGTATTAATAAGAGGAAATATTTTATAACGAGTTCAAATTTGAATAAGATGTTTGATGAAGAAGCAAGTACATCAGGTTCCAACATCGCGGGAAATATCGTTTGCGCGATGCAGGATCTCATACATTTACGCAATATTTACAAGGAGAGCTATTCAACCTACTCTAGCGCCATCTAGATGTTTATGTCTAAACTAATTTTATAAAGAGGAAAGATTTGATTTTTTGTTTGTTTCGATTTAACTCAAAAACTACTGTATCAATGTTAAAAATGTCTTTCACTAATGAAAAGCTACATTATCAGCGAGTAACATAAGTTATATTTTATCCCTGTATTCTCACGGGAACGGCGCTGCTAGTAGTAAAATAATAAAACACCTCCATCAATGCTTTTATCCTTAAATATTAAATACTAGGTGATAAATAGGTGATTCTAACCACCCAGGGATCAACCCCTGGTTCTTAATAATTCGAAAATCTATTCGGATTCGAAAGTTTCATTTTTAACCGACTTCCAAAAAAGGAGGTTACTCAATTCGACGTAATTTTTTTTCGTCGTATATGAATCGATTTTTAAGATTCTTTTTTTGTTGTAAGGGGATATCCCAGGGGTGGTACCATAGTAATCTCATCAAGATCTGATTGGTATCTCCAGAGATATAGAGATAAACACCTCAAACTTGGTACTGAAAATTAATAGCGCGGCATTTATCGGTTATTTTAGTTTTTTTAACGATCTCATTAATTTTAAATATTGATAAATCCTTTAGCTATTTTGTTGCGGAAATCTTTCCAAATTAAAATCACAGATTTTTCGAATTGAAATATCAAAAGAAACCGATCGCAGTATTGTGAATTGCAAAAATCCAAGTAGAAGTAAAGGCAGTTTCCGAATCCGAATTTGCTTTCGAATTATTCAGAATAACCCCTGCTCGTGAGGGATTTAAATGTCTCAAGTCTTGAAGACGATAAATAGATTCCTAATTAATCTATTAAAGTAAGTTTATCTATAAGTTTATCTATTTATTTATTTATTGAACACAACGAAAATTACCACACACAATTTTTACGGCGGGCAGGGCAGGGACTGGAAAAGAAGAGCCGAAGATCGGGCTCAGTGACGCACCTTGGGAGAGGCCTACGTCCAGCAGTGGACGGACACCGGCTGATGACGGCCGAAGATAATGATGATGAAGTTTTCCACAGGTGGTAGCAGAATATTGTTACGTGCGGGGTGGTATTAAAATGCCAGTCCGATGAGATGAACGTTTATTTACACTGATCACTAGGTTAGCACAATGTTCCACAGTAGTTGTCCAAATCGTCTTGCACGATTATCAAAAGTCCGTTAACACACACTGAGGTCGTTAGTTCACAATCACTGATTTCACTGTTCACAGTTCACACACGAGTTCACTGATAACACTTAACGATCACTTGGTCGCTATCCGCGCTTAGCTAGTTACACTGTCGCTTCCAAAGAAATGACTGCCTCAACGCCACGGTGCAACGCTTTATATAGGACACAATAATTATTCTAGAAAATCCTCGATCAATAAAGAATAAAAATAACAGACAAACAAGCAATAAATCAAAAACAAAAGGGGCGGCTTTCCTTTGAACATCTGATGTAAACAACTTTACCATACATGCTAATTTGATCTCTAACTACTTAATAAGGTTCAATCTTAACTACAAAAGTAGGTACATTGACTAGGGTCGGAATTCCAGGAAGGTTACTTTTATGACGGTCGGTCGGGTGTTTATAGCCCCTAATTAGTCTATTCTTTCCCACGCTATTTTTGTTCGAGAAGCTTGGCGAAACATCGCGACTCGACGACGCGATGTAACAATATTATATCGATGTTCCGCTGCCAAAAGTAGCTAATACCAGGTTCAGACTATACGATTTATGTAGTTTAACTTCCTTGGGATGTACGATACCAGTTACAATATACTCATTCGATCCTTTTATATCGATTAAATCACAGTTGATTAGCCAATCAAATAGCTTAATTCTAAACCTTATTATCGCTCTATAATACAATCCTAAATGTTCTTCCGAGACAAATAATGGGGTTAAAAACTGCCTTTGGCTCACTGCAGGTGGCGCTACTGTTGAGTGTTCCTTAAATCTGACAGCTATCTGTCCTTTTCCACAGTAATTATATAATTTATTTCATCAAAAAACACATTACAAATTTGTACCTTATAGTATTTGTATCATTTAACAAGAAAAATATATAACTAGTTTTACTAATTTAATAATAGTAGATTATACAACAAGTGAATAAAAAGGCAATTTAATTCGAGGGACTAAGTTGGATCCCGAGAGCAGCGAAGGATTCTAGAGTTGAATCCCGAGCTTAGCGAGGGATTCTAGATTAGAATCCTGAGCGGAGCGAGGGATACAAGGACCGAGATTAAATTTTTTATTGATGAGTCGTGTAATCTTCTTTTTACCGTTGACTGCGAGAAAATAAATAGTAGTACCTACTTATAGTATTTATGTTTATCATATTTTATGAGTAATGTGTAATAAATGTGGTTTATTAACCATTTAGTGCCGGTGAATGTGTGCGAGAGTAGAAAAACAGCACAATGTTGAAAAACATGCTATTTGTGTTCTCACCAAAATCCAACTGAAAATGTTCAGTAAAGTTCACATCTTAAGTAAGGTTTGGACTAGATTGTGACTTCAACTTGACTCAGAACTCACAACACAGAAATGTGACTTTGACTCAACGTTATTACTTGAATTTACAAAAACTTGAACAATTTTAATACTTGAATCTGGCTGAATACACTAATCGTATGGAGCCATAATGAAAACAAAAAAAAAAATAACCAAAATTGGCGGGATATTTATTTTTATTTAACTATATAGCTTCTATAGTTTACCTCCATTTCGCCAGCCAGTAGGCACTTTCAGCAAGATTTATTTATTTTTTGACCATAATTCGTATTTCGTGTTTGTTCCAAATTCAAAATGTTTTTATTCACCGAGTGAGTAAAAGAGCGTTTTATTCACTGCTGTCGATGAATAAAGTGCTCTTTTTCGAGTGGCAATGGTAAAAAAGGTATTTTGACATTAGCAGCCGTACTAGGTCAAGCGTGTTACAGCTGCCAACGTCTTCCTTCCGTGTAGGAACTAGTCAACAATTAATAAATAAATTAAGTATTACTTACTATTGTAATATTAATTTATTAGGACGCTATCTGCAGCTGTAAATTGCAAAAACACTGATATTCATGTGTTCCCGAATGAATGTTTCTAATTGTAAAATCTACAAATATTAAATAAAATGTTACGTTTTGCCATAGTTCTTCCATTAATTGACCTTAAACTCCAGCTCGAATACAATATCTGTTTTTAAGGAAATAAGTTTGTGAAAAAACAATAGTAAATACGCAATATGGCGGCTTTTAGGAACACTCAACAGTAGCGCCACCTACGTAGAGCTTTCAGTTTTTATCCCCATTGAGTAACGAAACGAGTTCTTATAACCGATACCTACTTAGTATCGATACTGAAAGTACTTGGAATCGAATGAAAAGTACATCCCTAGATATTTAAACAACACAAATCGTCTGGTCTGAACCTGTTATAATCCACTATCAAGGAGAAAATCTGCCGCCATAACATTAGTGTTCCGGCAGCACACAGCCCTTAAAAGTCAGAGTATTCTAGAACTAGCGTGTTCACAATCTTCGACTACATCATCGCTTACCACCAGGCGAGATAGTGGTCAACGTAGTGATAGTGATCAAACACCTATGTGTTTTATTAACTGACTTCATAATAGCAGAACATTTCAATTTGGAGGGTTTTTTATCATACATACAGGGTGTCCGGTAAATAATAGATAACCCTGCTGGTAGTTGTGGAGGTAGTTGTTGTGGAGGTAGTTGTGGAGGTAGTCTGCTGTCTAGTTGTAAAGGGCGCTACGGCCACTCCGAAAAAAAGTACATCCCTAGCAGTCTGGAAAACAACCTCTTTTTTCTGAAAGTACAAAATTTGATACATTCGTCTACATTACCGGTTCTATGGCTAGTAATGTATTAATAACGAATTTATTTTCTCCAGGAATAATTATGAATGTTTGGCTTTGCCGTGGCATAATACAAAATGTTTCAAGTTAGCAACTGTTTTCTTTTTAAACTTAATTAAAAGTAAACATAGAAGTTTTTTTATTTTTGTATAACGAAGTTTGAATACCTGTGGTATAAAAAAAACGTACCTGGGTGGCCCATAGCTTAAAAAACATGGTTATTTCATGTAGTTTTCAAAATGGTACTATACTAAATTTTTTTTAAACCCGCAATTTACAAAAATATAAAGTGTGTGACACTTCAAAGAAACATAATATATAATTAAAGTTATAAAAATCACTTGCAATAAATGAGTTGAGGCAACAAGAGCTTGGAGAGAATGGGTAACCTTCCGGTCTACCTAGGCCTGAGTCCCGTAGATCATAGCTGACCTTAGATATTTTAGAGTTTTGTATCTGTCACCATTCGTGAGCGCACGAGCGCACTCTGCTTTAGAGACGTGACGTGACAGTGACAAGTGAACTTTTATCTAACCCTGATGAAAGTAAGAACACGTGTGCGCAAGCTCTAAGACGGATAGAGACCTAAATAAAGCTTCCTTGATAGGCTTCTTTAAGTTCCTTGATTCTTTTTTTTTTAATGCAATATTTACTTAATATATTACTAGATTACTACTAGTTTTATTTCTATCCTTAATCTAATCTAATCTAATCTATCCTTAATCTTTTTTATCCTAAACTAAATAAAAAATGCATAACTTAATACTAAAATCTAATTAAACGTGGATGTGCATCCATTTGCCTTCACAGCTATGCGGAGTACAGATTCTCCGTAAGCAATGAAGTTGTTCCGACTGTCGTTATTTTCAATGAATACATGGAGATTATCATGTTCATGTCTTATTTGATGATCCATTCTCCACTCGCAGTTCATTCTCATAAGGTCATACTTTGATCCATTCTCCACTCGCAGTTCATTCTCATAAGGTCATACTTTGATCCATTCTCCACTCGCAGTTCATGCTCATAAGGTCATACTTTGATCTATTCTCCACTCGCAGTTCATTCTCATAAGGTCATACTTTGATCCATTCTCCACTCGCAGTTCATTCTCATAAGGTCATACTTTGGACAATGTACTAAAATGTGAACCATAGTTTCCGGAGTCTGGTTATCGCAGGTACAAAATGGGTCATCAATGAGTTTAAATCTATTTAGATACGAACGCAGCCCGCAATGGCTAGTGAACAGTTGTGTTCTTAAGTTAGATTTTAACATTTAATGCGTCTTAAAATGTTGTAATCCTTAACATAGTCAGGAAAGAAAAGTTTCGTGTTTTGCTGCAGTTGGGCTTTTGGTGTATCTTCTTTGCCATATTTCTTTGGTGTTTTCCCTGATGGAGTGCATCGCGTAAGACCGAGGGAACGCATCGTATACTGGAGCTGTATGTGGTTGAAGTGCTGCTTCTTTTTTAGTGCGTAGCTAACTAGTTAGGTAGGCCAGAGGCTTGCCCATCACGTCCGAGCTCCAGTCGCGTCCACGTTTTGAACACGTTATACTTACAATTGAATAATACTTCAATTCAAAATTTAAAACCACCCCCGACTGATCTATGTTCATTGAGACCATTCCAATGAACCCAAGCTCGACATCTCTGCTTCAGTTGGTGAGAAGATAGCTCAGCGGCAGGTCAATTAATACCATGTTTTTACAATATCATTGATGTAAGAGGATACCGATTGGATTGGACGGATTTGGATTTTATAAATCAAAGCTAGGACCACTTTCGATTAAAAACCTATCAAACAAAAAAAACTTAATCAAAATCGGTTCATCCGTTTGGTCGCTACGATGCCACAGGTAGACCAGGAGATTGAGAACTTTTTAATCGAACTCTCGACCTCTCGATCACCAGTCCGACGCCTAAGCCATTGGGCTATTGCCGCTTCTATGTATGTACTATGTACCAATTATATTTTTTTTATTGTTTCAGATGACAAAATAATTATAATTGAGGTGGATCCCCTGGCTATCGCCTGCACAACCATCGAGTCATAGCGTCTACAACTTTACGGTGTTCCAACGCAGCCCTTGAGAGTCACAGTATTCTAGCCCTAGCGTGTACACCATCTTCGACCGCATCATTACTTACCACCAGTCGAGATAGAGTTCAAACGCTAGCCTATAAGATATAAGAGATCGTATAAAAAAACCAACTTCAATGCCGCGCTATTAATTTTCAGTACCAATTTTGAGGTGTTTATCTTCATATCTCTGGAGATACTTATCAGACCTCGATAAAATTACCATGGTACCACACTTGGGATATCTCCTTTCCAACAAAAAAAGCATAATCCAAATCGGTTCATAAACGACAAAGTTATCCGCGAACAAACATAAAAGCGCGTTAGAACTGAAACTTCCAAATTCATTCATTTTATTTCTGAACATCACTAACTAGTTTTTTGTACAACTCCATCTATTGAACTTAGCGAAACGTCGAGTTAAATAAAATGTAATGTTTTAAGCGCGATAAGTCCCGTATTTTAATATTTATAACTTAGCGAATACGTCTTCGTAGTTACGCCGTTCTACAATAGAGGGCGTTTATAAATATAAAATATAACGTGGCGCTTACGTCACGTCCGTTGCATTCGGACCGTGACGCTACGTCAATTCCGTCAAATTTTATACTATTGGACCTTAAGAAGATTCACTTAAAAAAATTAAGTATTGTTCTCGAAAATACCAAGAAATTTCTTAAAATAGTTTTAACTATATTACTGAACGATTTGAATGTTGTTAAAAAATACAACAAGCGGACTTTTAGCGTAGCTCAATCATCCTTCCTTACAAAGTATAAAACATAATTAAGATATTATATTTCTTTGAAGTGTTACACACTGTATATTTTTGTAAATTGTAAAACACAATCCAAAATTTCATCGTACCGACGGGACTTGAACCCGCTGATTCAGGAGGTTGCGGGTTCAAGTCCCGTCGGTACGATGAAATTTTGAATTGTGTTTTACAATTTATTAAAAACTAAAATCACCGAGTTCCATGCCCCGCGAGTCAGTTTCACGTTTATCGTCATATCTCTGGAGATACTTATCAGATCTCGATGTAATTACAATGACACCACATCGGAAACGTACCCTAGCAATTAAAAATCATTCAAATCGGTTCACAATTGACGGAATAATCGCTTAACATACATAATAACGACGAGAACTTGAACTTGAACTTGAGAACCTTATTTTTGGAAGTCCTTGGAAAGTCGCCCCCGCTGTCTGTATCCTTAGATCTTTCAAACTACGCAACAGATTTTAATGCAGTTTTCATCAATAGAGTGATGCGGGACGCTGCTAGTATGTATATATTTTGTGTTAGTGTAGCAATAATTGTATTTATATCTTTATGATATAAATACAATTACGTTAAAGGCGAGTTTCACCGGTTATTGATAAAGTTCATGTTAGTTATGTTTCTTTGAAGTGTTACACACTTTATATTTTTGTAAATTGTTAAACACAATCCAAAATGTCATCGTACCGATGGAACTTGAACCCGCAACCTCCTGAATAACATGTTCCGGTGCTTTGCCAATTAAGCAAGTACCGTCGGTACGATGAAATTTTGGATTGTGTTTAACAATTTTCAAGTAAGTTAACCGAAATACAGACCAGGGCTTCGGAACCGTAAAAAATTTCAAACCGATTTTGCCTTAAATGTCTAAAACCTTTTCTTTTAGGTTTTATTCTAACTTAACCTCTATTGCGAACAAAATATGCAAATAAGGGTTTTCAAGTGGTTTCGTTCGAAAAACCGGTATAGAACGAAATCATTTCGTTCTTTTCTCCTCCGCATCCAACGACAGACACATGACATGGACTCGCGGGATAAACCGGTTTTTCAACTTTGTATATAAGCTGTGAATAGCGTTGTGGGCTGCATTATTACTAAAATTGTATAAATTGTACCATATTGTTTAATATTTAAAATGTAGCTGTTTGCTTTTCCTAATAAAGAAATTATTAAATTATTTTTAATATAGTTTTTATAACGCTCGCGCTCCGAACGAAATAATCGTAAGAACGTTATTTAATGTTCTGAACTGGTAAATTAGAAACCGGTTTGAAGCCCCGATACAGATTGACTAGTAATATACTGTACAATGTACATGTTGAAGGTTACGATAGTTATTGATCACATGTAACCTATTATACAATCATAATAAATAGTTATTTATGATACTAGTGCGGTAAGTTGGTTTTTACAAACGAGCAGACGAATGTAAGCCCGAGACGAAGTCGAGGGTTTACCACAGTCACGAGTTTGTTAAAACCAATATCCACACGTGTGTCATACAACGTTTTTCAGCAAGTTTGCAAGAAAACACTACAAGGTAATAAAATTAAAATAAAACGACGCTTTCTTGTGAAAGAGATCAGTAAAAAGAAAGTTTATTACAGGAAGCTAGTTACAACTACGATACCATAGAGTACAATATAAAGTGTTGCTATTATAATATTTTGATATATTCCTAACACCCCACTATCAAAATATTACACAGTTTTGATGCTATGTTAGCATAGACATAAACTTTAATGTTTAGCCGGACATAAACTTTTTGTTAAAATATCTGCTGGCATGTCGGCTGTTGGCAAATACTGCATTAAAACTATTATGTTTGAAATTATTTCTCTACAATAGTGATATTTTACATGTATATGTTTAGTTCTGTTGTGAAAAACTGGATTAACGGACAGCTTTAATGCACTCTGATTATCATTACATAAATTAATAGTATACATTCTTCCGGTAATTTCATACTGTAAATTTCTAATATATACCGCTTCTTTACAAGCTTCAGAAATTGCAGTATACTCTGCCTCAGTACTTGAGAGTGCTACACATCTCTGTTTCCTACATCCCCAAGAAATTAATGACCCCATTAACATAAAACAATAGCCAGTATAAGATTTCCTATCGTTAGGATCGTTAGCCCAGTCGGCATCTACATAACGCTTAATATCGGGATCTCCAGTTTTACAATATTTTATACCAAAATTTTTCGTTTTCTTCGTCATCATTCGTTTTCTATTTCAATATCCTTTTGGCATATGACCAATGTTCATTACTATGACAATTGTTAAATTGACTGAGGTATCCTACGGCGTAAGCGATATCTGGTCTTGTAAGAACAGCTAGATACATCAAACTGCCTATAAGCTGGTGGTATGGATTTTGACTTTTTAAATCAGGACATTTTTCAATGTTTAATTTAATGTCCATCGGTGTATTAACAATGTTACACTCAGTCATATTAAACTTAGATAACAGCTGATCTATATAACTTTCTTGACTTAGGAAACATTTCTATTCTTATCAATATTAACGCTTATGCCTAGACACTGTCTTATTTGACCAAGATCTTTAATTTGAAACTGAGAATTTAATGTTTGTTTTAACTGGTTTAATTCACATTTGTCATTTGGAAAAAAAAAGAAGTCATCGACGTACAATGTAACAATGGTCCTCTTACCATTAACAATTTTTGTGTATAAACAAGGTTCCAGTTTAGATTTGTTATAACCATTCTCTGTCATACAATCATCGACTTTCTTATGCCAAGCTCTGGAGGACTGTTTGAGAGACATATATAGCTTTTTTTAATTTAAGAACTTTATTAATATCATTATCAGAACATACAAAACAATCTGGCTTTTGCATATATATGGTTTCCTCCAGTTCTCCATTGAGAAAAGCCGTTTTGACATCTAAATGTGCTGTATCTAGATTCAGTTGAGTAGACAGAGCAAACAATAATCTTAATGTGGTGTGTCTCACCACCGGAGAAAAAGTTTCATTATAATCAATACCATTTCTTTGACTACAACCTTTAGCGACCAGTCTTGCACGATATGAAACATTATTGTCACTGTCACTTTTCTTTTTGAGAACCCACTTGCAGTTAACAATTTTTCCATTATCTGGTGCATCAGCCAGCTCCCAAGCATGATTGTTCTCAAAACATTGCAACTCATCTCTCACAGCCTGCAACCCATATTCTTTTTCAGGTCCTTGCACATCTTGCAATGATATTTCATTTGCATCTATTTGATTGTTTGTCACACACATATTTGAAAACCCGTACCTGTCTGGTTTTCTTTTTTCTCTTTTACTTGCTTCAGTTTCAACAGGCACAACATCGTTGAAGTCTTCATTTTTGCTGGGTATGTATGTACAATCATTCGGATCACTAAATGTTGAAATATAACTCTGACTTCTGACAGATTGTCGTCCCCCACTGAATCTGAACTTGCCTCTTCAACATCTGACTTCAAATGATTCCTCTCTTGAACAACAATTACATCTTGTGGCTGAAGATCTTTTTCTATGATGATCACATCTCGACTAGTGGTTATTATTTGTGTTTCAGGGTTATAAACTCTGTATTCCTTTGTTTCTTCAGAATACCCCATTAGAATACACTTTTCGGACTTTTAGTCCCACTTACGACGCTTCTCCTTTGGCACGTGTACCATAATTGTGCTGCCAAAAATTCTGAGGTGACTGATATCAGGCTTGGTCTGCGTCCATAACTCAAACGGAGTTTCATCTTGCAATTCAGGTGCTACTGTTCGGTTCTGCAAATAAACAGCAGTATTAGTTGCCTCCGCCCAAAATTTTTTACTCAAATCTGCTTCAAATAAAAGACATCTAGCCTTTCCAACAAGTGTACGGTTCATTCTCTCGCATGAACCATTTTGTTCAGGCGTGTAAGGGTAAGTTCTTTGATGAATTATTCCCATATTCTCTAGAAATTTATCGAATTCATGATTGCAGAACTCTTTACCATTATCAGTACGCAGAACCTTGATTTTTCTGTCGAGATAGTTCTCAACCTTCGCTTTATAGTTCTTGAAACATTGAAAGGCTTCACTTTTATTTTTCATGAAGTAAATATAGGTCATTCTACTGTAATCATCTACAAAAAGAATGAAGTACCTTGATCCTCCCAAGGAAACAGTCTCCATAGGCCCACAGACATCTGCATGTACTAAATTTAACGCTTCAGTACTTCTGCTACCTTTACTAGGAAACGGCAGTCGACTCTGCTTGCCCTCGCAGCATATTGTACAGGAATTCTTACTTATCTCTGTTTTCTTGTCAACCGAAAAACCATATACTGCATCCGCCATTTTATTCAAGTAAGCACTATTCACATGTCCTAATCTTCGGTGGCAAGTTTCACTGGTCAATACTGCTGCAGCCGTGACTTCAACTGGCGTGTTCAGTTTGTACACTCCATTCACAAGTAAAGCTGTCGCTACCAGGTTTCCAACTCTGTTGTATATCTCACAACCATCCTTTTTAAAGGACACCCTGTTTCCTTTGCTTATTAATCGACTCACAGAAAGAAGATTCGTTGTAAGAGTCGGGACACATAACACTCCTTCAATTGTCACATGATAATTGCTTTTTTGGGACCTCCGAGAAATTTCCCGGGATAATCCCAGTTACTTTTACGTGTGCCAACCCTATCGACTGCTACTTAGATACTGAGACAGGAATGGGATGGCACTTGCAGTTCCGGCGTTTTACGACTGGTGCGTAAAAGCCGGTGAAGAACAGTTAGGGGTCCTCTTATAGATTTAATAATGAAAGTATACTTAGCTTTTGTTATCGACGGTCCCGGGTAGATATTAGTCCGATTGGACCGTCGGTATGCTCTGGGCTTTTCTATATAAGCAAACGCAGTATCACATAATTTGTTGTATTCGAAGAAAATATTATGGTAACTAGGGTCTTTTAATCTCCCATCACGAATTGAGGTGATATTTGTTACTGCATGGCCTTAATGCTTTACAATCAAGGCTCAAGCTTTAATAGCTAGTTATTACATTAAATTAATTGAGTATTTTTACATTACAATCTTGCCAATTGGGGCAAGAGAAAAATATTAACTACCGAAAAATAATGTCAGAATCCCTGACAACCAATTCTACCATCGACATATGAAAACATTCAAATCTGTCGGATGAGAAAATTAAGCTGTCATCAAAGAGTTCGAACATCATAAAATCGAGGTCGCCACACTTTGTTCAGTGCAAGTTGTGATCTGCACATCGCCGGAACACACAACAGGTACTTTATTTTCATTTGCAACAATTATCTCCTTCGGAAAACAGTCATTTGATTGGTTTTTGATCCAATGTTTGTTTGTTGTCAAGTGCACACTCGCTCCAGAATCAATATACCAGTCAGTTTTGCTATAACTGCCATTCAAAAAAACTGCACTAAATGCGTTTGTTTGCCTCGGTGAGTTTTCTTTGGTTTTTGTTTCGATTTTATCTGTTTTCGTGCACTGATTTCGATAATGTCCAAGTTGTTTACATTTGTAACATTTTATTGTCTTGTTGACATTCGCATTTGATTTTGACATTTGTCGTTGGTATTTCTGAAATGCTGCAAAAGCGCCATCTACGTCCTTATTTTCTGGCTCCATATCTAAAGCGAGGTTTAGACTAGCAATAAAACTTGCAGAAGTTGACTTTCGAAGCTGTTACCACTGTTTAAACAGGTGTGGCAAGCTAACTTCTGCAAGTTTTACAGCTTGCGGAACTTGCTACAAGTTATATGTGTATACAATATACAAATATTGTACGTAATGTAAACGAAGCAGCAAGTACTCGCTCAAGAAATTGCAGGAAGAACTTGCTAGTCTAAACCTCGCTTTAATAATTTCGATTTAATGGCGTCGGTTGTAATTGACAACCCAGAATGTTCAATGGCCATAATCATTGGCGAGAATTTTTCAGATAATCCAGCAAGGAATAATGAGCCAATCCACTCATCATTTATGTTAAATCCAGTTCCCGCCAGCTTTTGACCAGTTTCCACTATTTGCGTAACATACGATGACATCGTGTCGCAAGTTTCAAGTCGAATCGAAATGAGATTTCGAAGCAGACTGATTCTTCTCGTGAATCGTCATAAAATGACTTCAGCTTATCCCATAGACTTTTAGTTGTCGTAACATTCTTTATATGCACGTAAATTGATGGATCTACTCGTATCATCAAAATCATTTTAGCTTTTGTTCTAACATCCTCTTCGGCTCCTATATCTGGTTGGTTTGATTCTGGCTTTATACATTTTAGCATGCCCTCCAACACTAGGACGTTTTCCACTGCAAAACACCATTCGCTGTAGTTTTCGCGGCCTTTGAGCTTAGGCACATTCACCATGTAGTTCTGACTCGTAGCCATTTTGTTAGTCCACGAAATACGAAACACTTTATATTGTCCTCGAACTTTTGCAACAAAATGCACAACATATAATTGCGATCGTAAGTCCATCCAGAAAACAATATCACAGTGAAAAACTAACTGCCACTAGAGGTTTATGAGACTGAGCCCATAACCTAAAATAAAACGACGCTTTCTTGTGAAAGAGATCAGTAAAAAGAAAGTTTATTACAGGAAGCTAGTTACAACTACGATACCATAGAGTTACCATAGAGTACAATATAAAGTGTTGCTATTATAATATTTTGATATATTACTAACAAAAATAAACATAAATAAATGATCAAAAAGTCGAAACAAACAATCTGACGTTTGTATTGTGAAAATGGCGCCATGTGTGTTGAAAGTTAGAACTACATCTTTCGTCTCATTTACTCATTAGTATTAAAGTGAGACAAATGTATTAAGCAAAAGCGCTTTCAAGGAGATGCTATCTATTATATATCTATATATTCAGCTTATTTATTCTCGTAATATGAAACTCTTTGGTGGAATTATTATGTAGGTTTTACGAAAATTAAAAATAAACCGTAAAGAATACGCAAGGTGCCATACCACAGATTGTATAATAGTTTTTACGTGCCATACAGCGGAGCGTGCAGTAAGTACTTACCCCACGCTCCGCTGTATATGCGTAATTTTTAACTTTCGAACTATGTATACAGGCTTCGTAAGTGCATTTTATGAGCAAATGTGCTGAAAAAGATTAACTACATTACTAGTAAAAACGAAATTAATGTATTAATATTCAGAAACTTAAGATTATTTTTATTCATTTATTTTTTATTTATTTAAAGGTTCACAAACTAGTTAATACACATAAAATTACAACAGAATATACAACATTTTTATTGTCTTGTGTATAACCTACTAAGAGTGAACACAACATGCAAAATATTTTTTTTTTTTTTTTTTTATACGTTATAGGCTAGCGTTTGACCACTATCTCACCTGTTGGTAAGTGATGATGCGGTCGAAGATGGTAAGCACGCTAGGCCTAGAATGGGAACTGGCTCTCAAGGATAGCTGCCGGAACACATTAGATGTTTCGTGACAGATTTTTCTAACTTGAGGGTGGTAGCTGGCCAGGCGGACACCAGATAGTGTCCTACCACCATGCGGGGGTTGTTGGTTTTTTAACGATGTTTTTCCTTCACCGGAGGGCCACTGTGAAGAGCGCACATAAATTTTTCGATGGAAAAATCCATTGGTGCACGGCGGTTTGAACTCGGTACCTCTGGCATCAAAGGCAAGCGTTCTCCCGATTGCGCCACCGGGCCCTCAAAATTGTTTACAAAACGAAAATACCGACGTCATGCTGCGCTAGTCATTCTCAACCGAATTCCAATAGGGAATTTGAGGTGTTTATCTCCATATCTCTGGAGGTAATTATCAGATCCGATCAGATCAGACCTGTGAAGTATTATAACCCTTTTTTTTTAAATATCCAAATCTGTTCAACCGTCTTCGAGTAATCGGTGAACATACACACAAAAAAAATATTTCGACGTATTGAGAACCTCCTCATTTTTTGTGAAGTCGGTTAGCAATTAACTTTGATATCTTTGCGCGGGTGTCCATAAATTAATATTTTTTTAGGATAATTAGTTAAAATTCTAAGTACCTACGTTTTTACATATTCGTTATCAGAATCGATTACTGAATACCCTACTTCAGTATTTACAATATTTTACCATTTTGTAAAAAAATACAATAACATGCCGGCCTAGTATAGCGGGTGGACAAAAATTATCACTTACTTTTAGTGGATAAAAACAGAAGTCATAATTTTAATCTACCTGCCATATTACGACTGCCAGATAAGTTCCTGATAAGTTTATCATGAACCGTTGAAACTGACCCTTTTACTCAGACCCAGAAATAAGGTAGATAATACCTAGTCAATATGTTAATTAGTTAAGTATTAAGTTAAGTACAGAAAAAGTAAGTTAAGTTAAATCAATAGTACAAAAAAGTGTAAAAAATCTAATATTGTGTTTAATTTAACTTCCATTCCATTATTAACAATCCTTACAAACAAGTAAATTATTTTTAAATAAAGTCACCGTGCATAAGATCGTTTAAAAAACTAAAAGAACCGACTTCAACTGCCGCGCTATTAATTTTCAGTTCCAAGTTGGAAGAGAAGCAAGAGGTGTCTATCTCCATATCTCTGGAGATAATTATCAGATCTCGATGAAATTACCATGGTACCACACTTGGGATATCTCCTTTCCAACAAAAAAAGAATAATCAAAATCGGTTCATAAACGACGAAGTTATCCGCGAACAAACATAAAAAAAAAATATATATACAGGGTGATTCAGTACCGATAGATCAATCGAAGCAGGGTTGTAGAGGACCTCCCTGCGCATCTATTGAACCTCCATATATGTTCTACCATTTTGGATAGTTTATGAGATATGACATTTTTTGTGCCATTCGCCGCTTTGGTTCACAAAAAAACAAAAAATCTGCTCAGCCCTTTACGCTAGGACAATATTTTTTTTGTGATCGTAGGTAAATAAAATAATAGACCTACTAAAATTAATATTATTATTTTACTCAAATAGTAAATACTTTCATAATAATAGAAAAAGTTGCAAAAATCTCATTGACCAATGCTACTGCATAAAGTTTGCGAGGCCAATACAAAAAAAAGTCTCATTTTTTTCATACCTATTTTAAAAACTTCAGTATTTATCTAGCTACAACCTCTGCAAATTTTATTTACCTAAACTATGCAATATGAACATATTAAAAAGGTGCGATGAAGTCAAAATTAGTTCACATTATTTTTTCAAATTTTCCCATTCTTTCATAGATGTTTAGATACAATAAGTATAAGTTGCATCGCTAGATGCAGCTAAAACAAAAATCGATTTTATATAAAATGAGACTGAATAGCTCTACTATTAATTAACTTTTAACGTCTCTTTTACATGTATTAGTTTTTCAAATATGTACATTTCGCTGATTTTTGCTACCTACGGGAAGGTCATTGTTACCTTCCTGTGTGCGTAAGCTTAGCCTCGACCTTAAACTACCCTTCACGTGTACCCAAAAATTATTTTTTGTGAACCAAAGCGGCGAATGGCAAAAACATTTTAAAAAATGTCATATCTCATAAACTATCCAAAATGGTAGAACATACATGGGGGTTCAATAGATGCGCAGTGAGGTCCTCTACCACCCTGCTTCGTTTGATCCATCGGTACTGAATCACCCTGTTTATACGATCGAATTGAGATACCTCCTACTTTTTTTGAATTCGGTTAAAAAAATAATAATAATCAAAAAATATAAAGTGTGTAACACTTCAAAGAAACATAATACCTATTTAATAATAATCTAAGTCGGTTCATAAACGACGAAGTTATCCACGAACAAACATAAATATATATATATACAATGAGTTTACGCATTTGCTATTATATTAGGATTTCATATTCTATTTGGGGTATCCAAGGTCTTGCGCTTATTCGTCGAACCGTCCTTTTTTTGAAGTCTGTTAAAAATGAATATTCACTACATTAATATATCTCGGCCGATGTTAAGTGATGATGCGATCGACGTTATAGCACGCTTACCTAGAAGATACCTGTTCTCTCGAGATTTGAAGACAGATATTGAACACCAGGAAACTTACATCTAAGATATGATGTTATAATTAAGATAGTTTAAAAACTAAAACAACCGCCTGCAATGCCCCGCGAGTCAATTGCAAGTTTCAGACATTTTGCATTTCTCATTCCAAATTAAGTACATTTTTATTATAATTATAATATATATAATATAATAATATATTTTTTTAAATATTTTTATAAGCGATCCTTTATTTTGATAAGTACTCCATTACTCCAATCTTCGAATACCGGCTAGGCCAGAGCTTGCGCCACTTTATAGGTAGGTGAGTAGGAAAGTAAAAAAAATCATAATATACATAATTTATTTTATTATTGAGTGCATTGTAAAAGTACATAATTAATTTAGTGAAATATTTACTATTGTTTAAATTGTCTAATTAATATACAAATCAAGATTGGAAGCATATTGTGAATAGTTAACAATTCTATTTAAAAAATACTTCCGCATATGTTTTCAAGCGGTAAGACTTCTGCTTGTCCGCCTGGGGCGGTACCACGTCAGTTATTCAACGAATTAACCAAAAACATTGTACTATAAACAAGACTGTGCACATCAGAAATTGACAAATTCAATTTAATTGGTATGATCTGAACATAAGGTTCTAATTGCTATGTACATCAAAACAGACTGAGCGAGAGGATTGTAAACCGAAGTGTGTCCTTGTCTAACAACCTGTCGATGCGAATTATATATTATATTATACTTATAGTAAATATGTTTATTTTGTGGTCACCCACAAAAGAAAGCGACAAAGCAAGTGTCAGACTTGCTCATTCAGATTTGCGCCGACTGCACAGTCATGTTTATAGTACAATGTCTATGGAAGTCATAGAACATATTTAAGATTTATATTTATAGTGAGTTGAGTATGAGTTGCCGACTATTATGCTCATTACTGTTTGTTGTAGACTGTCTCGACCGTGCAGAGATAGAATAATAGTCGGTATTTTTTTATATATTATTACAGGACAAGTGAGACTCGACATCCACATGCCTCAGAATAACTGTGTACCCTTAGTGCGAGTTTTCATACCAAACTCGATATCGTATATCGAGCAAATTTTGTATGAAAAACAGTACAGCGCCTCTAAACTTCGAGCATTTACCAATGGAGATGTTAACGTTGTAATCCGCAAAAAAAATTTCTGCCGATACTTACGGGGGACGAGGTAAACACGCATTGCACACACACAAATCACTCACTTTAACGATCCCGTACACTAGCTTGAAACACGCACACTGTATTAAAAATACAGCGTATTTACGCACGCTCATATGGCCAAAAATGGCTATATGGCCAGCAGAGGGGTACGCCTCGCGTTAACATCTCCTTTAGTAAATGCTCGAAGCCTCTAATGGTTCTCACACTTTACTAAATTTAGACCAATCAGGGAGCCAGAATAAGTGAGATCTGTCAAAAGCGTTTACGATGAAAACTAGTACTAAGGGTACATCGTCTGAAACGTCAAAATTCTGGCAAAACAGAGTTATTTGTCATATAACTAGTCTTTTACATGGAAACATCATCGTTCATCACGATGTTGTGGCTCACACGCCCTGTCATTTTGACGGAACACCTCTATTTTATGAATAGTATTTTATATAGTGATCTACAGCGAATATATAAAAATCACATTTCTATTAAAGCATTATTGATAGTTAAATAATTTGTTTACACTCAGAGAAACAGTACAAATCTAATAATAATATCGTTTAAAAACTAAAAAACAACCGACTTCAATGCCGCGCTATTAATTTTCAGTACCAATTTTGAGATGTTTATCTCAATATCTCTGGAGATACTTATCATACCTCGATAAAATTACCATGGTACCACACTTGGGATATCTCCTTTCGAACAAAAAAAGAATAATCGAAATCGGTTCATAAACGACGAAGTTATCCGCGAACAAACATAAAAAAAAAAAAAAAAAAAAAAAACGGTCGAATTGAGAAACCTCCTCCTTTTTTTGAAGTCGGTTAAAAATAAAACAATTCAATATCTTGTTCTATCAATATAGCGACGTTCAGACCTACTATGTGTCACTTTTTGCAAAATAAGTTTTTTACGCAATAGATTCTACATCTTCAAGCTCTGTTGAATGCAAAAACTCTTGTGTGTAATACGACGCACGGAGAATAGACTGTACAGGGCCCCTAGACAAAATCCAACTTCCTGTTTCCATTCACGCTAACACAAGTTCAAAATGTACCTATGGGAATGACATCTTTGTTGCGGAAACATAAATGTCATTCCATACATTTTGAACTTGCGTTAGCGTGAGTGTAAACAGGAAATTGGATTTTGTCTAGGGGCCCTGTACTCTGTCTTTATCCGTGATACGACATTTTCATCATTATTTGTTTACCAATTTCAAGATCTCAAATGTGCTTGCTAATTAAAAGTTGGTACATAAAATATCTTGTGTCAATGTACACATACAGTTCGTTTCATTATATTTTTTTCAGTAGATGGTTTGCATCGATTTTCTCATAAAATTGATTTTTACACAAAGGAGTTCTGAATGTCGCAACGACGACATCTGTATTTTTTATTCTATACATTTTGTTTTAAATAAGGCTGATCGCATATTAGCCACTATCGTTCAAGTTATACTACTAGTGCAGTCAATACGACACTAGCAGTGTGTGTTGGAGATTTAGTGGACTTTTAAAAAATAAATACACAATTGCTTTATTTAAAAAAATGTTTGTTGTAACGATTTTATGTGGTACCTTGCCTTTTTGCTGTAGTCTTTGAGACTGTGTTGCAAAAGACAGTGTTAACCCAAAATATGAACTACTTAACAAAATGCTATGTAGAAAATAGATTACCAAGCAATTTCTAATTATAAGCAGTGTTACTCAGGCAAACTACTACTGTATATGATTAGTATATATGATATATAGTATATATATAGTATATGAATATATATTATACAATTTGATATTTATAAAAGTAAAACGTTTATTTCATCGCCTGATAACTACACAAGGTTTCACGTGCATCGTGGTTCATAAAACCACACTACACTTTTTTTTTATGTGATAAGAATCTAATTTTAATACATTTCGAAGCGGGTGTCTTCAGAACGAGACCTAGGCTATAGTTAGCTAATATGCGACCGCACTAAAAATAGCTCAACGCAATTTCTATGTCGATAATATATTTTTATGTTAATATATAGAAGGCAGACGAGATTGCTATCCCACCTGATGGTTATTGATGATGCGGTCGAAGATAAAAAATTACACAAGAAAAATATTTTTTTTAATTTCTGTTATGTTAGGATATAATATACTTTATTTATACATAATATAAACATAAAAACGCACTACTCCTTCAACAAACAAACACACACATATTTTTCTATATGGTCATAGAAAGAAACAAATCGTAAATTACAAAAATTGTACAAAAATAATTACAACCACAACGAAACGTTATATCTATATAATTATTGTACTTATTATTATTATTATCGATCTATAATAATCAGGTCAGGACCTATTTCACCATGTACAAGTAAAGTGTCGAATAGACTAATCGTAGGGTAATATGCCGACGCAATGTCAAATGTCTCAATGTAACGTTTTTAAATAAATATGTAGAGAAGCAAACAAGCATGCTGTCCACCTGATGGTAAGTGGTTACCGCCGCCTATTAACACCTGCAATACCAGAGGCAATACTGCGTTGCCTGCTCTTTGAAAGAGGAATCTGTTAACTCTCCTTTTTAGGGTTTCGTAGTCCTGACAAGGAACCCTTATAGTTTCGTCATGTCTGTCTGTCCGAGGTTTTGCTAAGAGACCGTTAATACTAGAAAGCTGTAATTTTGTAGGAGTATGTATATAAGTTACGCCGACAAAGTGGTGAAATAAAATTTAGAAAATTTTTTTTGGGTAGCTCCCCTACATGAGAAGTGGGGATGAATTTTTTTTCGTCGTCTACCCCATCGTCGCCTGGGGTATCAATGAATAAGTCTTTTAAAATGACTTAAGGGTTGCTAATTTTTCGATTGAATGCTCCATTTACGAAATATTAAACTTTAAAGTGCAATTTTTTGTTCTAGTAGGGCGCCCCCCACCCCTCTCTAAAAGCTAAACTACTGGCTTGAAAAATTCGTAATAATAGTGCATTTTATGTACTTTGAAGGAAAACTATAGCGGTTAAAATAACTTTATTAGTTTAGCAGCAATAGTCGTTGAACTTGGGTGTTGGATAATTTTGTACCAAATACAAAATCCTTAGAATAAATCCTTTAAAATGACAAAGACGAAGTACCTAGTTGCTTGTTTATAACGGGTAAAGACTTGCATTGAATAACGGGATACTACGGAACCCTACACTGCGCGTGGCCCGACATGCACTTGGCCGGTTATTAAGTAATTCAGATCAACCTTCTGCGGAAAAACATCGGGAGGAAGGTCATCCCACATCTCGCAGGTATTTTATAAAAACGTAGAAAGCTACGCGTTAGAAGTAACACTTTCTTCACATTGAAGTATTGACAATTTAGATTTACACGTACGTAACTTCCGTTGCTATCGGGCCGTGACGCTACGTCACCTCCGTTGTATGTTTACACCAGTGCCTACAGAAGTGTCTCTTCAAAAAAGTCCAACCATACAAGCACTTGGCAAGCGGTTTTTTTTGACGAAGTGGTCTGAGCTAGAACCGTGTTTTTTTTGCACCTAACTGGGTAGCACTTCCCCCACATCTCACCTGATGATAAGTGATGATGCGGTCGATATACATGGAAATGAAAGACTTAATTGACTTAGGCCAAGCCAAATAGCGCAACTGTCCATCCTCATTATTTTCCAATTTAACAAGAAGCTACGTTAACACTTTAACTTGAACTTTGTGAAAATGGCAAGTAGGGTTGTATTCACACTAAAATTTAACACTCCGTTTAAAAAATATTGCTCAAGCTACGTGAGAAACTAAATTATCTAGAAACCTCCAGTTTACCGACGCTTTCACAATCATCGCAAACGTCTTATAGAGCGAGGGAGCGAGACATATAACTAGCTAGCCGCATCTCTGTCTAATGCGTGCTTTTTAATTATAATCATGTTTTAATTTAAAGAAGTTTATTTTGCCCTGTAACCAAGTTTTTGACCGACATACAAAAAAGGAAGGTACGCGATCTCACCGCCAATTGTGAACATATTTATATGATTGTTTTTTAAAGAGTGGGGATAAGGTCCTCAAATTCATCAAGATCTAAAGAGTATCTCCAGAGATTTGGAGATAAACGCCTCACACTTGCTACTGAAAATGACTCACACAGCGTGTGACTCACACAGCGTGTGACTTCAGTATTTTAAACTATTTTAATAAGATTGTTAACATTGGTTATTTATCTATTTATTTAAGTACTGTCTTTTACTAAAATCTACAAACTCCTAATGTCTAAATAGTGCAATATAGTCTGTACAAAAAGATAACAGTCATAAAAAATTGAGGGCGCGCGTGTTGATGGTTCTAATTTACTATTTCTGTTGCGTTGACAACATTGTTCTCTCATTGCCAATACGACTAAAAATGTTTGCTACTCGGTAGGTACCTACTGTTACCATCACCGTGTGCTACTAGGTAGGTATGTACCTTCCACCCTTACCTTTGAATGTTAGTTCATCTAACGCCACGACGGTTCTCTTTTTGCACAGACTATAATAAAATTCCCGGCTAGATAAAAATAAACAATGGTTAAGGAAAAAAACATCTTTAAGAAACCAACAACCCCCGGCATGGTGGTAGGACACTATCTAGTGTCCGTCTGGCCAGCTACCACCCTCAAGTTTGAAAATCTGTCGCCAAACATCTCATGTGTTCCGGCAGCTATCCTTGAGAGCCAGTTCCCATTCTAGGCCTAGCGTGCTACCATCCTCGACCGCATCATCACTTACCAACAGGTGAGATAGTGGTCAAACGCTAGCCTAGTATTATATTAAAAAAACGACTTATTCTGTAAAGGTTTATGATATTATACCATGAGATTGTGATTAGTGTAAGGTACAAGTTTTTTTTTTCTATTTATAGTATGGTTTAGTATTAATCAATACAATTTGTTAAAATTGTAGTATTCCTTACATTATGTATGGGCCAAAATTAGGCCTAAAATTACTCTAAATTATTTTAAATATATTATTATTGTGAACAACAATTCCATTAAATGTAAAACGCGTTTGTTTTGACAACAATTATAATCAATTCGTTTAACATTTTTTTTTAACTTATTTTTTATTTTTAACGCGACAAAAACTTACAGATTTACAACAAAAAAAAAATTAAACTTAGTTTTTTTTTTATTTAATTTAATTATGTTAGTACAGTGAATAGCATGTTAGATCTCTTTATGGTCGACGTTACAAAAGAAGGAGGTGCACAATTTGTGTAAATTTTTTTTTGTTAAATGTATGTTAAATTAGAAATCCGCTATCCGATTTTAACAATTATTTTAACATCGCTTCTATATAAATCGGATGATAAGTTTATTTAGGTTTATTAGTAGAACATACGTAAATACAAACGCACATAGACTTCTAAAAACATATCTCCTCCTTTTGGATTTGCCATCGTTGGGTAAATTTAAAATTAGTTTAGTGGTAAAGTCTACTATTTTACTAACTACCTACATTTGAAACTATAACTAATCTAACTTTATACGGATCGCTAAGAGACCATATTTTTGAAATGAAAAAAAAAACTTAAATAGTAATAACTGGTCAGAAACCAACGAAAATTAACTGAATATTTTTTAATTTATTTTACTATAGAGTATAAGTAACTTAAGTAAATTTGTTTTAGTTGTGTGGCCGATTCCAAAACTAGGATTACTAACTACTAAAACTAGTGAATTATAACTAGAATCTAGCGTGTAGTGCAAAATCAGCAGCTAGACAGTTAAATAAAATATATCTGAAAGCGGTTAATAGCCCAATGGCTAAGACGTCGGCCTGGTGATCGAGAGGTCGTGAGTTCGATCCCCACACATTGCACTATTGACGTGAACCCACTCCAGACACAAGCATATTGAGCATAGTTGGAGGGGTTAACAAGAATACTAGTAATGTGAGACACACATTTTAACTTTAAAAAAAAGAATGACATGAGACGCTATAATTTAGATAAGAGTCTGTGCAAAAAGAGATCCGTTGTAGAAATTAAGGTCGCGTCGGTCGGCGATCGTTTTAATTTACTGTTTTTGTTGCATTGACAACACTGCTGTCATTACTAGTACGACTAAAAATGTTTGCTACTCGTAAGGTACCTACTGTTACCATCACCGTGTGCTACTAGGTAGGTATGTACCTTCCACCCTTACCTTTGAATGTTAGTTCATCTAACGCCACGGCGGTTCTCTATTTGCACAGACTAGATAAATTAAACATATTTTTTATTTAAAGTCCAATTTAATCCGTCTAAACAGATAAATTGGCGGTGCTGTAGTTAATTAAATTTATTCGGTTTTTATTAAAAACCATGTGAAAAATTGTTGCCAAAATTAAAAGTAGTTTCTTCAAGGTACGTAGGGGAAAATCTGCGTGATTCGGCCGATGCCTCTGAAAGTAAAAAAAATACAATTAAAATTCGACCTCACAGATACAGAGAGAAGACTTAAAATAACCACGTTGCCTGCTGAAAACGCACACCTTGTGTTTTTCGTAACGTTATGCGAGTGCGGGCGCTTACTCATGGTGTGAAAGCGAAATTTACGTTACAGCAATGCGGCGCCACACAGACGGTGTGTGTGGCACGGCACTACTACAGAGCGGCTCACACACCCCCTGTGTATTTCTCAGCAGTAATAAAATTAGTAAAACACGCCTGGCGTGTAGTCCGCACAGCTGTACTGACGATTCTCTCACAACAGGTGTGTGCGCCCGCACTGCTGTTGATTTTTAGTTACGATCCGACGTCAGTGCTACGAAACACAGATGTCGTGTGTAGATTCGCAAAGCTGGATAGTTGCGAAAATGGCGCCACAGGCAAAGTGTTAACCGTTCGAATTAGTGTAGTGATAGTAAACCTCAGTAGAATATAGTGTAAAAACTATGTATATAAGAATCAAGAAGAATCAAGAATCAAAGCATTTATTCAGTATGTAGGCAGTATAAATATACGCACATATACACGTCAAAATCATAAATCATAAAATAAATCATAACCAATTATCAAGTAAACATAGCAAAAGCAGAATTTAACGCTTTGAATTAGAAAAAAAAAGTAATGAACCATTCAGCTGTCATCCAATCGTTTACGTCAGAATATTTAAAAAAAATTAAAGTAGGTTAAAACCAACTATACATGTAACTGTGTGATTCAGTACTTCAGACAATTTTTATATAAAAAAAATAAAAAAGTGAAACACAACATAGAGAAACGCATACCGATCACAGTACATATCACGATCCAAATGGAACTGATAGTCCGTCTGTCAGCTGCATAATATTGTTTAAATAAAAATAAAAATGGCAAGCCTAGAAAGAAAATCTGCGGACAAAAGGGGAAAACTGAATGGCTGTTGAATCTACCGGTGTTTCGGAAATACTCCCATCAGAGAAGAAACACCAAGATATATAGAATATATATATTATATATATCATACATAAGATATAGATATACAGAACACGATAACAATGTGTCTTCCTGTGTTGTCCTTAACAATAGAGAGACAACAAGAAAAGTGCTGATGGCACATTCTTTATTTATGTTAATGTATGAGTGGATGATAGATTTAAATTACTTATTTAGTTATTACTTATATATATATATATATAGGCTAGATTGTAGTATGATTAGGCGATATAATACTTGTATTGTGTACCCAAATCCATATCCATACTAACATTATAAATCTGTTTGTCACTGTCTGTTTGTTACCTAATCACACCTAAACGGACGATCCGATCTTACTGAAATGTAACAAGGGTATACGTTATAGTATGAGTATGAACATAGGCTACTAAATTCTCGGTGTACGTGAACGAAGTCGCGGTATCAGCTAGTTTTGTAAAAAAAAATATGTAAAATCTGACATCACCAATAATGTTCTCCAAATATAACATCCCATAATCTCAAACAAAACTATGATTTTTACAGTGTTCGTGAACATAGTGACATTCAAACCAAAACCTTATTAACATTTCTTGTGTCTACACCTGTATCATCATCATCATCATCCCGTTTCTGTCCACAGCTGGACATAGGATCCCCTGTGGCACGCCACTGAGCTCGATCTTCAGCTATGTCCACTGCTGGACATAGGATCCCCTGTGGCACGCCACTGAGCTCGATCTTCAGCTATGTCCGCTGCTGGACATAGGATCCCCTGTGGCACGCCACTGAGCTCGATCTTCAGCTATGTCCACAGCTGGACATAGGATCCCCTGTGGCACGCCACTGAGCTCGATCTTCAGCTATTCGTATACATCTTGACTAATATTATGAAGAGAAAAAAAATGTTTTTGATAACGTCTTATATAGCTGTGCCCGCGACTTCGTCCGCGTGCAATAGTATCTTTGGGTAGCATTAACTAATAAGACATACATATCCCAACTACACCGCGCCGTACCACGCCACGCTAATCCCCCCTTCCCTCCTCCCCTCACATACCCTCCCCTCCCCTTCCCCTCACTTCCACCTCCCTCCCCTTCCCCTCACTTCCACCTCCCCTCCCCTTCCCCTCACTTCCACCTCCCCTCCCCTTCCCCTCACTTCCACCTCCCCTCCCCTCCAGCTCTCCTTCCCACACCCTCCACTCCCCCTACCCACGCTCTCAACTCCCACTTCCCCCTCACAAACTTTTTAATGTAATATTTATTTATATCGAAACAGCAGCCAAAAAATAAGTGTCAAGCTTCTAGCTTTAAAAATGACGATACTTCCATACAACTTTTCATCCCCCCTTTCAACCCTTTACAACCCTCTTTTCGCATTAAAAAGCCTATGTCCTTTCTCAGGCTCTAGACTGTCTGTGTACTAAATTTCATTTAAATCGGTTCAGTGGTATTGGCGTGAAAGCGAAACAAACAGACAGACAGAGTTACTTTGGCATTTATAATATTAGTAAGGATAAATAAAACCCAGAGATGGCGCTAGCGTAGATTTTAATAGCTCTCCTTTAAATATTGCCTAAATGTATGAGATCCTGCATGCGCAAACGATATTTTCCGCGACATTGAAAGTGATGCACTTGCTTCGTGATAACACATCTCATAAGTTGAACTCGTTTAATAACGTTTTCTCTTTATAATATTAATTTGGATGAACGCCAGCTGCACGTACGAAAAGGTGTCACGTTCCGCTTGCAAACGAGAGCGCAGAACATGCGATAGAAAAGAACGATCTTATGACGTTATCACGTAAAATTATCGTCTGGAAGGAAACCTACTTTACAGACAACCAATTTTTTTATTATGTGTTATGTAGGCCACTTCATTATATAAACGTACGTTGTTGTGTTTGTCTCAAGTAGGTCAGACACATTTTATATTCTTTATAACATGTAAAAGTATAGATAGATAGAAAATTCTTTATTGTCACACCTCATAACTTAAAAAATAAAATACAAGGTGTTCATTTTATTAGTGTTACAATGGGCGGCCTTATAACTGAAAGCGATTTCTTCCAGGCAACCTTTGAATGGAGAGGACTTATACAAATAATATCGTTTAAAAACTAAAAAATAACCGACTTCAATGCCGCGCTATTCATTTTCAGTACCAATTTTGAGATGTTTATCTCAATATCTTTGGAGATACTTATCGTACCTCGATAAAATTACCATGGTACCACACTTGGGATATCTCCTTTCGAACAAAAAAAGAATAATCGAAATCGGTTCGTAAACGACGAAGTTATCCGCGAACAAACATAATTAAAAAAAATTTAAAAAAATATATATATATATACGGTCGAATTGAGAAACCTCCTCCTTTTTTTGAAGTCGGTTAAAAAAAAACAATAGACAGAGGTGTTCCTAATAAGTAAAATTTAAAAAATAATATACTAACTTTACTTCGTAACATATTAACCTACCTCACCAAATACGTATTAAATACTTACTAAGATTAATTTACAAACCAATTTATGTGAAAAATTATAACAAGTGATCAATAAAAATAGCAATTTCATTTTTATTTTTATGATATGCTGATGCGTTGTGATGTGACCAGTTTGGAGAACTTAATAAAAAAAAGTAGATACCTGGTGCCAAGTCCGGCGGTAAATAGCAGCTGACGCCCCCTGGCGAGGTACTCCGGACACCTCACAAAGCGGAACAGTGCGGGCGCACTGCCACCGGACACCAGCACCGCTTCCAGCGACATTATACCCTGCACGGAGGATGTACACGGTTACATTATACCCTGCACGGAGGATGTACACGGTTACATTATACCCTGCACGGAGAATGCACACGGTTACATTATACCCTGCACGGAAGATGCACACGGTTAAATTATACCCTGCACGGAGGATGTACACGGTTACATTATACCCTGCACGGAGGATGCACACGGTTACATTATACCCTGCACGGAGGATTTACACGGTTACATTATACCCTGCACGGAGGATGTACACGGTTACATTATAGCCTGCACGGATGATACACACGATTACATTATACCCTGCACGGAGGATGCACACGGTTACGTTATACCCTGCACGGAGGATGTACACGGTTACATTATACCCTGCACGGAGGATGCACACGGTTACATTATACCCTGCACGAAGGATGCACACGGTTCATTATACCCTGCACGGAGGATGCACACGGTTACATTATACCCTGCACGGAGGATGTACACGGTTACATTATACCCTGCACGGAGGATGCACACGGTTACATTATACCCTGCACGGAGGATGCACACGGTTCATTATACCCTGCACGGAGGATGCGACGGTTACATTATACCCTGCACGGAGGATGCACACGGTTACATTATACCCTGCACAGAGGATGCACACGGTTACATTTTACCCTACACGGAGGATGTACACGGTTACATTATACCCTGCACGGAGCATGCACACGGTTACATTATACCCTGCACGGAGGATGTACACGCTTTCATTATACCCTGCACGGAGGATGCACACGGTTACATTATACCCTGCACGGAGGATGCACACGGTTCATTATACCCTGCACGGAGGATGCACACGGTTACATTTTACCCTACACGGAGGATGTACACGGTTAAATTATACCCTGCACGGAGCATGCACACTGTTACATTATACCCTGCACGGAGGATGCACACTGTTCATTATACCCTGCACGGAGGATGCACACGGTTCATTATACCCTGCACGGAGGATGCGACGGTTACATTATACCCTGCACGGAGGATGCACACGGTTACATTATACCCTGCACAGAGGATGCACACGGTTACATTTTACCCTACACGGAGGATGTACACGGTTAAATTATACCCTGCACGGAGCATGCACACTGTTACATTATACCCTGCACGGAGGATGTACACGCTTTCATTATACCCTGCACGGAGGATGCACACGGTTACATTATACCCTGCACGGAGGATGCACACGGTTACATTATACCCTGCACGGAGCATGCACACGGTTACATTATACCCTGCACGGAGGATGCACCCGGTTACATTATACCCTGCACGGAGGATGCACACGGTTACATTTTACCCTGCACGGAGGATGTACACGGTTACATTATACCCTGCACGGAGGATGCACACGGTTACATTTTACCCTGCACGGAGGATGCACACGGTTACATTTTACCCTACACGGAGGATGTACACGGTTAAATTATACCCTGCACGGAGCATGCACACTGTTACATTATACCCTGCACGGAGGATGCACACGGTTCATTATACCCTGCACGGAGGATGCACACGGTTCATTATACCCTGCACGGAGGATGCGACGGTTACATTATACCCTGCACGGAGGATGCACACGGTTACATTATACCCTGCACAGAGGATGCACACGGTTACATTTTACCCTACACGGAGGATGTACACGGTTAAATTATACCCTGCACGGAGCATGCACACTGTTACATTATACCCTGCACGGAGGATGTACACGCTTTCATTATACCCTGCACGGAGGATGCACACGGTTACATTATACCCTGCACGGAGGATGCACACGGTTACATTATACCCTGCACGGAGCATGCACACGGTTACATTATACCCTGCACGGAGGATGCACCCGGTTACATTATACCCTGCACGGAGGATGCACACGGTTACATTTTACCCTGCACGGAGGATGTACACGGTTACATTATACCCTGCACGGAGCATGCACACGGTTACATTATACCCTGCACGGAGGATGTACACGCTTACATTATACCACGCACGGAGAATAAACACGGTTACATTACATCTTCAAAACATGATTACAAACAAACTTTGTGGTTAATGTATAATTGTGTAAGGGAGACTAATTATGATAACAAAACATACTGGGTGCTAAATGGGTGACCACTGGTGGTTTCCGGTGGACATGTCGCCAATCAGTTCTGGCATGTTCCTACCGCGCAGCTTTTTTTTATGGTAAAAGGTCAAAACAGGACAAGCACGACGCTCGCCTGATGGTAAGCGATAACGTCTACCTATTACAGATACAGCGGCATGCAAAATTCTAAACTGCCAGAATTTTGAATGTCACTGCACTGAGCCTGTTACCTTGAGACATCAAGATGTCGAGTCTCACATGACCTGTAATTTCACTGGACACCTTACCATTTCAACCGAAAAACATTGCTATTTCACGGCTGAAAATTAATTGGCAAAGTGGTAGTACCGCTCCAGACGGACTGGCAGAAGTCCTACCACTACAACAGTAGTACGCTAGTTTATAACAGTAGAATGAGTACATACCTCTATGATAGCAGTCTGTCGCACATTTCCTACGTGGATGGTACACTGGAAGCCCGGGTAGATCGCTGTAGAGTGACGCAACACGTGCACGTTTGCCTGCAAACAAAATTATATCTGGTTTAACGAGGGTCGCCGCGGTGGCGTAATCGGGAGAACGGTCGGCTTTGATGCCGTGGTACCGAGTTCAAACCGCCGTGCACCAATGGATTTTTCTATCGAAAAACGTATGTGCGCTTTTCACAGTGGCTCTCCGGTGAAGGAAAAACATCGTTAATAAACCAACAACCCCCGCATAGTGGTAGGACACTATCTAGTGTCCGCCTGGCCAGCTACCACCCTCAAGTTAGAAAATCTGTCGCCAAACATCTAATGTGTTTTCCGGCAGCTATCCTTGAGAGCCAGTTCCCATTCTAGGCCTAGCGTGCTTACCATCTTTGACCACATCATCACTTACCAACAGGTGAGATAGTGGTCAAACGCTAGGTTATAAGATATTAAAAAAAAACATAATTTATGATCGTACAAAATTAAAAAACCGACTTCACTTGCCGCGATTCTCAAAGTAGCCAGTAGTCATAATCATGTCATCAAGGTATACAAATGTGTTTATCTCCATACCTCCGGAGATAATTACCAGATATCGATAAAATTTCAATGGGACCAACCGGGACGCATAATCTCTCAAACAAAAGAGAATTTTCAAATAGGTTAAGATTTGACGGAATTCTGAGGTAACGAACACAAAAAAGCAGTCGAATTAAGATCCTACTCCTTTTTGTGAAGTCCGTCAAAAAAAAGAACTGACTTGTAAGTTCGTTTAAAACACTAAAAATAACCGACTTCAATGCCGCGCTATTAATTTTCAGTACCAATTTTGAGGTGTTTATCTGCATATCTCTGGAGATACTTATCAGACTTCAATAAAATCACCATGGTACCACACTTGAAATATCTTCTTTCCAACAAAAAAATAATAATCAAAATCAGTTCATAAACGACGCAGTTATCTACGAACAAACATTTAAAAAAAACGGTCGAATTGAGAAACCTCTTCCTTTTTTGAAGTCACAAAGAAAATCACTAGAAAATATCACATCATTCGTCTGAAGTAGCTCAAGTAATATTTTACCATCAGCCGAGTGTGGTGCTGCCAAATTTATGTTTACAGCTAACTTAACATTAAAAAAATTGAAGATTAAATAATATCGTTTAAAAACTAAAATACAACCGACTTCAATGCCGCGCTATTCATTTTCAGTACCAATTTTGAGATGTTTATCTCAATATCTCTGGAGATACTTATCATACCTCGATAAAATTACCATGGTACACACTTGGGATATCTCCTTTCTAACAAAAAAAGAATAATCGAAATTGGTTCATAAACGACAAAGTTATCCGCGAACAAACATAAAATATATATATATACGGTCGAATTGAGAAACCTCCTCCTTTTTTTGAAGTCGGTTAAAAATTGAAGATTAAAAAAAAGGGTGCGTAGAAAGCTACGCGTTAGAACTGACACTTTCAAGATCATTAAATTTATTTCTCAACATCACTAATTATGTTTTTGTACAACTCCAGCTGTTGAACTTTAGCGAATACGTCTGCGTACTCGTAGTTATGTCGTTAGATACGAGTAGATAGATACTCTTTATTTGCACACCAAAAGAACAGCAATAAAGCCGTTCTACAATTGTTCTACTCACTGACGTGCATGTAGTGTGTATAGATACCTGGAAGTACATGCACCCCCGGGGGTCCGAGGGGTCCTCCAACAAGACGCGGTCCACACACACGCAGCCCTCGCGGGGACGGTCCGCCTCGCTCTCACACTCACTGGCGTACATGTTGTGAGAGTTTGCTTCTAGCTCCTGTTTACACAAACACATTTATTTTAAGAAACAAATAGTTTAAATAGAATTACAAAAATTTCAGATCGTTTACAATACGAAAAAAAAAACGATTTCAAAGGGTTACTGAAGGGCCGGTGGTGTAAGTCGGAGAAAGGTAAGCTTTGACGCCACAGGTACCGAGTTCAATCCTCCCCGTGCACCAATGGATTTGTCGATAGATCCGCTGTTGACAGTTGCCCTCCGGTGAAAGAAAACATCGTTAAGGAACCCTCAACGTCCGAATGGTGGTAGTGGTAAGACACTATTTAGTTGCCGCCTGGCCAGCTACCACCCTCAAGTTAGAAAATCTGTCGCCAAACATCTAATGTGTTCCGGCAGCTCTCCTTGAGAGCCAGTTCCCACTCTAGGCCTAGCGTGCTACCATCCTCGACCGCATCATCACTTACCAACAGGTGACATTGTGGTCAAACGGTAGCCTATATGATATAAAAAAAAAATTGTTTACAAAAGGTAAAAAAAACCGACCTCAAATGCCGCGCTAGGACTAAATTTGAGGTGTTAATCTCCATATCTCTGGAGATACTTATCAGATCTCGATGAAATTACCACCACTTAATTATCCACCTTGAAAATGTACCCTACCAATTAAATAAAAAGGAATTATACGAATTGGTTCACAATTGACGGAGTAATCGCGTTACTATAATGTCAGATAATGTCAAATGCAAAATATCAAATAAAAAACCGTAGATGGATAATTAAAAACATCTGACATTAAAATAACAATAATAATATGAGAAGGATAAAACTATACAATCACTAGTGTGAGTGAGCGAGACGGACAACATTTTTTTTATCCTTCCCGCGTGTGGAATTTTATTATATGCCACCAGCTCTGCCCCCAGCTCTAGCGGCGCCTATTGGCCTTCACCCGGTGTCATATATAACCCGACCAAATTACGTTACTAATTATATCTCATAGCTGGCATATGTATCACGTGTTCATCATTTTAGACGGGTTATATCTCTATAGCTATTTCATCGTATACGCCAAATTCTTCTCCATTTAATGTTCCCTCCACTTAAAAAACGATAACATTATATAACATAAACGATTAGATGAGATCGTCACTTAATATTAGGTGAGATAGAGTTCATAAGTGCTAACCTATATACAATAAACAAGAATATATAAGTATATAACCTTAATAAGCCCTTGCTCGACCTTAGCTATATCTAGCAGCAGGTTCTTGTGTTTCCTGCGCGCGTGCTGGCGGATCTTCTCGGTCACACACTCGGTCACTTCTGATACCTGTTTGGAAATTATAAATTAACATTATTTAACATATTCATTTTTATTTTTATTTGATTTAATGTATTTGATATTGACTTTTTAGGGTTCCGTACCCAAAGGGTAAAACGGGACTCTTTTACTAAGACTCCATCTGTCTGTCCGTCTGTCACCTGATGATGTATTTCTGTTGCCGCTATAACAAAAAACAGAATAAAGTTAAAAATTAAAGGGGGTCCCCATACAGGCAACGTGTTTTTATTCGGCATTGTACTATAACGCTATCAATGAAAGTTTATCTACCCTAACCAACACCTTTGTGTTAACTTTCACTTAGCTGGCGTTAGACGTTCGTTGGATATTCGTTAGATGGCGTTTATAGTAAATAAGCACGCGGTTAGTATTGTACTGTGGCACGGGACCCTACGTGTGCGTGACTGCGAGTCTGACACGCACTTGGCCAGCTTATATAGTCAAACAGACTAACACTGAGAAATTTTAATTTTTAAATTGTTAGATTTGTAAGACACATTTTATATATATATATATATATATATACATATATATATATATATTTAAAGATTACTATCAATGTGTGTTGCACATTGATAGTATTCTTGTTAACCCTCGAACTAAGCTAAATATGCTTGTGTCTGGAGTGGGTTCATGTCAATAGTGCTATAGGTGGGGATCGAACTCACGACCTCTCGATCGCCAGTCCGACACCTTTGGGCTAGTGCCGCTTAGTGCTCTGACTATTGTTTAACATGCAATAAATTAAGTAATTCATCAATAACTTTTTGGTAATAATAAAAATTAAGAAATCAATAAAAAATAGTAGGATGTCTTCTTAAAATATTATAATAAATGAAGTTAGATCGTTTAAAAACTAAAAAAATGAACTAAAAAACCGACTTGATGACAATACTGCGTTAGTCATTTTCAGTGGCAAGTTTGCGGTGTTTATCTCCATATCTCCATATCTCCGGCGATAATTGTCATACGTCGATAATATTTGAGTGGGACCAAACAGGAGGCAAACTATTTCAAACAAAAACTAATTTATAAAAACTAATTTTTATTAATTAATTTTTCAAATCGGTACAGATTTGACAGAGTTCTGAGGTAACAAACCATAGAGAACATTACCGTATGCGAATGAAATAGCTATAGAGATATAACCCGACTAAAACGATGAACACGTGATACATATGCCAGCTATAAGATAAAATGAACAACGTAATTTGGTCGGATCATACATGACAGCGGGTGAGAGCCAATGGGTGCACTAGAACTTGGTTCCAAACATTGCTGGATACAATTTAATCGCATACGGCAGGTAAGGGATAAAAAATTGTTGTTCACCTCGCTCTCTCATACTAGTGATTGTATAGTTTTATCCTTCTCATATTATTATTATTATTTAAGTGCCACATCCGCTTAATATTGAATCCATGTAACAAAC
Organism: Cabera pusaria; assembly: GCA_954871355.1. NCBI lineage: Eukaryota > Metazoa > Arthropoda > Insecta > Lepidoptera > Geometridae > Cabera > Cabera pusaria. Next base: position 1,438,075 of record OX940912.1, on the reverse strand, counting down.
ATAAAAAAAATTACAGCCGAATTGAGAACCTCCTCCTTTTTGTGAAGTCGGTTAAAAAAAACATGCATATTCCCTATTGCCACTTAAATACTATGTAAAGATGATATGGTCACCTGTCTAGATGTACACAGTTTGCGTTGGCAACCACCCCACACTGGGCGCGCGTTCTGTTTGTATCCCACTGGTATAGATAACAACACCATGCCGGGCCGCACCTATAAATAACAAAACAAATCAAAGCATTCATTCAGCAATAGTTGTCCCGGCAAACGTCATCCTGCGCGGAAAAGCTTTATCTATGCGTCCACAGAGTATTAAATCACTCTACTTAACAGTGTTTCTCAATTAGTGGTACGCGTACCCCTGGGGCTGCGTAAACTAACATGAAGGGGTACGGTGGGGCAGGGGTAGGGGGCTGTTGTGTGCTGGCCTGCAGATCGCTGGCGTGTATTTTGTGGCTTAAGGGGTACGCGAGATGAAATCGTTTTTTGAAGGGGTGCGCAAGCAAAATTAATTGGGAACCACTGCTCTACTACGTTATAAGAGTAGGCATTTCCCTACATTGTTGATACCCGAATTATGAACGTACTTTGTAGCCAACCTAACAACGGAAAGTATTATGCTTATTTTAATAGAAACTTTTTTTACAGTGTAGGTTGGTACAAAGTACGTTCATAATTATGAGTTATTTAATTATGTATGCAATGTCGCGGGTCTGCATGTGCCTACATTCACTCCCTGTCCATTTACATTGGAATGACAGTGGCGCCATCTGTCGAAATATGGTCGTACCAACTCAGAAACCTTTGGATCATACACAAAAACTATCCTTAAGATCATCACATGATCAAATGCATAGTTTACGATTCTATAAAGGACATACAGACAAACATTTTTATACAAGAGAAGATGTAGGCAGTATTAATATACGCACATATACACTTCTAAATCATACAGTAAATAATTTAATCACAAACATTTAATATTATTGATTGTTAGAGTTTACTCCTTAAGAAACCATTTTCATATTTACCCCGCGGTATGAACATTTTATGAAGAGTTTAATCGAGCGCGCGGCAACTAAAAGTGAGGCATAAAGGTTATCACCGACTTTTCCCACACCCGGCAAAAAATGTTTCATTAAAATTTAAGCCTTATGACGTTTACTGTAGACAAGACTTTACATTGACAACACATTTTTGCCAGGTGGGAGCAGTCAGCGACAATTACCCATCGACGTAATATAAATGGATGGTGTACTGCAGATATTATGATTAATTCAATTTAATGCGTATACTCTAACAATAAGGTTGTAATTGCTTTGTAGAACAAAACGGCCCAATCGTAAGGTACCAGCGTGGGAGTGTGTCCTTGTCTAACAACCTGCTAGTGCTATCTATGTTCTATACTATATGTATAGTATATACAGGGTGTCGGGTTTCTCGCAGCCACCAGAAAGAAGAGGATTCAGGCTCAAGAAAACTTAGCGCTGAGAAGCATAGTGAGAGCTCCCAGGTATGTGAGAAACGAAGTTATCCGAAGGGATTTGAAGGTGGAAGGCCTGGACGCCTTCTTTGGACATCTCACTAAAAGGATGTTCGAAGCCGCGGTCAAGTCAGCATTCAACCACATCCGCGGCATCGCACCACTCCACGCGCTCCCCCAGACAGACCGGGAAAAAGAAGACTGAAACCGACACAAAGAGAAATGATACCAAAGACAGCCAACGTAGAAGAAATAACACCAACGATTGCCAACATTGTAGAAGAGGAAGAAGAAGAAGCACAGGAAGACAGGGTGGGACCGCAGGCGGCCGCTGCCGTGCGAGCTGATCGCTTCGCTGGGCTTCCACGAACGGGGATTAACCTGGCAGGGCCTGATCGCCCCGGCGCATAGTGGCTGCTTGCGGCACCCCACCCGAGAAGCCCAAATACCAAAGCCACGCCTGCAGTAGCTGGCGGAGATAAAAGTCAGGGGAAAAGGGCATAGCCCTGAACCCCTCTAACTGCACCAGTGGTGTAAGAAGAAGCAACGATGATGTCGGGTTTCATATGGTCCAAACGAAAACCATCGATGGAGGACTCGAAGAGCTACCCAGAGAACCCCCATGTGTGTTCCGCGAAAATCTATAGTTTTCGAGAAAATTGCGTTTTACTTTTTTTCGAGTTCGTCCCCGAAATGTTGTATTTTATTTAAATTTTCTCCCAAACTATAAAATCCAGAGTCCTAATTTGTTTGTGGGACTATGAACAATGAATAGGTCTTTCAGAGTAAACTACGATTTTTTATTTAGGCTTATTATTTTCTGAGAAAAAAATATGACATCATATTTTTTTTATTTAGACGATTTAGAGACTTTTACTTTGGGCAGGCTTTTCTCCAAAAAAACAGAATAATAAAAACTACAACCGATTTTAAAAACATATGGACCTGCTGCTTGCCAAATTTCGCACGGCTACGATAAGAGGTTCAGGTCCAAAAACTTAATTAACGAAATAGAAAGGATTTCAATTTTCAAATTATTTCTTCTGAAATACTCTCTGGTAATCTATTTTTTACAGAATTAACTCGAAGAACTGAAGAAGTTATAATAAAAGCCCAATATCTTTGAACTAAAAGGTTTTATGTTGAAAAATATCGACAATTTTCTGAATTTTCTTGTCAAATTTGTAATAAACTTCAAAGTGTCCCTTTACAATATCTTACCTTTATCTTACCTACCCTTAGCAATGCAAGCAAAGTGACATTTTACAGCAATGCACATTATTGCACATACGATAACGCTTTATGAAGTTTCTTCTGATATGATTAAAGAAGTCATTGTCTACACTTCTTTTCTTGTGTGCATCTCTTAGTTAAAGTTGATATTTATTCTCATTAATTTCGCTGGAGAAGTGAAATCTTTAGGGTGACACTTACACAAGTTGATGTATCCGGCGCGATGGATCTGTCTCTGGCCATTAAGATGCCTACCTCAAATTATTTGATTTTTTTATATGGGAGAACGACCCAATCTCGCGAGTGTAAAAGTATCGTCTAAGCATCATGGTCGATCACCACATCGTCGCTGATCGTCAAGTGAGATAGTAGTCAGACGCTTGCCCATTACGTAAATTAAACACCAAACTAAAATAATCCTAGAAGAAGAAAACTTAAAGTGATCACTCCTTTTATCATGCACAGCTGTAACTTTCAACTTTTATAAAAAAAATGACAAGAGATATTAGGAAAATTGTCGATATTTTTCAACATAAAACCTCAACTTTGACTCTTAAAGTTCCTTATTGTAATAAATAATTATTTATATTAACGTAATTAATATGTCATTAGAACAAGGTATTTTTCCAGAGGGCCTTAAAGTATCAGTTGTGAAGCCTCTACATAAAAAAGGAGCGACAACTATAGGCCTATCACGTTGATTCCGATATTGTCAAAAAATTTTGAAAGGGCCATGCATGTGCGGTTGACAATTTTTTTTAATAAGTTCAACGTAATTAAAAATTAACAAAATGGATTCCAGAAAGGTAAATCTACCACTCTTGCATCGTTCCACCTCACACATAATATTTTAATGGGTGTAGACAGAAAATATCCGACAATCGCTATGTTTTTCGATATGTCGAAAGCTTTCGACTATGTTTCCCACAATATACTGCTAAAAAAACTGGAAAATTATGGTGTTCGTGGACCTGCACTCGAGTGGGCAAAAAGCTACCTAACTGATAGAAAACAGTGTGTAGAAATCACAAACATAAATGAAAACTTAGTAGTGACATCAGAAAGATCAACTTATTTGATAAACTATTTCGGAGTTCCGCAAGGAAGCGTGTTGGGACCGTTATTCTTCCTAATTTATATAAATGACTTACCAGAAATAACATCATATAAATGTACTTTACTCGCTGACGACATATCAATAATTTTGACTGGTAAAAACCTTATAAACTCTGACATAGAATATTATGTTTCTTTGAAGTGTCTCACACTTTTTATATTTTTGTAAATTGTTAAACACAATCCAAAATTTCATCGTACCGACGGGACTCGAACCCGCACCCCCCGGATTACACGTCCAGGTGCTCTGCCAATTAAGCCACGGTTCGATACATCGATACGACGAAATTAGTGGATTGCATTTTGTTAACCCAATTATGCATTGGTGGCGCCATCTATGACTACTTATTACGTAAGTTAATTTCGGAAGAAATCATTACAGTTTTCAAATCCGACGAGAGATGTTGCACTGCGTAAATCAAATATTATGTTTCTTACGAATGATTAACTTACGTAATAAGTAGTCATAGATAGCGCCACCAATGCATAATTGGGTTAACAAAATGCAATCTGACATAGAAATTAATAAAACAATTGACTCTGTTATAAAATGGTTAGACTCTAATAATATGCAGGTTAATTTAAATAAGACAAATATTGTACAATTTATTACCCGGGGATCTAAGCCAAATCCCAGAAACATTTATTATAACGGCACAAAAATAGATGAAAGCAATAATGTGAAATTCCTTGGTCTCACTTTAGATAGATTCTGCGATTGGAAGTTACAGATTGATAGCATTTGTAAGAAAATTAATAGCTTTGTATACTGTTTAGGTAAATTAAGGAAAACCTCGTCCATAAGTACAGTTTTATTGGCATATCACGGCCACATAGGATCAGTACTGCGATATGGACTAATACTTTGGGGTAATTCTACAGAATTTCCTAGGGCATTTATAGCACAAAAAATGTATTCGCGCAATGGTAGGGATTCTTCAATACGAGTCTTGCAGACCATATTTCAAACACTTTCAAATTTTGCCGCTGCCTTGCTTATACATCTTTGAAATATGTATGTTTGTTAAAAACCATTTTGAGCTATTCCCGAAAGCTAAAGATGTATACCCTCGTAACACCCGACGTGATGAACGACTGGTGCTAGACTTAACGCCACGAACAGCGGTACTAAGTAACAATTGTTTTGTTATGTGTGTAAAGATATATAACAAATTGCCTGAAGATATGAAAAAGCTGCCCTACGTTAAACTCAAGAGACAGTTAAAAGATTGGTTACTGAATAAATTGTTCTATACTGTAAAAGATATGTTCAATCAATAATAATTATATTTTGTAATATTAGGGTAGTTACTATTATTATGTACGATTATATTGATACTTTCTATTTATTATAAAAATGAAATAATATTGTATTTAATTTAAATGTTGACATATGACTGTAAATTAATAGTGCTAAATTTCACATGCTTACCGAAGAGCTGAATAGAAGGATCTTATTATTCTTGTTATACCATCTATGAGTATATTCTTCATTCATATGAATTAATTTTGTAATAAAGAGATTATCAGAGTGTATTTCAGAAGAAATAATTTGAATATTGAAATCCTTTCTATTTTGTTCATTATGTTTTTAGACCTGAACCTCTCTCTCCCTCTCGTAGCCGTATGAAATTTGGCAAGCAGTAGGTCCAGACAAGTTCTTAAAATCGGTTGTAACTTTTTTTATTCAGTGTTTTTTTGGAAAAAAGCCTGCCCAAAGTAAAAGTCTCTAAATCGTCTAAATAAAATAAAAATTGATGTCTTACTTTTTTTCTCAGAAAAATATAAGCCTAAATAAAAAATCGTAGTTTACCCTGAAATATCTATTCATTGTTCATAGTCCCACAAAAGAACTAGGGCTCTGGCCTTTGTAGTTTGGGAGATTTCCTCCCAAACTTAAATAAATTGCAACATTTCGGGGACTAACTCAAAAACAAGTAAAACGCAATTTTCTCGAAAACTACAATTTTTCGCGGAACATACATGGGGGTTCTCTGGGTAGCCCTGGGAGTCCTCCATCGATGGTTTTCGTTTGGACCATATGAAACCCGACATCCTGTATATAAGTCGTTTATAGAGAAGAAAGGGACAAACTCCGTTTTAGGTCGGTTTCATCAGGGGCGTTTTGCGCAGTCATTTTATATTACGTCTATGCAATTACCGTTCCTCTGCGCATCTTTCACTTCGATATTATGTATGTATATACAAAGTATACTGGAGTTTACTTCTTAAGAAACGATGTTCATATTAACCCCCTTGACCTTGACTTACCTTCCTTGACCTTGACCACAATAATAATAATTCTTAAAGAGTAAACTCTAGTCGTGCGTCGGAGCTAAAACACACACTTTTTTATTTTTTAAATATCTTATAGTCTAGCGGTTGCCTACCATCTCGACTATAGTCCCCGTCACGAGAAGCTATAAATTATGTCAACAAACATCTTTTACTAAGTAAACATTTTATACTGCGAGATAATAATAAATTGACCATATTCAATCGACATGAAATATAGACGGGTTATATGAAAGTAACAACCTATTTAATTTAGTCGGATCATATTTTAACGACGCAAAGCGCTATCGTTTGTGTTTCTTGGTACCGGACGCAGGGATTGTAAACTATCGGGACGCCATTTTGAAATAAACGCGTCATTCGAGTTTCGAATGCGTACGAGTACGAAATTCATTTTTTTTGTTGGTCCAAATGTTGTGAACTCCTGAACACTTGTTTACATAATTTATAGCTTCTCGTGACGGGGACTTTAGTAGTAACCAATGATGCAGTCCACATCGTGTACATTCTTGATCTAGATCTAACCAGCAGACTATCTACTTATATTATAAAGAAGAAAGTTTGTAATTTCTTTACGGTTAAACTACTCAACCGATTCAGCTGTAATTTGGTAAGTTTGTAGATAGCACCCTGGAATATCACGTATGGTGCCATGTTCCGATATTCCCACGTGTGCGATGTCTACGCGGTTAAACCGCGGGGCACAGCTAGTATTTTATAAACACGTTTGTAACTCTGTCACTCTGTTTTTGAAGTATCACTTCAAAAACTAAATCGATTCATCCGCTTGGGAGCTAGACAGAGACAGACACACATACATACATACATACATACAATCACGCCTTTCTCCCATTGGGGTAGGCAGAGACTGCTTCTTTCCACATGCTACGATCCTGACATACCTCTTTCGCTTCTTCCACTTTCATGAGCGCCTTCATACATGCTCGCCGGTTATAGGTACACATACACAGAAACACATAAATAAAAATAATAAAGTCTGGTGTGGTTTTACGAAACTACGATGCAAGTAAAACATTTTGTTTATGTGTAGCTATGGTAGCTAGCTACTGTGACAGCAGTTGACATGTCACATTAGCATGTATACAATATGGCTGCGGAAGCGTCCGCCAATCACAGCTAGACCTAAATGTCACACATCATATCCACCAATTACCGGCTGTAATGCGACATGCGATAGAGGGACGAAAAAAATTGAGATGATGTAATAAAAGTTTAAGACGATGTTATAAAAGTTTGAGATGATGTAATAAAAGTTTAAGACGATGTTATAAAAGTTTGAGATGATGTAATAAAAGTTTAAGACGATGTTATAAAAGTTTGAGATGATGTAATAAAAGTTTAAGACGATGTTATAAAAGTTTGAGATGATGTAATAAAAGTCTGTGACAATGTAATATAAGTTTGTGACGATGTAATAAATGTGTAACTTCAATACCTGTGTACAAGGGTGGTACAGCCCCAGGCTGGCGGGCTGGCCGGCGCGCGCACCGCCGCAGGGCACGCGGTTACGATAGATACTTCGCACACATACCACCTCGAATGACCCGTCTTCTTGAGGACCTGTGGGCGGGAGAAAGGGGGGGTTTGAAACAAAGTGTTATTTACTTATGCTGAGTTCACATCAGTACCCTTAGTACGAGTTTTCATACCAAACTCGATATCGTATATCGAGCAAATTTTGTATGAAAAACCGTACAGCGCCTCTAGTGGTTACTACACTTCACTAAATTTAGACCAATCAGGGAGCCAGAATAAGTCGAAAACTATGTGAGATCTGTTATAAGCGTTTACGATGAAAACTCGTACTAGGGGGGCAGGTGAAATTCGTTATTCAACTTTCTAGGGATGTGCTGTTCTTTCCAAGTACTTTAAGTAGTACTTGTAGTACCGGTCAAAAGTACTCGTCTTGTAAATAAATTATTTGTCTCGGAAGAACGTTCAGAATGGCATTATAGAGCGATAATAAGGTTTAGAAATAAGCTGTTTGATTGGCTAATCAAGCGAGATTTAATAGATAGAAAAGTATCGAATGAGTGTGTTGTAACTAGTATCGTACATCATAATATTATTGGATGGTATTAAGTGATGATGCGGTCGAAGATGGTAAGCACGTTAGGCTTAGAATGGGAACTGGCTCTCAAGGATAGCTGCCGGAACACATTAGACGTTTGGCGACAGATTTTCTAACTTGAGGGTGGTAGCTGGCCAGGCGAACACTAGGTAGTGTCCTACCATCATGCGGGGGGTTAAATATTTTTCCTTCACTGGAGGGTTACTGTGAAATTGGTCCTACTTACCAATGAGCAGTTTATCTCCTTCAAACAGCTGCCCCTTAGTGAGTAACCCGCCCACGACGGGTCCGGACGAATCTCCCACGTGGAATATCTCGTCGATTTGAAACTCGCACGTTTCCTATACACAAACATATATATCACTATTTAAAACGGATTTATACTCACGGGTTAAGATGTAGATACCTTAACCCGTGAGTGTTAAGTCGGCTAAAATAATTACGTGTGTTATTCTCACGATAATTTCCATGAAGAAACAACATATAAACTTAATGCAGAAATTGCCATTATTTCTGAAGATTGAACATTTAAATTAAATTGAGACTTTATTTATTTAAATCGGACTGAAACTTAATATTAAGTGTTTGAGTGTGTGTGTGTGTGAGAGAGAGTGTGCATGAGTGAGTGAGTGTGTGTATGTGATATCTGTGTGAGTGAGAAATTAAGTGTGTGTGAAAGAGCGTGCGTGAGTGAGTGTATGTGTATGAGTGTGCGTGAGTGAGTGTGTGTGTGTGTGTGTGTGTGTGTGTGTGTGTGTGTGTGTGTGTGTGTGTGTGTGTGTGTGTGTGTGTGTGTGTGGGTGAGTAATTAATGTGTGTGTAGTACAAGACTCACATCTTCAGGCGTGGTGGCGGCGCAGCGTGCCGGCGGCTGTAACGCGAGCAGGTAGGCGTGCAGCGCGGCCAGGCCCTGTCCTCGCACGCAGGACACCGGGAACACCGGCACTATGGCCAGACCGCTGCCGGAATATTACACATATTTATATACTAATATTATAAAGAGAACACATTTAATAACTAGTTCGATGACGAAGCAAGTGCCATCAGGTTCGAACATCGCGGTCAATGTCGTTTGCCCGATTAGCGATTAGGCAATATTTAAAAGGTGGCTGGTGCCATCTAGAAGCGTTTATAAAAATTAATGTTATAAAAGAAGAAAAGACTTGATTTTTTGTTTGTTTCGACTTAACTCAACAATTACTGGACCGATTTCAAAATATCTTTCACTAATGCAAAAAGCTATGTTATCAGCAAGTAACATAAGCTATATTTTATCCCCGTATTCTTAAATCTTACGGGTACGGGAACTACGCGTGTAGAACCGCGAGACACTGCTAGTATTTTATAGACAAATTTCACAAAAAAGAAGTTTTTTGACACCTAAGAACTCTGTCATTTAATAACCAAATTAAAAACAAATAAAATGAAAATTGAAGGTGAACCAATTTCGAAAGTTATTTTTTATTGTTTAGGAGATTATGCTTACCGTTTGGTCTTATTGTAATTTTATCGAGATCTGATAAGTATCTCCCGATACATGGATATAAACACCTCAAAGTTGGTACTGAAAATAACTCCATTTAAAATTATATATATATTTTTTTATAATGCTAAATTTTACAGACAGACTTCATAAAAGGATGATTTTATAGATACTTATTACTCTTCTGCATAATTAGTTTGTATTATCAACAAACTTATACCAGGGATGTACTATCGCCTTCATTTGAGCATTTATCCACCTTAAGGAATAGTTTCCTGTGCACTCTTATTGAATTGGCATCTCGCCTCTGTGTATGTTGACCAATGACAAGAAGGGACAAAGCCAAAAATTATGTGTTTTTTTTTGTTTTGGCTCTTCTGATTGGTTAGAAAAATAATCGACACTTGCAACCGAAAATGTTTTGAAATTGGATACGCACAACTGTACGCGATAGTACGATACCAGTTACAATAATTAAGATAGTATAAAAACTAAAACAACCGACTTCCATGCCGCGTGAGTCAGTTTCAGTAGCAAGTTTGAGACGTTTATCGTCATATCTCTGGAGATACTTATCTGATCTCGATGAAATTATAATGGGACTACCGCGGAAATGTAACCTACGAATTGAACAATTTCACTTAAAAAAATTATATTCCTTGCATGAAAACGGATTCGTAAGGGGTGAACTAAAACGTAAGAATTTACAAAAACTTCAACAATAGGCTATTTTACTCTATATGAGAAAAATTCTAAAAATATATTATTGAGATAGCCTAGGCAAAAAGCAGTCGGAAAACGTTAGTTTTCGTTCATAAAATAGCAAACTAAATTTTAAAATTCAATTCAAAGGTTTTAGCTTTTATAATCTGTTTCATAACACCATTAAATATTAGTCGCCATGTTATTACGTCATACGGCTATGTAAACATAGAAGTGTCAACTATCATATCACCGCATTTGTTTACACAGCCAACTGACGTCATGACCGCAAAGCAATATGGCGTCCACTGCGTTCAGTGCTTTCGTCAAATTACGCGCGAAATTCGAACATGCAAAATTTTAATGCAATGTATGCACTTAACGATTGAACAAAAATTTTGTGCATTTTTTAGTGGTTCATTAGCTGGTGCTCATAGAATCTAATTAGGACACTGCAAAAATGAGTGTAATACCCAATTGTAATACTTGACACTGGCTAAATACACTAATTGTGTGAAGCCATAATTAACATACAAACAAGACTTACTCATCGTCAGCATCCTCGGTGCGTCCATCTATGGAGTCCAGGATCAGCGTCTGCGGGCCGCAGCAGGTCCGGGCCAGGTTCTCATCAGTTATCACCAGAGGTTTCTGTTACACGGAACATGCACTATTTTTACTATAACATATTCGCTGCGAAACCACAGATTAGACCATATAACTATGGTCTAATCTAATAAATAATAAATCTAATGTAATCTACGTAAACGTTATTACCTTAGCTATTCTGTAAAATATCCCAACCGATATAAATGAAGTTGATGTGCAATATAGTTTTATCTATTGGATATATAATAATTAAATTCTAAATCACCCCCGACTGATCTGTGTATTGTTACATCGGCGTAATGTGCAACAGAAACTTCCAGAGAATAATAATAGCCGTGGGACTAATTGGGGGTCATAAAAACATCCGACTGTCTTAGCTATGTTAATTTTGGTTCTCTGACGGATGACTTCGTTTCGAATTCGATCCTTCAAAAAACTCCAAGCATAGCCCTTCTCCATAGCTCGCTGAGCGATTTTGAGTAAATAAAAAATACCACACCTTATTATACATGAGTAGTATATGCCGCAACGCCGGCAGCAGAGTCTTGACCGCGTTGTTAACCAGCTCACACTTGTTGATCACGATAGAGAAGGACAGCTGCAGTGCGACAAGGAGAGACATATGCTCCTCTGTTATTGGTGTTATGCCCGCTGTTGCTGATATCTGGAAATTACAGGAATTATAATTAATTTATTTTCAGTAGTTAGTGTTTATCTCCATATCTCTGGAGATACTAATCAGATTAAGATGAATATGTGTGGGAGGGAGACGACACGCTCGGTGCGAGGGAGACAGAGACAGCACTCACAACAAGCTGCGCGTGGTGCGGGGAGTACTCCGTCAGGCCGTGTCGGGTAGTACGTTGGTACTTGGAGTGTCCGCTAGGTGTGGGAGGGAGACGACACGCTCGGTGCGAGGGAGACAGAGACAGCACTCACAACAAGCTGCGCGTGGTGCGGGGAGTACCCCGTCAGGCCGTGTCGGGTAGTACGTTGATACTTGGAGTGTCCGCTAGGTGTGGGAGGGAGACGACACGCTCGGTGCGAGGGAGACAGAGACAGCACTCACAACAAGCTGCGCGTGGTGCGGGGAGTACCCCGTCAGGCCGTGTCGGGTAGTACGTTGGTACTTGGAGTGTCCCGCCAGGTCGAGGAATGAGATCAGCTTCGCGCTCCGTTCTCCGATGCGTTCCGCTGTCATTAACTCTGAACAGCCGTAGTTAACTACGTTGCCCTGAAACAATAATAATCATTGTACTATTTTATTATGAAATATTGTTAAAGAAGAAGATTAATAATTATATAGAAGTGACAGGCTCTAACAGCCACGTGGCGGTGAACTGTGTCCTTGTCCTTGGTACGCCCATTATGTAGATGGGCGGCAGATAATCTTTGTGAAACCATTGCGGAACCAAAACGTGAGGGCTCAGTGAAATCATTACGGAACCCAAACATGAGGGCTCAGCATTGTGGAACCCAAACATGAGGGCTCAGCATTGTGGAACCCAAACATGAGGGCTCAGCATTGTGGAACCCAAATATGAGGGCTCAGCATTGGGGAACCAAAACGTGAGGGCTCAGTAGCGCAGCGGGACAACGATCGGCGTTGACAGCTTTGAGCAGTATGCTTTGACCGCTGTCTCGCTCTCCTGTCAATGTTGGTGGTATGTAGACTGACCTGTGCGTCGAACCCGAGTATCTCGTGACTCAGAGAGGAGGTGCGGCCTGTCTTCACCTCGTGTTGGTGTCGGAACATGTTCAGCCGAGCGCTGCCGGCGCCGTTGTCTAACTCTCCTGCAAACAAACAAGTGTATGGTATTCAACACCAATGAGCCCATGGAGTCGAGATGCCCGGGGTTTTGTTAAGGAGTTGTCCAGACCCCTAATAGGGTATTTTACTCTATATGAGAAAAAATCTAGAAATACATTATTGAGATACATACATACAATCACGCCTTTTTCCCGTTGTGGTAGGCAGATACTACGTCTTTACACATACGATGAATTTATAAATACTAATAAGAATTAAATTATTGTTTCTTTGAAGTGTTACACACTTACTATTTTTTAAATTGTTAAACACAATCCAAAAATTTTATCGTACCAACGGGACTTGAACCCGCAACCTCCGGAATTACATGTTCCGGTGCTTTGCCAATTAAACCATGGTGCGAAAAATATTAAGTGTGAGACACTTCAAAGAAACATAATATTTGATTTACGCAGTGCAGCATCTCTCGTCGGATTTGAAAACTGTAATGATTTCTTCCGAATGATTAACTTACGTAATAAGTAGTCATAGATGGCGCCACCAATGCATAATTGGGTTAACAAATGCAATCCACTAATTTCGTCGTAACGTTACTTCGCACCATGGCTTAATTGGCAAAGCACCGGAACATGTTATTCCGGAGGTTGCGGGTTCAAGTCCCATTGGTACGATGAAATTTTGGATTGTGTTTAACAATTTTATTAAATTATTATTAGTATTCGTTTATTTTTTATGATTATTTATTCAATTTAATATTTATATTTATTTATTAATATTATTATTTTATTGCTGATTTTTTATTTATTTTTGTAATTGACGTGTATTTTGTCATATGAATAAATGATTATGATTATCTCTTTTGCTTCTTCCGTTTTCATGATCGAGCGCCTTCATACATGCTCGCCGGTTATAGGTACTTTTGACTTGGCCTTTCTTTGAAACGTCTCCGATCTGATAAGTTCACCTAGGTCATCTCCGATCTGATAAGTTCACCTAGGTCGGCCTCTACCTGCTGCCCCATTCACACTCGTCTTATAAATATGTTTCGTCAATCCATCCTCTCTAGATGTTATTGAGATAGCTTAGGCAAAAAGCAGCCGAAAAACGTTAGTATTAGTTTATAAAGTTGCAAATTAAATTTTAAAATTCAATTCAAAGGTTTCAGCTTTTTATACTGTTTCATAACACCATTAAATAGTAGTCGCCATGTTATGTAAACTTAGAAGTGTCAAATGTCAACTGTCATATCACTGCATTTGTTTACACAGCCAACTGACGTAATGACCACAGAACAATATGGCGTCCACTGCGTCCAGCGTTTTCGTAAAATTACGCGCAAAATTTGAAAATGCAAAATGTTAAAAGTTGTAAATGCATTTTTATGGGACTTAGCGATTGAATAAAAATTTTGGGATTTTTTTGTGGTTTATTAGCACTATAGAATCTGATTGAGACACTTTTCAAAAATGGGTGTAATACTGTCCTACTGCGCGTGTAGAAAAACGACATATGTGTAGTGTTAGTGTGATAGGTTAAAACGCGTATGTTAAGGATTCAGTGCTTGTACGGCGATTTAGTCGAGTGTCCGGGGTGTGATCCAGTGTTAGGAATGTTCCAGCTACCTTGTGTGAGCACTCCCACGAGCGTAGACTTCCCGGCCTCGTTGGCTCCCATCACGGCTATCCTCAGCTCGACGCTCTGCTGCGCATCCGCCAACTATACACAAATAACAACATTATAAGGTAGTTACGGCAGGAACGTGAAAAAGTGTGTGTGCCCTCATTGTATTTTTAATACGCTTTTATTAGCTTCAGACGTATGTATGTTTGTATGTTAGTATGTAACGGAATCTTTGAACATGATTTTAACCCCCTTCAAAACGTCGGATTAACTCGAAATTTGGCATACTTATTAAGGACCGATGACAATAAATAAATTTAAAAAAAAAAAAAAAAATCGACTAAAAAATGAAAAATAAATAATAGTTTAAAAAAAAATAATACGCTTTTATAGAAAATCCAACTAAAAAATAGAAAATAAATTTTAATAAATTTGAATTAAAAATAGTGTAAGAAAAAATGATTTTATTGTAAAAAAAAAGCGTGGTGGCGTGGCGTTCTTTTCAGTTCGTTTTTAAACACTTCACTTTTTGCGCAGTCGGGTTTTTTGATTTTTTAATTTAATGTTTTATTTCCTAAAACTTGTGTTCTTCCGCGAGTTAATGTGTAATAAATGTGGTTTATTAACCATTAAGTGCCGGTGAATGTGTGCGAGTGTAGGAAAACACATGCTATTTGCGTTCTCACCAAAATTCCACTGAAAATCTTCAGTAAGGTCCACATCTTTATTGAGGGTGTAACTTCGACTAGACTATGACTTCGGCTTGACTTGAAATGTGACTTTGACCCATACTTATGACCTGGACTCACAAAAAATAAAGAAAAAACTTGAAGAATTTTAATACTTGACACTGTCCAATGTCTATTTAGTTCATTTTAGTTATGCAATAAATGTAATTACTTAACTAGAATACTAACTAAAGGGTTAACAAAAATACTAGTAATGTGCAACCCACATTGCGAGTAATCTTCTTATAAGAAAAAAAAAAAAAAAAAAAAAAAAATTAAAGTATGTCACATATAGATATAATCTGCACTTCATTACAAATATTGAACTAAGAATTTAACCCGTTACTTCAATAGTTTAAAACTAAGATAATATAATACAATATATGTTGATAACAATGTTTATTTTAATACTTTACACAGTTTTAAGATTTACTCGTTTACCTAAAGTGTTTAACTTGGTTTTAACCGAGTGTGGAAAGCAAAGCTAAATGAACATGTACAGTCTGTGCAAAAAGAGAACCGTCGTGGCGTTAGATGAACTAACATTCAGAGGTAAGGATGGAAGGTACATACCTAATTAGTAGCACACGGTGATGATAAGACCAAGGTATCTAACATTTTTAAGTCGTATTGGCAATAGCAATGTTGTCAACGCAATAAAAACAGTAAATTAGAACCATCAACACGCGCGCCCTCAATTTCTACGATGGCTCTCTTTTTACACAGACTCTAACAATGTTTTTCTTTGGTAATAAACGTACTATATTAATAATGTATTTTATTTATTCAATTTTAAGATAAGCATTACAGTGTAACCCAATGCGCTTACCCAGTATTATAAATACATTAAACTTAATTCATACATGACAAATCAAAGTCAAAGTCAAAGCATTTATTCAGTATATGGGCAAATTAAAAATTAGCACTTACACACGTCAAATAACATTAAATAGATCATATTCAACAAAAAATATAGATATAACAGAAACATAACGCTTTGAATTTACAAAAAAAAAACAAAGGTATTGAGCCATTCAGCTTTCATCTAGACGTCGAACGTCACACTTAAAACACATGTTTAATTCCCCTTATTAATGTAGGGTTGCCAACCGTACCATTACGTGCACCCGCAACCCAGTGCATGTTTCAGTACTTCAGACAATTTTTATCCAAAAAATTGTGAAATAATGAAACATAATAGATAAATAAAACGCAGACTAATTGCAGTACAAATCATGTTCCGAATGGAACTGATTGTCCGACTATCAGCCGCATAATACCGTCGTAACAGGCAACCCTAGATCTGCAAACAAAAGATGAAAACTGATTGACTGTTGAATCTACTGGTGTTTCGGAAGTACTCCCATCAGAGAAGAAACACCAAGAAACTCTATGGGGCTTGTCACTTATTTTAATTCATTTTTTTTAATTCATATTAAATAAATGTTTAATGTACAATAAGTAATTCTATTATCATACAATTTATATTATATCTTGGAGCTTGGGGCATTCAGGCCAAGCATTTTTGTCATTCATATAGTCATTTATTGTATAGTACGATTTCTTCATTAAATTGGATTTTACAAAGGTTTTAAATCTGCTTATAGACAGTTGATCAATATCTTTAGGAAGTTTATTATAAAATCGTATACAGTTCCCCAGAAAAGAACCACTAACTTTCCACAACCTGAATTGAGGTAGAATTAATCTATTTTTGTGTCTTGTATTGAAATTATGTACATCGGACCTCTTATCATACTCATTCAAATTTTTGCGTACATACATAATATTTTCATATATATATTGACATGCCACTGTGAGAATTTTAATCTCCTTAAATTTTTCACGAAGTGAGTCTCGCGACTTCATGGTATATATAGATCGAATAGCCCTTTTTTGTAAAACAAATATAGATTGGATTTCGGCGGCTTTCCCCCATAATAAAATGCCATAGGACATTATACTATGGAAGTAGCTAAAGTAAACCAATCTAGCAGTGGATTCGTCAGTCAAGTTTCTGATTTTACGTACTGCGTATGCAGCGGAGCTCAATCTACCTGCTAGAGCCGATATTTGAGAACCCCATTGTAGTTTTGAATCCAGGGTGATGCCCAAGAATGTAGCGGATTCAACAAATTCTATCGGTACATCGTTTATTAATATCCTGCTATTAATGACACCCTTTCTTACATTTGGCAGCGAGAATTTAATACATTTAGTTTTTTTGGCGTTCAGTAATAAGTTATTGGTTGTAAACCAATTCAAAACCTGTGCGATTGATTTGTTAACATCGTCAAATCCAGGCGCAATCCTATCTATTTTGAATATTAAGGATGTATCATCCGCGAACAAAACAATGTCACATAAGTTTTGCACGAAAGACGGCAAGTCATTAATATAAACTAGAAATAAAAATGGTCCTAAGATCGATCCCTGCGGAACTCCCATTTTTATGAGGGATCCAGATGACCTGACGCCATTGACCTCAACCGTCTGTATTCTATTACTGAGGTAGGATGAGACCAGATCAAGTGCTTTTCCGTTAACGCCGTAGTGTTTTAATTTGCAAATTAGCGTTTTGTGACAGACGCAATCAAACGCTTTAGATAAGTCACAGAAAACGCCGATAGCATCTTGTGCTTTCTCCCAGGCATCAAATATATGTTTAAGAAGATCTACTCCAGCATCAGTAGTAGAACGCCCCTTAGTGAAACCATATTGTTTGTGATTTAAAAGATGATTAATATTAAAATGTGCCAAAAGCTGGTCTAATATAACTTTTTCAAAAACTTTGCTGAGCGCCGGTAATATAGAGATTGGTCTATAGTTTGAAGGGTCATTTTTGTTCACTGATTTGTGTAGGGGAATTAATTTACTTTTTTTCATTACATCAGGAAATACACCTTCATCGACGCATCTGTTAAAAATAAACGCTAAGTGAGGGCTAATTGCATTAATAATATAACTAAGTACTTTGGTTGACATACCCCACAGATCCTCGGTTTTCTTTTGATTGAGCATTTTAAAAGTTTTGATAATTGATATTGAAGTTATGTGTCTGAACTCAAACATAGAGTCACATACATTCACACACTTCGATAGTAAAACAAAAGCATCCTTAGGGGAAGAGTTTAAAGGCTGAGTAGTAATAATAGGTACTTGTGAGAAGTACTCAACAAATGTGTTAGCGACATCATTATTATCTATGATTAATTTATTATTAACTTTTAACATAATTTTACCGTCCCTCTGCTTAATTTTTCCAGTTTCTGTATTAATGACTTTCCATGTTGATTTTATTTTGTCATCGGCATGCTTAATTTTTCTACTTAGATGCAGTGATTTTGCTGTCTGACAAACAACTTTAAAAGTTTTTGAATACAATTTTAAGTGATTTATGAATTTAGTATTATGTAAATTAATGGTTTTTTGTGAGTACAAGTTATACAAATCGTTTCTACTTTTATAAATACCAGGAGTTGCCCAGTCATCGAAACGAACCTTCGCACCCTTTCTAACCATTTTAATTTTAAAAATATCATTGAACTCTGCATCTAACATTTGAAATAAAGCACTGCATAGGTCATCAGGATCCTCAGAAAATCTTAGATTCATTAATTGCTTGTCAATGATATCCACAAACTGTTCAACCCGTTTGGTGGTAATGGGCCTGTAAAAATGTTCTTGGCCTTTGATGGATAATTTACATGAAAAAGTGACACTTTGTCCCAGATGGTCCGAGCCAAGTTTATCAAAAATTGCAATTTTTCGGGTTCACAGTTGCAGAACACATTGTCCAAGCAGGTAGCTGACGAGCTAGTGATTCTTGTTGGCTGATTAAAAAGATGCTTCAGATTGAAGCTTAGAAATAAATTTTTTAATTTGTTGCTGAGCGGAGACTGCTCAATTAAATTAACATTGAAATCGCCACAAACTATTAAAGATTTAGAGGTGTTGAAGACTTTGCTCATTACTTCTTCCATAATTGTTTCAAACATTTTATAATCAGCCGATGGAGGTCTGTATACACAGATGACTATATGTTGCCCCAGCTCTATACAAGATAATTCAACACATCGTTCCACAGACAAAGCTACTATGTCTTTACGCTCTTTAAAGTTACAATTTTCAGTTACATATATTAGTGAGCCACCACGAATTGCCTTTTGTCTAATGAATGTGCTGGCAATTGTATAATTTTTTAATATTGGTAACAAAGTACCTTTCACAAACCAGTGTTCAGTAATACACATTATGTCAACTTTATAATAATTGAGAAATAATTCTAACTCTAAGGCTTTGCTGGAGAGACCTTGTATATTCTGATGAAAAATGTTGATTGAGTCAGGCCTCCCCATTGTCTTAGACATTAGTTTAAACTAACTAAGTCTACTACGCTACAATTACCCTGCATAGTAACACCACTACGTTGGGGCTCGTCTTTGTGATCTGTTACAATATGTAAAACAGGGTCATAAATATTGTATGCTAATAACTTAGCAATGGTCGACTTATTAGTCTTATTGAGATACAAAGTATCCTTTGTCAATATTACTTTACTAATAAATTTGTTGGTTTCAAAATACAAAAAGTCGCTGAAGCGACACGTCAAATTGTACAGTGCCAAGTTCAATTTATGAGCATGCTCATTATAAGAGCAACTACTTGTTTTAAGATACGGGAATGAACAAACTATTATTTTACTAATGCCTCTGCTGGCAATGTCTGACAAAAGTTTAATTAGAATATTAATATCAGCTTTTTTAACGTTTGTGCTATTACCTAGCTGCAATACAATAGTACAATTTTTGTGATACTGAAAGCTGCATATTTTTTTACATAAATCTGTAATTGATAAATTAGGGCAGCAATTGTTATAAACATTTTGGTTCAATCTATTGTCTAATAAGCTACCCATACCTACTCCCATTTCATCGCTGAACACAATGCTCTCTCTAGCAGGCTCCGGCAGTTGTAAAGGACTGCCTGAGTCCACCTCGGAGGCACCAGTGCACTGTAACGATGACACTACTTCCTGCCTAACCAAGTCAGTCTGTGCACGTAAACTTGCAGTATTAGCTGTACTTGGTGAGCTGCTATCCTCTTGGTAGCATTCACTCTGCACACCACAGATAGGAACCCCAATTAAAACTTTTGAGACGCACATTTCTTGTTTTAATAATTCAGCCTTTTCTTTAAATTCTATTAATTCTTTGTTACTGCGATCTAACATCTCTAGGCAATGCTGTAATTCTTTACTTAAGTCGATGTTTTTCTTACAAGTCTTTAAATTTATTTTTTTGATATGGTTAATTTTTTGTAATTTATGCGTATTTTTCCTAATGATTTTCTTATACTTAATGTACTTTTTAATCTTATTGGAACCCTTCATAGAGACATTAGTAGAACCTGAGCCGATGAACTCTGTATATAGATCCAAAATATTCGTAAAATTAATAAGAATAGTTAAATACAATTTAATTACTGAGTGCAACCATTTTTTCAAAAGTACTTATAACCGGCGAGCATGTATGAAGGCGCTCATGAAAGTGGAAGAAGCGAAGGAGGTACGTCAGGATCGTAGCATGTGGAAAGAAGTAGTCTCTGCCTACCCCAACGGGAAAAAGGCGTGATTGTATGTATGTATGCAACCATTTGTGACAAATTCCACCACAGCCTTGTGAAGTTCAGTTGGTGTGCAATGGAATATATCTAAATGCTTCTTAGTATTATCAGGCCTGTCGCTCTGCGCAGCAACATGACAACATTAGTACCTCCGCGGCAGCCCGCGGGCTACAAGTTCAGTCAGTAGTGTCACGCGCGCTCTCGATCGGACGCGCGCCTTTACTTTACTATTCGATCTGTTTTCTCACAACACTCAACCTTACAGTAAGAGACAGCTGACGGCCCGCGAGCTGACCGAGTGATACAGTCTCTCGCCGCGCGGACTTAGGCTTCGTTCACACGGCATTGTCCTGCACGTTTTTTTGCAGTATACGTCTTAACGTATAAATAGTGACCATACAACGTACATAGATCCATTCACACGTCGATTGTACTGCAAAAAAACGTGTACCGCTTATACGTTTAAACGCATACTCAACGGACTTGTCAAGCAAATCGAATGAACTTTGACGTATTCGGTTCGCAGTGGCATATGGTATAACTTTGTCTCCTTCACACGACACGATGTCATACGTTTTTTATCGAATAAATACTCACTGTGACAACTGTGTGAAAACTGCGGCTATTCGTTTTTACACGAATGAAAATTTACCATATGAACACCCAGTTGACTAAACGTTAAAAAAACGATTACAAAAAACGTGCAGGACAATGCCGTGTGAACGAAGCCTTACGGTGCATTTTTCGGTGCGCAACACGCGGTTCCTTGTTACTATTAGTCTATTCTGTGACGCCAATTTAAGGTCGCATCCGAGGCGTGTTGAACGTTACCGACGTTGTAACTAGGTTTAATCTCGCATGTTTGGTATCAGGGAGTGCATCTTCTGTACTTGTACTATGCATTATTCTGTGGTATAACTGATTATTATACAGTCGACTCTCGTTAATTCAAACCTGCGATAGTTCGAACCTCTATATTTCAAAGTCATCACGAGTTCCCTAAAAAATCTCTTTATATTTCGAACTAAATCAATACATTTTTATGCACGTGGTAATTCGAACGAAAAAATCAACGTAACGCAACAAAATGACACGTTAATTCGAACTTATCGGCGTGAAACACTCGACAATTTGTAGAGAATAAGTCACTTGATCCTCATGTAAACGAGTCTGAGTAATCTATCCCGCCGCGGAGACATCTAAGTACATTGCAGGACAAGTTCCAGCTTGTATCATCGAACACGAGCCTTTTTTTGGTAATGATTAGTTTGACATACACTTTCGCTTACTACCGCTACTTTTCTCTCAAAAATTTCGAACCATTTGATATTTCAAACGCTCGATAATTCGTAACATTTTAAGAGTCCCTCGAGTTTCGAATAGACAAGACGAAAGATTTTGAAATCCTCTTCCGTAATGTGGGAACACATTTACAGTGTTACTTATAAACGTGTCTCAAATTTTGAGCAATAGCTAAACTATATTGATCAAGGAAAATCTCACTCATAAACAGTAATCAAAGTTGAGAGGTCGTTGAGCATTGCATTGACAGCCCTCAAAGCTAAGCACTTGCTGAGAGGCAAAGATGGCGTTGTTGACAGCACCAATCAGCTGATATATGGGTAGTTTATCGATTTTCGAATTTCGCGGTATTTTTTTGTCATTTGATCTATCAAATCTACAGCCCGTTACAGATAAAAAATGAATATCTGGGGGCTGGAATCGTTCTTTAGTCGACTAATTTGGTTATAGTGTATGCCAACAGCCCATGGAGCATATCTATTTCGTGTCTCAACCAACCTACGACTGACTAACGTTTATGAGTGAAAAAAAGTTGAGCAATGATCAAGTCCTTGAGAGCTTCTCAGCTGAGAGGCAGTTCAGCAATTGATCAACAGATTTTTATAAGTAACACTGTTACTATTCACGAAAAAACCTATATTTCGGTAATTAACTTAAGTTTACAGCAATTTTTCTAATATTTTTTCAATAGTGCGCAAAAACAGCTCACGTGTGTCATGGCGTCGGCTGTGACGTCACGCATATGTTAATGACGTACTTAACGTAGTAACTGTTATATAATCTGTGACAATGGATACACATGGGTTTTCCAAAATTTAATAACATTTTCAAGAAAACCTCATAAGAGGACGCAGGCGTGACGTCATGCGCTGTGATTGGCGTTTCAATCAAAATGGCCGATTTTTTTTTTTTTTTTTTTTTTTTTTTTAAAAAGATTACTCGCAATGTGGGTTGCACATTACTAGTATTCTTGTTAACCCCTCCAACTAAGCTAAATATGCTTGTGTCTGGAGTGGGTTCACGTCAATAGTGCAATGGGTGGGGTGGGATTCGAACTCACGACCTCTCGATTGCCAGTCCGACACCCTATCCATTGGGCTATTGCCGCCTTTTAATTGCAGTATTTTAATGTTTATTTTATTGAAAATCTTAATAATCTCAATTTTTTATATAAAATTCTAGTGTTTTAATATGTATTTTCCCCTAAAATTATAGCTAGCGCCATCTGTTATCACTCTTATGGAACTAACCTTATACAGTCGTCATGCCTATTAACGAGAGTCAAGTGTAATAGGTACCTTCTTGACGTGAACCTCAGCGACGGCGCGGTGCGGCGCGACGCGGCGCGCGGTCACGTGCGCGATGTGCGCGTTGAGCGCGCGCGCCATGCGTCGCAGCGCGCACAGCGAGGCGCGCAGCGCGCGCGCACGCAGCCCTACTAGCGCGCCGCAGTCGCGCACGCCCACCACGTACACGCAGCTGCCGCCCCCGGACCGCAGCCGCCATTTCAACTGATCAATCAATCAAATCATTTATTGAGAATCGTGGATGGAATATTAAGCGGATGTGGCATTTAAATAACAATAATAATATGAGAAGGATAAAACTATACAATCACTGGTATGAGAGAGCGAGATGAACAACAATGTTTTATCCGTATTTTTTTTTTACTGAAGATAAGCAAGCGTTTGACCACTATCTCACCTGATGTTAAGCGGAGATGTGATCGACGATGTAGCACGCTTGCCTAGAAGATACCTGTTCACTCGCGTATGCGATTAAACTGGCTCCAGCAATGTATGGAGCCAGTTTCTAGTGCACCCATTGGCTCTCACCCGCTGTCATGTATGACCCGACCAAATTACGTTGTTCATTTTATCTTATAGCAGGCATATTTATCACGTGGTCATCATTTTAGTCGGGTTATATCTCTATAGCTGTTTTATTAGCATACGCTAATGTTATCTCTACATATATATATATATGTTGAGAATACAGGTATAGGTATGATATTACTTTTTCATTGCTTTCTGTATCCAGCTTTAAAGGCATTTAACAATTAATTAATAATTAATATTTAACTAACTATCGGTACATAATACACATGAATCATAAACAGAGTAAATGCAAAGTGGGAAAAGAGCAGGTACGTTCACGTTAGAAAACGTGTGTTTGAATTTAATAGGTCGAATCCTCGTATGCAAATTTCTAATGCTTGTATATACAAATTAGAATGCTTGTATATACAAATTAGAATGCTTGTATATACAAATTAGAATGCTTGTATATACAAATTCGAATGCTTTTATATACAAATTAGAATGCTTGTATATACAAATTACAATGCTTGTATATACAAATTAGAATGCTTGTATATACAAATTAGAATGCTTGTATATACAAATTAGAATGCTTGTATATACAAATTAGAATGCTTGTATATACAAATTAGAATGCTTGTATATACTAATTAGAATGCTTGTATATACAAATTAGAATGCTTGTATATACAAATTAGAATGCTTGTATATACAAATTAGAATGCTTGTATATACAAATTAGAATGCTTGTATATACAAATTAGAATGCTTATATATACAAATTAGAATGCTTGTATATACAAATTAGAATGCTTATATATACAAATTAGAATGCTTGTATATACAAATTAGAATGCTTGTATATACAAATTAGAATGCTTGTATATACAAATTAGAATGCTTGTATATACAAATTAGAATGCTTATATATACAAATTAGAATGCTTGTATATACAAATTAGAATGCTTGTATATACAAATTAGAATGCTTATATATACAAATTAGAATGCTGGTATATACAAATTAGAATGCTTGTATATACAAATTAGAATGCTTGTATATACAAATTAGAATGCTTGTATATACAAATTAGAATGCTTGTATATACAAATTAGAATGCTTGTACGATGGTAAAAGGGGAACGGTGGAATTAAATTGTGCAATTGGAAGGCACATTCTCCAAAATTTAATAAGGTTCCGTGGGCACTTTTTGGGTACGGAACCTTAAATAAATTAAGATCCTTTAAAAAAACTAAAAAAACCGACTTCAAAAGTCGCGCTAGTCATTTTATGTACTAAGTTTTGAGGTGTTTATCTTCATATCTCTGGGAGATACTATACAAATCTTGATGAAGTTTAAATGGGACCACCTGAGAAGAAAACCCTTTCAAATAACAAAATATTTATCCAAATCGGTTCAGGCGTCGTCGAGTAATCGGTGCAAAAAAAATTGGTTGTCTGTAAAGTTGGTTTGCGGACGATAGTTTAACGTGACAACGTCATAACAACACATTGATGCTCATGATCATGTTCATATGCATATATATATACAACAACACTTTGTAGTGGTAGGACTTCTGCTAGTCCGCCTGGGGCGGTACCACCACTTTGCCAAATAATTTTCGTGAAATAGGAATGTTTTTCAGTTGAAATGGCAAGGTGTCCAGTTAAATTACAGGGCATGTGAGACTCAACATCTTTGCCTCAAGGTAACAGGCGCAGTGCAGTGACATGCAAAATTCTGGCAGTCCAGAATTTTGCATGCCGCTGTATCTGTAATAGGTAGACGTCATCGCTTACCATCAGGCGAGCGTCGTGCTTGTCCTGTTACCTTTTACCATTAAAAAAAATCATTGATGAAATCGGTGCATACGGGATAATGAGCGTAACGGGACACTTTTTCGTGCATGCAGCCGGCGTTCATCGATTCATTAGACGTTGTCACGTCAAAATGATTCCGACGAATTGAGAACCTCCTCCTTATTGGAAGTCGGTAGAACAGCTTATTTTAGCTTAGCTTTATATCTAAGAGTACCTTAAACAATGTAATGTAATATTATGAACGCAATAAATGATAGAGTATTGAGTATTGAATGCCAGCTGACCTGCGTGACGAGGTGCTGGAACCTCCGCTCGCAGAGCGCGGACAGTCTCAGCTTGTACTCCACGTTACCGAACCGGGGCTCTGGGGGCAACGACCCCGCCACTTCCTCGGCAGAGTCCGAGCTGTCCGATGTGCTGCAATCACAGACCTGCTACTTAATATTCAACTTGACTGCGTACAGAAAGGGACAACCTTGAACGGAGTTTGTCCCTTTCTTTTGTATGGACACCTTATATATATACCATACATGTAGTATAGAACATATATAGGACTATCAGGTTGTTAGACAAGGACACACTCCCACGCTGGTGTCTTTCAATTGGACCGTTTTGTTCTACAAAACAATTACAGCCTTATCGTTAAAGTATACGGATTAAATTGAATTTGTCAAAACATCTGCAGTGCACGATCCATTTTATTACGTCTATGGCTGCAATCGTAGAGGGATAAGACTATAGAGATTTGTGTAGCGTGGCCACATGAGATAGAAGATTGTAACATAACCATATATGTATTTAGAACCCAGTGATACATAGCAATAAAGGTCAAAGTTCGTTAAACTAAGAACGGCTAACTACGTTACTGACCCTGTTAAAACCGGCACGCACTGAGAGAGGGAATTATTATAGCTTTGTCTTTTTCCGTTACATGGAATAACTCCATTGTATATCCTATTTCATGTGGGAAAAAGACGGAGCTAGCCGCGATCTATTCTTTTCTCTGTCTACGTCTGCAATATTCCTCACTCGTTCATATAACGACCACGGATGTACCATGTAAAGCTGCGTACGGATAGCACGTTCCCGAGTTACGCGTAGTTGGAATACATTACCCACGCGTACATTGGATACGCGTACAGCTGCTGTACGGACCGCCGCCAACCTGTGCGCGCTACGCGAGCTCGGCTAGTCATATTTTCAGTCATATCGAGACTCGGTGAACACTCGTGCCTATACATTTTGTCGTTCAAATATCACGTACCAGGACGTGCGCGTCCTCTTTGCCGCGTGACCAACAACTGACAGACGGCGGCTCCCCAAGAGTACGCGTAGCTGCAAGTATGGACATGGCGTTCCAGGACACGCGTCACCGACTACGCGTACCAATGTACGCGCTGTCTGTACGCAGCTTAAGGATCGTGCACAGTTTTACATGCAATGACCGGTTGAATCGAGATGTGAGCGAAGTACAAGTCTCGATAATGTGTGGATGAGCGTGTTGTCTATGGCGAGAAGTGCGATGGTAAAATCGGGATGGAACGATGGAAGTTGATGTCATAGCGTCATCAACTAGAAAAAAGCTCATAGTCTTAAAACGGCTAAACGGATTTTCACGACACAAAGCTTAGAACATTCTCCATGAAGACACCTCTCAAACAAAAATAAATCAAAATCGGTTAATCCGTTTGGTCACTACGATGCCACAGACAGACACAAATACACACGTCAAACTAAAACACTCCTTCTTTTTGCGTCGGGGGTTAAAAAAAGGTACTTACGAATCATCAATAAAATCTTCATTTTCATCTGAACAATAAAAGAAATCACTTTCCAAATCCTCAGTATTGAAATCCCCGGCTAAATACATATCATCTTTCAAGCTCACTTTCTCTAGCTTATCTATGACATTATAAACCGCTCTATCTTCAAACCCATTGTCCGTGGTTTTCCTCTTAGGCTTTTTATAGTCTGTATTGTCTATGGTTAGGTCGTTGACGTTCTTGCCGATGTTTTCGTCGCAATGTTTCGGTTTTGACGATAAATTGTTTAGGTTGTTTTTGTTGTCGTCTTGGCAGAATAGCAGAGTGTCTTTAGCAGGTGAGGTCTTTTTTCTTCTGCGTGATTTGCGACCTGAGTTGCGCCTCCTTGGTTTCTTGTCGTCTGTTTTTGTGTCTGAAATGAATTAAAGAACTGTTTTAGATATTTTAACGACGTGTTGTGATTTATATAATGTACGTTAGTTAAGTAGGGACTTGGTTTAGTTTGTAATTATTAGGGTTCCGTACATAAAATGGAAAAACAAACTTTTATATAATCACTTTGTTGCCTAATGTCTGTCTGTCTGTCTGTCTGTCAAGACCCTTTTCCCCGAGAACGCGTAGAGATATGAAGTTGAAATTTATATATCAAATACGGGTCTACGGCGTCTTTCGGCTGTAAAAAAATCAAACAAGTCAACGCGATAGATGATAGATAGATAGAACCACTTTACTATTTAACACCTTAAACATAATAAGTGATACAATTTAAAATAATAGCGCAACAATAGGCGGTCTTATCGCTTAAAGCGATCTCTTCCAGACAACCTATGGATGGAGAGAAATGTAACAAGATATTGTGGTAAGTGGTGTTTTATAATTGAGAGGGGAAAACAACTATTTAATATAATATCGTTTAAAAACTAAAAAACCACCGACTTCAATGCCGCGCTATTCATTTTCAGTACCAATTTTGAGATGTTTATCTCAATATCTCTGGAGATACTTATCATACCTCGATAAAATTACCATGGTACCACACTTGGGATATCTCCTTTCGAACAAAAAAAGAATAATCGAAATCGGTTCATAAACGACGAAGTTATCCGCGAACAAACATACAAAAAAATATATATATATATATATATATATATATATACGGTCGAATTGAGAAACCTCCTCCTTTTTTTGAAGTCGGTTAAAAATACAATAAATTAAAAAGTTAAGTTAAGAAAGAAGAATAAATATACATTATGGATTAGAATAGTTCACGTGAGCATGAGCACATTTAAGCGAGATAGAAAGATTTGACTCGTTATTTAAACGTGTAAAGAGTTTGTGACTGTTTAATTTCTAATGGAAGTGCGTTCCAAAGCCTAAGCGATCAATAGGTATGATTTTTTTTTCCATGTATGTCGCATATTTTCGCATATTTTACGATTTCACGAGGCAATCAAAACCTATAGGGTACCTCCCTACTTAGAATCATGAAATTTAGCAAGAAGCAAGGTCTTGAAGCACTTATAAAGGAAAACCGTAAATATGTAGTTAAACAACAAAACAAAATCTAATTTATTATATTTGCGGTTGCAAACTTATTATTTGCGGTTTGTTCATGAACAGTGTGAAGGCGTCGGTCTAGGATCGAACTGCAAAGTTACGTTTGTTTTGAAAAGTTTGTACGGAAGCCTCGGTGCGCGAATCCAACTTGCATTTGGCCAGTTTTTTTTACATTAATTTTTATTTTGGATAAGGCCAAGCTATTTTGACTAAGGATTAGGGTTTGTAGAGCACTTAATTCACGCGGAACGCTATACGCTATGATGACAGTTGGAGGGTAGATTTTTTTTATATAGTAGAGTAAGTTTGGAGAGTGTTATTAGCCGGCTTTTTACTATGGGATATAATGTAAATTACATCTTAAGCTATATATTGCATCCAGCAATTGCTGTTCACACTGTAAGATATATCGTTCAGCTTTGGTTGTCTATGGTTTCATTCCTCTCCACTCTCCACACAATTAGTGTATTTAGCCAGTGTTTGAATGAAACCATAGACAACTAAAGCTGAACTATATATCGTACAGTGTGAACAGCAATCGCGGGATGTAATATACAGCTCAAGATGTAATTTACATTATATTCCATAGTCAAA
This sequence comes from Cabera pusaria, assembly GCA_954871355.1. Classification (NCBI taxonomy): domain Eukaryota; kingdom Metazoa; phylum Arthropoda; class Insecta; order Lepidoptera; family Geometridae; genus Cabera; species Cabera pusaria. The sequence continues at coordinate 1,408,458 of OX940912.1, read as the reverse complement.
ATCTGGCTTTACTCTAAATATTTAAGTATCTACATAGATTATTTTAATTCGTTTGTAAATGTTTGAAGGCGAATAAACTTTTTTAATTTTTTGAAGTTATACTTCTGATGGCGCTTTTGGAAAAATAATTTTTACGATTACAAATGCCTTTAAATATTATTATATATATTTTTTAACCGACTTCACAAAAAAGGAGGAGGTTCTCAATTCGTCTGTATGTTTTTTTTTTTATTTAACAATTTTGGTAACTTTACCTACTGGTAGTGGTTTGGTAGACTAAATTTTAGTTTTATGACGGCTTTACTCTTGTAGAGAATAAGGTCCGGTCACGAAAAAACCGCAACCAACGCGGTACCGCCAAGGTTATAAATAAAGGTATAGTTATAAATAAGGTATAGTTGTTATTGATTTTGATTAGGTTTATTTGTTTGTTTATAGTTAGGTCTTTATAAAAATATTGTATGTATATACTATTATGTAAATAACTTCTGTAAATAAAAAACTTGTGTGTACTTATGTACACGCGTTAGAAGTTATACTTCTGTGGCGTATGGAATAAAAATAACTAAAATGCAGTAGTGATTAACGATAAATATTAAAATTAATCAAAAAGATTTTATTTAAATAAAAAAGGGTTTTATTAACGTAAAAATATGACGTTAAATATGACATATACAACTTGAACATAGTCATGCCACCTAGAACTAACTTCACGGTGTAGAATTTAGGTGTCGATGTGCGCGCGCATCGTACCACCTAGAAATAACTTCACGATGTTATCATTTTTCTCTATCGCGCCAAAAGAAGTATAACTTCAAAAATATTGAACGATAGCTCTGTGTAAGTGGTATAAAGTCTTACCATCTCTCTCATTAATCTCAATGTAGTGTTCCATGTAGCTGCCATCTTTGACAAGTATCTCTGAGCTGAGGTGCGGCTCGCAGAGGAAAGAAGATTCTTCTGGTAACGTCTCGTTTTTACCGTTGGCCTTCCGACCTCGTCTTCGACCTGAGGAAGTAAACATTGGTGGTATGAGCATAATATATTGATGTTCCGCTTGACTTGCTACCAAAAAGTAGCCTACCGCCGAAACTCTGCCGCTATAACACACACACACACACACACACAATGCACGTAACAACATCGTAATCTAAAATTTGCAACTGTTCATTTTTCTATCTTTGTGGTTTATCTAATGTAATAAATTTTGGCCATAGTTCATAAGTTATACACCTAATATTAAGTTTTGTAAATCTCTGTATGATTACTGAAATAAAAAAATAAAAAATAACTTCAATGATATTGTAATTTGCAAGAACGTGGTAACATTGACCTGTCGGGTGTCTTTTAAATGTTCAATGTAAGTGTAAAAACATGGTAACATTGATCTGTCGGGTGTCTTTTAAATGTTCAATGTAAGTGTAAAAACATGGTAACATTGATCTGTCAGGTTTTTTTTATGATATAAGGTAACAGGACAAGCTCGACCTGTCGGGGGTGTTTTAAATGTTCAATGTAAGTGTGAGTGTAAGAACATGGTAAAATAGAACTTTCGGGGGTGTTTTGAATGTCCAATTAAAGTGTGAGTGGAAGAACATGTTAACATTGAGCTGTCGAGGTGTTTTAAATGTTCAATGTAAATGTAAGTGTAAGAACATGGTAACATTTAACAGTCGGGGGGTGTTTTGAATATCCAATGTAAGTGTGAGTGTAAGAACATGGTAAAATTTAACTGTCGGGGGGTGTTTTCAATGTCCAATGTAAGTGGGAGTGTAAGAACATGGTAACAATGACCTGTCGGGGTGTTTAAAATGTTCAATGTAAGTGTAAGAACATGTTAACATTGACCCGTCTGACATGTTTTAAATGTAAGTGTAAATGTTTGTTATTCTTTGATTTGTTACCTTTTCCAGTGCCTTCAGGTTTCTTCTTGACTTCAACATCTTTGTGCCGTTTCTTACATTGCTTCCCACCACCGTCGGACGGGTCGAATAGGCTCAGGAAATCCATTGTGTCTGCAATTACAAATGGTTACAAATACATCAAATCGTCAATAATAAATGTAATTTATAAACTTAAAATATCGTAAACTAAAACTCAACTTTTTTTTATTTTGACAGGCTAGCGTTTTGTCTCTATTTCACCTTTTAAACCGACGTCAAAAATGGAGGAGGTTTTTCAATTCGACCGTATGTATATATATTTTTGTTGATAAGCGATGGTGGTCGAAGATGTAGCACGTTTGGCTAGAAGATACCTATTCACTCGCGACTTGTAGACCCCCAGATAGATGGTACCTTTCCGGAAACACAGACTCAGGCAAGGATTTATAAATAACTAATCAATCTTGATAATGGATCATCTTGAGTAACTACTTCGTCAACAGACTTCCACTAATATAAGATCGTTAACAAAACGAAAAAAAAACCGACTTCACATGCCACTATAGTTAAAATAGCCTGTAGTATCATGTCGTCAAGGTATACAAATGCATATGTCGTCAAGGTATGTAATGTGTTTTAGATGTTTATCTCCGGAGATAATTGTCATACCTCGATAAAATTTAAATGGGACCAATCGGGTGGCATAACGTCTCAAACGAAAAAAGAATTTTTGAAATCGGTCAAGATTTGACGGAGTTCTGAGGTAACTAACATAAAAAAGTCGAATTGAGAACCTCCTCCTTTTGTGTGAAGTCGTTTAAAAAGAAGGAGGTTCTCAATTCGTCTTTTTTTTTTTCTCTTTTTTTGTATGTATATTACGCAATTACTCCGTCAATTGTGAACCGATTCGAATGATTATTTTTTTAATCGGTAGGGTACATTTCAGAGGTAGTCCCATTGTAATTTCATCGATTTCTGATAAGTATCTCTAGAGATATCACTATAAATGTCTCAAACTTGCTACTGATATTGACTCGCGGGGCATGGAAGTCGGTTGTTTCGGTGATTAAACTATCTTAATTATTAATAAAGTTAAAAAGGTTGATTCCAAACTTCAAGACTTCTCAAAGAAAAGCAATACATAATTCAAGAATCCTAGATAAATTCTATTGTTACCGTTCTTTTGTGTTGCTTATCTTTTTTAATGACATCATCATGAAAACCTAAATCTGATTTTACTACCCAATAAAATTAATATTACTTATAGAATAAAAGCTATGTGTCAATATTGAGTCATGCATAAAACATGGTGCAATCTATTTCATTATTTCAAGGAGGATATATTTGTTTTATAAACATTTAATTTTAGCTTTAGTTTGTGTCGCGTGACAACATATTTATTTTTAACCGACTGCGTAAGAGGAAGGTCAATCATTGCTTCCCTATAAAAATCCGGTCAATATTTACGGCCGCGTCGTCTTTAAAAGCGGATTTTGTTTTTACCATACTGTGCCAGAAGAAAGGTTGTGTTTTTCGAGTATATGTATGTATATTTCTTTGGCATGCTCTGTAGCCAAAACTGCTTGACGAGAAGCTTAAGAGGTGTCGTTAGATTCGCCGATAGTGTCACAGCGTTTATCAAAGTATGCTATTTTTTAACCGACTTCAAAAAAATAAGGAGGTTTCTCAATTAGACAGTTATTATATATTTTAATGTTTGTTTGTTATTAATTTTGATTATTCTTTTTTTGTTGGAAAGGAGATATCCCAAGTGTGGTACCATGGTAATTTTATCGAGGTCTGATAAATATCTCCAGAGATACGGAGATAAACACCTGAAAATTGGTACTGAAAATTAATAGCGCGGCATTAAAGTCGTTTTTTTTTAGTTTTTTAAACGATCTCATTTATATAGTATTAGCTAGCGTTTGACCACATCTCACCGTTTGGTAAATGATGATGCGGTCAAGGATGTCAGAACGCCCGGCCTATAGTCCGGCAATCTCGTGCGCGACCGTCCTCCGGGGTGACAGACGGTGGCGGGGACGAGGTACCCAAGATGTCAGCGGGTAGCGGGTGGTGTAGCGGGGAAGGGAAGCGTGTGTAGCCGTGTCACAGATTATATAATAGTTACTACGTAGCCGTGTGCTAGAATGACCGCTACCTCGTCCCCGCCACCGTCTGTCACCCCGCGGGACGGTCGCGCACGTGATTGCCGGGCTATAGAATGGGAATTGGCTCTCAAAGACCGCTACCGGAACACATTAGATGTCTGGCGGCAGATTTCCAAACCTGAGGGTGGTAGCTGGCTAGGCGGACATTAGACAGTGTCCTACCACCATGCCGGGGATTTCTTAAGAATGTGTTTCCTTCACTGGAGAGTCACTATAAAATGCGCACACACATTTTTCAATAGAGAACTCCATCGGTGCACGGCGGTGGTTTGAACCTACTACCTCTGGCTCTCAGCCGACCATTCTCCCACTGCCACTGGGTCCTCGTAAGCTAAGCCCTGATCACGATTGTAATACGGTTGAATTTCGTAGTACGAAATTCAAATCTCACTGCGGATTCCGCTTCCGAGATAGCTTACAGAATAGCCCTACAGTACCCTTACTTAGTACGAGTTTTCATCGTAAACGCTTTTGACAGATCTCACGTAGTTTTCGAAATTTTGACTTATTCTGGCTCCCTGATTGGTCTAAATTTAGTGAAGTTTAGTAACCACTAGAGGCACTGTACTGTTTTTCATACAACATTTGCTCGTTAAACGATTCGAGTTTGGTATGAAAACTCGTACTCAGGGTACAGAACGCTTTAACATCGTGCTATGAAACCGGCCTTTTTTCCCGCGTCTCTTTACATTATCGCAGTATTTGTAAAATAAATGTGAACGACCTCTAATATCAATATTATGAAGAGAGATGTAATTTTAGATATCGTGGGCGATATCAGGCGATAGTGAGGAATTTGGCGCGATATCAAGATAGACGCAGCGTTGTTTTGGTACAAGATACTAAGCTACTTATACCTCTTTGTATATACAGTGTGTCTGGTCAAGGACTAGCGATATTTTAGGTACTTATATTTCCCCATTTTTTAAATCAAAAAAACACTATTTAAAAGGTTGTGTTTTATTGGTTTTATGTGTAGGATACCAACAAGCGTCTTTTGTGCTTGCGCATACGCTATGTTCAAACGACAATAATTTTTAAAGTAATAGACATACAGCCGTAAATTTAATATTGTTTTGTAGCTTAGCACAAATTCTATCGATCTAGTAAAAAATAATAAGAGTCATGACGCTGTTTTTGCACTTAACTTCCATGCCGCGGGCGGGAGTCAGTTTCAGTAGCAAGTTTGAGAAGTTTGTCGTCATAATATATCTCTGGAGTCTGGAGATACTTGTCAGATCTCGGTAAAATTACAATGGGTCCACGTTGGAAACCCTACCAATTAAAAAAATAATTTTCTAATCGGTTCACAATTGACGGAGTAATCGCGTAACATACAAAAAAATAATTAAAAAAAACACGAATTCAGAACCTTTTTGGACGTCAGTTAAAGATAAATTAGTGTCGGGTAGGATTTAAACCATAATTTAACCGGTTTAAAATCGAGCTGTCTACCTTTTACACCATCAAGCCGTCACCCGTAGGCACTTACAAATCAACATAAAAATTCACACATTTTCACACAAGCGGCAATAGCGTAATGGCTAAGGCGTGGGCCTGTATATCGAGAGGTCGTGAGTTCGATCCCCACTCATTGCACTATTGACGTGAACCCACTCCAGACACAAGCATATTTATCTTAGTTGGAGGTTAACAAGACTACTAGCAATGTGCGACACACATTGCTAGTAAGCTTTAAAAAAAAAAGAAAAAAGAAGAAACTAAACACTATCTCTACTCTACCCCAAAACTTATTTCTTCAATTCTTGTCAAGTACAAATTGGCTAATTATGGGGCTTTATTTTTTTTATTTACGACGCAGCAAACGTTTGACTGTAATCTCACCTTTCTCAGGAAGTACCTATTCACTCCCGATTTAAACATTCTCAGGTTAGCAGCGATAAGACCCACTAAAATCTTTTTTTATATATATCTTATAGGCTAGCGTTTAACCAGCATCTCACCTGTTGGTAAGTGATGATGCAGTCGAAGATGGTAAGCACGCTAGGTCTAAAATGGGAACTGGCTCTCAAGGATAGCTGCCGGAACACATTAGATGTTTTGGCGACAGATTTTCTAACTTAAGGGTGGTAGCTGGCCAGGCGGACACTAGATAGTGTCCTACCACCATGCGGGGGTTGTTGGTTTCTTAACGATGTTTTTCCTTCACCGGAGGACCACTGTGAAAAGCGCACATACATTTTTCGATAGAAAAATCCATTGGTGCACGGTGGGGTGTGAACTCGGTACATCTGGCATCAAAGCCGACCGTTCTCCCAATTAGAACACTGGCCCTCAATTTCATAAGTTTTATGAAGTTTTTCACTTCAATTTATAATATATGAATGATCTTGCTTACCTACAAGAACTCTTAATTCTATCTAATTATTTGCAATATCTGCGAGATATTTTTGGCACTACTTCACACAATTTGGCAGAAGATCTGTGTTTGCTTTTTTAAGATTCTCCGGGTTGCCAAAACCGTTTTTATGGCATTTTATAATTAACTTGTTGATGTGTACACTCGGTCATGGATGTCTGGTTTCATTTATTATTAGCAGCTACCTGTTGAGTATTGTTTTATGTAATTTGTGTAATCTGTAGTGGTAGGACTTCTCAGTGCCAGTCGCCAGTCGCCGCCTTGGAGCTATTGCCGCGTTCATTTTTATTTTTTACACACTACTCGCCATGTGGGCTGCACATTACTAGTATTCTTGTTAACCTCTAACTAAGCCAAATATGCTTGTATTTGGAGTGGGTTCATGCCAATAGTGCAATGGGTGGGGTGGGGATCGAACTCACGACCTCCATTCCGACACCCTATCCATTGGGCTATTGCCCCTTTAATTGTTATGTTACCGCATGATAATTTCATCAGATTGTGAATTATGATTCTTCTATGAATATTCATGAAAATCTTCAAGATATTTCACAAACACTATATTTACATAGTTGTACGTTAATAAATATTCTATTCTAACACTACGTATCAGCAGTATATATAGTAGCGATCAATAATGGTGATGTATATGATAGATTTCTTCGTTATTACACAGTTAATAAAACATGATTTAAAATACAAAAAAATACAAGAACCAAGCTAGTCAAAGTAGCCAGTAGCATGTGATCGAGGTATATAAATGCATCGTAATAAACAAACATATCGTAATAAATAATAATCGTAATAAACAAATGTTGACAAAAAACTGCTCGACTGATTTCCTGATTTCCTTAAAATTTAAATGGGACCACCTTGGAATGGTACCCTTTGAAACAAAAACAAGAATTTTCCAAATCAGTTCAGGCATCTTTGAGTAATCAGTGAACATACATTGCGACAAATTGAGAACCTTCTCCTTTTTTGTGAAGTCAGTTAACAACAGAAACCAGTAAGTACCTACATTTCCTACATAAAAACATCTATACAGATAAATAAATTAAAGTGTCTGTTTGTAATTACATTAACAACTTTTCAATAAATGCATTATGAAAGTATATATATGGTAGGTACTAACATAAATCAAATCAATTTCAAAATTTTTTGTCTGTCTGTTTGTTACAAGTAATCTCTGAAACAGCTGGACGAATTTTAAAGGGACTTTCACTAGAAGATAGCTGATGTTATAAGGAAAAAGTTAGGCTACTTTTGTTTTTTATTTAAAAAAATTGAGTTCCGCAAAAACAAAATTGAACCCAACAGATAAATAAAATTAAAGTGTTTAAAGCAGGCAAAACCGCGGGGTGTAGTATAAAAAAAAAATGATACAGTAGTTTTTTGAGGTAATTTCTATCAAACCACTTAGTATTTTATTTGTTTTTTGTTGACTGGATTCATATACATTTTGGGGTTTAAACATATTTATACTAGTATTGTAGAGTAAATCAAAGATACTTATTACTTCATGACATAAAATTGTTTTAAGTTTATTTATCACATATGCTTACTGTTTGAACTAGTTACAGTTCTTAATCAATTAAATTATTGTGTAAGTACCTAATAGGTATGTTACTTTCTTCAGATAACAACAAAGGTAAAAGACAAAATGAAGGTCATTTATATACAGTAATTTTTGATATGGCATCGCGACCTTTTTCGCGGTAATTTAGGGTGCAGGGGCGCATAATACCGCATAGTTTAAACATAAAACACATTAAGAAATTTTATATATTTTTTTAATTCAAGAGATTTGACTTACCAACAGCTGTTTATTAATCCAAGGTCATTTAAAAATGCTCCGATTGTTGCCAACACGGCGTCTAGCACTATAATGAGTCAATAAACAGCAAACAAACAAGGGAACACAGCCAAAATATTTATTGTGACGTAAATTTGTACAATTTTGTGCAACTGAACTAATATTACACGATTTAGCTTTGCACTTGTGTTTACACAAAAGGTAACCGATTCAGAAGCTACAATAGCGAACGTAATATAAGCGTAACAATTTTAATTGCTTTCCGATAATACTTTCGTAAATGTTGCGATTATTTCGTCATGAATTTCACAAAATAAATTGTTTGGCTTTGTAACTTCTCAACAAACTATGAATTTTGTGATTTTGAGAATATGATTTGACAATTTTGACATTGACAGAATTTTTTTTCCATCGATTGACACTTTCTCTACTACAGACTATAAAATGATGTTGGTAATTTCATCGGTTTTTATTTGTTTGAAGAACCGATTTCGATCAATTCGATAAGGCCTAAGGATAAGGCCTCGTTCACACAGCAGCGGTCAGCTGTCTGCGGTCAGATATAATGTATGGAAAATAATGAGATAGTAAAACAATGACATCATAAAACGCATCATCGTATTGGCCCGTGCGATTTTATTATCTTACTAGCTGACCCGGCGAACTTCGTACCGCGAATATAAATAAACTGTGCGAGTGAAGGTGAAAGTGAAAGTGAAAAAGATTATTAATGACACTTAGGTATTGTAAAAAGGTACAAAATATAAGTACAAAAACTTAAGATTTATGCGTAAAAATCTTTGATAAAAGTGTCACTAATCGGCCCCACCTCAGCGTAACTGTTGGTCTAATGACCAACGCTAGTCGAGTTCAGTTGCTCAACGAGTCGGACCCTCACACGTACGTACGTACACAATGCGTTTCTTGTATGGAGATCTGGGCCCCTAGACAAAATCCAATTTCCTGATTGCCTTCACGCTAACGCTAGTTCAAAATGTATGGGATTAACATTTTTGTTGCGGAAACATAAATGTCATTCCATACATATTGAACTTGCGTTACCGTGAATTGAAATAGGATATTGGATTTTGTCTAGGGGCCCTGACCCCTTTTAATTTTTAATTTAATTTAGTTTTTATTATTTGATCTTATAGCAGCCATTGCAATACGACCATGAGTAAATTTCAAGTCTCTATCTATTAAGGTTTGTAAGGTCGAGCATTAAAAGCCTCAAAAACACGTGTGGCAATCTTCTTATCCCACCTTTGTGGTGTGTTTTCCAGACTCTTTTGACATTGTTTTTTCTAGTGGTCCATCAATTTGAATTATTGATTATTTTGGACAGAGTGACGGATTGCTAGTATGTCAAAAGGATTGTAAAATATGTTTTATATAATTTAGTCTTCCTGCAGGGCTAGCATGGCAAGGGGACTATTTTGTCTTTCCACCTATCCGTGTTTTGTTTTCTGGAGAAGGCAAATTATAAGTATAAGTTATAATATAAATATAAGTTTTTCGACAATTATAAACGCCCGCTGACTTTTAATCAATTATTTTTTTTTACATTTTAATACGAAACAAAATCAAAACTCGGGGTTAAACTTCACCAAGCGTTTAAATTGTTGTGTTGATCTCCTGTCAGTGGCGAAAAGCAGGGAAATAATTTTGTCTTTCCCCCGGGGATAAGGCCATGCTAGCCCTGCTGCAATAATTCCCTAAAAATGTGGAAAATAATATGAAAGATAATTAGATTAGCTGATAAGTGTATCAGAATTCCTTACATGTCGGCCAAGACCAACTAGTTCTGTGAAGTGTTACAAATAAGATACTAGACGAAGCTATGTGTTTAATTCATCCTAATCCTAATCCTAGTCAGCAAGGCGCTGTACACTACAAAGAGCTAAGTTACACTATTTACTTACGTAGATTGATTTATCATCTTAACCATTAGCATGATCCAGTAAAAGAGAGAACATAGCTCACCACCTTTAGCTGGGAGTATTTAGCTAATCCAACTTCCCAGCTAGCGCTAAACGCGCCTTCCATTTTAGTGTCTAAAATAGTAGATTATAGAGAAGGCACGCGCAAGTAATTTTGGAAACTGGGAGATCTCCCGGGACCGCAAACACGTTTCTTGTATGGGGACCCCCTTTATTATTTAACTTTATTTTGTTTTTATCGGTTTTTATACACAAATAGCGAATACCCATTATGGAAGCGCCATAATAACAACCATTAAAATATGTTAATACAATGACAGACATTTCTGAACGAACCAACTATGAAAACCTGGGACAACCACCAAAGTTCAAAATATTAAAATTTAAATAACTCGATTACCGCGATAATTCAAGTAAAGTGGATATATTATGTCGTCGATTTCAAACCCTTAATTTGATACGTGCTTCAAATTTCAATTCGAGAGTGGAACAGAGTCTACCCTACCGTACCGAAGGGACGAACCTCAAATGCATGACAAAAAAGTAGGTAGAACAGTTATATGGGAAAAATAAAATTGTTGTTTTTAGTATCTTCCTCGCAATTTTTCTAAATTTTTTCACCGTTTAAACCTTCCCTGGACTACGACAAACTTTTCAAATGAATTCAATTGATTTTTTTATATATAAGAACAATATGCTAGCGTTTGACCACTATCTCACTTGGTAAGCGATGATACGCAGGCCTATCACGAAATTTGACAGTTGACACAATGACGGGGACGCAGCTATGCACGCTGTATATCTCCATCTCTGTCATTTCGTTCATTTCAATCCCTGTCAAAGTTCGTGATAGGCCTGACGGTCGAAGACCATGCATAACAGCTGAACAGACCGCAGACCGCGGTACAGTGCCACAAGTATAACTTGGCGGTGGTGGTTTTTGGAACTAATTTTTTTAATTGAAACTGTGAGTTTGACGTTTGAGAGATTACCGCGACATTGTTGTTGATAAATCTGCTTCATTAAAATAGTTCAATAATGCCAAAAGTAATTAAAAGTGGTTTAAGAGAAACTGTTATCAAAGTACAAAGTAAAAGCACAGTGGTGCACAGGCACGCCAATTTATACTTGCCAGACTGTATTATTATGCGCCAAACACACTACAGTCCGTACAGTTAAGCTGTTTGTTGTCTTTGGTGAGTGGTAAGAATTTTTACAAGTAAAATAAAAATGATCAATAAACGCAAAAAAACTTACAATATTGTTTATGACTATATCTAAACAAACTTAAACACAAATTCTCTGAAATATTCGAAAAGTGACATCTATTTAGATGTCACGATGGGTAATTTTACCCATTAAAATATATAACCTTTCTAAACATGAAAGATCGATTAACATTCTTATAATCTATTCATTATTCACAGGAAGTATACATAATTTCGAAGTAGGCCGTTTTATTACCGATGACTTGGTACGCAATGTGACTACGCGGGTCAAATTGTCTGAACCTTTGTGAATTTCTGCCACGCGACCAAGTAACCACTGACCAGGAGGAAGGTCATCTTCTTTTATTAAAACAACATCTCCTATCTTTGGCATTTGTAGCGTTGCATTAGTGTTGCTAAATATTCTTGGGACCAACGCTTCCAAAATGTTTGCAGCGTCTTCTGAACAAGCTGCCACCGAGACAGAAGACTTATGTTGCTTGAACTGTAGGTATAGTCCGGTGCGTTAACCAATGCTTCTCCTATTAAAAAATGTCCTGGAGTCAAAGGGAGAGGTTCCTGTGGGTTTTCCCCATCTATTGCCGATATAAGCCTTGAATTTAAGCATGCCTCTATTTGAACTAGAAGCGTGCTCAGTTCTTCATACGTGAGCGTCAGGTTTCCGATAGCTCGTTTCAAGTGATGTTTGGTGGATTTCACTGCAGCTTCCCATAATCCCCCAAAGTTGGGAGCTCGAGGAGGGATAAAGTGCCATTCAGTGCCGATTTTCTCCAGATGTTCGGCAATCTCTGGCTGAATGGATCCCAATTCTCGCAGTTCCTTAGCTGCTCCAACAAAAGTAGTGCCATTGTCCGACCACATTTTTGTGCACTTTCCACGTCGCGCAACAAACCTCCTAAAGGCTGCTATAAATGCCTGACTGGTCATATCGCTCACTACCTCTAGATGAATTGCTCTTGTGGCCATGCATATAAACAAGCAAATGTAACCTTTATAGGAACGATGGCCACGTCCTTTAGTTGTACGGACGCTTATAGGACCCGCATAATCAACAGCGCTGCAAAGGAAAGCACGCCCCGGCTTGCATCTTTCTGATGGCAGAGCTCCCATGAGTTGATGTTGAGTGGGTGCACTGTTCTTGATGCAAGTAACACATCGGCGAATATGCTGTTTCACCAAGCTCTTAGCTCTGATGACCCAGTATGCTGACCTTAAGTAGTTGATCATCAATTGCGGACCACCGTGAATGGTCTTTTCATGAGCTTCAGCCACTAACAATTTTGCTAATGGTGAATCATGCGGTAAGACTATAGGATTTTTCGTGTCAGTATCCAAAGAAGAGTGTTTCAGTCTGCCAGTTATTCTAATTATACCATTATCGTCAAGATAAGGACATAGTATCTTTAGCTTGCTGCTCTTCCTTGAAACTGATCTTCCTTTTCTTAATGTGCCATATTCTTCTGCAAATCCTTGTTGCTGAGCAAGTTGGATGCAACATTGCAATGCTTCATCCACTTCAACCTTGCGAAGATATGGTGAAGTTCTGCTAGTCTTCTTTAACCACCTTCTGCAATAAGCAACAACTCTCAATAGTTTTTGCAGCGATGAATATTTCGAAAGTAAGTCATCTTCCGCAACTTCTCCTAAATGAGTTCTGATAGATTCTTCTTCGCTTGTGTGTAAGTCCCTTGCACTATTGTAGGGTACTTCTTGTTCTCTCAAAAAGCTTGGTCCAGAAAACCATAATTCATTTCCGATCAATGCAGAAGGTAAGATACCTCTCGACGCGATATCTGCGGGGTTCTGCTTGCTTGAGACGTGAGACCACTTAGACGATTCCATAAAACTGATGATCTCTGATACCCTGTTGCCAACAAACGTCTTCCAGCGGCTAGGATGACTTTTGAGCCAAGCTAATACGATTGTGGAATCTGTCCAAGCGTGTAAATTATCCTTCGGAATGTCAAGAACTTCAGCAGTCTCAGATAATAATCGTACCAACAAGACTGCACCGCACATCTCCAGTCGAGGTATGCTAACCTGTTTGACGGGTGCTACTCTGGTTTTTGCCACCACAAGCGACGTTTTAATATTATTCGAACCAGCAACGATTCGAATATATACTGCTGCTGCGTATGCGTTGCGAGAAGCATCGCTAAAGCCATGCAACTCTACAGTGTGATCGTCGTTCTTCGTGCCAAGCCAGCGTGGGATTTGTACCTTGGAGAATTCACCGAACTCTGAACGATAAGTACTCCATTCTTGTCTTAATTCATCTGATATTGGTTCATCCCAGCTTACGCCTGCTAACCAAAGCTTTTGTATGAACATCTTTGCTAAAATCACACTAGGCGCAACCCATCCCAAGGGGTCGAAAAGCTTAGCTATTTCTGCTAATAATTTTCTTTTTGTTTCAGGTCCTGTCATCGGGGAGAGCTGCACTGCATACTTGAAAACGTCTTCGCTTCTATTCCAGGTAAGTCCCAAAACTTTTGTCGTATTATCTAAGTTTATTTCTAGTTCTTTTTTTCTTTCTCTTTTTCCTTATGTTTATTTTTATCAAACTCTGTTTTAACTTCTTTCTTTTTGTTCTCTTGCTTTTTTGTAAATAATGTTATGTGCTTTAAAATATTGTTGTCATTACTATTCCACTTCTGTAATTCAAACCCTCCTTTGTTAAGAAGTTCTTGTAATTCCTTGTATATTTCAACACCTTCCTGCTAGGCTATTCTGTAAGCTATCTCAACAGCGGAATCCGCGTTGAGATTTGATTTTCGTATTACGAAATTCAACCGTATTACGAGCTTGATACGATTGAATTTCGTAGTACGAAATTCGAATCCCACCGCGGATTCCGCTGTCGAGATAGCTTACAGAATAGCCTAGCTGTACTGTTTCGCAACCAGACATAAGGTCATCCATATAGAAACATTTCAGAACCCGTTCCTTCGCGAGGGGATATTGCTCTCCTTCATCATGAGCCACCTGCTGCAGCGTTTTTACTGCCAAGTACGGAGCAGCTGCAGTGCCAAAAGTGACGGTAAGAAGCTCATAGTCTTTTATTTCAGAGGTGGGATCATCTCTCCACACAATACGTTGGTACATATTGGCTTGTGATTCCGACACGAGCACTTGGCGGTACATCTTAATAATGTCAGCGACCAAGGCTATAGGGTAAGTTCTCCAGCGCATCACGATGTGTCGAAGATCAGCTTGTAGCGTTGGCCCACCATCAGAGCGTCGTTCAATGAGACTCCCAACTTATTTGGTTCCGATGCATTGAACACAACTCTAACTCGCGTGGTTGATTTGTCTTCGCGCACCACAGCATGATGCGGTAAGTAAACAACTTCTTGTTTCTTGTCATCGGTGTCATTAACCAGTCTCATGTGTCCTAGTTGTAAGTACTCTTTCAGAACATCACTGTAACATTGCTTAAGATCTGAATCCCTTTGCAGTCTTTTTTCCAGTGACTTCAATCGCCCAACTGCTACGTTCCTGGAATCTCCATTGCAGCAGCGTGGATTTTCTTCACGAAACGGTAAGTTTACCACATATCGTCCTTCTGGTGTTCTCTTCGTCGTATTCGCATAAATCATTTCGCATCCTTGTTCTTCTTCATTCAACATTTTCTTCTCGCTATAGAAAGTACTTTCTTCTACTTCCCAAAACTTTCTCAACATTTCATTTTCATTAATCTGTGCATGCATGACTCGTATTCTCATTGACTCTATCTCACTATTATTTACCTTGTTTATGACACCTGAAAGGATCCACCCTAAGGTGGTGCTCTGTGCAATGAGTGATCCACTAGGACACTTCATCAATCCTTCTTTCATAATAGTGCCATAAACATCCGCACCCAATAAAATGTCTATTTTGTTGGGTACGTTGTACTGTGGGTCTGCTAATTGCAGATGATCCAAATCAACCCAATTGATAACGTCCATCTTTTGTTCCGGTAGATGGGAAGATATCTTGTTTAAAACGAAAGCTTCTACTTCCATCTTGAAATTAAGATCAACACGAGATTGAAGTTGAACTCGTACCTTGTATTGAGCTCGTATAGTTTTGTCACTGGCTAAACCAGATATGGTACCATTGGCTGGTAGTTTCTTCAGACGTAAATGTTGAACTATAGCTTCTGCTATGAAACAGCCTTGTGAGCCTTGATCAATCAAAGCCCGTATTAATAAACGCTCGCCGTTTTTAGCTTCAGCTTGAATTAAAGCTGTAGCTAACAACACCTGTTTAGGTTTTTGCATTTTCCCTGTAGACAGGCACGCGACAACGTGTTGTTCTTGAGACGTAGAAGGGGCAAGAATACCTTGCTCTTGGCTCTCCTTATTACCAGGATGAAGCAACGTGTGATGTTTTTTATGACAAATCTTGCAGGTTGTCTGTTTTTTACAATCGTAAGATATATGGTTGCTTCCTAAACAATTGTAGCATATATTGTTTTTGGCAACAAATTCTCTTCTCTCATCGACCGTCTGTTCAGAAAACTTCTTGCAAAAGCACATCTTATGGCCCTGTGAACAGTATTCGCAATTTTTTGTCGATTTCGTAGCCAACATAACTTTAGTGCTGTGGCCATGACTATTTATGACTCGACGTGGTTCTACGAACTCAAGAGCCCTAAACCTTTGTTCAATAAAGGTTTTGAACTGAACCAAAGTGGGCAGCTCATCATCACTCGCTATAAACAATTCCCACTGCTTGCGGGTCTCTTGATCCAGTTTGTAGGTGACAACATGAATCACAATGATATCCCACGTAGTCACATTTATGCCCAAATGTTTTAATGCGTTTATACAGTCAACAGTTGTGTCTAACAATTCCTTAAGACCAATGGCTGATTCTGATGCTAAACGACGTATACCAAATAACCTTTTTAAAATACAATTTGACAAGTATTTTTTATTGTCATAACGTTTTTCTAATAAGCCCCAACACTCCTTATAATTAGCCTCTGTTATTGGAGTGTGCCTCACCAGTTGAGCAGCCTCACCACTTAAGTAGCCCTTAAGGTAATGAAGTTTTTGGACATCATCCAAAGATTCATTTTTGTCTATAAGTGACTTGAATAAATCTCTGAATGAAACCCACTCAGAATACTTTCCCGAAAAGGTTGGTATTGAAATGTCCGGTAACTTGACCGCGCTTTTTTTACTAGCTAAAATAGGGTTGTGTTGCTCTGTGAGTTGCTCAACAGGTTTGGATGAAAGCTTATATTGTGCTGACTTTAAGAGACATTTGTAATTTATGTAGGTATCTTCTGTCTTATCATAAACCTCTGATTTTACATACTCACTTACACATATTTCATCAGGCTTTAAACTTCCATATATCTTTTTGTGGTTGGCCACAAACGAGTTCCAATTGTTCTCTAAGAGTTCTAACTTAGTTTCTACGTATTCAGCAGTTATGCGCTCTTTGGGACTTTTTTTATAATTGCTGAAGGCCTTTAACATACAATTAAAAATGTCCTGTTGTACATTAAAAGTTAGCGACATTTTGTAATTCAATTAAAATATCTAATAATTATACAAAAACTTCTTGAATATAGCTAATAGTACTAAGTTACTAAAATAAAAGTTAATTACCGTTAAAACTGTTCAAAGATTATTCTAAGTTAAATTTTAAATCGAAATTTTCTAAGTCCAAGGCAAGTCACTAAAATTTTACAAGTGTTTCAAATTAATAACTTCGAACGAAAATCGGGCATAGGTTCCCCGTATGTTCACTTTTCTTAAAACTATTCTAAGTCCCTAATTATTGCATGCAAATTATTCTAAGTTAAGATAAATCTTACTAAAATTTTACAAGTCCAAATATCTTCTATAAATATGCAAAGTTATTTTCTTCAAACTCACTAGGTTCACTTTTGCTAGTAATAAACAGTAAAAAGTACTCACAGTTTCCCTGAATCACTGTCACCACTTGACGTTTGCTGTCACTGTCACCTTGACGTACGCTGTCACTTTTGATGTTCGCTGTCACTGGTACTCGGTGTTAGGCGCCTAACTTCCGCCTGATGTCGTCACCGCCATTGCCTGACGTCACCGCCGCTTGTACGTCACGTCCGTCTCGACTGAAGTTGACGTGGACTCGCACTGCGATGATCTTGAATTTCGCCAACTAGCTCTGATGAGCTGGCTCCTCCCTCCACTGTACGGATGCTATCTCCGCGTGGCGGACGAGTAGCTACCGAAACAAGTGCCGCGCGCTCTTATTGCAGCAATCCACTGCGAGCACGGGGGGTACGGACTCTCACGGTCCATCGATCTATTACCTAACTAATCCGGCTCGGTAAAGGACCTAATGTCCACGAGTGTACGTGAGGGATAACGGAAGGGTAAAATGAAACGCCTTGTTCGTATCCCGAAGCTGGTTGTATTTCAAACAATCGAAAAATCACTCATACAAATCGGTGCGACAAACGATAGCGTGTTCTAATTTTTCTACTGGCGCCATCTATGTTGCCGTGCTCAAACTAAAAGTGTATGAACTCGAACAACGACCATGTCTCCCATTTTCGTAAAAAGCTCAAGTGGTTGCCAATTCGCCTTCGTCGGAACACTCACATTCTTTTTTTTCTTTACAATGTCCTCTTCAATCCTTCTACTCCTCTTTACTTGAAGGAACGTTTTCTCCCTCTATATTGCTCTGACTATTTAAGATCTTCTGAAAATCTACTACTTAGTTT
Source organism: Cabera pusaria (assembly GCA_954871355.1). NCBI lineage: Eukaryota > Metazoa > Arthropoda > Insecta > Lepidoptera > Geometridae > Cabera > Cabera pusaria. The sequence goes on along the minus strand of OX940912.1, from coordinate 1,390,327 downwards.
TCCCCAGCACAAAACAAGCTTTTACGATAAGTCGTTATCCGTAGTAGCTGTGCGTCTGTGGAAGTCTCCCAGCTAAAATTAGGCAGGCTCAGTCTATCGCTTCATTCAAGACACTGGTTAAAAACTATTATCTTAATGACTCTGCTAACTGCTGAATGCATAAAGCCTTCATTTAGTTTGAAAATTGTAATATAATATTTACTAGCAGGTATATTTATTTATTTATTTGTATATATATATATATAATATAAATAATAATAATAAAAAAATAAAGTATTTATTTCTCCTCACAAAGGTACAGCTTAGTAACTATTAACATAGGATAATAAAAGTACGTGAACAATAGATCTTTAAACTTATACTACTTTGTGAGAGCTGGCGCCTGATGTAGGTTTTTGTAAAAAAACCTGTGTTACAGGTCGCCAGGCCCCCTCGTCGGATGTACATATTTTTAGACTATTGCGTAGGTAAGAAGGTACTCTGTGGAAATAATGAACAATAAATATGGTTAACATATTTAAAATAGTAATAGTTATTGGTCTTGAATTTAACAAAAAAATTAAATGAAAATAGATATGACAGTTGCATAAAAACATTAAGTAACCAATAACTAGCAGTACCACCCTAGTCCAGGAATATAATCAAAAATTACATTTAAAAGTGGGTACTTTTGAATGTAATTTTTGCTAAAGTGTGTATACGTGTGTGAATATTGTGTATGTGTGCTGTAATCGGGTTAAAATGTCAGTTTCTTGTATAGTGATGTGAATGTATTATTGTCGTTGTACGAGTATTAAGTATGAGTGTAGTGTGTGGTTACTCCAGAAGCAATTAGTGTGAGTAAGCTTGTATGTGTTATGTCTAGTATTGTTTAATGTATTATGTTTGTGTGTAAGTTTTATTAGTACTACGGAAACATCATGTAGTGACGAATGCTTGAGAAAGGTACCCACTTGCTGACGACAAAAATATATTCATATAGAATTATTGGAGTGTCCGAGATGTATGTTGGCTTATATAATATTTTAGATCGATGAATTATGAGAAATAGTATGCTTTTATATAAAATGATGCAATTATTTAGGACGTAATAACATATATTTAAGGTTAAAAGTTTAAATGGGAAATACATATAATTGATGTATAGTAATTTTATTTTAAAGTAGTTAGTACATTTTCTGTTTCGTGATAGTCCAACGTTTTTAAATATTTGGTTACAGTTTTCTTAAGGTTAGATTTATGGAGTGAGTAAAAAGACAGTTGTTTATTTAATTTGTTGTAAATAAAAGGGCCAAGAAATCCAAAGAAGTTATGGGATAGGCTTAAGCGAAATGATTGCGTTGGACAGGTAGCCTTCCTACGCTTATCTTTCTCAAGATCGGGATCATACGGAAAAAGTGAGTGTTGCTTCAGTACAGTGCGTAGTATGAAAGTTTGTCGGACCGTGAGTACATCCCATTTTTTGTACAAATCAACAGTAGGAAACCGAAATGGTAGGCCTGCCCCTACTTTTAGAATAGCTCTTTGAGCTCTTTCCAGACGAATTAACTGGGTTTTAGCTGATCCGCCCCAACTAGTAATACAGTATTCTAAGATAGACTTACAAAGGGCATTGTAGACTATTTCAATTGTTTTTTGATCTGCCACAAATCTTAAATTCTTAAAAATATAAATCAATTTTCGAAGTCTATTCACTTGGTTATTAATATGCGTTTTAAAATTTAAGGTTTGGTCTATGGTAATTCCAAGATACTTAATCTCATTAATGTTTTGAAGTATGGGACACTGGCAGGTTTGAGTTTGAGTATTGCATGAGTGGGCTATTATATTGAGGCAAGGTGACGGTAGGAGATTAGACCGTGAGGCGAATGTGACGAACTTTGTTTTTGATGTGTTAAGTGTGAGAACGTTATTTTGGAGCCAATTGCACACAGTATCAAAACCTTTTTGAGCAGTGGAGAATACTTCGTTCCAAGTGTCACCCGTAAAGAAAAGAGCCGTATCATCGGCGAAGGTGAGAGTTTTGCCATTGTGGTGAGTAATACTGCACAGGCCGTCAATATAAACTAAAAACAGCGTCGGACCGACGATACTACCTTGCGGTACGCCATAGCTCACGTTTTGTTCGTCACTGATGCAATCATCAACTCTCACGCGCTGCTTACGGTATGTAAGATAATCTTCAAAAAGTTTGAGGGGAAGTCCTCTTACACCGATACTTTCTAACTTCGCCACAAGGTATGGGATAGAAACCGTGTCAAAAGCTTTCGCTATATCAATGAAAATTGTTAGACATTTTTTTTTATTATCTAGAGAGTCGATAATGGCGCTAATGAGTTCGTGGACGGCGTCATTAGTAGACCGACGAGCCCTAAATCCGAATTGAGAAGACGATAAAAGATTGTTTGTTTCCAGGTAATTAATTAGTCGTTTGTTCATAAGCCGCTCTAAGATTTTTGATAACGTTGGAAGGATTGAGATGGGCCGAAAATATATTTATGTCATTCACACTTTTATTGGGGTCTATCGGCGAGAGCAGGCAAGGTGAGTAATCAGCCACCTTTTTTTGACCACTTATATTTCTAATTACATTCCACAGTTTCTTTTTATCGTCTTTAGCTTCTACGATCTCCTGCCTTTCATAATTTCGTTTAGCTTTTTTCAGCTGCGCAGTACAAAAATTTCGATATCTCCTGTATGTCAGTTTTAGAACTTCATTTTTAGGATCTTTTTTAAGTTTTTTTATATAAATTGTCCCTATTTCTCATGCAACGAAGTAAGGCTTTTGTTATCCAGGGTTTGTTAACCCTACGTCGCCTAGGCGTTTTGATACTCTTTGAATTATCTAAGATTGCGTTTTTTAAGAGCTTTACTAACGTATCTGTTGCCAAATTAACATCAGGACAATTTAAAATAGACTGAAAATTCAAGTTTTTCATAGTTTCATCTAAGCTATCAAAACTAATTAGAATTCTGCTTATTACAGTATGCTAATTTTGTATTAAGGTTAATACTTAAAGCAACTGATTCATGATCGGTTATTGAAGTCTTAATGACAATGCACGTTGTTTCTAATTTTGTTTTTAAAAACATGTGATCTAGACAGGTCACGCCACGCGTCTTACTAGTATGCCCGGGGAGTAAGCAATGACTAGCCAACAAGTTAAGATATTCTTCGGAACGCGGGTCGTTTGAATGTATCGAGATGTCAATATTCATATCGCCACAAATTATAATATTTCTACTTTTTGATACTTTAGATAATAGTGAATCTAATGATTGAAGAAAATTAGTTATGTTACGATAACTAGGAGGGCGATAAATACCAATAATACATATGTCAGAGTTTAAATGTATTAAGATACAATTAGCATCACAAAACGTTGGTTCTTCAAATTGTATATTAAGTGAACTTTGATAATAGATTACCACTCCTTCGTTTTGAGTTTTATGACAACTAGTTTCGATGCGATTATAGCCACTTAATTCTGGTATATTTCTTTCAGCTTGTAGCCAACATTCCGTAAGCACAAGTATGTCCCAATCGACCTTTGATCTCGAAAGAAGTGTATTAAAGCTATCGATATTACAGTTAATACTTCTGATGTTTTGTGAAATAAGGTTTAGGCTATAGTGATTATTGTTATAAACATGTTTTTTTACATTGTCAATATCGCAAATGATAGATTTCGCGACTGATAGTGAATCCAGACCCAAGTTGATAGTTTCAATAGTGTTAAGATCCATTTATATTTATCGAATGAGCTGGCATGTACTTTGCCCATTCAATACATATTTTTAATAAGTTACTTATTGTTTTACTGATTAAATCACCTAGGTCTGGATGCGCGTATAATTCGTTGAGCGTCATAGTGGAAAACAATGTAAACAAACAATTAATGGAACTGTTAATAGGTGATGGCCGCATTTTGTGATAAAAAATAGGGTAGTACCAATACTTGTGTGTGTTGTTTGTGTTATTGTAGTATGTGCGTGTATTGTATGATGGTGTCGGAAGGTTGTGTGAGAGTTTTCGTGTTATGATGTTTGTGTTAGTGTGAAAGGTACTCGGACTATGATAGCAAGAACGGGGTAAAACATTAAGAATTATGTTATACATATTTATGATTATATAGCCTAAAATTAATGAACGAAATAAACTAAGGGACGAACTAACATAATGAAAATAAAGCAAAGCCATGGATAGTCATTCTAGAATTGAGATGAGATCTTCTTCTTTGTCAATCCGAGTGGGTGCCGCGTTTTCGTTGACTTTCACGTAAAGTTTACCGTAAGAGGTCCACGTAGCTAGAAGTTTGTTGTTCTTCACATTTTCGCGAGCAGTGTGGAAAAGCTTGCGTGTCCTTTTTGTAAGCGATTCAGATATATAAATAATACGGGAAGGGCCGCTTATATTTAAATCTTTAGTGCTGAGCGAGAGAGTTTTATTAGCACGCCGTGATTTATTTAATCGCTTATAGTGGGTGATCATACTTTCTTTACGGCTGGTGCACGTGAAGTTGACAACTATGGTGTCTGTCTTGGTCCGGTAAATATCTTTTATTTCTGACGTCGCGATTGGAGATTCCAGACCTAAGGCTAGGCCAATGTCTTGTACTATGGTGGTAATATTGTCTTTGTTTTCATTGGAAAGCTTAGGCATATTTCTTATTTCCAAGGACGAGGACAGCGATATTTTGTCGGATAATTCCATCTGCTAGGCTATTCTGTAAGCTATCTCGACAGCGGAATCCGCGGTGAGATTCGAATTTCGTACTACGAAATTCAATCGTATCTCGTTCGTAATACGGTTGAATTTCGTAATACGAAATTCAAATCTCACCGCGGATTCCGCTGTCGAGATAGCTTACAGAATAGCCTAGCAGGTTCTCTAAGTACGATACCCTCTTTTTAAGTGCATTATTTTCTAATTCCAGAGCGATTGTTTTAAGAGATAGGTCTTCATACTTTTGAGCCATGGTGTCCACAGTGTTTTTGATATCCTGGTTCTGAGTGATCACTATACTAATAGCATGAGATAATGCTTCAAATTTATTGTCCTGGGAGGTTTTGATCTCGGTGAACATAGATTTTAAATCTAATTCATCAGATGATGCGGAACTTTCGTGGAAGTTTTCAAAGTTCCTTTTTTGACGCTTAGTCACATTTGTGTTCATTAGTTCATTCAGTTGCTCCGTGTGGGTAGTAATCATTGCATTCAGAGCAGAATCCGAGCAAGATTGTGTGATGGGAGGCATGCATATAAACTGCTTATCACTATTTGGAGGTGATCGTTGAACAGACATTATAGTAATGCTTAGTTGTGAGAGTCACTTATACCCACACAGATGTGTAAATACACACAAAACAAAAACAAAAACTAAGTATGTGTTGGAGTACTTTAGGTTGTAGCTGTGTTAGCGGGGACTGTGACTGATTTGTGAGATTTGCGACGTACCGATGTCCGACGTAACCGGGGCAGTATATTTATCACCGTCGCTCCACTACTTCTCTCTGTCACTCACGTTTTCTAAACCTCTTCAGTGTTTATGTACTCCGATTATTTGCACTATATTTATATTTAAAAAGTTATTATTTTTTACTGATAGATTAAACACGACTGCTTTAAACGAGATCCGAGGAGGAAGGGGGATATATATATATATATATATATATATATATATATATATATATATATATATATAGGTATTTATATGTACGTATATAGATAGATACATTATTAATTGTCTCTTATTTATGTAGGTGTATAAGCCTTATTCTTAGCTGTATGTTTATTTTGATTTATTATTGTTTTATTGGTAAATTTTGTAGTTTATAATATGGTTTCATTTTTCTTAATAATTATAATTTTATTTATCGCCCCTATAATGTTACACTACCGACTTTGCTCAACACGCATCTCCCTTTCTCCATCCCAAGATTAACTGGAAGAGATCGCTTTTAGCGATAATTCCGCCCATTGTAATGTAGTTAGTAAGTGTTTAATGTTTATTAAGTTAGTTTTAATTGGTGTACAATAAAGACTTTTGTATTGTATTGTATTGTAAAATGTGTGTCCCCCGCTCTAACTTTTAAAGTATGGGAGTGAAAAATCTAAAAAAAATATATTATGTAGATCTCAATAAAAACTAACAACGAAAATTGGTTTGAACGAGATACAGTCAGATTTTTTTGAGATATAGCGACCGCAAAGATAATTTTGTTTTTTATACAAACTCTATGAAAAACAAAGTTAATTTTTTGGTGGTAAAAAATTAAAGTTATAAAATACTCTACTGTTACGGAACCCTACGAGTGCGAGTCCGACTTGCACTTGGCCAGTTTTTATTTAATGGAGGATAAATAGTTGCCGCTTGACACCTGTATATGTGCACTGCACTTGACTGCCGGGCCGGAATCTGACTCATATCGTAATCTGTGGCCGGAACAGCTGTTTTTGTTTTGTATGAAACAGAGAAAGTATATATATGTAATCCATGGCCACGGTATGAAATGAAATGTGATAATCTGTGAGTGATTATATCTTAGCTTAGCGCCAGACCGCCAGCCAGTATATAAAAGTACTCTGTGCTTTCTGCTTCTCTGACACATATAGTACACATATCTGTGTTACTGCTTAGCGCGCTGCGCGGGAGAACTTGGATTTTGGACACATAATACTATTTACTCGGGGAGATTTTGGATCAGGATTTCCTACGTAGTATTTATATCAAAGAGTAACATAATATATACTAACTATTTATATTCTCTTTGGATTTCCTTTACACTATACAGCAATTACAGCATTCCAGAAATTCCAGATTTCATATTTCACATTAAAATGTCGATTAATGTTGAAAACAACTTGAAAAATAAAGAGGATTGTGATCTTTTCGAACAGAAAGCTCATTACATTCCTTGTAAGATCAATTGTAACGGCCCAGCAAATGTGAAAACGTATTTCGAGCCCTACATCAATGACTCGGGAGATGGAGGTAATCATATAATACAATATGATTACTGTTACTTCATGAACTGTCTCAATGCGTCAAGGATGGATACCTTGATTCCTAACTGGTGGTTATCAGTTCAAATCAAATGCCAGCCATGCACCAAAAGATTTTTGTCTGTTCATTCATGAATGTTCATCAACCATGAACCGGTGTTGATGAGCATTATATCAATGTCATATCAATGTTTAACCTACTACTACCTTATGGCGTTCCGGCAGCATGCCCCTTGAGAGTAAGAGAGTTCTAGGCCTAGAATGTTCACATCTTCAACCACACCATAACCTACCACAAGGCATGATGGTAAAAAAAAATTATAGGTATAATTATGGTGAGGAATGTAAGCGAATGGCTATAGAGGAAGAGGAAGACTGAAGAAAGTGTGGATGAACTGTGTGATAGAACTTATGGGTGTAAAAGGAGTGGATGCGGAAATGACTGCGATAGACCCAAATGGAAGAGAATGACACGTTGCATCAACCCCAATTAAGTCGGACAAGTGTGGGAAGATGATGATTTTGTATGTGCAACCAAATACTTCATAATAATTTTTAAATCTGCATTGTTATCTCCCTCTTCCAGCTTTAAAAGCAACATTCCGTGGCTACCCACTAGAGGGCACTAACTTGACTCTCCCTGAAGGCTACAAAGCTGTCATACTTACTGAAGCAAAGAGGCCTTTAGCTGAAGATGCTGAGAGAAGGTTTCAGGTGCTGATAGACATTTATTTTAATCCATATTAACACGTTGCCTGCCGAAAATGCACACCTTGTTTTTTGTGGCGTTACGCGAGTGCAGTTGCTTTACTGGGAAATTAGAGCGAAATTTACATTACAGCAATGCGGCGCCACACAGACGATATGTGGGACTCGCCGCTACTACAGTGCGGCTCACACACCACCTGTGTATTTCTCAGCAGTAATCAAATTAGTAAAACACGCCTGGAGCTTAATCCGCACAGCTGTACCGGCAATTTTCTCACAACTGGTGTGCGCCCGCACTGCTGTTGATTTTTAGTTACGATCCTACGCCAGTGCTACAAAACACAGACGTCGCGTGTAGATTCACATAACTGGAAAGTTGCGAACATGGCGCACCAGGCAAAGTTTTAAGTCAGTTAACCCTGCCTCACTCCGCTGTGTATTGGGAAATTTTTTATGCATGTTCACCGATTACTCAAAGACGTCTGAACTGATTTAGAAAATTCTTTTTTGTTTAGAAGGTTATAACATATTAACACGTGGTCCCTGATCACCAAATTTCATCAAGATATGTTCACTACCTTAAGAGATACGAAGATATAAACACTATTGTGTTCTAACTGCATGTCTAATAAATACACCGGAATACGAATTCAGCTTCTTTATTCGCTATTATATCAATCTTAACTCACTTTCTAACTCTCTGTAGGTAGATAAACAATAAATATCAGAAGTACCCTCAAAACTCTAATTTCTATACAATACAAACACTAATAAAAAAATATCACATCATCATTTAAAATCAGGTGAGATAGTGGTCAAACACTTACTAAACCTATCTAGTATTAAAAAAAACTTGGTACTGAATATTACTAGCGCGGCATTTTAGTATTTCAACAATCTTAAATTATTTTTAACCGACTTCCCAAAAAGGAGGTTTTGTGTGTATGTTATGCGATTACTCCGCAAATTGTGAACCGATTTGAATTATTCTTTTTTTATTCGGTAGGGTTCGTTTCCGAGGTGGTCCTATTGTAATTTCATCGAGATCTGATGAGTATCTCCAGAGATATGACGATAAACGTCTCAAACTTGCTCCTGAAACTGACTCGCGCGACATGGAAGTCGGTTGTTTTAGTTTTTAAACTGTCTTAATTATATTATTGAATATATTGCAGGTGTCAGGAGGTTTCAAAGAGTTTACCTACTGGAATTGGGACAAGAAGCCTTCCAAGAATGACAACCTCGTTAAAGCTATGGACTGGATAGATATCTCTGAAGCGGTATGAACAAGTATTTTATTTAGACCCTGTGGCAGAACGAAGTCTCAGTCCTATTTATCAGTTTTACTTACCATAAAAGTTAAAAATAGTATATTACGATATGTGTGAATTAAGTAGTCTATTATGGCACGGCGTGAAGAAGTTAAGTGAACGTCGTGCAATAATAGTCCAAAACTTAAGTCACGAGTATCGTATATTATTTTATAGCTGTCAGTGTGACATAAACCCACACTACGCTTGCTGCGCTTTTCCGTCAAATAGAAGATTATAGGTAGGATGCTAAACGTCGTACAATAATAGACTCTTTAAGTCACGGAAAAGCGTGCGTAAAGTGCGAGTTTAGGTCACACTGTGCTATAAAAAAACATATATAGTTGGTTATTCAAACCCACCCAATGTGATGTATTATTAAATTATATGTTTCTTTCCAGTTACATGGAGACTGAATAATAACTACAAGAAAAATGCCTGGGAAACATATAATGTAGGTACTTATAAGTTTAATTAATAAAACCATTTTGTTATGTACCAACAACAATATTTTATTTTGAACTTAAAAGCTAATTCCTTAATCCATTAAGGGCCAGTTTCACCGGTGGCTGATAAATGATAATGCGTTAGATAGTTATCTGACACATGACGCCATATAAAAGCTGTCAAAAATCTGTCAGATTTATTAATATTAGCGCTATCAGGAACCGGTGATACTGGCCCTATATATAGAATAATTAAAGGTAAAAATTATTATGACAAGATTTTCTGGGAAACTACAAACTCGTTAAAAAAAGAGGTTGCGTACTTCCTTCACAGAGTGGGAATTCTTTTGTACAACTCCATCTGTTGAACTTAGCGGGACGAATGCTCGAATGATAGCGAATATATCTACGTAGTTACGCTGTTCTACAATAGAGGGCGTATATAATAATAAATATAACATGACGTGTACGTCACTTCCGTTGCATTCGGACCGTGACGCTACGTCATATCCGTTGCATTTTTACCCGAGTGCGCCTATAGAGGTTTACTTTAAAATGTAATGAGTTTATCTTTCCTATACCCGTTATCTAAGCTTACTGTCATCGCACATCATGTCGGAACACGGAGTACCGATTGGCTTTGTTAGGTGGGTGGTTCGAGGCTCGGTCAAAGCTTACCACTAGTGGTCCCACGTCTAGCTAAAACATCCACGCCGGCAAAGTCGCGGGTAACTATTTGTGCAGATTCTGTTTTGTCCTTTACTAAACTAAACCAGCCCCTCAAGACAAAATCCAATTGCTGTTTCCAGGCACACTAATGCGAGTTCAAAATGTATGGAATGACATTTGTTTTTCCGCAACAAAGTTGTCATTCCCATACATTTTGAAGTTGCGTTACCGTGAATATTAACAGAAATTGGATTTTGTCTAGGCCCCCTGGCGTCATTCACTCGCTGTTTTTTCCTTTTGTGTATCGTCTACGAACCACGATACAACCGATGACAGTCGTATTTTGAACATTATCGACGTTGAAACTAGGTTAATCTCGCATGTTTCCGTAATGCGTATCGTCCACGATACAACCGATGACAGTCGTATTTTGAACATTATCGACGTTGGTAACTAGGTTTAATCTCGCATGTTTGCAGTCAGAGTTGCTGTCGCTCTGTCCGTATTATAGGACATCTTTGCTGTGGCTAAACTTCACAACACTCAAAATCGTGCTATTCTCATCACATCTTTCAACCAATAGGGAGAAGTCAAAAACTGGCGTGTGTTTCTGTGCGTCAGTTTGTGGCATCTTAGCACCCAAACGGATGAACCAATTATGATTTCGTTTTAGTTTTGATTCATGAAATTCCGTTTAGCAGTGAGCTTTTTTGTAAACTGACGTACTATATTAATTTAGTTTTAAAAAGCAACAACAGATTCGACACCAGTATCTCACAATCTACTTAAAACAATTAAAACTTAATTTTAACTTAAAAATATAATTTAAACTAATTTATTAAAATAACTAATATTTTACTAAATCTATATTGCATCAAGTTTATTATACGCCCACTTTGGCACTAAAATAATATTCTTAATTTTATAAAAAAAGTAAAAACAGGTAATTAAAAAAAAATACTAAGTTCCTGGAGTGTTAACTGATGGCTTTGAAAATGCACGCAATAGTGTGACCTTGTAAATCTATTATATATATATGTTTAATATGTTTTCTTCTCATTCGTTTTGATTTCTATACCGCTTAAATTCCCTATATTTCTACTTTTGTAATTCTCAACGACATAGGGTTCAATAAATTTAATACGACCCGAGATTGCCCCTAAAACTTAAGGAAAAAATTTACAAAACGATTTTCAGACCTGTCGTTATTATGGATCTGAGTGTTGGGCCACGAAGAAGCAGGATGAAATGAGATTGCATGTGACGGAGATGCGAATGTTGAGATGGATGTGTATAGTCACGTCACAAGAATGAATAAAATTTGGAATTAGTATGTAAGGGGAAGCCTGAAAGTGGCACCAGTGACAGAAAAGTTAAGAAGCAATAGATTAGCATGGTAGGGACATATTATCAGAAGAAGTGAAGTCCACGTTACTAGAAAGGTAATGGATATGAACGGCTATAGAGGAAGATGAAGAACGAAGAAAGTGTAGATGGACTGTGTGATGGAAGATACGGATGTAAAAAGAGTGGATGCGAAAATGACTGCGGATAGACACCAATGGAAGAGAATGACATGTTGCACCGACCTCACTTAAGTGGGATAAACTTAAGAAGATATGATTACGTTCTTTAAATAATAAATATTTTTGCTAAACAATAATGAGCGAGCTTAAATTCAAAAGCCACCTTGCGACAGCAAAAGGAACTATTTAAAAAAATTGAAAACGGCTCATTTATCCGCAAGTCGACAAAGCAATTCATTTGTACGTCTAGAAACTTACGGATACATTTTTAAAAAGAAGAGAGACTTCTGATACTACAAGAGTAATTAAAAAATTCATTACACCCGAAAAATTGGCTTGAAATTACTATCTGATAGGCAAGCGCTTGACCACTTACTCGCCTGGTGGTAAGCTCATGTGGTCATAGATAATTGGTTAATAGAATCGTCTGACTCAAGGGTCAAATAAGCCTTCGAAAAAAAAATGTTTGCTTAGTTAACTCGTAAGACGAAAAGAAACCTAATCAAAGATCCTAACATCCAAATGTACCCTCAAAAAGAAATAAAATTTCGTTTTTTAACTTATTTAACTATCATCTTTTGCTAATTACGTACTATCGCCTTATTTTGCCATCTCCTTACAATGGTGAGTACTGCTTACGGCTTAAAAAGTTAAGGTCGCGAGTTCAAATCTCAACGTGCGGTTTTTTAAACAGATTTTTTGTAATTTCTCGAGTTATATTGTCATTTTATTCGAAATCCTCGGCCGTTCCACTCGCACTTGTCCAGCTTTATTCAAAAATATTATGGGCGGTATTTCAATATTGCTCTGATTTTGTACAAGGGATTCAGAGTTACTTTGAGCTATTTTCTCTCTCAACATCATCTTAGTCCTTTCCCTTTCCAACTGTTGTTTCTTACTTATCATTATTACTCTTTTGTAGGGAGCTTTACGTTTTATTTCAGCTGCAGAAAGAATTCTGAATTTTTCTTTATTGTCAAATTGTTTAGGCTTATGATATTCAAACTTGATATTAGTATTTTGACCATCTGTATTTAAATCATCGGTATCTGAATGTTCTTCAGATTCAAACGTAATTTTCGAACGTATATTTTGATTTTTACAATTTTCTGTACTTATATCAACGTCTTCCTGTTCTAACGTTATTTTTGAATGTAAATCTTGAACTTTATTCGTTGCATCTAAAGCATCTTCTGATTTATTAGTATATTTTAAGTCAGAAGTATTTTTTGGTTCTAAGTCTTGGCTATTATGACTTATTGCCTTTAAATTCGTGAGAGATTCAATATTTTCCAAGTCAAGTGTATTTTCGGTATGTTCGAAATTGTTTGTATTAAAATTATCTGAATCTGAATTATTATCTTCAGATTCAAATGTAATTTTTGCACGTAAGTTTTGAAGTTTACTATTTTCGGTATTATTTATATTGTTGTCAGAATTGTAATCTTCAGTATCAGATGAATTATTTGTATGTTTCTGATTTGAAGTTTTCTCTGAATTCATTTCTGTCTCAGAAATGTCTGTTTTATCTTTCGTTTTGTCTAAATTTGTCTCTATATTAGAATCTTTTGTTTTACTATTAAAAGGTTTACGATTAGTTATACTTTTTATATTAGTAGCTGATACTGTATCGTCAGTATCAGATATAGTTTTGGCACGTTTACGAGAAGTTTCGCCTAAATTCGTCTCTGTATTAGAACCTGTTGAGTCCAACGTAGTTTCAGTGGTTTGACGTTTACGATTTGTTGTATTTAGTTTTACAGTTGAATCTGTATCATCAGCTCCAGACGAAGTTTTTGTGTTTTTACGTTTTGTTTTGTCTAAATTAGTCTCAGTGGTATTGGTATCCTTTGAGTCGTTTGAGAGCGTGTTTTTTTTGTTTAGTCGTTTATTTTTTTTTACGCTTACATTTTGACGCTTACCTTTTTGAAGTCTACTATTCGTTGTACCCTTTTTACCCTTACCATTTTTAGTACCTATATTCTGTCTTTTACGTTTAGCTGCAAGCATTTTTTTAGTTTTAGTGTTAGCAGACTCCGATGCTTTATTTACATCATCGTTTTCAGTAAAATCTGTAGTTGGTGGTTCAATATTGGCCCATTCATCGATAGTATGTATCCCAAACTCTGGTCTTCCTTCAAAGTCTTTAAAATCTTGAATATTTTCTCGATCCATTTTGTTAAAAATCTTCAAAAATTGCCAGAATTCTATGTCAGCGCCTCGGATGTGAGTTTCGTAGAATTTCTTAAGTTTTTCATCACATTTGTGCTTGTTTCCTATTGGTTTAGGTTTTGCGAAGCGGTTTTCTAAGTTCTTTTTCACCTGCAAATATATTTTAAATTGAGTTTGAAAATAATTTTATCACTTTGGGAACTTCAGAATGCAATATAATCTGATTTACATCAACAAGAAATACAAAACTGAGTAAGAATTCTAATAATGTATGTTTAGCACTATATTTTTAAGGCGTTATGGTCTCACCTCTGGTTTCTTCTTAACAGGCGCCGACCTGTTTGGCTTTATGTTCCATTTGACCTTGTACTGTTTAGCTGCGAATGGCTTCTTATTGGGATCGTGGCGTCTGCTATGGAGTTTCAGTGCGCTCTTATTCTGTTAACATATTTAATGTAAGCACAATTTCAATGTTACTAACTTGCTACCAAAAGGTAAAATAACACCATCAAGGAAAAAAATCTGCCGCTAAAACCTTAAGGTATGCTAGCAGCAAACCCCTTGAGAGTCACATTAGTCTAGGCCTAGCGTGTTCATCATCCTCTGCTGTTACCTTGAGACATAAAGATGTTGAGTCTCACATGCCCTGTTATTTCACTGGATACCTTGCCATTTCAACCGAAAAACATTCCTATTTCACGGCTGAAAATTAATTGGCAAAGTGGTGCTACTGTTGAGTGTTCCTAAAAACCGCCATATTGCAAATTTTGTACGGATTTTTCACAAACTTATTTCCTTAAAAAGATATAATAATGTATTCGACCTAGGGGTACCCCCATTGGGTTAAAAACTGCCTATTGGGATTACGGGATGCGAACCCGCCTGTGAGATATAATAATAATGGGTACGGCGCCGGACATCTCACAGGCGGGTTCGAGTCCCGTCAGAACGGTGACATTTTGAATTGTATTTAACTATGTATAAGTATATAAATAAAGTGTGGATAACACTTAAAAACAATATTACACAAAAAACATACTAATATTGTAGTATACATATTTAAAAAAAAGTTTAATGACTACCACCATCCATTCTATTTTATTTTAATCCTTTCCATGCATGGTTATCTGGAAAAGATCGCTTTGATCGATAAGACCACCCACTGACACTTTCATTTTAACATAATAAGATAGTTTAAAAACTAAAATAACCGACTTCAATGCCGTGCGAGTCAGTTTCAGTTTGAGACGTTTATCTCCATATCTCTGGAGATACTTATCAGATCTCGATGAAATTACTATGGTATCACCATTGGGATATCGTCTTTCCAACAAAAAATGAATCGTTAAATCGGTTCATAAACGACGAAGATATCCGCGAAAAAATGTATATACATATACGGTCAAATATTATGTTTCTTGAAATGTAACACACTTTATATTTTGTAAATTGCTACACACAGAGCAGCACAGCACCTGGAGATGTTATCCGGGGGGTGCGGGTTCGAGTCCCATCGGTACGGTGAAATTTTGGATTGTGTGTAACAATATACGGTCGAATTGGAAAAACATCCTTTTTTTGAAGCCTGTTAAAAATTTTTTTCTTGGTGTTTAATAAAGAGTATATCTATCTTATAATATTGGATAAAATCTTGTACATGTAATCTTACCTGACATATTTTATCACATTCATTACAAGGGTAAAGCATATAAATCCCTCTCCGCTTAGCGAGCTTCCCGAGCTGTCCCAGTCTGTCTATGTAGTTATCACACTCTGTTAGGGTTATCAGCTCTAGCTCGGTGAACTCTGGGAGCTCGTCGAAACTGTGGAATCATTGTAGTTAAATCATTATTGACATACATACATAAAATTACGCCTTTCTCCCGTTGAGGTAGGCAGAGACTACTTCTTTCCACATGCTACGATCCTGACACATACAGTCCAGCAAGTATAACTTGGCGTGCCTGTGCGCCACTGTGCTTTTACTTTGTACTTTGATAACAGTTTCTCTTAAACCACATTTAATTACTTTTGGCATTATTGAACTATTTTAATGTAGCAGATTTATCAACAATAATGTCGCGGTAATCTCTCAAACGTCAAACTCACAGTTTCAATTAAAATAATTAGTTCCAAAAACCACCACCGCCAAGTTATACTTGTGGCACTGTACCTCTTTCGCTTCTTCCACTTTCATGAGCGCCTTCATACATGCTCGCCGGTTATAGGTACTTTTGACTTGGCCTTTCATTGAAACGTCTCCGATCTGTAGGGCTATTCTGTAAGCTAGTTTACGCATCTCGCAAGCGGAATCCGCGGTGAGTATTACGATTTTAATTTCGTAGTACGAAATTCAAATCGTAATACGATTGTAATACGGTTGAATTTCGTAATGCGATATTCAAATCTCACCGCTTGCGAGATGCGTAAACTAGCTTACAGAATAGCCCTACTGGTCGTGATACGTTCGCCTAGGCCGGCCTCTACCGGCTGGCGCATTCACACTCGTCTCATAAATCTGTTTCGTCAGTCTTTCTTCATTATTGACTAATTTCACTACAGGGGATGTATTACAATCGCCATCACAGAATGAAATGAATAGAAAATCTGTCGCCAAACATCTAATATGTTCTGGCAGCTATCCTTAACACATATAATGCCTCGTCAGCCACATATGGCTGACATTTTTCTAACCAACTCAGCCTGTGCTGTCAGCCACATATGGCTGACAGCACAGGCTGGTTTTCAAAGGGAGATTTAGGCGTCGTCGTCCACGTTTTTCGTATAAAAATGTATGTCGTATGGCTGACATATCAATCCCGTGAACAAATTTTGAAACAAAAAAATAAATGTGTTAAGAGCCAGTTCCCATTCTAGGCCTTGCATGCTTACCGTCTTTATTTTATTTTATTTATTTCTTTACATAATCCGACAGCTCTTGGAAAAATAGGTTAACATAGGTTAAATTACAGCCAAAAGGGGATTAACATTTTTTCTAATCTAACATTTCATTAGTTAAATTACCTACAGCGCTAGGTGACTTATTGTATATAATTAGTTAAATTATATACAACGTGTAATATATTAAACGCAAGACCTGAAAGTAATTCGATTCAGAATCGACTACTGAATCCAATTTGGTGGTTTTTATTAATGTTTAATTTTCACCTAATACATTTTTAGTATATCTGAAATTATATTTATTTTTAGGCTTACGATTCCATCGGTTGGTTGATCTAGAAAACTTAACCTTATTTCAAACATTTAAGACTCATTTCCACTTGTACTAAATTGTTCTAATTGTTTCGAAGTAACTATTAAGTAACTGTGGTGTTAGCTTTAATAAAAAGTTTTATTAAGTTTTTCACAAATATACAACAACGAATTCTTCTGGGTGACGTGAGCGCTATGACACTGTCATACGATTATGACATGTTTTGGTATACAATTTTTTATTCCTATATTAAATTCAGCGTACATAAAGATAATTATTCAGTCACAGCAAATTAGCAAACAATCAGCTTATTGAATAAGTTTTCTCCCGTAATCGCGAAACCCCAATTATCCGTGCTAGTGAACATTTTTGTTATTGTGTGCGCGCGAAGTGAGATACGAGAGTGACAGAAAAAGTTATATTTACTACGTAACTTGTTAGTGCGTCCAAAGGTGCGTCCATATATTATGTGGTAAGTTGGCATATCTAATATCTTATAAAAAAAAATATATTACATGTCTGGAAATGAGTTTATGCATTTGCTATTATATTAGGGCGCGTTTATATATTATGCGTTTTATCTCCTCTTCTCTTTGCAACTTTCATAAATTCTATCTCTCAACAGCTCTCTACTTCCTACCACCTCTATGCAGATGATCTTCAAATTTAAAGGCAGGTCCCTCTCGCTCAATTATCAGATGCAATCCCTCAGACCAACTCTGACTTACAGTCCATTCACGGCTGGAGCAAATCTTACGGTATCAGTGTTAATCCCCTTAAGACTCAGGTGATAGTTATCGGCGGTTCCAGGATGATATCTAAGATTGACTGGTTCCGCTTACCACAGGTAATATTTGACAGAATACAAATTCCAATCAGTAATAGTGTAAAAAACCTAGGAGTTATTTTTGATCGCACTCTCTCTTGGATACCACAAATAGCTGAGGTAAGTCGAAAGATTTTCGCATCTGCGAGTTCACTACGTCGTTTACGTAATCTTCTCCCCATAACCACCAAAACTGCGCTTGCACAATCACTTCTGCTACCGATACTTGATTATGCCGACACCTGCTATTTGGATTTAACCGAAGAACAGCTTAGCAAGCTCGAAAGACTGCAAAACCTTTGTATCCGGTTCATATTTGGTTTGCGCGAGTATGACCACATATCAGAATTTCGGAAAAAGCTGAAATGGTTACCAATTCGCCTTCGCCGAAATAGTCATACCCTTTCTCTCCTTTATTCTGTTCTATTTATCCCTTCCACTCCTCCCTATCTTAAGGAACGTTTTACTTTTCTACATCTCTCTCATCCTTGTTCTCTTCGGTCCACAGAAACCCTACAATTGCAAATTCCTGTCCATTCTTCGCACGTCTATGAAAAATCTTTTACAGTGCAAGCGGTTCATTTGTGGAACGCGCTCCCCGTAGAAATAAGGCGTGCGAAATCACTAGCAATCTTTAAAACAATGGTAAAATCTCATTATTTGTCCGAACAAAGCTAAAAGTACCACACTGCCGTAATATAATAATATTATTTGATCTAATATATAGGTTGTATGTATGTGTATGTATAAGTATATTATATTATTATTATTGTATTGTATATAATATTTTGTGTATGTCTATTATTTACTTATTCTATTTTTATCTATTTCAGTTATAAATTGTACGCTACCGCCATGTTTTGTTTTTATTTTATATTTTTCCATACTAGGTTGTCTGGAAGAAATTGCTTCAAGCGATAAGACCGCCGATTGTGTTGCCATTCGGATATATTTTATTTTATTGTTTTGTTTTTGTACAATTTGTTTAATTGTTAATCAATAAAGAGTTTTTGTATTGTATTAGGATTTGATATTCTAATTGGGGTGTCCGAGGTCTTGCGCTTATAATGTTACACGTATATATAATATATATATATATATATATATAATATACTATATACATATATATATATGTATATATATATATATATAGGTGTGTGTGTGTGTATTCCTACTGGCCGTTGCTAGACAAGACATGACCCTGATTTTCTAAAATGTTGTTTGGTGGAGCAGAAAATATCAGTATCAACCGCATCATCACTTCCCAACAGGTGAGATAGTGGTCAAACGTTAGATTATAAGATTTAAAAAAAAATCAAATGTCTAAGCATTTATTCAGTATATATATATGGGCAAATTCAAAATTCGCACTTACACACGTAAAATAACATTTAATAGATAATATCAATAATCATTATAATAAATATAACATAAATATTAAAAAAAAACAAAATTAAAGTGCTATTCAGCTTTCATCTAAACAGCATCACACTGAAAAAAAAAATGTTCGAAACCCTGATTAATGTAGGGTAACAAATAAAATAAAACAGTAATTTATATAAACGTTAATTACCTCATATCTGCGGCGACTTTCTCAACAATCCATTCCTTCCCCTTCTTTACAAGTGTGGTCTTAGCAATAGTCTTGTCCCTGTCTTCTCTGTTCTTCTTATCTATGTGTATGACTGCGCGGTGGTTGAGAGTGGTGACTGCCGGTATGATCTCTACAGCCGTCCCGGCCTTGTTGACGTTGTCGTACCAGTAACGTGAGCCTGCGACGTTAAATGGGTATTTTACTCTATACGAGAAAAAATCTAAAAATATATTATTTAGATAGCTTAGGCAAAAGGCATTCGGAAAACGATAGTTTTAGTTCATAAAATCGCAAACTAAATTTTAGAATTCCATTCAAAGAATTCAGCTTTTTTAATCTGTTTCATAACACCATTAAATAGTAGTCGCCATATTGTTACGTCATACGGCTATGTAAACTTGTCAACTAACTTGTGTGTCAACTATCATATCACTGCATTTGTTTACACACCCAACTGACGGCAACCAAGTAAATTTAACTTATGGAGTTCTACAGGGTAGCATTTTAGGTACCACCCTTTTCCATTGACTTGCCAAAGCGCATAATGTTTGTATGAACTAAAAAACTTAAATGACGTCGTATATTGGTCAGAATATTACAGGAATTTAGCACAGCACCAATATTAGGATTAAAACTAGTAAGTAGTTACCTGCGGCATCCTTTTTCTCAGTAAAATGCGTATACGATATATTAACAGTCATATTATGAGCGGTCTGCATATGACTTGCTATCTTCCGCGTCGCTATAAACCCGCACACGGGACATTTAGACAATGTCGTCTTGTTGCAAATATCGAAATGAGATTCACAGTGGGTTATCAGTTCTTCTTTCGAGGGGTACAGCTGAAATTTCAAAAGATACATGATCTGGGTACTTCCAGATAAGTAATAACTTTTTATTTTTCTGTTTTTTGTGTCATGTTGCTGTGTCCAGATCTTGGCCTATGTCCAGCAGTGGACTGATACCGGCTGATTATGATGACGATGTTGATGAATATGTCCAGAAATGTCCTATCCAGAATGTAAATTAAGTGTGCTCCTGTATATTTAATTGGTAGGCATCATCGCTTACCAACAGGTAAGCGTCCTACAAGCGCACGGTAGTCAATGTACTGGCTAGTTATAATCATGTCATCAAAGTATACAAATTTGCTTATATTGTTTATCTCAAACTGTCAGATCTCAATCTCGATAAAATTTGAATGGGAACAAACGGGAGGCATATCTCCCAAACAAAAAAAAAGAATTTAGAAATCGGTTAAGATTTGACGGAGGTTTTTGAGGTAAAAAACAAAAAAAAAAAACAGTCGAATTGAGAACCTCCTCATTTTTTGTGAAGTCGGTTATAATCAAAAGTAATTTATGTTGTACATTATGTGGATTCTACTCCTAATCTAATACTAACCATTATCCAGCCGTCGTCTCCCTATTCCGAACATGCACGGCTTTTTTTACATTTTATATAGGTTAGCGATTGACCACTATCTCACCTGTTGGTAAGTGATGATGGAGGATGGTAGCACGCTAGGCCTAGAATGGGAACTGGCTCTCAAGGATAGCTGCTGAAACACATTTAGATGTTTGGCGACAGATTTTCTAACTTGACGGTGGTATTAGGCCAGGCAGACACTAGATAGTCTCCTACCACCATGTTGGGGGTTTCATAACGGCGTTTTTCCTTCACCGGAGGGCCACTGTGTAATGCGTACATAAATTCTATAGAAAAATCTATTGGTGCACATTGAGCATTATTTGAACATTATCACACTGCGCCACTAGCCCTCAGTCCCGCTTCCATCTTAGACAGCATCATCACTTAACATCAGATCAGATAGTGTAACTTGAACTATAGTCATTTGGATTTGACATGAAACTAACTAGATTAGAACGTGAATATTTGTAAACACTTGATAATGTCTAGAAACGCGAGGAACTACCAGCAACATTTAAATAAGACTTACCTTAAAGCATACATAGCACTGATGAGTTTTAAATCTCAACTTTTTATTAACATTAGCTTCTTCGTCTTCTGAATTTGGATCATAATCACTATCTTTATCTGATCCATTATTTGATTCCTCTTCATTATCATTAACTGTATCATCATTCACGGTATCGATGTGTTTACTAACTGAATCCTTATTTTTATTAACTGAATTTTTCTTTTCCTTTACTGAATCATTTATTTCCTTAACTGAATCGTTATTTTCCTTAACCGAATCGATCGTCTCACTAACTGAATCGTTCTTTGCGGTAACTGAATCGTTATTTTCATTAACTGAATCGTTCATTACCTGAACTGAATCGTTCGTTTCTTCCATTGCATTGTTCTCATTTGGACCAGCTATATCTTTGTCAGCATTTTTATCATTTGAATGAATTTCATCGGCATTGCCAATCTCAGTATCTTTAACTGTTGAGTCGCATTCAGATATTACTTTGTCTGTTGAAGGAATCTCATTTGTATTCTCTGATGAATTGATTGTTTCTGTATTATTCGATTCTTGGGTGACATCATTGGGTGAATCGTCTTCTATATTTGACTTGTTTATATCACTTTGAGGATCATTCGTTCCGTCTATATCTTCGTTTGTAGAAATTTCTTTAGTTTTCTGTTTAAAATACTTAATAGTATTTACTGAATCTGTAAATAATTTAAATTGATATATCTTTTTTATTGACTTAAAAACTACACTATGGTCAATGATCATTTATGATAAATTGATATATCTTTTTTTTGACATACAAACTACACTATGGTCAATGAGTGCAAACATTCATAAAAATCGGTTAAGCAGATTGGAATAAAAGCAAGACTTTTTTTATTTTGGCGATAAGTAGATTTCTTACCTTTCTTTTTACTGTTTTTCTCCTTAACTTCTCTCATTCGCTGGTTATATGTTTGTCTCACTTTCTCAAACTCATTCGCGTCTAGCCGTCTCTTTCTTCTAATAATCTTAACCTCTCGTCGAAGCTTCTTTTCCAAGAGCTTGGCATCATGCTGTTTCTTTCTCTCTAGTAGTCTCGCCTGTAGGCGTCTCTTTTTCGCAGCCTCAATTTTCTTAGTTCTTTTTAATATTTGTTTTATTTTCTTAGTGACGAAAGCTCGCTGATCTTCGTTTATTTCGTCGTGCTTTTCTTCTTCGTCTAATTATGAAATAATATAATTAACGGCTAGTAACATATCTGTAGATAATTTAGCATGTCACTACACTGCGCCTGTTATTTAACCTCTTAAATCTCACATGCCTGTAATTTTACTGGACACATTGCCATTCAAAAACAAAAACATTCCTATTGCACGGCTGAATTAATTGGCAAAGTGGTGGTACTGCCCCAGGCGGGCTAGTAGAAGTCCTACCACTACAAAAATATTTTTATTGTAATTATTTTTAAATTAAAAAAGCACCTATTTAAGTATCTATCTATATTTATATAGATCTATAATATTATATGTAAGTGTATTTGTTCCTGTATGGATATCATTATCTAGTATTTTGACTATATTTGTATGTAGGTTTATGTAAAATAATATTATGACTTATCTTATTTTGTCAAAGGTATTGTATGCCACCGACCGCTTATTTTCAAACTAGCTCCTGTCCATCCAAAGGTTGCCTGGTAGAGATCGCTCTGAGCGATAAGACAGCCCATTGTCACACCTAATTCGTTTTTCCTTGTCTTAGATTATAATGTGTTGATTGGTATGCAATAAAGTATTCATCTATCTATGTCTCCATTTTTTTTTGCAATTTGGCTGGCAGCGGTTGGAAACAAATAGCTGAAGATCAAGCTCAGAGGCATGCCATAGGCGAGGCCTATGTCCAGCAGTGGACAGAGATAGGCTGATGATGATGATAAAGAATCTATAGAGATATGGGTACAACCAATAGAAACTAGGTACTGAAGCTGCGCTCACCATCAGCCGCGACCTGCTTGTTGAAGACATGCGTCATCAGGAACTTGTCGAAGTGAGTCTCCGGCTCGCGTGACACGTCCAGCACGCACTCTGCCAAGTCTTCAGAGAGAACAGCCTTCGAGTAGGACACCAAGTCGTTTTCTATGTCTGGTTCTTCTGTCAATACACAAGATAATTTATGATCGTACAAAACGAAAAAACCGACTTCACATGCCGCGATAGTCAAAGTACTGGCTAGTTATAATCATGTCATCTAAGTATATAAATTTGCTTATATTGTTTATCTACATATCTCCGGAGATAATTGTAATATATATATATTTTTTTTATTAGGTCCACAAACTGGTTAATACACACTATTGACATGGATTTTATCTGTCGTGTACATGTTAATAATACATTGTATGTATAACCTTCTATGAGTGAACACAGCATGCATTAAATAATTTTGTACACTCTAATTAAAAACGTACGATTTATATTACAATATTTAAATTATTTTAATAAATGGTGTCTTGCACGAAGCAAGACGGTTGACAATTTAAATGTTTAATCTAAGAGTCTTGCCCGAGGCAAGACTTTTTGAAAACTCTGATCGATGCTTTGAAAATGTCCACGCGATTACTTAAATCATTATAAAATGAGCACATGCGATAAATGGGTGAATGTTGTCCGTGTCTGGTACGTCTGAAAGGTAATGCAAATGTCTTCATGTTATGCAGTCCGCTTCCCGTTCGAGGTAAAGTAAACTCTAATTTTTCCAGTAAACCTGTACAATCAATGTTGCCATGTACAATTTTGTGAATAAAAGTGAGGTCAGCGATCTTACGTCTATTTTCTAATGAGGTAACTTAGTAATGACTGGCTCTTGTAGCGTATGAGGTGAGATCACGACATCGATTGTCCAAGTAGCACACGTGGTAAAGAAACCGTTTTTGTAGTCTTTCCAATCTAACGATGTGGATTAGATAACAAGGATTCCATACAGTACAGCAATATTCCAATAAACTACGAACGTAAGAATTAAAAAGGAGTTTAGATATGTCGGGATCCCTGAAAAGCTTAGCTTGCCTTATTACAAAACCAGAAATCTGAGAACCTTTTTTAACAACATAATCAATATGTTCTCTGAAATTCAGTTTATTGTCTATGATAACTCCTAGGTCTCGAATGCTAAAGACTTCAGATAGCCGTGTATTATTGATAAAATATGAAGCAACTGTTGGGTTCCGTTTCCTAGAGAAGCATATATGGTGACATTTGGAACCATTAAGTATCATTTTGTTGTTAATGCACCACTGTTCTAACTTAATAATGTCATTCTGTAGAATTTCGATATCTTTATGTGAGTGTATCGTTCTGTATATTTTAAGATCATCGGCGAATAACTCAAACTTTGAATCAATTTGGTAACATAAATCGTCGATGAAAGTTACAAAAAACAAGGGTCCAAGATGTGACCCCTGGGGCACACCGGATGGTACATGTCTGGGTTCTGATAAGAATCCACGAATCTTAACAATTTGTGTACGGTTTTGTAAGTACGACTCGCACCACCTCAGCAGAGAACCACATATACCTGCATGACCTAGTTTCTGGATAAGTAGTTTATGATTAACGACATCAAAAGCCTTTGAAAAATCTGTATAGATGGAGTGAACCTCAAGCTTATTTTCTAATCCTTCTGTAATATACGTAACGTATTTAATTAAATTTGAAGCTGTCGATCTTTTTGGTAGAAAACCATGCTGGTTAGGACTAATTTCCGAATTCAAAAATGTAAGTAAGAATTTCTGTACTAGCGACTCGAAAAGTTTACCAAATGCGGGCAATATGGAAATGGGTCTATAATTGGCGATGTTACAGTGATCTCCATTTTTAAGAATGGGAGTTCCGTAAGCAGTTTTCCATTTCGTAGGAAAAACCCCTTGGTTTAGGGAATGTGAGAAAATTATGTGCAGAGGCTTGGCAAGTTGTGATGAACATGTTTTAAGGAATTTTGGCGGGATTAAAACAGGACCAGGTCCTTTGTGGGGGTTTAGATTTAGGAGTGACTTAAGAACGTCAGTTTCAGTAAGTTTGCACAAGTTGATGGATTTATGTTATTCAACATAATTGGAAATAGAGGTATCAGAAGTGTCTTTATTAAAAGTTGTGTGAAAGTAATGAGAGAAAAGTTCACTTATGTCTTTTCCACCGTGAACTCGTTTATTTTCGAAATGCATTTCATCTGGTATGTCACAGCCGTTAGATTTGTGTGATTTTACAAATTTCCAAAAATATGCAGGATTTTTTTTAATGTGATCCTTGGCGTCTTTTTTTAACTTGGTGTAACACTGCAGAATCATCATATCACAACGGTCTCTAAGCATATCAAATGTTAGTTTATCTCTAGGATTGTTATATATCTTAAATTTGCGATGATATTTAGCCTTTTCTCTAAGGGCTTTAATCAAGGAATGACTGTACCAAATTGGAAAGCTGGGGTTAATTTTTTTACTTGCAGGGGTATGAGTGATAATTATGGGCATAATGAGGTTATACAACGCATCCACCATTTCATCGATTTCATGATAATCTGTCAATTTTTCTGACCAATCTATGATTGATAGCTCTTGCTTGATACGATCAAAATCGGCTTTGTTGAAGTTAGAGTTGACACTGAATTTATCTTAGGAGTCTTATATGAATCACACTCAAAATTAATGATAATGGAGGGTGATAGCTGACTGATATGATTGTCCGGATCAACTAGAGGATCACTGCTTTTAGTTAAGGAGAATAAATTACTATGATTTGTAAAGATTAAGTCAAGCATTCGATGTTTATTATTGGTAACATACTTTATTATTGGTAACATAATTTATTATTGGTAACAAATTTATTATTGGTAACATAATTTATTATTGGTAACATAATTTATTATTGGTAACATAATTTAATTGTTGTAAATGATTAAAAGCTATCGTGTCAACTAAAAGGCAATCAATTTGAGAAGTCATATCTCTATAAAATGTGAATGGGACCAAACGGGAGGCATAATCTCTCAAACAAAAAAGGAGTTTTTTTAATTTGTTAAGATTTAACGGAGTTCTGAGGTAACAACATAAAAAAATACAGTCGAATTGAGAACGTCTTCCTTTTTGTGAAGTCGCTTAAAAACACTTAAAGTACACCATATATAAAACTTTGTTACACACATAATTAAGACAAATCAAATCAAAGCATTTATTCAGTATGTAGGCAGTATTAATATACGCACATATACACGTCAAAATCATAAAATATACGCACATATACACGTCAAAATCATAAAATGTGAACATACATTCCGACGAATTGAGAACCTCCTCCTTTTTTGTAAAGTCGGTTAATAAAACATAATCAATTTATCAAGTAAACATAGCAAAAGCAGAATTTAACGCTTTGAATAAAAAAAAAAACAAAAGTAATGAACCATTCAACTGTCATCCAATCGTTGACGTCAGACTATTACAAAATAATTAAAGTAGGGTTGCCAAACATACACGTATTAACACACTAAAACAACCGACTTCCATGCCGCGCGAGTCAGTTTCAGTAGCAGGTTTGAGACGTTTATCGACATATCTCTGGAGATACTTATCAGATCTCGATGAAATTACAATTGGACCACCTTGAGAGCCTACATACTACTTCTACTACTACCCTACTATCTACCCTTTCGAACTAAAAAATATTTTTTTCAAAGCGGTTCACAATAGGGAATATGCATGTGGTATAAATTTACTTGAAATCATTTATTTTCGAATCATTATTGTTCTGGTGTTGTATGTTAAACATTTTTTTATAAATAAAATACTCTTACATGTGTTAAAATATTATATTAAAAAAAGCGTGGAAAATTTAAATTTGCTAAACATATCGCCACTTGTCGATTAGAAAGTGACGTCACAGTGCACAATACGGTCTCCACAGATTAAATCTTTTTCATAGAAATACTATGCACTGTAGTACGAATACGTAGTATTTCTATTAATAATATTTAATCTGTGGAGACTGTGTTGTGCACTGTGACGTCACAAAGGCGCGCGAAAATTTGGCAGCGTTTTAGATACCTCATATTTTTTCAATGCTAAAACTATATTTTGTAGCTTAACTTGAACACTCAGTATTATTTTTTTTTTTTACTGTGTTCAATGGATGTATTCAGTGAAATAAACATATTAAAAAAGTCATGCATATTCCCTATTGGTGAAAATATCAATGAACATACATAAAAAAATACATACAAAACAGAACCTTTTTCCTTTTTGGAAGTCGGTTAAAAAAGGAGGAGGTACTCAGTTCGTCGATATGCTGTTTCTTTAATATTTTTTTTGTTATTTTACATGATTATTCCGTCAATTGTGAACCGATTCGAATGATTATTTTTTTAACCGCAGGGTACATTTCAGAGGTGATCCCATTGTAATTCCATCGAGATCTGATAAGTATCTTCAGAGATATGTAGATAAACGTCTCAAACTTGCTACTGAAAATGACTCGCGCGACGCGGCAGGCGGTTAAACTATCTGAATTATCAGTGCTATATTAGAGGTGTTTATCTCCATATCTCCCGAGATACTCATCAGATCTCGATAAAATTACAATGGGACTACCTTGGAAATGTCCCTACCAATTACAAAAATAATCACTTGAATCGGTTCACAATTAACAAAGTTATCGCGTAACTAACACAAAAAAAAACAACGGACGAATTGAGAACCTCCTCCTTTTTGGAAGTTGGTTGAAAATGACTAGCGCGTACATCTGAGGTCGGTTTGTTAACGAAACAATTTTAAATCATGAAACGCGAATGAACAGGTATCTACTACGTAAGCGTGCTACATCGTCGACCGCGTCGTCACTTAACATCAGAGCCGGTAGTCTCAACATGCAAAGCGATGAATTTCGAGCGATAATCGTCGATACAAAAAGAGATGCAGACAACAACTGTCTAGCTGCATCTCATTCTAGCAGACGTTTGCGATGACAAGACGCATCGCTGTCAATGCAGAGACTTCCACCCCTGGTGAGATAGATATCAAACGCTTGCCTTTATAGCATAAATAAACTGGCCAAGTGCAAGTCGGACTCGCACTCGTAGGGTTCCGTACCACACTACAGTATTTTATAAGATCGAGCATAAATACCACTATCATTTTTCGCCAGCAAAAAATAATAATTAATAAACATTTTATTTTTTTATAACGCCATCTAACGTCTAACAGAGGTGTTAGGGATCGGCATTTCAATATAACGCCATCTATGTATCTATGTACGTTTATCTAAGCTTTCATAGATGGCGTTATATTAAAATGCCGAAAAAACACGTTTCTTGTATGAGGACGCCCTATTATTTTTAACTTTATTCTGTTTTTAGTATTTGTTATAGCGGCAACAGAAATATATCATCAGTGAAAATTTCAACTGTCTAACTATCACGGTTCATGAGATACAGCTTGGTGACAGACAGAAAGACAGACAGACGGACAGCGGAGTCTTAGTAATAGGTACGGTACTTTGGGTACGGAGCCCTAAAAACACATACCATCGAGTACTTCTTCTTTAGGCACATTCAGCACATGGATCTCTTCTTCAAATTCTTCCGGCTCCATTGGCTCCACCTTGATTTGCACTGATGGCTTCGTCTCCCGCTTTTCTCGCCTGGAAGATAGAATAATGAAAAAGAAGAAGAAGAATGCTGACTGGTAGATTATACGTTTACAATTGTTTTCGGGGTTCCGTACCTCAAAAGGAAAAATGTAACCCATATATGATATCACTTATCCTTGAGAGCCAGTTTCTATTCCAGGCCAAGGTGCTACTATTCTCGACCGCATCATCACTTACCTACAGGTGAGATAGTGGTCAAACGCTAGCCTATATGATATTTTTTAACACTTTGTTGTCCGTCTGTCTGTCAACACCCATTTTCTCAGGAACGCGTAGAGGTATTAAGTTAAAATCAAGTAAAGGCGTACTATTAATTATTCTGTGATAAGGCCTCGCGCGCATTGCGATGCGGTGCGTTTATCTACCGCACACATATTTTGTGAAGTATGGAGTGTCATAGAAGTGTGCGCACTCGCAATGTAACTAACGCAACATTTTTTAGGGTTTGTAAAAAAAGGAACCCTTATAAGATCACTTTCTTGTCCGTCTGTCTGTCTGTGTGTCACCACCGATTTCCTCAGGAACGGGTGGACCTAGCAAGTTGAAATTTATACCTGATACTGAGGTTTATAGTCTCTATTAGGTGTATAAAAACCAAGGTCCTGAGTCAATACGATAAAAAGATATGGAAAAATTTAGATTTTCGCGAAAACTTGTATGTTCCAAAATTTAATTTTATTTTTAACTTTTTTTATTTTTCGGAATTTTTCCTTGATTACTTACTTTTTCCTTTTCTTCATGGGCTTGAATCGAATTTTGTGCGTCCTTAAATAGTGGTTCTTTAAATATGCGTATTCCTTATATTTAGTCTTGCATATATTGCAGGATAGGTCCTGAAAACAAAAAGATAATTCAAATTGAAAATGTTTACTGGAGAGAAGAAACTTTATTGCCTAACTACAGGAGCAGGAATATACTATTATATGTAATAGATTCTCCAAATATATATATATATATATATACAAATAGGCGTGACGAAAGATTTTGAAATCCTCTTCCGTAATGTGGGAACACATTTACTATTCACGAAAAAACCTATATTTCGGTAACGAAGTTTAGTTTAACGAAGTTTAAAGCAATTTTTCTAATATTTTTTCAATAGTGCGCAAAAACAGCTCACGTGTGTCATGGCGTTGGCTGTGACGTCACGCATATGTTAATGACATACTTAACGTAGTAACTATTATATAATCTGTGACAATGAATACACATGGGTTTTCCAAAATTTAATAACATTTTCAAGAAACCTCATAAGAGGACATGGGCGTGACGTCGTGCGCTGTGATTGGTGTTCAATCAAAATGGCCGATTGCAGTATTTTAATGTTTTATTATATTGAAAATCTTAATAATCTCAATTTTTTATATAAAATTAATCTAAAGTTTTAAATTTTTTTAATATGTATTATCCCCTAAAATCATCAAATCTTCGATTTTTTGATACTGTCGTCATGTCTATAGCATTGTATCTTGAACTTGTAGCTAGCATTGTATATCTGTAACCGCTAGTTATGGTGATGTAATTTTAATGACTGTGCTAAATCATGTATCTATGTATATTTTTTTTTTAAGTTTTATTATGGCTCCACACGATTAGTGTATTTAGCCAGTGTCAAGTATTGAAATTCTTCAAGTTTTTATAAATTTTAGTCGAAGAGATAGGTCAAAGTCAAGTCACATTTCAGGTCAGTTTTTTTCAAGTAAAAGTCTAGTCTAAGTCATACCTTTAGTAAAGATGTGGTGTTTACTGAAGATTTTCAGTGGAATTTTGGTGAGAACGCAAATAGCATGTTTTTCAACATTGTGCTGTTTCCCTACACTCGCACACATTCACCGGCACTTAATGGTTAATAATCCACATTTATTACACATTAACACGCGGAAGAACACCAATTTTAGGAAAAAATACAATGAGATCACACACACTTTTCCACGTTCCCGCCAAAAAACCATCTATGTATTTATTAACACTTGTTCTTGTCCGGCGGGGGGCATTGATACGCCATCACACAGGCTATCCTAGTTTGGGTATCAACACAGACCGGCTACATATTAAACTCGATCGCGTACTCCGGCCCCCATGTGACCGACCTTGAACGGAGTTTGTCCCTTTCTTTTGTATGGACAACTTATATATATACCATACATATAGTATAGTACATATATATAACTAGCAGGTTGTTAGACAAGGACACACTCCCACGGTGGTGTCTCTCAATTGGGCCGTGTTGTTCTACAAAGCAATTGCAGCCTTATTGTTAAAGTATACGGATTAAATTGAATTTGTCAAAACATGTGCAGTGCACCATCCATTTTGTTACGTGTATGAAACTAGTACATAAGTTAATGTGTAGAACAAGTTTGTGATACAAATAAATAAATCATTCAATTCAAAGGGAGGGTACATTTTGACCGGTATGTATGTGTGAGTGGGTGAGTAAGTGTGTGAGTGTGAGTGAATGATTATTATTAATAATTTAATATACAGTTAATTATGCCCGCTTATAGCTTCTGAGCTGAACAAAGGCCCAGTGGAAGAATGGTCGGTTTTGACGCCAGAGTTTGATAACGAGTTCAATCCCCGCCGTGCACCAATGGATTTTTATACCGAAAAATGTATGTGCGCTTTTCACAGTGGCCCTCTAGTGAAGGAAAAACACTGTTAAGAAACCCCGAACCCCCGCATGGTGGTAGCTGGCCAGGCGGACACTAGATAGTGTCCTATCTAGTGTCAGCCTGGCCAGCTACCACCCACGAGTTAGAAAATCTTTCGCCAAACCTCTAATGTGTTCCGGCAGCTATCCTTGAGAGCCAGTTCCCATTCTAGGCTTAGCGTGCTTACCATCCTCGACCGCATCATCACTTACCAACAGGTGAGGTAGTGGTCAAACGCTAGCCTATATGATACAGGGTGGACCAAAAGTCCGTTTATATTTGAATCAGTTGCCGCATCGAGCAGCGGCGGGCGGGGTGGGGCGGAGGGTTACGCATTGAAAGAGCAGCCAATGGGGATTTATGGGGATGGGGGCTCATTACAACATACGGCATAAAATTGAAGCGCCATCAATTCAGTTGATTAAAAAATGGGTGCTCAAGTTTGAGGAGACAGGTTCAACAGTAAATTTACCTCGATCCGGTCGACCTAGAACATCGAGGGACCCCGAAAACGTGGAGCGAGTAAGAGCGTCTGTTCGTGACCAGCCTGGGCTTTCAACTCCATTCTCAAGAAAGATTTACACCTACATTTTTTTTTTTTTTTTTTTTAATATCTTATAGACTAGCGTTTGACCACTATCTCACCTGTTGGTAAGTGATGATGTGATCGAAGATGGTAAACACGCTAGGCCTAGAATGGGAACTGGCTCTCAAGGATACTCGTAGCTGCCGGAACACATTAGATGTTTAGCGACAGATTTTCTAACTTGAGGGTGGTAGCTGGCCAGGCGGACACTAGATAGTGTCCTACCACCATGCGGGGGTTTTTGGTTTCTTAACGACATCCATATAAAATCCAAATGGTGCAGGAATTAAGGCCTCAGGACCATGCCACTAGGTTGCAGTTTGCAAACGAAATGTTAGAGCAGTTCACCAGCTTTACTAACATTTTTTTCTCAGACGAAGCACACTTTCATCTAAACGGGCATGTTAACAGACAAAATTGTCGTTATTGGAGTGACACTAATCCGAAATTAAAACATCAGAAACCTCTGCATTCTCCCAAGGTTACTGTATGGGCTGCTTTATCAGCAAGAGGCATTATCGGTCCATACTTTTATGAAGATTCAAGTGGACGGTCAGTTACAGTAAATTCAGAGCGGTATATCGTCATGCTACAAAACTTTTTTGCCCCGGCGTTGCAGGATTTTGCTGGTTTTAATCAACGGTCATGGTTTCAACAAGATGGTGCCAAGACTTGTCACACCTCCAATGACTCGTTAAGGGCAGCTCGAGTAATTTTTGGCCAAAAAGTGATATCGAAGAGAGCTGACATTAACTGGCCGCCTCGTAGCCCAGATCTATCCCCAATGGATTTTTTTCTATGGGGATACCTCAAGAGTAAAGTTTATAACACCAACCCAGTGACTCTTGAAGGATTAAAGCATCGTATTCGCGCATAAATGCTTAACATTTCATCAAGCACGTGTCAAGCTGTCATCGAACATCTCCACTCGCGATTGCAGCAATGCCAGAATAATGAAGGTTCGCACATGGATGACGTTATTTTTAAGAAATAAATTGCCATTTTGTCTAGTTTCGAAAACAATAAACAGTTTTTACCTTTTGCCATTAGTTTTTTTTTAATCATCATTTCAAATATAAAAAGACTTAATAGTCCACCCTGTATTATAATTTATGATCGTGCAAAACGAAAAAACCGACTTCACATGCCACGATAGTGAAAATATCCACTATCCATAATCATGTCATCGAGGTATCAAATTTGTTTATATTGTTTATCCTCATATCTCCGGAGATGATTATTAGATCTCGATAAAATTTGAATGGGACCAAACGGGAAGTATCATCTTTTAAACAATAAAAAAATTACAAATCGGTTAAGATTTGACGGAGGTAACAAACAAAAAACAAAACCGTCTTATTGAGAACCTCCTCCTTTTTGTAAAGTCGGTTAAAAACATGAGATGTAAACGATACTTTCAAACATAGCTCAAACTTACGTGTCTATATTTTCACATAAACAATAACATAAGTCCAATCTGTACTACAGAAATTATACTAATACATACATAAATAAATATACATAAATTATTTGTACCTTTGTAATTATGTACTTACCTATTATTTTATTATTATTTATTTATTTTTATTGAATTCAACATCACGGGTCGTAAAATTATTTTATTTTATTTTCATGGACGACTTATATATATACCATACATATACTATAGAACATATATAGCACTATCAGGTTGTTAAGACAAGGACACACTCCCACCCGGGTGCCTTTCAATTGGGCCGTTTTGTTCTACAAAGCAATTACAACCTTTATTTTTATTCTTATTATATATTTTTTTTCTACACCTATACCGCCATGTATGCTAATCTATTCCTTTCCACCCTAAGGTTGTCTGGAAGAGATCGCATTAAGCGATAAGACCGCCTGTTGCCACATTATGTTTTATTTACCATTTTTTACTTTCAATTTGTATGGTGCAAAAATCTATCTGTACCAATTTCTTATTATATTGTGAGATTCTCAGTAGTTAGAGTATTAGTACTTAAATATTATGTTTCTTTGAAGTGTTTCACACTTGATACTTTTGTAAATTGTTAAACACAATCCAAAATTTCATCGTACCGACGGGACTTGAACCCGCAAGCTCCGGAATAACATGTTCCGGTGCTTTGCC
The DNA here is from genome assembly GCA_954871355.1 of Cabera pusaria. NCBI lineage: Eukaryota > Metazoa > Arthropoda > Insecta > Lepidoptera > Geometridae > Cabera > Cabera pusaria. Next base: position 1,355,870 of record OX940912.1, on the reverse strand, counting down.
AATTAAGCCACGGTGCGAAGTATCGTTACGACGAAATTAGTGGATTGCATTATATTTTTATTTCGGAGGTTGCGGGTTCAAGTCCCGTCGGTACGATGAAATTTTAGATTGTGTTTCACAATTTACAAAAATATTAGTACTTAGAATATTCTTATATTGTGAGCGAGAAATAAATGATTATTGATTGATTGATTGATAGTTACCTCGACATAACAATGCCCATACTTGAGGTGCATCACAATGCTCGGCTTGTTGTGAGTTTTGAGACCGCAGTTGTCGCAGATGTACTTCTTTCTGTTCTTGCTGTGCTTCTGTTTGATGTGCTTTATTAGATAGTTCTTTGTGAGGAAACTGTAAACAATATACATTATTTTTTTTTTTTAATAAGATCGTTTAAAAAACTACAAGATCCAACTTCAAATGCCGCGCTATTACTTAATACTTTTCAGTACCAAGTTTGAGGTGTTTATCTCCATATCTCTGGAGATACTGAACATCATCATCATCAGCTTCTCTCAGTCCACTGCTGGACAGGCCTGTCTTATAGCACGCCATTGAGCTCGATCTTCATCTCTTTGTTTCCCACCGCTGGCAGCCAGCTTGCGTATATCATCGCTCCACCTAGCTGGAGGGCGTCCTACACTACGTTCACCGAGCCGTGGTCTCCACTCTAGAACACGTCTACCGTTTGACAACAATTCTCTACAGATAGTATGCTACTATTCGTTAATTACTTTATTATTATTATTTCATAATTAAACGAAGAAGGAACGCTCAACGAAATAAACGAAGATCAGCGAGCTTTCGTCACTAAGAAAATAAAACAAATATTAAAAAGAACTAAGAAAATCGAGGCAGCGAAAAAGACACGCCTACAGGCGAGACTACTAGAGAGAAAGCCAAGCTTAAATGCCAAGAGTTAATGCCAAGCTCTTGGAGAAAATACGTAAAAACCTAACAAATACGATAGAAGTGGTTGTACGCCATTAACACATACGTGTGTAAAACGAAGGATGTACGAGTATGTCACGCGATTACTCCGTCAATTGTAAACCGATTCGAATTATTATTTTTTTACGAGTACAGGCAGGGTACGTTTCCGAGGTGGTCCCATTGTAATTTCATCGAGATCTGATTAGTATCTCTAGAGATATGACGATAAACGTCTCAAACTTGCTACTGAAATTGGCTCGCGGGGCGTTGAAGTAAGTTATTTTAGTCTTTGAACTATCTCAATTATTAAAGTTTTCAAACAGACTACGACTGACAGTTGTATGTGCATTCATAGGTACACGTCTACGGGTAGTATGCTCATTACATCAATATTCCGCCTGACTTGCTACTAAAAAGTATTTTACAACCAGGGCCGGATTAACCCAATCGGGGCCCCTAGGCAATGCAACTCTCGGGGCCCCTTACATTTACCCTTTTCTTACTTTTTAAAATGTATATTTCTATTACAAAAGTCAAGTTGATCTGATCGACTCCTGCTTTTTGAGTTCTTTGAAATGATGTTAATGCATAGATTATAGTTATAGATAAGTGATGATCCAGGTGTCCATCATGAGACCTTAACACATCCTGCAAATTTGCAGGGTGTCAAACATTTTTTTTTCTTGATGCGTGGCCCGCATCGACAAGGTCCCTTTGGGCCCCTAGTCGGTGCGGGGCCCCTAGGCAGTTGCCTAATCCGCCTAATGGATAATCCGGCCCTGCTTACAACCACCAAGAAGAAAATCTGCCGCCTACGTTAAGGTTTACCAGCAGCACAGAGCCCTTGAGAGTCAGAACATGCTAGACCCAGCGTGTTCACCATCTGCGATCACATCATAGCTTAGCACCAGACGTTATCTTATTAAGTATAAAATTATTTATGATCGTAAAAACGAATAAGATCGTTTAAAAAACTAAAAAAGAACCGACTTCAATGCCGCGCTATTAATTTTCAGTACCAATTTTGAGGTGTTTATCTCCATATCTCTGAAGATACTTATCAGACCTCGATAAAATTACCATGGTACCACACTTGGGATATCTCCTTTCCAACAAAAAAAGAATAATGAAAATCGGTCTATAAACGACGAAGTTATGCGCGAACAAACATTAAAAAAAAAAACATAAATACGGTCGAATTGAGAAACCTCCTCCTTTTTTTGAAGTCGGTTAAAAAACCACTTTCACATTCCGCCATAGTGAAAATATCCACTATCCATAATCATGTCATCGAGGTACAAATTTGTTTATATTGTTTATCTCCATATCTCCGGAGATGATTATCATATCTCGATAAAGTTTGAATGGGACTAAACGGGAGGCATAATCTCTCAAACAAAAAAAAAAGTCAAATCGGTTAAGATTTGACGGAGTTCTGTGGTAACAATAATATATGTTCGTATAAAACGAAAAAACCGACTTCACATGCCGCGATAGTCAAAGTACTGGCTAGTTATAATCATGTCATCTAAGTATACAAATTTGCGTATATTGTGTATTTCCATAACTCCGGCGATAATTGTCATAGCTTGATAAAATTTGAATGGGAGCAAACGGCAGGCATAACCTCTCAAACAAAGAAATAATTTTTCAAACGATTAAGATTTGACGGAGTTCTAACGTAACAAACAGTAAAAAAAACAGTTGAATCGAGAACCGCCTCCTTTTTTGTGAAGTCGGTTAAAAAAAAGACAAATTGAGGCGCTCCTCATTTTTGTAAAGTCGGTTAAAAAAAAGTCAAATTGAGGCGCTCCTCATTTTTGTAACGTCGGTTAAAAAAAAAGTAATGTCACTAACTCGACTCCACAATGATGACACGTGACGGAGGACGGTCGCGGAGCGTGCACGTTCATGTGCTTCACAAGTCTGTGCGCGCGCGCGAACGTGGCTCCACACCGTGCGCACGCGTGGTGCCGGTGCGGCTGGTGCAGTATGGTGTGCTTCTTTAATGTGCTCTGTGGAACAAACATATTACTTTTATGTGCGCTTCTCACAGTGGCCCTCCGGTGAAGGAAAAACATCGTTAAGAAAATCCCAACCCCCGCATGATGGTACGACACTATCAAGTGTCCGCCTGGCCAGCCCTAAAGTTAGAAAATTTGTCAGTTCCCATTCTAGGCCTAACGTGCTACCATCTTCGACCGCATCATCACTTACCAACAGGTGAGATAGTGGTCAAACGCTAGCCTATAAGATGAATAAAAATCATATTAACTATATTATACCATTATTAGTACTAAGCTCTAAATATATATTTGTAGGTACAATTAAGAGTGTAGGTGTGTGTGAAAGAGAGTTAGGTATATGTGAGAGAAAGAGTGGGATTTGATGTGAGTGTGTGAGAGAGTGGGAGTGTGTGTGTAATAAAGAGTGTATTTGTGGGTTTGTGAGAGAATGTGTGGGTAGAGCGTGTGTGTGTGTGTGTGTGAGACAAAGAATATTGGGTGTGTGTAAGAATCTAAGAGTGAGTGTACGACAGATTTTGCCCTATCTTTGAACGTTATATCACAGTTTTTCTATGAACACACGTAAGGTTAGGAGAGTAGGAGTGTATGTAATAGAGTGTGTTTGTGGGTTTGAGAGAGTGTGTGGGAGTATGTGTTTGTGTGTGTGCGAGTGAGATAGAATGTGGAGTATGTGTTAAAATGTAAGAGTTAATATATGACAAACCTTACCTTATCTTTGTACGTTATATCACAGTTTTTGTATGAAGACGTAAGGTTAAGAGAGTGGGAGTGTGTGTAATAAAGTGTGTTTGTGGGTTTGAGAGATTGTGTGGGAGTATGTGTTAAAATGTAAGAGTAAATATATGACAGATCTCACCTTATCTTTGAACGCTTTATCACAGTTTTTGTATGAACACACGTAGGGTCGCTCAGTGAAGTGAGTCCTCATGTGCGACGGCAGGTTACCGCTGCAGCTCACCGTCTTGCCGCAGATAGGACACGCGCATCTCTGTGACTTCTCGTGAACTGCTTGCTGGAAGGTAACACAGTCGCTAGTCAAAGACGCTATGCAACGATAGATTTGAGGGCCCACTGGTGTAGGTGGGAGAATGGTCGGCTGTGATGCCAGAGGCACCGAGTTAAATCCTCGCCGTGTCCCAATGGATTTTTCTATCGTAAAAATTATGTGCGCTTTTCACAGTGGCTCTCCGCTGAATGAAAAACATCGTTAAGAAACCAACAACTCCCGCATGGGATGGTAGCTTTGGACACTATCTAGTGTCCACCTGGCCAGCTACCACCCTCAAGTTAGAAAATCTATCACCAAACATCTAATGTGTTCCGGCAGCTATCCTTGAGAGCAAGTTCCCATTCTAGGCCTAGCGTGCTTACCATCTTCGACCGCATCATCACTTACTAACAGGTGAGACAGTGGTCAAACGCTAGCCTATAAGATATGAAAAAAATTTTGGTTTAGGTTTACGGGTGCAGGATGTTCTTATGTTTTGGACCCTACCGGCAGACATATGTTAGTTCTGATACTGACAGTATGCTGAGATGGGGCCGAATGGTGACGTAGGTTACCAATAAACGTTTTTCATTTCATTTCAACCCATATATGTGGAGAACTCCATAGTAAATTACCTTGATTTCAGGGAGGATCAGCTAAATAAACTTGAGCGACTACAAAACTTCTGCATTCGATTTATTTTCGGTCTCCGAAAATTTGATCATGTCTCAGAATGTCGCGCAAAGCTCAAGTGGCTTCCCATTCGTCTTCGCTGGAATACTCATATTATTTCGTTTCTCTATGGAATTTTGTTCAACCCCTCGACTCCTCCTTACCTAAAAGCTCGATTCCATTTTATTTCTTCCTCTAACTCCCTTTTCCTAAGGTCACCAGAGAACCTGCTCCTCGACACCCCAGCTCATAGTACGAATTTTTATGACTCATCATTCACTGTCCAAGCCGTGCGCCTGTGGAACGAACTACCTATTGTTATAAGACGTGCACAATCCATAGATAGTTTCAAAGACCAAGTTCGCACATTCTATCTCTCTTCTGTCAGAAAACTGTTCCTATCATTTCGCAACAAATATAATAGTATATTGTTTATATGTATATGTTGCATATGTAAGTTTATGATGTGCATATGTATTCGTATATAATATTATTATATGTAACGTTTTTATGTAGTCTATAAATATAATAATTCTTAGTAAAATGTTTAAAATACACACCACCGTCCTCGTTCTATCTATAATGTTATATCCATCCAAAGGTTGTCTGGAAGAAATCGCTTTTAGCGATAAGACCGCCCATTGTACCTAGCACTAGTTAGTTAAGCCCTATTCATTATGTATTTTCTAAATTGTTGTCAATAAAGAGTATTTGTATTGTATTATAATTTATCATCATCTTCCTAGGCCGATGCCACACAAGTGTGATCGGTGCAACATCATCATCCTCTTCCATTTGGGGCTATCTGTGGTCATTTCCGTCTCCACTCCTTTTACATTCAAATCTTCCATCACACAGTCCATCCACACTTTCTTGAGTCTTCCTCTTCCTCTATAGGCGACCACTTTCATCATCATAACTTCATAACCAGCCGCTGTAAGTCCACGTGACACGGACGGACCACTTTCATGTCCATCGCCTTTCTAGTCACGTGCCTTTAACTTCTTCTCATAATATGTCCGAACAAGGCTAGCCTGTTGCTTCTTATCTCATCTGTCCCTGGAGCCACTTTCAGGTTTCCCCTTACATATTGGCCGAATACGGCCGAATAGCTACGCCCAGTGGCTTTGCCCGCATTTAATCCTATTTATTGTACGGTCCGCACACCCTGGCTATGTGATAATAAGTAATCTTATTGTATCAGTAAAACTCTGAGATAAATTTGACATATTGTAGAAAACTTATGATATTGACGATATGACAATGAGCCGCGAGGTGGGATTGATTACCGAACGCGAACTGATTCGCTGCTAATGATTGCTGGCCCAAGACGTGATCAAAGTGCTTGGCTGACACTAATTAAGTGGGAAAATGTACGTGCTTGTACATTTATAAACCTTCCTATTGAATCACTCTATTAAACACTGCATTACAATTCGTAGCGTAGTTAAAAAGATGTAAGCGTACAGAGGAAGGGACAGACGGCAGAAAGATGTAAGCGTACAGAGGGAGGGACAGACGGCAGAAAGATGTAAGCGTACAGAGGGAGGGACAGACGGCAGAAAGATGTAAGCGTACAGAGGGAGGGACAGACGGCAGAAAGAGAGTTTGTTTACAACCGACTTACAAAAAGGAGGAGGTTCTTAATTCGCCTGTATGTTTTTTTTTGTATGTATGTTACCAGATGGAGTAGTGGAGTACCACTAATCGTAAACCGAAATGATTCTCTTGTACACAGGCAGGGTTTATCTCTAAGGTGGTCCCATTTATACTTAAGATTATTAGCTCCAAAGATATGATGATAAATGTTTCAAACTTGCAACTGAAACTGACTCGCGTGGCGTGAAAGTCGGTAGTTTTAGTTTTTAAACTCCACTTTTAGATTTAAATCTTTATTATATTCTACTAGCAGCGCCTCGCGGTTTCACCCGCGTAGTTCCCGTTCCCGTGAGAATACGGGGATAAAATATGTTACTCGCTGATAATGTAGCTTTTCTTTCGTGAAAGATTTTTTATAAACGGTTCAGTAGTTTTAAAGTTAAATCGAAACAAGCAATAAAACATTAAATTAAAAAATCAAAAAACCCGACTGCGCAAAAAGTGAAGTGTTAAAAAACGAACTGAAAAGAAAAAAACAAGTAAGTCTAGTAGTTTAGACTTCTGTTTAGGGATATCAAAAAACTATACCATTTAAATCTTTCTCGGTCGATACACTCATAAAATAAATTATACATTGTTATATGGAATGTAGAGACTTTAACAGTCGGGACACATTAATGGCTTAACGAATGGGGATTAATGTGTCCCGACTGTTAAAGGCTCTATATTCCATATAACAATGTATAATTTATTTTATGAGTGTATCGACCGAGAAAGAATTTAAATGGTATACTTTTTTGATATCCCATTTTTGATATAACATTAGTTTAGACAAACACATCTAGATGGCGCTAGAGTAGGTTGAATAGCTCTCCTTGAAAAAATTACCTAAATGTGTGAGATCCTGCATCGCGCAAACGACATTTCCCGCGATGTTGGAACCTGATGCACTTGCTTCGTCATCAAACATCTTAAAATTTGAACAATAGAACTCGTTACAAAATATTTTCTCTTTAAAATATTAGTATAGATAGATAGATACAAAGATAACTCACGATATGTTTCTTCAAATTATATTTGCTCTTGATCTTCTTCCCGCAGACAGGACACGGGTGTTTCAGATCGAGCTCCAAATAGTCGAGGTGGATTTCTGATATGTGGTACTTTAACTTCGCTTTATCCGGGAATCTGGGAACGGGAGGAGAAATTATGGCACATTTTTATCACATACATTGAGCGAGAGTGTTTGGATGTTTGGATGGATGCTTGTTACTCTTTCACAAAAAAACTTGAAACTAATCCGTTTTTAATGAAATTGGGCATGCGGATAGTTTATAACTCGGAGTAACACTTAAGGTGCATTTCGCAAGTACTTGTTAACGCGGGGAAAGCCGTGGGGCACAGCTGATATTGGAAATGTGAAATTCAGTTCGTTTGTTGTGACCTTATATCATGTTTGACCTTATATTGTGTTCGACCACTATCTCATCTGTTGGTAAGTGATGATGCCGTCGAGGATGGTAGCACGCTAGGTCTAGAATGGGAACTGGCTCTCAAGGATAGCTCCGGAACATACTAGATGTTTGGCGACAGATGTTCTAACTTGAGGGTGGCAAATATTATGTTTCTTTATATTGTGTTACACGGTTTTATATTTTTGTACATGATTAAGAAATCCTCGGTTTAGTAAGCTGGCGGGATGCAGCTGTTTGGCAAGGTTGTATCAATCTGGTAACGGCCCCCGCATGGTGGTAAGATACCGATGTCTAGTGTCCGCCTGGACAGCTACCACCCTCATTGTTACACACTATCTAAAATTTCATCGTAACGACGGCATTCGCACCCGCACCTTTTTCCTTTTGAAGTAAAAAACTTCTTTAGTGGCGTTGTGCACTTTTGTTGAGATGGGTAAAAAATGTTAAACTCGCGTCAGGTCACGTGTCCTGATCGAAAATTCGTGAGACAATGGGCGCAGGGCGCTAGCGCGAGGTGTCATTCCAAAATATTCAAAAATGACGTGTTCAAGTTTTCACTTCTGCCGGCACTCCCGGAGTGCAACCCGTTGTTTTTTAATATATTATAGGCTAGCGTTTGACCACTATCTAACCTGCTGGTAAGTGATGATACGGTCGAGGGAACACCTCCAGGGAAATATGCTTAGGCGCTGTAACCAACTAAGCCACATTATATTGTTGATAAGGATCGTACTGCGGGACCATTCTCCCAGCACCGGGCCTCTCTACGTTCGGTAAAAATGTGTAACATAGAAATCTTACAATAATACATACTTACTTCTTAGGACAGAGCGTACAAGCATACACTTTGACGATACCCATGTGTCTATTTTCATGCTTCTTGAGAGTAGAACTATCTCGGCACGCGTACTCGCAGAATGAACACTGGAATGGTTTCTCACCTAGAAAGAAAATAATAAATAATACCTCATTAAACTTTGCGCGAGTGAACATGTATCTACTATCTTTGATGTCAGCTTCGCGTCGATTTCATCATCACTTAACATCAGGCATCACTTAATGAGGTTTTCATCAACATACAATACAAACTGATTAATGAGGAAGGTGTATGTGTATAATTCGTTTAAGGTTTTTTTATAAATTGGTTGAAATATGTCGATGATTGTTGAAGACGTTAATTCATACTCGACGCAACAAACTGATGCAAAAATGCCGGCGTGTATGCTCTCTCCGTGCGAAGCCGGAGCGTGTATGCTCTCTCCGTGCGAAGCCCGAGCGGCTCGCTATAATCTACTGTTTGTTACTACTATTATTACCATCTTGCCTGTTAGTAAGTGAATATGTGGTCTAAAATGGTGAACACGCTAATCCTAGAATACTCTGACTCTCAAGGGTTGTGTGCTGCCGGTACACCATAAGGTTATGGCGGCAAATTTTCTCCTTGATGGTGGTAAATCAGGCGGAACATCACTATAATATGCTCCTACTCCTACCACCTGTAGGAATAGTTTCTTGTCCGAGTCTGTTTTCCGATAACTACCGTTTAGAGGTCTTCAAGTCGCGACTATGTCTCTTCTAGGCAAGCGTGCCACATTGCGGAACACATCGACATCTCCTATTTATTTATATTATCTTCAAGTCGCGAGAGAATAGGTATCTTTTGGGTAAGCGCGCTACATCATCGACCGCATCGTCACTTAACATCAGGTGAGATAGTGGTAAAGCGCTACCCATTTTCGTACTAAAAAAAATCTTTCTGTATATAAAACGTAGAAACGCATAATAGTGACGTATAGTAACTCAACATTGTCGTGTTGATGACGTACAAAGATAAGCGGTAATCGAAAAAGTAAGTAAAAAGAGTTAATTAGCCAATCAATCATACAACAAATTAAAACTCATAACACACAAATGGAAAACAACGTAATATGATTGACGTCCTTTTAATTATGAATGAAAAACGCATAATTTTTATTAGTAGCTAGAACATCAAAACCCGTTGTTGCGTGATAAATATGCTTTTTATTTGTATATTTGTTTTCATTGCCGGTGTAGGTGAGTTTGGTGATTTGGGTTCACTATGTTATTGGAACAACTTCGAGAAGGAAATCCAGAGAAGAATTCAGCTGGGCTCGGCAGCATTTGGGAAACTCCGTCGAGTCTTCTCGTCGCCTATACCACAGTGCCTAAAGACAAAAGTCATTAACCAGTGCGTCCAACCTGTCATGACATACGGAGCCGAGACGTGGACACTCACGGTTCGACTGGTCCACCAATTTAAAGTCGCTCAGCGAGCTCGGGAAAGAGCTATGCTCGGTATTTCTTTTCGGGATCGAATTCGGAACGAAGTAATTCGCCATAGAACCAAAGTGATCGACATAGCTCAACGGATTAGCAAACTGAAGTGGCTGTGGGTGGGCTCGTCATATCTGCCGTAGGACCGATAACCGTTGAGGCAGACTGGTTCTAGAGTGGAGACCGCGAATCGACAAACGTAGCGTTACGCGTAGGACACCTCGTGACCAGGTAGAGCGTCGACATTCGCAAAGCGGTGGGCAGTGAGTCAACAAAGTGTGTACAAAGAGCCGAGAGCCCGTGTCTTGGGGGAGGCCTATGTCCAGCAGTAGACTGATGCCGGCTGATAATTATGATATTATTGGAACTGCTATTTTTGAGGCCGATAACCACCTGCACCCTGATTCTCAAACATTCGAAAGCAAATTCGGATTCGGAAACTACCTTTACTTCGACTTAGAACTTTGCAATTATTCACAGTGTTCTAATCGATAACTTGATAATTTAATTTCAAATCGAAAAACTGTGTGATTGTAAACGGAAAGGTTTCCGCGACCAAATAGCTCACGGAATATTAAACATTCTATATTTAAAATAACGCTTCCGAATTCGAATGTATCCGAATGAAATGAAAATCACTATGTTTGAAAAAAGTGGTGGCCCTGAATAGGGTCAAGAAAGGATCGTCGTCTGACAAGACGGGTCGATCACATAAGTACAGTCGAAGATCACACTTGGACACGGTAAGAAGTGACAGGACGTACCATGTGCTCTGGTACGTCGTGACGAGGGGGGAGGGGTGAAAATCTGGCTACCCCAAACCGAGGACCTTGCGGACAAACGCCGTCAGAGCCGCAGACGAGTGCGACATGCCTATTGAGCATAGAAAAAGATAGCGTACCCCGACACTCAGCGTTGAGAGGGCGGAACCTTGGGGTTTTAGTGCGTAGGAGCCAGATATAACCACTTCGTTGAAGGATGACAAGACTGTCTGTGACTGTGATAATAAACGAAAGGAAATCTACGCCCAGCAGTGAAGATCAGTGTGGAGTTGGAATATTTGTGCCACAGAAAAATAGAGAGTACACAAGTCAAGTTAATCATCATCATTATTATCAGCCCGTGTCAGTCCACAGCTGGACATAGGCCTCTCCTAAGTCACTGAACTCTGTCTTCAGCTCTTCTCCTCCAGTCACTGCCAGCTACCCTGCGTATATCGTTGCTCCATCTTGTCACAGGGCGTGCCACAATACGTTTGCCAATCCTTGGTCCCCACTCCAACTATTAGAGCTCTGTGTATTGGACTACCTATAGTAGAGTCAATTTAATAGATCACATTTGACACTTCATCAAAATTCAACAACGTAACCTTGTAATGAAGGCCACATAAAATTATTAATTATTTTAAAGTCAGAACTGCATAATTACTTAACATTTTTCAGTTACAAATACATATTTATTCTAATAATTACAAAAGAAAGCGTTCTTACGATTTAATTTGACTTATAATTCATTTAAAACATAATAAACAATTTTTGTTCTAAAAAACTAAACGTCAGTACAAGGTTACGTCAGTGAACACTTTTACTTTATAAACACTAGGGAATAGGGATGCTACCCGAAAAATCAAAAGATTGATCAGTCGATAGGTTGAATCGAATGCAATGATTACTTGTGAAGGATGTTTAACTATAAAAATAACTACACTGTGATTGTAATTAACACATAATATTATTCTTTGACTAAAAAAATACAAAAATAATTGAATAGGAACTAAAATCAATAATAATTTGGGTTAAAAACTAACGATAAACTACTAAACGTTAGATCCATAGGTACATTTGAGTATGTTTTTTATTTTATCGGGCCATTATCTATGGAGCTAAATTCTAACCCATAAATACATATAAAATCGTTTAAATATGTACAATTTCCGATTTGTATAATTTGTATTAACGTGTCTTATCAATTTCATATTAACTCAAAACAAACAAGTAAATAACACTGAATAATGTAAATACTAATTGTATTTCTCATTTAGAACTGCCGGAAAATTGGTGATTTCGAATAACATCAAACTAACATAATTCTTGTTTGTGTTGATGCGTATCGATTCATCAATTGAATCGATGTTTTTAAGCAAGTCCCCTTACTATGAAGCTAAGACTGACAGATGTCAAATGTGATCTATTAAATTGACCATACTATAGTTAGTTGCCAGCGTGTCTCAGTGCCGTCTTCAAATTACAACAGTCTTAGACCTTAGACCTTCGACCGCATCTTCAGCTAACATCGAGTGAGATAGCGCACAAGTGTGTAGACCGTTAGACGTAAAAAAAGTTAGAGGAATAAGTGATGTAATGTCCAGCAGCAGAGAATTATAAGTTCATCGTCATCAACATCAGCCTCTCTGCCACAGCTGGACATAGGCCTCGCCTATGGTAGTATAAGTGGATGGTAGCTAATTCGATTAATTTGACAGGCAAGTCAGCAGCGCGTGTCTTCTGTCAAGACCGTCACTCGACGCCCTGGACTCCGTTGGGATACTCGTGTCCCGTCAACTGTGCCAGCGTCATCATCGCTGTTAACAGGTTTTTTTTAATATATATCATACTAGCAGCCCGCCCCGGCTTCGCACGGGTAGAACATATATGCCTACAAAATTTGCATCAGTTTGTTGCATCGAATATAAAATATGAACATATTTAACAATCATCGTCATATTTCATCCAATTTACACACGAATTATGCACCTAAACCTTCCTCATAAACACTCTGGCTATTGGTGAAAACCGCATGACAATCCGTTCAGTAGCTATTGAGATTATTGCGAACAGACAGACAGACGCAGTGATGGACTTTGTTTTATAATATTTACGTAGTGATATTGGACGGCCCTTTGGCGTAAAGGATAGTTACCCTGATTCTGACCCGACGGTCGTTGGTTCTAATCCTAGCTATATACCTACCAATGAAAGTTTTATGTGCATTCATGAATCATGAGTTTTCGTACAGTGGTAGTGGGATCATTAAATCTACCAAAAAGTAGCTTACCACCAAGGAGAACATCTGCCGCCGTAACCTTACGCGTTCCCCGACGCAAAATGTAGGGTAATATATGTTTAACGTGTGTATCTGTGTGTCTGTCTGTCTGTAGCATCTTAGCACCTAACCGGATGAACCGATTTTGTTTTTATTATGGATAGTTTTTTTTTGTTTGATAGATGTCATCATCGAGAGTTTTCTTAGCTTTGATTCATGAAAATTCGTTCAATAGTTATAAAACTTTGAGCTTTTTTCTAGTTAATTGCGCTATGAAATCAACTTTCATAGGTCTGATCAATTCGAAAATCTTCTTCTTCAACGATATTGTAAGAACATGGAAGCATTGGCCTGATGCTGGGACATCTCCTTGACTCTACAGAATACTCAAATCCTCACCAATTTACAGCTCAGATTTTAGAGTCATTGGAATGCTTTTAATGAAAAGATTATACATAGATCAGTCGGGGTGGTTTATAATATTATATTATTATATATATAGATGAATATTATTTTATACAATAGATCATATTAGTATACTATATTGACTTCAAATTGATTGTGATCGGTGGGGATCTACAGCATAGCTAAGCCTATAATAATATTTTCGTAGTAACTATGACCTAATCTGTGGTTTCAATGCAAATATTTTATAAATTTTGCGATGCGTGTATGTGAAATTCGTGATATCTTCTAGAGTTTTCATTTGAATTATATACTGTAAAGGACAACTTTAATCTATAATATGTGGCCAAGCTAATTAACGTAATTATTTGGATAAGGATTAATACTATATACTTGAAAATAGCCTTCGAAGTTATGTAATATTTTTTTAACAAAAATGTTAAGATCAAAATGGTTACTGTGAGTCAACCTTAAGAGATAGACATATGCTGTCGCGGACTTTTTTGTAGGTCTTAAGTTGTACAACTCTTGCATAGAAAATATTCTTTCTATCTATTTTCAATTAAGCAGCGTTCGTAAGAAACGTGTTTTTGCGACCGTTTTTTTGCCGACTTAGGTTGCAAATTAGGTCTCCACGAATGTACCTTTGATTTAAACGGGATAATATATAGCCTATTTTCATTCCAAAAGTCCATTCTATGTATTAGTGAAAGAATTTTTTAAATTGGCTCAGTAGTTTTTGAGCCAAATCATTACAAACATACAAAAATACAATGTTCTCTCTTTATAATATTAGTATAGATAGGCTAGCGTTTGATCACTATCTCACCTGTTGGTAAGTGATGATGCGGTCGAGGATAGTAGCACGGTAGGCCTAGAATTGGAACTGGCTCTCAACTACATAATATAATGAAATATAATTTAAATTACCGTGTTAGTATGTATGTATGTTTGTGTGGGTCAAATGTTGGAAGCTAAATTGGAAGCACTTCCTGACATTCGATGGGACTCATATTTGGTATACTTGTGTATCTTCTGTGACAATGCAATAACTGTGGCAATAACATGGTACCATCGAGCTGACCTGATGATGTAGCCGGGCTGTAGGGACTGGAACTACGTAATGGTAAATGGTAGGACAGCATAGACATATACATATGTATTATTAGAGTATTAATATTGTTCTGAAACCGCTACTACTGTGGTACTACTAAAACTGTGGTTCGCGCCAGTAGCACGCTATGCACTACCTGTACTGTACTGTAGTACTACTACCACAAGGTAGGTACGAAAGTGGATGTGTGCGCATGCGTGTGTGTGCTGTGTGTGTGTGTGTGTGTGTGTGTGTGTGTGTGTGTGTGTGTGTGTGTGTGTGTGTGTGTGAGCATAGAATAAAGACAACATAGAATGCTTATTTAGTGCTTCCGTAAAGACCTAGCCTAAGACTTAATATCGTCGCTGGTACCTCGTAGTTCCGCTTAACGCCGCTAGAGGCGTAACATGTACAACGAAGTGTTATTTTTTAGTGCCATCTATCTGGCGTTACCGGCGACAATTGACTTAAGGTCTATCGAATCCATATTTATATTTAATCCATATATATAAGCGATAGATGGCGTTAATATAACTATATATAACGTGGGCTATAGGCATAGAAAAGATAATAATACTACGTATAGTGGTTAGTAGCACTGGCCACGAAACCAAAGGTCGAAAGTTCAAAACCCACACGGGCCAATTCTTTGTGTGATCTATAGACTGTTCCGAGTCTGGTTATAATTATGTCCTTGTTAATGTTATTGTTACTTGTTAATGAAGTAAATCCTACTTAACTTCTCTTCAGCTTGTGGGAGATTGAATTTGACTTTAAACTGTGAATTTAACTATTTTCAAATGCCGTTGAAGTTATTTTCAGTAGCAAGTTTGAGGTTCGTTTGAGGAGTTAATACTCCGCATATGTCTGATGATACAATGTTAAGGTCTTGAGATGTTTGCTTTTGGGACCCCACCCGAAGCTCTTATCTTTTTTCTTATTTTTTTGTTTCATAACTAACAATTAGGGCAATTAGGATGAGTATCACAGTTTCCCAATTCACTTTACCTAATATTATCTTGTTAAACACAATCCAAAATTTCATCGTATCAACGGGACTTGAACCCGCAACCTCCGGAATAACATGTTCCGGTGCTTTGCCAATTAAGCTATGGTGCGAAGTAACGTTACGACGAAATTAGTGGATTGCATTTCATGATCAAGTCCCGTTGGTACGATGAAATTTTGGATTGTGTTTAACAATTTACAAAAATATTAAGTGTGTAACACTTCAAAGAAACATAATATTTAATATTATCTTGTATATAAATACATCTTATAATATCTATAAGCCAGGTATTTACACAAATTAACCTTTTCGTAAAAAAAGAACCAATTTTGATAAAATCTTACGTGTTCCCTAAGGGTCCGTTCACACAGAGCGCGACGCAGCGCGCACTTTTAAAGACAGTGATATAAAATAGAACTCTATTTTTAAATGATTTTTTAAATATACGATGAAATATATATATACGCATTTGACGCTAACAGACATTTTTAATTATTATAAATTTCTGTATTTTTAATAAGTTGACATTATAACTGAAATCATAATATTATTACTGAAATATAATCATAATAATAACTATATGCCTATCAATAATATAGTATTTATGTTATACATTTTCACATGTCATAGATATGACTAAATAGAAGGACTATGAATATTTCAGAACATCCTAATGTTAACTCTATTTTTTGTGGAATAAACATTCATTTCATTTCATGTTGCAGAATTTTTCGAAAGGGGTAGGTAACAAAGTCTAAAAATCAATATCCCTATTTGCCTTATTCACGCGATAACTTGAAAACGATCGAACCAATTTGACTATTTCTTTTTTGACGTATTTTATGTTATAAAGGTTTTTACAAAAGAAAAGTTATAATAAGTAAGTAATAATAATATAAAAATAAAATAAGTAAATAAAAAGAGTTACTAATGCGGGCGAAGCCGCGGGGCACTTCTAGTATAATATAATACAATATGTGATTGTGATGCGAATTAACAAAATTTGCCGAGAAAATAAGTTTCTTGTTGTATTTAATAACTAATAAGGGGGTCACCTCTTTTTCAACCGGCTTCCGAAATGTAGGAGGTTCTCAATTCGTCTTTATGTTTTTTATTTATGTTGCATGATTACTTCGTCAATTTTGAACCTATTCGAATGTTGTTTTTAATTGGTAGAGTACATTTCCTCGGTGGTGCCATTGTTATTTCATTGAGATCAGACAAGTAAGTATCTTCAGATATAGGGGATAAACACCTCAAACTTAGTACATACTGAAATTGACTAGCGTGGAATGTGAAGTCGGTTTTTCTCATTTAGTAAACGATCTTTAATGTTATAGCAGCCATAGAAATACACACTATGAGCGAATTTCTATGTACAAAGAAATACAGACCTCCGACCTTGCTCAACACGCATCTCCCTATCTAGATCCGTAGATTGACTGGAAGATAAGCGATAAGTCCACCCATTGTACTGTTGTTTTAAGTTTAGTGTTTACTGTTTCTTAAGTTGGTTTTTATTGGTGTTTACTAAATAAATTTGTGTATAGGTACCTACTCTGGTAAAAAGTATATAGGTAATATTACCGTGGTTTCAAGTAACCCACTCCATAGATAAGCGACGACGCGACTCACGCGACGTTGCCAGATAGGACGAGAGACAGAGAGAGAGAGGTCGCATCCAATCCACTGCGGACGGCGGAATCGCAAGTGCGACGTTGCATGGCCGTTTCGACTCACGAGATGAGATGCGAGACATCAATCATTTATGATCGTACAAAACGAAAAAACCAAATTCACATGCCGCGATAGTCAAAGTAAATAAAGTAATAATCATGTCATCAAAGTATACAAATTTGCTTATATTGTTTATCTCCATACATCGGGAGATAATTGCCATGTCTCGATAAAATTTGAAAGGAAAAATTTTTCAAATCGGTTAACATTTGACGGAGTTCTGAGGTAACAAACTATTATTAATTATTACTATATTTTTAAAATTACCTACTACGTGTTATACTTAATTAGAAGAAAATAACAATTAGTTGTTACCGTATCAGTATCTACTAAGTTTTCTGGTTGACACCTACTTCCATATACTGCATATACCTGTCTACATCATCATCGGCCTTGCTCACGCACACGCGTCTGAGCTCAATCTTCAACTTTTTGTTTCCAACCGCTGCCAGCCAAAACATACAAAAAATAATACGAATTCAGAACCTCCTCCTTTTTAAAAGTTGGTTAAAAAAAGCACGAGAAGTTTCGTGTCCTCGGATTCGATCCCTTGACTTCACGTTCGTAAAGTAAATTCTCAACACTCTAACCGCTGAGCTACGATGTCGTTTTACATTAAGTTGAAATTTACAGTTGATTTGCTATCGTTTTCAGTTTGCATTTATGTGTATAATATTTGTTAATACGTACATGTGTTAAATATAAATAGGAGTGAGGACGTCGCTGTTTTGAGGTGTCCATTGACTTAGATCTCCAATAAAATTATCTGATGCGAATTATATGATGATGTTGATGAAAATAATAGACATAGGCATTTAAAATTTTGCTAACTGTAAAAAGAATAGAAATTTGTTTATTTTATATAAGTTTAGGTTTTTAAAAAATAATCAAAATGTAACTTCGAAAAATAGCGCCATCTTGTCGAACTGACTTGACTAGTCACACCTAAAATTACCTAATAACAATCTTTGAACATTGCGCCATCTGCCGGATTTTACTGTAACATCATGCTTTACTAGCTTACTTTGTATTGATTTTAAAAATAGTTCAAGATGTTTTAACAAACCGAACACAATAAATTAAAAATATGAATTCGCTATATTTTTGTGGATGTAATACAACTAAATATTTATATTGTTCCTAAAATTAATATATATGTGAAATCAGTAAAGTAAAAAACGTTTTTTCATTTATTCCTAAAAAACTTTTTGTCATTCGGAACTAGTAACGCCATCTCGATCAGATTTAATTGTCGTACTAGAAGCTCATTAGACATTATCGATCTATTTTTTTATTCCTTCATCTATGGTGTGAGACACCACGGTACCACACGAGTAAAGAAAAGATGGTACGCATCTAATACGACCTAATAATTATGTATGATCGTACAAAACGAAAAAACCGACTTCACATGTCGCGATAGTCAAAGTACTGGCTAGTTATAATCATGTCATCAAAGTATACAAATTTGCTTATATTGTTTAACTCTATATCTTCGGAGATAATTGTCAGATCTCGATAAAATTTGAATGGGACCACACGGGAAGTATACTCTCACAAACAACAAATTTTTCAAATCGGTTAAAATTTGACGGAGTTATGAGGTAACAAACATGAAAAAAAAAAACAAAAAGAAAAAAAACATTCAAATTGAGAATCTCCTCCATTTTTTGTGAAGTCGGTTAAAAATGAATTGTTATATTTACAGATTAAGGTCGGTAGACTTGCCGGATTATTTGAAAAACGTCTCGATTAATACACATTTCGATGAGGATAATTTTGTTGATGACTTCGTCATTCATGACATTGACGACAGTGACGAGAGTGACGAGAGTGACGAAGAGGGTAAGAATTTTGTGTTTCTATCAATAATAATAGCGAGGCGAGGTGCCATGGTATAGTATATTACGATACGTGTGACTTAAGTAGTCTATTGTGCTAACTTCACGCCGTGCAATAATAGACAACTTAAGTCAAAGTTATCGTATATTATTTTATAGCTGTCAGTGTGACATAAACCCGCACTTTACGCTTGCTACGCTTTTCCGTCAAATAGAAGATTATTGCACGGCGTGAAGTTAGCTGTTCAATAATTGACTATTTAAGTGACGGAAAAGCGTGCGTAAATTGCGGGTTTAGGGCACACTGTGCTATAAATTATAATTTAAGATCGTTTAAAAAACTAAAAGAACCGACTTCAATTGTCACACTTGTCAAAGTAGCCAGCAGACGTAGTAACTACTATACCTATAATCTGTTCCAGTAGCATCTCGTCCAGTAAATTGAAGATTATTTTTTTGTTGGAAAGGAGATATCCCAAAGGTGATACCATTGTAATTCCATCGAGATCTGATAAGTATCTCCAGAGGTATGTCGATAAACGTCTCAAACTTGCAACTGAAACTGACTCGCGCAGCATGGAAGTCGGTTGTTTTAGTTTTTCATCCTTATCAGCCAATTTCCGTCCACTGCTGGACATAGGCCTCTCCCATGGCACGCCACTGAGCTCGATCTTCAGCTATTCGTTTCCAACCGCTACCAGCCAACTTGCGTATATAATCGCTCCACCTAGCTGGAGGGCGTCCTACACTACGTTTGCCGAGCTGTGGTCTCCACTCTAGAACACGTCTACCACAACGGTTATCGGTTCTACGACAGATGTGACCAGCTTACTGCCATTTTCGCTTGCTAATTCTTTGAGCTGTGTCGATAACTTTGGTTCTCTGGCGGATGACTTTGTTTTGACGGATGACTTCGTTTCGAATTCGATCCTTCAGAGAAACTCCGAGCATAGCCCTCTCTATAGCTCTATAGCCATTGATATTTATGCCCCGTCCTTTTCAGTTCAGCGTTTTAAACATATCCTGTAGTAGAGCGTTTGTGAACAATTTGGGGGAAATAACGTCCCCTTGTCTCGATGACCTCGATGATCGAAGGGATTTAGTTTTTAAACTATCATAATTGTTAAGTTAACAAATTATTGTTCTTCTAGATATATCTGCGGAAAACAATGCTCAAAACAACGAAGAATCCATGGATGAAGGATACAATAAAATCACATTTGTAAAACCGCTGGCAACAAATAAAACTAGACTTTGGCATCGCTTCCCGTTTAAAAGTAACAAACATAAAGATAATAAAACTAAATCTGTAACTAAACATGACGTTAGAAATTTAAAAGAGCCGAATATGTTAACATACTACAATGAGATGTACAAGATATTGAATAATACAGATGCAGCAAAGGCTTTGCAGTATATTTTTAGAGCACCGGATGATTTCAACGATGAGACTGTTCGATTTGTTAATAAACTATTGAGGTAATTAAACAACGAATAATGTAAAATAACAGTGTAACCAATAAAAATCTCATGAATAATGCTCAACTGCCTCTAAGCTGCGATCTCAAAGCTCTGATCGTTGATTAACTTTTTTAACCGACTTCGCCATATTTTTGACACTTAAAGGCAGTAACTTAACTGGGCACCGAACCACCTAACAAAAACTGACAAATTCGAGAGCTACCTCTTGGCCGTCTTTAAAAGGGTAAAGTTAAGGGTAAAAAAAAAACTTTGACAGTGGCTATACTAATATATATTATAGCTATACGCTATATCATATATTAGTATAGCCACTATATATTCTCTATAGCTATACATAATATATAGCTATATCACGTGATACATATGCCAGCTATAAGATAAAATGGACTACGTAATTTGGTCGGGTCATACATGACAGCGGGTGAAAGCCAATGGGTGCACTAGAACTGGGAGCCAAAGCTGGCTCCAAACAATAAAATGGCATATGCAAAGAAGGATAAAAAATTGTTGTCCGTCTGGCTCTCTCATACTAGTGATTGTATAGTTTTATCCTTCTCATATTATTATTGTTCTTTAAATGCCAGATCCATTTAATACTCCATCCACGACTTAACCAAAATTAATATTCAGGAAATCAAGGAGCAAAAGAGGTCATAGAGCCTTCCTCTTTAGAAGTAGCAGGAGAGGAAACACCGAAAACGAGTTCATGAGGCGAATTACTTACGTTTTGAATTCCTACGGAAATTCACAGTATATATTCTCAGAAGATATAACCATGGTGAGTTTGTGTATTACACAACGTCTACAAATTATCATGATGTATGAATTCCAGTTACGAGCAGTTCTATTCAGGCACTGACTAAATATAGTAATAAATATTAACAGACTAAATAATAGTTGGTTCAGGGTATATTTTGAGGGCCCAGTGGTGTAGTGGGAGATTGGTCGGCTTTGACACCAGAGGTACAGACAGAATTCAATCCCCACCATGCACCAATAGGCGCGTCCACACAGAGCGAGCAGCCTCGCGAGGCATTTGCCGCGCGAGGAAACTAACCCCGAACGAGCGCGGCAGCCTCGGAATCATCGCGAGCCTGCCGCGCTCGGCAAGCCCGAGCCATTTTGTTCGTTCGTCCAGTTGGCAATAAGACATCATGGCATAATTCGTATTATGCTCGAGCGAGGCACGAAACAAAATACGCGAGCGTCCAGAGTGCGCGCGGCAAACGACTGAGGCGCCTTTGAGCAAAACCAAAAGCCGACACTCGATGGCTCGGGCGCTCGGTCGCTCGGCCGCGGCAGCGCGCGCGCTTGCCTCGGCAATGGTTTTCAGGAACGCTTTGAGTTCACTAGAATCACTTTTAGTAAAGACAAATAAATTATTCAAAACCGACTTTCATTGAAAAAATGTTTTTTGTACCCGATCTAAGAAATAATGTAATAAGTGTTATACCACTTTAGAATCCTTATTAAATGCGCTAATTTTTAAAGTTACTTGCCAGACTTGCGTGGTATATTTTTTTTTCAGGACCGTCAGTTAAAGTAGGGCGAAAAACTGATTTTCAAAACGTTGTTCTGCAAAACATGACATCTTCTTTCAAGCTGGAGCAGTTAGCTCAGATATTAAGGTTACAAATTACAGAAGCAATATTCAGGATGAAATAAGTAAAATAAAAATAGCAAAAAGTAAAAATTTGTAGCAACAGGAAAGTAAAAACTGTTACAGGGTGGTACATTTTCCCGAATAATTTTTTTTTGCAATAATTTTAAAAATAAAATTCATAATTTTTTTAAATATTTTTCTGATAACTGTTATGACCTTACCTATCATGCGACTTCGGCTTGACGTCGACTTTTGGGATACCCTGTATACATATAGGATATTTTTTCTGCATAAAAATTAGTGTCTTCACTAAATTATGCCTTTGCATATTTAAATCTAAAACCAATAAGACGAATAAACAATATGCCCTATAACTTTAACCTAATCAAAATAAGGCCAAGGGAATATAGCCTGAACGATAGTTATGCGTATTTATACAATATGCGTATTTAGAAAATTATCCATTAGAGCTATAATGCCATTAAAAATTATGCGTAACCTCTTTTACTAAAGTAAATCAGAATCAGACGATCCTTTAGCTGACTCCATAATAATTAAGATAAAAAAAAAGAAAACAACCGACTTCCATGCCCCGCGAGTAATTTTCAGTAGCAAGTTTGAGACGTTTATCGTCATATCTCTGGAGGTATTTAACAGATCTCGATGAAATTACAATGGGACCAACTCGGAAACGTACCCTAGCGATTAAAAAATGAATCATTCGAATCGGTTCACAATTGACGGAGTAATCGCGTAACATACACAAAAAAATCCATATAGACGATTTGAGAACCTCCTTTTTAGGAGTCAATTGAAAAATTCTACAAATTAGCATGTTCACCCCATCTTCGACCAAATCGTCGTTAACTGCCTTACTACTAGGTGAAATAGTCCAGTATAAGATATACTACCTTACTACTAGGTGAAATAGTCCAGTATAAGATATACTACCTTACTACTAGGTGAAATAGTCCAGTATAAGATATACTTCCTTACTACCTAGGTGAAATAGTCCAGTATAAGA
This sequence comes from Cabera pusaria, assembly GCA_954871355.1. NCBI lineage: Eukaryota > Metazoa > Arthropoda > Insecta > Lepidoptera > Geometridae > Cabera > Cabera pusaria. The sequence continues at coordinate 1,332,645 of OX940912.1, read as the reverse complement.
TATACTACCTTACTACTAGGTGAAATAGTCCAGTATAAGATATACTACCTTACTACCTAGGTGAAATAGTCCAGTATAAGATATACTACCTTACTACTAGGTGAAATAGTCCAGTATAAGATATACTACCTTACTACTAGGTGAAATAGTCCAGTATAAGATATACTACCTTACTACTAGGTGAAATAGTCCAGTATAAGATATACTTCCTTACTACCTAGGTGAAATAGTCCAGTATAAGATATACTACCTTACTACCTAGGTGAAATAGTCCAGTATAAGATACGAGTATACTACCTTACTACTAGGTGAAATAGTCCAGTATAAGATATACTACCTTACTACTAGGTGAAATAGTCCAGTATAAGATATACTACCTTACTACTAGGTGAAATAGTCCAGTATAAGATATACTTCCTTACTACCTAGGTGAAATAGTCCAGTATAAGATATACTACCTTACTACCTAGGTGAAATAGTCCAGTATAAGATATACTACCTTACTACCTAGGTGAAATAGTCCAGTATAAGATATACTTCCTTACTACCTAGGTGAAATAGTCCAGTATAAGATATACTTCCTTACTACTAGGTGAAATAGTCCAGTATAAGATATACTTCCTTACTACTAGGTGAAATAGTCCAGTATAAGATATACTACCTTACTACTAGGTGAAATAGTCCAGTATAAGATATACTTCCTTACTACTAGGTGAAATAGTCCAGTATAAGATATACTTCCTTACTACTAGGTGAAATAGTCCAGTATAAGATATACTACCTTACTACTAGGTGAAATAGTCCAGTAAAAGATATACTACCTTACTACTAGGTGAAATAGTCCAGTATAAGATATACTACCTTACTACTAGGTGAAATAGTCCAGTATAAGATATACTTCCTTACTACTAGGTGAAATAGTCCAGTATAAGATATACTACCTTACTACTAGGTGAAATAGTCCAGTATAAGATATACTTCCTTACTACCTAGGTGAAATAGTCCAGTATAAGATATACTTCCTTACTACTAGGTGAAATAGTCCAGTATAAGATATACTTCCTTACTACTAGGTGAAATAGTCCAGTATAAGATATACTACCTTACTACTAGGTGAAATAGTCCAGTATAAGATATACTACCTTACTACTAGGTGAAATAGTCCAGTATAAGATATACTACCTTACTACTAGGTGAAATATTCCAGTATAAGATATACTTCCTTACTACCTAGGTGAAATAGTCCAGTATAAGATATACTACCTTACTACCTAGGTGAAATAGTCCAGTATAAGATACGAGTATACTACCTTACTACTAGGTGAAATAGTCCAGTATAAGATATACTACCTTACTACTAGGTGAAATAGTCCAGTATAAGATATACTACCTTACTACTAGGTGAAATAGTCCAGTATAAGATATACTTCCTTACTACCTAGGTGAAATAGTCCAGTATAAGATATACTACCTTACTACCTAGGTGAAATAGTCCAGTATAAGATATACTACCTTACTACTAGGTGAAATAGTCCAGTATAAGATATACTACCTTACTACTAGGTGAAATAGTCCAGTATAAGATATACTTCCTTACTACTAGGTGAAATAGTCCAGTATAAGATATACTACCTTACTACTAGGTGAAATAGTCCAGTATAAGATATACTTCCTTACTACTAGGTGAAATAGTCCAGTATAAGATATACTACCTTACTACTAGGTGAAATAGTCCAGTATAAGATATACTACCTTACTACTAGGTGAAATAGTCCAGTATAAGATATACTACCTTACTATTAGGTGAAATAGTCCAGTATAAGATATACTACCTTACTACCTAGGTGAAATAGTCCAGTATAAGATATACTACCTTACTACTAGGTGAAATAGTCCAGTATAAGATATACTACCTTACTACTAGGTGAAATAGTCCAGTATAAGATATACTACCTTACTACTAGGTGAAATAGTCCAGTATAAGATATACTTCCTTACTACCTAGGTGAAATAGTCCAGTATAAGATATACTACCTTACTACCTAGGTGAAATAGTCCAGTATAAGATACGAGTATACTACCTTACTACTAGGTGAAATAGTCCAGTATAAGATATACTACCTTACTACTAGGTGAAATAGTCCAGTATAAGATATACTACCTTACTACTAGGTGAAATAGTCCAGTATAAGATATACTTCCTTACTACCTAGGTGAAATAGTCCAGTATAAGATATACTACCTTACTACCTAGGTGAAATAGTCCAGTATAAGATATACTACCTTACTACTAGGTGAAATAGTCCAGTATAAGATATACTACCTTACTACTAGGTGAAATAGTCCAGTATAAGATATACTACCTTACTACTAGGTGAAATAGTCCAGTATAAGATATACTACCTTACTACTAGGTGAAATAGTCCAGTATAAGATATACTACCTTACTACTAGGTGAAATAGTCCAGTATAAGATATACTACCTTACTACCTAGGTGAAATAGTCCAGTATAAGATATACTACCTTACTACTAGGTGAAATAGTCCAGTATAAGATATACTACCTTACTACTAGGTGAAATAGTCCAGTATAAGATATACTACCTTACTACTAGGTGAAATAGTCCAGTATAAGATATACTACCTTACTACTAGGTGAAATAGTCCAGTATAAGATATACTACCTTACTACTAGGTGAAATAGTCCAGTATAAGATATACTACCTTACTACTAGGTGAAATAGTCCAGTATAAGATATACTTCCTTACTACCTAGGTGAAATAGTCCAGTATAAGATATACTACCTTACTACCTAGGTGAAATAGTCCAGTATAAGATACGAGTATACTACCTTACTACTAGGTGAAATAGTCCAGTATAAGATATACTACCTTACTACTATGTGAAATAGTCCAGTATAAGATATACTACCTTACTACTAGGTGAAATAGTCCAGTATAAGATATACTACCTTACTACTATGTGAAATAGTCCAGTATAAGATATACTACCTTACTACTAGGTGAAATAGTCCAGTATAAGATATACTTCCTTACTACCTAGGTAAAATAGTCCAGTATAAGATATACTACCTTACTACCTAGGTGAAATAGTCCAGTATAAGATACGAGTATACTACCTTACTACTAGGTGAAATAGTCCAGTATAAGATATACTTCCTTACTACTAGGTGAAATAGTCCAGTATAAGATATACTACCTTACTACTAGGTGAAATAGTCCAGTATAAGATATACTACCTTACTACTAGGTGAAATAGTCCAGTATAAGATATACTTCCTTACTACTAGGTGAAATAGTTCAGTATAAGATATACTTCCTTACTACTAGGTGAAATAGTCCAGTATAAGATATACTACCTTACTACTAGGTGAAATAGTCCAGTATAAGATATACTACCTTACTATTAGGTGAAATAGTCCAGTATAAGATATACTACCTTACTACCTAGGTGAAATAGTCCAGTATAAGATACGAGTATACTACCTTACTACTAAGTGAAATAGTCCAGTATAAGATATACTACCTTACTACTAGGTGAAATAGTCCAGTATAAGATATACTTCCTTACTACTAGGTGAAATAGTTCAGTATAAGATATACTTCCTTACTACTAGGTGAAATAGTCCAGTATAAGATATACTTCCTTACTACTAGGTGAAATAGTCCAGTATAAGATATACTTCCTTACTACTAGGTGAAATAGTCCAGTATAAGATATACTACCTTACTATTAGGTGAAATAGTCCAGTATAAGATATACTACCTTACTATTAGGTGAAATAGTCCAGTATAAGATACGAGTATACTACCTTACTACTAGGTGAAATAGTCCAGTATAAGATATACTACCTTACTATTAGGTGAAATAGTCCAGTATAAGATATACTACCTTACTACTAGGTGAAATAGTCCAGTATAAGATATACTACCTTACTACTAGGTGAAATAGTCCAGTATAAGATATACTACCTTACTACTAGGTGAAATAGTCCAGTATAAGATATACTACCTTACTACTAGGTGAAATAGTCCAGTATAAGATATACTACCTTACTACTAGGTGAAATAGTCCAGTATAAGATATACTTCCTTACTACTAGGTGAAATAGTCCAGTATAAGATATACTTCCTTACTACTAGGTGAAATAGTCCAGTATAAGATATACTTCCTTACTACTAGGTGAAATAGTCCAGTATAAGATATACTACCTTACTATTAGGTGAAATAGTCCAGTATAAGATATACTACCTTACTACTAGGTGAAATAGTCCAGTATAAGATATACTACCTTACTATTAGGTGAAATAGTCCAGTATAAGATATACTACCTTACTATTAGGTGAAATAGTCCAGTATAAGATATACTACCTTACTACTAGGTGAAATAGTCCAGTATAAGATATACTACCTTACTATTAGGTGAAATAGTCCAGTATAAGATATACTACCTTACTATTAGGTGAAATAGTCCAGTATAAGATATACTACCTTACTATTAGGTGAAATAGTCCAGTATAAGATATACTACCTTACTACTAGGTGAAATAGTCCAGTATAAGATATACTACCTTACTACTAGGTGAAATAGTCCAGTATAAGATATACTTCCTTACTACTAGGTGAAATAGTCCAGTATAAGATATACTACCTTACTATTAGGTGAAATAGTCCAGTATAAGATATACTACCTTACTACTAGGTGAAATAGTCCAGTATAAGATATACTACCTTACTACTAGGTGAAATAGTCCAGTATAAGATATACTACCTTACTATTAGGTGAAATAGTCCAGTATAAGATATACTTCCTTACTACTAGGTGAAATAGTCCAGTATAAGATATACTTCCTTACTACTAGGTGAAATAGTCCAGTATAAGATATACTTCCTTACTACTAGGTGAAATAGTCCAGTATAAGATATACTACCTTACTATTAGGTGAAATAGTCCAGTATAAGATACGAGTATACTACCTTACTACTAGGTGAAATAGTCCAGTATAAGATATACTACCTTACTATTAGGTGAAATAGTCCAGTATAAGATATACTACCTTACTACTAGGTGAAATAGTCCAGTATAAGATATACTTCCTTACTACTAGGTGAAATAGTCCAGTATAAGATATACTACCTTACTATTAGGTGAAATAGTCCAGTATAAGATACGAGTATACTACCTTACTACTAGGTGAAATAGTCCAGTATAAGATATACTACCTTACTATTAGGTGAAATAGTCCAGTATAAGATATACTACCTTACTACTAGGTGAAATAGTCCAGTATAAGATATACTTCCTTACTACTAGGTGAAATAGTCCAGTATAAGATATACTACCTTACTATTAGGTGAAATAGTCCAGTATAAGATACGAGTATACTACCTTACTACTAGGTGAAATAGTCCAGTATAAGATATACTACCTTACTATTAGGTGAAATAGTCCAGTATAAGATATACTACCTTACTATTAGGTGAAATAGTCCAGTATAAGATATACTACCTTACTACTAGGTGAAATAGTCCAGTATAAGATATACTACCTTACTACTAGGTGAAATAGTCCAGTATAAGATATACTACCTTACTTCTAGGTGAAATAGTCCAGTATAAGATATACTTCCTTACTACTAGGTGAAATAGTCCAGTATAAGATATACTACCTTACTATTAGGTGAAATAGTCCAGTATAAGATATACTACCTTACTATTAGGTGAAATAGTCCAGTATAAGATATACTACCTTACTACTAGGTGAAATAGTCCAGTATAAGATATACTTCCTTACTACTAGGTGAAATAGTCCAGTATAAGATATACTTCCTTACTACTAGGTGAAATAGTCCAGTATAAGATATACTTCCTTACTACTAGGTGAAATAGTCCAGTATAAGATATACTACCTTACTATTAGGTGAAATAGTCCAGTATAAGATATACTACCTTACTATTAGGTGAAATAGTCCAGTATAAGATACGAGTATACTACCTTACTACTAGGTGAAATAGTCCAGTATAAGATATACTACCTTACTACTAGGTGAAATAGTCCAGTATAAGATATACTACCTTACTACTAGGTGAAATAGTCCAGTATAAGATATACTTCCTTACTACTAGGTGAAATAGTCCAGTATAAGATATACTACCTTACTACTAGGTGAAATAGTCCAGTATAAGATATACTTCCTTACTACCTAGGTGAAATAGTCCAGTATAAGATATACTACCTTACTACTAGGTGAAATAGTCCAGTATAAGATATACTACCTTACTATTAGGTGAAATAGTCCAGTATAAGATATACTACCTTACTATTAGGTGAAATAGTCCAGTATAAGATACGAGTATACTACCTTACTACTAGGTGAAATAGTCCAGTATAAGATATACTACCTTACTACTAGGTGAAATAGTCCAGTATAAGATATACTACCTTACTACTAGGTGAAATAGTCCAGTATAAGATATACTTCCTTACTACTAGGTGAAATAGTCCAGTATAAGATATACTACCTTACTATTAGGTGAAATAGTCCAGTATAAGATATACTACCTTACTATTAGGTGAAATAGTCCAGTATAAGATACGAGTATACTACCTTACTACTAGGTGAAATAGTCCAGTATAAGATATACTACCTTACTACTAGGTGAAATAGTCCAGTATAAGATATACTACCTTACTATTAGGTGAAATAGTCCAGTATAAGATATACTACCTTACTATTAGGTGAAATAGTCCAGTATAAGATACGAGTATACTACCTTACTACTAGGTGAAATAGTCCAGTATAAGATATACTACCTTACTACTAGGTGAAATAGTCCAGTATAAGATATACTACCTTACTACTAGGTGAAATAGTCCAGTATAAGATATACTACCTTACTACCTAGGTGAAATAGTCCACTATAAGATATACTACCTTACTACCTAGGTGAAATAGTCCAGTATAAGATATACTACCTTACTATTAGGTGAAATAGTCCAGTATAAGATATACTACCTTACTACCTAGGTGAAATAGTCCAGTATAAGATATACTACCTTACTATTAGGTGAAATAGTCCAGTATAAGATATACTACCTTACTACCTAGGTGAAATAGTCCAGTATAAGATACGAGTATACTACCTTACTACTAGATGAAATAGTCCAGTATAAGATATACTACCTTACTACCTAGGTGAAATAGTCCAGTATAAGATACGAGTATACTACCTTACTACTAGGTGAAATAGTCCAGTATAAGATATACTACCTTACTACTAGGTGAAATAGTCCAGTATAAGATATACTACCTTACTACTAGGTGAAATAGTCCAGTATAAGATATACTTCCTTACTACCTAGGTGAAATAGTCCAGTATAAGATATACTACCTTACTACTAGGTGAAATAGTCCAGTATAAGATATACTACCTTACTACCTAGGTGAAATAGTCCAGTATAAGATATACTACCTTACTACTAGGTGAAATAGTCCAGTATAAGATATACTACCTTACTACTATGTGAAATAGTCCAGTATAAGATATACTACCTTACTACTAGGTGAAATAGTCCAGTATAAGATATACTACCTTACTACTAGGTGAAATAGTCCAGTATAAGATATACACACACATACATACATTAAATCACGTCTTTTCAATCGACTTCCAAAAAGAATAAGGAGGCTCTCAATTCGTCTGTATGTTTTTTTTGTGTGTATGTTACGCGATAACTCCGTCAATTGTGAACCGATTTGAATGATTCTTTTTTAATCGGTAGGGTACGTTTCCGAGGTTGTTCCCATTGTAATTTTATCCAGATCTGATAAGTATCTCCAGAGATACGACGAGAAACGTCTCCAACTTGCTACTGAAACTGACTCGCGGGGCATGGAAGACGGTTGTTTTAGTTTTTAAACTATCTTAATTTTTCGATTCACAGAAAATCTTCCGGCAGCTCCTCGGGCCTACATCAGACCTCCGTTACGGTATGCAAGACGTCCAGAAACTGGGGAAATATCTCCGTCAGGCGTTGGCGATACGTGCCCGTCCCTACGGTCGTCCCACGATCACGTTGAAGTCGCGCTTCTGTTTGAACTCGTATGTTCCAGGATGCTTTTGTTTACCGGGGTACGTTGTCCGTTACAGGTACTATTGCTGTACATTGCTGGTCACTTTCAGGTACCAAGTTATGGCATAAACTCTCTCAAAATTGGTTCGTTTTAAGGCTGCTTCATCATCATACGAGTACGTTAATCCATTGCTGGACATAAGCATCTCCTATAAAATTGTAATAGTCACGAAAGTTAGCAAGGGCTGGATAAGAGTAGCCAAGCCCCAGCCTGCCATGAGTGTGGGGCGCCAGAGGATATGGCGCTCCACACGCTGGAGGCGTGAGCTGGATGGGGCCCGCAGCGGCACACAGTTTCAGCGGCCATAGGACGGGATCTCTCTCTGCCGAGCGTGGTAAATGCCATGCTCGCCATTGAGTCTAGATCCCAGCTAGCCTCAAAAAGCTTGGCGTTTTGGCTGGGGTGAGACAGTACTTCACTCCGGGTCAGTTGCTTAATCTTAACCCAGCACAAGTCCGATCGTGTATGGAGTACTTTTCTCACCGTTAGGATGATTCCAAATACCAGCTGGAGACACTGGAAGCTATTGAGAGGAGAGCCAAGAAACTCATCAGCGACGACCTACTAGTAAGCAAGATACTCCAGAGTCTCGCGCATCGCCGCAAAGTCGCTTGCTTACCGGTTTTTTATCGGATACATTTCGGAGAGTGTGCAATGGAACTGTATGATTTGATTCCGCCATCCCCATTTTATATTCGGACATCCAGACACCCATACTAAAAGGCGCCATCGGTTTACGGTGGATATACCATTTTTATTTATTTTTTATTGATTACCCGAACGAAGCAATTTGCTTCTTCGTTCAACATACGAACCGCCAAAGAATGGAATACCTTGCCTGAGTCTGTGTTTCCGATTAATTACAATATGTGGGTCTTTAAATCACGGGTAAATAGGTATCTTCTAGGTAAGCACGCTCCATCATCGATCGCATCATCACTTAACATCAGGTAAGATAGTGGTCAAGTGCTACCCAGTTCTATGTAAAAAAAAAACAACGTTGCAACTCCTGGAGTGACGGCAGAAGTGAAAACATGAACACGTCATTTTTGAATATTTTGGAATGACACCTCGCGCAAGCGCCCTGCGCTCCGTCTTACGAATTTTCTTCTTACGATCACAGGATACGTGACCCTGACGCGAGTTTAATATTTTTACCCATTCCAAGAAAAGTGCACAACGCCGCTAAAGAACTTTTCACTTTAAAAATAAATTTACAAATTTGACGTTTTCTCATTTCAGATATGTAGAAAAAGAAGGACAGTGCGTTCTACCCGGCAATTGCTTCCCGAACCGTCAGCCGATAGAACGATATTTAGCCAGAGTACATGTCACATGACATTGTAGATTAATAATCACAAGCGTTTACGAAAATAAAATTTAAAATTTATTTTTTGATGTTATAATTCTTTTGTCGCCTTTGGAAAAATTATAAGAGTAAAATTTTGGTATCATGTTCTTACAATATCGTAGAAGTAAGAGGATACGGAGTTTCGAATTGATCAGACCTATGGAAGTTGATGTCATATCGTCATCAACTAGAAAAAAGCTCATAGTCTTAAAACGGGTTAACGGATTTTCATGAATCAAGGCAAGAGCACTCGATTAAGACACCTATCGAACAAAAAAACTAAATCAAAATCGGTTCATTCGTTTGGGCGTTACGATGCCATAGACAAACAAACAGACAGATACTACCTACGCGATTTAAGCGGCAAATCTCACTTTCGTGGAATATTTTTGTAAACTTGAACTTTTGTCAAGTACACGTTACAGTTACTTCCTGTTTAATTAATTAATTATATTATGTCAACACTTGCCTAGCAATACTTATATTCGTGTAGGTCGGTATTTAAAACTTTCTACGTTAATAGTAAGTTTTTTTCTCAAATATGTGTGAAAACTTTTAAATAGTCATAAGGACTTTTTTTCACATTTATATATTGTAACTAGCTGTTAGTTTTCCTTTGATAATAAAATAAAATAAAATAGCCCAAAGGCAAAATCGTCGGCCTGGCGATCGAGAGGTCGTGAGTTCGATCCCCAACCATTGCACTATTGACGTGAACTCACACCAGACACAAGCATATTTAGCTTAGTTGGAGGTTAACAAGACTACTAGTAGAAGTTAAAAAATTATATTTTAGTTATAATTGTAAACAACCCTCAAGTCCTCGAGAGCCAGTTCCCATTCTAGGCCTAGCGTGCTACAATCTTCGTCCGCATCATCACTTACCAACAGGTGAGATAGTGGTCAAACGCTAGCATATAAGATATAATAAAAAGCAATGTGCAGCCTACATTGATAGTAAGCTTATTTTAAGAGATTAAAGAGAAGGATCACTTACCAGCATGGATCTTCATGTGAGAATTGAGCGAGAACGCCACTCTGAAAGTCTTACCACAAACGTCGCATTTGTGGGGCTTCTCACCTACAAATAATACATTCTTTTGAGCACAAATATAATAATTAAGATAGTTTAAAAACTAAAACAACCGACTTCAATGCCCCGCAAGTCAGTTTCAGTAGCAAGCTTGAGACGTTTATCATCATATCTCTGGAGATACTTATCAGATCTCGATAACATTTAAATGGGACCACCGTCGAGATTTACCCTACCTATGAAAAAAAAACTGGCCAGGTGCGAGTCGGACTCGCACTCGTAGGGTTCCGTACCCCATTTCATACACTGGGTATGAGAGGAAGATAGAAAGAAAATGTGTGCTCGCACTCTCTCTCTTGCCCCTAATAACACACGATAAATAATATGCGAAATGTAACTCTCTCTTTCTATCTCCATTATCTTATTTTTGTAGTGGTAGGACTTCTGCTAGTCCGCCTGGGGCAGTACCACCACTTTGTAATTTTCAGCCGTGAAATAGGAATGTTTTTCGGTTGAAATCGCAAGGTGTCCAGTGAAATTACAGGGCGTGTGAGACTCAACATCTTTATGTCTCAAGGTAACAGGCGCAGTGCAGTGATATGCATAATTCTGTACTGCCAGAATTTTGCATGCCTATGTATCTGTAATAGGTAGACGTCATCGCTTACCATCAGGCGAGCGTCGTGCTTGTCCTATTACCTTTTCCAATAAAAAAAAACATATCTCCCTCTCAACTTCCGTTAGCCTCTCCCGATCACACTTTTCGTAACGCTCTCGTCACACATTCACCAGCTTTCTTCCCAAATTAAGTGTGCATACAGAAATTTTACTTTTTTTTCTAGACAGCACAATAGACAGCACGTACCAGTATGCACCATAGCATGTTCTCTCAAATTACACTCGTAATGGAACGTCTTCCCACAAACGCTACACTTGTGTGCCGTTGGCTGAACGTGCACCTTCTTCTGATGCCTGCCCAAGTACTTCTTAGTCTTCCCTTTGTACGGACACTGGGGGCACTGGAACGATGCCTCCGAGTGTAGCTTCTCATGACTACGGCAGTTGGTTTTGTTGTTGAACGTCTGAAATTACATAAACGTACATGTTAACTTGATTCGCTAGTGTTAAAACAAAATCCCAATCTAGGCTGACTGAAAACAAAGATCGGGCTCAGTGGCATGTCTTGGTAGAGGCCTATGTCCAGCAGTGGACTGATATTGGCTGATTATGATGATTCTATGCTTAGCGTGCACCAATCCCATCATCACTTACCAAAAGGTGAGTTTGAGTTCAAAACGCTAACCTGTGCACACTAATAATATAAAGAGAAAATGTTTTGTATCAAGTTCAACTTAAGAGATGTTTTGACACGACTCAAGTGCATCAGTTCCAATATCGCGAAAAATATTATTTGCGCGATGGATCTCATACATTTAGCCTAAATGCTTATGATATGCTCATGACTGATATTAAAATCTACGCTAGTGCCATCTCTACCCTACTTATCCTAGTAATATTTTTTATTTTTTATATTTGTATTTTTAAATTTCTTATAGGGTAGCGTTTGACCACTATCTCTGAGCTATGTCGATCACTTTAGTTCTCTGGCGAATTACTTCGTTCCGGATTCGATCCCGCAGAGAAACACCGAGCATAGCTCTTTCCATAGCTCGCTGAGCGACTTTGAACTGGTGGACCAGTCGAACCGTGAGTGTCCACGTCTCGGCTCCGTATGTCATGACAGGTAGGACGCACTGATTAAAGACTTTTGTCTTTAGGCACTGTTGTATAGGCGACAAGAAGACTCGACGGAGTTTCCCAAATGAAGAACGAGTTCATCAAGAAAAGCCCCTCTTTCTCGAGGAAATTGACGAGCATTTGCCCCCTGTGATTCCTACTCCCAGATCCGTGTGGTCCTATAGTCGATTCACTGCAGGTCTGTACTCCCACTTTGGCGTTAAAGTCTCGCATGACAACGTTGTAGCTTTAGCGGTGGTATGTAAGGCTCTGGAGATGTCTTCGTACATACTTTCTACCTCTTCATCCAAGTGTGCCGAGGTCGGTGCGTAGACCTGGTTAACCTTGAGGCTGTAACTCTTGGTTAACCTTATTATAAGGTACGCAACCCTGGTCGACACACTGGAGATTTCTACAACGTTGTCACTTAGGGCCTTGTTGACCAGAAACCCGACACCGCCTTGGGATGGCAGCCAGCCAGCCAAAATGTTGATGTATGTTTGTAACTATTTCATAGTTCATAGATCGCGTTATATTGAAATGCCGAAAAAAAAACAGGTTTCTTGTATGGGGACCCCCTATAATTTTTAATTTAATTTTTTTAGTATTTGTTGTTATAGCGGCAACAGAAACACATGTGTGTAAATTTCAACTGTCTACTATCACGGTTCATGAGATACAGCCTGGTGACAGACGGACAGCGGAGTCTTAGTAATAGGATCCCGTTTTACCCTTTGGGTACGTAAAAAACCAACTACACTCGCAGCCTGAGTAAGTTTCAATGGCAAGTTTGAGGTATTTATCAGCATATCTCTGGAGATACTCGTCAGATTTCATTGAATTATTATGAAAGACGATTAAAGAACCTCCTCCTTTTGAGAAATAAGTTGTAAAATTCTTACCTTGCTGCAAAATGAGCATTTAAACTCAGTGAATTGTTTTGCTGTTTTCTTCTTTACTTGTCCATTCTTAGTCACTATTTTAGTGGTGGACCTCTTTAGATTCTCTCGGAGTATCTCGTGAGGATGCAAAGTATCCTCCGTGGAGGTTTTCTTTACCTGAAATTATTCCATCATATTCATATATTTATTCATAATTCACATTACAAGTCATTCATCAAACATTAAATTAAGTAAATCATGTAACAATACAATTCACGCATAGGTATGTCAATAAATATTATAAATAACATAGTTATATTTTTTTATAAGTTATATATAACAATTATATGTCAATATATAACATAGTTATTTGTGTATTACATGAACTAAGCATTTTAATAAAAAATAAAATGTCAGTTATTATTATTCGATGTAATCTCGTTCACTAAACGCTACTAGCGGCTTTATGCCTTTAACACTTCCACCCTGGAGCTTAGGTCTTAGCTCTTGCGATTCCCACCACCGGCCGGCCGGTCAAGGCAAGCCGGGGGTCAGAGGGTCTCATTTAGCCCTCACGGGATAGGGTCACGCGGTGTCGCCATTTACTATTATTAAAAAATATATATATTAAAAAAAAACAATTTAAATTAGCTAATAAATTAAACTATAAAAATTTTATAATTTGAATTCAGAAAATTCATCAAAACTATAGAACGTATGCTTGATAATCACAGAACTTTCATAGATTCCTGCTTTACTCATTGTTTGTTTCACTTTGAACACAGCCTTATGTTAAATTAGCTGTGCCTCGCGGTTTTTCCTGCATAGACTGGGGAATATCAGGATAAAAAGTACCCTATGTGTTATTCCAGGGTCTAGGCTATCTACATACCAAATTTCAGCTCAATCAGTTGAGTAGTTTTAGCGTGAAGAAGTTACAAACTTACACACAAACTGTCGCCTTTATAATATTAGTAGAAAGGATTCCAAGAATGCAAGGAATATTTAAAAGGTAGGTACATCTGCATTAAAGTTGTCTGCAGTAAAATTTCAGTGAATGTGGGTCAGCCATGTCAGCTGAAGAACTGATAACCAAACACCAAACAAAAAAAAAAAAGGTTTTGATTCCCTAAATATGCGACAAAAATAGTCATATCTTTTGATCGCATTGATGTACAGGTTTGATTTTTTCACAGCCAAAAGATACAATAGACTCAAGTATTTTGTATAAGTTTCAACCTAATACCCCTACACATTCAGGAGATAAAGGTTCTTGACAGACAGACAGACAAACAGACCTTCAGATAGACAGACAACAAAGTGATCCTATAAGGGTTCCTTTTTCCTTTTAAGGCACAGAACCCTAAACATTAATTCCAAGAACCACATGAAATATCCTTTAGTCATGCCATAACTTGAGAACGGGTAAACAGATACAGCAAATTGTTTTTTTGTGGTTGCAATTGTCAGGACAATGTCTTTATGCAATAAAATATTAAAAAAATAAAAGTATTTTAACGCAGGCGAAGCCAGGGGTTGGGGGAGGGGGTTCTAGTTGGATATATATTTGTATTACCATTGGCTATAAGACTGCCCATCAGGGTTCTCACCCATACGATAATTTAGGCCTCAGTTCGGTGTACGATTATGACGGTACAATAATTTTGCTTCAAAAACATCAAAGTAATTATAATGACAGTACGATAATTTTGCTTCAAAACGTCAAATTACGATTTTGGCCCTGGTACAATAATTTCCTCACCCTTGTTGTGAACCCTGCTGCCCATTGTCACATGTTGTATTGTAGCTGTTATGAAACTTAGTTGTGGAGTCACAATGAAGTGTATTTTACTCTTCCACTTATAAAAACAATGTTTTAAGCCAAAATATGCCATGTTTAGGATTTTCTATAGTAGTAAATTCTCTACTTTGAATAACATTTCTACATTATATTCATGTATGTACAACATGGGGTTTGGTTATAATATGACATGGATTTATCTTATAAATTGAGCAAAATTACAGCTTTTTGTTACTTTCGATCGAGACAAAAAATAGTTACAATCTTTGACGTATAGAATGAACGAATGTGGAGCAAAGATAGAGCCTAAGCGTACGCCATTTAATATAGCGCAAAATATCAATAGGTACTAGTAATATTAACCATTATTCTTGGAACTAATACACCTAAATCATCGAATACTAGCTAACGTATTTCATTACCTAAATATTTTATAAATATTTGTAGTATTTTTGACGACATTAATGAAGTCCAAAGCCTCCGTGAAAACTATTTGTAAAATCGTACCTTTCCCATGGTTATACCATAATGTCTCTCTCTTTCATGATGGACAAAACAAATGTGCTTGGTTTAATAATGTTTTCCAGTTAATTACAAAACCAAAACACCGTCATTTCGTGTTTTTAATATTGGAGAGCAAATAATTTGAACGATGGCGGTGAGTGAAAATAGAACGAATGAAAATAGAATGAACTGATTGAATGAATGCAATAAAAGAGACTTGCTATAGACTATAAATTGATTCGGAAATTTACCGGCTATTCAGATTTTACACATAGGTAGACGATGAAACGGTAATGTACATTACCATGCCTGACCGCTAGTGCGCACCCGGTCTAAGTGTTTACCATCTCATTGTTTTCCATACATTACAGCTGCCCACTGCTGGGCTTCGTTCACATCCTCCGGAGAAAGTTTTTTGGTTGTTTTGCAACTCGCTCGAAGGTCCGGAACGACCACGGGTGTTTTTCACTCAAACATTAGAAACATTACTACATGAAATAGCTATTAGATCTAGAAACAATAAAAAGAAAATCTTCATTCTTGGTGATTTCAACATCAACCTCCTTGATAAAAATAAAAAATATGACCTATTAGTAACACATTAACTTCATTTAATTTACATGCTACAATAACAGACCCTACTAGAATAACATGTCACTCTAAAACATGTATAGATAATATTCTTACGAACATTAAAAAATATAAGACAGAGATATTAAATCTAGGAATATCAGATCACACGGCGCAATATATAGAAATGAAGACAAACCTTAGTTATAGCGAAAAATTTTGGTATGTAGAGAAAAGACAAGTGGTTCAATATCGTAAAGTATTTCTGAAATACGTATCACAAATTAAATTCAATGATGTATATAACCAAGATGAACCGAATGAAGCTTATAACAAATTTATTGAATTATTTTCTCTCATATTTAACTTAAGCATACCGCTTCAAAAAATCAAAATTAGTCATATGAAAAAACCAAATTGGAAATCCAAAGGTATAATTAGATCAAGTCGACAAAAACGACAAATGTATAAAAACATACAGCTAAAGAATTGTAAAAATAGTACAAGTAAATATAAAAAGTATTCAATAATACTCAAAAGGGTAATAAAACATTCAAAAAAATTAGCTAACGTAAGATATATAAAAAATAGTAACAACGAAGCAAGAGCCACATGGACCGTTATAAAACAATATACAACTTGTACAAATATTATACACAACACTATCGATAAACTCAAAATAAATGAAGAAGAAATTACGAATCCCATTATTATGTCAGAAAAAATTAATAATCACTTTCTTTACCAAAATGTTAGCCTATTTCTCACTGCTACAAAAAATAATACATCTACTGTCGAGCATTTATCACCAGCAAATTGCAATTCAATTTTCATGTATCCAACCGACAAAACAGAAATAATTCATATAGTTAAAGGCTTAAAAAATAAAAAATCACTCGGGCATGACTCCATTCCGATTGAATTAATCAAAGACAGCCTAGAGTATATAATCAACCCACTCGTTTATATAGCAAATCTAATGATGTTGTGTGGTATTTTTCCCGACGATTTAAAAAACACTCTAATAAAACCTCTACATAAAAAGGGACCTAAAGACGATTTAGCAAATTATAGACCAATAGCACTCCTCTCATGTTTCTCTAAAATTTTTGAAATAATTATTTACAATAGACTTATATCATTCTTAAACTTGCACAATACACTAAGTCAACATCAATTTGGTTTTGAAAAGAAGAAAAACACTTCTTTAGCCACATTTAATATGCTCAAGCAGGTATGGGACCAAATAAATGATAAAAGTGATGGTGTAGCTTTGTTTCTAGATTTGTCAAAAGCTTTTGACTGTGTATACTGTTAGCAAAATTAGAAAATATCGGTATCCGTGGTTTAGCGTCTAAGCTAATAAAATCATATCTAGAAAATAGAAAACAATCTACAATGCTAGAAATCTATAATCGAGATACAAAATCTATAGAGAAAGTATTTTCAGCAGCCAAAAATCTTGCCGTAGGGGTTCCTCAAGGTAGTATTTTGGGACCTTTACTTTTCTTGGTGTACATCCATGAATTACCTCTCATCACTAAGCATTTATGTGTAATGTTTGCAGACGATGCAACTATATTCATAAAAAAAACAATACGATGACTTACATGTATTTGAAGAGGAAATAAATAATACACTCATGAAGTTCGTTGACTGGCTTGATAATATAAATCTTAAAGTGAATATGGATAAAACCAAATTAATACAGTTTAAAAATTACAGAAAAACAGGGCTACAGTTAAACATTAAAAATAAAGGCATTCAAATAAATAAGGTGAACGAAACAAATTTCCTTGGGGTAGTAATTGACTCCAACTTAAACTGGAAAGCTCATATTAGCAAAGTCAACACTAAATTATCCAAATACATCTACGCTATATCATTACTAAGATCAGTATCATCAGAAAAAATAGCAATAAATGCATATTATGGGTACGTTTTTCCCCTCCTTAGCTATGGTGTAATGTTCTGGGGTAATTCTGTGGAAGTAGAATCTACCTTTCTTTTACAAAAAAATGTCTTAGATGTATTTATCGCTTAGATAGCATGGACACACTTCGGTTTATTTTCAAAAACCGCAAATTTCTAACCTTAGCTTGTATTTTTATCTACCAAATGTGTTCTTTTGTTAAAGAAAATTCAACCTTTTTTTTGCAAACAAATCAATTCGTTCAGACATATTACGTACAAAACATAAGTATAACATATATATGCCTCAAGCCAATAACACTCTCTTCCATAAAAGTTCTTATTTCACAGCAATCAAGATATACAACCATCTGCCAGTAGACATCAAGGCGTTAATAAACCCTCAATTTAACAAAAACTTAAAATCTTGGTTGATAAGTAAGGGTTATTATAATATTAATGAGTTTTTTCAAGATAAAATGTAATGTGTAAAAATATAGTTTTATTATATACCGTAATAGATAATAATATTAGTTAGTATACTTATCAAATATGATAGTGTAACATATGATAGTTAATAATGTAAATAATTTTAGTTTTAACTTTACTTACTAATAGATTAAGGTCTACCTTAACATTGGCTTCGAGCCTTATTGTACGCACGGAAAGGGTAAACTGTTGTTACGCAAATACAAAACATACCATCTTTGTACACAGTTAATTTACAATAAATATATTTTGATTTTGATTTTTTGATTTTGTGACTTTGACATTTTGCGTAGACTTGAATTTATAGGTTATGTTCATGTATCTTTCTTGTTGTACAAAAAAGGATCGTACTATAGATAATCTGACCTCACAGCTAAGTGCGTGTGAAGATGCATTAAAACATAAAGATAACTCGGAAAATGCTCAAGAAGTTTTAGTCATGAAGACACAAAAACATAAGAAAGTTTTCAAATGTAATTATTGTAGAGAAGCTGGACATTTTGTTAGAAAATGCCAAAAATGGATAAAAGATGGACGACCACGAAAGCCATCTAATGACAGTGAAACTTCAAATGTTAACTTGACAGTGTTAGCAATAGTAGAAGAAATGCCAATAGATAAAGATAACTGGTATGTTGATAACGGGGCAACAAGTCACGTCACAAACAGATGTGACTTCTTCGAAAGCTTCGAGCACTTTAAAAGTTTACATACAGTGACTGCGGCAAACGGACAAACCATTGAAGCCATTGGCATAGGCAACATTCGAGCTGAAGCCAACATCAATGGTAAAGTTGAGCACTTACTTTTAAAGGACGTTTGGTATGTACCACAAATTAAGAGAAACTTATTCTCGATGTTTTCTGTGCACGACAACTCATCCAAAAGTACGTTTGAGTCTACGCCGACACAATGCGTAGTGAAAGTAAATGGAGACATAAAAGTAATTGGAACCAGAGCGATTAGAAGTGGCCTATTTAAGTTGAAGCTTAAATGTGTAGCGCCAAAGAATCAGGAAGTCAATCAGCTATTGTCAAATCCATTGCAAGTTTACCATGAACGGCTAGTACATCAGAACAAGAGACATGTTCGTCATGTAATAGAAAACGAGTTTGGTTTGAAAGTAGAGAATACACAATCAGATATTTGCGAAGGATGCGTTTATGGAAAGGCGCACAGGCAGTCGTTCGGTACAAGGGTTAGAGCTACAAAACCTGGCGAACTAATTCACACCGATATATGCGGACCATTTCCATACTCTATTTCAAATTAAGATATTACATTCTTTTCAAAGACGACTTCACACACTATCGACATATTTATTTTCTTCGACAAAAGTCTGAAGCAGCTGCAAAGCTTAAAATATTCTTGAAAGAAGCTCAAACTGCAGGACACGTCATCGAAGGAATCTTGAGTGACAATGGTGGAGAATTCGTATGTGAGGAATTCAAGAATATCTTGACTGAAAATGGCATTAAGCGAAGGTTCGCAATGCCTCACACACCAGAGCAAGCAGGTTGCGTAGAACGTGAAAATAAGACAGTAGTAGAAGCTGCACGCGCTGTCATGCATGCGCATGAAAAAAATCCTGATGGCTTATGGGCAGAAATAGTAAATGCAACTGTATATGTGTTGAATCGCACAGGGCCATCTAGCAACCCATGCAAGTCTGCTCATGAGATGTGGTACGGAAAGAAGCCAGCGATTAAGCATCTGAGAATTTTAGGTTGTACACGCTATGCCCATATTCCTAAAGCTAATCGCAAAATGCTGCAAAAGAAGGCTCAAAAAGGTATTCTAATTGGATATGAAGGTGATGCAGGATATAGAATTTGGAACAAGGAATCTTTCAAATTGATTAGGTCCAGAGATGTGACATTTGAAGAGGTACCATTACTAGGAAAATCTAAAGAAGATGTACCTAAACTAGAAGAGCTGACACCTATTTTCACGAGAAATTTCAATCATTACATTCCGAGTCTCCAGAATCGACATGAAATGAACATGAATAGACAAATTGGAGAACAGATAATCACAGATGATGAAACTGAAATTTTGCAAGAGCCTTCTTCTTCAAGTGAACATCACGAGACCGAAGAAGGTGAACTAAATTATTCGAATTTTGAGTCAGTTCATTCTGAATGTGAAGAATTAGTTGAAGAAGGAAACCGACAATCATGAACTGTCTGACGATGACAGTGAAAGAGGAGATAGTCGGATGATTCTAAGAGATCGAGCGAACCTTAAACTTCCAGTGAGGTTCAATGACCATATTATGACTCTAGAAGCTAAAAATATGTACGAGCCTAAAACTTTCAAAACGGCAATGTCATGTGAAGACAAAGAGAAATGGAAAAAGGCAATAGAGAGCGAAATTGATTCGCTTAAAGAGACCGACACTTGGGAGCTAGTGGAACTGCCAAAAGGTCGAAAAGCCATTCCATGCAAATGGATTTTTAAAATAAAGACTAATCCAGATGACTCTGTTGACAAGTACAAGGCTCGACTAGTTATAAAAGGATTTTCTCAAAAAAAAGAAGTTGATTTCCATGAAACGTTCAGTCCCGTTGCAAGAAGCAGCACAATGTACTGAACATTGCTGTTAGAGAGAAGCTACAGCTGGCACAATTCGACGTGTCTACAGCCTTTCTCTACGGCACGATAGAAGAAGATATTTATATGATATCTCCTGAAGGTTTTACTGATGAGAGGCATGTCTTCAGATTAAAAAAAGGACTGTATGGACTGAAACAAGCTCCACTCTGTTGGAATAGATGCATCACAGACAATATCGTACAGATTGGATTCAAGCAAAGCAAATCTGATCCCTGTTTATTTGTTAGAATGGAAGGAGAAGAGAAAATTGTGCTTGCTCAATATGTAGACGATGGTCTCATTGCATACACCAGCGAGAATTTAGCAAACTGTTTCTTAGATGAAATGAAAGCACGTTTCAAGCTTACAGTGAAGGATGTAAGCTACTTTCTAGGAATGGAAATAAAAAGGTACTCTGATGGTTCTATTTTGCTGCACCAAAAAGCATATATTGCCCGTGTGCTGGAACGATTCGGCATGAGTCTCTGTAAGTCAGTGCCAACACCGATATTAAAGGAAGGTGAGGCTTAAGCTGACAAAGAAACAAGTATGGACTTTCCATACCGCGAAGCTGTTGGTGCTCTCTCATATCTGATGACAAGTACGAGGCCAGATATAGCATTTGCAGTAAGCGTTGCATCTCGTAAACCAACTAAAAATAATATAGTTACAGTCAAGAGAATTATGCGTTATTTGAACGGGACAATTGATGAAGGCATTATTTACAGGCCGGGCAATGTCGTGGACATTGCCCGGCCTGAAAATAATGCCACAGCTTAGAATGCTACAGTGATGCTGACCATGGAGGTGACATGGAAACAGGCAGGTCCACCTCAGGTATTCTCTGCATGTACGCAGGATACGCAATTTCTTGGAATAGCAAAAGACAAAGCAGAGTAGCAATCTCTTCAACAGAAGCCGAAATAGTGGCAGCTAGTGAAACTGCCAGAGAAATTATTTGGCTTAAAAAGATCATGTTGGATCTCAGCTAGATGGAGCGATGATATACGCAAGCTGGCTGGCAGCGGTTGGAAACAAATAGCTGAAGATCGAGCTCAGTGGCGTGCCATAGGAGGAGGCCTATGTCCAGCAGTGGACGAGTACAGGCTGTTAATGATGATGATGATGGATCTCACTGGTAAAAACTGTCCAGCAACACTATGTGTAGACAATGAAAGTGCAATTAAGCTGGCTAAAAATCAATCTGAGTTTCATCAGAAAACGAAACATATTCGGATCAGATCTTTTTTCATAAGAGAATGCATCCAAGACGGTAGCATTACAATATGCTATGTGCCGGCAGCCAGATAGGTTGCTGATATGCTGACCAAACCACTATATGGGCCCAGAATAAAAATCTTAAAGAAAATGACTGGCATTAACAGGGGTGGATGTTAGAGAAGACACTCTTGTTATAGTTTTAGTTTTAGTTTATAGTTAATCTGTCATGAACTGTCTTGAATATATCAAACGAAAATAAATTACAATGTTTTATAATTTCGTCTTTAAATACTTCTGCCGCTTTGCCATTACTTTAACAAAACCGAGGTCATGAACGACACAGTTGCTGCAACCGAGTGCGATGCTCTGAGGTCTTGAACGGGGTTAGAGCGTTTGGTTGCACTCCGAGCGTAGGTCGTGAACGGAGCCCAGGGCTGCGTTCCCGTTACTTATTGCATTTTGTTCATTCAATAATCCACTGTCAAATTTCGTGATAGGCCTCCAAAATGTCAAAGTCACAATTTGAGTGAAAAACACCCGTGGTCGTTCCGGACCTTCGAGCGAGTTGCAGAATAACCAAAAATCCTTCTCCGGAGGACGTGAACGCAGCTCTGTGTGAACGAGGCTGTAAATCAATTAAATATGTCATGCCGACTCTGTCAATGTCACGTAACTGTCACTGTCGTAGAATGTCTTTCTACCAAGAGTAGAGTCTATTGTCCGTGCTACACGCGTAGACGGAGTATATAAAAAAAAAAATCATCTACTACTAATATAAAAGAATAAACTAAAAGCTAAAAACTTATAGAATAAACTAATATGAAAGATTGTGCACTGCAGACGTTTTGTCCATAGACGTAATATAAATAGATGGTGCACTGCAGATGTTTTGACAAATTCAATTTAAGCCGTATGTTTTTTTTTTAATACGTTATAGGCTAGAGTTTGACCACTATCTCACCTGTTGGTAAGTGATGATGCGGTCGAAGATGGTAAGCACGCTAGGCCTAGAATGGGAACTGGCTTTCAACAATAAGGTTGTAATTGCTTCGTAGAACAAAATGGTCCCATTGAGAGCAGGGTAGGAGTGTGTCCTTGTCTTACAACCTGCTAATCCTATATATGTTCTATACCATATGTATAGTATATATATAAGTTGTCCATATAAAAGAAAGGGACAAACTCCGTTCAAGGTCGGTCTCATGGGGGCCGGTGCACGCGATCAAGTTTAATGTGTAGCAGGTCTGTGGTAACGTATAGTGACATTAGCATCTCTGCCTAGTCTAGTAATCTTCTTCACAGATACTTTTTTTATACGTATTCTTGCACAGAGTACTGAATCACTCTACTACGTTATATTTTGCAGTGTTGGTTGGTACAAAAAACGTTCATCATTCTGGGTTATTTAATTATGTATGCAGTGTCGCGGGACTGTATTCACAGATAACTGTAACTGTATCTTCTGACAGTGTGGACCAAAGAACAATATATACACGGGGGGGTGTGGACTGTACTGTATTCACAGACCAGTTACTGTATTCTTGCTTGCAACAAACGAAGGCGGCACATTTTGCTTGAATTTAAATTTATTAAATAATAGTTTATTTCTTTAATGAAATAAATATTTCAACCATGAATTGAAGTGAAGTGAAGAGGTATTTTTAATAAGTTTGAATACTGGACGAAACGTACTATTTTGAATAACCTTGAACCTCGGTTTTTACCCTTGATGCTCAAAATAATGTGTTTTTATGCATATCAAAAGTGGTAACCGCTAGAACGTTAGTGTTTATTGTGATATTTCCGCATAAGTTATTCTTTGGAGACCAACAAACAAGGTAGAAAATATTCTTATTTAATGTTACAGGTTAGAATTTCAGGTCATATATTTTACAAAAACAGATAGTAATGTAATTATTTTATTATTTACAGATTTTTCTTTCTAAATATATAAGTACTCATTTTAGTTGTTACTTCTATTATGTTTTATATATGTAGGTATTACGACCTACACTTTTATTAAGTAGTTTGTATTCAGGGTTCCTTGCATTTGAAAAATATCCATGTCTTTTCATCTATTTCTAACCGACTTCACAAAAAAGGAGGAGCTTCTCGATTCGTCAGATTTTTTAAATGTATTTTACCGATTACTCAAAGACACCTGAACCGATTTAGTAATTTTTTTTTTGTATACTGCCGAGGTAGTCCCATTAAAATTTCATCGAGATATGTTCAGTATTTCCAGAGATATAGAGGTAAATATTTCAAACTTAATTCAAATTAAATACTACATACCTACATTTGAAGTTGGTTTTTATTGTTTTGTGAATGATGTTAAATTATAGTATAAGCTATACTTACCTATGCCAAAAATAATCCAGATTTACAAAGCCGTTTGACTGTCATGAAGGCATAACAAATAATCAATGTGACTTGCACATTTATATTAGAAAGTAGTGCGATGCCAACTTTTCCTACATACATCTTGTGTTATATATATGCATCATTGCTGCCTGAATCAAAGCATCACAATGACATTCACATTATGTCTCAAGAAAGAAAGAAAAATCATATATTTAACAGCATACATTAAAATATTTACATCATGAGCGAGCAGGGCACAAAATAGTTAAAGAGCATCGATTTAGATGCTAAAAAACTAACTAAAATAATAAAGCAAAAACAATTTGAAACAATGTGAGGTGTCAATAAGATAGTTCAAAAATGAAAACCGCACGAGTCAGTTTCAGTAGCAACTTTGTGACATTTATCGACATATCTCTGGAGCTACTTATCATATCTCAAGAAGATTACAATGGTACCCTTGGGAGTTTTTTTCCAACAAAAAAATAATCATCATAATCGGTTCATAAACAACAAAGTTATCTAAGAACAAATATAAAAAAAATATATATACAGTCGAATTGAGAAACCTTCTCCTTCAGAAGTCGGTTAAAAACGCTTGTCTCAGCACATATATCTAATTTACACCTGGACGATTGTTTTTTTTTTACTATTTTCAGACAAGCCTGCAGGTGATGAATGAATAATCTCATGACATATATAAAAAAAATAATAACTCGCCCACCGAGGCTTCCGTACCAACGTTGGTATGTACCAATTAAGCTAGACCTCTAAATTGTATCAGCGCTCATATAACTCAGAGGTCTACCTTAATTGGCATAAACTATGTATATGTGGGGAAAATAAGGGTATAATATTACAGTACTGACTTTAAAAAATAGGTAACTTTCTATGTAGGTAGGTAGGTACCTAAATTCATAATTATATCTAGTAGGTAAACAAGCAAGTAGTTTCTACAATGCCATTCTGTTCAGTTTGTAACACATCTATAAGCGGTAGGCGCTGGACAGGTCATTTGAGAAGTAATACACATAAACAAAACGTTTTAACTGTACCGCATATCGATGTGGAAGGCGTAGATATTGTAGAGACAGCATATCAGAACCGTATAATATCTTACAGGATTGCTGTGCAATACGCAAATGAACATTCTGTTGATTTATTTTTAGATTCAATACGAAACAAAGTCAAACTCATTTTAGATGAATGCATAAAAAAACTCAACTTCGAGATGTTCTCAAAATTTTTACTATTAAAAAAATAATGAACAAAAAACCAAATCGTTAATGACAAAAAATATTCCTGTTTATGGAAATTATAATTTTGAGCATTTATATTTAAATGTAATCAATACAATACGCACAAAAATTGACCAATTCGAAGAGCAAGATTCGGGTTGGACTTTTCTTAATTGTATGCATATTGAGGTTAATGTTAATAAATATCAACCACTTCGCGGCTCCACATATATTGAACTACCAATATTCATCAAGAAAAAGAAAGCATGTTTAAATATTCAAAACAACGATAAAAACTGTTTTCTGTGGAGCGTGGTTGCATACAATAAAAACATATGGGCAAATTTAGATTTTCGCGAAAACTTGTTAGTACCAAAATGTACCTTAATTTTCAACTTTTATTTTTTGGATTGTTTCCTTAATTTGTGCTGTAAAACCTTGCTTCTTGCCAAATTTCATGATTCTAGGTCAACGGGAAGTACCCTATAGGTTTTCGACCCAAAACCTATAGGGTACTTCCAGTTGACCTAGAATTGTGAATTTTGGTTAAAAGCAAGGTCTTACAGCACAAGTAAAGAAAAAATTCCGAAAAATAAAAAAAGTTGAAAACAAAGGTACATTTTGGTACTAACAAGTTTTCGCGAAAATCTAAATTTGCCCATATCTTTTTATTGTGTTGATTCAAGACCTTGGTTTTTATACACCCAACAGGGTTATAGACGTATCAGGTATAAATTTCAACTTGCTAGGTCCACCTGTTCCTGAGAAAATCAGTGGTGACACACGGACAGACGGACAGACAGATATACAGACAGACAGACAAGAAAGTGATCTTATAAGGGTTCCTTTTTTTACCTTTTGAGGTACAAAACCCTAAAAACATACAGACAAATTGAGAACCTCCTCCTTTTTGGAAGTTGGTTGATAAAACTTATATCACTGTAATAAAATAAAACTTATATTACTCACCTGATGTTAAGTGATGATGTGGTCTAAGATGGAATTGTGCTTGTCTGGAGATAGAAGATAGCTGTGAGATGAGGTGCCAACAGATATTAGTCCAATCCACGTAGTAAACTATCCTAAAATATCTTCCATATTGACTGGCACTGAACATCATGCTGCAATTCAACAAACGGATTTGTGACATGTCTTTATTTGGTGGGTGGATTGCGCCCCGGCCAAGGCCTTGGGGGTTTGATATTGCATTACATAACATAGTTTTTTTTTAAGCCTTCAGAATGCTACTTAAACTTACTACTACGCCTACTTTACGCCACATAAATGTGACATTTAGGGAGAAATGGTCATATGGTGGTTACGTAAAGGAGCTTACAGAAAAACTTTATAGTGCATTACGTGCGTTACATGGGGAGAGGGGTGTCAAGAATCTACTAAAATTGCATTACATTATACTTGAACGATCCCTGTTACTGAGATTGCTGTCCGTCCGTCTGTCACAGGGTCTTCCAGCCAATTCATTCTGTAATGCCATAACTGTAAATCTATTATATACACTGTGTGTCTCCCTGTGAACACAACTTTATCCATACTCATAATATAAAACGTTTGTAAGTCTGTTTGTTACCTAATCACGCCTAAACGGACGATCTGATCTTATCGAAATATAACAAGGAGATAATTAATTAGCGTGAGGATGAAGAAAGGCTAAATTCTTGGTGTAAGTGAAAGAAGTCGCGAGTAGCAGCTAGTGTCAAATACAAAGACAGCAAGGTAAACCTTGTTTACTGAAGTTAGTAAAATATTTACTTGTGAACAGCTGTTTTAATTTACGTGACAACTGCTTTATATACAATTTGGCCTTGTACTCAAAATTAATTAACCAAAAAAAGAATTACCTGTATAGAGATGTTAGAAAATAAAATATTTACATTATTTTAACTATGAAAATATTGTCCTTCTTAAGGAAAAATTTATTTATATTATATAATTTTTTAAAATAGTCTGTCTGTGGGAGGGCTATGCAGTCTTTGGATGGCAGGCCACCTGATATGACCAGGGATTGCAGGCGCACTGTTAATCTGTGGGGGCCCTTTAGTTTTGTACAGTTTGGTTGTCTGACAAAGATATTTTTGGCCCAAAAAGTAATGTATGAAGGTGCTCATTATTGTGTTCTTACTCTGGATATCTAACAAATACACCGGAATACGAATTTACCTTCTTTATTCGCCATTATATCAATCTTACCTAACTCTCTATCCCTATGTAGGTAGATAAACAATAAATATCAGAAGTACTATTCTAATTACCATTCTAAGTACCCTCAAAACTCTATTATTATTAATTTATGTACATTACACTCATGAAAGTGAAAGATGCAAAAGAGGTATGTCAGGATCGTAGCATGTAGAAAGAAGTAGTCTCTGCCTACACCAACGTGAAGGTACGAAAAGGGTGTGATTTTATGTATATATGTATTAATATCTTCACTTTTCTTTCAATTCCAGGTTACCAAGCACAACAACAACCCACCTGAAAAAATGCTCAACCAAGGTCTTAAAACGTACAAACTTCTCAATCTCACCTCGCTCCTAACAAAACAAATAACCAAGACCCACAGTCTCACAACCACATGCCTCTGCGGCCAAGTATATGTAAAACCAAACCAAAGACAAGACAGTTCCTATTTTAAAAGGGTCCACTCGACTCAGAGCGACCAGCATAGACAAAAAGTGGTAATAGAGACCAGTAGTCCGGTCATAGACAAGATTAATTATGAGAAGGTGCTGCCGTTGGAAAAAGATGCTGATTTTGGAAAGTTGTTTAAGGAGAAGATTAGTCCATATATACAGTTAGCAAGATGGGATAAACCAATTGGTAAGAAATATCTTTGTACTCCTTTCTCCTACTACTACTAATATAACGTGTTACATCAACACGTTTTTCACCATTTTTAACCGTCTTCAAAAAAAGGAGGAGGTTTCTCAATTCGACCGTATATATATATATATATTTTTTTAATATTATTTTCACCTTCCTGGTCTCAAAATCAAAACAAGGCCAATAACCAGCGGTGGACAGAGATAGGCTGATGTTGATGATGATTATGTCTCTGTGTCTGTGGGTGTCTGTCTGTGGTCTTTAGTGAAATCTTATCAGTTAAATTTGAACCTCATCCCAGTGTTTGATTGAGCTTTAACTGTGTATGCTTTAGTACATTAATCGGATGACAATTAAATGTTATGGTGTCATCGAGCTGGTGTGATGATGGTGACCGAAGGTGGCCATAGAAACTCCTAACCGCACTCTGTGATTATCATTGATTACAATTATCACTGATTTTTGCGATCTTTTGTGTTGACCGTGTGCTGTTATTTTGTGGAAGAGCGATGGATTGACTACATTTGAAACCTACGTTGAGAAAATTTAACTAAAGGTATGTGAAATACTCAATGGGCGAGCTCAATCTCTTGTAAATGTACGCTACAGGCACTAGTGTGCTACAAGGTCAGCGAAATGTTAATGTCACTTTTATTTAATGATTTATCCCAAACAGATATTGACATAGTATTAATTTTGTAATCCAGACTAATATTTTAAAAACGTTTTTACCACTGTCACTCTGTCTGTTTGTTACCTAATCACTCCTAAAAACCCTCTTACAAATGGGTTAAAAAATCACGAAATTGGTGTGATGTACTTATTTACTTAATGGATGACCCCTACGAAATTAGTGTGATGTACTTTATGGCTGACCCCTACTCAGTGGCGCCACCTGGCGAGCCGAAAAACGATAGCTCCCATTACAGTCTATATTTACTACAGATATCCTCATAGTAATATCTGAATCAATTTTCCGTCTCTTCTAGGCATCTACCTGTTATACTGGCCGTGCGCGTGGTCGATCAGTGTAGCGACTATAACGTCCGGCGTGCCCGTGTCCACGGCGCTGTCCACTGCTGGCCTGTTCTTAGTGGGCGCTGGACTGATGCGCGGCGCTGGCTGCACGCTCAACGATATGTGGGATAGAGATATTGATAAACAGGTACATGGCATTCATTGCTTCAACAACTACCTGCATCTCATTGCACGGAGGATGGACATAGATTGTCCGTAGATGCACAATTGTAGATGGTTGCATGTTAATAATTATTTAGCTTTTAATTTTTAAAATTGACTAAGAAATGTATATATTTATAACATCGTTTAACAACTAAAAGAACCGACTTCAAATGCCGCGCTATTAATTTTCAGTACCAAGTTTGAGGTGTTTATCTCCATATCTCTGGAGATACTTATCAGATCTCGATGAAATTACTATGGTACCACCCTTGGCAAAAAGGAATCATCAAAATCGGTTTATAAACGACGAAGTAACCCGCGAACACCCATAACAAAATTATATATATACGGTCGAATTGAGAAACATCCTTTTTTGAAGTCTGTTCAAAATACTTTTAAGTATTCACTCTTATTATTTTAAACCCCATCGTGCCACAAACAGGTTTTATTTTAATGTATTTGTATGCTCGGTAGTCAAACGAATTCAAATATGTATTCACTCGCCACTTAAAGACCCCCAGCAGGGCTAGCATGGCCTTATCCCCGGGGAAAGCCAAATTATTTCCCTGTTTTTCGCCAATGACAGGATATCAACACTTTATCATTATTGAACGAATCGTGAGTATTATTCATTTTTATTATTTATACGGTTTGACTCACGTGCAATGGTCGACTGTCAGTTAGACGTCCGACCGGTTTCGAGGCAATCGGTGCCTCATCATCATGGGTCAGTGCGCGTACCCTCGCGGAGCGCTGCACCCGCACTGTCGCCGGAGTTTATCGCGTTAATGTCCCTCCGCGCCGCACGCCTCGGTGCCCGCGCGGCACGCGCGGATAGTGGCTCGGTCGCCACAGGCTCCGGCGATTGTGAGTCATCATCGCTCGTCGCCGCATTATAAAGGCCCGTGCATACAACACTGACTGTGTCTTGTGGCACATATTCTTACCGATCACTGGGGCTAGACTCCATCCTTGGTCTCGGTTGAAATTTGGATGACGCTGGATTTCAATCGCCTCGGGTACTTTTCGCGGTACCAAAAATTTGTCTTTCACTAGTACGGTATCTTTGTCAAATCTCAAGAAATGACCGATTTCCTGCGAATGTTCAGCCACAGCCGACCTGTCTGTGTCCAAGTTCTTAACGCTTCTGATGTGCTCAGTCAGCCTCGTAGCGATGTTGTGATGATGTTTCACCGATATAGCTTTTGCCGCAATCACACGGTATCTCATACACGCCTGGTGTGCATAGTGGCTGTCTGTCCTTTGGCGAGCGTAAAAATTGCTGAAGTCGTCCGGGTGGGCGGTAAAATGTCCTTATGTCGTATTTACGCCGTAGGAGGGCACCAATTTTATCAGTGACCCCTTTCACGAACGGTAAGTATATAGGCACCCGTTCAACAACAGATGGTCTCACTCGCTCCGGGCCATTCACCCATCGCCAGCATTGCCTCAGCGTTAAGGTACTGAGGGTGCCCTCTAATTGTGCGACCCTCAGTACCTTAACGCTGAGCTGGAACATTTAAGACAGGTATTACAACGGAACCGATACAATTGGAGGCAATGCTGGCGATGGGTGAAGCTGAGCACATCAGAAGCGTTAAGAACTTGGACACAGACAGGTCGGCTATGGCTGAACATTCGCAGGAAATCGGTCATTTCTTGAGATTTGACAAGGCTACCGTACTAGCGAAAGACAAATGTTTGGTACCGCGAAAAGTACGCGAGGCGATTGAAATCCAGCGTCATCCAAATTTCAACCGAGACCAAGAATGGAGTCTAGCCCCTGCGTGGAAACCAGTTCTCGCCATAAAACACAGTGATCGGCAAGAATATGTGCCACAAGACACAGTCAGTGTTGTATGCACGGGCCTTTATAATGCGGCGACGAGCGATGATGACTCACAATCGCCGGAGCCTGTGGCGACCGAGCCACTATCCGCGCGTGCCGCGCGGGCACCGAGGCGTGCGGCGCGGAGGGACATTAACGCGATAAACTCCGGCGACAGTGCGGGTGCAGCGCTCCGCGAGGGTACGCGCACTGACCCATGATGATGAGGCACCGATTTCCTCGAAACCGGTCGGACGTCTAACTGACAGTCGACCATTGGACGTGATTCAAACCGTATAAATAATAAAAAAGGATATCAACACAACAATTTAAACGCTTGGTAAAGTTTAAACCCGAGTTTTGATTTTGTTTCGTATTAAAAAGTTAAAAAAAGAATTGATTAAATGAATTGACCAAACAAAACACGGATAGGTGGAAAGACAAAATAGTCCCCTTGCCATGCTAGCCCTGCTGGTGGCTGTTATCGGGAAACGCATATTCCGGCAAAGAATTGCTTTCCCTGGCAGTGCGTATGAGGAATGTAGAAGCAAATCGCTTCGTGCGTATTGATGGGATGTTCACCATGTAACTAACGGAGTCGCATATCAGTACGTCTAGTTGTTCGATAGAATCATCATCATCAGCCTATATCTGTCCACTGCTGGACATAGGCCTCACCTATGGCACACCACTGAGCTTGATCCTCAGCTCGTTGCTTCCAACTGCCAAATATATAACTCTACAACCATGCTATCGTCTCCGTAACCAAATATATAACTCTACAACCATGCTATCGTCTCTGTAACCAAATATATAACTCTACAACCATGCTATCGTCTCTGTAACCAAATATATAACTCTACAACCATGCTATCGTCTCTGTAACCAAATATATAACTCTACAACCATGCTATCGTCTCTGTAACCAAATATATAACTCTACAACCATGCTATCGTCTCCGTAACCAAATAAACCGGGTTTCAGCAGATCGTAGTCGAGCTCCTAGGAGTTACATTAACTTCTAACCTCAACTTCGGCTCCTACATAGAGTTCAAAGCTGAACTAGCCGGTAATCATTTAAGATCGTTTAAAAAACTAAAAAAACCGACTTCAAACGTCGCGCTAGTCAAAGTAGCCAGTAGACTAAGTAACTGTGATATAATCTGTGCCAGTAGTTAGTAGTAACTAGTAAGTCGTCGAGATAAGTAAATGCGTCGTACAAATGTTGATATATTAAAAACACCTCGGCCGATTTCGTTTAAATTTAAATGGGACCACCTGGGAAGGGTACGCTTTGAAACAAAAGAATTTTCCAAATCAGTTCAGGCATCTTCGAGTAATCGGTGAACATACATAAAAAAAAAAACCGACGAATTGAGAACCTTCTCCTTTTTTGTGAAGTCGTTTAAAAAGTTTGGCGTTCTCAGAAAAGTAAGACGGTATTTCACGCATAGACAGCTTCGAAGTCTGTACCAAGCACAAGTCCGATCTTGCATGGAATACTGCTGCCATCTCTGGGACGGATCGGCTATATATCAGCTTGAAGCTCTGGATCTGGAGGAAAAAAATCGTTTATGTGTATCAAAACATTTAAACAAATTAAATTCTGCAGGTTGAACGTACGGGCAGCCGTCCCTTGGTAGTGGGTTCAATATCGGACGTGCAAGCGACCGCATTTCTTGCTGCACAACTGACCGGTGCGTTAGCCGTCTTACTGCAACTTAACTGTTACAGCATAGTTCTCGGAGCCAGCAGTATGTGTGAGTATCTACATTGTTCTAGAATATGAGACCAGACTGACCTGACTGAGGGCCCATTGGTGTAGTGGGAGAATGGTCGGCTTTGACGCAAGAGGCACCGAGTTCAATCCCCGCCGTGCACCATTTCCGAGGTGGTCCCATTGTAATTTCATTGAGATTTGATAAGTATCTTCAGAGATATGACGATAAATGTCTCAAACAAAACAGATTTCCATGCCCCGCGAGGGCATGCATGGAATGAAATTGTTTTATTTTTAAACAATCTTATTATTATACGTATGAACGGCTCAACATCGCTTAATATAATTTAATAAGAATAGTATAAAACAAGTTATCTAAGCAACGATGTTCACAGAGTGACTTAACGAATCGCCTCCGCGTGAAACCACACGGTTTAAGAGTGGTTTTAGTAGCTGCTTCAGTTTTAGGCGAGTCGATGCCTTGTTTTTCGGATTTTTTTTTATGATATAAGGTAACAGGACAAGCCCGACGCTTGGCTGATGGTAAACGATGACGTCTACCTATTACAGATAGAGCGGCATGCCCGGATAGCCAGAATGTTGCATGTCATTGTAAATACATTCTGAGATTACGATAACCTTTCAATTGCACCAAGCGCGCAATTGAGATATAAAAATCCATACCTCTTCCCGCTTGCTTTATAAATTAAACTAATATAGCTATTGTCAGGTCGGTCGCACTACGCGCTATAGCTTTGAAAATGCTAGTAGATCCGCGACATACATCAAGCGAGGGACAAGTTCAGTCAGTAGTGTCACGCGCGCTCTTTATCGGACGCGGGCCTTTACTTGCTATTTAATTCGTTTCTCACAACACTCAACCTTACAGTACGAGACAGCTGGCAGCCCGCGGGCTGACCGAGTGATACAAATACAAATTGTTTATTCATAACACCATCGTTACATGTCATTGCTGATCTTGTAAACTATTACAATATTAATACATAGTAATAATATAGACTCTCGCAGCGTGGACTTACGGTGCATTTTATGGTGCGCAACACGCGGTTCATAGTTACTATTAGTTTATTCTGTGTCGCAGATTCAAGATCGCATCCCGAGCGTGTAGCGTATTTTGAACGTTACCGACGTTGTAACTGGATTTAGGGCCAGTTTCACCGGTTCCTGATAATGCGTTAGATAGTTGTCTGACACATGACGCCATAAAAAAGCTGTTAAAATCAAATCTGTCAGATTCCGTCATATTAGCGCCATCAGGAACGGTGACACTGGCCCTTAATCTCGCATTTTTGCTATCAGGGAGTGCATCTTCTGTACTTTTACTATTATCAAATGAATAGTAAAAGTACAGAATGCACTCCCTGCGTGAGGAACTGCGTGTTGCGCACCGTAATATACACTTTAAGCCCGCGCGGCGAGAGTCTGTATCACTGGGTCAGCTCGCGGGCCGTCAGCTGTCTCTTACTGTAAGGTTGAGTGTTGTGAGAAAACAGATCGAATAGTAAAGTAAAGGCGCGCGTCCGATCGAGAGCGCGCGTGACACTACTGACTGAACTTGTAGCCGGCGGGCTGCCGCGTATGTACGGTATGTGCGACAGGCTGCCTATTATTCATTCTGTGCTATTGTTCCGCAGTCCTGGTAGTAACATACCCGCTAGCGAAGCGGTTTACAAACTACCCTCAAGTGTACCTCGGCGCCACGTTCAACTGGGGCGCGTTACTAGGATACAGCGCGGTCACAGGCGTCTGTGACGCGGCCGTTTGCTTGCCTCTCTACGCCGGCGCGCTGGCGTGGACCGTTATATATGACACTATATATGCGCACCAGGTGAGTTTATACTTGTGTGTTTACTGTGTCCCCCGGCTTTGTCCGCGTTAATAGGGAACGCGGGTTAGG
This sequence comes from Cabera pusaria, assembly GCA_954871355.1. NCBI lineage: Eukaryota > Metazoa > Arthropoda > Insecta > Lepidoptera > Geometridae > Cabera > Cabera pusaria. The sequence goes on along the minus strand of OX940912.1, from coordinate 1,297,303 downwards.
AATTTGAACATGTATTTTAATGAAACTATTGTCGTCGCGCAGTGCTCAAACAACCGACAAGAGTGCGATAGGGACAACATAATTCATAGTAATTATGTAGGAATGTAAGTGTTTATGTATATTGTATGTAAGGATGTTTTTGTTTTGTTTTGTTATGCCTAAATAAGGTTGTCTTATTGTGTACACCTCAGCCCCTGATATGTTCGTACTCTCCACTCCATCCAAAGGTTGTCTGGAAGAGATCGCTCTGAGCGATAAGACCGCCCATTGTACTTGCTTTAATGTTAACTGTAATTTAATGTCTATTGTTGTAATGGTGTACAATAAAGTGTTATCTATCTATCTATCTATCTAATTCATAATTCATTTATTTAATTTGGGCACACTGCACACTTCTGAACGTCAGTCAGTCTTTTATTACAAATTAAGTACTTTATCATATCATCAATTCATACATTCAACGTTGATTAACATCAGAAACTTTAGAAAGTTCATAAATGATAAAATAATATTCCATATAAATAACCAATATTTCAAAACCACTATACATTACATACCATAGATAGAACATAACTCATTGTCACAGATAGAAAGATAACAGCAACTCAGACTCATTTCACCTACAAAATTTTGACTAAAATAAGGTTTCGTAATCCCCCGTTTTATCTTCAAAAACTGATCCGATCAAATTATTTTTTGCACAACATTTTTGCAGATGAGTGCATCCCTGCTCCAATCATTTTTTTTTCTTGTTTAAAACCCTTTCAAGTTTGTCTGGTAACCGTTTAGTTCAGGACAGTAAAATAGGTAATTTTTCAGGTTTATGAAGGGTCATATTTATTTTTGCAATTGGTTGGTCAAAATAAGCAAATTTCAGGGGCATTATAACAGACCTTAATTTTTTGTGGAAAAACATTTTGCTCTAAAAGCATTCCAGGGAGGAAACCGGGGAATACATATGTATGGAAAAATACACCCCGTTCCCTCTTAAAAAGTATCCTATAGCCTAACCCATAGTACTGGCTTTCCCTGTGCAAAATTTCAGCTAAATCGGTCCAGCCGTTTGACCGTGAACAAGTACAGAACAAACCAATACATTGACTTTCGCATTCATTATATTGGTGTTGATATAACCGCTCAACCGGCGTGCCTATTTTGCCATTTTGCTAATATAGTGCATTCGGCGCGGCCTTGCCACGCCATGCAGGTTTTGGGCGCGAAAATTATTATTATTTTTTTTATTTTATTATTTTTTTTTTTTAAAGATTACTTGCAATGTGGGTTGCACATTACTAGTATTCTTGTTAACCCCTCCAACTAACCTAAATATGCTTGTGTCTGGAGTGGGTTCACGTCAATAGTGCAATGGGTGTGGTGGGGATCGAACTCACGACCTCTCGATCGCCAGTCCGACACCCTATCCATTGGGCTATTGCCGCCTTATTGAAACACAAAACTTCACCCCCAGAATAAATATGTTTAATGTTATATATGCCATAATTGTCATTTTTTTTACATTTTAGAGCAGCACAGCTATTGCAATATAAAATTATATTGGTGTTGATTGCTGTTGATGTGGACACGTCAGTTCTAACACTTATTATATCACATATTTGAGCTGCCTACAGCTTCGAGCATTTACCAATGGAGATGTTAACGTTGTAATCCGCAAACATTTTTTTCTGCCGATACTTACGGGTGACGAGGTAAACACGCATAGCACACACACAAATCACTCACTTTAACGATCCCGCACACTAGCTTGAAACACGCACACAGTATTAAAAATACAGCGTAGTTACGCACGCTCATATGGCCAAAAATGGCTATATGGCCAGCAGAGGGGTACGCCTTGCGTTAACATCTCCTTTGGTAAATGCTCGAAGGTCTACAGTGATATTAATTAGGATCCTATATGGTATTATTTGGAGAATATTGAAAATGTATTATTTTTCGGGTCTAGTGTAGTACTTTTAGGGGTTTAATGTTATTATTTTTAGGATCTAGTGTTATACTTTTAGGGGTTATATGTAATTATTTTTAGGGTCTAGTGTAAAAAGTACTTTTAGGGGTTTTGTGTTATTAGTTTTCGGGATTATTATTATTCCGCGGGACACAACGGGGGGTGTTAATTATACAAGAGTAATTTTATTTAAATCTTATAAGTATCTCCAGGGATATGACGATAAACGTCTCAAACTTGTAACTGAAACTGACTCGCGGGGCATGGAAGCTGGTTGTTTTAGTTTTTAAACTATGTTAATTATTAATTTGCATAATTGTCGTATCGTGTTGGTTGTATAGGACAAGTTAGACGACGCACGTATCGGCATGAAGTCGACCGCACTGACGTTCGGTGAGAACACAAAGCCTGCTCTTACTGCCGCGTTACTGTTCAGTACCGCCGCGTTCTCCGCCGCGGGATACGCCGCGGATTTGTCGGCGGTATACGCGCTCGCGATGGCGGGATATGTCGGACATGTTGGGAAGCAAGTAAGTTATGATTTGTTTTAAATAACTGGCATAATTATCCCTCGTTAAAACGCTCCGCCCGTGCTTTTTTAGGGTTCCGAACCCAAATGGTACCAACGGAACCCTATTACTGAAACTCCGTGACTCTGTCTGTCAGTCTGTTTCCAGGCTGTATCTCGTGAACCGTGATAGTTAGACAGTTGAAATTTTCACAGATGATGCATTTCTGTTGCCGCTATAACAACAAATACTAAAAAACTAAAAACAGAACAAAGTTAAAAATTAAAGGGGCCCCATACAAAAAGCGTTTTTTTACTATAGCGCCATCTATGAACGATTGTTTACCTCAGTGTTTTTCAACCTTTTTCATGACGCGACCCCCTTAGTATGAAAAAAAAATTCGCCACCCCTTACCTGCACTGTTTATAATCTGTATTTTGTTATATTGCTAGCTTCTGCCCGCGGCTTCGTTCGTGTGGCCTACAGAAAACAAATTACCTATTTTACTTTTGTAACAAATATAATAAGCACTCTCAGTCACAACACCTACTAATGCTCTTTCTTTAATTAATATTTTCCTTAAAAGTATATTTTCATACTTTGTTTTTAGGGTTCCGAACCCAAAGGGTACCAACGGAACCCTATTACTGAGACTCCGCTGTCCGTCTGTCTGTCTGTCTGTCTGTCCGTCTGTCACCAGGCTTTATCTCATGAACCGTGATAGTTAGACAATTGAAATTTTCACAGATGATGTATTTCTGTTGCCGCTATAACAACAAATACTAAAAACAGAAAAAAGTTAAAAATTAAAGGGGGTCCCCATACAAGAAACGTGTTTTTTCGACATTTTACTATAACGCCATCTATGAACGTTTGACTGTATTAATTATATTTATTACCTATGTGTTTAATTAGACAGTTGACATTTTCATAGATGATGTATTTCTGTTGCCGCTATAACAACAAAAACTAAAAACAGAATAAAGTTAAAAATTAAAGGGGGCTCCATACATGAAACGTGTTTTTCGGCATTTTACTATAACGCCATCTATGAATGTTTGACTGTATTAATTATATTAATTACCTATGTGTTAACTTTCACTTAGTTGGCGTTAGTGTTCGTAAGATGGCGTTGTACTGAATAAGCACGCGGCTCCTGTTTTAATAATTATTTGGAATTGACACGGTAATATAATATAATAATATCTGGATGACCGAGTTTCGCTCGCAACTCTTTTTTTTTTTGGTAAATCGTATTTTATGTAATTTTTTGGCACCCAATAATAGTCTTCTTACAAAAGAACAAACTTGGAAAAATGTATCATCTCGTCTGGACTCGAACCGGGGTCTTTCTGATCGCCATCCTATCGATCACCCACTGAGCTATCGTAACAATGTAGTAATGGCGAAATTTACATTCATATTCTAAATATATTGTAGGCGTTTTTTATAACCAAAACCTAGCTAGATCGATTTATCAATTTATTACAAGAAACGTGATTTCTTTCAGCGTTTTTTTGCTCAATTTTATTTAATATTGTAGTGTTGTACGGAATCAGAACCCTACGAGTCGAAGTCCGACTTGCACTTGGCCAGTTTATTTTATTTTACTGAGGCTTCGCGACCCCCCGCGATTCTTTATAGAGGCTTCGAGAGGACACACCGAGACCTTCGAGACCCACACGTTGAAAAACACTGGTTAACCTTATTATACCTTTTTTTTTTTTTTTGAGTGTGGAAATCCTCACGGAAACCACACCACTACGGGGGCAGCGATGTGATTATGTCGGACTCCAACCGACTAAAACCCCACTGTGTTCCACCAAGACGCCCATGTGCCGGGGCTACGGGTACGTTTTCGCACTCTCCCGCGGCCCCGACGGCGTTGGTCCGTGAGGACCCCTTCTCAGTAATGGAAGGAGTTGGAGATACTCCGCCCCCTACCCTGCGTCTAAGAAGCGCGCGGGAACACCACGCGCGCTTCACCACCTCGAGGCCGTTCGTGGTGGGCAGACACCCCGTGTCTACCTTCCCGGCCTCTGGGTATGAAATTGCACCGGTCGGAACGACCGACCGATGCAATCTCGTGCCCATACGCATCCCGAGCGGAGCAGACGCTTGCTCCACTCGACCGCCCCCTCCGTGACCAGTCCAGGCTCGCGAAGGGGCGACTGCGACAACGCCATCTCGCTCGTCGCTGTGATGTACAAGTTCACAGCGACGAACGAAAGACACGTCGCGCGCGTCGACTCGCTCGTCATTTACGAGCGAGTGAATGTAAATGTCGAACGAGTCTTCATCCCCCACCTTATGACACATGTGCGAAGGGCAAATGCCCCTGCTCGCACACGGTCCACTCTCCGACTCGCACGCCAATGCATATGGCTCTGCAATGGCGCCCGAGGCTCCTCCCCTACGGCCGTTACCAGCGCCACCACTTGGTCCAACAGGCCCACCACTTGGGACTCATCTGTCCCCCACCACCAGCTCCCAGGTCACGTTGTCGCTACACCCATCACCTTCTGGGCAAGCGCCAACACGAGCATGAGCCCCCGTGGGGGTAGAAGCGTTTCGGTCGCTGTTATCTACGACCGAACCATCCCGACCCCCAACGCGTCCGAGCAGCATCCCGGACCCACCATGGGGCGGCTCCCAACACCAAGCCTGCCCTGCCCCGTCACACTGTGCCCTCTGCTACCTTGCCAGAGGGACACGCGGAGGGGCCCACTTCGTCGGAACTTCGCCATCGGTCGACAACTTAACCCAAAAAGGAAAAGTTGTCGAACGACACCCAGGGTGCACCACGAGGAGGTGTTCCGACCCGCACCCCACCTTATTATACCTACCCTAATACCTGTATGTTAACGTTCACTTAGTTGGTGTTAGAAGTTCGTTAGATGGCGTTATAGTAAATAAGCATTTTTAGTATTGACACGGTATTTATATATATCGATGTTAAAACTATGTACTTCATTTTTCGTTTTTCATTTTTCCGGCAAAATTCGTTCAATCGGAACCCTACGTGTGCGAGTCCGACTCGCACTTAGCCAGTTTATTTTAGGGATTACTAGCAATGTGTGTCGCACATTACTAGTAGTCTTGTCCACTCCTCCAACTTAGCTTAATATACACAGAATAAAAGAATTTACAACCGATTTTAAAAACTTGTCTGTTTTCTGGACCTGCTGCTTGCCAAATTTCATATGACTTATTATGTTTGTTCGCGGATAACTTCGTCGTTTATGAGCCGATTTTGATGATTCTTTTTTTATTGGAAAAGAGATATCCCAAGGGTGGTACCATTGTAATTTCATCGAGTTCTGATACGTATCTCCAGAGATATGGAGATAAACACCTCGAACTTAGAACTGAAAATGAGTAGCGCGACGTTTGAAGTCGGTTCTTTTAGTTTTTTAAACGATCTAAAGTTATTTTTTTGTGCAATAAAGAATGATTCACTCATTCAACATTTCCATTTCAGATATACACCCTAGACATGGACAATCCTACCGACTGCGCTAACAAATTCAAGTCCAACTCTATGGTGGGTCTGATTATGTTACTGGGCATCATCGGCGGAGGGTACCACACCTACCAGCGGAATAAAGCGAAGGGCAACACTGGGGAGAGTGCTAAGGGTTGCCTGTTTTCTTAGGGTAACATTAAGGGTTTCTGCCGACTACTGAAAATGGTGAGGTTATATTCTGTTGAGTAGGGTAATAGGACTAAAGCTTGGCATGGGTCCAGATAGCACGTAGGTTTTTAAATCAAAACTGCGTGATTTTTGCCGTTTCAAATACGAAAATATAAGAATATAATGTAATGGAAAGAAATATAATCACGTAAATTGTAGTACTCGGCAATGAAAAAAAATCATGCACAGAATATTGCAGTTTCGATTTAACATTCAGGTGCTAACAACTGGGCCTGTGCCAAGATTTGTGTTTTTTTTTAATATGGAGCTTGAGCTGAATTTATTAAGCTCCTTCTGAATTTTGGAAGGAAAAGAAACAAGGTTCTATATTCAGCGTTGTAAAGAAAGATCTATTTTGTGAGAAGTTGACACAGCTTGAAGACTTAATAATTGAAAAGTTAATCGATTAATTTGTAGTCACGAGTATCGCATATTATTTTATAGCTGTCAGTGTGACATAAACCCGCACTTTACGCTTGCTACGCTTTTCCGGCAAATAGAAGATTAGTGAACGGCGTGAAGTTGCGTCGTGCAATAATCGACTGTTTAAGTCACGGAAAAGCGTGCGTAAAGTGCGGTTTTAGGTCACACTGTGCTATAAATAATATTATTTTAGTCTAAATACGGTTGGCTATAGAAATGCTACGAATAAGTTGGCTAAAGAAATGCTCCGAGACAAATTGCGATTATATTCTTTACGATTAGGTTATGACAGTGTTTGTGATTTGTTAGTGTAATATTGTTACTAGTGTAATATTGTTAGCTATATATTGTTAATATAATTCTTAAGACTCACCGCACACGGGCTGCATGCTCGCCAGAAAACTACCTAAAACGAGAAGTGGCTTCTCACGCGACATTAACGAAAGATAACACGGCTTTTAAAGTGATACTATTATAACATCGCCTCGAATTTTTCTATGTTTTTTTTAATGGTAAAAGGTAACAGGACAAGCACTACGCTCGCCTGGTGGTAAGCGATGACGTCTACCTATAACAGATACAGCGGCATGCAAAATTCTGAACAACTAGAATTTTGCGTGTCACTGCACTGCGCCTGTCACCTTCAGACATAAATATGTTAAGTCTCACATGCCCTGTAATTTCACTGGGCACCTTGCCATTTCAACCGAAAAACATTCCTATTTCACGGCTGAAAATTAATTGGCAAAGTGGTTGTACCGCTCCAGGCTGACTAGCAGAAGTCCTCCACTACAATGTCGCCGGTGCCTTTAGCTTGGTTAGTGGATATTTAGGTCTAGCTGTGATTGGCGGACGCATCCGCAGCCATATTGTATACATGCTAATGTGTCATGTCAACTGCTGTCACAGTAGCTAGCTACCATAGCTACACATAAACAAAAAGTTTGACATTCATCGTGGTTTTAAAACCACGCTTTTTTATAACAAAGAGAACCCGTCGACATATTGTAGACACATGGATATCGCATACGGCACATTTCATGTGGTCGTTTTATCCACCTGTTGTTTTTTCCGCTACAGTGCAATATGCATCGATTTAAGATAGGAGCAAAAGAGTCCTCTATGCAAAAGGTAGGCGACGTTCTGGCAATACTGCTTGTGTTGCAGGTGTTTACAGGCGGCGGTGACCACTTTCAAGCAGGTGGGCCGCTTATTTATTTGTCTCCTTTGACATAAAAAATTAATAGCGGACCAACACTCTCACTTTTTAGGGTTCCGTACCCAAAGGTTAAAACGGGACCCTATTACTAAGACTCCGCTGTCCGTCTGTCTGTCTGTCTGTCTGTCTGTCTGTCTGTCTGTCTGTTTATCCGTCAGTCACCAGGCTGTATCTCATGAACCGTGATAGTTAGACAGTTGAAATTTTCACAGATGATGTATTTCTGTTGCCGCTATAACAACAAATACTAAAAACAGAATAAAGTTAAAAATAATAGAGGGTCCCCATACAAGAAACGTGTTTTTTTCGGCATTTCACGCCATCTATGAACGCTTAGTTAGGTAAACGTCCCATAGATGGCGTTATATTGAAATGTCGATCCCTAACACCTTTGTTAGACGTTAGATGGCGTTATATTGAAATGTCGATCCCTAACACCTTTGTTAGACGTTAGATGGCGTTATAAGAAATAAAATGTTTATTAATTATTATTTTTTGCTGGCGAAAAATGATAGTGGTATTATTTGCTCGATCTTATAAAATACTGTAGTGTGGTACGGAACCCCACTAGTGCGAGTCCGACTTGCACTTGGCCAGTTTATTCAGTATTGATTTTACATTAGTGTAGTCGAATTAAATAGCTATAGAGATACACCCCGACTAAAATGATGAACACGTGATACATATGCCAGCTATAAGATAAAATGCACAACGTAATCAGGTCGGGTCATACATGACAGCGGGTGAAAGCCAATGGGCGCACTAGAACTGGGAGCCAGAGCTGGCTCCAAACAATGATATCGCATATGTAGATAAGGATAAAAAATTGTTGTCCATCTCGTTCTCTCATACTAGTGATTGTATAGTTTTATCCTTCTCATATTATTAATTTTATTTAAATGCTAGTAGATCCATTTAATACTCCATCCACGGATTTTGTCGATAGAATAGCGAGCTCAAAAAATGCCTATTCACTCGAAAAACCTCTTGTAGGTACTTAATCGGAAGACAGACTCAGGCAGGAAATTCCATTCTTTGGCGATATATAGATGAATCAGTCGCTTCGTACGGTACGGGTAGATGGTATATCAACCGTAAAGCGTTGAATATACAAAATGTCAGACTTGCAGTCTTAGTCAAGTAATTAAGTAGTAAGAGTCATCATCAGTATCAGCCAATTTCCATCTGGACATAATCCTCTCCTATGGCACGTCACTTCAGCTCTTTGTTTCCCACCGCTGGCAGCCAGCTTGCGTATATCATCGCTCCACCTAGCTGGAGGGCGTCCTACACTACGTTTACCGAGCCGTGGTCTCCACTCTAGAACACGTCTACACCAACAGTTATCGGTTCTACGACAGATGTGACCAGCCCACTGCCACTTCAGCTTGCTGATCCTTTGAACTACGTCGATAACTTTAGTTCTCTGACGGATAACCAAAAATAGTAAGAGTAATAAGTAACGTAAAATATACATTATTACATACTATCGTCATCGGTACCCCATAGTTCCACTTATTATAACGAGATGTCGTTACTGTGCATGTTATTATGGATAGTAGTGACATCTCATTATAATAAGTGGAACTTCTGTGGAACTACATGGTACCGGCGATGTATAATAAGTAATAAAGTATATTGTATGGAGTTAGCAATCTTGTATGGTTACATCTCTGGTTGTAGCGACCATCGCTGGCATCGTGTGCGCTGAGCTCATTATTAAATGTTTAGAAAATGTTGCCGCAGTTGCGTGGCGACATTTTATGGCAGTAGCGTGTGGAACGTGTGCGGTAACACTTATAACGTGTATTTAGGGTGCTGTGATTAGTCCTATTTTATTTTTTATTGTAATTGTATTAAATGTTGTTTTAAAATAATAAAATGATGTTTATTGAAAACCAGTTGCTCCCCGCGGCTTCGTTCTCGTTCAGCGCTGGTCGTATTGCGAGCGAAGCGAAATGAAGATAAGTTCGTTTTCGCTTCGCTCATGTCGCTCATCGCTTTTCATACTTGAGTTTATACCTTTCTTTCTTCTTTTCAACTATAGGGTTAAACTAAGTTTTTTACTAATAAGCGAAATTAACTTATCTTCGTTTCGCTTTACTCCCAATGTTCGCGTTTTAAAAAGTGTCTGCTTTTATATAATACTAGCAACGCCCCGCGGCTTCGCCCGCGTTTAATCCCTTCCTGTTGAATCACTCTATCTATTGCTGAAAACTGCATTAAAATATGTTGCGTAGTTTAAAAGATCTAAGTGTACAGACAGCAGGAGCGCGCCTGTGTTTTATACTATGTAAAAATATACACATAGATATATAGACATTGGATATGTTTCACTCGTTTATTTTAACATTTATGAACGCAGGCGAAGTCTACACAACCTAGCATTCTGTAAGTTTTTATTTTATGTAGCAACTATAACATATTGCTTAAAGGTTGATTTACATTGAACGAGTTGTCCCTCACTACACAATGTTGTTGAAAACAAACTCGTATATCGAATGTACAAAACGATAAAGTTTATTTTAGACAGAGTATTCTCGCATTTTATATGCATACTAGAGGTTACCCTGCGTGTGCTACTTACTATGCTAAAAAAGGTATGAGACCGAATGTGTTTAATGTATTGTTTTAGTAGTCCAAACCCATCTTCGCATTGCCTTTCTAATGGAACCGGTTTGGGGCACATAGGTTGGATGGTTTCAAAGTATATAACGGTCATAGGTAGAAACCTACGAAGAAATGATAAGTCAGGAACTCTAATTCAGGATAAATTCCACACAAAAAGTGGCCTTCCTTCAAACCAAAACGACGTAGATTCAAAATAAGAATCACTTTCGAAGTTACAAATGATTGGCTGGGAGATTGATTTAAATTCGGAACGAAAGCAGGGATTGGTTCGCGCATGTGATGCAATGTCTGTTATGACAGTTGAGTCAAACAAGACAAATGTCCGACTAATGACGCGCTGGACACGACTTTTAACCCGCCTGCTTGGAATTGGACTTTCGTTGGGTCATTTTTATAACGAAGTTACTTTTCCTGACTTATGATTTATTCGTAGGTAGAAACTATTTTTGTGTTTCATATAAATAGATAGATTTACAGGAAAAAAATCAGTCAAAGAAAATAGCAAATACTAGTTTTTATTATAGATATTGTATTTTGTGTTAAGACTGTATAGATTGGAATTTGTATTATATAATTTGAAAAAATGATATTAATTATATTAAACAATATACTTTTTAACTTGTAAATATGTATCTTGACCGAGTTTAAAAACAGGAGGTACTTAATTGGTATATATTTTTTTTATATACATTGAAAAGAAGGAGGTTGTCACTTCGTCAGTGTGTATTTAAAAAAAATGTGTATTCACTATTAATGGGAACTGGCTCTCAAGGATAGCTGCCGGAACACATCAGATGTTTGGCGACAGATTTTATAACTTGAGGGTAGCTGGCCAGGCGGACACTAGATAGTGTACGTTAGTAACTTTCTTAATTTATTTTATTGTTTATTATTTTAATCACAAATTAACAATGTATACGGAACCCTTGTTGCGCGAGTAAACTCGCACTTGTCCCTTTTATTTTTTTATCCAGTATAACTGTTTGTTTTAACTTCGCTTCAAGCGATTCTGGTATTATAATTAAACCAAAAATAATTGTTATATTTAATGAAATAATGTTGTAAATATGTGTTAATAAATGTTCTTGCCATATTATTTGTGTTGTTTTTATTTTTCAATGTCTGCGTTCTGCGGCTCTGCCTGCGGTTAAAAGTATCCTTATATTCTATTCTCGTACTTATTGTCTATCTGTGTGTTAATTTTTAACCGATTTCCAAAAAGGAGGAAGTTCTATGTTAGTCTGTATGTAATTTTTTGGGTACATCGATATTTAAAAAATGTTATTTCATTGAGATTGTAATTTCATTGAGATCTGATAAGTATCTCCAGAGATATGACGATAAACGTCTCAAACTTACTACTGAAACTTACTCGCGCGGCATGGAAGTCGGTTGTTTTAGTTTTTAAACTATCTTAAATAACAAGCAGATCGGTCCGGTAGTTTAGTTTATTCAGTGGCGTAGCTAGGTAAAGGCCCTGGGGCAAAAAAAAAACTAAACTCATTTACTATAACTACATATTATTATTAACCGTCCAGACGCGAGCGCTTGTACATTCAGTAGTAGCGTTTATAGTCACGCTGTGAAACCAGCCTAAGAATACAGGGGAGTTCCCCTCAAGTTTAAAACAAAAATGTTCAAGACTAAACTTGTTGGGAATTCCCCTGTATTTTCGAAATACCATTTTTAAAGTCGCGTTCCTGGAATATGGTTTATTTATATTCTGAATGTGGGAGAAATGTTCACTAGTTCAATGTATAGTTTGTAAGTCAGAGTCCGAGGGGCCCCCTGTGCTTGGGGCCCCCGGGGCACTACCCCGTCTAGCGCTCCGGTAGCTACGCCACTCCTCGGCCTCCTTGTCTGGTAACTCAGTCTGATCGCGTAGTCATGAAACTTTTTTTAATATATATTACGAGTCCGACCGAAACTGGTTTTCCGGCCGAAACCGAAACCGAAACTCACGTGGTCAAGTATAAAATTCCTTAAAATACTGAAATTTGGTGCATTTTACCCATTATTATTATTTTAGCACCATATCTACACTAATACTCCCATCTACGGTTGCTACAGAGCTATCCAAACATCTTCATCATCATTATCAGCCGGTGTCCGTCCACTGCTGGACATAGGCCTCTCCCAAGGTGCGCTCCTCACTGAGCCCGATCTTCGGCTCTTCTTTTCCAGTCACTGCCCACCGCATTGCGTATGTCGTCGCCCCATCTGGTCACAGGACGTCCTACGCTAAGTTTTCCGATTCGCGGTCTCCACTCCAGGGCAAGTCTACCCCAACGGTTATCAGTCCTTTTTTTTTTGACCCAGGAAAATCCTTTATGGATACCACACGCCCGAGGGAGCGAATAGTTATGTGGGACTCGCTGCCTGAAGGGCAGGATACCGCACTAAAAACCTGGGGTGAGCCGTCATCCACCGTGATGGGGCAAGATGGGGTTGCGCTAGCATTCACCAACTTGCCCCGGTGGCAGACCCAAATGGGCCTCTGCCGCTGCGGAGGGCTGACCCTGCTCACCAAGGTCAACCCTCAACCGTCATGTGGGGAGTGCAAGCCGTCGGAGAGTCCCCCGACCCTCCAACAGTTACCCCACAATGACAGAGAAGTGTGGCACCTGGCCTCACATCCTCCGTCCCTCTGCTGACATGTGTGCGAAGAGCAAATACCCCTACTCGCACACCGTCCGCTTTTCGACTCGCATGCCAGTGCCAGTGGCATGCGAGACCCCACTCTTCGACCGTCGCCGGCCCCACCACTCGGCCCGAGCATGTCGGACCCACAGCCTAAGAGGAGTGTGGCTCGTCTTCTCCTCAAACTCACCACACCCTCTGTCCCTCAAATGACAGGTGTGCGGCAACTACCCCTACTCGCACACCGTCCATCGTCTGGCTCGCATGACAAAAGCATGCGAGCAGCCCTCATGCAGCACTTACCGGCCCCGCCACTCAGTCCGAGCATTCTGCTCAGATCCACCACCGGGCGGCTCCCAACACCGAGCCCGCCCTGCCCTGTAACACTGCGCCCTCTGCTAAATATCAGAGGGACAAGCGGAGGAGCCCCTCACATCGGAACTTCGCTATCGGTCAACAACTTAACCCAGTTGACTGGGAAAAAGTTGTCGGCCGATACCCAGGGTACACCACGAGGAGGTGTTCCGAACCCCACCCCAACGGTTATCAGTCCTGCGGCAGATATAACTAGCCCACTGCCTCTTCAGCTTTCTAATCCGTTCAGCTATGTCGATAACTTAAGTTCTCTGGCGAATTACTTCGTTCCGGATTCGATCCCGCAGAGAAATACCGAGCATATAGCATATACCATATATATATGTCGCTCAGCACCATAGCTCGCTGAGCGACTTTAAATTGGTGGACCAGTCGAACTGTGAGTGTCCACGTCTCAGCTCCGTATGTCATCACACGTAGGACGCACTGGTTAAAGACCTTGTATTTAGACACTGCGGTATAGGCGACGAGAAGATTCGACGGAGTTTTCCGAATGCTGCCCAGCCTAGCTTGGAGCGTCTGCCCTAGGTAAACATACTTTGTAACAATTGTCGAGTGGGATTCCACCTACGGCAATCGGTTCCGGAACAACGTGCTCGTTGTAAGTACATGACTTTGGTTTTATCCAAATTCATCCGGAGACCGATTCGACGAGAAGAATCAGCTAGGCCATTCAACATCCTTTGTAGGTCCTGCAGCGTCTCTGCCATAATGACGATGTCATCTGCGAATCGTAAGTGAGAGATGTACTTGCCGTCGAAGTTAATGCCACAATCTTTCCAGTCCAGCGTCTTAAACATATCCTTCAAGGCGTTAGTGAACAGCTTCGGGGATATGACGTCCCCCTGTCTCAATCTTCGACGCAGGTGGACATATTTAGTTTGCTGGTTCTGTACTTGTACAGTCATCTTTGCGTCATTATACACTTATACAGACATGTCATCACTTCGATATATCGCAAGTATACTTGGCAACGCTGCAGGGACTCCAGAACGGACCAGGTTTCGATTGAGTCGCAGGCCTTCTCATAGTCCACGAATGCTAAGCTCAGGGGCCGATTGTACTCTTCGGTCATCTGTACAATCTGCCGCACTGTGTGGATGTGGTCTATGGTGCCGTAATCGCTTTGAAACCAGGCCTGTTCCGGAGGTTGAAACTCGTCGAGTCTTCGCGCAAGACGGTTCGTGATGACCCTTGAAAACAGCTTGTAGACATGGCTCAGAAGCGAAATCGGGCGGTAGTTTTTCAATAGGGTTTTTTCTACTTTTTTGAAAAACAGAACCACCATGCTTCTGTTCTATGCCCGTGGAGTTCTCCCAGTGAAAAGAACGGAATTAAAGAGCTGTTGAAGCTGTTGAACTGCTGGAGCTCCTCCGGCTTTTAGAAGCTCTGTTGTGATTCCGTCTTCTCCTGGGGCTTTTCCATTTTTGAGCTGTTTAAGGGCCATCATAATCTCGTCTCGGCTAATTTCGGGCAGATCTTTTGCGAAGTGACGGGTTAAGGTGGCTCTAAAATCCTCAGTATCAGGTACGGGCCTTGAAGCATGCGATGCGTAGAGCTTGCCGTAGAAATCTTCAACTTCCGACAGATTCTCCGACTTGGATGCGACGACGTTCCCCGTTGACGTTGTCAGCTTTGTGAGGTGGCTTCTACCCAGAGGCTGAACAAATACATTCGACCCCCGATTCTGCTCAATTGATTCCTTAATCAAGAGCGTTTTAGAGAATCGGAGGTCGCGTCGTACCAGCTTTATGGTTTTGTTGCGCACCTGGTTAGTTGACAAAGCTGACAAAGGGTTTGTTCGTCTCTCTTCCATTAGCCGAAGTGTTTCTGCCGAAAGTTTGGACTTTTTGCTCGTACGCTTGCACTCGCTAAACTTCGTCCCTTCATCCCTGAGGATTTCCACCATTTCTTCGAGCTTCTGGTCTACGTCATCTGTGGTTTCCAAGGTAGCAAATCGATTTTCCAATTTTAATTGGAATGATTCGGACCCAACAACGGTTTGGAGTAGGTTTGGTCGGAGCGTGGACTTCATCAATCGGAATCTCTAGGCTTTAAAGTCGATATCCAGAGAGCCTCGTATAAGTTGGTGATCACTTCCAGTATTAAACCTAGTGATCACTGAGACGTCTCTGAATATGCGCCGTTTGTCCGCAATGATGAAGTCAATCTCGTTTTTAGTCAGTGACGGCTTTGCCACGTCCACTTCCTTTGGGGCTGTTTCTTGAAGAACGAGTTCATCAAGAAAAGCCCCTCTTTCTCGAGGAAATTGACGAGCATTTGCCCTCTGTGATTCCTACTCCCAAATCCGTGTGGTCCTATTGTCGATTCACTGCAAGTCTGTACTCCCACTTTGGCGTTCAAGTCTCCCATGACAACGTTGTAGTGAGCCTTGGAGGTGGTATGTAGAGCTCTGGAGATATCTTCAGACATGCTCTCCACCTCATCATCCAAGTGTGTCGAGGTCGGTGCGTAAATCTGGATAACCTTGAGGCTGTACCTCTCGGTTAACTTAATTAATTAACATAATTAGACACACTGGAGATTTCTACAAAGTTGTCACTGAGAACCTTGTTTACGAGAAACCCGACGCCGCCTTGGGATGGCTGATCTCCTTCTCTGTAATACATAAGATGGCCTGATTTTAGGGTTATGGTGTCCTCTCCCTGTCTTCGGACTTCACATAACCCCATGATGTGCCATCTTATGTGTTTCAGCTTCTCCTCCAGCTGCGCCAGATGATCGTTCAGCTGAATCGTGCGTCCATTGTACGTTGCGAGGGTTAGTTTGTTCTGGCGGCCTACCGTAACCCGGGGATTCTTAGTATCCTCTGCCCTGCCGTTACCGTGACCGCCGCCGTGGTCAGGAATAGCAGGGCGGCCGGTAACTGGGGGCCGCGGCTTATTGTGAATATCCATTTTGGTTTCATCCCTTGGGAGGGATATGCCCTAATCGCCACGCTGGGCAGGCTGTTCGGCGATCGCAGGACGTAGCTTCTCGCACTGATGACGCTGCTGCTCGTCACCAGCCTGTAGTATTTAGCTACGCCATAATTTCGAAATGGTTATACCGCCATTTTTTCGGTCGCCAGAGTCTTGTTTGTTAGTCAGCAGGATGCACCACGGGCAGGTGAGGTGGGCTGGGAGCACTGAGGTGGTATTTGTGCTCCCTTACATCCCCCTTACATAGCGGCCAATTTTACCCGAAACTTGATTTTTGGCCGAAACTCGGCTGAAACCGAAACCGAACTTTCGGT
Organism: Cabera pusaria; assembly: GCA_954871355.1. Lineage (NCBI taxonomy): Eukaryota > Metazoa > Arthropoda > Insecta > Lepidoptera > Geometridae > Cabera > Cabera pusaria. Next base: position 1,280,593 of record OX940912.1, on the reverse strand, counting down.
CGGACACTAATATATAATATATAGGCTAGCGTTTGACCACTATCTCACCTGTTGGTAAGTGATGATGCGGTCGAAAATGGTAAGCACGCTAGGCCTAGAATGGGAACTGGCTCTCAAGGATAGCTGCCGGAACTCATTTTATTATTTATTTTTTACATTATTTCTGCCGATACTTCGGAGTAGGCCTCGTGGCCCTACGTCGTAGACGTCTTTCCATTGTTAGCACGAGCTACGAGTTTACTATGTCGTAGCGTCCAGCTACAACGTACAGTCAGCTACGTCGTAGCTCGGAGCCTGTCTACTACATTGTAGTTTAGTATGGTTTAGTGTACACTGTACACTAAACTACAATGTATAAACAACTATTTGTGCCCGCGACTTCGTCCGCGTGGAAAAGTGTCTTTGAGTAGCATTAACAAATACGACACATACGTATATCCCAACTACACCGCGCCGTACCACGCCACGCTAATCCCCCTTCCCTCCTCCTTCCCCTCATTTCCACCTCCCCTCCCCTCCCCTTCCCCTCACTTCCACTTCCCTTCCCCTCCAGCTTCCCCCCCCCCTCACCTACCCACCCCCTCATATCCCTCTACCCTTCCCCTCCACTACCACTACCCTACCCATCCCCCCTCCCCCCTCACAAACTTTGAATGTCATATTTATTTATATTGAAACCAAAGCCATTAGTCCACGCTTTTCGCATTAAAAAGTAGCCTATTTCCTTTCTCAGACCTTAGACTATCTGTGTACCAAATTTCATTTAAATCGGCTCAGTAGTTTTGACGTGAAAGCGAGACAAACAGACAGACAGGGTTACTTTCGCATTTATAATATTAGTAAGGATAAATGAGACCCAGAGATGGCGCTAGCGTAGATTTTAATAGCTCTCCTTTAAATATTGCCTAAATGTATGAGATCCTGCATCGCGCAAACGATATTTTCCGCGACATTGAAACCGATGCACTTGCTTCGTGATTAGTCATCTCCAAATTTGAACTCGTTTAAAAACGTTTTCTCTTTATAATATTAGTCTAATATTATGTTTCTTTGAAGTGTCTCACACTTTATATTTTTTGTAAATTGTTAAACACAATCCAAAACTTCATCGTACCGACGGGACTCGAACCCGCACCCCCCGGATTAGAAATTATTAGTCTAATAGTCTAAAAAATCTATAATCAATTTACTGTAGTGGTAGGACTTCTGCTAGTCCGCGTGGGGCGGCACCACCACTTTGTCAATTAATATTCAGCCGTGAAATAGGAATGTTTTTCGGTTGAAATGGCAAGGTGTCCAGTGAAATTACAGGGCATGTGAGACTCAACGTCTTTATGTCTCAAGGTAACAGGTGCAGTGCAGTGACATGCAAAATTCTGGCAGTTCAGAATGTTGCATGCCGCTGTATCTATTATATACGCTGTATAGACGTCATCGCTTACCATCAGGCGAGCGTCGTGCTTGTCCAGTTACCTTTTACCATTAAAAAAAAATCTGTACTTTACACTACAGTATAGATTATAGCGTTTTTATCACGCTTTAAGTACATACTGTAATCTTAACCTGGCTTCTCATGGCGCGTGATATCAGAAGTCGCGCCGCACCAACTCGCGCCTACGCGCCGTGTGAAGGTATTGGCTCGAGACGACGAGGGCTAGCGTATGCACGCCGCCTGATCCGCCTCAAGTCGGTACTTCGAAGGCGCGGCGCGAGCGCACTCGTGGCGACTGGAGCGCGCGCGGGGTGACACGGGTGAACAAGTCGTTTCCGTCGGTAGGTCATTTCGATTCTATTGAATTATTAATATTGTTTATTTATTAGTTATCTACGCGTGCCGTGCCCATGAGAACGGGTAGCGCGAATTAAGTACGCCCGCCGTTGAGGATGCAAAGAAAACCGAAATAGTTAAACTTATATTGTTATACTTAGGTATATGTTTATATAAGTTACACTTATATGTATTTATATGAAACTTTTACAATAAAAGTTGCTATAACTAAAGGTCAGAACAGTCCGTCGATGTAAGAGCGGAAAGTCTGTTACCAAAATATACTTATTACATTCTAAAATCATAAACCTATGTGACGTGACAGTCCGTTCGATGTGAGAACGTAAAGTGATTCTAATTAACAAAGGTATGCATTATATAGCATCGCGGAAATGCTGATTCTGCTGATCCCACGAGAAGGTGTGCCAAAATGCTGAATTCGCTGGTCCCACGATGCAGTGCCGCGGTGCGGTCTATTCCTGGTATCGGTCGGCGGGCTTGCGCAACTAACTACATGTTCTCATGAATGCGGTAGCTGGGTGTCATCACATGTCAGTAGAGGAATGTATAACATTCCGGAAATGCTGAATCCGCTGATCCCACGATGCAGGGCCAATGTGTTACGTCCATTCTTGGTATTACTCGGCGGATTGCGCAACTGCATGTTCTTGTTAAAGTGGTGACTCGGCGTCATTGATATACATATTAGTAGAATATGTAACACGCGGGCTCGCCTGTTGGCGTATACTCGCTCGCACAAGTCGACTCGGCGCGGCGCGACTTGAGATATCTCTCTCGCGCCGTTAGAAGTCAGCTTTAGAAGTCAATTTTAACCTACTTCTATTGATCATTAATGTTAACAGCCAAAATTCGCCCACTGTTGGAAATAGGCTTCTCCTATGGCACGCCACTGAGCTCGATGTTCAGCTATTTGTTTCCAACCGCTGCCACCTAGCTGGAGGGCGTCCTACACCACGTTTACTTCTCCTATGGCACGCCACTGAGCTCGATGTTCAGCTATTTGTTTCCAACCGCTGCCACCTAGCTGGAGGGCGTCCTACACCACGTTTACTTCTCCTATGGCACGCCACTGAGCTCGATGTTCAGCTATTTGTTTCCAACCGCTGCCACCTAGCTGGAGGGCGTCCTACACCACGTTTACTTCTCCTATGGCACGCCACTGAGCTCGATGTTCAGCTATTTGTTTCCAACCGCTGCCACCTAGCTGGAGGGCGTCCTACACCACGTTTACTTCTCCTATGGCACGCCACTGAGCTCGATGTTCAGCTATTTGTTTCCAACCGCTGCCACCTAGCTGGAGGGCGTCCTACACCACGTTTACTTCTCCTATGGCACGCCACTGAGCTCGATGTTCAGCTATTTGTTTCCAACCGCTGCCACCTAGCTGGAGGGCGTCCTACACCACGTTTATTACTTCTAATAGTCTTATCAAATTGAAACTTTGTTTGTATACATAAATAAACTGGCCAAGTGCAAGTCGGACTCGCACTAGTAGGGTTCCGTACCACACTACAGTATTTTATAAGATCGAGCAAAAAATACCACTACCATTTTTCGCCAGCAAAAAATAATAAACATTTTATTTCTTATAACGCCATCTAACGTCTAACAAAGGTGTTAGGGATCGACATTTCAATATAACGCCATCTATGGGACGTTTACCTAACTAAGCGTTTATAGATGGCGTGAATAGCCGAATAAAACACGTTTCTTGTATGGGGACCCTCTATTATTTTTAACTTCATTCTGTTTTTAGTATTTGTTGTTATAGCGGCAAATGAAATACATCATCTGTGAAAATTTCAACCGTCTTACTATCACGGTTCACGAGATACAGCCTGGTGACAGACAGACAGACATACAGACGGACAGCGGAGTCTTAGTAATAGGGTCCCGTTTTACTCTTTGGGTACGGAACCCTAAAAACTAGGATGACTATACTATAATATGGTATCTTGGATCTGATCTGATCATGGAGCTAGGAGGTTGATAATAGAACATCAGTGGCTACTAGTACCCATCTAGACAAGCAAGGCACAAATAAAGAAAAATTCCAAAAAATAAAAAATGTCGAAAATTAAAGGGTGTCCCCATACATACGAGTACATAGTTTACGCCAATTAAGATAGGCCGCTCGTACAATTTAGAGGTCTAGCTTAATTGGTACATACCAACGTTGGTACGGAAGCTTCGGGCGAGTCTAACTCGACTTGGCCGGTTTTATTTTATTTTAATATATATAACTTATTTTATGTCGGAAAGACAAGCCCTTGACAGAGATTTCACCTGATGTTAAGTGATATGGAAGTCTTATATGGAATCGTGCTTGTCTGGTATTGGAAGACAACACCGTCTGATCTGATAAATGTCTCGAGATATGGAGATAAACACCTCAAACTCGGTACCGAAAATGACTAACGCGGCATTTGAAGTCGGTTTAGTTAGTTTTGTACACGATCTTAAATTATTATTGGATAAGCGACTTCATCGAGAATTTTCTCATCGAAGATTCAAGATTCGGAAACTGCCTTTACTTCGACTTGGATCTTTGCAATTCACAATGTTCCGATAGATTACTTTGATATTTCAATTTTTTAAAGCAGTGATTCTAATTGGATAGGTTTCCGCGACAAAATAGCTCACGCATTTATCAATATTTAAAATTAAAAATGAAGCTTTCGAAGCCGAATAGGTTTTCGTATTATTGAGAATCAGAGGACTGATCTCTTTTCTAGCAGATGATACTATGAGAGCAACTTCCATCAACTCGGAATTCGGTAATCTGTTACTTCAATGATATTGTAAGAACATAGCCTTGACCTGATGCTGGGGAAGAAAGACCTGGAATCTGCAGAAGACTCAACATATCACCAACTTTTTTAAAATATATCTACGTAATAACTTACAGCAGAGATGTCGTGTTTTAGCTCATTGAAATATTATACATAGATCAGTCGGGGTGAGCTTATACACTCAGCGGCATTGAATCTTGGCCAAACTTTTGTAAGTGGCCAAGTTTCCGTGCCGGTGAGTGTATTTTAAACTTAAGTGTGTATTAGGATTAGGAATGCAGTGGCGGGAATATCAGCGCGATTAAGCCGCAAGCAAAAGTGGCGTCTTAGGACTTAGCACCTCAGATTCCTCAGAATCTTGGCGTCTCTAGTTCTAAAATAGTAGAATTTATAATTAAAACAATTAAAATATGGGTATGCTCTTTAATAACTATAAAACTTAAACACTAACCGGTTATCCTTAAACAAATCTCAATTCGTGGGGGTTCTATCAAAATACTGCAAAAATCAATTTAGAATAAATTCCCATTACTGAAAACTAAACTTCTTAACAATAAGAATATGTTTGCTAATTACTCGACTGTTCAAAAAGAGGGCTGTTTAGCTAAAAATCTGCCTAAAAAACAAGCAATGCTTACCAAACGTCTGTATGTTTATATACAACCTGTATCTTAAATGGCTGCCTACAACTCGATCTACAAGTTATCATCAGATTCGTCTTTTAGGGCGGCCACATACACTCGGAATTATGATTCGAAATATCGAATGGGGATTCCGTTACTTATCACACACATACGTTTAATAAACTTAATAAACTTCAAACGAAAAACTACTGTATGTACGTGTATGATAGGTCCATACATTTGGATGGATATGCTGCGTTCAAAATTTCGAATCGATTGGTCTTCCAAACGCTTTTTCGAAACGTGAAACGTTTTCCGGATGAATGTGGCCGCCTCTACTCTGGATGACACAGGTTACATATTTTCTGAAGCATGCTGATTGCTCGTAATAAGAAGTAACCTAATTTTATAACACAATACTGTCTGCATAGATACAACATCTGCAGGCGATATATTTTTTATTTACGTTTTAGTTAATCTTACTAGATTCAGTTTGAACGAACGTACGTTGTCAAGATTTATGTGTAACTCAATTTTAGGTTATCTATAATATGTTATTATGGGCGGATTGGGCAAAGCCTGACATCAATTTTTTCTTTTATATTTTTTTTTATCGTCATCAATTTGTGGCGTTAACAGTGTAGAGAAAGGATCTAAACGATATTTTTGCGCCTTAACCTAACTTAAACTTACTTCCGTGAACTTGAAAACATTTCGTCGCTGTACGCGAAATTAGAGCTTGAGCTGCTGCCACTTGAGGAGAAACTAGACGACGAGCTGCTCGAGCTACCGTCGGCGTTTTTGGTTTCTGATTGAGACGAGCCCTGGTCAGCTTTGGAAGCTGAGCTGGCAGACTGCGCTTTTTTGCTTTCGGACGAAGAGAAGCTTCCATCAGCATTCCGTTGTTTATGTACATCTTCTGACATAGCGGCGCTAGAGTCGCTCTGTTCTTGATGAGCTCTCGTCTTTTGATCCATCTGCGTGTTGCCCTTGCCGTCGTCAGTAGCTTTGAACTGTTGCCCTTGGAACTCCATCTGTTGGTGTTTGCCCGCCTCTGCGCTCTTGTGACTGTTGAACTCGGAGTTGCCCTGACCGTCGGTTTTGGAGCTGGCTGTGTTTTCCGCCTTGCCACTCTGTGAGGCATCGCGTTTGCCTGAACCTGAGTTTTTGACAATTGTTTTCGCGCCGCTACTGTTACCACCGCCCCCGCTTCCTCCACCAACGCCGCCTCCACTTCCACCTCCGCTACTATCAGAGTCTGAATCATCTAAGCCATTATCGTCATCATTTTCCTGGTATTTTTCATCACTGCCATCGTCTTCATCGTCACTACTGTCTCCGCTAGTATCCGTCTCGTAGTCATCTTCGGAAGCTTGTGTAACGGAATTGTTAAAGTCGTAGAAGCTGCACTGCGACACTTCACTCATCGTATTAGACTGATACGAAGAGTAATCCTTCACATTAAAGTCTGCACTTATTTGCTTGAAGTACTTATAGTATGCTGTAAAGAGATAAATAAACAAAAAGATCATTTGGAAAATAAAAAATAAACTGACATCACATCAGCCGCGCGAGCCATTTTTCACTCCTGACACAAAAAGAAGGGTGGTATGAACTTGACGTGAGTATTTGTGTATCTGTGGATATGTCTGTCTATGGCATCTTGTCTTTGAAACTGATGACCCGATTTTGATTTAGTTTTTTTCACAGTTGATTTATCGAGAGTGTTCTTAGCTTTGTTCCAAGAGCATTCTGTTTAGCCGTCCGAAGACTATGAGCTGTTTTCTACTTGATGAGACAATTAAAGCAAATTGGGCAGGTCTGATCTATTTAAGATAATAATAAAATAATAACTGATGCTGGGACATCTCTTGGAATCTGCAGAATACTCAATTCCTCCCCAACTTACAGCAGAGATGTCGTGTTTAGGCTCATTGGAATGGTTTCAATGAACCTATTTATAATATACTCAGTCGATAGTACTTACATTAAAAATCACCTTCGGGCATCGATGTATATGTACTACGTACCAGATGACGCTTCACGAACTAGCTCTACGTTCAAATAAAAAGCAGTGCTGAATCTACATCTCGTTTAGTTTAGCGTAAGGGCTCCTCACGACCGATCGCGCGCCGCTCGGCACGTACGCAAGTCCGTTTATGATGGGCGCCTCTGGTTTACATGTAACCCGATGGCTCCGGGTAATTTTTAATTCAAGTATTATCGTATAAGTAGGAGCAAGTTTAAGGTGTTTATCTTCATATCTCTGGAGATACTCCTCAGATCTTAATAAAATTAATCTGATAAAAGACCACACAAACATTTTTGGTTCATTTTCAGTGACAAGCTTTTATATTCAAAGTTTAGATATTTATATCAGATTGCAGGTAAGCAAGAGAAAGATGTTACACGTCAAAAATAATTATTAAAAACGGTTCAGGATTGGCAAAATCCGGTAAAACAAAAAAAAAAGATTGTCTGTAAAGTTGGTTTACGGACGACGATTTTACGTGAAAACGTCATACGTTCGTGCCTCTCTATCGCTTGTTCCGCGCTCGTTACTCTCGTTCACCGGCGTTCATCGATTTATAAGACATCACGTCAAAAAATTATAACTCACCATCCACGACGTATTTGCCCACTGAAAATTAAAAAAAAATATATTAAGGATGTATCAATATATATACGAATGTTACGTTGTAAATTTGTTTGTTTGTTGATGGACCTTTTCACGGTCAAATGGCTGGACCGATTCGGCAGAAATTTTGCAGAGAAAAGCCAGTAAAGTGACATGGCATACTTTTGGACGTATAACATACGGCAAAGTCGTGGAACGCAGCTAGTATAGTATGTACTCGTATGTATACAATATTTAGGGTATAAGGATCAAACTTTGGCGCGATTTTTACATTTAGGACCAGTTTCACCGGTTCCTGACAATACACACGACGCCATTTAAAAGCTGTCAAAAATCTGTCAGATTTTTTCATATTAGCGCTATCAGGTACTGGTGAAACTAATAATATATTTATTTCCAGAAAACAAATTTACAGAGGGTACAATAGATATGCCTAAACAGTACTAAAACTGGCCCTTAGACCATAAAAATATACGCAGGGAATTAATTTGATGTATATTTTAGTAGTTACATGGAAATGAATATAAAAAAATGTAATATTACAAAAATCACACGCAGTATTGTACTTCCTACTAATATTATAAAGCCGAAAGTTTGTGTGTATGTCTGTTACTTCGTCACGCTAAAACTACTGAACCGATTGAGCTGATATTTGGTATGTAGATAGTCTAGACCCTGGAATAACACATGGGGTACTTTTTATCCCGATATTCCCACGGGAACGATGTCTACGCGGGTGAAACCGCGGGGCACAGTTAGTCACATAAAAATCACAGACAGTTTTGCCAACATTTGGTCCTTTACCCTGTATTATTACATTTATTAATGAATTTCTGGAAAGACAAAATATTGCAAGTTACAGCATCGCTATATTTACATAATATCGTTTAAAAAACTAAAAAAGAACCTACTTCAATGCCGCGTTATTAGTTTTCAGTACCAATTTTGAGATGTTTATCTCCATATCTCTGGAGATACTAATCAGACCTCGATAAAATTGACATGGTACTACACTTGAAATATTTCCTTTGCAACAAAAAAAGAATAATCAAAAACGGTTCATAAACCACGAAGTTATCCGCAAAAAAAAACGGTCGAATTGAGAAACCTCCTCCTATTTTGAAGTCGTTTAAAAATCAAACAATACTTGTACTTTTTGGCACTTATTATTTGTAATATTAGGACACTTATTATTTATTATAGGTGTCTTATTATTTACACTTCTGTGTGCTATATTACTCAAGTTCACAGTTACAGTGATCATCGCGATCTCACCGCGTGACCTCACTCCCGGGGAGCGGCGGGCTCGCTCGAAACCTAGCTCGAAAATATACGATACGTAAATTACAGTCGGTAATAAGACTATTAATTACAACTTACTTTGTGGATGATGACCGCTAGCTGTTGCTCCGACGAGCTTGATCACTGGAAATATATAAGTAAATATGTTACCGTCGGCGACGTACACGGAGTAAATTTAAGTAGACCTGGCTAATGCCAGCTCTATTTTAATTCGTTATTTTCATAATTAACAACAATAATATAGAGAGAAGGAAAGAAGGATAAAACTATACAATAACTAGTATGAGAAAGCGAGACGGAGAACAATCAATTTTTTATCCCTCTCTGCAATAATGTACAAATATATAAAGTGTGTAACACTAATAATATCGTTTAAAAACTAAAAAACAACCGACTTCAATGCCGCGCTATTCATTTTCAGTACCAATTTTGAGATGTTTATCTCAATATCTCTGGAGATACTTATCATACCTCGATAAAATTACCATGGTACCACACTTGGGATATCTCCTTTCGAACAAAAAAAGAATAATCGAAATCGGTTCATAAACGACGAAGTTATCCGCGAACAAACATAAAAAAAAAAAAGAAATATACGGTCGAATTGAGAAACCTCCTCCTTTTTTTGAAGTCGGTTAAAAAATAAACATACTATTTGACTTGAATTGTACAGGCCACTTTCATAATACGCCGTACTACTCGGTCCTAAACAACTATCTGCCAAATTCTGCTAGCAGTTTTCACCATATTGTCTAAACATCTAGCTGACGGTCTTCCCACTGTAGGGCTATTCTGTAAGCTATCTCGGAAGCGGAATCCGCGGTGAGATTGGAATTTCGTATTACGAAATTCAACCGTATTACGATCTTGAATTTCGTAGTACGAAATTCAAATCTCACCGCGGATTCCGCTTCCGAGATAGCTTACAGAATAGCCCTACAGGTCTTTTCTGTCTTCTAGGCCACCACTCTGTTACCATATCTATTTGTCTTCCTGTTTTCAATAAGTCTGTCCTAGTTTTTGTAGTGGTAGGACTTCTGCTAGTCCGCCTGGGGCGGTACCACCACTTTACCAATTAATTTTCAGCCGTGAAATAGGAATGTATTTCGGTTGAAATGGCAAGGAGTCCAGTGAATAGGGCATGTGAGACTTTTAACATTTTTATGTCTCAAGGTAACAGGCGCAGTGCAGTGACATGTTGCTGTATCTGTAATAGTTAGACGTCATCGCTTACCATCAGACGTGCGTCGTGCTTTTACTGTTACCTTTTACCATAAAAATAAATATCCCCTCAACTTTAGTTTAGTTATCCTTTCGCCGACGTCGAATATACCGTGTACGAAGTACCTTTTTTACAAGCTTTTATTATAACTTGCAAGCCAGACTAATATTATAATAATTTTATAGCAAAGTGTGACCTAAACCCGCACTTTACGCATGCTTTTCCGTGACTTAAACAATCGATTATTGCACGACGTTTAGCAGCCTTGCTGAGCTAGAGTGCTAACTACACGTCTTGCTTATAATCATCTTCTAATAAATCAATCAAAATAAATAATCTTCTATTTTACGGAAAAGCGTAGCAAGCGTAAAGTGCGGGTTTATGTCACACTGACAGCTATAAAATAATATACGATACTCGTGACTTAAGTTGTCTTTTATTGCATGGCGTAGCACCCTCGATGCGCTCGAGTGCTAACTTCACGCCGTGCAATAATAGCCAATTTAAGTCACACGTATCGTAATCTAATATATAAAATTCTCGTGTCACAGTTTTCGTTGCCATACTCCTCCGAAACGGCTTGACCGATTTTGATGAAATTTTTTGTGCTTATCCGGTATCTATGAGAATCGGCCAACATCTATTTTTCATCCCCCTAAATGTTAGGGGTAGTCCACCCCTAAATTTTTTATTTTATTTTTTAGACAAAATTTTTAATTTCTATTTTTTTATGATACAACATACAAAAATACATACAATACTCAATTTTCACTCTTCTACGATCAACCCCTATTTTTTAATAGCCATTTTAGTATTATATGGCAAAACAACGTTTGCCGGGTTAGCTAGTATACTATAAGATCATCACTGAAAGACGCATTTCTGTAAATGTCATAAATAAGTTGATTTTTGGTACACTTTGCGATGAATACACGAACCTTAGTCAACTGCTATTATGATCTATCAATAGACTAGGTACTGATACGGTACTGACCCGGCGAACTTCGTACCACCTAACAGACAATGAATGTCGTGTTACCTTTTAGATTAACTTGTTTTAGGCTTTTATGAACGTAATAAATTAATACAAAAGAGATATTAAGTTTATTAATGTATTATGGCAATCCAGATATAGACTAAAAATTGGTAAAAATGGTTTTTGGAAAAAAAAAAATTTAAGTTGCTTGTAAGCATACATTTGTGAACGCACGCATATTTGACAATCAATAAATATGTCAAACAATTATCATTACTGACAATATTTGACATTTTTAAAATCTACATGACTTGAATTCACAAAAAAATGAAGAATTATTACTTGACTTACTACTTGACACGGGCTAAATACACTAATCGTATGGAGCCATAATTATACAAAAAAAAAAATACGGCGGGATAAACAATTGAACATCAAATAATCGGCAGTTTTTAAACCCAGTAACATTTTGGTAAAATATAAATATTCCTGACAAAAACAATTACAAAAATACAAAAATCATAAAAACTGGTTCAGCCGTTCTTGAGTTATAAGTGTAGTAACTAACACGACTTTCTTTTATATATATAGACAGTTCCTTTGCAATCAAATTTAGGAGAGTATGTCATTAAATAAAATCTTTAACTTAAATAACTTGGAACACACAAATGTTGATTGAACGAGCTATACAGTGTTGAAATTCTTGGTGTACGTGAACGAAGTAGCGGGTATCAGCTAGTATTATATAGGTATATATTACTTACATTGGCCGAGGACAACCATGGAATCCTCTTGATTCCATTGGTCAGGGTTCTCTGGAAAAATAAAAACAATGTATTTAAGATTGTCTCGAAAACTTATTAATAATAAACTTCACATGCCGCGCGGGTACATTTAAATTTAAGTATTATCAGTAACAAGTTTGTGGTGTTTATCTCCATATCTCTAGAGATAATAATTAAATCTTGATAAAACAATTTAAAGACCACACCAGAGTTCCGTTCACCCACTGAGTACGGAACTTTAATAATTTAAGATAATTTAAAAAACTAAAAAAAACAACTTCATATGCTAGTCATTATCAGCACCAAGTTTAAGGTGTTTATCTCGACGAGTACTTCTCCAGATAGATATATATATATATATCTCCAGAGATATCTCTGGAGACAGAGATATCTCTGGAGATACTCGTCAGATCTCGATTAAATTTAAATTCCCACTTCAATAAATTACACCCACATAATTATGGTAACACATATTTACAACAACATTGTTAAGGTTTGTGATATCAAAAACAAAAATGTTGCTAGCGCCCGGATCGGAGTACAAAAATGGTTGCTTAGCCAATCATATAATGAGACTGAAAAGATTATACATCTGGGAACTTAATTAATTATTACGGACACACGTTACATCACTCCCACACACTCACACATACAGACGAACACACACACAAACACACACACTCACAGTTAAAAACATGGCTAGACCCATATTTTTAACTGTGAGTTACTTTATTAATTTCAAATAATTTTTAAATTGTTTTGTTAGGCATGACTATTGCATACTCTGTAAATTTGGTTTTTGGGGATAATAATATATATTCTTTTATTCGTTACGTTTCACGGGTCGTACACGCCCAGTCGTTTGGATGGCATTGTTGGGGCTAACATCAAGAGGCCATTTACAACCGTTGCTTTACTATGGATAGTGGATGAAAAGGAAAACTTTAAAAAGATGGTATACATTGTATCATGATTATGAGCTGATTGATGTCTGATTCCTGGTTTATGGGATGAGGTACGGCACCCGCCAATTATGCGTCATTTCATAATATTAAGACGGGTTGTGACTTGCTATACACTTAATAAGGGCCCCCCCCATAAAGGCGGACCGTTATGTTGGCGCCGAGGGGCAACATTGGCGTGGATAGCCTAGGATGTCGAGAGGTGTGCTGCACTTATTATTATTAAATGGAACTACCCGGGATATATATCCTTTCAAACAAGAGAAGTATTTTTAAATAGGTTTAGGCGTCTTTTTTCTTCGGCCTCCTCCTTTTTTGGAAGCCGATTAAAAATAGAAAGGTCTTCATATAGTAAAAATAATTTTAAGCTATTATAATAATTTTAAACTTACTCTCAAAGACTGTTGTAGTTTGATACAAGCCGTCGAAGAACACTTTTTCAGTGGCTGAAATAAATAATTAATTTATATTACAAGTAAATCGATTCTTCCACTCAGAGATTATATTATATACTATTATATAATCAATGTATATTCTATTGCAATAAAAAATCTTTATTGATAGATGAGATAAGTAGATACTGGGATACTGAGACAGGTAGAACCGTCTTTACTAGACCTGTGTCGATTGTGATTGATACATATTTTTGATTCGATCGCGACCTAGACATGAGTGATTGAATCATGGATCTCTAAAAGATTCGATCTTATTTGACTCAGTCTCGAATATCAGTCTCGTGTCTCGTGATCAATGCTTAGTCTGAATGTTGTAACATGGTGGAATTTCTAATTAGTAATTTTCAGTCTCCATTCACTGCCCACAAAATACAGAGGCGCGTCTAAACAATAGTCACTTTAAAAACCTCATAATATTGCAAGCTTTCACTTTCAGCCGGTGCTTCTATATACGTCATCATCATTATCAGCAAATTTCCGTCCACTGCTGGACATAGACCTCTTCCACGGCACGCCACTGAGCTCGATCTTCAGCTCTTTGTTTCAACCGCTGGCAGCCAGCTTGCGTATATCATCGCTCCACCTAGCTGGAGGGCATCTTACGCTACGTGTACCAAGCCGTGGTCTCCACTCCTGAATACGTCTACACCAACGGTTATTGGTACCAGTATTAGTTCTACGACTGATGTGACCAGCCCACTGCCACTTCAGCTTGCTAATCCTTTGAGCTATGTCGATAACTATACGTGTATATTCTAAATTGTTTGAAGTATCATATAGTTAAAAAAATATAAAAGACACACGCTTTAACCTAAAAGGAAGACTTCTGACTCTATCATCACACCCCTCGTTACTAAGCCCAATCCATTGGACCAATCAAAACGAATCATATTATGAGCTCAAACTAGAAAGGTTTACTAGTTGCCACTAAAGAGTTCCATTATCCATCTCCTGGCTCCATCAGATCAGAACCAAGATACCAAATTATAGTATTGTCATTCAAACTACTTATTTTAATATTATTATTAAAAACGGTTGTACACTCACGGGTTTTTTATCGAAATTGCTCCGACCAGTTTCGTTAGTGAGTTTCGTGAAAAACCCCGTGAGTGTACAACCGTTTTTAATAATAATATTATGTGTAATCCTCACGATACATTTAATAATCAAATACTTATTTTAATTTCGATATGGCAATAGAAAAGATCAAAATTGACTGAGGATTTAGTAGGTATATTGTTGGGCTAAAAACGCTCGATAATGAGCCATAACAATTATTATTGTGCCCTATAATTATTATTGTGTATATTTACCTTGCATTTTGCCGCGTTGTTGTTTAGTCTTTTTAATTCTTTTGATGATTTTTTCTACTTCATAGAAATTGAGGACCTCCTTGGCGTTAGAGTAGGATCCCTGATATTTCTTCCAGCCCCACTTCGTGCCAAACTTTGGATTACATATCTTCGGCGTGCCCCATCCTGTCATAACATGATTTAGATCGTTTAAGAAACAATTAATTTAAAATAGTTTGATAAACTGATAATTAAGATCGTTTGAAAAACGAACAATTGAGATTGCGAAACAATACATTAAAAATAGTTTGATAAACTGATAATTAGGATCGTTTGAAAAACGAAAAATTGAGATCGCGAAACAATTAATCAAAAATAGTGTGATAAACTGATAATTAGGATCGTTTGAAAAACGAACAATTGAGATCGCGAAACAATTAATCAAAAATAGTGTGATAAACTGATAATTAGGATCGTTTGAAAAACGAACAATTGAGATCGCGAAACAATTAATCAAAAATAGTGTGATAAAATGATAATTAGGATCGTTTGAAAAACGAACAATTGAGATCGCGAAACAATTAATCAAAAATAGTGTGATAAACTGATAATTAGGATCGTTTGAAAAACTAAAAATTGAGATCGCTTAAGAAACAAATAGTTAAGATCGTTTAAAAACTAAATGACTGACTTCACATGCCACGCGAGAAGTTTCCAGCAGCAAGTTTAAGGTGTTTATTTCCATAGCTCTAGATATACTCATCAGATCTTGATTTTTTTGCCAAAACCTTACGGTATTCCTTCGGCAGCCACGTAGCCAGTGGCTAAGGCGTCGGCCTGGCAATCCTGTGGTCGTGAGTTCGATCCCCACCCATTGTACTATTGACGTGAACCCACACCATACACAAACATATTTAGCTTAGTTGGAGGGGTTAACTAAATGACTAAGACTACTAGTACTAATAAAGACTACTAGTAATGTGCAACCCACATTGCTAGTAAGCTTTTTTTTAATCTAGACTCGTAAACTTTTAAAACATTATTTAAAAAACTTTACCTTTAGTTTTGCATTTCTTGTAGATTTGTCCGTTTGATGTGCAGCCCATTGTTCTCAGGTAACTTACAACCACTGAAATATAAAATAATATAAATTAAATAACAATAACATATTATATTTATTACTATTATTTTTTTATTATTTTTTATTATTAAAATCAGGTAACATGACCCATTCATACATAATATACATTAAATTGCATTTAACATAGAGACATATACAAAATTATAAATATAAAATAATAACATATACAAAATTATAACAATATAATAAATAAAACGTGAACGTTAGTGAAGATGTATGGACCTTTATAACTCTTTCACGAAAAAAACAGCTGAACGGATTTTCATGAAATTTGGCACACAGACAGCTTGTAACCTCGATACAGAATAATTTTTAAAGCAGGCGAAGCTGCGGGGCATAGCAAGTAATACAGTTATACACAAAACATAATAAGTTAAATAAGGTTATCAACATTCAGATTCTTTCCTTTGCATAGTCAGGTAAACATTTGCAAAAACAAGGTAAAATGACATTACTAAACAAATAATAGGTATTTCAGATTTTTTAGATATTGTTTCAAAAACGATTTAACATATGTTACGCTATTCATTTTTAAGTAGCAAGTTTGAGGCTTTTCTCTCCGTATATTTTATGATATCTGAACTACACAATATACTTAAAAAAAAATTAAAAATGATTTATGAATACCTCCTACTGGCGCTTACCTCGGTCAACGTATTAAGCCTAGCTATACAACAAGGTACGTAACGTCGTTAGCTTTTAGGAACAAGTGACCTAGGTTCTGCTTTTTATTTATAGTTTATGTGTTATATAATATTGTTGTTTTGTATAACTTTGATATTATCATAAGGTTACTTTTAAGTTGTTTAAATAAATAGAAATCATTAAATAAATATATGATATTGTATTATTTTTTAATAATATACTTACGTTTTGTGTAATCATCGCCAACTGCAAAAAAAGCATTATTTTAATTAAGAATGATGTAAATTAAGCTTCTTTTAAGGGCTTAGTGGCGCACTTTAACGCCACAGATTAGTTTTAGGGTTCATATCACCGCCATGCACCAATGGATTTTTCTATTGAAGCATTCATGTATGCAGAAGGAAACACATCACCCAACCCTTTAGCATGGTGGTAGGTCACTGTCCAGTATCCGTCTAGCCAGCAACCACAAAAAAATCATCGTTGGAAAATCTGTCGCCAAACATCTAATGTGTTGCAACAGCTGTACTTGAAAATCAGTTCCCATTCTAGGCCTAGCGTGCAACCATTCTCGACCGTATCATCACTCATCAACAGGTGAGATACTGGTCAAACGGTAGCCTATAGGATATAAAAAAGCTTTTTATGTCCGACAGACAAGCACTCGAGCATCATCTCACCTGTTGTTAAGTGATGATGTGAATATGGAATCGTGTTTGTCTGGAATTGGAAGACGGCAGTGGAACGAGGCGCTGGAAAACTGGCTTTTTTAATCTACATTGCCCAACTATCCCAATCTATTTATATAAGTAATAATTGAGATCGCTTAAAAAACGGATAATTAAGATCGCTTAAAAAACTGATAATTTAAGATCGTTTAAACAACTATAAAAACCGACTTCAAATGCTGTTGCTTATTCAGTACCAAGTTTGAGGTATCTCCATACCTCTGGAGATACTGAACGGTCCAGGCGTCTTTGAGTAATATTTGAACATACATAAAAAAAATTCGACGAATAGAGAACGTCTCGAGAGTCTCGCGATCTCTGGAGTTATTCATCATATCTCGAGGAATTGTTTAATGGGACCAATGGGGATACCCTTTTTCTTTGTTAATAAATTATGGAGTTCTGAAGCAACAAACGTAAAAAAATACAAACGTATTGAGAAGCTCCTCCTTATTTGAAGCCGGTTAAAAAATAAATTATTAGAGTCTAGATATAGAGTAACATAGTATACCTAAACAAAAAGAAATTGCAGCTTCGGCTGCATCGTCACCTATCAGGTGAGATTGCAGACAAACGATTATTCAGTCAATTATAAAAAAAAAACTTTGTAAGTTGTCGGTTATATAGGTATATACTTATATATAGCCAAGCGTGCTACATCCTCGACCATGTCGTCGGTTAACACCAGGTGAGATAGTGATCAAATGCTTCATTATAATAAATAAAATAAAAAAATGTATTATTTAAGTACTTACGTCCTTTCGACATCTTGTTAGCAATGTAGCTAATTGACCGCATGCCTGTAAAATAAAATATTGTTTTATTGATGCATTATAAAAATCCAAAGCAGTAATTTTATTAGATGACCAAAGATTTTTTTTTATTAAGTATTTTAAAAGTCAGGTGGGGTAAAAGGAACATAGTTTACTGGTTTTTGGACATTATGAGCTCCATCTCGTAAAAATTTGTTGTTTTGTTAGAGACAATAGTATCTTCTTCTTTGAAATTAAATCTAGTCGTTAAAATATTTTACGCTCAAAATATAAACATAACATTTATCTGCCCCAAGCTAATAACACATTATATCATAAAAGTTCTTATTTTACTGCAATTAAGATTTACAACCACCTACCATTCAATATTAAATTGTTAACGAATCCACAATTTAACAAACAATTAAAATCTTGGTTGCTTACTAAGGGCTTTTATATCTTAAATGAGTTTTATCAAAATTAATTTTGCTATCTAGGTATCTATTTTTCAATGTATAGTAACATAGTATTTATTACTAAGCATACCTATTTGTAAATAATATTACGTAAGTAGAACTAAAATTAAAGATACTACATATAGTTATTAGCTTAGATTCATTAATACTATTTATAATATTGTACGCCTGAAAAGGGCAAACTGTTGATACTACCATGTAACGAATTTACCATCTACTTGTACACAGTTTCAACAATAAAGATATTTTGATTTTGATTTTGATATAATCTAATATCAATAGAAACAAAGGTTTTCTTTTGAACTACGCTAGCTATTTTTTCACCACAGAAATGGATTCTTCCAGTAATAACAGCACAACTGCCAACAAAGCCAGGTATTTTAAATGTTTCTCTTTCCCGAAATTTGGGGTAAGAGGAACTACTTAAATATTTAAAAAAAAATGTTTGTTAAATATTTAATAAATTAAATAATTAATAACTACAAAGTGTTTATTATTATTATTTAGCCTGAGTACCAATTATGTTACTGCTAGAGAGCTAAATGCCTTCTGCTTGACCTTGGCCGCTGAATTAACCTTTACAGTATACAGTAGAGTCCGTTTATAATGACATCGAAAGGAACTGACAAACAAGTCATAATAAGCGGACGTCATACAAAGCGTTTTGTGAAATGAAAAACCTTTTTTATGTAAATATGAATGTACTTAAGTAGTTTAATACATAAACATAGTTCAAAACAAAAACGAGCCACGTGCCGAACGTCGTCGGGAATCAACGAACATTACCGAAGGTGTACAGAATCATGTCGGTCATTATAACCGGACATAATTTACATTTTTGTATTAAAAATGGGTCATAATAAGCGACATGTCACTGTAAGGGAAGTGGGAAGTCATTATATCCGACTATTTATAAAGAATTTCATATGAAAACCAAACTTCGTAGTATAGTTACGTCATAATAACCGGTTGGTCAATATAGGCGGAGTCATAATAAACGGATTCTACTGTACCTATAATTGAATCGAAAAGTTTAGATGATATCACATTCAAAACCAATTTTGCAGCAAAACCATAGATTATACAATAGTTATGTATGTAATATTCTGTAGATGCCAACTATAAGTACATTTGATATTAATATTAAAAAAAACTAAAACAAATTGGTTGTCTGTAAAGTTGGTTTACGGGTGATAATTTTACGTGATAACGTCTTACGATCGTGCCTCTCTATCGCTTGTTCCACGTTTTCGCTTGCACGCTCGGCTCAGGCGGAACGTGACACTTTTTCGTGCGTGCAGCCGGCGTTCATCGATTTATAAGACGTTATCAAGCCAAAAAACGAAATACTTAATTTAAACAACATTTTAGCTTTGTGAAGAGAAAATAAATGGATAACTCAGACTATCGGATAAAATATAAGAACAGAGCATACAGTAAAACCACAGATTAGATAATAGTTATTACGTAAGCGTAATACTAAATTCTATTTTAAAAAAAATAGTATGGAGGCTCTAATTTACCTAGGCATTTCATTATAAGATCTTTTGTTAACACTTTAAGAAAGCTATAAATAAATGAATCATTTAAAAAAAAATCTTAAAAGTATAACTTACTTTTTATGACAACATCATACGACTCATCAATGTTGACGGCGGGCTTTTCTGTAAAAAAATATGATTTTAAATTAAATAATGATAGTAATACTTATAATGAGAAAATGAGAAGTATGATTGGAGTGACTGATGGATAAGGTGGAGAACAGCGTGATACGAGAACGTTGTGGTGTGGGAGAAGATGTAGTGAAGAAGATAGAGAAAGCGATGCTTGGTTCGGACATCTAGAGAGGATGGATGAAAGAAGATTGACGAAACAGAATTATGAGACGAGTGTGAATGGCCCAGCCGGTAGAGGCCGACCTAGGCGAACGTATCACGACCAGATCGGAGACGTTTTAAGGAAAGGCCAAGTCAAAAGTACTTATAACCGGCGAGCATGTATGAAGGCGCTCATGAAAGTATATAGTATTGTTATGTATGCATTGTATTGATATAGAGTATGTTTTATATGTGTAGCATATTTTTTTGAGTTATTTATATTATTCTACCATTTAATGTTGTATATATATATATACTAACTGACCCGGCGAACTTCGTACCACCTAACAGACAATGAATGTCGTGTTACCTTTTAGATGAACTTGTTTTAGGCTTTTATGAACGTAAGAAATGAATACAAAAGAGATATTAAATTTATTAATGTATAATGGCAATACAGATATAGAATAAAAATTGGTAAAAATGGTTTTTGAAAATATAAACTTTTTTAAGTTGCTTGTAAGCATACATTTCTGAACGCACGCATATTTGATAATCAATAAATATGTCAAACAATTATCATTACTGACAATATTTAACATTTTTAAAATCTACGTGACTTGAATTCACATAAACTTGAAGAATGTTTACTTGATATCTACAGGTTGGCAAAAACGTCTTGAAACGGAACTATTTTTTTTCGGGCCTGGCAATAATCTAATCTGTGATAAAATTTTCCATGTTAACTGTGGTCAGTGACTGAAAATTTATGAACAAAGTTTTTTTGTGCAACTTATTAGTAGTATTTTAATATTTTCCGTAACCTACGCGACTTAAAAATGTTTTAACATGACCGTAGTTCCACTAAAGAAATAATTGTAAAGTTTACCGCCACTCTCTCTGCTATCGGGGTTACTAGTATATAGCAATAGTGGCGCCCCTATTTATTTCTACTCTATTTTGCCAACCTGTACTTACTACACGGGCTAAATACACTAATCGTGTGGAGCCATAATTAATACCAAAAAAAAAACGCGCTAATCCGAATATTGTAATGCCCACACATAGGAAGAATTTTTATACTTGACACTGGCTAAATACACTAATCGTGCGGTGCCATAATTATACAAAAAAAAAATACGGCGGGATAAACAATTAAACATCAAATGATTGGCAGTTTTTTAACCCAAGAACATTTTGGCAAAAAATGTTTTCTTATATATTTTTTTAGGTCAATTATTCATTGTTTTTAATACTTATTATCCTATTCCTGACAAAGACAATTCCAAAAATACAAAAATCATAAAAATTGGCCCAGCCATTCTTGAGTTATAAGTGTAGTAACTAACACGACTTTCTTCTATATATATAAAAGATATATACTTATTATTGTACACCACCGTCTTATTCTTCTTGTATTTCTGACCATACAAAGGTTATCTGGTAGAGATCGCTAATAGCGATAAGACCGCCCATTGTAATACCGGATAGACATAATTTTTGATTTTTGTAATAGATATGTACCTAATTGGTTTGCAATAAATAGTTTTTGTATTTGTATTTGTATGAAAGTGTAAAAAGTGAAAGAGGTATGTCAGGATCGTAGCGTGTGGAAAGATGTAGTCTCTGCCTACATCAACGGGAAAAAGACGTGATTTTATGTATGTAGATATATAATTATGTAACACCACTAAAAGTTAACTAAAGTTGTAATTATCAATCAAAATATTAAATCAAGTGACAAGCCCATCATGGACTAGTCACGGTGTGCTTCTATGTTACTGAACACATCAAAGTAGGTAGTAATAGTCACCCTTGAGAGTCAAACCGATTCTAGGACTAGCGGGTTCACCAATCTCGATTAGGTACATCATCGCGTACCACCAGTTGAGATAGTGGTCAAACGCTTGACAGTCAGATATAAATAGGTATATGTGTATATTTCCATTGTATGTATGTACCATTATTTTAGGTTGTTTGGTTTTTGTTAAAAATATACTTACTCTTTTGCGCGACACTCATGAAGGAATTCCTTACGACTCGAGTGTCCGATGAAGAGAAAGAACTGGCAAAGGTACCTGAAAATTATACAATTAATTTAATAAACTTGTTTCGTGATCTGCGTCCCTAGCACTAGTTAATTTTGATTGGTTCTTTACTCGCATAACGAAGATTAGGTTGGAATTAATAAAAGAGCCATCTAGTGTGCATAAAAGGTAATATTGTAATTGCTATTAGGGATGTCACGGAGTTGTTTTATCGGAACCGTAGACGAAACCGGAGATTTGATATTTATTTTAACGGTACCGAAATCGGAACCGGAACCGAAACCGAAATCGGAACCGGAGGTGAACCATGGAGTGTTAAGGACAAATGAAAACCTATGTTAAGGCCGGGTCAGATGAATGAATAGAACAATGCTATAATTATTCGGTATAACCTCAAATTCAAATCAATCGGAATCGAAGTCAAAACCGGAGGTGTGAAATCAACCGAAAGTTTCGGTAAATTGGAACCGAAGCCGGAACTCCGTAACATCTCTAATTGCCATAAAAATCCGCGCTTGCGCGATTGAGCCAATAAATAAATGTAAAAAAACTCGTACTAGGCACTCAGCCCCCTGATTTTCACATTTCGAAAACCTATTCAGATTTAGTAGCTTCATTTTTAGGGTTCCGTACCCAGGGGGTACCAAAGGAACCCTATTACTGAGACTTCGCGTCCGTCCGTCTGTTCGCATTCCACAGGGCTATATCTCTTTAACCGTAATACGTAGGTACTTAAAATGTTCAAATAGTATTTATAACTATGGCGGTTTCTACAACTAATACTAAAAATAAAATAAAATAAATTATTAAAGAGGGTCCTCATACAAGAGACGTGATTTTTTCGGCGTTTTTTTAAATTATGAACTATAATAGATAAAGACTTGAAATCCTCACAAAATATGTATTACTATGATCGCTATAACAACAAATACTAATAAGAGAATACATTTAAAAATAAAAGGGGTCCCCATACAAGAAACGTGTTTTTTCCAGCGTTTTATGCTCGATCTTAAAAACCGTAATAGATAGAGATTTTTTAATTTGCTCATAGTGTGTATTACAATTGTTGCTATAACATAAAATAAAATAAAATTAAAGATCCCCATATAAAAAACTTATTTTTCCGGCAAATATTGTCAATCGGAACCCCACGAGAGCGAGTTTGACTCGCACTTCATTTTGAATATTGATAAATCCGTCAGCTATTTTGTCGCGGAAACCTTTCCAATTAGAATCACAGATTTTTTCGAATTGAGATATCAAAAGTAACCGGGCGGAGCATTGTGAATTGAAAAGTGAAGTGCAAAAATCTGAGTCGACGTAAAGGTAGTTTCCGAATCCGAATTTGCTTTAGAATGATTGAGAATAGCCTGCTGGTATGTATCTAATTATACTTACGAATACATACACCTATGATTGTGAGTATGTAAGTATGTTACTTCTTCAGACTAAAACCACTCAACCGATTGAGCTGCAAATTTGGTATGTAGATAAGATAGCCTAGACCTTGGTTTGAATAACACATAGGGTATTTTTATCCCGATATCGGGAAATATGTCTACACGAGTAACACCGGGGGGCTAGTATATGATATAACCGACAGGTGGGCTGACATTGTCACGCAGTGGGTGACTGAAGACGGCCGTCAACGTAGAGGAAGGCCCAAAAAGCGGTGGCGAGACGATTTAGATAGTTTTCACAAAGACTGGCCACAAACGGCATTGGATAGGAATAGGTGGAAAAAATGGGGGGGCCTTTGCCCAGCAGTGGGATCAAATAGGTTAATTAACTAGGTAAAAAAAAATTGAATATAAACATTTTGATAATAAAGTACCGACTATTAATCTCACTACTGTTGTTGTCGACTGTGTCGACCTAGGTTTCGTGCATGTTTTCAGAAGTTTATGCAGAAAGATCGGTACGACCACTAAACTCCCCAGGATGTGCATCGGACATGCATGAAACCTAGGTCGAGACAGCCGACAACAAACAGTAGAGAGTATAATAGTGGCCATATACACTACGAGAAATCGTTACGATCAGACTGTACAGTTCGAACGGTACCGATAAATCGTATGTTATGAAACTGTGCAGTTTCGCACGATTTTTTGAGACTGTACAGTCGAACGGAACAATACGAAAATTTCAATTGATTTATCGGAATCGGACGAACTGTGTCGACTGATCGTAAAGGTGGCCATATACACTACGAGAAATCGTTACGATCAGACTGTCGAACTGTACAGTCTGATCGTAACGATTTCTCGTAGTGTATATGGCCACCATAATAGTCAGTGTTTTATAATCATGATTCATTCAACTATAACTATAAGCTATAAATCTAAAATATAATAATTTTATATATAATAATATCTAATTTTATTATTGATAACATTATTGTAAGGATACATATTTTCATTATTTGAATACATTATTTGATATTAATTTTTATACTCACGCATGACGCTAAGAGATCCGCTCTGAAAATAAAAAATAATTAATACATAAATGTATATTTCTTACATTAAATTATCAGTTAACTGTTCTCTTTTTAACGGAAATCTTCACAAAAAAGGAGAAGGTTCTCAATTCGTCGGAATCTTTTCTATTTTTCAACCGACTTCCAAAATGAAGGAGGTTCACAATTCATCTGTATGTTTTTAGGGTTCCGTACCCAAAGGGTAAAACGGGACCCTATTACTAAGACTCCGCTGTCCGTCTGTCTGTCTGTCTGTCTGTCTGTCTGTCTGTCTGTCCGTCTGTCACCAGGCTGTATCTCATGAACCGTGATAGTTACACAGTTGAAATTTTCACAGATTATGTATTTCTGTTGCCGCTATAACAACAAATACTAAAAACAAAATAAAGTTAAAAATAATAGAGGGTCCCCATACAAGAAACGTGTTTTTTTCGGCATTTCACGCCATTTATGAACGCTTAGTTAGGTAAACGTCCCATAGATGGCGCTATATTGAAATGTCGATCCCTAACACCTTTGTTAGCCGTTAGATGGCGTTATAAGAAATAAAATGTTTATTAATTATTATTTTTTGCTGGCGAAAAATGATAATATTTAGAAATGAAATATTCTAAATGTTATATGAAGATAGATGTTATACGTTTACTATCAGCTTCCTGATTCTCAATCATTCGGAACTCTATTCGGATTCGGAAGCTTCATTTTGAATATTCATAAATCCGAGACCTATTTTGTCGCGGAAACCTTTCCCCCATTTTTTCGAATTGAAATATCAATAGTAATAGTAACCGATCAGAGGATTGTGGGTTGCAACGATCCAAGTCGAAGTAAAGGCAGTTTCCGAATTCAAATTTGCTTTCGAATGATTGAGAATAACCCTGCAGAGCACCCTGTTGCTTTAAGTTTGTGTATTAATAATTTAAGATCGTTCAAAAAACTAAAAGAACCGACTTCAAATTTCGCGTTAGTCAAAGTAGCCAGTATCATGTCATCGAGGTATACAAATGTCGCGTTAGTCAAAGTAGCCAGTATCATGTCATCGAGGTATACAAATGTCGCGTTAGTCAAAGTAGCCAGTATCATGTCATCGAGGTATACAAATGTCGCGTTAGTCAAAGTAGCCAGTATCATGTCATCGAGGTATACAAATGTCGCGTTAGTCAAAGTAGCCAGTATCATGTCATCGAGGTATACAAATGTCGCGTTAGTCAAAGTAGCCAGTATCATGTCATCGAGGTATACAAATGTCGCGTTAGTCAAAGTAGCCAGTATCATGTCATCGAGGTATACAAATGTCGCGTTAGTCAAAGTAGCCAGTATCATGTCATCGAGGTATACAAATGTCGCGTTAGTCAAAGTAGCCAGTATCATGTCATCGAGGTATACAAATGTCGCGTTAGTCAAAGTAGCCAGTATCATGTCATCGAGGTATACAAATGTCGCGTTAGTCAAAGTAGCCAGTATCATGTCATCGAGGTATACAAATGTCGCGTTAGTCAAAGTAGCCAGTATCATGTCATCGAGGTATACAAATGTCGCGTTAGTCAAAGTAGCCAGTATCATGTCATCGAGGTATACAAATGTCGCGTTAGTCAAAGTAGCCAGTATCATGTCATCGAGGTATACAAATGTCGCGTTAGTCAAAGTAGCCAGTATCATGTCATCGAGGTATACAAATGCATCGTTATACAAATGTCTATATACCGCTCGCCCGATTTCGTTAAAATTTATATGGGACCACCTGAAAAGGGTACATACAATACCTAAACCTTAGAAACGTAATTTAGGATATTGTAAACTTTAAACTTTCGCGATGTGAACACATAGTTATAAATATTAAAATACGGGACTTATCGCGCCTAAAACATTAATTTTATTTAACTCGACGTTTCGACCAAGTTGCATTGATCGTGGTCACGAGACGACTGTCAGTCGTTTATGAATATATCGAATAATAATATAATAATATTTTATTTTTATATTTATTAATTTATTATATTAATATCATTTATTCGATGAAGTCTCTCGGGTCGTAAGACGCCCGGACCTTTGGAAGGCATTGACGGAGCCGAAGCCAACGTCAAGAGGCCCTTTACAATGTATTATATGAATTATAAATTATTGTGTATGGATGCGAGGATAGAAGAATAAACTATGGAAAGATAGTACAAAATATAGGCTATTGTTATGAATTCTTAATGGTCAGTGGTCTGGACTATGGGATGAGGTACGGCACCCGCCAATCATGCCTCATTACAAAATATAAGGCGGGTGGTGACTTGCTAAACACTGAATGGGCCCCCCATAAAGGCGGACCGTTTATTAATAATATTGTGTAAGTAATATGTTTATTCAATCTAACTCACGGGTCGTACACGCCCGGTCTTTTGGAGGGCATTGATGGAGCCGAAGCCAACATCAAGAGGCCCTTTACATTGTTTACTTAGGTATTATTAATTGATGAGGAGGAGATATGGGAAACTATATTATATAAAGATGGTACATTTTATGAGACTATTGGGTGAGCTGATTAATGTCCGATTGCTGGTCTATGGGATGAGGTACATATGTTATATATATGAGGTATATATTTATATGTTTATTATTATTAATAATAATATTATCGAATTTATTTTTTAGGCGCGATAAGTATTTAATATTTATAACTATGTAATTTAGGATAGTTTACAAAACGAAAAAAGAACCGACTTCACATGCCGCGTTAGTCAAAATAGCCAGTAGTATCATGTCGTCAAGGTATGTAATGTGTTTGAGATGATTATCTCCATATCTCCGGAGATAATTGACATACCTCGATAAAATTTGAATGGGACCAATGGGAAGGCAATCTCTCAAACGAAAAAATAATTTTTGAAATCGGTCAACACGTAACGGAGTCCTGAGGTAACAAACATTAAAAAAAAACAGTTGAATTGAGAACCTCCGCCTTTTTTGTGAAGTCGGTTAAAAAAGTATTAGATGAGAAATGGATTACCTTGGAATATCTTAAAACTTTCTTTTTCTGAGAAGTGTTTGAGCTTTTGTTTTTGGTTTCACGTGATTTTTGACGGTTGTTTCTCTGGCTGCTATCTGACTGGCTGCTAGTATCTGTTTCACGTGATTTTTGACGGTTGTTTCTCTGGCTGCTATCTGACTGGTTGCTATCTGACTGGCTGCTAGTATCTGTTTCACGTGATTTTTGACGGTTGTTTCTCTGGCTGCTATCTGACTGGTTGCTATCTGACTGGCTGCTAGTATCTGTTTCACGTGATTTTTGACGGTTGTTTCTCTGGCTGCTATCTGACTGGCTGCTAGTATCTGTTTCACGTGATTTTTGACGGTTGTTTCTCTGGCTGCTATCTGACTGGCTGCTAGTATCTGTTTCGCTGGTGGAACTTGCTATATCTGAGCTTGATGATTCACTGTCCTCGTCTTCTTCTTCTTCTTCTTCATTATCATCATCATTGTAATTTTCATCGTCGTCTTTGGATCTTGTTTTTTCGTCTGTTGATTCACCAATTTGATCTGTACTGTAATCTTCATTATTCTTGGATTGGTTTTCAATATCTGTATGTTGAGTTTCTTCTGATTCTGTATCATCGGAGCTAGTATTTTGACTTTTATCTGATTTAGTATTGTCTTCATTATCCCCATCCTGTCGTTTCGTTAATTTTCCACCTTTTCTACCTCTACCACTATCGTCTTCATCTTCATCATCCTGATCGTAATAGTCCTCATTATCTTGATCATTTTCACTATTGTATTCAGTTTTTCCGGAGCCTTGTTTCGAATTTTTATTTGTTTGTTTCGTTTCTTTGGTTATTTTTTTATTAGATTCTTCATTTTGTGTTTGAATTGTGGATTTTGAAGTTGTTTTTTTTCTATGTTTCAAATCGCTGTCATTTTCCTCATCATCATCGTCATTATCTTCATCGCTTTCATCAGATCCACTTGTTCCACTTTTTTTTTGCGATAAACCATTGTTGAAATGTGTTCGCTGCGTACATTTCGATACGTTTGTATTTATTTGCTTCTGCGATTTCTTAGTGTTTACGTTTACATAACGAGCTACTTGTGAAAAGTATTCGAAGTACGCTGAAATTAAATAGAGAACATATTATTTAGAAATTAGACATACGTCCTGATACCGGCAGCAGCGGACTGATACTGGCTGATTATGATCAATATGGGAGAAGCCTTAATTTTCAGCCGTTAAATAGGAATGTTTTTCGGTTCAAATGGCAAGGTATCCAGTGAAATTACAGGGCATGTGAGACTCAACAGCTTATGTCTCAAGGTAACAGGCGCAGTGTAGTGACATGCAACATTTTGTATACCACTGTATCTGTAATAGGTAGACGTCATCATTTACCATCAGGCGAGCGTTTTGCCTCTGGCTCCTGAAACACAGCTATGCTTGTCCGGGAGAATATTAATACAAACTTTACATAAACTGTGTATGGGACTAAAGATTGTTGTACTTGTGTTGGCAATTCTATTTAAAGATGATGAAATACGTTTCAAAACAAGAGCTACCAACAAAATTCCATGAAAGAATACATAAAATCACGCCTTTTTTGCGTTGGGGAAAGCACAGACTACTTTTTTCTTGAATGAATGAATGTAAACAAAGCTTTATTGATAAGTTGAGTGAGTAAGTTGTTTGATGAATTGTTGGTGGCTGTGTAACAAAGTACCGATACGGTTGTGTTAGGTAAGATAGTTGGACTTTGTTCCTTGTTGTTTCTAAACAACAAGAGACAAGGACTTTTTAATCTACTCTCAAAGTCTTTAGCAGCAACTTCCAAAAAGGATGCCATTAATTAGTAAATGTGATTTTGTGTATGTTCTGAGATTTTGCTGCCAATTAAAAACTGTTTTTTTATTGAATAGGATATAGGTGCCTCAAAAATTGTTTCCATACAGACTTTGAAACTGTCCAACCAAATTTTACCCTTTCTAATAAAACCGGTTTG
This sequence comes from Cabera pusaria, assembly GCA_954871355.1. Classification (NCBI taxonomy): domain Eukaryota; kingdom Metazoa; phylum Arthropoda; class Insecta; order Lepidoptera; family Geometridae; genus Cabera; species Cabera pusaria. The sequence goes on along the minus strand of OX940912.1, from coordinate 1,250,695 downwards.
GAGCATGCGGTTTTATTCGAAAGACAATAATGCGAAGATGCTTATAGACGACTAAAATAATCCATTAAGCACATTCGGTCACATTTCTTGTAGCGTAGTTACGTCGGGTATCCGCTAGTTTTTTATAAATGTAAGGCGTAAGCAAGATTTGACAAGTCGTGGTAATTAGGGAAAATAATGTCAAAGAAATCACAATGCTAGGATAACGGTAGTCATCATAATCGTCATCAACAGCCTGTACTAGTCCACTGTTGGACATAGGCATCTCCAACTGCACGCCACTGAGCACGATCCTCGGCTACTCTCATCCAGCTCTTGCCAGCCACCTGTGAACATCATCGCTCCACCTAGTCTGAGGACGTCCTACGCTTCGCTTGCCGATACGCGGTCTCCACTCAAAAACTCGTTTACCTCAGCGGTTGTCGGTTCTTCGGCTAATGTGACCGGGCCATTGCCATTTCAGCTTACTAATTCCATGGGCTATGTCGATGACTTTAGTTCTCTGTCGGATCACCTCGTTACGGATTTGATCCTTTAGAGAAACTCCGAGCATAGCCCTTTCCATAGCACGCTGAGGAACTTTAAATTTGTGGACCAGACCAACCGTGATAACGGTAGTAAGTAGTACAGTGAAAATATATTATAAGTAATTTCATATATTGAGCGTACTGCTTGTCATGTTTCTTATTATTATAATAATAGTAAAGCCTGTTAGAACAAGATAAAAAAAGTAAAGAAAAAAACTTACTCTTTGAGAAGGTTTGACCAGCTGCAATATAAAAACAAATGATAAGGAACTATATTATTTACGCATTACATTAAATTAAATTGTATAATGTACCGAACATTATACAATTTAATTTAATGTAGTAATGCCAGCCAGTATGGGGGACTGAAGTCAGTTCAAATAAATCAAATACAAATACAAATCTTTATTGACATAATTTATGGTAAGTACAAGTGTATCGTTGAATCCATAGACTCCCGAACTAGTAACACTGTGTTTCAGGAGCCAATGGCTTCTCCCATAGTTGAATATTCTAGTTAAATAATGTTCTTTTAGATATTTACTAAACAAATATAATAAAAATTCCAATAAAAAAGGTATCTTTCATTAGTTAATTACTGTGTTTCTGTGTGTATGTATATGGTTGTGTGCAGGGAGTGTTAGAATGAGTGTAATGGTGTGTAGCTGTGTGTGTGTGTTTTATGTGTGAATGTTGTTGAGTAGATTTGTTAAGTTTAGGGTATGTATTTAATAGATAAAATTTAGAAATAAAAACGTGTTAGAAGTGTTTCAATTCCATCATAGTCAAAGCTTTTAAGGTAGGTAAGAATTATATTTTTATTTTTTTTATTAGTTGATCAACGCCTTGTCCCAGGGATTCCAGAATGACTGTCATTCGTTTCGTTTGCGAAGTGTCATAATAAGTCTACTGTGAAAATATACAATAAACGTGTTTTCTGTACTCGCTATTTTCTCTTTGATCGATCACCCTATACGCCCCTATGATGTCTGACGATGGTATCAAAATTGCTGCCGATCCGACCAAGATCGCATCTTCATTTAACATCAACAGGTGAGGTTCTTCACACAGGAGTATTTTTAGTGATCCACACGCAATTGTCCCTAGCTTGGGTACAATTACGGTCTGTGATTTAGTATGTTGTGACACAGGGTAACACACACTACCGTGTGAGAGTTGTATTTTAAAAAAGAAGAGGGTTGCACTCCGCGAGTGCCGGCAGAAGTGAACACTTGAACATTAACGTTGTGCATTTGGTCTACTCTCCCTCCATCTTACGAATTTTCGATCAAGTTACATGTCGACGCGAGTTTAAAATTTTTTACCATTCCCATAAAAAGGTTCTACTCACCCCCCGTGTACGAATTTTCGATCGAGTCAGGTGTCCTGACGCGATGTCCTGACGCGAGTTAAACATTTTTACCCATCCCAAAAAAGTTCACAACGTTGCTAAAGAAGTTTTCATTTCAAATATATGTATTGTTGTACTAAAGTCAGTCCTTTTTTGGTCCTGCGCTTTCGTCTCAGTGCGTTTTCCACTTCAAACAAGAAGCAATTATTTCATCTAAGACCGCATCATCACTTACCATCAGATGAAATTGTCGTCAAGTGCTTGTCTAAACGTCTATTAGTAATAAAGGGATATTGGTAAAAATATAATGAGGAGTTGAGAACTCACTTTTTGTTGAAGATCCGCTTGCGACGGCAATGGATCCCATAGCTGTCGACACTGAAATAAATAAAAAAAAGTCGTAAAAATGCAAGTCAGATTTGAAATTTAAAAAATAAAACACTAACGTGTTTTTAATGGCGTACAACTCCATCCATCGGATATGTTAGGAACTTACTCGAGCCGATTTTTTCCGGACGTGACCCGAACGAGCGTATTCTTTGTTTTTGGTTGGTTGAAGACATTGATAAACTTCATTGAGCGTTTTCACATTGGACGATAACTGTAATTACGCGATAACTGCACGATATCGTCGGACTGGTAGTTTGATACAATTACTACTAAATGCTATCACACTGTGTCGTTGCAGTTAACGATATCGTCGCCGACAGATTGTCGTGCCGATATGGGAGACGACACAGTGCTGTGAAGCAGGATCGCGGGGTAGTGGCATGGGACATTGTTCACTGCTGCCATTATTACCTCGAATACTATATAACAGTTTAATAGGATATAATAATCGCGCGGTTACTTTTGTGGGCGCGACTAACCACATTACAAGCTGTTGGTTATTTAGTGTCACGGTATCGGAACGATATCGTACAGTTATCGTGTGGTTACAATTATCGTCCAATGTGAAAACGCCCATTAACAATTATTGAACCAATATTTATAAGGGTTTATCTTTTATAATTTCAATAAAATACGTAGCTTCATTTCGATACGACAATAATATTATAAGTAGGTTTTAAAAGACTTCTAAGATCTGATTACATTGTTTGCTTGTTAGTTATAAGTGAAGTTAACAAGAGCGTGTTAAAAACTGTCTTAACTGTTTAGCGAGATGCGAACACGCGACTTAACTTTTGAGCGAGATACAAACACGCGACTTAACTCTTGAGCGAGATACAAACACGCGACCTAACTGTTGAGCGAGATACAAACACGCGACTTAACTGTTTAGCGAGATGCGAACACGCGACCTAACTGTTGAGCGAGATACAAACACGCGACTTAACTCTTGAGCGAGATACAAACACGCGACCTAACTGTTGAGCTTGATACAAACACGCGCTTAAGCTTCGAGCGGGATACAAACACGTGACTCAACTGTTGAGCGAGATACAAAAGTGGCATATTTTACAAAATGATTACTTACAACTGCTGAAAACTGTGCCGGTGTCTTCCGCAGTCCATTTGCTTGGTTCCTCTGTAAATTAAAATCAATTGTAAAGAAAATCACATACTTATGCAGGTATGGTAGTAGGTACCTAGTCGGATCCCAAACAATTTGCTATATACGTAATAATTTAAGATCTAAGAAGAGTGTTTTACAAAACAAACAAAAACAACTCCAAACACCGCGCTAGTAATTTTCAGTAAATTACAAAGTTAAATTTACGGAGTAATCGCGTAACATTATAAAAAAAGTGTGGTGTGGTTTTATGAAACCACGATGCAAAGGGAAACTTTTTGTTTATGTGTAGCTATGGTAGCTAGCTACTATGACAGCAGTTGACATTCGCAGGACGCGTCCGCCAATCACAGCTAGACCTAAATGCCATACAACATATCCACCAATCAAGCTAAAGCACCCGCGGCATGCGATAGATAGACGAAAAAAATTGAGACGGTGTTATAAAAGTTTTAATTAAAAAAATACAGTCTAACTGAGAACATACTCTTTTTGGAAAGTCAGTAGAAAAAAAAACTCACTTTTGTAGATTTTGGCAATGTCCAGGGCAGACTGGTAGAATACTTCTTCTGTGTCTGAAATAATAGAGAAATGAAATTAGAGACAAAACAATATAATTTAATATATATTTTTTTTATTACAAGATCCAAAGATCTTATAAAACATAGAATGACTTATATTCTATCTAATGTATTATATGTTACATCTAATAACGGGTTTAATTTATACACATTTTTGATAAATTGAGAGCAGGCACATTATGTTTCATTGTATTACAATCCGGGGGTCTTCAAATCACGAGTGAACAAGTATTTTCTAAGCAAGCGTGCTACATCCTCGACCGCATCCTCACTTAACATCAAGTGAAATAGTGGTCGAACGCTTGCTTATCCCATATAAAAAAAAAAAAACAAAATAGGTTCATCCATTTGGAAGCTTTGATGCTACAGACAGCCACAGATACACACGTCAAATGTGTAGCAACCGTCATTGTGCGTCTGGGTTAAGATCGTAGCCATAGAGAAAGTATATATATGTAGAGAGAACATTAGCGTATGCGAATGAAATAGCTATAGAGATGTAACCCTACTAAAAATTATGAACACGTGATACATAGTTCAGCTATAAGATAAAATGAACAACGTAATTTGGTCGGGTCAAACATGACAGCTGGTGAGAGCCAATGGGTGCCTTAGAACTTGGTTCCAGTGCTGGAACCAGTTTGTAATATCGCATACGCAGAAAAGGATAAAACATTGTTGTTCATCTCGCTCTCTCATACTAGTGATTGCATAGTTTTAACCTTCTCATATTATTATTGTTATTTCAATGCCACATCTATTTAATACTCCATCCACGGGTCGTAGCCGACTAGGTCAACACTGCTTCCACACGGAAAAATAATTTTCATTAAAATGTGAGCCTTAGGACGACCTCTGTAGACAGACTTTACATTGACAACACATATAAGCAGACAGCTCGCTGTAACCGAGCTTACCGCCATCCTGCTACTTGATCGTTGAGATTTCGCTTACCACAGGCTTACTGCGCGCTTCAAACGAGCGCATTATGTTTGCTTCAAACACGTTGCTAGCTTGTCGGTGTCGCGTGAACAGTAAGCTGGCAACACACTAGACACCTGTAAGCGCGTGGACAGATGGTGCCCTGCTAGCAGTCCACGCGTGGACATAGAGCCGTTATCTCCGTTTAAGGCGGTGTTGTGCGGGAACGATGTTGGAGCGGGGTCGTGGAAGTGAGCTACGACCTTTAGAAACAAGCTATTAGGAATTTGCTAAAACCACTTACTCTTCATTTTCCCCTTCTTATCCTTGAATTTCTTCTCGATGTCTGAGTAAACATCTTTCAATTCGTAGAACTCGATGATTTCCTTGGCGCTCGTCTGCTTCTTGAACTTCTTCCATCCCCATTGTGTTCCATAATCTTCTTTGCACAACTTAGGTGTGCCCCATCCTGGACAAGGTTAATATAAAATAAATACTTAAGTAATTAACCGATTTCACAAAAAAGGAGGAGGTTCTCAATTTGTCGGAATCTTTTTTTTTAATGTATGTTCACCGATTACTCCAAGATGCCTGAACCGATTTGTGTGCGAAAAGTGATGCGAAAAGTACCCTTCCCAGGTGGTCCCATTTAAATTTTAACGAAATCGGTTGGGCCGTTTTTAATATATCAACATTTGTATACTACTTTGACTAGCGCGACGTTTGAAGTCGGTTCTTTTTGTTTTAAAACAATCTTAAATAATGATTTATTAAATATTATACATGTTTTTATTTTATTTGTGGGCCAAGTGGTGTACTGGGAGAATGGTCGGCTTTCACACCAGAGCTACCGAGTTCAATCCTCGCCGAGCATCAATGGATTTTTCTGTCGAAAATTGCATGTGCGCTTTTCACAGTGGTCCCCTCCGGTGAAGGAAAACATGGTTAAGAAACCTCCAATGCCCACATGGTGGTAGGACACATGTTTTCCGGCAGCTATCTTTGAGAACCAGTTCCCATTCTAGGCCTAGCGTGCTACCTCGACCGCATCATCACTTACCAAAAGGTGAGATAGTGGTCAAACACAAGTCTAAAGATATTTAAAAAAGCCTTGAAATTAATTACCTTTAGATTTGGATATCTTGGCGAACTGTCCATTCGATGTACAACTTTGGATCCTGAAGTATGCGAGCACCACTGCAAGAAAAATATATATATTTTTAAAACTATTTTAAGAACTAGTTTTGTGAATATAATTGAATGTGCCTACTCGTGACAATAATACAAACTTCTGATACCGTAGTATAAACATACCACGGCATCATTTTAAAGCAAAGCAAATGTATAAAATGTCGTATTTCTATATGGATATGTTTGAATCTCCATTGGTAATAATTTAAATCCATTGCCATGCTTAATTATATTGTAATACGGGACTTATCGTGCTAAAAACATAATTTTATTTACCTCGACGATTCGATCAAGTTGCATTGACCGTGGTCACGAGAAGACTGAAGTTGTGGGTATTAGCATTGTTTTGATTGAGAGAAGTTTGAAACTACCCTCATTTGATCTTGATCGGAGTTGCCAATGCGACACACAATACTGACGACATCGGCTGATTTTCGTTGATTTGAAACTTCGACTGGAACACTTGCTAATCACTGGGTTCCAATGGTTCAAAGTTGTGGCCAATCTAAAACCATCCTCCCGGTTGAAATTCGGATGTTTTTTGATTGCAACCGCTTCACGTACAATACGGGAGTAATAGTAACGTTCGATGGAGATAATTTTAGGGTCGTGAAGTTTAATCCAGTGGTTAGGTCTCGAATCTAGCAAATGCTCGGCGATGGCGGACTTATAAACCTGGCGGTTTTTTACAGCTGCAATATTTTCTTTGACTCTTTCTGCGATTGTGCGCTTTGTTTGTCCAATATACAATCGTATATTGGACAAACAAAGCGCAAAATTTTCCGCAGCTGCCATCAACTTTATCACACCAGTGAACGGATTTGCGCTGCTAACTTCGATAAAGGGGTGAAAACTGTCCTAATAGAGTATTTTTGTAACACAGCTCCAACCTTGTCCGTCACTCCCTTCACGTATGGCATGAATGCAGGCTGCTTTTCAACTATAATGGTCCCTTTCTTAAATCTGCGTCTTGGTTGACCTCTTTCCCTTACCTTGTAGCCGTTTTTTACAAGTACCTCCTGAACATGAGCGATTTCCTCTTCTAGATGTTCAGGGTCACAGAGGTCATGAGCTCTGTCCATCGAAGACCTGGCTACAGATCCTAAGTGTCGGGGATGATGGTGTGATGAGGCGTTTAGATATCTGTCTGTGTGCGTCGCTTTTCTAAAAACAGAGTGAGATAGCGAACCATCTGGTCTCACCGTTACTTTTACATCCATAAAAGATAGTGTCTTGTTAGTTTCCAGCTCGTAGGTAAACTTCATGTTTGCGTGGATCGAGTTAAGCTTATCTGCAAAAGCGGCTACCGTCTGTTCATCTCCCGTCATGATACAGAAGACGTCATCCACATAACGCTTCCACACCTTCACCGATGAAGACGGTAGGTCTATGGCTTTCTCGATATGTTCCATCCAGATGTAAGCGAGAACCGGTGCCATAGGACTTCTCATGGCAACACCATCCATCTGGAGGTAATGCTGACCACTGTACCGGAAATAATTTCCCTCCAAACAATTTCTCAAGAGCACTAAAAATGCTTCTGGAAAATCGTAATCCCTTAGCCTTGTCCTTATCACCTCAATACACTCCTTCACTGGAACTTTGGTGAAAAGCGATTCCACATAAAAGCTCACCATGATGTCCTCTGGTTCCAGTTTAAGTTCTCCAAGGATTTGTACAAAGTGGCGGGAGTCTTTCACAAAAGATGGAGTCTTACCCACTAATGGTTGCATGCAACATACTTTGCCAGGTCGTAGGTCGGTGAGTCAATCTGACTCACAATTGGACGCAGGGGCACGTTTGCCTTATGTACCTTGGGTAGGCTGTACAGTTTCGGTGGTGTCACAATCTTAGGTTTGTATAATTTATCGTACACGTCCTCTGTGAACAGATCTTTGTTATCTCTAATGATGGCTCGGATGCGACGAGTTACTCTAGCCGTTGGGTCATAAGACACAGGTTTATAAAGCTGTCTGTCTTCTAACATACCCCGTAACTTGTTATCATAATCAGACGAGTCAATTACCACGGTGGCGTTACCCTTGTCAGCTTTTAACACCAGAACGTTCTTATTCCTACGAAGGGCTAAGCGTTCCTTAGTGGTGATTCATTAATTCCTCATTACTCTTAGGTAACTTGTCTATCTTCTTCTTATATATAAAAATAAATCCCAATTGCCCTTGGTCACGGCATCACGCGTGAACGGCTGGACCGATTTCGCTAATTCTTTTTTTGTTTTTCGTTTTTTAACGCAGGCGAAGCAGCGGGGCACAGCTAGTCCTTAATATAATAGAAACATCCTGCCTAAGAGATTCTGCAGCATTAGGCGGCACCTTGTTTCTTAATATTGTTTCTTCTACACTGCTGATTACGTTTTCGTAGGGAATCCGTGTAGGTGTTAGTGCAAAATTTAGGCCCTTAGCTAGTATACTTTGTGTTGCGTCATCTAACGTATAGCTGGATATATTAAATACTGTATCCTTTTGTGTATCATACGAGCATTGCTTTACAATGTTGGAGTTCTTACGCTCGTGGCGTACCCGTAATTTCTCCAACTTTTTAGTATGTCGGTACACAGATCGTAAGTACGATCCGCTTGTTGGTGAGTAATTCGATTACATAAATCAAAATCACTACGTGATAACACAGCACTGCACTCCGAATGCACATCGTATAATTCACTATTCACTCTGTCCAAGTCACAATGACAATTGAGAATTAATTGTTTTAGTAGGCGGATACTCGCGCTTCGCAGAATTTCTCTAGAGTGCGCAATATCACTACGCGGTTTTATACGTACACACGTAGGTCCCTAAGTCCATTAAGTCCCAATCACGACATTTAATTAAAAACACCAGCGATGTATTTAAACGCGCCCGTTTCTTCCGAAGAAATTCTAGGTGACGAATTTTATTTGCGACCTCCGGTCCGTAACGGTTAGCGCGATAAGTCCCGTATTACAATATAATTATGTGTGTAAATCGCAAAATTTTAAAAAATGTACCATTGCCATGCTGTTTCGGTCTGTGTGGCCACTACGGAGTTCCAGTGGGCTAGTCCACCAATAAAAAGTAGCTCAGCGAACTATGGAAAGTACTATGCCGAAAAAAATCACTCACCATTTTGTCACACATTACTGTTAAGGTACGACTACACCGCGGCGTCCTGCGTCCACGTGCGCGTTCGCGATCTGATTTTCAATCGTTTTCTGTTCGCCGCTTAGATCACACGCACGCAGTGTGGCCGTACCTTTACGTTATTGTCGGCCATGGTAGTTATCAGTACAAAACTTAAGTAAAACAGAATATAATATACACTTACATTTTCTGTAGGTATCTCCAACTGCAATAAAAAGAGAATAATGTTAATACACAATAGAATATAATGAAAGGCAAAAAGTCCAGTGAAATTACAGGACATCTAATTGACTCAAGGTTACAGGCAGTTACCCTACCACTTACCATCAGGGGAGCGTCTTGCTTGTCGTGGTATTTTATTCCATAAAATAATACTGACATTTGAAATTTCAAACCAAACCCGACTGATCTATGCATAGTTAATTAGTTTATTGAGAATATTTCAATGATGCTAAACACGAAATCCATCGATCGATCGATTTTAGATCGATGTTCCGTCTGACTTGCTTCCACAAAGTAGCTTCCTACCTTTAAGGAGAAAATCTGCCGCAATAACCTTACGGTGTTCCGGCAGCTCACGAATCGGAGTATTCTAGGCCTAGCCGGTTCACCATCTTCGACCACGTCATCGCTTACCACCAGGCGAGATAGTGGTCAAACGATATCTATACTTCCATACAAATATTATAAAAACGTTTGTAACTCTGTCACTCTGTCTGTTTGTTACCTAATCACGCCTAAACGGACGATCCGATCTTACTGAAATGTAACAAGAAGATACTTTATAGCATGAACATAGGCCACTATTTGTGAAAACAAAATCATGATTTTTAAACATAACTTAAATAACTCAGATCACACAAATGTTGATTGACAGAGCTTTACAGTGATAAAACTCTTGGTGTACGTGGACGAAGTCGCGGGTATCAGCTAGTATCTGATGTATATTTATTTGTCTCAATGTTATTTGTAGTTATCCTTAGAACTTAGTCCCTAATGTCGTATAATGCTGTTGTGTTCCCTAAATCTATTTATTTATTTTTTTCTCTCTTTTTCATTTTGTATATTTATGAATAAGTTTATTTATATGCATAAGTTATATGTATAAATGGAGTACGTATGAATATATATCTATACGGTTAATTATATGTATTGCGTCTATTGTATTTAATTAGATGAATAATTTTAAATACTTTGTTATTTCATAAATGCACACTGCCATCGATAGTAATAATAATGTATCTCCAATCGTCTCCCGGTTGCCTGGAAGAGATCGCTGTTTAGCGATAAGGCCGCCGATTGTACAGTTAGTTTTTTAAGTGTTTGTAAATACCTATCTCTGTATTCCTTATGTGCAATAAAGTGTTAATCTATCTTAATCTATCTATATTTATACTCACATCCGTTAACCCAGCTGTTTCCGACGTGCGTTATTCCTCTCATAGCTGAAAAATAAATAATGTATAGTCTACAAACTAAAAAAAATAGCTTGAACTTAAAAGTAGACTCCTGGCTCCACCAACGGAACCTCGATAACAAGATAGGACTAGTCAAAACGAGTCATATGAGCCCAGTGGCTGCAAAGCGCTGGGTAAGTGGCATATTCTTTTACTCATAATGGATTGTATTAGTTATTGCAATTAATGACGTTCATAAGTGTACAATGTCCCCAATTGGCACAATAAAGAAATTGAAATTGAAATCAAACACTGGAACGGCACGGGACGGGACCGTAGCAGATCAGGGGCCTTATTCAGTATGACCAATGAGATAACGCGTTCCTTAACGCGCCACGTTACGTTATTGAAAAATTGTTTTTTGTATGCCACACGATAGGTAAATTATACAAAACGCGCGCGTTACATGTCCTCATATGTCACGATATTTTGACAGCTCAAACCGCGCTCATAACCTTACCCTACCGCGTTTTAATTGGCTTAGATAATACCATAACGCGGAGATAACGAAACACGGCACGGTAAGACTTTAAAATGGTCATACTGAATAAGGCCCTAGGGCCCCTAGACAAAATCATAAATTACGTTTTACCATGAAAAAAAAGCGCTGCCATTTCCCCAAGTAACGCCTTGCCGTAACCGCGGCGTCGCCTAACCGTAGCCGTGGCAATATGCCGGCGCTGCTTATCCGCTGCTTGTCAGAATTGTGCTCGAGACCTCTATGTCCACTTGTGGACTAGTGTAGGTTGACATTGATGATGATCATTATAAACTGTTGCTGTTTACTACAAATATGTTGTTTGTGGAAACGATTCTTGGGAGTCAGATCGCAGAGTTTTTTCGATATCATTAGGTTGTACTTACATCTGAATACATCATCAAATGCTTGGTCGAAAGTAGAGGGACGGTGTTCTGAAAAAAAAAATGAGCGATTTTACAATACAACTCTATCGCCATGTACTAGTTTAGCAGTCCGTGCAAGACTGTGCTAGGATCATGTGAGGCAAAAAATCTTTGTATGGAAATGTATGAGACGATGTTCAGTAGAACGTTCCGTGACCGTCGCGTGCCATACACGGAGCGTCAACAATATTTAGTCGGAGCTGATACGCTCTGTGCATGCGATGTGCGACGTTATTAAACCGGTGCATGCAGCCAGTAAAACGGTAAGTATCTATAAGGTTTACAATATGACTACCGTAATACATATAAGTGTGATATAGGGCCCGCCACTTACATTCGAATTCCGTTTCGGAATGGGAAATATGTATGTTTTTTTATTTCAATCATTACATAGATGATATAACATAATAATAAAAAAAAAATACTGCTTGACTTAGTAGAATTATTTTTGAAATAAATATTTAAATAATCAAATAAATTTGAGCAGTTCAAACGCCGTCATTTCCCGGGCTCTTTGGTAGTGTGTTGTGACGTCACGCATTACGTCAGATACACAGACTACAGAGAGAATCCCAAGTAACTTAAAGCAACTAGCTGTTTCTATAAAGGTACGATTCCATCAAAATAGTGTGCAGCACATTTGTTTACAAACATTTTGTGCAAAACTCCAGCAGTGCACGTACTAAACTGGTATCGCGTCTAGCTGCTGTCTCCACCGGCAAGGTTGTGCGTAACTTTTGTAAACGCACAGTATGGTACACTTGTGCACGGACATGTTCACTGATGTTCGCTCCGGTAGCGGAAGCAAGATTGAGTTCGCGAACAACAAGCGCGTACGCGTCGACACGAGTCCACTGCATGCATGTGTGCGCGCACAAAAGTATACAGATGTGCGCGAACATTTCTAAAATGTTCGCGCACAATTTGTTATTGTTTGCCGGAGTGAGTCGACCAACGTGAACATTTGCGTCGTACACTGTGCGTTACAGTGCCGCACAGTTCGGCACACTGGTCGAATCGCGCCTTTATGTGATGTAGTGTATTGTGACGTCAACTTTCGATTCGACCAATGGTGATCTGTTTTACAAACGTAAATTTCCCGCGCTTAATTTGCATTTTCCATTTAATATTTTAAGCAAATAACATGGAATTAAATTTTAAATAAACTGGCCACGTGGAAGTCAGACTCGCACTCGTAGGGTTCCGTAACAGAAGAGTATTTTATAACTTTAATTTTTCGCCGTAAGAAAATTAGCTTTGTTTTTCATGGAGTTTGTATGAAAAACAAAGTTATCTTTGCAGTCGATATATCTCAAAAACTGCTGACTCTATCTCGTTTAAATTAATTTTCGTTGTTATTTTTTTGAGATCTACAGCATATACTTTTTTTTTATTTTTCACGACCATACTTTAAAAGTTAGAGGAGGGGGGAGGGGCGGGGTCATACATTTTACCACTTTAGACGTGCCTATTTTTCAATTGATTGACTTTGAGAAAAAATGGTTTCATAAAAAAAAAAACTTTAGTTTCAGTTTCATGTATGGGGAGCCCCCCCCTTAATAATATTATATGTAATAATGAAATTAATAAAGTGCAGCACGTCTCTCAATACTTTAAGCTATACACGCCAACGTTGCCCCTCGGCGCCAGCATAATGGTCCGCCTTTAAGGGAGTACCCTTCAGTGTTTAGCGAGTCACCACTCGCCTTAACATTTTTGAAATGAGGCATAATTGGCGGGTGCCGTACCTCATCCCATAGTCCAAATCACTGGCCATACAGAATTCATAACAATAGCCCATATTTTTTACCATCTTTCAATAGCTTGTCATATCCTCCCATCCATAAACAATAGTAATTAATTATGTTTTAAATTGTAAAGGGCCTCTTGACGTTGGCTTCGGCTCCGTCAATGCCTTTGAAAGGACCGGGCGTATTGCGACCCGAGACATTTTGCTAAATTAATAATAAATATTTTATTTTTTTTATATTTTTATAAACATCGTTATGCGGTTTACAGTATACACCTAACTACTAAGTTTCAACTGTGTAGTTCTAATAGATTCGGAATAAAGTGGCTGTGACATACGGACGGACAGACAGACAGACAAATAGACAGACATAACGATGATCTATAAGGGTTCCGTTTTTCCCATTCGGCTACGGAACCCTAAAAAGGATTTACTTATAAATCCAGGACAACAAAGACTCGCAAAAAAATTATTTCCAATAAATCTAATCTACATGCATATTCCCTATTCCGAATCGAAATATGGAACCGGGATTCTGTTACCGGCCACATGCATTTGGAATTCCGTTTACCGGTCACCGTCGTCTATGAAGACTTGCAACACTAGGGGTGTCACTCATGTGTTGCCGACCTGTCAACATTCTTTTAACGCCCCTTTTGAAGGACTCCATGTTGTAGCTCTGCGGGAAAACACCAGACGGCAGCTCGTTCTACATTTTAAAAGTGCACGGGAGAAATGACCGCTTGAATTGAGATGCGTGCGAAGGACAAATCTCGATACCATGTGGATGAGCGTTTGCCTATGGCGAAATTATGTAATATGGTAAGAAGATCACCAAATTTTTTTGGAATTTAAATTAGAAAAAAAATGCAATGTCTGACGAGGAGTACTTACTCTTCTTCGATAAGGTCCTGTACACTTGGTTTATTTTTGCAGACGAGAATGTTTTAGAAAATTGACCTGTAAGAAAAAAGAAAACATATTTACGAATCGATTAACACATCATAAATTTAAAAAAAAAATTGGATGAGTAGTATAAGCGCTACGGTAGCATAAAAAAACGATCTAATCTTGTTTTTCCATACAAACTTTGAACCCCGTTTGATTCCCTTAAGGGTACGGACACACCGCAGCGTCCTGCGTGCACGATCTAACCGGCGATCAGATAGCGCAGTAGTATTTGTACCGACTGGTTCACACCAAACGCGATCAGAAAACAATTGAAAAGTACTGAGATCGAACCCGCAGATCGCAGGACGCCGCGGTGTGGCCGTACTTTAAGGGACGAATTTTGGGAAGTATTTTCCTAGCGGATTCCTACGTAATCCGATAATTTGTTTGAGCTTTGTGTTCAGTTAGTCAGTCGTTCAGTAACGTTTGCCTTTTGTATATTATACAGATTTCCCCCCAATACACATTGCATTAAAAAAATATATATATTTCTTCAACATCAGATGAGACAGTGGTCAAGTGCTAGTCTGTACGGAAAAAAAATCAATTAATTTATTATGTTTCAATTTGGGTCGTCAAATATGAGCATTAAAAGTTGGTTGTTTTTTAAATTTTTAATCAAACTCAGTATTTTATATAACTGAATGCGTCCCGTGGCTTTGCTTGCATTTAATCCTGGTTATAAACCTTCTTCAAGAATCACTCTTTCTACTTTTCTACTTTCTTTCTAGCTTTCTACTGAAATACGTTGCGTAGTTTAAAAAAAAGATTCCGACGAATTGAGAACCTCCTCCTTTTTTGTGAAGTCGGTTAAAAAGATCTAAGTGTACAGAAAGCGGGAGAGACTTTGTTGTGTCTATAAGAAGAGGGTCTATAAAGAACTACATTTTATTTAAGACCTTGTTAATACCTTTATAGATGCAATAAAATACTGAATACTTTGTTAAATAAAAAGATAATCATATTAACCCCGTTTGTGTACCTTTTAAAGTCGTTTATTATTACCAAAGGTTCCGTACCCAAAGGGTAAAACGGGACCCTATTACTAAGATTCCGCTTGCGTCTGTCTGTCTGTCTGTCTGTCTGTCTATCTGTCTGTCTGTATGTCCGTCTGTCACCAGGCTCTCTCATGAACCGTGATAGTTAGACAGTTGAAATTTTCACAGATTATGTATTTCTGTTGCCGCTATAACAACAAATACTAAAAACAGAAAAAAGTTAAAAATAATAGAGGGTCCCCATACAAGAAAAGTGTTTTTTTTTTGGCATTTCACGCCTTCTATGAACGCTTAGTTAGGTAAACGTCCCATAGATGGCGTTATATTGAAATGTCAATCCCTAACACCTTTATTAGACGTTAGATGGCGTTATAAGAAATAAAATGTTTATTAATTATTATTTTTTGCTGGCGAAAAATGATAGTGGTATTTTTTGTTCGATCTTATAAAATACTGTAGTGTGGTACGGAACCCTACTAGTGAAAGTCTGACTTGCACTTGGCCAGTTTATTAAATTTGCTTAATATATATCCAGAAAATACTTACTGAAAATCACTGAAGGCTGCGACTGAAAAACAAAAAATATTTCTTAATAGTTTTAGTTTTTAAAATAGCTTTATCAATGTGTGTTACACATTACTAGTAGTCTTGTTAACCCTCCAACTAAGATAAATATGCTTGTGTATTCACATACCTCGAGTCTTTTTAAAGTGAAACGAACTTATTTAGGCGCACTAGGTAAAAATGCAACGGACGTGACGGACGCGTCGTTATATTTTATAGTTATAAACGCCCTCTATTGTAGAACGGCGTAACTATGGAGACATATTTGCTAGCATTCGGGCATTCGTCCCGCTAAGTTCAACAGATGGAGTTGTACAAAATAATTTCCACTCTGTGAAGGTAGTTTCACTTCTAACGTGTAGCTTTCTACGCATCTACCCTCTTTACAACCGACTTCCAAAAAGGCGAAGGTTTTCAATTCGTCTGTATGTTTACTTTTTTTTTGTATGCATGTTACGCGATTACTCCGTCAATTGTGAACCGATTCGAATGATTCTTTTTTTGGTATTAGTATGGTACATTTTCGAGGTAGTTCCATTGTATTTTCATCAAGATCTGATAAGTATTTCCAGAGATATGACGATAAACGCCTCAAACTTGCTCCTGAAACTGACTCGCGGGGCATGGAAGTCGGTTGTTTTAGTTATCTTAATCATTATTATATACATATATATAAATATTATGTTTCTTTGAAATTGTTAAACACAATCCAAAATTTCATCGTACCGACGGGACTTGAACCCGCACCCCCCGGATTACACGTCCAGGTGCTCTGCCAATTAAGCCACGGTTCGATACATCGATACGACGAAATTGGTGGATTGCATTTGTTAACCCAATTATGCAATAAATGAATATGAATATATATATATATATATATATATATATATATTTACTATCAAGCAGTGAGTCTTCTGTGCGTAGAACTGTAAATTACTCTGTGGTATAAAATGAACAAAAAAACAAACTATAAAATGATGGCCCACCTTCCGCCTATGTTTCTTGGTGATATAGGTGATATGTCTCCTTTTGCCTGTCTTGCTTCGTCTTTTGTCATTCCTATTTCTTTTAGTAATTCTTTTGTTGCTTTCAATGTTCTGTTCGTCATCGTCGTCGTCATATCCTTGACCTGTGCCCTTTCCCGATGTTTTCGAAGTATTTCTGTCTCTCTTCGTAGTGAGTCTACTACCTGTTTTATCTGTTTCTTCATCTTCTTGCTCGTCTTCTTGATCTTCTTGCTCGTCTTCTTGATCTTCTTGCTCGTCTTCTTGGTCTTCTTGCTCGTCTTCTTGATCATCTGTCTCCGTTTCCGATGTTTTAGAAGTCTTTCTGAGTCTCTTATTTCTGCGACTACCTCTTCTTTCTGAATTTGTTTCTTCAGTGTCTTCCTCATATTCTTGATCATCTTCGTCATCTGAATCAGTAGATTGGCCTCTCTTTGTTGTTTTCTTCCGTCTTTTGACTTTAGTTGTGTCATCGTCCTGTTCATTGGTATAATAACCATCATCTTCATCATCTTCATCATCTTCGTCTTCGTCGTCATCACCGTCATCATCACCACTGTTGGTAGTTGTTGTTTTAGAGCCATCTGTAGTATCGGTGGAGTCACTGCTGCTCTCTTCGAAGTTTTCGTCATTAGAATTTGTAATTTGGGTCATACCTCCGAAAGAGTACTTAGTACAACGACTGATCTTTAGGTCAACCTCAGAGAATTTTTCTTGGAAGTTGCAGTTGAACTTCTCGCCGATTGGGGCATGGTAATTCAACCATACTGTAACACAAAGTATTTATTAGAACAGAATATAAACTACTAGCAGCATCTCACGGTTTCAACCGCGTAGTTTTCGTACCCGCGAGAATATGGCAATAAAATATAGCCTATGCTACTCGCTAATAATGTAGCTTGCTATTAGTAAAAGATTTTTTGAAATTGGTCCAGTAGTTTTTGAGTTAAATGGTAACAAACAAACAAAAAATTAAATCATCCTACTTTATAAGTTTTAATATAATTAGTTTCGACAAGCACATTTCAAAATACTCTAGACAGGTCAAAGTACAATATCCAGTTACGTAGCTCCATGAGTATCTCCGTGATGGATTCATAAAGGTGCTTTGAATATAACAGTACGACGAGAATATCGCAGCGATACACTCGCTAATGAAGTGTCAATCGTTTTTTGCCAATCATCATCATCCCATCTCTACCCACTGCTGGACATAGGCCTCACCTGAGCTCGATCTTTAGCGCTTTCATCATAACTCTATAAGCCTCCAGGTGTTAATCTAGGCATATGTGCTGAGACCTTTTTGACACCTCACATTGTTTCTTGTTTTTTCTTTTTTCTTGTTTTAGTTAGTATTTTTATCATCAATTTAAGCACATTTAACTGTTTTGTGCCCTGCTCGTTCATGATGTAAATATTCTAATTGTATTTGTAAATGTGTGTTGTAAAAAAATATATCATTTCTGTCTTTCTTTCTTTCTTTCTTTTTCTTTATTTATTTCTTTCTTTTTTTTTCTTTGTTTCCAACCACTGCCAGCCCGCAGCTGTGAAAATAGATCCTTTCGAATCCAGACTAAGAGGAGTGTAATATAATAGAACAATATCTTCTCATATATCTAAACTAATACATAATTTAAAGCGGATGGATATGATTTTTTGTTTGTTTTGTTTGTTACCATTTAACTCAAAAACTCTTTCATTTCTCCCGTATTCTCATGGGTGCGGCAACTATGCGGGTGAAACCGCGTGTCGCAGCTAGTCAATTATATTTGAAAGCATTCTGGTGATTTAGATACCACAGATAGGTACTACGGGCTGCAATGTACTTACCTTTGACCATTTGTCGACCCACTGAAAACAAGAACAGACAGTTACAAATATAGTAGGTAACCAAATTAATAAAAAAAAAAAATATCATAAAGACGAGTTGTGAACCTTCTCCTTTTTGGAAGTCGGTAAAAAAATCTGATCAAACTATGTTCTATGTACGTCACTGTCTCCAACGGGAATTGAATTGTTAGCTTCTTGTCGTCCATGAGCTTAGACGTTCATCTACCTTATACGTGATCCCTGGGTGGTGCTAAATGATTGACCACTGGTGGTAGGCTTTAGTCGCGGCTCGAACCACCCACCAAACAAAGACATGTCATCAATAGATTCGCCTGGTTCCGGCATGATGTTAGGTGCCAGCCAGTATGTAAGACGAGTTGGGATAGTTGCGCTTCACGATTTGTACGATTTAATCATACGCATAAGGCGACAATAGCCCAATGGATAAGGTGTGGGCCTGGCGATCGAGAGGTCGTGAGTTCGATCCCCACCACACCCATTGCACTATTGACGTGAACTCACTCCAGACACAAGCATATTTAGCTTAGTTGGAGGGGTTAACAAGACTACTAGTAATGTGCAACCCACATTGCGAGTAATCTTTAAAAAAAAAAAGATACGCATCTTCATTTTACATCAGGTGAGATAGCAGTCAAGTTCTTGTTTATAATAATATAGAAATATGGATTCAGTAAGTTAAAGTGCGTAGTTTTTACAACACCGGCTGTATTAAAACTGGGAAGTTTTTATACGTTAAAATTATATTCAGATATACATATATAGTAACTAGCCTAACTTAAAACAGCTTTTGTAAATATACACCTTAATAGGTGTATATGTGTCTTATATTAGTATAATGGCAATATTTGAATAAATTTGGATAAAACTCCGACCCCTTAACAAATGACTGATGAGTAAGTAACAAAAATATACTCACATTTCACATCGTAGCTGCTAGCAACGGTTCCCAGCATAGTTGTCACTGTAATAAAATTATTATTACAAAAATTTTATTCCGTAATAGTTATAAAAACATGCAAGATCTAACAAAACAAAAAGAATTGACTACGTAGAATCGCAGCAAAGACCTTCGTTCCCGCTCAGTGTCTCGGTAAATAAATAATGTAAGTTATATTAAAATGAAAAGTAATCATTTGATTTCGTTAAGATAAGTAAATAATTCTGGCTGTATTGGACTTATACAGGATGACTGCGGGTCATGTAGCAACAAAGTAAACTAAGATTTGCAAATTAATTAGCAATATAGCGCTGTAGATTAGAGCGCGTTATCACAAACACTTTTTTATGGTTCAAAGAATAGTTGACATTTATTTCCGTTTTTCGGTCATGGTCACTCTACTCTACAGCTGAAACTTTCTAGTAAAGTAAGTAGGTATAACTTTCGATTGGTAATTGTTACCTTACGTGTTTGGTGTGAAAATGGATATGCTGTAGGCATTTTTCAGTTTAAAATGCTTCTTAGAAATCCAAATTAATTTTATTTTGATATATTGGCTTTGTCTTAACAATGACTGTTGACATTTTTTACTCGTCTGATTAGTTTGTTTTTCAAAATAGGTTTTCACATGAATCGTAAGGTGACCATAATTTCAGTATGAATTGGGATAATTCATTTCTCAAATTACTAATGCGTTTATAAAGTTGTAATTAATTAAATATTATCTTTATAGCTGAAATCGCAATCATTTACCGAGTTAGAAGTAATAAGTTAGAATCACGACCCCGATGTTACCCTGTAATACCCTGTATAAAGTGACTCATAGATAGATAAAAAATGGGTTATTAATGTCAATTAATAGAATGACACTTACTGTGAATTTCGCAATTACATAGTTGAATCGATGACTTGAAAAAGTTACTTACTTTGGACGAAAAAGTTTACAAAGTCTTTGTCGTTCCAGGTACTGCAATCCTCTGAAATAAATATAATATCATTAATAACATAAACAGAAACAAGGTAGAGTTAAAACTAAGCAAAGAATAAAATTCCATTGACACTTGAGAAAAACTCAGCCAGATAGCTTTGCTAGCCAAATCCATAAAAAAACTGTATTATTTACAACTATTTGTGAATCGTGTCAAAAAACGAACACAAAAACTGTTTTGTATAGATTTCTGAACACACTACGTATTTTCAGTGTTTACAACATGGAAAGGTAAGTTGAGAACAGTTATAAACTGATATTTTATGAATTTGTTTGATATTTATGTAGAAATTAACTAATGCATTCAAAATCACTAGCCCGTCGGCTGGCTACCTCACGTTTGGACTTATTTTTAAGGCACTAAATACAGGCTAAATAACATAAACGGATAGCTTAATTCAAGACGATTTCAATTACATTAGTTTCATTTAAAACAAGAAATTCTTGATTTTAGTAGCACAATACTAAGTATTGTATTATTTAATTTAATATAATATTGATTTGAGGTAACAACGACGGAACCTTGCAACGTTTGATTGTAATGTATCATTCGAGGCAAGCTGTGTTACAAAACAGCGGCATTCAAGACGCAGTGAACGTTCGCTTTGATCTCTTTGATACATCGGTCTATGATACATTTTTAAATGAAGCTTCTTATGACACCCTGGGGGTAACATTTAAGCGTCACGGTCTAATAGCAACGGAAGTGCCGTAGCGTCACGGACCGAATGCAACGGATGACGTACGCGTAAATCTAAATTGTCAATATTTCAATGTGAAGGGCTCGGAGCAAATTTGCTCCGAGGTGAATAGAGTATCAGTTCTAACGAGTAGCTTTCTACGCACTCCTTAATTTTTTGGTTCATATAGGCCAGCGTTTGTCCACTATCTCACCTGTAAGTAGGCGATGATGCGGTCGAGGATGGTAGCACGCTAGGCCTAGAATGGGAACTGGCACTCAAGGATAGCTGCCGGAACACATTAGATGTTTGGTGACAGATTTTTCTAACTAGAGGATGGTAGCTGGCCAGGTGGTCACTAGACAGTGTCCTACCACCATGCGGCGGTTGTTCTCGCAAATCAGCAATATTTTAATAGTTTACTTACTTTCAAATGTGGCAGCAAATTTCGAGATAGCTTCGTACATTGTGATTTCATTTACTGGAATAAAATAAAAAAGTTAGTATAATCTAAAATATAAAACACAAAAATAGGTTCTACCTATGTCCGTTATAGGCTTTGAAACCAACCAACCGATGTGCCCCAAACCGATTAGATTAAATTAGATCAGAAACTAGAAAAGGTACGGCCACACAGCGGCGTCCTGTGTCCGCGTGCGCGTTCGCGATCTGATTTTCAATCGTTTTTTTAGTTACCGGATACATACGGATACAGTGATCCGATTCATCGGAAGTTTATCCGATACCGAGTAGGTAGGCTCCGGTAGAAGCGTATTATGTCGATATTCCGCTTGAATATGAAGAAAAAAGTATGTACATTTTATTTTTGCTCTCCTGTAAAGTAAGAGTTTTGTACATCCGACCTAAATGCATCCGATGTCGAGAATTGTATTGTCATCGGTCCTTAATATGTGCGTATCAAGATAATCGGAGTTGTTAAACATTGTTTATAAAAGCGCGTTAAAAATTCAACTTACCGTGAGTAAATCTCCTCTTCTGATATTGCCTAAAACTCTTAAGTTCTGAGCTGATTCCGTTAAGGCGGTAGAACTTCATGACGGCGTTGGTGTCAGAGAATGATCCCTTGAACGTCCTCCAGCCCCATTGCTTGCCGTAACTCGGTGAGCAGATCTTAGGTTGAGACCAGCCTGCAATGCCGAGGTGATAAAAACAATCATTAAGTAATATAATAATAATAATACATGAATTAGTGTTAAAAGCATAAAGCCGCTAGGAGAGTTTAGTGAAAGTGCAGGACACCTCTCGACACTCTAAGCTATCCACGCCAATGTTGCCCCTCAGCGCCAATATAACGGTCCGCCTTTATGGAGGGCCCATTCAGTGTATCGCGAGTCACCACCCGCCTTAATATATTGTAATGGGGTATAATTAGCGGGTGCCATACATCATTCTATAGTCCAGGGGAGTAGGACCAATTAAACATCAAGCATCACAAACTAAGGCCAATATTTAAACATATACCTAACAGACTAACATAGATAAAATATAAAAGTCAGCGGTAGGTAAGTCCCCGTAGAAGAATCCATAGTTTTCGATTCCTTTCTCATCCATTCTGTTTCACATCTCTGGATGAAAATAGTTTATGTTTCGTTTTGTTATTATTACACATGAACTTTGCAATTCAAATGACGACTTGTATAAGATCCCCGTGATTCTCAATCATTCCAAAACCTATTTGGATTTAGAAGCTTATTTTTAATTTTTAATATTGATAAACCTGTCAGCTATTTTAAGGCAGAATCTTTTCCAATTAGAATCACTCCTTTTTTCGAATTGAAATATCAAAGTAACCAAAGCATTGTGAATTGTAAAAAACCATGTCGAAGTAAAGGCAGTTTCCGAATCCGAATAGGTTTTCGAATGCTTGAGAAGCCTTTCAAGAGCCTTTTTCCACTCACCAAGTTGTTTGAATTTCTTGAACATGTTTCCGTTTGGAGAGCAGGCATCGATTTGGATAAATCCGAGGACCACTGAAATAAAACAAAATAAATATTATAATGTTGTTTCTGAACTGTTTTTTTTTATAATTTATGGTAACAATACAAACAAGGTATTCGTCTGATGGAAAGCGATGACGTACGCCTATAAATATTAAATAAACTATTCGTCAGACTATTTACCATCACGGCATTCCAGCCCCTACATATCCGGTATCATCAGGTCAGCTCGATGACACGTCACCGAACTTACAATGGTAAAATAAAAATAAAGAAAGAAAAAGAAATAGTATGTCAATAGGGTTGAGCAGTACTTCACGCCTAGACAGCGACTTTTGTTGTGCAAAGCGCAGATTTAGCCGAATATAGAGTACTGGTCGCACCCTCTGGAGTGTTGCACCGAAGTATCAGTTGCAACTACTTGACTCCCTTCAGAGAAGAGCTACTAGAGTAGTCGATGACGCGAAACTGACTAGTACATTTGAACCGTTGAGTCTTCGTCGCGATGTTGGTTCGCTTACTTTATTTTATAGATATTATCATGGGGAATGCTCTAATGAGCTCTTTGATGTGATCCCACCCTCTCGATTTTACCACAGGAACTCGCGTATTCGTGGGAGGGCTTACCCTCATATTATTATAGACACGTGGTCCTCCCATACAACGCGTTTTAAGCGTTTGTTCTTCCCACATACAGATGTGGAATGACCTTCCTCCCGATGTTTTTCCACAGAAGATAAATCAGAGTTGCTTCAAAAGGAGAGTTAACAGATTCCTCTTTCAAAAGAGCAGACAACGCACTAGTATTGCCCCTGGTGTTAATAGGCGGCGGTAACCACTTACAATCAGGTGGACCGCAAGTTTGTTTGCTGCTCTAAATTTTTTTTAATCTGCTCAATCGAATACTAGCAAGTGGTTGAAAACTGGGTTTGTTGTTTAGTAACTTAAAACTTACTCTCTGATATTCGTAGTTAATATTGTAAGTAAAGTAAAACTAATTATAAAATATAATCATGCCAAATACAGTTGGAGTGGTGACAGTAACTAAAAAATATAATTTTATACTTACTAGCTCTGAAGGCGGATCCAACTGAAAAAAGAAAATTGTTGAATTAATAATTTAACTATAAATATAGGCTCACATTCGTTATAAACTTTTTGATTTAATACGGAAATTTAACGTGACTTATGCAATGTCGATATTGCTAGCGCAAGGCCTCCAAATGAGGTATCGCTATATCGACATCGCGTAAGTCGTTAATATTTCGTAAAGGTTAAATTCCCAATTTAAATTAATAAGTTTATTAATAATGGGTGTAGAAGTCAACAATTGCATTTATTTAATTTAAGGGTACGAATATTAATCTTAAAAAAATAATATCGTTTAAAAACTAAAAAACAACCGACTTCAATGCCGCGCTATTCATTTTCAGTACCAATTTTGAGATGTTTATCTCTATATCTCTGGAGATACTTATCATACCTCGATAAAATTACCATGGTACCACACTTGGGATATCTCCATTCGAACAAAAAAAGAATAATCGAAATCGGTTCATAAACGACGAAGTTATCCGCGAACAAACATAAAAAAAAAAAAAAAAAAAATATATACGGTCGAATTGAGAAACCTCCTCCTTTTTTTGAAGTCGGTTAATAAAATAATATGTGTGTGTACTTATGTATGCAAACAAGAAGTTAAACTTGTGACTCATAAAATTAACTCCAAATATTTTATCCTACGTGCCAATACTATACATTTGTAAGAACAACGAGAACATAATAAAATAATACAATTGATTACGGTTTCATTATACAAACTGTAAAAACAACTTTTATAACTAATATCTACACACGATCAAGGTTCTAGAAGATATTCTGAGACTGTTATTTGATACTAGCAACGCCCCGCGGTTTGACCCGCGTAGTTCCCGTTTCCGTGAGAATACGGGGATAAAATATAGCTTGTGTTACTCGGTGATAATGTAGCTTTCTATTCGTGAAAGAATTTTTGAAGTCGGTCCAGTAGTTCTTGAGTACAATCGTAATCAAGTCTTTCCTCTTATCTTTATCTTTTTTTGCGCATTGTTATAAAATAATTATGTTTTGTGTGCCAAATAAATAAATAAATAATATTAGTTTAGATCACAGATATATATATACAATAGATAACGCAAATGCGTGTACTTCCCGTGTCCGAACCCCGACCAAACGTCAAGGTTGGTCGCCTATACTTAAAATCCGCGCGTGTCTGTTTTCACAGCCGGACCGCCACGAAAAGAACTATAAAAATGCCTCGTTGCATGAAAATTCACTGCAATAGCCCAAAAATTTCGAGCCCCAAAGGCAAGGACATATTTCCTATAACTTTTCCGTTACTACATTTCGGCTGTGCCGTCACAGAATGTATTGAAAAGTTGACACGCTTAGTTTCAATACAAATCATGATACTTTCGTTATCTATTTACATAATATATATCTGTGGTTTAGATCAATCACTATCCTTTAGACTTTGACACTTACTTCCTCGGGGGTTTCGAGAGCCTCGACGAGGCACCCATTGATCTCCAATTATTTTAAAAACTCTCGTCACTGAAAGAAACATACATAGTATTATAATATGCTTAAAATTATATATATCTCCTCTGAACCAGAGATTTAATGGTGATATACGCTATACCATGTTGGATCATGCCCCAGCCGAAAAAAAAAATTAAAGTTCAAGTTTATAATGTATATATACATATATAATGTAATACGAGTATCCTATGTATTAATCCAGGTTATAAAATATCTGTTTACCAGATTTCATCCAAATCCGTTCAGGCGTTTTTGCGTGAAAGAGTAACAAACATCAATCCATCCATCTATACTCACCAACTTAACTTAACATAAAAGAGTAACAAACATCAATCCATCCATCTATACTCACCAACTTAACTTAACATAAAAGTATCTAGATGGCGCTGTAGTAGGTTGCATAGTTCTTCTTGTAAATATTACTTCAATGTATGGATCCTGCATCGCGCACAGACACTAGATTGTGTCCTACCACGATGCGAGGGTTAGGGGTTCCTTAACGATGTTTTGCCTTCACCGGAGGGCCACTATGAAAAGCGCACATAGATGTTTCGATAGAAAAATCTATTGGTACACGGTGGATTTATTACTCGGCTCCTCTGGCGTCAAACCTGACCATTCTCCCACCACTGGGCCCTCAAATTGCATCCACATACTTAAAGTAGTTTTTGCGTGTAAACGAATCCATCCACAAACTTCCGCACAATTCCACAAATGTAATTAATATATGTTTGCATACTCACTTCCCATGATGGCGCGGAAAGTATCATCGGCGTTAGCAGACGTCATTTCTGAAATAAATAAAGCAATTATAATGCATTGTTTAAATAATTCAGATAGTTTAAAAACTAAAATAAAACTAGTCAAGTACGAGTCAGACTTTTGTCTCGCACACGGAGGGTTCCGAACCGCAATATAATAATATACATATAAGTATAATATTATATTATATTAACGTGTCAATACCAAACATGCTTATTAACTACAACGCCATCTAACGAATTTCTTAACGAACTTCTAACACCAACTAAGTGAACGTTAATACGAAGGTAGGTAATTAATATTATTTATTAATAAGTAAAACAATCGTTCATAGATGGCGCTATAGTAAAAACAGGTTTTTTGTATGGGGACCCCCTTTAATTTTTAACTTTGTTCTGTTTTTAGTATTTGTTGTTATAGCGGCAACAGAAATACATAATCTGTGAACATTTCAACCGTCTAACCATCACGGTTCATGAGATACAGCCTGGTGACAGACAGACAGACACACAGACGAGACGGACAGCGGAGTCTCAGTAATAAGGTTCCGTTGGTACCCTTTGGGTTCGGAACCCTAAAAAGAGGATACGTAGAAAGCTACACGTAGAAGTGAATACTTAAGTTCATTAAATCTATCACTCATTATTTTTTTGTACAACTCCATCTGTTGAACTTCGCTAAGTTAGTTAAGCTGGTCGAATGCCCGAATGAGAATAAGCCTTCGTAGTTACGTCGTGCTACAATAGAGGGCGTTTATAAATATAAAATATAACGTGACGCTTACGTCACTTCCGTTGCATTCGGAACGTGACGCTACGTAATTTCCGTCAAATTTTACTCAAGTCAAAGCAGATTCACTCCCACACCGACTTCACTGACACACACATGACATTGGGATTGGAACTCCTTGCCTGATTCTGTGTGTTTTTTAGGGTTCCGTACCTCAAAAGGTAAAAAAGGAACCCTTATAAGATCACTTTCTTGTCCGTCTGTCTGTTTGTCTGTCCGTGTGTCACCACCAATTTTCTCAGGAATGGGTGGACCTAGCAAGTTGAAATTTATACCAGATACTGAGATCTGTAGTCCCTATTAGGTGTATAAAAATCAAGGTTCTGAGTCAACACGATAAAAAGATATGGGCAAATTTAGATTTTCGCGAAAACTTGTAAGTACCAAAATTTACCTTAATTTTCAACTTTTTTTATTTTTCGGAATTCTTCCTTTACTTGTGCTGTAAGGCCTTGCTTTTGATCAAAATTGACAATTCTAGGTCAACCGGAAGTACCCTATAGGTTTTGAGTCGAAAACCTATAGGGTACTTCCCGTTGATCAAGAATCATGAAATTTGGCAAGAAGCAAGGTCCTTACAGCACAAATAAAGGAAAAATTCCAAAAAATAAAAATGTTGAAAATGAAAGGGTGTTCCCATACATACATAGTTTTGCCAAATGAGATAGACCTCTGAGTTATATGCGTGCTCATACAATTTAGAAGTCTAGCTTAATTGGTCCCAACCAACGTTGATACGGAAGCCTCGGTGGACGAGTCCTTAGCTTAGCCGGTTTTATTTTTAGGGTTCCGTGGCCGAATGGCAAAAAACGGAACCCTTATAGATACGCCATGTCTGTCTGTCTGTCTGTCTGTCTGTCCGTTCGTATGTCACAGCCATTTTATTCCGAAACTATTAGGACTACAGAATTGAAATTTGTAGGAATTGGTGGAACGGACGGAACCTTAAAAAGAAAATAAATAGTATTGCCAGTTTGCAGCAACTGCGGTAATAAAAACGCAACTGACTGGCAGCAATTAATAGTGTGGTAACTGAACAAATAGTTACAGTAGGGCCTAGCGCGCACAGCGGTTCGGATGCGTTTATTCTACCGCACGCATATTCTGATGTGCGCGTATTGCGGTGAATTATTTTAGTCCTATACAATTTATTCCGTGCGTAAGAATAAACGCTGTGCGCGGTTAACCTAACAGTGTGGTAACTGACATTAAACTTACTGTATTGTGACATTTCTTTGAAGATCAGTTTAAGACTCTTGCTGGATCTTCCTGTGAAGATTCTGGAGAATTGACCTGGATATTATAAAAAAATTAATGATTATTACATTTACACTCCGATGGATGAAAAAGGTATAAATTAAGAACTAAAGGTACGGACACACCGCGGCGTCCTGCGATCTGTGGGCGCGATCTCAGTTCTTTTCAATTATTTTATGATCGCGTTTTGTGTGAACCAGTCGGTACAAATACTACTGCGCTATCTGATCGCCGCCTAGATTGCCCACGCAGGACGCTGCGGTGTGTCCGCACCTTAACATTAGTTTATTGGTATATAAATAACCAATAATAATATGTTCGGTTCTATTTTATTCTTAGATATCTTTAGTGAAATTATATAAGTAACATAAAAAACTCACTGAAACTGCTGAGACTGCCAACCTGCCAAAAAAGAAAAAAAACCATCCAACATGTGAAAATTGCAAGTTAGGGTCAGTTCACAACGAGACGCGACGCGCCGCGACGATGTATTTGGAGTCGCGCGGCGCAGCGCGGCGCAGCCTGAAGCCGCCAATATAACTCAATGACTTGTGTATTTTTGTATAGTAAATAAAGTTCTTTTTTGTAATACTCTCTTAATAAGTGCGCGCCGCGTAGCGTCGCGTCCCGTCTCGGTGTGAGAAAAAGTTTGTGAATAGATCTTGTAGTAAAAAGAAATACTATTAGAGTTTTATGTAAATAGTAATAATAAATGTGACAAATTTACCATGCATGATTTAATTTGATTTTAATTTTCTATTTAATTGTAATTAAACAATTAGTGGTTTTAGTATGGATTCTAATTTCAATAGTTATATATGATACTAGTGCGGTAAGTTGGTTATTACAAACGAGAAGACGAATGTAAGCCCGAGACGAAGTCGAGGGTTTACCATAGTCACGAGTTTGTTGAAACCAATATCCACACGTGTGTCATACAACGTTTTTCAGCAAATTTGCGAGAAAACACTTCAATTGGTAATAAAATAAACATAAATGAAATAATCAAAAAGACGAAACAAACAATCTTTGACGTTTCTAATATGAAAATGGCGCGAATTTCCAATGGTGCCACGTGTATTAAAAATTAGAACTACACCTTTCGTCTCATTTACTCATTAGTATTAAAGTGAGACAAATGTATTAAGCGAAAGCGCTTTCAAGGAGGTGCTATCATTCAGCTTATTTATTCTCGTAATATGAAACTCTTTGGTGGAATTCTTATATAGGTTTAACGGAAATTAAAAATAAACCGTAAAAGATACGCACGGTGCCATACCACAGATCGTGTCATAGTTACTACGTGCCATACACCGGAGCGTGCGGTAAGTACTTACCGCACACGTGCAGTACTTACCGCACGCTCCGGTGTATAGTGCGTAACTTTTAACTTTCGAACAATGTATACAGGCTTCGTAAATGCAGTTTTTGAGCAAATGTGCTGAAAAAGATCTTACTTTAATATTAACTAAACATGTTATAGACTTTAAGTTTGATTTTAAGTTGAAAATAGAGCTCAGTGGCATGCCAAAGGAGAGGCCTATGTCCAGCAGTAGACGAATACTGGCTGTTCATGATGATGATGATGAGTAAGATAGAACAAACCTGCTGCCGTCTGAAGTTCCAGCTATACCGGTGAGTGTTCATGATCCCGCCGAAGGTATCCTGGGTGCAGCGAGTGAGGTGGTATCTCACCAGGCGGTAGTGCTGGTGAATGTTCAGCCCCATCTGGGTAGCCAGGGGTTCGTAGTACGACATGTAGTCTGCAACAAACATACAATTCCAATAAGATCAGTTTATAATATCGTTTAAAAACTAAAAAAGAACCGACTTCAATGCCGTGCTATTCATTTTCAATACCAATTTTGAGATGTTTATCTCGATATCTCTGGAGATACTTATCATACCTCGATAAAATTACCATGGTACCACACTTGGGATATCTCCTTTCGAACAAAAAAAGAATAATCGAAATCGGTTCATAAACAACGAAGTTATCCGCGAACAAACATAAAACAAAAAAAAAAAAAAAAAAATATATATACGGTCGAATTGAGAAACCTCCTCCTTTTTTTGAAGTCGGTTAATAATAGTAAAATTCAAGTTAAACCAAAAAATATTGATTGAGTAATATGTTTATATTAATCATTTAAATCATGTAGATAAATATAATTCCCGACATGTAAAGACTTATACAAGACCAAAAGATGTGATTTCAGTGCAGGTTTTTGCTCCGTTTACTCATATTTTTGCATTATAGTTTTGTATGGAAATCGTACCCCCTTAAACACAATGCATGAGCCGAAAAAAATGCCGCGCTATTAATTTTCAGTACCAAGTTTGAGGTCTCTATCTCTATATCTCTGGAGATATTTATCAGACCTCGATGAAATTATCATAGTACTATACTTGGAATATCTCCTTTTTAACAAAAACAGAATAATCAAAATCGGCTCAAAAACGACGAAGTTATCCGCGAATAAGCATAAAAAATATATATACACGGTCGAATTGAGAAACCTCCTTTTTTGTAGTCGGTAAAAAGGAGGAGGTTCTCAATTCGTCGGCTTGTTTCTTTTTGTGTGTATGTTACGCGATTACTCCGTCAATTGTGAACCGATTCGAATGATTCTTTTTTTATTTGGTAGGGTATATTATGACGGTGGTCATGTTTCAATTTCATCGAGATCTGATAAGTATCTACAGAGATATGACGATAAAGTCTTAAACTTGCTACTGACTCACGTGGCATGGAAGTTGGTTGTTTTAGTTCTTTAACGATTCTAATTTCTAATCGACTTTACAAAAAAGGAGGAGGTTCTCAATTCGTCGTGATCTTATTTTTTATTTTTTATGTATGTTCACCGATTACTCGAAGATGCCTGAACCGATTTGGAACCGAAAATTCTTTTTTTGTTTCAAAGGGTTCTTCCCAGGTGGGCCCATTTAGATTTTAACGAAATCAATCACTCAATTTATTAATTGTGTCGGTCGAGCGGTTTTAAATATATCAATATTTGTATTACGATGCATTTATATACCTCGATGACATGCTACTTACTGCTGGCTACTTTGACTAGCGCGACGTTAGAAGTCGGTTCTTTTAGTTTTTTTAAATGATCTTAACACATTATTACAGCGCCTTTCAGACTACGCTTTAAGATCGAACGCGGGGTCCACTTTTCCATACAAATGTATTCCCCCGTTTCATTCCCCGTTTCAAAATGCTTCTAGAGCAAAATTTGTTTCTACAAAATATCGTTAAAAACACAAAAAAAACTGACTTCAAATACCGCGCCAGTTATTTGCAGTAGCAAGTTTGAGGTTTTTATCTCTATATCTCTGGAGGTACTAATCAGATATCGATGGGACCACCTCAGGAGTATACATTTTGAAATGACGGCGCTGAAGCGTGTTGCACCTAATTTACCAAGATTTGGCTTACACATACATACATATTATATACACGACAAGTTAAAATAAAACTGGCCAAGTGCGAGTCAGAATCGCGTCTCTCACACTTTCGTGTACTCTCACATGTACGGAACCCTCCCTGGGTTCCGCACAATACGAAACATAACAGAGTTTCAAGCTCATATATTTGATTAATTGATATTATTACCAAGAATATTTTGTTTGGTCGCGATCTAGTAAGACGGGGCTCGTTTACTAGCGCCATCTATGTCATTTAGCCGAAACTAATTAGAAAGGTTGTCAGCTTAACAAACACGAATGAGTTGTTAACATCAGGGTCCCGTTTTACCCTTTGGGTACGGAACCCTAAAAAGCTTGTAATAAATACTTACGTTTCACGGCGGCGCGTCCCACTAAAAAAGAAAACATTTAAATTAATTATATGAATTAAATATAACATTTTTTGTAAATCTTGAATGTTTTAATGCTTTCATGTGATTTAAAGTTATAAGTTATTTACATAAATAAAATAATTAATATGCCATTGATGAGTTCGAAATGGTAAAGGGAATATGTCTGAAATCTTGTATACCTATATAGAATCTTAGATTCAGATTCAGAGATTCAGATTCGTTTATTTGCATAAAACACAGGTTATAATGATGGTGAAAATACAATGTATGTGCTTGATACCGTATTTTGCCCATACAGGCGTGCAAATATTTACATATATTATGTTTTTATATTATAGACAATGATATCTATACAAGTGTTAGGCATTATAATTAACATTTTAAAAATAATTATTATATCTTATACATTATACCAATTTGGATTGTCAGTTTAGTCTAAATAAAAATAACACATGTCAAAGAATAAATTATTAATAATCAAGTCAAATGTCGTACATCCAAGAAATCTTAGACAACGTCAAAGCGAATGGAAAGAAGATATGTAATGATACATCGCGTTGTGTGATTTTTAACCGACTTCAAAAAAAGGAGGAGGTTTCTCAATTCGACCGTATATATATTTTTTTTTTTTTTTTTTTTTTTTTTATGTTTGTTCGCGGATAACTTCGTCGTTTATGAACCGATTTCGATTATTCTTTTTTTGTTCGAAAGGAGATATCCCAAGTGTGGTACCATGGTAATTTTATCGAGGTATGATAAGTATCTCCAGAGATATTGAGATAAACATCTCAAAATTGGTACTGAAAATGAATATTTTTTTTATGTTTGTTCGCGGATAACTTCGTCGTTTATGAACCGATTTCGATTATTCTTTTTTTGTTCGAAAGGAGATATCCCAAGTGTGGTACCATGGTAATTTTATCGAGGTATGATAAGTATCTCCAGAGATATTGAGATAAACAGCTCAAAATTGGTACTGAAAATGAATAGCGCGGCATTGAAGTCGGTTGTTTTTTAGTTTTTAAACGATATTATTATAAAAACAACCCCGCACTCAGAACCCCTTTGTAGCTGGAGGCTTTACAAATATACAAATATACAAATCACGGACACAAATACACTCAGACTAGGAACACTTTTAATCAAAGCTAGGAGCAATTTTTTATAGATTTATTTTTACAATATAAGGTAACAGGACAAGCATGACGCTCGCCTGATGGTAAACGATGACGTCTACTTATTACAGATACAGCGGCATGCAAGTTACTGAATAGTCAGAATATGTGGCTCGTGGATCACACAAAGAATTGACCCATAAGGGAATCAAACCCACGACCTTCGCTTTTGTGAACAAGCTCACTAACCACTAACGGGTTAGTCTATTTGACAGCATGATAAAATCTAGTATTATGATTCTTTAAGTGTTACGCATTACGTTACACACTTTATATTTTTATATTGTTACACACAATCCAAAATGTCATCGTACTGACGGGATTTGAACCTGCGCCTCCTGGAAACAGGCCCTGGCGCTGTAACCAACTAAGCCACAGTACGATCCTATAAATACGACGAAACTAATGGATTGAATATTAACCAATTATGCATTGGTGGGCGCCATCTTTGATAACTATTTAGAAGTTTAATCATTGAAATGAAAACATTACTGTTTTCAGATCCAACGAGATAATTATGTCGTGCTGCTTAAATCAAGTGTTAAAAAAAAACTTTGGATTGCGTCACAAAATAATGAATAGTACAAGGACTGAAGATGCACTCCCTGCGAGCAATGCGAGATTAAACCTAGTTACAACGTCGGAATCGTTCAAAATATGCTACTCGCCTCGGATACGACCTTGTATTTACGTCACAGAATAAACTAACTAGGAACTGCCTTTTGCGCACCGTAAGTCCGCGCTGCGTGAGTCTGTATCACACGGTCAGCTTGCGGGCCGTCAGCTGTCTCTTACTGTAAGGTTGAGTGTTGTGAGAAACCGATTGAATAGTAAAGTAAAGACGCGTCCGATCGAGAGCGCGCGTGACACTACTGACTGAACTTGTAGCCGGCGGGCTGCCGCGTAGGTACTAGCATTTTCATTGCTACCGCGCGGAGTGCGACAGGCCTGATTGTGTGTATCAAGAAAGAAAGAAAATCGTTTATTTGGCAAAAACTCACATGATAACAAATTTCACTAAATATTATAATAATGTAATACATAAAAAAACAAGAACATAAAACAGATAAAAGTGTTAAAAATGAGGTGAGGTGCCAAAAAGGCTTAACTCAGCACATATGTCTGGGGTTACACGCCTAGACGCTGGTTTTCAGCTAAGCCTGCGGGTAATGGACTAGCGCGAAAATATATATAGGTATATATATATTTAATTACATTTAAATATTATATATAATGTAATATAATAAATATACAATACATATTGGTAAATTAAAAAAATATATATGCATATAATATATATAGTTTTAAACTATATTAACTTCCTAACTAATTACAAAAGAAAGAAAAATAAATACAAATGCAATATATAATCTATGGTTTATGGCAAGAGAAGGGAAATAGTTTAGTGATGGACAAAATGTCATATTTATACATACTACTATGATTATTATGTTAAATAAATGACATATCTTTATTTATATCTCCATGGTTCTGCTGTATCAATGATGAAAACTTATCGGTGGTGGAGACATAAGCGTTAGAGAGTGATGTAAGTAAAAACGATAAACTTACTACTGCTGTGGTATCCACTTCCGTAACTGCCGAGAATCGTGGCCGCTAAAAATTAAATGCATCATTATTATCAGCCAATTTACGTCCCCTGCTGGACATTAAATGCATAAAGTAACAAAAACTATTTTTAAAATGTTCCTTAAAAACTTTTTAAACACAATATTTTTTAAAGACGTTATCATATGTAATGTGAAGTATAATAAAAATACATACTAGCCCAAATTCTACTGTCCTACCATTTACCATTACGTAGTTACAAACCCTACAGCCCGGCCCCATCATGAAGTCAGCTCGATATACCATAATAGGATTTGTAAGTCTCAGACTAATATTGAAAAAGGCAGACAGATTCGTACCGATCACCCGAGTGACCGCCAGTTCAGTAATACTAAATGCTTGAGTAATACGTTTCGCGCTCAGTCCTCTACCAAGCAACAGCGGGGTTAGACGCTTCTTTAGTATTACTTCGCACCGTTGCTTTCGTAGTAATTATGCTGTATAACGTTAATCGAGACTGCAAAAATAGTTCACAAAAACAGAGAGTCACGATGGTATATATTTTTTCACAGGTAAATTTGTAGTAATACTTAGTAATGGTTAAATAATTTTAGTAATACGACTTGGAACACAACACCTAAACAAACTCTACCAAGATTAGTCAGTGTGACAAGTTTATTTTATCCGAAATTGTGTGGTAATTTTTCCTACTTCATGAGACAATTTTCGAATAGTTTGCAATATTATAAAGTGCTCAAGTGCTTTGTTGAAACTAATTCAGACTGTATGTCTGTCAGTAACAGAGCTCGGTAGTTTCTACTTGTTTTATGACAATTAGCTGTATTCTAAAATTCTAAAGAACTAGCAGCCGCTCCGGCTGCGCACGGGTGAAATTGATTGAATGAATAATAAGTCGGACTATATTCATCTACTTGTATTGTTACTGCTTCAAACTCAGTCACTGGAAGTAGAGTAGATATTTTTAAAATGTGTAATCGAAAGCGAGTGGTACTTTATTTCTTAAACTAGCAATATTACGCGCCACAGACGCACGTATCGCTACAGAGTAAAAAGTACGTGACTCTATGTGCCATGCACATGTATATTAAATGCTGATGACTTGAAACTCTATTTAGAAATCAAAGCAGAGGAAGATTTCATCGATCTCCAGCAAGATATAGACGCTGTGTATCGGTGGAGTATAAAGAACAAAATGGAGTTCAATCCTCCCAAGTGCTGCGAGGTGACTTTAGATCGAAGGCGATGTCCAATCGAATTCATCTATAAATTACATTATGCCAGCATATCCAGATGTACTACAGTTAAAGACCTGGGCGTTTCTTTCGATCAAAAACTCACCTTTCACGACCACATAGCCTCACTCGCAAAGGAGTCTTTTCGGCGGTTAGGGTTTGTTCTCCTTAACTTGGAGTTACGAACAAGAACAAGAACGGAGTATAGACGTGATCAAGCTTATCTTTAGCACCTTGGCTTTCTCTTGGACTGACTTTTTAGAAGTCAGAAGATCTCAGAACCAGTTAGTTACTACGCTGAAGATACTTCGAGACAAAATTGACAGAGGATTTATTTCAGCTTTTTGTACCCAACGCAAATAAACGCATCAGGAAACATAAAATGTTTGGTGCTCCGACTTGCACAGTCACTCTATCAAGATCGGCCGTACCTCGTACTTCAGCGCACTGAACTCCTTCCTGAGACGCCGTCTTAATTGTGATGTGTTCGATGATGAGTGGAAGGTTATATTATCGTTACCTATGTGTGAATGACAGTAATATTCCAATTTGACATTATTTTAATAATGATTAGTATTATGTTTTATTACATTTTCCTTTTTCTATGTGTTTACAATATTATTTTATTCTTTGTTTATAACAATTATTAATTTGCATGAATTATTTCGATTTTGTTATTAGTGTAATTGGAGTTGTATCCGTTCTAATTCAATGAATAAACAAATAAATGACACTTCCGTTGATTCTGACCGTGACGCTACGTTACTTCCGTTGCATTCAGACCGTGACGCTATGTCTCTGCCGTTATATTTTACCCTAGTGCGCCTAAAGAAGTTTTACTTTAAAAGTGTGTTTAATTAAAGATGAAAAAGAATGAACTTACTACTGCTAAATGCTTTCCAAACGTCTTTGACAGTCCATTTGCTGACACTCTCTGTAAAAGAAAACATCTGTTAGGAAAAAAGTCAATAAAGAATAATTCCATTAAGATTTCACAATGTATGTAAAGTGACTGCAACGGTGCATGTTTACATGGTAGTAGGATACTATCTAGTGTCCGTCTGGCCAGCTACCACCCTCAAGTAAGAACATCTGTCGCCAAACATCTAATGTGTTCCGGCAGCTATCCTTGAGTGCCAGTTCTCACTATAGTCCTAGCGTGCTACCATCCTCGAACGCAACATAACTTACCAACAGGTGAGATAGTGGTGAGTGGTCAAATGCTAGAGTAAATTATCTATTTAAAGATCGTTTAAAAACACTAGAAAAATTAGACTTCAAATGATGCGCTACTCATTTTTAGGGATCTGTACCCAAAGGGTAAAACGGGACCCTATTACTAAGACTCCGCTGTCCGTCTGTCTGTCTGTCTGTCTGTCTCTCTGTCTGTCTGTCTGTCTGTCTGTCTGTCTGTCTGTCTGTCTGTCCGTCTGTCACCAGGCTGTATCTCATGAACCGTGATAGTTAGACAGTTGAAATTTTCACAGATTATATATTTCTGTTGCCGCTATAACAACAAATACTAAAAACAGAATAAAGTTAAAAATAATAGAGGGTCCCCATACAAGAAACGTGTTTTTTTCGGCATTTCACGCCATCTATGAACGCTTAGTTAGGTAAACGTCCCATAGATGGCGTTATATTGAAATGTCGATCCCTAACACCTTTGTTAGACGTTAGATGGCGTTATAAGAAATAAAATGTTTATTAATTATTATTTTTTGCTGGCGAAAAATGATAGTGTTATTTTTTGCTCGATCTTATAAAATACTGTAGTGTGGTACGGAACCCTACTAGTGCAAGTCCGACTTGCACTTGGCCAGTTTATTATTATCAATTCTGGGTGGTTTATCTCCATATCTCTAGAGATACTTATCAGATATCAATGGGACGAAACAGAACCATACTCTCTGATACCAAAAAAGGATTTTCTTAACTCTATCTGTCAGACGTAGTGATTGTATCTGGCAGATGTAGTGACTATTTCTGTCAGACGTAGTGATTGATTCTATCAGACGTTGTGATTGTATCTGTCAGACGTAGTGACTGATTCTGTCAGACGTAGTGAGTGTCTCTGTCAGACGTAGTAAGTGTATCTGTCAGACGTTGTGATTGTATCTGTCAAACGTAGTGACTGTATCTGTCAGATAAGATTATATTAGGCTATCAGAAAGCCGTGAAGCTGGTTTTAAAACATTACTTACTCCTGTGGAAAGCAGCAATGGTCTTCATTGCTACGTAGATATTTTTTCTTGATCCTGAAATAATACAAAAATGATTTAATAAGCTTTAAATAGAAGTGCGACAAAATTTTCATTTATAACCGAACTCACGACATACCGCGACGTCACTCGCATTAAAAAGTATCCTCAGTCCTAATATAATAATAAATAATAATATATTAAAGGCCTGTTTCACCGGTTCCTGATAAAGTTTCAGATAGTTATCTGACGGATGACGCTATATAAAAGCTGTCAAAAATGTGTCAGATTAGTTCCTAATAGAGCTATTAGGAATCGGTGAAAATGGCCCTGAGGGGTGAGAAGTTATTTAATAAATAAATAATAAGAGTTAAAACTTTTTTAAACGCAAACTTATTGTGAATATGATATCGTATGTAATGAAAAGCCCAAAATGGACTATCCAATCATTTGCCATTACGTAGTACAAGTCTCCATTACATGAGTAATTTACTCATGTCTCTACAGCCCGGCTCCATCCATATTATTGCCATCAAACAAAAAAATGAGCCATTTAGCTGTCATGCAATCGCCAACGTCAGACTATTAAAAAAATCATGTAACCCGTGCCATATGGATTGGAAATAAAGTGCGTTGACCTTTCTGTGGTTTAGCTGCGGTGACACACCTTTTATGACTTTGATTATAATTAGTTTTAAAATAGTTTATAATAAGAGTACATTATATATTATTGCCATCACTTGATTCTAGCTGAAATTAATTTATAAAACAAGTTAATTTATTATTGCCGTAGGTCACGCATCTCCGTCGTCTGACGTAAGGTAAAGTGACATAACTCGCGTTTTGTATAATTTTCAGGAAGTTAATTCATAAGCTTAATTTTTTGAATTTCACATAGAAAAACTACAAAAAGATATGTTCTTTACTAATCACTAGCTGACCCGGCAAACGTTGTTTTGCTAAAACCCAAATATCTTACGGAAACCTATTTTTTTCCAAATAGCCTATGTTACTCGTGGATAATGTGGCTTTCGGCTTTATGGTGAAAGAATTTTTAAAAACGGTCCAGTAGTTTTTGAGTCTATTCATTACAACCAAACAAACAAAGTTTTCCTCTTTATAATATTAGTGTAGATATTGTAGATTAAAATAAACGCATTAATTGCGATTAAATCCTCTTTTACAAAAAACATGCGTAGTGAGTATCGAGATCATGAAAATACGACAAGTAAAAATAAATCAAATGTGTTCTAGTAGTATATAGAATTGTTATAAAAGCCGATGATAAATAGATATTTTTGGTTTCGATTTTGGCAAAATTTTAAGTTACTATCATTTCTTCTTAGCGGCTGACGAGGGATCGACGCACTTTATTGCCAATCCATATGGCACCGACTTAAATGTACTCTTCACGAAAAAAATACTGAAGTGGGGTTGCCAGTCATACTATTACACGGTTTAGTTTAGTTTCAGTAATACGGATAATTTTTAACAAAACAAAAACTACTTTTATGTGTAAATTTATTATTTCATTACATTATCCTTGAATAAGTTCCGAAGTAAGTTTCCGACTAGCACGCCCTAAAATGTTCCCTACCGCTGCTGTATATCTGGTATAAATGCTTTTGGATTAAGGACGGATTTCTGTAAATGTCATAAATTAGCCGATTTTTGGCACAATTTGCGATGAATCCACGAACCTTAGTCAACTGTTATTATTATCTATCAATAGACAGGTCCTTTGTTATCATTTCTTTTAAAAAAATGGATCAATAAACATTAAAAAAAAAATCTTTAGCCTCTTACCACGAAAATATCGAAATCGAGTCGAGTTTCGGTACAATATTTCACAAAAATACCATATTTGCAACGAATAAAAATATACAACGAATATACATAAATACTGAACAACAAATTAAGTAATTAAAATATTTTAAAATGTTTCAAATAACCTCCTTCTGTAATTATTTTGTACAATACGGAACTAACAAACAAACAAGGAATCTTACCATGGTTTAAGTCATGCCCTCCAGTGGCAAGCTTCTGGAGCCTGCTCCAGCTGGACTTAGTCTGATAGAAACTGACCAGATCCTCAGCAGACCAGGAGCCAGTGTAAGGTTTCCAGCCCCACTGCGATCCATAATCAGCGTTACACAACTGAGGACGGGCCCATCCTGCAAATAAAACGACATTACTCAATAATTTTAAATTGTGGAAGAAGATTTAGTGACAAAGATAGAGAAATGAATGCTTAGATGGTTTGGACATCTAGAGAGGATGGATGAAGGAATATGGAAGAAACAGATTTATGAGACAAGTCTGAGGGACGGCCGGTAGAGGCCGACCTAGGCGAACGTATCACTGTATCGGAGAAATTTTAAAACCTTATTTTATTTTACCAGGTCTTATTACCGGGCCAACCTTATTTTATTTTTTCGAGGGCCCGGTGGTTTTATCGGGAGAACGGTTGGCTTAGATGCTAGAGATACCGAGTTCAAACTTCCGTGCACCAATGGATTTTTCTACCGAAAAAATTATGTGCGCTTTTCATAGTGGCCCTCCGGTGAAGGAAAAACATCGTTAAAAAACCAACAACCCCCGCATGGTGGTAGGATACTATCTAGTGTCCGCCTGGCCAGCTACCACCCTCAAGTTAGAAAATCTGTCGCCAACCATCTAATGTGTTCCGGCAGCTATCCTTGAGAGCCAGTTCCCATTCTAGGCCTAGCGTGCTTACCACCTTCAACCGCATCATCACTTACCAACAGGTGAGATAGTGGTCAAACGGTAGCCTATATGATATTAAAAAAAAATACCTATAACAGGTGGAAAGTGGAAGAAGTGAAAGAGGTATGCCAGGATCGTAGCATGTGGAAAGAAATGGTATCTGCGGGAAACAGGCGTAATTATATGTGTGTATGTAAATATTATAAGCATCGACATCAAATGCCGCGTTAGACATTTACAGTAGTACCGAGTTTGAATGAAGATGAAGATAAACAACTGTTTATCTTCATATCTCTGCATCTCCTGAGATCAGCAGAATACTCAACTCCTCACCAATTCAGAGCAGATAAGTTGTGTTTAGGCTCATTGGAATAGTTTCAATAACACATTATAAATATATCAGCCGGCGGTGAAATTACATTTTGAATTTAAGTATTTTACATACCCAAGCGGGTGTAATCTGGTCCTAGGCGCTTGGACTGGTCCGAGCAGAACGATACTCTTGCGGTGCAGATTGCCACTAAAAATAAAGACATATAATTTTGTTATAAAGAATACAGCTGCATTTTTAATATTTTTATATTATTAAATAGTAAAAAAATAACCAGTCATTGTAAAACTAACTCGAGGTACATAAATATAAGTAGAAAGTAACACAAGATAACAATAATACAATAGGTAATTTTATATTAGTGTTAATAAAGCGGCAATAGCCCAAAGGATAGGGTGTCGGACTGGCAATCGAGAGGTCGTGGATTCGATCCCCACCCTACCCATTGCACTATTGACGTGAACCTACTCCACAAGCATATTGAGCTTAGTTGGAGGGGTTAACAATAATACTAGTACTGTGTAACCCACATTGTGAGTAATCTTTTTTATTTAAAATAAATAAATAATTGAAATGTAGGACAGAAAGTAACGTGTAAAGTAACAAGGAGAAATAAAGGCATTTTTCATTTATTATCCCGTTTTTTTTTAATAATGATTACTCGCAAATTGGGTTGCACAGTACTAGTATTCATGTTAACTCCTCCAATTAAGCTATATATGCTTGTGTCTGGAGTGGATTCACGTTAATAGTGCAATGGGTGTGGTGGGGATCGAACCCACGACCTCTCGATCGCCAGTCCGAC
Organism: Cabera pusaria; assembly: GCA_954871355.1. Lineage (NCBI taxonomy): Eukaryota > Metazoa > Arthropoda > Insecta > Lepidoptera > Geometridae > Cabera > Cabera pusaria. Next base: position 1,208,157 of record OX940912.1, on the reverse strand, counting down.
ACCCTATCCTTTGGGCTTTTGCCGCCTTATCTTTTAATAGATTACATTTCGTTAATTATTTTTTATATTATACTAGCTGTGCCCCGCGGCTTCGCTTGCGTTAAAAACAACTTTCATCAATTTAAATATTTTTTTTCATAAGAACCATCTCCTGACGATAAAAAACACGACAAAAAAAGAATTAGCGAAATCGGTCCAGCCGTTCACGCGTGATGCCGTGACCAAGGGCAATTGGGATTCATTTTTATATATAAAGATGATATGAAAATATATAAACTACAATAAACAATAACTGAACTATAACTAGGGCCCGGTGGTGTAGTGGGATAATTGTCGGCTTGACGCCAGAGATATCGAGTTCAATCCTCGCCATGCACCAATGGATTTTTCTATCGAAAAATATATGTGCTCTTTCAGAGTAGTCTTCCGGAAGGAAAAACATCGTTAAGAAATCCCCGACCCCCGCATGGTGGTAGTAACACTATCTAGTGTCCGCCTGGCCAGCTACCACCCTCAAGTTAGAAAATCTGTCGTCAAACATCTAATGTGTTCCGGCAGCTATCCTCGAGAGTTCCCATTCTAGGCCTAGCGTGCTACCATCCTCAACCGCATAATTACTTACTTAGAGGTGACATAGTGAACAAACGCTAGCGTATACGATATAAAAAAAAACTAATAATCTAAATTGAACAATAGGTACTTACAGTTGGTCCAGATGTCTCCCACTGCGAAATAAAGATGTCATTAAAAAGTTTGTTAGTACAAGTGCATATTTTATTTCTTAAACTATAATTTACTAGCGGTGCCTCGGGTCTTCGCCTGCATAAAAAAGTATTCTATAGCCTAATCTATAGTACATTCAGATTTTTATTTTCTGACACTATAGTAACTTTTTTATGACTAATGGCAACATTTTATTCTACTTCACTTTTGTATGATAATTTTCTTTTATAGGCTTCACACGTATATTGCATTGTCGTCTTCAGTGTATATCAATTTAGTCATTTTACGTTAGTACTGGTGTTACTATGTATTAGTCACTATTTGTACTTAATTGTATTTAAATGACGTTCATAAGTGTACGATGTACCCAAATGGAACAATAAATAAATTTAAATTGAAATACAGGCTATCCCTGTGCAAACTATAAGCTAAATTGGTCCAGCCGTTTGGCCGCGAAAAAGTCCCAAACAAACAAATAAACAAACTGACTTGCGTATTCATAGTATTGGTGTTGGTGATTTAATAATCCTGTTTTATTTAATTTTAATTTTATTTATTTAAGTACTTAATAATTACATACATAGTTTTATGTTGTGCCAATAAACCATAAGTTAGTGCTGGCACTCACATTCAGGATCGCGCCACTTAAGTATATTTATACAGCCATTTTACAAAATAAAACTTGACTTAACTAACTTACTAATAAATTGTATGAGAACTAAAGTTGTTTATAATTTTATTATAAAAACTCACGTTCATTTTTAACCAACTTCAAAAAAAGGAGGAGGTTTCTCAATTCGACCGTATATATGTTTTTTTTTTCATGTAAGTTCGCCGATAACTTCGTCGTTTATGAACCGATTTTGATTATTCTTTTTTTGTTGGAAAGGGGATATCCCAAGTGTGGTACCATGGTAATTTAATTGAGGTCTGATAAGTATCTCCAGAGATATGGAGATAAACACCTCAAAATTGGTACTGAAAATTAATAGCGCGGCATTGAAGTCGGTCCTTTTTAGTTTTTTAAACGATCTTATAAAATTTGTAACTCGCACTAGTGCGAGGCTGGACGCGTCGGCGAGCGCCCCGCACTCAAGATCCTGAAGAAGGCCTCCGGATGAGGCCGAAACATATGTCGATCGCTATATCGACATCGCGTAAGTCACGTTAAATCCCCGATTTTAATTCAATAAGTTGTTTATATGTGTAATTTTAGTATTTTTATGTCGGTATGTAAGATAGATGTATGATTTATGTATTTGCAATAAATATAGATATCAAAATCTATGTAAATAATTTTAAAAGTTTAAAAACTAAAACAACCGACTGCCACGCCCCGCGAGTCAGTTTCATTAGCAAGTTTGAGACGTTTATCATCATATCTCTGGAGATACTTATCAGATCTCGATAAAATTTGAATGGACCAAACGGGAGGCACAATCTCTCAATCATTAAATTTTTAATACATAAAACAATATAAGAAAATTTGTATACTTTGATGACATGATTTTAACTAGCCAATACTTTGACTATCGCGGCATGTGAAGTCGGTTTTTCCGTTTTGTACGATCATAAATGATTAGTACTCAGTTTGAAATGTTTATCTCCATATCTTCTGAGATAATTATCAGATCTCGATTTGAATGGGACGCGGAAAGCATTTTCAATCAAACAAAAAAACCTTTTTCCAAACCGGTTAAGATTTGAGCTCCGCTGAGGTACATATTCATATTCATATTCATTTATTCATTGCGAATACAGGTCAAAGTGGTCTTAAAATAAATAAAGTAGTACTGCTGTATCCTACCACATGGCATGCAATTTTTTTTTTAAATATAATTAAAAATAGTGAGTTCATCATTACTTTCATATAAATTACTAAACATTCAAAAACAAATTTTATAATTGATAAATTAGTAACCAATTTCCTAAATTGACAACTTTACACTCATAATAATTATTGTCATTAATAATACCATAGTGCCAAATAAAATTCAGTCATCAAATGTCAAAACCAATTAAATGTCAACCTACGAGTACCTACGAGTAACAAACATAAACAAAAACAGTTGAATTGAGAACCTCCTCCGGTAAGTCGGTTGAAAATAAAACATACAGATGAATAGAGAACCTCTTCCTTTTTGGAAATCGGTTAAAAAATAGACAATTTGATGGATACAGCTGCAAAACGTTTTTAAGTCATCGGCAGCGGGGCAGGGCCCCGTTATCTCAGCAGTTTTTTTTTTTTTTTTTTTTTAAATATAGAGCGGCAAACAGGCAAGCGGCCCACCAGTTTGCGCTGAATACGGATAAAATGTTGAGGGCCCGGTGGCGTAATCGGGAGAACGGTCGAATCTGATACCAGAGGTACCGAGTTCAAACCGCCGTGTACCAATAGATTTTTCTATCGAAAAATGTATGTGCGCTTTTCACAGTGGCCCTCCGGTGAAGGAAAACATCGTTAAGAAACCAACAACCCCCGCATGGTGTTAGGACACTATCTAGTATCCGCCCGGCCAGCTACCACCCTCAAATTAAGAATCTGTTGCCAAACATCTAATGTGTTCCGGCAGCTATCCTTGAGAGCCAGTTCCCATTCTAGGCCTAGCGTGCCAACCATCTTCGACCGCATCATCACTTACCAACAGGCGAGATAGTGGTCAAACGCTAGCCTATAAGATATTAAAAAAAACCTATTCTGCTTTATCCTAGATACTAAAAGTTTCATAATTTGTAAAACGAAAGTACTTACGTCCATTAACCCATGCATTGCTCATTTGTTCGATGGCATGTGTAACTGAAAACGTAATTATTATATTACATCATTTTTATTAAACTTTAATAAGTAGGTACTAACGTAAATTATTACTTTTAATAGGGTTATATATAGCAAAAAAATCTGGTCAAGTGCAAGTCAGACTCCCACTCGTAGGGTTCCGTAACACAGTAGAGTATTTTATAACTATGATTTTTCATCACCAAAAAATTACCTTTGTTTTTATAGTGTTTGTATGAAAAACAAAGTTATATTTGCGGTTGCTATATCTCAAAAACTACTGACTGTATCTCGTTGAAACCAATTTCCGTTGAAAGTGTTAATTGTAACACATCGTTCGATACGACGAAATTAGTAAATTGCATTTTTCAGCTCAATTATGCATTGGTGGCGCCATCTATGATTACTTATTTCGAAAGTTAATCATTCGGAAGAAATCATCAGTTTTCAAATCCGACGAGAGACGTTTGCACTACGTAAATCAAACATTGTTTCTTTGAAGTGTTACACACTTTATATTTTTGTAAATTGTTACACACACTCCAAAGTTATCCGGGGGGTGCGGGTTTAAGTCCCGTCGGTACGACAAAATTTTGGATTGTACTTCAAGAAACATAATATTTGATTTACGCAGTGCAACATCTGTCGTCGGATTTGAAAACGAATCTACAATCGTAATGTCTGTCTGTCCGTCCATATGTCACAGCCACTTTATTCCCAAAGTATTTAGGCTACACGGGTTAAACTTGGTAGGTATATGTAATCAGTAAACCGTTTTACGATTTTTATAGAAAAAAATTAAAAAAAAAGATTGAGGGGGCTCCCCATACAGGGAACGGAAACTAAAAAAAAATAAATTTCATCAAACCTATACGTGTCGGCTGTTTATAGATAAGTGTTTCAAAATGGCATTGAAGTTCTTAAAATAACTTTTTCTTAAAGTCAATCGTTTGAGAGATAGATACTTCTAAAGTGGTAAAATGTGTGTCCCGGCCCCCCCTCTAACTTTTAAATTAAGAAACTGAAATCCTAAAAAAAAATAAGCTTAAATTATAAATTAATTCAAGAGATTGCCAACATGCTTACGAACTATTTTACTGTAAGGTCACCCTTGGGGCCATCACAGTCGGGAGATGAAGATGACCTTAAAAGCCAGGCTCAAGAAGTTAGTCTTAGATTCACGGCAAAGGTGGTCAATAAGGTGATATCATCAATGTCACGAGGAAAATCCCCTGTAGAAAAACCTTCTCCAAACGTCTATGCCTAAAGACCAAGTTAACATGTTTACGAGTAAGTACTGGTACCGGAACCAGGTCAACGTTGTTCGGTGGTCGGGAGCATACTCGGACCCCTATCGGTTGGAGTGCGGGATGAGGCAAGGGGGGTTGTCCTCGCCTAAGCTCTTCAACCTTTATATGAATGCTCTGATCGAGGAGCTCAGCAGCACACATGTCGGCTACCATATAGATGGAGTAGCTTGCAATAACATCAGCTATGCGGAGGACATGGTGCTGCTGAGTGCCTCGATGTGTGGGCTGTCAAAACTGATGGGTCAGTGTGAGAGATACGTCCTTAGCCACGGTTTATTGTGTAACTCAAATAAGAGTGAATACATGGTCTTTCAGGCTAGAGGCAAGTGTTTAAAGACCATACCAGCCCTGAAACTAAACGGAACTCCGTTAAAGAAGGTTGAAACTTTCAAATACCTTGGACACTTTGTAACCTCTGACCTGAAGGACAATATGGACATAGAGAGAGAGCGACGGGCGTTGTCTGTACGAGCTAATATGATAGCTCGCAGGTTTGTTTGCTGCTCGAGGGACGCTAAAATAACTCTCTTTCGTACATTTTGTACGTCCTTCTACACGAGCAGCCTGTGGGTGCACTACACTCAGAAACAGTACAACGCCCTGCGCATACAATACAATAATGCTTTTAGGGTGTTGTTGGGGCTACCTCGATACTGTAGTGCTTTGGGGATGTTCGCCGAAGCCCGAGTTGATTGTTTTTATACGACAATTAGGAAACGGTGCACATCCCTGGTGCGCAGGGTTCGTGCCAGCCCTAACAGCGCCCTGAAAGTATTATCTGACAGGTTTGACTGTGCCTATATAAACCATTGCTGTATGATACATGCTATTACAAAGCAAAATTTCTATTGATTAATATATATTTTTTTTTAATGATGTTATGAATAATGATTTTTTAAATACCTTCATACACGTTTTACATGTTAATGGTAATGAATAATGATACTTACTTGTAAAGTAGGTAGAAATTCCTTCGTCTAAAGTTTCTGCGTGTAGGTTTCCTGAAAGAAAAACATTTTTGTTTAAATAGAGTGTTTCTAACTAAAGAGCTCAAAGTGGCACAAATAATTATCTAAAAAAAATGTATATGTGCACATGGCACCTTATAAAGCAGCGTTCCAAAATTGTTTGTGCTATTTACGGTACACAAAACTGCTAGTCCGCCTGGGGCGGTACCACCACTTTGCCAATTGTTTTTTTTAAAACATGCTGTGAAATAGGTGAAAAGTGAAATTACAGGGCATGTAAATGTCTTTATGTCTCAAGGTAACAAGCGCAGTGCAGTGATATACAAAATTCTGGAAGTTCAGAATGTATCTGTAATAGACAGACGTGATCGCTTACCATCAGACGAGCGTCGTGCTTGTCCTGTTACCTTATATCATAAAAAAGTTACTTTCAAATAAGTAATTCACAAGGTAATGAAAACAACTTAAAATAAAAGCTTTTATTTGGTAGTTTTAGAATGGGCTTCCTAAAGAGACACGGACAGCACAGATTCAAAACTTTTCTGATTAAAAACGCAAACAAAATGTTGTTTCTGTGCTCACCACTGAGAAGTCAGTCTGACGAAAAATAATATTATGGTTACTATGAAAATGTATTTTCATTAGAACCGAACCAACGTTAGAACCGAACCAACATTAGAACCGAACCAACGTTAGAACCGAACCAACATTAGAACCGAACCAACGTTAGAACCGAACCAACATTAGAACCGAACCAACATTAGAACCGAACCAACGTTAGAACCGAACCAACATTAGAACCGAACCAACATTAGAACCGAACCAACGTTAGAACCGAACCAACATTAGAACCGAACCAACGTTAGAACCGAACCAACGTTAGAACCGAACCAACATTAGAACCGAACCAACATTAGAACCGAACCAACGTTAGAACCGAACCAACATTAGAACCGAACCAACGTTAGAACCGAACCAACATTAGAACCGAACCAACGTTAGAACCGAACCAACGTTAGAACCGAACCAACATTAGAACCGAACCAACGTTAGAACCGAACCAACGTTAGAACCGAACCAACATTAGAACCGAACCAACGTTAGAACCGAACCAACATTAGAACCGAACCAACGTTAGAACCGAACCAACATTAGAACCGAACCAACGTTAGAACCGAACCAACGTTAGAACCGAACCAACATTAGAACCGAACCAACGTTAGAACCGAACCAACATTAGAACCGAACCAACGTTAGAACCGAACCAACGTTAGAACCGAACCAACGTTAGAACCGAACCAACATTAGAACCGAACCAATATGTCAAAATGATTCTTATTCAGCTTGCAATATTTGACTTCAAGAAACATACCTACGTAATTGCAAGTTAGGTAAAACTTTCAAAATATACCAAATTGCCTAATTGCCTGTTCATATCCATGAAAAACAGTTATTTTACCATTGCCTTTGAATCCGGCGAAGATTTCGACGGCTTTCCCACATTTTCCACGATTAATGGCTTTTGCGAAACGATCTGTGAACAAAAAAATGTATTTTTAACGACTTCCAGTTGTTATCAATTCGGAGGTTTATATCTTTTTTAATGTATGTTCGGGCATAAATTCATTGTATGTTTACGTCGCAGCCAACTAACTTAATTAGCAGTTCAATCAACAGCCTAGCCTCTTTACTTTCAACTAGCGGGCTGAATGATATTCAGCCGTAGCACTTGTTACAACATTTAATAAACTGGCTTAAACTGACACTAAGGCAACACACTCGAGAACAGTGACCACCGCGTGACTAAGACCGACGCCACGGCGTTTAAATGAACGTACAGAAGACCTTCAAATGACTGAATATCATTCCGGCCGTTAGTTGAACGACGCTGTTTAGTAAAGAGGCTAGGCTGTTAATTGAACGGCTAATGAAGCTAGTTGGCTGCGACATATACGCAGTAGATGGAGTTGCAATATTTTTATTCAAAAGAGGTTTTTACAGGCGTGCTTGTCACACGTTGTGCATTATCCCTGGGTGGTGCTAAATGCTGATGATGGCCACCTACAAATCTAAGACATGCTACCAATCGTTCGCCGAGTTCCAGCATGATGCTAAGCTTGGAAGATAAGCTGGAATACTGGATTGGACTTAAGTCAACTATCCTGCGCCTGACTTATGGCCGGTTTCTGAGTACATTTTAGTTACAACACATTAGAATTTATCAACGCAATAACGCTATGATTGAGTAGATAAACTCTCAATAAATGTACCTCAGAAACCGGCCATTAGTCGGCCGTATCCAAACAAGCACGAATTTATCTGAGACCACATCATCATTTAACATCAGCTAAGGTAGCGGTAAAGTGTTTCTCTATAAATAATTTAAAAAAAAATGGTATCGAGGCTACTCACGCATTCGGTTCCAGTTACCACCAGTGAGTCTGAAATTCCTGGCAGTCAAATGAGCAGTACGCTAGAATAGGAAAATAATTGTATAATTATTACTACGCGAAGAAATTCTCTTACGACATTGGGCGTTTTCACATTGGACGATAACTGTAACTACACGATATCGTTCCGATATCGTGACACGAAATAACCAACAGCTTGTAACGCGGTTAGTCGCATTGCGCCAGCAAAAGTAAGCGCGAGAATCTTAACAAGCAACAAGCGCCAGAAACTTAAAAACTGTTATACAATATTAAAGGTAATAATGGCAGCAGTGAACAATGTCCCATGCCACTCCCCCGCGGTCGGTCTGCTTCACCCCGCACTGTGTCGTCTCCGATATCGGCATGACAATTTGTCGACGACGATATCGTTGATTAAAACGACACAGTGTGAAAGCATTTAGTAGTGATTGTATCAAACTACCAGTCCGACGATATCGTGTAGTAAAAATAAATAATAGTTTAAATGTTTAATAGATACCATGCACCCCACGCTTTTTTTACAATAAAATCATTTTTTCTTACACTATTTTTAATTCAAATTTATTAAAAATTATTTTCTATTTTTTAGTAGGATTTTCTAAAAATGCGTATTTTTTTTAGTTTTTTTAAACTATTATTTATTTTTCATTTTTTAGTCGAATTTTTTTTTAAATCCTAGTTAGGATAACTGGTCAAAATGTTTAAAATATTGAATTGTCATCGGTCCTTAATAAGTATGCCAAATTTCGAGTTAATCCGACGTTTTGAAGGGGGTTAAAATCATGTTCAAAGATTCCGTTACATACTAACATACAAACATACATACGTCTGAAGCTAATAAAAGCGTAATAAAAAAGAAAAACGAAAAAAAGAAAAAAAAGAAAAAATGAAAAAAAAAGAAGAGAACGAAAGAAAGTAACAGTTATCGTCTAATGTGAAAACGCTCATTATGGGGAAATTTCGCCGGTTTTTCTGGTAGAATCCATAATATTTTTACTCACAATCCAAAATTTCATCGTATTGACGGGATTCGAACCTGCGCGTCCTGGGAAACATGTCCAGGCGCTGTAGCCAACTAAGCCACAGTACGATCCTATCAATACGACGAAACTAATGGACTGGATTTTTTGGAAATTATGCATTAGTGGCGCCATCTATGATAACTATTTCGAAGTTAATCATGTAATGATTTCATCCGTCCATCATATCCGAGAGATGTCGCACTGCTATGTGTGTTGTTATATAAGTGTTCCGCTAGACCTAGAATACTCTAACTCTCAATGTGCTTCCGGAACACCATACTTTATGGCGGCAGATTTTCTCCTTGATGGTAGAAAGGTACTTTTTGTTAGCAAGTCAGGCGGAACATCGATGTAATATGGTCCTACCAAATATGGAAGAATGCCCTTGCTAGGAGTTGAAATGTGAATTTGAATTTATTCTCTTCTCGTGGGCTTCGCGGGTTCTGAAAAGAAGTTTTCGACCGATAGTTTGCACAGGTTAGGGCCACTTTCACCGGTCCTTGATAGCACTAATATGAAACAATCTGACAGATTTTTGACAGCTTTTATATGACGCCACGTGTCAGATAACTATCTAACGCATTATCAGGGACTGGTGAAACTGGCCCTAAGTGTCTTATGTACTGTCCAGCAGGGCTAGCATGGCAAGGGGACTATTTTGTCTTTCCACCTATCCGTGTTTTGTTTGGTGAAGAAGGCAAATTATAAGTTAAGTTTTTCGACAATTATAAACGCCCGCTGACTTAATCAATTCTTTATAAGTAAAGTTTTTCGACAATTATAAACGCCCGCTGACTTAATCAATTCTTTATAAGTAACGTTTTTCGACAATTATAAACGCCCGCTGACTTAATCAATTCTTTATAAGTAAAGTTTTTCGACAATTATAAACGCCCGCTGACTTAATCAATTCTTTATAAGTAAAGTTTTTCGACAATTATAAACGCCCGCTGACTTAATCAATTCTTTTTTAAATTAATATGAAAAAAAAAACTCGGTGTCAAAACTTCACCAAGCGTTTAAATTAAATTAAAAAAGCGTTATGTTGATCTCCTGTCAGTGGCGAAAAATAGGGAAATAATTTTGTCTTTCCCCCGGGGATAAGGCCACGTCTGTCAGTCGCGGCTGATGGTCGTGTTCGATAGTTTGTTCCAAGCCTAAGAAGTTTTCGCTTCTGACGTGCAGTCCTACGGACTACAAACTTGAATTCTCGAATTACTCTACGCTACCAACGACTGACAGTTTTTATCTATGTCAGTTCGGCGCGCTCTCTATTTGACAGGAGTATAGAGTAGAGATAGTAGTCACAATTCCCATACAGTATTATTTTAGTGAACCTCCAACAGGGCACTATACAAAAACATTCACAAGCCACCTGAATAAAAAAATGAAACCTGCATAAAAAAAAAACACTATATTGCCCGCTTAAAAGGCTTGAAGAGAAAAGACCTATTTTGCGCGCTCTCATCGAGAAATCATTCACCGTTTTTCGAATAGGTGTGATAAAAAGAACATTATTCTCACCAAACTGCCGCGAACCGCATGGTACTTGAGTCGACGACTGTGATGATATACTGGACTCGTTACTCTATTGCTTTTGAGTATGCGTTTAGGATGGCCTCCGAGTTCGATTCCGCCTCTGCTACTGCCTATTCAAACACATTACAAATGGACACAATTACAATTTATTAAAATATCGTTTAAAAACTAACAACCGACTTCAATGCCGCGCTATTCATTTTCAGTACCAATTTTGAGATGTTTATCTCAATATCTCTGGAGATACTTATCATACCTCGATAAAATTACCATGGTACCACACTTGGGATATCTCCTTTCGAACAAAAAAAGAATAATCGAAATCGGTTCATAAACGACGAAGTTATCCGCGAACAAACATAAAAAAAAAAAAAAAAATATATATACGGTCGAATTGAGAAACCTCCTCCTTTTTTTGAAGTCGGTTAAAAATGTGTACTCATGCAGCTAGACAGCATGCAGACTAGCAGTGTGCACATTACTATTATAGTAATCTTGTTAACCCCTCCAAATAGGCTTAATATTTTAGATATATATAGTTATGGTGAGTTTGAAACATGATTATAAAAGTACCGACTATTATACTCACTACTGTTTGTTGTCGACTGTCTCGACCTAGGTTTCGTGCATGTCCGATACACTCCCTCGGGAGTTTACGCAGTAAGAGAAGAGTCAGTGGTCGTCGCGATCTCGCTGTGTAAACTCCCGAGGATGTGCATCGGACATGCACGAGACCTAGGTCGAGACAGTCGACAATAAACAGTAGTGAGTATAATAGACGGTATTTTTATTATCATAAGCTAAACTTGCTTGTGTCTTTTTTTTATAATATCGGTTTTATCATATCGGTGGCAACCAAAATTCAGTCTAGTCTTGAATGATACGTTGATATTTTTAAATGTGGGAATATTTAATATCCTAAAGAATATATAAAATCCAAAAAATATATGATTGGAAAAGTTCACCGTTATGATAAAAAAAACACCATTTGTTCAAACTCAGCCTATTTGACTAGACCGTAGTGAAAAGAAAACTATAATGTATAAAAAATGCATATCTAATACCACTTTTTTCGAAATCTGGTGAAAAGTAGTAATTTTTACTCAACTTATTTTATTTAAAATAAACTTATAAACTCTATGACTAATAAATTGTCTATTGTACACTCTTTATTTATTGAGGTTGTAGTTACCGACCCGCTTTCTTTACGGTCCACTTTATTGGAGTTTACTACTCCTAAAGAAACGATTTTTATATTAAGCCCGTGGTATGATCATTTTACGAGTAGTAAAAACGAGCGTTAACTAAAAGTGAGGCGTAAGGTTCCTTTGCGCAACGTACTTTGCGAACCTTTCACTTCGAGATTATGAATGTGTGTATATACAAAGTATACTGGAGTTGACTCCTTAAGAAACGATTTTCATATTTAGCCCTCTTGACCTTGACTGATTTTAAAACTATAAGAATTATTATTATTGTGGTCAAGGTCAAAGTTAAGGTCAAGCTTAACTTTGACCTTGACCACAATAATAATAATTCTTATAGTTTTAAAATCAGGGAAAATCTATAAGTTTAAAAAGAACGTGAGTTTTTGTAATAAAATAATAATCTTAAGGAATAAAGTCCAGTCGTGAGTCGGAGTTGTCACCCCCTTGCTTAAAATTAATTACGTTACCTACTAATAAGTCAATAATTTCCTCAACATAGCACAAATCTTCCAAGGGTCATATATTAATGTTAAAATATTATTCGTAAAGATATTATTATTGTACCTCTGCGTGTGCTACGGCCAAGGAGAGGGTCCGGTAGCGCTGACGCCGCTAAAGCCTGAAAGACAAAAAAAAGGCCATGAAGTAACTATTACATAATCTGTGCCAGTAAGTAAAGTGCCAGCCAAGTAGTAAGTCGTCGAGATAAGTAAATGCGTCGTAATACAAATGTTGATGTATTAAAAACGGCTTGACCGATTTAAAATTTAAGTGGGGTCACCTGGGAGGGGTACCCTTTGAAACAAAAAAAAAGATTATTCCAAATCGGTTCAGGCATTTTCGAGTAATCGATGAACATACATAAAAAAACAGAATCCGATGATTTGACAACCTCCTTCTTTTTTGTTAAGTCGGTTAAAAATAAATATAATATGTTTTTTATTTCTTAGTAGGTAATTTATATTTTGTACTTGTAGCGCCTCGTTGCTTCGCCCGCATTTAAAAGTATCATGTGTGCCAATCCAGGATATAAAGTATCTGTGTACAGAATTTCATACAAACCCGTTCAGCCATTTTTGCGTAAAAGAGTAACAGCTAACTTAATACAAGTGGTTCTGTGAGAACAGTAGACTCGCGTGCCCTCTTAACCATGCAATAACCTACTAATCTTCACTTTCTGCTTTCCCCTGGCTTAGCAAAGACCAAATATGTAATCCACTTTCAAGACCAAATAGCCTAAACACGCAAAACAATACAAATACACACACAGACACACACACAAACACACATTTAATTTTATACAAATGGAGTTTTTTAAATATTTTTTTTGTGATGGTAACTGGGTTATCTTTTTAATTTAATTTGTTAGTTTTATAATTTTTTGTTTCATGTTTCGTGTTTGTTCGGTATTACTCTGCGGGATCGAATCCGGAACGAAGTAATTCGCCAGAGAACTAAAGTGATCGACATAGCTCAACGGATTAGTAAGCTGAAGTGGCAGTGGGCTGGTTATATCTGCCGTAGGACCGATAACCGTTGGGGCAGACTGGTTCTAGAGTGGAGACCGCGAATCTTTAAACGTAGCGTAGGACGCCCTGTGACCAGGTGGAGCGACGACATTCGCAAAGCGGCGGGCAGTGACTGGGAAACAAAGAGCCGAAGATCGGGCTCAGTGGCATGACTTGGGAGAGGCCTATGTCCAGCAGTGGACTGATACCGGCTGATTTTAGGAACCTAAATGTAAATTTTAAAGACCTATCCATAGAACCCCGCGCGTACGTATAGGTTTGATGATTTTTTTTTAAGTTTCAGTTCTATGTATGGGAATAAATATAATACGAATCTATAAGAGTACCGTTTTTGGCCATTCGGCTACGGACCCCTAAAAAACTCAAACGACATTTTTTAAAAATAAATCACGGAACTAGTGTGCCTATTTTTCTTGTTTTTGTTGAAAAATTCAACCTGTAGGCGAGAACAGACAGACAGACAGACAGACTGACAGACGGACAAAAGCATTTTGTGGCCAATTTCGAAACTGAGACGCTCCGCTCGCTTCACTCGCTTGGTCAATAAAAGCATCTAGATGGCAAGCATCGCGTGAGGTCGCACAGTATTTTTTGAAAATATATTCTATATGTATGAGATCCTGCATCGCGCAAACGATATTTTCTACGATGTTAGAACCAGATGCACTCACTTCGTCATCAAACATCTTTAAATTGAAACTCTTTACATAAAATGTATCATTTTATAACATCACAGGATAGAGATGCGTGGAAATCATGGGAGGCCTATGCCCAACTATGGGACACGTCATCATTATCAGCTAATTTCCGTCCATCGCTAGACATAGGCCTCTCCCATGGCACGCCACTGAGCTCGATCTTCAGCTATTCGTTTCCAACCGCTGCCAGCCAGCTTGCGTATATCATCGCTCCACCTAGCTGGAGGGCGTCCTACACTACGTTTACCGAGCCGTGGTCTCCACTCTAGAACACGTCTACTCCAACGGTTATTGATTCCACGATGTGACCAGCCCACGGCCTTTTTAGCTTGCTAATCCCTTGAGCTATGTCTATAACTTTGGTGCTCTGACGGATGACTTCGTTTCGAATTCGATCCTTCAGAGAATTCTACCAAACATAGCCCTGTCTTGAATTGGTAAACCAGTCGCAATGTCAGGGACACGTAGGATAATATTAATATTTTTTTTTAAATATTTTAAATTATCTATACATCATATAGGACCAAGGTTTTGAAATGTTTTCCATTTGACGTCACACACACACACAAATTCACGTCAATTATAACTTCTAACATGATCTTGTTTTAGCGAAGTTCTTCCGATAACCAAGCGATGCGTGTGCGTGTAGAAAGAAGGTTGGAAACAAAGAGCTGAAGATCAAGCTCAGTGGCGTGCCATAGAAGAGGCCTATGACCAGCAGCGGACAAAATGGACTGATGATGATAACTTCTTGAGAGATTTTCTTACATATTTTAGGCTAGCGTTTGACCACTATCTCGCCTGGTGGTAAGCGATGATATGGTCTAAGATGGTGAACACGCTAAGCCTAGAATACTCTGACTCTCAAGGGCAGTATGCTGCCGGAACACTGTAAGGTTATGGCGATAGATTTTATCCTTGATGGTCAGTCAGTTAGGTGGAACATCGTTATAATGTGCTCTAACTGCCTGTGTAAAAAAAATGGAGTACATTATTGTGGGGTTGATCAAATATAACCTTTTTATAACTTATTTACTTAATGTGACCCGCGGATTCGCTAGCGTAACTAATTCAAAGAAGAATCATATAATCAAAGTATTCATTCAGTATGTAGGCAATATTCAAATCATAAATCATAACCAATTATCAAGTAAACATAGCAAAAGCAGAATTTAACGCTTTGAATTAAAAAAAAAAAAAGTAATAAACCATACAGCTGTCATCCAATCGTTGACGTCATACTATTAAAAAATTATTGATGTAGGGTTACCAACCATAAACAAAACTGTGTGTTTCATTACTTCAGAAAATTTTTATATATGAACAAAAAAGTGAAATAGTGAAACAAAACTTAAAGAAACGCATACCGATCACAGTACATATCATGATCCGAATGGAACTGATTGTCCGTCTAAAACTTTTCATTCATACAAACCGTGTCCTCCTACTAAAGAATAAGCCAAATCGGTCCAGTCGTATCGAATTTGTATTTATTTATATAGAAAATTAATCAACGTAATATGAACAGACTATGTAAGAGTTTAAAAAAGTTAAAAAAGTCAAAATATTTATTCAGTATATGGGCAAATTTAAAATCTGCACTTATACACGTCAAATAAAATTAAATAGATCATATTAATAATAAATAATATAAATATTACAAAAAAATAACTTATTGCTTCGAATAAAAAACACAAAAGTAATGAGCCTTCATCTAAACGTCGAACGTACCATTTAAAACAAATATTTAATTCCCCTGATTAATGTAGGGTTGCCAACCGTACTATTACGTGCACCCTCATCCCAATGTATGTTTTAGTACTTCAGACCACCGACTAAGTGCTGAAATAAAATTGTGAAACATATTTTTTTTAGGGTAGCTCCCCTATATGAGAAGTGGGGATGAATTTTTTTTTTCATCGTCTACCCCATTGTGTGGGGTATCGTTGAATAGGTCTTTTAAAATAACTTAAGGGTTGCTAATACCATTTTCGATTGAATGCTCCATTTACGAAATATTAAACTTTAAAGTGCAAATTTTTGTTGCAGTAGGGCGTCCCCCCCATCTATACGCTAAACTGCTGGCTTGTAAATTCTGGAAAAATTCGTGATAATAGCGCATTTCATAAACTTTAAAAGAAAACTATAGCGGTTAAGATAACTTTATTAGTTTAGCAGCGATAGTCGTTGAACCTGGGTGTTGGATAATTATGTACCAAATACAAAATCCTTAGAATAAATCCTTTAAAGTGACAAAGACGAATTACCTGGTTGCTTGTTTATAAAGGGTAAAGACTTGCATTGAATAACGGGCTACTACGGAATCCTACACTGCGCGTGGCCCGACACGCACTTGGCCGGTTATTTATTAATATTGATCGTAGTATTATCTTAAAATTAACGAAGTTGCACTCCTTTAAGGTAATTGGTAATTTGTTAAAAATGATTGGAGCCATACTAAATACACTCTTACTCATTAGTGAGGTTCGAGATGGTTTATTGGAGCCATACTAAATACACTCTTACTCATTAGTGAGGTTCGAGATGGTTTATTGGAGCCATACTAAATACACTCTTACTCATTAGTGAGGTTCGAGATGGTTTATTGGAGCCATACTAAATACACTCTTACTCATTAGTGAGGTTCGAGATGGTTTATTGGAGCCATACTAAATACACTCTTACTCATTAGTGAGGTTCGAGATGGTTTATTGGAGCCATACTAAATACACTCTTACTCATTAGTGAGGTTCGAGATGGTTTATTGGAGCCATACTAAATACACTCTTACTCATTAGTGAGGTTCGAGATGGTTTATTGGAGCCATACTAAATACACTCTTACTCATTAGTGAGGTTCGAGATGGTTTATTGGAGCCATACTAAATACACTCTTAATCATTAGTGAGGTTCGAGATGGTTTATTGGAGCCATACTAAATACACTCTTACTCATTAGTGAGGTTCGAGATGGTTTATTGGAGCCATACTAAATACACTCTTACTCATTAGTGAGGTTCGAGATGGTTTATTGGAGCCATACTAAATACACTCTTACTCATTAGTGAGGTTCGAGATGGTTTATTGCATTGTCTCGATTTGTTTCTCATATTAAATTTGTATTTGTCTTCTAAAAAAAAAAAATTGCATTTCTGTATGTTGTGTTTCACTATTTCACTTTTTTTATTTTTTTTATATAAAAATTGTCTGAAGTACTGCAACACACAGTTACATGTATGGTTGGTTTTAACCTACTTTAATTTTTTTTAAATATTCTGACGTAAACCATTGGATGACAGCTGAATGGTTCATTACTTTTTTTTTTCTAATTCAAAGCGTTAATTTCTGCTTTTGCTATGTTTACTTGATAATTGGTTATGATTTATGATTTTGACGTGTATATGTGCGTATATTTATACTGCCTACATACTGAATAAATGCTTTGATTCTTGATTCTTTATATATTGCCATATATATATATATATATATATATATATATAGTATTGCCATTCAAACTACAAAATACAAAGTTTCATTACAATATGACAATATTAGTAGTACATAAAAATTACCTTCAAAGATTAGATTACATTATTTGTTTTTACTTTTGTTTTGTTTGTTACAAAAAAGAGGAGGTTCTCAATTCGTTTGTATGTGTTTTTTTGTAATGTATGTTACGCGATTACTTCGTCAATAAGAATTGTGAACTGATTCGAAGATTATTTTTTTAACCGACTTCATAAAAAGGAGCAGGTTTCTCAATTCGCCGTATATATATTAATATATATAAATATATATTTATGTTTGTTCGCGGATAACTTCGTCGTTTATGAACCGATTTTGATTATTCTTTTTTTTTTCGAAAGGAGATATCTCAAGTGTAGTACCATGGTAATTTTATAGAGGTCTGATAAGTATCTCCAGAGATACTGAGATAAAAATCTCAAAATTGGTACTGAAAATGAATGCGCGGCAGTTTGAAGTCGGTTTTTTTTCATTTTGTTAACGATCCTAAATTATAATAATTATTTTTTTTTAATATCTTATAAGCTAGCGTTTGACCACAATCTCACCTGTTGGTAAGTGATGATGCGGTCGAAGATGGTAGCACGCTAGGCCTAGAATGGGAACTGGCTCTCAAGGATAGCTGCCGGAACACGTTAGATGTTTTGGCGACGGATTTTCTAACTTGAGGGTGGTAGCTGGCCAGGCGGAGACTAGATAGTCTCCTACCACCATGCGGGGGTTGTTGGTTTCTTAACGATGTTTTCCTTCACCGGAGGGCCACTGTGAGTAGCGCACATACATTTTTCGATAGAAAAATCCATTGATGCACGGCGGTTTGAACTCGGTACCACGGCATCAAAGCCGGCCGTTCTCCCGATTACGTCACCGGGCCCTCTTATTTACTTTGAAAGTGCAGCTTATAATTATTAAAAAAAAAAACTTACCAAGGCGGCGACTGCCAACAAAAGCTTCAGGGATACCATAGTTGCGGCTCCCAGATTCCCCACAACTATGAGAAAATTACCCAAAAATATGGCTTTTATACCTTTTACTCACGATTTTCGGAAACAGTCTGTGTTTGTCGATTTGACCAGATGTTATTGATTCAAATTTAATTACATCTACATATGCAAACAGTTCACAACGAACCGTACTCGAAATTTATTTCAAATGTATTATTTAATTAAACGTATCTTTTCAGCAATATTTTAATATTTTGAGGGCCCAGTGGTGTCGTGGGAGAATGGTCGGCTTTGACGCCAGAGGTACTGAGTTCAAGCCCGGCCGTGTACCAATGAATTTTTCTATCGAAATATTATGTGCGCTTTTCACAGTGGCCCTTCGGTGAAGGAAAAACATCGTTAAGAAACCCTCAATCCTCGCATGGTGGTAGGACACTATGTAGTGTCCGCCTGGCCTAATGTAATTATTGTGTAATCAGAATCAGAATGATTTATTTCATACACAAGTATAAAAAGTAAATAAATAATTAATATAGTTTAAAAACTAAAACAACCGACCATACCCCGCGAGTCAGTTTCCGTAGCAAGTTTAGACGTTTATCATCATATCTCTGAAGATACTTATCAGATCTCGATGAAATTACAATGGGACCACCTCGGAAACGTACCCTACCGATTAAAAAGAGAATCATTCGAATAGTTGATTCGAATGACGGAGTAATCGCGTAAGATACAGACAAAAAAACACATACAGACGAAATGAGATCCTCCTTCTTTGTGGAAGTCGGTTGAATATGACTAGCGCGACGTTTGAAAATTTAAATCTTAATTATCAGTACCAAGTTTATGGTATTTATCTCCATATCTATAGATATACTTAACATATCTCTATGAAATTTAAATAGAACCATTTTCAACCAAAAAATAATTATCCAAATCAATTCAGGTGTCGTCGAGTAATCGGTGAACATACATAAAAAATCTCCGGTGAAGGAAAAATATCGTTAAGAAACCAACAACCCCCGCATGGTGGTAGGACACTATCTAGTGTCCGCCTGGCCAACTACCACGGTCAAGTTAGAAAATCTGTCGCCAAACATCTAATGTGTTCCGGCAGCTATCCTTGAGAGCCAGTACCCATTCTAGGCCTAGCGTGCTTACCATCTTCGACCGCATCATCACTCACCAAAAGGTGAGATAGTAATCAAACGCTAGCCTATAAGATATAAAAAAAAAGATTCCGACGAATGGAGAACCTCCTCCTTTTTATGAAGTCGGCTAAAAATCGGTCTAAAATACAGACAGACCATAAAAAAAGCACTAAGTTAATTAGCACAACAAATATAAGTTAGTAATATATTTTTAACATCTGTGTAAATAATATAATATTAAATACAAGAATATAATGAGGCATACATCCTACATATTCATAAGGGTTCATGACGTCATCATTAATTTGACAAGGTTAGATGCCTAGTTCAAATATACAGACTCTTAAAAAGGTGGTGTCATGTTTTATGTTACGCGATTACCACGTCAATTGTGAGCCGATTTTAATGGTTCTTTTTTTAGTCGGTAGGGTACATTTCCGGGTGGTCCCATACTGTAATTTCTTCGAGACCTGATAAGTATCTCCAGAGATATGACGATAAACGTCTCAAACTTGCTACTGAAACTGACTCGCGGGGCATGGATCGGTTGTTTTAGTTTTTAATCTTATCTTAATTATTATGTCAAAATATTTAGATAAGTTTAAATGGTGTGAAGAAATCAATTTGATAACGTCGCTTATAACAAACATTGTGAACAAATCTTGGTAGTAAATGTTAAACTTTATCATCAGCCGATACTAGTCCTATGCTGGACATAGGCCTCTTCAAGGCCCCATTGAGCACGATCCTCGGCTACTCTTTTTTCTTTTTCTTTTTTTACGTGGGGAAAATCCTCATGGATACCACTCCAGCACGGGGGTGCCGGAGTGATTATGCCGGACTTTTACCGGCTAAAAACCCCACGTGGAAGCAGTCCTCCGCCAAGATGGGGCAAGATGGGGAAGCTCTGGCATTCACCATCTTGCCCCGGATCCTCGGCTACTCTCATCCAGCTCTTACCAGCCATCTTGTGAACATCATCGCTCCATCTAGTCTAAGGACGTCCTACGCTTCGTTTACCGATTCGCGGTCTACAGTCAAGAACTCGTTTACCCCAGCGGTTGTCGGTTCTTCGGCTGATGTGGCCGGCCCATTGCCAAAAGGCTATGCTTGGAAGCATAGCCTTTTTCATAGCACGCTGAGCGACTTTAAATTGGTCGACCAGAACAACCGTGAGTATCCACGTTACGGCTCCGTATGTCGTGACGTGTAGGACGCACTGATTGAAGACTTTCGTCTTTGGACTCTGTGGAATTGGGGATGTAAAGACTCGTAAAAGTTCGTTTAAAAAACTAAAAGAACCGACTTCAAATGCTGCGCTATTAATTTTCAGTATCAATTTTGAGGTGTTTATCTTCATATCTCTGAAGATAATTATCAGACCTCAATGAAATGACCATGGTATCACACTTGGGATACTTCCTTTCTAACACAAAAATAATAATCAAAATCGGTTCATAAACGACGAAGTTATCCGCAAACAAACTTAAAAATATATATATATCTATATATATAAAATCCAAAGTCCTGACTGACTGACTGACTGAGATATCAATGCACAGCCCAAATCGCTTGTCCTAGACACATGCAATTTGGAGGGTGTGTTCTTTATGAAGTGTAGGCATCCACTAAGAAAGGATTTTTCGAAATTCCACCCCTAAGTAGGTAAAATGGAGGGTTTTCTGACTGACTGAATGACTGCCTGATATATCAACGCACTGCCTAAACCACTGGTTTTAGAGACATAATATTTGGATGGTGTGTTCTTTGTGAAGAGCAAGTATCCATCAAGAAACAGTTTTTCGAAATTCTACTCCTTAGTGGGTGAAATGGAGGGTTGAACTTTCTATAAAACTTTTTATTCTCTTGGTCAATTGTCTCAAAAATTGATACACATACTCTTTAATCTCATTAATTAAAATAGTGAGTAACGGGTATCACAGTTTTTCAAAAATCATCCCTCACGCGTTTTTTTGACTGACTGAATGACTGCCTGATATATCAACGCACTACCTTAACCACTGGTGTTAGAGACATAAGATAAAGATAAGATAAATGTTTATTGACTTATAATTACAGTCAAAAAGTCAAAAGTCAAAGCATTTATTCAGTATATGGGCAAATTAAAAAATTGCAATTACACACGTCAAATAACATTAGATCATATAGATCATATTCAATAAAAATTATTATAGATCGTATAACAGAAACAAAACTTATTGCTTTGAATTTACAAAAAAAAACAAAGGTATTGAGCCATTCAGCTTTCATCTAGACGTCGAACGTCACACTTAAAACACATGTTTAATTCCACTGATTAATGTAGGGTTGCCAACCGTACTATTAAGTGTCATTATGTCCTAAGAGTATTCATGTACATGTAAATGAAATTTGGAGGGTGTTCTTTGTGAAGTGCAGTGGATACCCACAACGAAATAGTTGTTTGATATTCCACCCATTTTGGAGACAATTGTTGACCCAGAGAATAAAAAGTCTCACAGAAAGTTCAACCCTCCATTTCACCCAAATTGTCTTCAAAATTGGTACACATACTCTTTAATTATAATGGGGAGTTACGGTTATCACAGTTTTTTGAAAATCAAGCCCCACGTGTTTTTCTGGCTGACTAAATGATTGTTTGATATATCAAGGCACTGCCTAAACCACTGGTCCTAGACATGATATTTGGAAGGTGTGTTCTTGTAGTGCAGTGCAGTGTGAAGTGCATCCAGTAAGACATCGATTTTCGAAATT
Organism: Cabera pusaria; assembly: GCA_954871355.1. Taxonomy (NCBI): domain Eukaryota; kingdom Metazoa; phylum Arthropoda; class Insecta; order Lepidoptera; family Geometridae; genus Cabera; species Cabera pusaria. The sequence continues at coordinate 1,185,580 of OX940912.1, read as the reverse complement.
CTACCCCTAAGAGAGTTTGATGTGGGGTTACATTTTCTGTAATTTTATTTATTTTCTAGGTCCGGTCGCTAAATTATCTTAAAAATTGGTCTCTTTAATTAAAATTATGAGACACATGTATCCCAGTTTTTCCAAAATCATCCCTTACGCATAAATGCTCTGACTGACAGACTGCCTGATATATCAACGTACAGCCTAATCCGCTGGTTTTAGACACATACAATAAAGAGGGTGTGTTCTTTGTAAATTGCAGCTATCCACTAAGAAAGGGTTTTTCGAAATTCTACTTCTATGTGGGTGAAATAAAAAGTTAATTTTTTGTGAAACATCTTATTTTCTTGGACTTGAAAATGTGTACACATACTCTTCAATTAAAATTATGGGACACGTGTGTCACCGTTTTTTCCAAAATCATCCCTCACGCGTTAGTCTGGCTGATTAGCTGACTGATATATCAACGTGTAACATAATCCGCTGGTATTAAAGACATAACATATAGAGGGTGTGTTTAGCTATCCACTAAGAAAGGGTCTTTTTAGAAATTCCACGAAATTATAAGTTTAATTTTCTGTGAAACATTTTATTCTCTGGGGTGATGGACTTGAAAATATGTACACATACTCTTCAATTAAAATTATGAGACACGTGTTTCACAGTTTTTCCAAAATTATCCCTTTCGCATTTGTCTAATTAACTGACTGATATATCAACGTGCAGCCTTATCCGCTGGTCTTATAGATAAACACCAATATTATATATGCGAAAGTCAGTTTGTTTGTTTGGGACTTCTTTACAGTCAAACGGCGTGACCGATTTGGCTGAAATTTTGTATAAAGACAGTTCATAGGGCAAAATAGGATATAAGATACTGTTTTTTTGGCTGTCGAGTGTAACCAGATTTTTTTAGTTGAATTTTGTAAATATTAGATCTCTTCGCATCAGACTGAGTCAAACATTAAAAGAGCACAACCTAACCTGGTATACCTTACCATACTGATTTATGACTTTAACAACAAAGGATATCGAGTTTGATCTTACAGTTATCTAAAGTTACTTGATTGTAAGGTAATACAACTGTAAGGGGCATAAAAAGTTATAAAAATGTCCACGTCTCAACTTTGAATACCTAACCATGATGATTAATGACTTTTACAATAGAGGATATCGAGTTCGACCTTGGAGTCCTCTATAGTGACTTGTTAAAGATTATGAGGCCGTAAAACTGTCAAGGTCATAAAAAGTCGTAAAAAATTTTCGCGCTCGCTTCGCTCGCGCAATAATAGGACTCGCTGCGCTTGCGCAACCATTCGCCTTATTAACTTTGTAGGAAATATTTGATATTTATTTGGGTTTCAACAGCTACATGAATTAGACTGAGTTAAATATTTAAATAGTGCAGCTTGATCTACCTTACCATACTGATTATTGACTTTAACAAAAGAATACTTAATAGTCTTTAGCAACTGAAGATATTGAGTTCGACCTTAGGGTCATCTATACTGTGACGTGACTAATTAGATCATAAAACAGTCAGAATCATAAAATGTCGTAAAAAATTAGGCAAACACTTGGTGAAGTTTAACCCCGAGTTTGATTTTGTTTCGTATTAAAAAGTTTAAAAAAAGTATTGATTAAAAGTCAGCGGGCGTTTACAATTGTCGAAAAACTTTACTTATAATTTGCCTTCTCCGCCTAACAAAACACGGATTGGTGGAATAGTCCCCTTGGCATGCTAGCCCTGCTGTTTTTGAAGTTGGTTAAAAAAATTATGTTAAATACTTTTTTAAACACAAGCTTTCTAAAAAGACTTTATTATCAACACCAATATAATAAATGCGAAAGTCAGCTTGTATTATTATCAATTAGATAGATGGCGTTTAAAAACACGTTTTTTGTATGGGGACCCCCTTTAATTTGTAACTTCATTTTTTTTAGTATTTGTTGTTCTAGCGGCAACAGAAATACACCATCTGTGAAAATTTCAACTGTCTAACTATCACGGTTAATGAGCTATAGCCTGGTGACAGACGGACATATAGACAGACAGACAGACAGACAGACAGACAGACAGAAGGACAGCGGAGTCTTAGTAATAGGGTCCCGTTTTACCCTTTGGGTACGGAACCCTAAAAACTAAAAGAACCGACCTCAAATGCCGCGCTAGTAATTTTCAGTACCAAGTTTCAGGTATTTATCTACAGAGATACTGGACATATCTCGATGAAATATAAAATAACCACCTGTAAAGTATACACCCTTTTTTATTCTAGATAGGCAAGCGTTTGACCACTATCTCATCTGATGTTAAGTGACGATGCGTCGACGATGTAGCAAGCTTACCTAGTAAATACCTGTTCACTCGCGATTTGAAGATCCAAAAAAATATTTTTTTAAAACGGTTCAGACGCCTTCGAGTAATCGGCGAACATACAAAAGAAACCATCGAATTGATAACCACGCTCTTTTTTGTGAAGGCAGTCAAAACCTTGTTCTCATCATGTGTTATAGTGGCAGGTGAAACCGCAGGCGTACGTAGTAAAGTTATATAATTTAGTTAAGTTTACATTCCAGTATATATCTGTACAGATGTTAATATATATCGCTGAATGCGTTTAAGTCAATATTGACTTATATACGATTGAAGATATGGCAAATTAGGAATATAATACGCCTACTTATTTCTGGGTTGGTATGACATATACATACCTACCTACTTTTTTAGGGTTCCCTTCCTTAAAAGGAAAAAAGGAAGCCTTACAGGATTACTTTGTTATCCGTCTGTCTGTCTGTCTATCTGTCTGTATGTCAGTCCGTCTGTCAAGACCCCCTTTTCTCAGGAACGCGTAAAGCCATCAAGCCGAAACTTTCATCAAATACTCGGGTTTACGGTATCTTTTGGCTGTAAAAAAATCAAATTTGTAAGTCAACGCGATCAAAAGATATATCCGTTAATGTCGCATATTTTACGATTTCGCAAAATCAAAACCTACAGGGCACAATTTCCGTTGACCTAGAATCATGAAATTTGGCAAGAAGCAAGGTTTTGCAGCACTTATAAAAATAAAATATTTACAAATGCAAGAGGTGGGCCAATGACATCGAATAGTACGCAGATAGGACATGGTCAAAAGTAGATCATTGGGCTAGCACGAAGTTCTATGGTACTCCGTAAGGTACGGACACACCGCGGCGTCCTGCGATCTGCGGGCGCGCTCTCAGTACATTTCAATTATTTTCTGATCGCGTTTGGTGTGAACCAGTCGATACAAATACTACTGCGCTATCTGATCGCCGCCTAGATCGCGCACGTAGGACGCCGCGGTGTGTCCGTACCTTTACCAAACAGCCTACTTACCACCGGCAAAAAGAAACTAGACTCTAGCTAGACATTTGTTCTCCGACAGTAAAGTAAAGTAATACCACAACAAAGTAATAAAACAAATAGATCCATTACGTCCTATTAAAAGTGCTTATAAAGTAAACGTGATAATTTATATGAAACTAGCCGATACTCGCGACTGCGTTCACGTATACCAATAAGATCGTTTAAAAAACTAAAAACAACCGACTTCAATGCCACGCTATTAATTTTCAGTACCAATTTTGAGGTGTTTATCTCCATATCTCTGGAGATACTTATGAGACCTCGATAAAACCAACCAAGTTATCCGCGAACAAACATAAAAAAAAAAACATATATACGGTCGAATTGAGAAACCTCCTTGTTTCAATTGGATAGTAGATAGATACTATGTATGTAGTAGTAGTAAGTAGGTAGATACATGTAGGTAGTATCTATCTACTACCTATTAGACTTGGCTGGCACCGACTTCAAATAGAGACGTGGGTACCGCTTACAATAATTTTAAGTAATTTATTTTTCGCTTTTGAGTGCCTGTTTGTGGTTATGAAGTCGGTTTTATTTTTTTTGAAAAATAACTTATTTTACCCTTTTTAGTGCTAAACAAGTTTTAATTAAATTACATGCATCTATAAAAATTTCGTGTCTGGGCCGTTATACACTGACGGATACTTTATGAAAATTACAAGTATGTACCTATAACGGTTAAGAAGATACAGATCTGTAAAGTGTACTATACATATAAGTACTATCACCAAAATTCCCCTGAAAATATTCAGTAAAGTCCAGTTAGATTAGACTGATATGACTTCAACTTGACTTGAAATGTAATTTTCGATTTTTGACTCGACTTTATGACTTGAATTGACAATAATTGAGATAGTTTAAAAACTAAAACAACCGACCATGCCCCGCGAGTCAGTTTCAGTAGCAAGTTTAGACGTTTATCATCATATCTCTGAAGATACTTATCAGATCTCAATGAAATTACATTGGGACCACCTCGGAAACGTACCCTACCGATTTCAAAAATAATCATTCGAATCGGTTCACAATTGACGGAGTAATCGCGTAACATACCCAAAAAAAAACATACAGACGAATTGAGAACCTCCTTCTTTTTGGAAGTCAGTTAAAAACTTAAACTATTTTAATGCTTGACACTGGCTAAATAAACTAAGCGTGTGGAACCGGGGGTCTTCAAACCACGAGTGAGTTGGTAAGATAAGCGTGTTAGATCATGACCGCATCGTCAGGGTTAAAAACCAAAATCAACGTGAAGAAAGATATTATATAGATAGATAAAATATTATTCAAGGTCATATTTTTTAGTCTTCAAAAGTATATGTAATAGCAACCTCCATTGTGTATAATCTTCTTGGGACTCTTCTTCTAAAACCAAAACCTCGGAAACGTACCCTACCTATTAAAAAAAGAATCATTTGAATCCGTTCACAATTGACGGAGTAATCGCGTAACATACACACAAAAAAAAACATACAGACGAATTGAGAACCTCCTCCTCTTTTGTGAAGTCGGTTAAAAAGAACCGACTTCACATGCCACGCTAGACATGTGAGTTTGTGGTGTTTATCTCCATATCTCTGGAGATCGTCAGATCTTGATATATATTTATAGAGAAGTATACGTTTTCGAATAAAAGAAGAAATTTCTATTTTCTACCGACTTCCAAAAAGAAGGAGGTTCTCAATTCGTCTGTATGTTTTTTTTTGTGTATGTTACGCAATTACTCCGTCAATTGTGAACCGATTCGAATGATTCTTTTTGCAATCAGTAGGGTACGTTTTAGAGGTGATCCCATTGTAATTTAATCTAGACCTAATAAGTATCTCCAGAGATATGACGATAAACGTCTTAAACCTGCTACTGAAATTGACTCGCGGGGCATGGAAGTCGGTTGTTTTAGTTTTTAAACTATCTTAATTATTTTATATCATATATTTTTATATCATATAGGCTAGCGTTTGGCAACTATCTCACTTGTTGGTAAGTGATGTTTCGATCGAGGATGGTAGCACGCTAGGCCTAGAATGGGAACTGGCTCTCAAGGATAGATCAAGCTAAAAGTTACAATGATGACATATCGCACGACCCCACTTAAGTGGAATAAGGGTAGGAAGTAGAGATGGGCGTTTATTAAACGAACTAGTTAAAAAAACCGTCCATCAACTGTCAACCTTTCGACCGTTAACCGTTTACCGATCAACTAGTTGAATCCATAGACGGCAAATTCAAGAGTATAGAGAAACGTATCAGTTGACGTCAACGAACGGAGGCGCGATTAACTGTCAACTTGATTTCGAACGGTAACATTCGTTGTTAGACGGCTAAATTCGATAGTAGAAAAGGAAATTGCAACTACGTAAGTAGCTAATTTTTATAAAAAAAAATAGGAAATAATGTATTTAATGTACGTATTTAGTAACATGAATAGCTCTAAATGCAAAGACTTAGTATTTAATTTTTTTGGAAATTTACGTCATGATGTAAAACTAAAACATACCTACTTAAAATCAAAATATATTTATTGCTGAAAACATTAAAATACAATTAACGTACATCGCTATTGGGATTTAAACGATTGAATGAACCAATACAATACTACGATAACGGTTGAATACATACGATCACTGCGAAATGGACTATGGTTAAAGCATGAACTAGTTAATCAATTTAACTAGTTAATTGACTAGTTGACGGAGGTTAATTCAACGGTCTAGTTGCGTAAATACGTTAACGGCTCAGTTCTTCCTTCAGTACTTCCTACGCTAGTAGGAAGATGATGATTTTATAGTTAGGTTAACTTTTGACCAATATCTCACCTGTTGGTAAGTGATGAGGATGGTAGCACGCTAGGCCTAGAATGGGAACTGGCTCAAGGTAGATGTAGCAGGACTCAATTTACCAACAGTTGGTAAGTGATGATCCTATGCAGTTTGAAACCTACAGTTCCCTACACCGATGTCTATAGTCACGGTTATTTCACCAAACGTAAATAATAAGTTGAGAAATTCGCTATTTTTAACCGACTTCACAAAAAAGGAGGAGATTCTTAATTCGTAGGAACCTTTTTTCTATTTTTTTTTATTTATGTTCACCGATTACTCGAAGATTCCTGAACCGATTTGGAATATTTTTTTTTGTGTCAAAGGGTACCCTTCCCAGGTGGTCCCATTTAAATTTTAATCGAGTCCGTTTTTAATTTATCAACATTTGTATTACGATACATTTACATACCCTTACTGGCAAAGATTATATAATAGTTACTAGCAACTTTGACAAACGCGACGTTTGAAGTCGGTTCTTTTAGTTTTTTAAACGATCTTAAATTATTTGTTATTCGTAAGTTTATATTATTTATTTATAAATAAATGCTGTAATATAAGTCCTTGCTTCTTGCCAAATTTCATGATTCTAGGTTAACGGGAAGTACCCTATAGGTTTTGGTTCCCTCGTGAAATCGCAAAATATGCGAAAATATGCGACATAAACGGTCATATCTTTTGATCGCGTTGACTTACGAGTTTAATTTTTCACAACTGACACAGATTCGAGTATCTGATAGAAGTTTTTAACCTGATACCTCTACCGCACCGACAAGTCCGTCCCATCTTCTGCAACCGGAGATATCTCCCGAGATATATATCTCCGACATATCCCGCGTACATTATACCATCACGGCGGAGGACGTGGCGGAATATATCAAGCTGAAGACGAATATGTCCCTGAGGGTGGTGAAGTTGGAGTCGCATCACAATGTCAACTTCAATTCATTTGTGGTGCGGGTTCCGTCTAAGTCTCTTGGAACATATATGGTGGTATTGTGATGGTGGTGAACATATTATAATCCTGAAAATAAACTAACAAAAGAACAGATATAAGCGATAGAATTAGCATCCCACCAATTACGAGACTTGAATGAGATGAATAAAAGGAAGATAACGTATGAAGACTGACTGTAAATTCCTTAAAAACGCGAGAACCAGTATGAACGAGAAAAGTTAAAATAGGCTTCAATTTCGTTGATTGTAGTAAAGAATACCATACCTACAGTCCGGCAAGTATAACTTGGCGCGGCTGTGCGCCACTGTGCTTTTACTTTGTACTTTGATAACAGTTTCTCTTAAACCACTTTTAATTACTTTTGGCATTATTGAACTATTTTAATGTAGTAGATTTATCAACAATAATGTCGCGGTAATCTCCCAATTAATAATATAATAAATTAATCTCTCGAAATTAGTTCCAAAAACCACCACCGCCAAGTTATACTTGTGGCACTGTAAATGCAGCTGTACATCTCTCAGCTCCACATTAGAAGCATGCCGATGCTTGGCTAAAGCACATGCAGCATTTAACGAGGTGTCTACGAAGTCATCAGCTAGTTGGAGAAGCATGGTCACAAAAAAAAGTGGAGGAATTCTGGCCGAGGGGTGTCAAGTTTCGACGCTTTCGAGGTCGGATACCGGACACCATGAATGAACGTCACACGTCGTCGTAAAATTAACGTGTCTTATGGTTCTATAATTAGTATCTAAATAGGTATATATACCTAGGTATATATACCTATTTAGATATAAAAATAGGGTTGGGACAACTGTCAATAGACAAGTTTCCAGTTAGTAGAGAAAGGCCCATATTATATATAGGCTCTGTCTGTACGGCATTTATGAATAATATGGGTTTTAGTATAACATTTCATGTTTACATAAGTTACCTGAAATAAAGATTTATTTATTTACTAGCAGTGCCCCGCGGCATCGACTCATTTATATAAAACCCAAAAAATCATATTGATTTTCAAACTTTGTTTTGTTTGTTTGTACCCCATTTCACTCTCTTAAAGGTGGAATTTCGAAAAAGCCTGAAACACAGAATTTACTTACTTATTTACAGAAGTACTTGTGAGAAGTTTCCAATAAAATAGACTATCTTATGTTGTTTCTATATAAAAACTTTGAACTCCCGTTTCATCCCTTTAAGGAGTGAATTTTGGAAAATCCTTTCTTAGCGGAAACCTGCGTCATAACTCATAACAACTATCTGCATGCCAAATTTCGCCAAATGCGTTAAGTGGTTTGAGCTGTGCGTTGATAGATCAGTCAGTTAGTCAGTCAGTCGGTAACGTTTTCCGTTTATATATACAGATTTCATTATTTACGTTAAACTGTATTTCCCTACATAGTGAATGGAACCAGGAAATACATGTTTTCTATACTTACAAATTTCATTTTGCACACGAATGTTGAGTGAATCAAACCAAGTATGTAATAAAATTTACCATAGAAACTTTATCACCCTGTTTAATCATTTTAGGGGATGATTTTTGAAAATTAAAGTACCTTATTATGTTTTATTTCAGGAACTATACTATCTACATTTCCAATATCATCAAAATCGATTTAGTAGTTATGCAGATACGTGGAAACAAACATTAATGTATTTTCTATGATTTCTCCAGATAAAATTACATATTCACTCCCCCTAGGGGTAAATTTGAAAGAAATAAAAAATACATGTTTCATTATTTGTTTTAAGTTTTATTTGTACCTAGTTTTGAGTGAACCAGACCAAGGAATAACATTTTTATAGAAATTTTATCAACCTATGTTACCCCTTCAGGGGTTGAATTTTGAAAATCAAATTCAATCAAACCCTATATGTTATTTTAAAACATACACTATCGACGTGCTAAATTTCATTGAAATCGGTTAATTAGTTATGCAGATACGTCAAAACAAACATGACTGGATTTTTCCATACAAAATTCATTTTACAGACCCCCTCAGGGGTAGATTTGTAAAAATAAAAAAACACGTGTCTCATTACTTGTTTTAAGGTTTGTTTGTGTCAAGTTTTGAGTGAATCGGACAAAGGAATACGTGAAAACAAATATTACTGAATTTTTTATAATTTTTACAAATAAAAATCATTTTTTAAGCCCCCTAAGGGGTAGTTTTGAAAAAATGAAACATACATGTATAATTATTTGTTGGATAGATTATATGTACCGAGTTTTAAGTGAATCGGGCCAAGGAATACGTGAAAACAAACATTACTGAATTTTATATCTATTTCAAACAAAATCATTTTACACCCCCCTTAGGGGTAGATTACGGAATAAAATTTTCCATAGAAACTTTATCACCCTATTTAACCCCTTTAGGGGATGATTTTCAAAAATAATTTTAGCCTATGTCTTAAATTAGAACCTACACTACCTACGTTTTAAATTTCATCAACATTGGTTTAGTGGTTATCGAGATACGTGGTAACAAACATTCACACACACACACACTTACTTTCGCATTTATAATATTAGTAGGATTTATTATTTATCTACGCGTTCCTAAAAAACGTTCTTGAACTGACAGAATTCGTGAATTGGTACCATCCAACGTTGGTACGGAAGCCTCGGTGGGCGAGTCCAACTCGACTTAGCCGGCAAATTAAGAATCTTGTTCTTTATTTGAAGGCGGTAAAATATTTTTCAGGAAATTCTATTCACAGCTGAAATATTGTTCTCTCTTTACTCTCATCACACTTTTAATTACGCAGTATTATTTTCTTATGTAAATGCACACATGTGTTCATTTACATTAGTGCGTCACAATACGAATGTGACATGCGGGCGCTTGTCTCTTATACTACCAGATATAATAGTAAAATATTGTATACTCTTCATTTACTTATTATTTAATCTCAATTAGATTCGGGCGTGCGACTGACAACCATGTGGAATCACTAAGTAGTTTTTTCGTAGAATCTTTTAACTGATTATTTTATAAGACAAGCAAGCTGCTGGCCTGATAGTAAGCGATGAGGTCTACCTGCAAAATAATCTGTCATATGTGTATAATGAACCTGTCGAGTGCGAGTCGGACTCGCACACGGAAAGTTACAAAATATTACTGTACAATCTAGACTAAATAGGTATTCATACTCCATATTAATATTATATAACAAAATAAGTTCAAAAACTAAAACCCGACTACTGCAAAATCAAGCTCGAAAAAGTATGAAACAAGAAGATATTCTCATCTGAGATCGCTATGTACAAACTAATCAATATGTATAGTGTATTATACAAACAAATTACTTGTAATAAATATTTAATTGTATTTCATACATCATAGTGTTGTTCAGTGGATACCCGAGGTTGTATGCTACTTTGTAGAATGTATTGTTCTGTAACGATAGGTGACGTACGATCACGGCTATCCTCTGAGCACCACTAACAATAAGTATGAAATGCAATAAAATATTTATAACAAGTAACTTGTTTATACAGGGTTACAGGAGAAGTCGTGCTAGATCCGTGAAAGGCGTGGAGTACCCGTAATTTATGACTTATTTCTCTATGAAACACCCCACCCTAAACTTAACCCTTTTCGAGATATACGACTTTTTTTTTTAATTGCCGATTTTTAGGCTACTACATTGATTTGTGTTTTTTTTTACGTGTCTTATTATTATTGTTGTTGCATTTTTACTTATGTAATAAGATGCTTTAACGCGTTAATAATCAAAATAGTGCATAAGTTAGTTGAATAGACCGTAGTAGACAAGTGAAAGTTAAGAAATTAAAAAAAATATTAGCAAGTTTATTTTTCTCTAAGGAATATCTAAAAAAAATATTATGGCACTTGTTCGGCAGATGTTTTTTAAAATATCTACGGTTCATCAGCTATCCAACAAGGTATAACAATCTAGGGTTTGTATTACATTTCGTGGAAAAAAGTAGTTTTATAGGCGACAGTGTAGAAGATAATTTACAATAAAAAGTAAAATAAAACAATAGGTAAAGCATGAAATGTCATCAGGATGCGATAATGTATCCGAAATAGAGGCGCCAATGTTGAACATGAACTGTAAAATAAGGAAAAGTTGTGTGAAAACATTTAACAAATTACATTTCATGCTTTACCTATTGTTTTATTTTACTTTCGATCTCGAAAAGGGTTAAGTTTAGGGTGGGGTGTTTCATAGAGAAATAAGTCAGAAATGACGGGTACTCCACGCCCTTCACGGATCTAGCACGGCTTCTCCTGTAACCCTGTATAATACACGATAAATATTGTTTTTTTTACTCTTTAAATATAGTATACATATTATTATAACTTTAAAACTACCTAACTATAAACAAACAAATAAACCTAAACAAAAAAATTAGTAAAATTTAAACTAAAATTTAGTTTACCAAACCACTACCAGTAGGTTAAAATCCCAAAATGCTGGCTGTATTCCCCCGTTGAATGGCGATGCTTAGTCTCTGAGCTAAATACATGCCAGCATTTTGGTCCCGTCTTGTTTCAACCAGACGTGTGGAGAGATCTTTAAAAATGCTGAGTGCACCCGGTCCCCACGGTCCTAGAGTCTCAACCCCAAAAGGCACAAATAGGTATAGCAGCTTTCTAAACTACTATATATGCGTCTCGTCTCTTGAGGTTCTCAGCTGCTTCTGCAGCTGCAGCTACACCAGCCTTGTTCCGTTTTCCGGGAAGATGTGACGGTGATATGACGGTGCCAAAGTGTCGACGCAAGTAGCGTCCCATACCAAGGGCGCCCCAACTTCCATGGTATTAATGTCATACCGTCAGGTCTTTTACCATCATCACGCATTAAGCCATTTGGTTCTAAAACTGCTGCGCAGTTGCTTCTTTGCGACGCCGTGGAGTAAACATTTGTTTTCTTGACTTAGACGGGATATATCTCGCAAACTCTACGACTGACAAAAAATTATGTACCAAACCTTACCTTCATTTTAAAATCCCTATTCAACGATATCACACACAATAGGTTGGGGTCAAACATTTTTTTAGTTCTTTACTTCGTGTCCCCTAGAGGGCGCCACATTCAATTCGTTGTGACGTCACATAGCCTATAACCAGCAGACAAATAAGACGTGTCCAACTATACTTTATTTGTCAAATTATGATAAGTAGTTTAGAAGTTATAAGGGAACATATGAACATACATACAAACATACATACAAACATACAAACATACAAACATACAAACATACAAACATACAAACATACAAACATACAAACATACAAACATACAAACATACAAACATACAAACATACAAACATACAAACATACAAACATACAAACATACAAACATACAAACATACAAACATACAAACATACAAACATACAAACATACAAACATACAAACATACAAACATACAAACATACAAACATACAAACATACAAACATACAAACATACAAACATACAAACATACAAACATACAAACATACAAACATACAAACATACAAACATACAAACATACAAACATACAAACATACAAACATACAAACATACAAACATACAAACATACAAACATACAAAAATACAAACATACAAACATACAAACATAAAAACATACAAACATACAAACATACAAACATACAAACATACAAACATACATACAAACATACATACATACAAACATACATACATACATACATACATACTTACATATATACATACATACATACCCACATACCGGTCAATAACATAACCCTCCTATTTGCTTCGCCGTAGTCGGGTAAAAAACGTTTGTAACTCTGTCACTCTGTCTGTTTGTTACCTAATCACACCTAAACGGACGATCCGATCTTACTGAAATGTAACAAGGAGATACTTTATAGCATAAGGATGAACATAGGCTACTTTTTGTGAAAATATAATCGTAATTTTTACACATAAATTAAATAACCTCAAATCACACAAATTTTGATTGACAGAACTTTACGGTGATAAAATTCTTCAAGTATGCAAACGAAGTCACGGGTACCAGCTAGTGTTTTATAAGATGAACACGTTTCTTGTAATTGGGGCGGGGTCTTGTCACGGTTATAGTAAATTGGCAATTTTGAAGAAAAGAAAGGAGAAGATAAAAAGAGAGAGATGGTACCGCACTTGGTGGTATAGCAAAGTCCTTTACAGCAGGCGTCTAACAATACCGTCATTCTTTCGCCGTCGGGTAAAACTCCACGAGATGTCCTAGAGTATGCTTACACACGTTAAATATTTGTCTAATGAGTTAATTCGTTAAAAATGTATATAAAACTATAAAACTGCTTTAATTAGGTTTCTATTATTTGTTCAAGTGCTCGGTTGACATATGTTGACATTACTTGATAGACTTATAACTTCCACTGATTGGCTTCTTGTCGCATTTTTTTTTTAATCATATAGGCTAGAGTATGGCCACTATCTCACCTGTTGGTAAGTGATGATGCGGTCGAGGATGGTAGCCCTGCTAGGCCTAGTATGCGAGCTGGCTCTCAAGGATAGCTGCCAGAACACATTAGATGTTTGGCGAAAGTTTTTCTAACTTCAGGGTGGTAGCTGGCCAGGCGGACACTAGATAGTGTCCTACCACCGTGCGGGGGTTGGGGGTTTCTCAAAGATGTTTTTCCTTCACCGGAGAGCCACTGTGAAAGGCGCACATAAATGTTTCTATAGAAAAATCCATTGGTGGACGGCGGCGTCTTGCTTGTTCCTTTACTGTTTATTACAAACAAAGAAAACGAAGAAGTTGACATTTTAGCAAAACAAGCTTGTACTGATGGTATCGGTTTAAATATAATACCTTTGTTCTCTGACCACGTAAAGCTTATAAAAGATCATTGTCATACTCGTGCTCACATTGGCCAGAGTATTTTGATGTTAGATCGAGAGAGAAAGGCATTTGGTATAGGACCCATACTACCACAGATTAATAAATTTTCCTGGATTGATAATGTCGAATTGAGCAGAAGGATGGTAGTGACGGCTCTTAGGTTGCGCTCTGGACACATTCCATCGAACAAGTTCTCATTCCTGATGAATAAGATACCTTCTCCTAACTGTGCTAATTGTGGGGTGTTGAAATATTGGAATAATGCTAGATATAGTGCAAAGCCAGCTGTCCAACGGCCTTTAAAACGTTGATATATTTCTATCTCCCTCCTTCGTGCATCGCCCTCTCTCTGCTCTTAGCCGCGCTCCGATGAACGGTTTGTGTGGTTTTGGCGGGAACGTGGAAAAGTGTGTGTGATCTCATTGTATTTTTTCCAAAAACTGGTGTTCTTCCGCGAGTTAATGTGTAATAAATGTGGATTATTAACCATTAAGTGCCGGTGAATGTGTGCGAGTGTAGGGAAACAGCACAATGTTGAAAAACATGCTATTTGCGTTCTCACCAAAATTCCACTCAAAATCTTCAGTAAACACCACATCTTTACTGAAGGTATGACTTAGACTAGACTTTTATTTGACAACTGACCTGAAATGTGACTTTGACCCATCTCTACGACTAAAATTCATAAAACTTGAAAAATTTCAATACTTGACACTGGCTAATACACTAATCGTGTGGAGCCATAAAGAAACTAAAAAAAAAAACTGTTTGTGTCGAAAAATGTCTGTATCTAATCTTTATAAATCAGTATTTAAAAATCCAGTTGGGTTCATCATAGGGTGATCGAAGATATGCAACACGTGCTATGGGAGTGTGTCCGGAACGCAGCCTTTAAGGTGAAAACGCACTAGAGCGGCGCAGCGGCGGAGAGGCGTGTTGCGGCGGCGGAGCGGCGCGGCCAGAAAAATATTCTTTCCACTGTTTCCTAAGAAATAAGACGCACTACGCGGCGCGGCGCGGCGTAGTTGCCTCCTGGAGAATATTTTGCCCATAGAAATATGAATATTTCAATTCAATTTCATTTATTTCAGACTTTACACATTTACATTGCAGTCCATAGTTATATGCGCGTTACACAAATAAAATCAAATAAAATATATACATTACAAAGTAAAATTAAAATAAGTGAAAACTAAATAAAGGCATTAACATGCAACTGTCACCAATTCTGCATGTATGGACAATCTACGTCCATCCTCTGTGCAATGAGTTGCAGGTAGCTGTTTGAGCTGCCCCTCAACCGGTGCATCAGAGAAGCGGTCCGTTTGCGGAGTATTGCTGCAAAACCATCTACGCGTGCTTCCGCAAACATTCCTGAAGCACTACAGAAGCGAGGCAGCTTCATCAGCATCCTGAACGCATTGTTATATTGGACTCGCAGAGCATTATAAGTCCGTTGCGTATAATTAGCCCATAGGCTGCACGTATAATAACACTGACAGAAGGCTCTGAAAAGTGTAATTTTTACTTCTGCAGTGCACAGCGCAAACCTACGGGCCAGCATATTCGCCCGGACCGACAAAGCCCTGCGCTCCCTCTCCATGTCCATGTTGTACGCCAACGTCTCCGTGACCCAATGACCCAGATATTTAAATTCTGATACTTTCTTAAGGGAGGTACCATTCAGAGTGACAGGTGGTACAGTGTGGTATGTTTTGGTGCCAGCCTTAAATACCATCAACTCGCTCTTACTAGCGTTATATCTAAGTCTATAATACTACCTTATTATTCATATTTCTATGATTTTGCCGCATCGAACCGCGTTGCGCCTCTCCGCCGCTGCGCCGCTCTAGTTAGTGCGTTTTCACCTTTAGATTTACCAATTTTGGTGCTACGAGAGATATGGATATCGGCCTTAGTAATTCTATGTAAGTGACCCTATGTCAGAACAATGTAAAATATTATATAAACTTGTAGATTTAGCACTAGATAAGGCCAATTAGTTTTATTTAGAATTAAGTGAAATTAATATAATTGTAATTGGTTTCCTATAGGCCGATGTGGTCGCTCAGCGATAAACACCCCAAATAAAAAAAAAATTACAAACTAATCTCATGGTAAGTAGTTTCACATTCAATTAGATAAATAATGGAATTATACATTCATTACTAAAGTGAAAATATTAAAAACAACTTCTATAAATATAATTACACTTTAAATATTAAAAAAAAGTTTTTGTTGCTATTAGAATATTAGTAGGAAGTAGTATTTTGTAAAGGTACGGGCACACCGCGGCGTCCTTCGATCTGCGGGCGCGATCTCAGTATATTTCAATTGTTTTCTGATCGCGTTTGGTGTGAACCAGTCGGTGAAAATACTACTGCGCTATCTCATCGCCGCCTAGATCGCGCACGCAGGACGCTGTGGTGTGTCCGTACCTTAGGGAGACAACTACTACCTAGAATATCTTTAGAAAACGGAGAAATAACGAGTAAAACCGCTTAACACAACTTGTATACTAACTATAATTACGACCTCACTTTTTTATAAAACGTAATTGCTGTGAGTTAGACAAAATAATGCCATACCAGTATCCTACAATAAACATGAATGGAAGCAATTACTGGCAGAATATATTTTATTCTTAAAACCTGATATTACTCACAAAAACACACACCTTTTATAAAACTAAATACAATCTGCAAGAAATGTTATTTAATTGTCAATGGCGGGAAGGCCATTTTTACAATTCACAAGTAGTATCTATCTAGAGAGGATGGATGAAGAAAGACTGACGAAACAGATTTATGAGACGAGTGTGAATGGGGCAGCCGGTAGAGGCCGGCCTAGGCGAACGTATCACGACCAGATCGGAGACGTTTTAAAGGAAGGCCAAGACAAAAGTATCTATAACCGGCGAGCATGTATGAAGGCGCTCATGAAAGTGGAAGAAGCGAAAGAGGTATGTCAGGATCGTAGCATGTGGAAAGAAGTAGTATCTGCCTACCCCAACGGGAAAAAGCGTGAATGTATGTATGTATGTACAAGTAGTATCGGTTGAATAGTTTGATGGGTATATAAAGATACTAGCTATGCCCCGCGGCTTTTCCCGCGTTAAGAAGTATCCTACAGCCTAATCCATAATACTGACTATACAAAGACAAAATTTCAGCTAAATCGGTTCAGCCGTTTGACTGTGAAGAAGTCCCATACAAACATACAAACTGACTTTCGCATTTATCATATTGGTGTTGATTAGTATTAAATAAAAAGTAAAAGTCAGGAATCTCTCGTCAGCTTTTCTCTTCTAACGTTACTCAGATATCGAGTCATTCAGTCAGTCGTCAGCACAGTTACTCAATACATTAACCGTCAATTAGCTTACTCGATAAATTTACTTGTACATGATGATGTGGGCCCCAAACTTTTGAACCTATTATTTAGGGATTTCCTTCTACAAATTATTTGTTTTTTTATTATTTACTCTCTCTCTCTCTATTTCAATCAAGCTCTACACTGAGTTTCAGTCTTTCAGCGAGTAAAGGTTTACAAAATGGTCAAAGTTGGAAAGATTTTTCAAATATTAGAAGATCCGAAATATCCATGCCTGGGACCACATATGAAATTACTGAGCTTCATTGGAGTTTGGCATCCGAATTTAAACTCTAATCTATCGCGCTTTAAGCTTATTTTATTCTACATTAACATTGCATTTTTCTTTTCTCAATACATAAAGTGTGCTATAAATTTCGATGTAGAATCATTGAAATTAATCCTTCAATACGCCCCTTTCCATATGGGCGTTATTAAATCCTGCTTCTTTCAAAAAGATTACAAGACATGGGCACGTCTTATAAATTATATATCTACGACGGAATTGGGCCAACTATCTAAAGAAGACAACAAGCAAAATATAATCATTGAAGACTATGTTAAGAGAAGTCGCAGTGTTACTTATTTCTTTTGGGCTCTCGCTTTGTTCTCGAACTTTAGCATCTTCAGTGAGCCTTATCAGAAAAATGAAATTAATGAGAACGCTACAAATGTCTACGTTTATATTTTTGATGGATATACTCCTTTCAACAAAGACCCTCCTGGTAGAGTATTCTTTATTACATTTTTTAGGGTTCTGTACCTCAAAAGGAAAATGGAATCCTTATAAGGATTCCTTTTTCCTTTTGAGGTACGGAGTGAGATCCTATAGGATCACTTTTTTGGCCGTTTGTATGTCTGTCCGTCTGACTTTTTCTCGGGAACGCGTACAGATATCAAGTTGAAACTTATATCAAATACTCGGGTCTTCGGTCTTTTTTGGCTGTGAAAAAATAAAACTTGTAAGTCAACCGATAGAATGATATGACCGTTTATGGCGCATATTTTTGCATATTTCAAAAGGGAGTCAAAACCTATACCTACGGTACTTCCCGTTGACCTAGAATCATGAAATTTGTCAAAGGGTCTTGAAGCACTCATAAATAAATAAATATATCTAAAAACCGGAAATATGTAGGTAGTTTATAACAAAAAAAGGTGAATTTACTTATTACAAACTTGTTATTTGCGGTTGGTGCAATACATTTTCCATGGATCGAACTACAAAGTTAAGTTTGTACTTTAACCTAATTTGTCCAGTTTGTACGGAAGCCTCAGCGCGAGTCAAATTCGCACTTGACCGTTATTTTTTAAAGATATAGCTAATTCCGTCTTCAAATTCATCTCAATCTCCGTTTTGCAGGTTATTACATCAATATGCTCATTCAGACAGTACTTGGTAATATGATGAGTGCTTACGTGGTAGCATGGGATATGTTGGTTGTTTCTATTATGATATACTTCGCTGGACAACTGAGTATGAGTAGTTTGTACTGTCGAAGAATTATACACTTGGAAGATAAAGAAAGAAGTCATTATAATATTGCTTATTGTCATCAGTTTCATACTACTTTGGTGAAGTAAGTAGCAATTTTTCTAACAATGGTTATAAAACGAGTTCCTATAGTAAAAATAAATTATGAGAACAATTTGATATATAATGTTAGGAGTTAGGATTAATATTTGATTTACGCAGTGCGACATCTCTCGTCGGATTTGAAAACTGTAATGATTTCTTCCGAATGATTAACTTACGTAATAAGTAGTCATAGATAGCGCCACCAATGCATAATTGGGTTGACAAATGCAATCCACTAATTTGATATATATATATGTTATTAAGTAAAATGTTTCATAATAATAAGAATATCTCACAGTAATGTTATAAAATCCTACCTAAAAATTTTACTTCACTTCACTCCATACTTTGATATAATCTGACTGTATATAAACTAACTGTCCGCCAAGACGTGCTAAGCTAAGCGCAAGGGCTAACTACCTACCTTTTCTCGAAGTGTTTTCATAAGATAGTTTAAAAACCAAAACAACCGACTTCCATGCCCCGCGAGTCAATTTCAGTAGCAAGTTTGAGACGTTTATCGTCATATCTCTGGAGATACTTATGAGATCTCGATGAAATTACAATGGGACTACCTTGGAAATGTACCCAATCTATCTAATACTATAAGAATCTTTGTCCTGACATACTGACTGACTGACAGACAACGCACAGCCTAAACCGCTAGTCGAAAAGACTTGAAATTTGGAGGGTATATTTGTCTTAGTACGTAAAGGTATACTAAGAAAGGATTAAATTCATCCCCCTTAAGGGGATGAAATGGGGGTTAAAAGTTTGTATGGAGAAACAAGATTATATAGTTTTTAGGGTTCCGTACCTCAAAAGGTAAAAAAAGGAACCCTTATAAGATCAATTTCTTATCCGTCTGTCTGTCTGTCTGTCTGTCTGTCCGTCTGTCTGTCCGTCTGTCTGTCCGTCTGTCTGTCCGTGTGTCACCACTGATTTTCTCAGGAACGGGTGGACCTAGCAAGTTGAAATTTATCCCTAATACTGAGGTCTATAGCCCCTATTGGATGTATAAAAATCAAGGTCTTGAGTCAACACAATAAAAAGATATGGGCAAATTTAGATTTTTGCGAAAACTTGATAGTACCAAAATGTACCTTAATTTTCAACTTTTTTTATTATTTGGAATTTTTCCTTTACTTGCGCTCTAAGACCTTTCTTATAATCAAAATTGACAATTCTAGGTAATAATCCGGAAGTACCCTATAAGTTTTGGGTCGAAAACCTATAGGGTACTTCCCGTTGACCTACAATTATGAAATTTGGCAAGAAGCAAGGTCTTATAGCAAAAATTAAGGAAAAATTCCAAAAAATAAAAAAAAGTTGAAAATTAAAGGGTGTCCCCATACATACATAGTTTCCGCCAATTAAGGTAAACATCTGAGTTATATGAGCGCTGATACAATTCAGAGGTCTAGCTTAATTGGTTGGGGCGGAAGCCTCGGTGGGCGAGTTCAACTCGACTTAGCCGGTTTTATTTCTATTCGAAACTTCACACAAGTGCTTTTAAAAATA
The DNA here is from genome assembly GCA_954871355.1 of Cabera pusaria. Lineage (NCBI taxonomy): Eukaryota > Metazoa > Arthropoda > Insecta > Lepidoptera > Geometridae > Cabera > Cabera pusaria. Next base: position 1,165,091 of record OX940912.1, on the reverse strand, counting down.
AATAAGTAAATACGTGTTTCAGACTTTTTTTGAAATGCCACCCCCAAAAGAAAAATTCTTCTCGTCGCATCGGTCTTCGGATGAATTTGGATAAAACCAAAGTCATGTACAACGAGCACGTTGTTCCGGAACCGATTGCCGTAGATGGAATCCCACTCGAAGTTGTCACGAAGTATATTTACCTAGGGCAAACGCTCCAACTAGGCAAACACAACTTCGAGAAGGAAATCCAGAGAAGAATTCAGCTGGGATGGGCAGCATTTGGGAAACTCCGTCGAGTCTTCTCGTCGCCTATACCACAGTGCCTAAAGACAAAAGTCTTTAATCAGTGCGTCCTACCTGTCATGACATACGGAGCCGAGACGTGGACACTCACGGTTCGACTAGTCCACCAGTTTAAAGTCGCTCAGCGAGCTATGGAGAGAACTATGCTCGGTATTTCTCTGTGGGATCGAATCCGGAACGAAGTAATTCGCCAGAAAACTAAAGTGATCGACATAGCTCAGCGGATTAGCAAACTGAAGTGGCAGTGGGCTGGTCATATCTGCCGTAGGATCGATAACCGTTGACGAGGGCGATACGCGGTTATCGGACTGTGTCCTGGACAGCAGGATGCGTGTTAGCGAGTGATCCTCCCTGGGAGCTCCAAGCGGAGATCCTTGCCGAAGTGTACCATTTCGTAGCGGTGAGAAGATCCCAAGGAGAGCCCCCAGGGTGGGAAGAGGTTACGTGCATACGTAGACAAGCACTGGCTGCCCTTTTTAGCCGATGGACGGAGGACCTGGCTCCACCGGTCCCTGGTTGGTGGACTGTGGAGGCTATTCGCCCGGTCCTTCAGAGGTGGGTGAAGCGGCGATTCGGGTCGCTGACCTTCCGGTTGGTGCAGGTGCTCTCTGGACACGGATGTTTTGGAAAGTACCTGCACCAGATCGCAAGACGGGAGGCGACTGCGGGCTGCCATGCGTGTGGTGCGTCGGAAGATACGGCGCTCCACACGCTGGCAGAATGTGCAGCATGGGGCCCGCAGCGGCACGCACTTTCGGCATTAATAGGCCGTGATATCTCTTTGCCGAGTGTGGTGGACGCTATGCTTGGTAGCGAGAGATCGTGGCAGGCGGTAGTCTCTTTCTGCGAAGCAGTCATATCGCAAAAGGAGGCAGCAGAGCGGGTAAGGGAGGACGACGCCCGTGCGGACTCGCTTTGAAGGAGAAGAACAGGTGGAAGGAGGAGGCGTTTTGCCCACCTCCTCCCTCCTCAGTAGTGGGGTTTCTGTTGGAGAGTCGGGGGACTTTCCGACGGTTGGCACCGACCCTACATGACTAAGGGATGGCTCTGGTGAGCCAAGTCATCCCTCCGTAGACGAAGAGGCCCTAGTGCCTGCCACCGGGGCAAGATGGTTGAATGCTAACGCTACCCCATCTTGCCCCATCTCGGTGGAAGTTTGCTCACCCCAGGTTTTTAGTGGGTATACTGCCCTTCAGGCAGTGAGTCCCACATAACCATCTCGCTCTCCCGGGCGAGTGGTAGGTCAAAAAAAAAAAAAAAAGGACCGGTAACCGTTGGGGCAGACTGGTTCTAGAGTGGAGACCGCGAATCGGCAAACGTAGAGTAGGACGCCCTGTGACTAGGTGGAGCGACGACATTCGCAAAGCGGTGGGCAGTGACTGGAAACAAAGAGCCAAAGACCGGGCTCAGTGGCGTGTCTTGGGGGAGGCCTACGTCCAGCAGTGGACTGATACCGGCTGATAATGATGATGATGATGGGTGAAGTAAAAAGGGTGAAGTAGGCTAACAAGGTTTGAAATCAATATTGTTTCGGATTGCGCTGAAATTTGGCATGCAGATAGTTATTATAACGTAGGTATCCGGATTTTTAAAAATTCACTTCTTAAGGGGATGAAACGGGGGTTCAAAGTTTGAACCGATTTGGCTTTTACTTCTTTGATGTATTTATTATATATTATACTATATTATTACATTATTACATTATACATATACTATTGATAGAAAGGTTTTTACAAAATAAAAGTTTTAAGTAAGTAAATAAAAGAAGCCTTTAACGCGGGCGAAGCCGCGGGGCACTTCTAGTTAAAAAAATAATTATTCGAATCGGTTCACAATTGACGGAGTGATCGCGTAAAAAACATGCAAAAAAACATACAGACGAATTGAGAACCTCCTCCTTTTTGGAAGTAGATTATAATATTTTTTAATGCCACGGTATGCAACTGTGTAACACGCAGCAAAATCATAAAAACGAATACTAACTAAATAATAATTTGATATAACTAACAGTTTTCAGAAGGAATTCAACGAGTTGATATCTCCGGTGATGTTCATCTACCTGGTGGTGATCTGCGTCAACCTGGGAGCTTGCGTCGTGCAGATCGTTGAGGTAAACCTTGCATGCTGTGTGGGGCGGGGCATGCATCAAACAGCTTTTAAACCGACTTCAAAAAAAGGAGGAGGTTTCTCAATTCGACCGCATATATATATATATTTTTTTTTTTTTAATCTTTGTTCGCGGATAACTTCGTCGTTTATGAACCGATTTCGATTATTCTTTTTTGTTCGAAAGGCGATATCCCAAGTATGGTACCATGGTAATTTTATCGAGGTATGATAAGTATCTCCAGAGATATTGAGATAAACATCTCAAAATTGGTACTGAAAATGAATAGCGCGGCATTGAAGTCGGTTGTTTTTTAGTTTTTAAACGATATTATCTTTATATCGTTTGAGCCCGCGTTAAACGGATTTTTTTAACCAACTTCCAAAAAGGTGGAGGTTCTCAATTCGTCTATAGGTTGCTTTTTTAAATATTTTTTTTTTGTATGTAAATGACGTGATTATTCCGACAATTGTAAACCGATTCAAATGTTTTTTTTTAAATTGGTTGTGTATATCTTCAAAATGGTCCCGTTGTAATTTTATTGAGATTTGATGAGTATCTCCAGAGATATGACGATAAACGTCTCAAACTTGCTACTGAAACTGACTCGCGCGGCATGGAAGTCGGTTGTTTTAGTTTTTAATTTGTTTTCTTTCCTTTTTATATCTGCAAGGCCAGCGTTTGACAACTATCTCGTCTGGTGATAAGCGATGATGTAGGCGAGGATGATGAACACGCTAGGTCTGGAATGGTTTGACTCTCAAGAGCTGTGTGCTGCCGGAATACCGTATATTTTTTATTATCGAAGTTCCACCTGACTTCTTTCAAATATTTATTACTATTATATAAGGAGAACACTCACGATTCGACTCATCCACCAATTTAAAGTCGCTCAGCGAGCTATGGAAAGAGCTATGCTCGGTGTTTCTCTGCGGGATCGAACCCGGAACGAAGTAATTCGCCAGAGAACTAAAGTGATCGACATAGCTCATTGAATTAGCAAACTGAAGTGGCAGTGGGCTGGTCATATCTGCCGTAGGATCGATAACCGTTGGGGTAGACTGGTTCTAGAGTGAAGACTGCGAATCGGTAAACGTAGCGTAGGACGCCCTGTGACCTGGTGGAGCGACGACATTTGCAAAGCGGTGGGCAGTGACTGGAAACAAAGAGCCGAAGATCGGGCTCAGTGGCATGACTTGGGAGAGGCTTATGTCCAGCAGTGGACTGATACGGGCTGATTATGATGATGATGATGCAGGAGAATAGGAGGAGAAGATATTAAGGATACAATCTGCCGCCATAACCTTACGGTGTTCCGGCAGCACACAGCCCTTGAGAGTCAGAGTATTCTAGGCCTAGCGTTTTCACCATCTTAGCCACGACCACATCATCGCTAGTAAGTGATGATGTGGTCGTCTGATAGTAGTTTAACAGTATAAATAAATGTTGAAGTGATGGTGTGGTAGGCGAGATAGTGGTAAAACGCTAGCTTATCTTTATTATCTTAACATAGAACAAAACAATATCGCTCCCGCTGACTTTACGCTTAGATCTTTTAAACTACGCAACCATCGACTTCATATACGCAACGGACTTTCAGCGATAGATAGAGTGATTTAAGAGGAAGGTTTTTTTACAGGATTAAACGCGCGGGGCGTGGTCAGTAATAAAAACACAAAATATAACGATACCCCAACACCCATGTAGTGTAGTCTACTACACATGATGTCTCTTCCTGGTGCCTTTATGTACCATGATGAATCACGCTGATACCGAGTGGACAGTCTGCTCCGTCGGCTGAGTGTAGATCACATCCAGGGGCCTTATTCAGTATGACCAATGAGATAACGCGTTCCTTAACGCGCCACGTTACGTTATTGAAAAATTGTATTCTGTATGCCACACGATAGGTAAATTATACAAAACGCGCGCGTTACACGTCCTCATATGTCACGATATCTCAAAACGCGCTCATAACCTTACCCTACTGCGTTACCGAACTTGAAATTGGCATAGAGAATACCATAACGCGGAGATAACGTAACACGGCACGGTAAGACTTTAAAATGGTCATACTGAATAAGGCCCCAGGGTCATCAGAATATCCGGGGTTGCCGCCATCTTCTCATGTCGTGCAGCGCCAGTCGTTGCTGCCATGCCGTACATTAGCTCGTTGAAATGGCGTCCCGATAAAAGAAAACTATGTTAATAAAAGAAAAAATAATCCTGGCAAGGTCGCCATGTAGTGTGATCTACTACTGGGGGACCAGGGTAAGAGAAACAACGTATACTCTTTACATAATGACATATCTATATTGATTAACCCAAATACTTAAAGATACTTATCTTATATACTAAACATTATCACATAGTACGTGCTACATTGAAATGTCACATTCTTTCGTATTACATGTTTATCACCTAAACATGTAGTCACACCCTACACCCAAAAGGGAATTTAACGTGACTTACATGATGTTGATATAGCGATTGAAAATTTTTTAACCTCATTCGGAGGCCTTCTTCAGGATCTCCAGTGCGAGGCTGGACGCATCGACCAGCGTCCTGCACTTGAGATCCTTGAGTTAAATTCCCAATCTTAAGGGTCAGTCTCACCGGTTCCAGATTAAGAAACTTATCTTAGGGATTTTTGAGAGTTTTTTTATGGTGTCATATGGCCGATAACTATCTGAAAATTTGTCAGGGGCCGGTGAACCTGACCCTAAATCTATACATTTTAAATAAACGTGAATTTTTATATCCTAAAATGCATTATATCAGATACAAGACAACCTGGCCGCGCTGGTGTCTGCCTGCATCTACATGGCGGCGTGTCTGGTGCAGCTGCTCATCTTCTACTGGCATGGGAACGAAGTCACTGTCGAGGTGAGATCACCTCTATTGTCTCAAGGCTCGTGTGAGGAAGGTAGAGGTAATGGTGCTAGTGGGTAATGCCGTTTATAGCTGATCATAGCTAGCTGCGAGCGAACTCTTTACCCGACTGCGCGACGCAAAGGAGAGGTAATGTGTTTATCAGTCTATATATGTATGTATGTTTGTTCCTTTGTGGCACACTAGAGACCAAACGCGTGGGCCGATTTTGATAATTGACACGTCAATAGATTCGCCATGCTAGCGCGAGTGTCAACAAAAACATAAAAAATGGAAAATTCAAAATGGCGGATTTCATCCGCCAAAATTTGGGGTTCAAAAAAATTTTTTTTTTCAAAAACTTTCGAGTGGGTTATCGAATTAAAGGTCTTAAAATGGAGATTCAAAATATATTTATAACAAATAATTTATGATCGTACAAATTGAAAAAAAAAACGATTTTACATGCCGCGTTAGTCACTTTCAGTAACAAGTTTGCGGTGCTTATCTCTGAAGTTACTTATCAGATCTCAATAAAATTACAATGAGACCAAACGAAAATCATATTAACTCAAACAAAAAAATAATTTTCCAAATCGGTTAAGAATTGATGGAGTTCTGAGGTAACAAACAACCTCTTCCTTTTGGTATAGTCGTTTAATAGTACGGAATTTGCCGTCCTTTACTTAACTAAAAAGTGTAAAATAAAAAATTAAATAAAAAAATCAAAAAACCCGACTGTGCAAAAAGATGAAGATGTTTCTCCTTCACAGGAAGACCACTGTGAAATGCGCACATAAATTGTTCGATTAAAAATATCATGGCGTCAAAGCCGACCATTCACTCACTGCGCCACTGGGCCCTCACATCATAGCTCCTTGCGTCATCTCCATCTCTTCACCCCGCGTCCTATTTTTCTACGTACTGCGATTGTAAAGTTATAAGTAGGAACGGTATTACCCCACTGAGCGCCATAACCTCTTCGCTGCCCTCTCTTGCTTCCCCTACCAAACCAAATCATCGTCAATTTCTGGTTAGAACTATTAGGATGACGATTCGAGCGTGAACGCCGAGTTAGTTTTGAAATGTTGACTGTTTTTATATCTTATAGGGTAGCGTTTTATCACTATCTCGCCTGGTGATAAGTGATGATGTGGCCGAAGATAGTGAACACGCTAGACCTAGAATACGTCTATATAAGGGCTGTGAACTTCCGGAATGTCGTAAGTTATGGCGGCAGATTTTCTCTTTGATGATAGTGAGCTACTTTTTGGTAGCAAGTCAGGCGGAATATCGATATATTCTTCTACCACCTGTGGAAAAACTCCTGTGCTAGGACATGAACCGTAGAAAGCCATATATTCTAAAGAATATGGCCATATATTATAGCCATATATTATAGCCATATATTATAGCCATATATTATAAAGAATATGGCTTTCTACGGTTTCGCTAAAGGGGATTTCAGATCAGATTATAATAGATATTGATATTTTTTGAGTGTATCTTGCAGAGTGAGCGTGTCAGATACAGCAGTTTCAAGAGTGAGTGGATCCTCGCAGACAGCGGCACACAGAAGGAGGTCGCTCTTCTCACGCAGACCACGCAGAAGAAGCTCGTCTTCAGAGCTGGACCCTTCAATGAAATGTCGTTGTCTACCTTTATATCGGTAAGGATCATACGAGTTTCGGAATTATCACTTATCCGTGCAAACGTACCTCCATTCTATGAACCTGATTTTTTACTTAGTACTTCTTAAGGCGTGTCAGGGAAAAAAATATGAGAGTGAATTCTTACAGTCCGCGTGCGCACAGCGAAAGAATTCAAAATCAAAATCAAAATATATTTATTGTAAATAAACTGTGTACAAAGATGGTATGTTTTGTATTTGAGTAACAACAGTTTTACCCTTTTCGGGCGTACAATAAGGCTCAAAGCCATTGTGTTAGAATATACCTTAATCTATTAGTAAGTTAGAACTAGTCTATAAAAGTATGTATGAATTATCTACATATTAACTTAATTATAATTAAGTACACACTATCTTATTATATACACTTCTTATTATATATACTATTACCATAGAAAATATAATAATACTACGTACTATTACACTATCTTATTTGGTAAGTAGGTATATTAACTATTCATGATATAATAAAATACTTTAAAACTATATTTTTTACAATTTATATATACTATTTTTACCATTGCAACTCGAAAAAGAGCATAAAACGCTCTTTTACTCACTCGGTGAATAAAAACATTTTGAATTTGGAACAAACACGAAATACGAATTATGGTCAAAAAATAAATAAATCTTGCTGAAAGTGCCTACTGGCTGGCTAAATGGAGGTAAACCATATAAGCTATATAATTAAATAAAAATAAATATCCCGCCAATTTTTGTTAAATTATTTTTTGTTTTCATTATGGCTCCATACGATAAGTGTATTCAACCAGATTCAAGTATCAAAATTGTTCAAGTTTTAATAAATTCAAGTCATAATGTTAAGTCAAAGTCACATTTCTGTGTTCTGAGTCAAGTTGAAGTCACAGTCTAGTCCAAGCTTTACTAAAGATGTGAACTTAACTGAAGATTTTCAGTGGGATTTTGGTGAGAACGCAAATAGCATGTTTTTCAACATTGTGCTGTTTCCCTATACTCACACACATTCACTGGCACTAATTCGTTAATTAATCCACATTGATTACACATTACTAACAAAATATGATTAACACAAATACTATAAGTAGGTACTACTATTTATTTTCTCGCAGTCAATGGTAAAAAGAAGATTACACGACTCATTAATAAAAAAAATAATCTCAGTCCTTGTATCCCTCGCTCCGCTCAGGATTCTAATCTAGAATCCTTCGCTGCTCTCGGGATCCAACTTAGTCCCTCGAATTAAATTGCCTTTTTATTCACTTGTTGTATAATCTACTATTTTATCTTGAAAATACTCATGTATGTTATAAAAACCCTTTCTAATTAACCAAGATTTTAAGTTTTTATTAAATTGAGGGTTTTTTAACGCCTTGATGTCAACTGGCAGATGGTTGTATATATTAATTGCAGTGAAATAGGAATTTTTATTGAAGAGGGTGTTATTTGCTTGAGGCATATATACGTTATACTTATGTTTTGTGCGTAATATATCTGAACAACTAGATGTGTTTGCAAAGAAAAAGTTTGAATTTTCTTGAACAAAATTACACAATTGGTAAATAAAAATACAAGCTAAGGTTAGAAATTTGTTATGTTTGAAAATATACCGAAGTGTGTCCATGCTATCTAATCGAAAAATACATCTAAGACATCTTTTTTGTAAAAGAAAGGTAGATTCTACTTCTACAGAATTCCCCCAGAACATTACACCATAGTTAAGGAGGGGAAACCGTACCCATAATATGCATTTAATGCTATTTTTTCTGAAGATACTGATCTTAGTAGTGATATAGCGTAGATGTATTTGGATAATTTAGTTGTAGGGTGTGACTACATGTCTAGGTGATAAACATGTAGTCACACCCTACATAGTGTTGACTTTTCTAATATGAGCTTTCCAGTTTAAGTTGGAATCAATTTCTACCCCAAGGAAATTTGTTTGGTTAACCTTACTTATTTTAATGCCTTTACTTTTAATATTTAACTGCAGTCCCGATTGTCTATAATTTTTAAACTGTATTGATTTGGTTTTATCCATATTCACTTTGAGATTTATATTTTCGAGCCGGTCAACGAACTTCATGAGTGTATTGTTAATTTCCTCTTCAAATGCATGAAGGTCATCGTATTGTTTTTTTATGTGTATAGTGGCATCATCTGCAAACATCACACATAAATGCTTAGTAATAAGTGGTAATTCTTTGATGTAAACCAAAAAAAGTAACGGGCCCAAGATACTTTCTTGAGGTACCCCTACGGCAAGATTTTTGGCTGTTGAATATACTTTCTCTATGAATTTTGTATCTCGGTTATAGATTTCTAGCACGGTTGATTGTTTTCTATTTTCTTAATATGATTTTATTAGTTTAGACGCTAAACCACGAATGCCGATATGTTAGATAGATAGATAGATAGATAGATAATCTCTTTATTGTATACCAGAAAGAACCTTAATATCTAGACATAACAACCTAATTCGGTGATACAATCGGCGGTCTTATCGCATAGAGCGATCTCTTCCAGACAAACAAGTGTGGAGTAGTAACAAAAAACAAAGGGAGTTTGGCGATGGCGATTATTTATGTTAACTGGAAACTGCAATAAAATATTTATTTTTTATTATAAGTAAAATACTAAATATACATATATGGACATACATACAAATACATATAAATTATATAAAATATATATACATATATTACATAAACATACTCATATATTTTTATAATTTATTGAATACATAAATACTTTATAAATACAAATAAATACATACATAGCTGAATACATTCAAGTCTATAACAAAGTGTGATCAGTAGAATTAGCATGTTTGGGACAAATAGTGCTTTTTAACTAAAGATTTAAATTGCAAGAGAGATTTAGCACGTCTGATATCTACAGGTAGCTCATTCCATAACCGGGCAGCATGCACTGTAAAGGATTTGTCGTAAAACCTATGTTCTAATTTTGCTAACAGTATCGAGTGGTCTACACAGTTAAAAGCTTTTGACAAATCTAGAAACAGAGCAACACCATCACTTTTATTGTTTATTTGGTCCCATACCTGCTTGAGCATATTAAATATGGCTAATGAAGTGTTTTTCTTCTTTTGAAAACCAAATTGATGTGTACTTAGTGTATCGTGTAAGTTTAAGAATGATAAAAGTCTATTGTAAATATTTTTTTCAAACATTTTAGAGAAACATGAGAGGAGTCCTATTGGTCTATAATTTTGCTATGTCGTCTTTGGGTCCCTTCTTATGTAGTGGTTTTATTATGGTATGTTTTAAGTCGTCGGGAAAAATACCACACAACATCATAAGATTTGATATATAAACGAGTGGGTCGATTATATACACTAGGCTATATTTGATAAGTTCAATTGGAATTGAATCATGCCCGACTGACTTTTTATTTTTTAATCCTTTAATTATATCAATTATTTCTGTTTTGTCGGTTGGGTACATAAAAATTGAATTGCAGTTTGCTGGTGATAAATGCTCAACGGTAGATGTATTTGTTGCAGTAGTGTGATGTGAGTTAACATTTTGGTAAAGAAAGTGATTATTTAATTTTTTTGACATAATAACGGGATTAATTATTTTTTCTTCATTTATTTTTGAGTTTATCGATAGTGTTGCGTAATATATTTGTGCATGATGTATATTGTTTCCATGTGGCTCTTGCTTCTTTGTTGCTATTTTTTATAAATCTTATGTTATCTAATTTTTTTGAATGCTTTATTACCTTTTTTAGTATCTTTGAATACTTTTTATACTTACTCGCACTAGTTTTACAATTACTTAGCTGTATTTTTTTTAAATATTTGTCTTTTTTGTCGTCTTGATCTAATAATACCCTTGAATTTACAATTTGGTTTTTTCATGTGGCTAATTTTGATTTTTTGAAGTGGTATGCTTAAGTTAAATATGAGAGAAAATAATTCAATAAATTTGTTGTGAGCTGCATTTGATTCATCTTGGTTATATACATCATTTAATTTTATCTGTGATACGTATTTCAAGAATACTTCACGATATTGAACCACTTTTTTTTTCTCTACATACCAACATTTTTCGCTATAACTGAGGTTTGTCTTCATTTCTATATATTGCGCCGTGTGATAAGTGAATCAGTGTGAATATTAGATGGGTATAAAATTTTGTCGCTCGGCTAATCAAGTCGATTAATCTGAAGGGAGGATTATAAGCTAAATTTATGGTGTAGTGTAGGTAGAGTGATAGATCGGATATCACTGTATTTATTCCGGTCTGTCTATCCTACTAATATTATAAATGCGAAAGTAAGTGTGTGTGTGTGTGAATGTTTGTTACCACGTATCTCGATAACCACTAAACCAATTTTGATGAAATTTAAAACGTAGATAGTGTAGGTTCTAACTTAAGACATAGGCTAATATTATTTTTGAAAATCATCCCCTAAAGGGGTTAAATAGGGTGATAAAGTTTCTATGGAAAATTTTATTCCTTGGGCCGATTTACTTAAAACTCGGTACAAATAAACCTTAAAACAAATAATGAGACACGTGTTTTTCATTTTTTCAAAACCACCCCTAGGAAGCTTGAAAAATGAATTTTCTTTGTAAAAATTATAAAAAATCAGTAATATTTGTTCTCACATATTCCTTTGTTCGATTCACTCAAAACTCGGTACAAACAAATCTTAAAACAAATAATGAGACACGTGTTTTTTATTTTTTCAAATCTAGCCCTAAGGGGGGTGTAAAATGATTTTGTTTGAAAAAGTCGTAGAAAATTCAGTGATGTTTGTTTCCACGTATTCCTTGGCCCGATTCACTCAAAACTCGGTACATATAATCTATCCAACAAATAATGAGACACGTGTATTTCTTTTTTCAAAACTACCCCTTAGGATGGTGTAAAATGATTTTGTTTGGAATAGATAGAAAATTCAGTAATGTTTGTTTTCACGTATTCCTTGGCCCGATTCACTTAAAACTCGGTACATATAATCTATCTAACAAATAATGATACACGTGTTTTTCTTTTTTTCAATACTACCCCTTTGGGGTGTGTAAAATCATTTTGTTTGGATTAGATAGAAAATTCAGTAATGTTTGTTTTCACGTATTCCTTGGCCCGATTCACTTAAAACTCGGTACATATAATCTATCCAACAAATAATGAGACACGTTTATTTCATTTTTTCAAAATTACCCCTTAGAGGGCTTGACAAATGATTTTTCTTTGTAAAAATTATAAAAAATTCGGTAATATTTGTTTTCACGTATTCCTTTGTCGATTCACTCATAACTCGACACAAACAAACCTTAAAACAAATAATGAGACACGTGTTTTTTATTTTTTCAAATCTATCCCTGAGGGCGGTGTAAAAGTGTTTTTAATTTTTAACCGACTTCACAAAAAAGGAGGAGGTTCTCAATTCGTCTTTATGTTTTTTTTTTTTTTTTGTATATTGTTTAGAAAAGTCATAGACAATTCAGTAATGTTTGTTTCCACGTATTCCTTGGTCCGATTCACTCAAAACTCAGTACATACAATCTATAAAACAAATAGCGAGACACGTATTTTTTTATTTTCCAAATCTACCCCTAGGTGGTATGTAAAATTAATTTTGTATGGAAAAATCATATAAAATCCAGTCATGTTTGTTTTGACGTATCTGCATAACTAATTAACCGATTTCAATGAAATTTGACACGTAGGTAGTGTTAGTTTTAAAATAACATATAGAGTAATTTGATTTTCAAAATTCAACCCCTGAAGGGGTAACATAGGTTGATAAAGTTTCTATAAAAATGTTATTCCTTGGTCTGGTTCACTCAAAACTGTACAATACAAAAAAGGTACAAATAAAACTTAAAACAAATAATGAAACATGTATTTTTTATTTCTTTCAAATTTACCCCTAGGGGGAGTAAATATGTAATTTTATCTGGAGAAATCATAGAAAATACATTAATGTTTGTTTCCACGTATCTGTATAACTACTAAATCGATTTTGATGATATTGGAAATGTAGATAGTATATAGGTCCTGAAATAAAACATAATAAGGTACTTTAATTTTCAAAAATCATCCCTAAAATGGTTAAACAGGGTGATAAAGTTTCTATGGTAAATTTTATTACAAACTTGGTTTGATTCACTCAACATTCGTGTGCAAAATGAAATTTGTAAGTATAGAAAACATGTATTTCCTGGTTCCATTCACTATGTCGGGAAATACAGTTTAACGTAAATAATGAAATCAACACCAATCAACACCAATATTATAAATGCGAAAGTCAGTTTGTTTATTTGTTTGTTTGTTTGTTTGGGACTTCTTCACGGTCAAACGGCTTTACCGATTTGGCTGAAATTTTGTAGAAAGATAGTACATAGGGCAGAAAAGGATATAGAATCCTTTTTTTTGGCTATCGAGTCAGGGGGTCCAGATATTTTTAATTGAATTTTGTAAATATAAGACTTCTTCTCGAATAAACGCCTTGACCGATTTGCCTGAAATTTTGTATAATTACATGTCATAGAGCAGAATAGGATACAGAATACTTTTTTTTCGGCTGTCGAGTCAGGGGGTCCAGATATCTTTAATTGAATTTTGTAAATATAAGACTTCTTCTCGAATAAACGGCTTGACCGATTTGCTTGAATTGTTGTACAAAGACAGTTCATAAGGCAGAATAAAATATACAATACTTTTTTTTTGGCTATCGAGTCAGGGGTTTCAGAAATGTTTAATTGAATTTTGTTAATATAAGACTTTTTCTCGAATAAACGGCTTGACCGATTTGCCTGAAATTTTAAATGAATACATGTCATAGGGCAGAATAGGATATAAGATACTTTTTTTCTGGCTGTCGAGTCAGGGAGTTCAGATATTTTTAATTCAATTTCGTAACTAAAGGACCTCTTTTCGAATAAACGGCTTAACCGATTTGCCTGAAATGTTGTATAGAGACAGTTCATAGAGCAGAATAGAATATAGAATACTTTTTTTTGGCTATCGAGTCAGGGGGTCCAAATATTTTTAATTGAATTTCGTAAATATAAGATCTCTTCTCGAATAAACGGCTTGACCGATTTGCCTAAAATGTTGTTTAAAGACAGTTCATAGGGTAGAGTAGTAGATAGAATACTTTTGTTTTGGCTATCGAGTCAGGGGGTCCAGATATTTTTAATTGAATTTTGTAAATATAGGTAAGATCTCTTCTCAAATAAACGGCTTAAACGATTTGCCTGACATGTTGTACAAAGACAATTCATAGGGCAGAATAGAATACAGAATACTTTCTTCTGGCTATCGATTCAGGGGGTCCAGATATTTTTAATTGAATTTTGTTAATATAAAACCTCTTCTCGAATAAACGGCTTAAACTATTTGCCTGAAATGTTGTATGAAGACAGTTCATAGGGTAAAATAGGATATAGAATACTTTTTTTTGGTTATTGAGTCAGGGGGTCCAGATATTTTTAATTGAATTTTGTTAATATAAAACCTCTTCTCGAATAAACGGCTTGACCGACTTGCCTGAAATTTTGTATGAACACATGTCACAAAGTAGAATAGGATACAGAATACTTTTTTTTCGGCTGTCGATTCAGGGGGTCTAGATATCTTTAATTGAATTTAGTAAATATAAGACCTCTTCTCGAATAAACGGTTTGGTTTAACCGATTTGCCTGAAATGTTATATTAAGACAGTTCATAGAGCAGAATAGGATCTCGGATACTGCTTTTTTGGCTATCGAGTCTGAGTGTTTAGATTTTTTTTATTGAATTTTGTGAATGTGTGGCCTCTTATCAGCTCAACAGCTTGACCGATTCAGCTGAAATTTTATACATATTACAGTTCATTTTGCATAGAATCACATAGGATACTTTTTTTCTGGCAGCCTAATCGAGGTGTCCAGACTTTTTAGAGTGAACTTTGTAAATGTGTGGCCTACTCTCGGTCAAACGAGTTAACCATTTAAGCTGAAATTTTGTGCACAGACAGTCAAAAAGACAGAAGGACAACGAATACTTTTTTTTTGGTGGAAATTTCTGTTGTCTATATTATTATTATGGAATTTTGTTAATGTGTGGCCTCTTTTCGGCCAAACGGCTTGACCGATTCTGATGAAATTTTGTACAAAGGCATTTAATAGGGCATAAAAGGGCAAAGAATACGTTTTTTCGGCAGTTAAGTGCGGGTGCCTATATTTTTTGTTAATTTAAATAGTTTGCATAATCATAAAAGTTTGACCTTAGGGTCATCTGTAATGACTAAACTTAATAAGTGCCTCAATTAGGCCATAAAACTGTCAGGGTCATTAAAAGTCATCAAAATTTACGCGATGGCTTTGCTTGCCCAAAGTGTTTTATATGCTTCGTGGGAAGTATTTCAAAAACATTCGTGTTTTAACAGCCACATTTAACCTTAGGGTCATCGGTGTTGACTTAGTAGGTTACAAAAACTGTCAGGGTCATAAAACGTAAAAATGTTCGCGCTCACATTGCTCGCGCAGTGATAGCGCTTACTACGCTCGCCCAGTAAAAGCGCTCGCTCCGGTCGCGCAAGCATTTGCAATTGCAAATTGCAATTTCAGCAATTTTTGTATTTTAATGGCCAAATTCATCAAAACAAGTCATAAATTGGAACAGTACAACTTTCATTATTCATAATGATTTTTTACATTAAAATAAGTGGATATCAAGTGTAACCTTAGGGTCATCGGTGTTGAATTAGCAGCTCATAAAAACTGTCAGGGTCATAAAATGACGTAAGAATTTTCGCGCTCGCTTCGCTCGCGCATTGGTAGCGCTCGCTGTACTCGCGCAAAACTTTGTTTTATCTACTTTGTAGGTAATATTTCAGCATTTTTGTATTTTAATAGCCACATGCATCAAAACGAGTTTATAAATTGAAACAGTACAACCTTCAATAATCATAATATATATTAACCTTTAAATAAGTGGATATCAAGTTTAACCTTTGTGTCATCGGTGTTGACTTAGTAGGTCATAAAAACTGTCAGGGTCATAAAAAGTCGTAAAACATTTTCGCGCTCGCTTCGCTCGCGCAGAGATAGGGCTTGCTACTCTCTCGCAGTAATAGCGCTCGCTTCGGTCGCGCAAGCATTTGTTATATCTACTTTGTAGGAAACATTTCAGCAACTTTTGTATTTTAATAGCCACATCCATCAAAACGAGTCATAAATTGAAACAGTACAACCTTCAATAATCATAATGACCTTGGTTAGGTTTACTAAGTACCAAGTAATGATTAATTATTTTAACAATAGACGATATCGAGTTCGTCCTAAGAGTCATCTATATTGACTTGATTATTAGGTCATTAACGTCAGGGTTATAAAAAGTCATAAAAAAATTTCGGTACGCTCGCGCAGCTATTCACCTTATTTTCTTTGTAAGAAATGTTTCAGGAACTGTTGTATTGAGTCAAACATTTAAACAGCACAACTTCGTATACCTAACCAAAATGATTAATGGCTTTAACAATAGAGGATATTGAGTTCGACTTTGAGGGTCATCTATGGTGACTTGGCCTAAGAGATCATTGATCTAGACCTCAATGGTCATAAAGACACAAATAACGCGGGCGAAGCCGCGGGTAACAGCTAGTATAGGTATATGTCACAGGCAGATAGCTTAATTAGCCGTTCAATCAACGGCCTAGCCTATCCTCTTTAATTTCAACTAGTGGCCTGAATGATATTTAGCCGTAGCCTTTATTACAAAATTTAATAAACTTAGGTAAGCCTAAGTTCATTAAATTTTGCAGGCTAAGGCCTGACACTAAGGCAACACACTAGAGAACAGTGACCACTGTGTGACGTGCGCCGACGAGCGAACGATACATTGTATGGTTTTTTTATTGTATCTTACCGTCATTTCTACAAATGTCGGTATAGAATACTAGCTGATACCCGCGACTTTGTTCACGTACACCAAGAATTTAGTAACCTATGTTCATTCATGTTTTTTTTTAAAGTGGGAGGGGGAAATCCTCATGTGATACCGCAGAATGGTCGCTGCGATTATGTCAGACTTCTACTGACTAAAACCCTCTCCCTCTTGCCTTACCTGCTGCTTTTGCTTTTGCAGCACCTTTTTATCCTGTTTTTTTTCTGTTCTTTTTTTATTATTATTCACGTTATTTATTTTCTTTCTTAGTTTTAGGTTTTTTTACAATAAAAATATCCAAACAAAAATAGAAAAAAATCATTACAAATAAAAAATATTATAAAAAAACCTAAACCTAGAGTGCCGCCAGCAGCGGGGCAGGGCCCAAGCTACAGGTGGTTAGGGCTGCAGAGAGAGGAATGCCGTGTCAAGAAGTACCGCCTTCTGTAGCCGGCCCTTGATCCAGCCGTCTAGCGAGAGTCTCTTGAGATGTTGGTCGAGACTCTTCGCTATTAGGCCCTTTCGCAGAAACGACTATTGGGACAATGCTAGTCGAATCAACATCCCACATGGCGGTAACCTCGAAAGACAAGTCAAGGTACTTGCTGATCTTGTCCTTTTCAGCCTTCACGAGGTTCTCGTCATGCGGGATGGTGATGTCGACTAACACTGCCCGCCGCTGAGACCGGTCGACTATCACGATATCAGGTTTATTGGCGACAATAGTCCTGTCCGTGATAACCGATCGGTCCCAATAGAGCAAAGCACGACCATTTTCAAGAACTGGCGCAGGTGCGTACTTATAGTACGGCACCTCAGACTCGATAAGGCCGTATTGAAGAGCAAGTTGCTGGTGGATGATCCTGGCTACGAGGTTATGTCTGTGCAAGTACTCGGAGTTAGCAAGATGAGAACAACCGGAAATGATATGTCTGAGTGACTCTCCGGGACGGCCGCATGCCCGACATATGTTGACCATACCGTCCTTCAGTTATTATTATTATTTCTGTTTTTTTTATATATATTTTTTTTATTTTTTTTTGTTTTGTTTTTTTTTTCTCAATTCTGCAGCATCTTACAGAAGGCTCTTTTGTTTACATATTGCATGAAATTACACAGTTTATTAATCTAATATAAATTTAACGAAATGTTCATTCATATTCACCCTTATGCAGAGTATCTTCTTGTTAAATTTCAGTAAGATCGGATCGTCCGTTTAGGCGTGATTAGGTAACAAACAGACAGAGTTACTAACGTTGATATAATATTAATATGATGTATGGGTTATGTATTATGTATTTATAATGTATTATGTATCTAGTATAAGTTATAGTAGTATTGGCACACAAGATAACATTTTTGGAGTTATTTTTGTTTCGATATGATTTTCTTGTGTATGAATTCTTGAATTTTGACCAGTAGTTATGTCCGTACTGCAGGGCTAGCATGGCAAGGGGACTATTTTGTCTTTCCACCTATCCGTGTTTTGTTTGGTGGAGAAGGAAAATTATAAGTATAGTTTTTTTGACAATTCTAAACGCCCGCTGACATTTAATCTAGTAAATTTTTAAAACTTTTTAATACGGAACAAAATCAAAACTCGGGGTTAAACTTCACCAAGCGTTTAAATTGTTGTGTTAATCTCCTGTCAGTGGCGAAAAACAGGGAAATAATTTTGTCTTTCCCCCGGGGATAAGGCCATGCTAGCCCTGCTGAGTGTTAATTTGCATTTGATAAATCTCTAATGTCAAATTTTTGTCTTTTCTATTTTGTCTATTTTATGTCTATATGTCAGAAACTCCGGCGAGATAGAGCGACGATCTGCGCAAGGTAGCTGGCAATCATTGGATGCTAAGAGCCGAAGATTGGGCTCAGTGGTGAGCATTAGGAGATGCCTATGTCCAGCAGTAGACAAAGAACACAGGTTGCTGATGATGATGATGATGTCAGGCACTTCCTGATGGCAAATGGCAGGACAGTCAAATTTGGGCTATAATAAGTTTAGTTATAACAAGTACTTTCTAGGACACATGATGGCGAAGGTATTCAGGTAGAGGTAATAAAGCTTTTCATGTAAATGTAGGTATTCTCAGATATTATTATTTATGTTTTGTTACAGATCCTGAGGGCAAGTTACAGTTTCTACACCTTAATGAACAAAACTAGTAAAGATAAATAATATACTATACTTAATAATAAAAATAAAAACTAATCTATACTAGTCTATGGAATTCATGGACATAATGCACTCTAGTAACTTTTAAACTTTCGCAATATACACACATAATTATATTGTAATACGGGACTTATCACGCTAAAAACATAAGTTTATTTATCTCGACGATTTACCTCGATAGTAAAAAAAACATCCGAATTTCAACCGGGAGGATGGCTTTAGGTTGGCCGCAACTTGGAACCCAGTGATTAACAAGTGTTCCAGTCGAAGTTTAAATCAACAAAAATCTGCCGATGTCGTCAGTATTGTGTGTCGCAATGGCAACTCCGATCAAGATCGAAGAAGAGGGTAGTTTCAAACTACTCTCAATCATAACAATGCTGATACCCACAACTTCAGTCTTCTCGTGACTCGGTCAATGCAACTTGATCGAAACGTCGAGGTAAATAAAATTATGTTTTTAGCGCGATAAGTCCCGTATTACAATATAATTATAATGAACTCTCTCCATCCTGACCTACAGAGCTCAGTATTAGTCTCTGATGATTCATTAGGAGTCCACACTCGGAATCTGCCAGCGACGTAGAACTATTAACTATTCTGTGCCACCAAGCTTTGGGGCGTTTTTTATTTTATTTTTATATCTAATAGGCTAGCGTTTGACCACTATATCACCAGTTGGTAAGTGATGATGCGGTCGAAGATGGTAAACACGCTAGGCCTAGAATGGGAACTGGCTTTCAAGGAAAGCTGCCGGAACACATTAGATGTTTTGGTGACAGATTTTCTAACTTGAGGGTGGTAGCTGGCCAGGCGGACCCTATATAGTGTCTTACCACCATGGGGGGGTTGTAGGTTTCTTAACGATGTTTTCCTTCACCGGAAGGCCACTGTGAGAAGCGCACATACATTTTGCGATAGAAAAATCCATTGGTGCACAGCGGGGTTTGAACTCGGTACCACGGAATCAAAGCCGACCGTTCTCCCGATGACGCCACCGGGCCCTCAATGTTTTTTTGGACGTCAAACTATCGGACCACCATCAGAAAAAATATATGCCACATTTTGGAAGATCTGTGGGCATAATTTTCTACAGAGTGGGTTGCAAAGAACGTTAGATGACGTCGCGGCAGGCACAGACGGAGATGGCGGGATGACCTGGACATCTTTTGTCACAATTGAACACAAAAATCAATAGATCGTGAAAGGAAGGCCTTTGTCTAGCAGTGGGCACACTAGGCTGATTATAATAATAAAATACTGATCTACATAATACTAGTCGTTCGTGCAAGGCTTGGAAACTGGGTTAAAAATTCAAACCGGTTTGGGCGTAAGTACGTATTAACTTTTCTTTTCGGTTTTCGTTCGTTCTATAAACCGCTATTGAACGATATTGAGCAAAAACCTTTTTTGTAACTTTTGTTAACTTTTTGTAACGTTTGTTGACTTTGAGAAAAAATAATTTTAGAAACCTCAATATCATTTTTAAAGACCTATCCATAGACACCCCCACACGTATAGGTTTGAACATTTTTTTTTTGTTTAAGTTCCATGTATGGGATTCCCTTGAAATTTTATATTTTTTATTTTTGTATAAAAATCGGAAAGCGGTTTACAGAATACATCCACCTACTGAGTTTCAATTCTGTAGTCTTAATAGTTTTGGAATAAAATGGCTGTGACATACGGACGGACAGACAGACAGACAAACAGACATGGCGAATCTATAAGGTTTAATTTATTTGCCATTCGGCTACGGCACCCTAATAACCGTTTTATACCGTATTAAAACCGGTTCCACATACACCGGTTTCTAGCCCTACTTTGAGCGAAATAATTGGTTAAAACCGGTTTAAACCTTTAAAAAACGGTTAAGCATAAACCGGTTTCAAGCCTTGCTCGCGCGCCCTTATAAACATTGAAATGCATCCATATATAACGCTACAGCAAACTTCATCCCTTAATCGCCTCCACTCCCCCTTAGAATTATTTTCACCACATCTTATGTATAATGAAGTCCTTAGTATATGCCTCTTATTACATTTGTGCTGAGAGACTGGCCTGTTTCAGCACTTCATAATATTTAGTTATAAATATTAAAATACGGGACTTATCGCGCCTAAAACATACATTTTTATCGTTTCGACCAAGTTGCATTGATTGTTGTCACGAGACGACTGTCGTCTCGTGACCACGATCCGTCCGTATCTCCGATCCGAATCCGTATTTTAATATTTATAACTATAATAATATTTATATATTATAATATTTATGTGTTCAAATCGGAAAAGTTTAAAGTTCATAATATTTAACTGTATTCTTTAACTATAAGCATTTTTTATTTGAATATGCTGAATAAATGATTTTTCTTTCTTTCTTTCTTTTCTTTCTCTCAAATTCGATGATGATGATTGAAATCTGTCGATACATGACGCTACAGTAATTTTTTCACCTTTCCCCGCTCCACTCTCCCGTTTTCAATTTTTTTTCGCAACATCTTGTGTAAAATGAAGTTTTTAGTGTGCCTTTACAATTTGACTGAAATCCGTTGAAAAATGACGCTACATCAGACTTCTCCTCTTCCTTCCCCCCTATTATCCCTCCAATAAAAAAACAAATAAACTGGCCAAGTGCAAGTTGGACTCGCACTCGTAGGGTTCCATACCACACTGCGAGTGCGAGTCCGACTTTTATAAGATCGAGCAAAAAATACCACTATCATTTTTCGCCAGCAAAAAATAATAATTAATAAACATTTTATTTCTTATAACGCCATCTAACGTCTAACAAAGAAGTTAGGGATCGACATTTCAATATAACGCCATCTATGGGTCGTTTACCTACCTAAGCGTTCATAGATGACGTGAAATGCCGAAGAAAACACGTTTCTTGTATGGGGGGCCCTCTATTATTTTTAACTTTTTTTTGTTTTTAGCATTTGTTGTTCTAGCGGCAACAGAAATACACCATCTGTGAAAATTTCAACTGTCTAACTATCACGGTTAATGAGCTATAGCCTGGTGACAGACGGATAGACAGACAGACAGACAGACAGACAGACAGACAGATAGACAGACAGACAGACAGACGGACGGACAGCGGAGTCTTAGTAATAGGGTCCCGTTTCACCCTTTGGCTACGGAACCCTAAAAAACGCGATCGACAAGGAACTCATGGTCACACCCAACAAGTCGATCATGATATGTACTGTGATCGGTATGCGTTTCTTTAAGTTGTGTTTCACTATTTCACATTTTTTTTCATATAAATTTTCTGCAGTAATGAAACACAGTTACGTGTATGGTTGCCAACCCTACCTTAATAATTTTTAATATATCGTATAACGTCGACAATTGGATGACAGCTGAATGGTTCATTCTTATTGTTTTTTTTTTTTTAATCAAAGCGTTAAATTCTATTTTTGCTATGTTTACTTGATAATCAACATACTATGAGTCATAGTAGAACCTGCTCCTCGACACCCCGGCTCATAGTAAAAATTTTTATGACTCATCATTCACTGTCCAAGCCGTGCGCCTGTGGAATGAACTACCTATTGTTATAAGACGTGCACAATCCATAGATAGTTTCAAAGAACAAGTTCGCAAATTCTATCTCTCTTCTGTCAGATAACTTATCCTATCATTTCGCAACAGATATAATAATATATTGTTTATGTATATGTAAGTTTATGATGTGCATATGTATCGTATATAAAATTATTATATGTAACGTTTTTATGTAGTCTATAAATCTAATCATTCTAAGGATAATGTTTAAAATACACACCACCGTCCATGTTCTATCTATAATGTTAAGTTCATCCAAAGGTTGTCTGGAAGAAATCGCTTTTAGCGATAAGACCGCCCATTGTACCTAGTATTAGTTAAGTCCTATTCAGTATGTATTTTCTAAATTGGTGTCAATAAAGAGTATTTGTATTGTATTGTATTGTATGAGTCGCTCAGCGAGCTATAGAGAGAGCTATGCTCGATGTGTCTCTGTGGGATCGAATCCAGAACGAAATAATTCGCCAGAGAACTAAAGTGATCGACATAGCTCAGCGGATTAGCAAACTGAAGTAGCAGTGGGCTGGTCATATCTGCCGCAGGACCGATAACCGTTGGGGCAGACTGGTTCTAGAGTGGAGACCGCGAATCGGCAAACGTAGAGTAGGACGCCCTGTGACTAGGTGGAGCGACGACATTCGCAAAGCGGTGGGCAGTGACTGGAAGCAAAAAGTCGAAGATCGGGCTCATTGGCGTGTCTTGGGGGAGGCCTACGTCCAGCAGTGGACTGATACCGGCTGATAATGATGACTGTGATTTTAAATTTGAATATTATGCCTGTATAAGCGATATATATTTGACTGAATAGTAATTAATTATTTTCTTTCTTTCAATATTTTGTTATATATCAATTCTAATACATATATAAAAATATAAACTGTTTTAATATATACATGTACACAATTAAAATTAATTTATAACTATATATACGATATAAACTACTCCTAAAACTATAATACAGACTATATAGAATCTACAAATAAAAAAACTGAATTAAGGTCGCTGTCCGCTGGTAGGGTACCCAAAAAGCTGGCGACATAACCTCTTAGAATGGCAAGACTAATTCGTTGGCCGAGGTACGCGCCAGCTCTGATCACGGGAGACATCTATCAGACGTCTGAAAAACTCCTTTACAAAACCGAGTGCTTGTTGACCCCACGAGCCCATGGTCTCGACCCCAAACGGAAGAAATGCGTAATTGTCTCCAATGTCTGCATATTTTCCCGCGTTTGCGGCTGCTCCTGCAGCCCGTGAGGTACTGTTGAGGTGGGATGCTGCTAACGTATCGGCGCACGTTGCTTCCCAGACTAGCGGCTTTCCACGACACCAAGGAATCAACGTCATGGCGTCAGGTCTCTTGCCATCGTCACGTGAAATACCGTTCGGCTCTAAAACAGCCGGCACGTTGACGGTGGCAAGGGCCCGCCGGATAACGTCGTTTAGTGAAGCGTGTCGTGAAAGCCGCCTCGCACTGCGGTGACATGATAGGCCGTGGTGGCCCAGGTGATCAACCTCGTCGCCACAGCGACAGCGGTGGGGCGACGCAGACGCTGTCCCACGGCGACGGAAAAACTATTGTTATCCATAAACGTCCCTATATTGGACGAAGGTAACGCCTGCAGCCAGTATCCCGATTCCCGTTCGCGCGTGGCAAGAAGATCGTGCCCGGTCCCTATTATCTGAACAACTGTCTAAAAGATATTTCTGTACATTTTTGCATAGGGGCTCGTCCCATTGCCGTTGTGAACGGAGACTTCTCGGAATGGCTTCCTCCGGGCATGCCAAGGACCAGGCATTTTTAGCTTCCTCCATTAGAGTGATCGATATTTTTGTTAAAGAATTATTTATTATTTTATCAAAAATACCGGTAATACCATGGACAGAAGATAAAAAAGCCGGTAGCGAAACACTGGAAAGTTTGCGTAATATTTGATTGTGATTTATTTTATGATTTTGACGTGTATATGTGCGTATATAAATACTGCCTACATACTGGATAAATTCTTTAATTATTTGATGCATGTGCCAATTTTCATCAAAATCGGTTGAAAAATGCGACCTGTAGGCGTGAACAGAGAGACGGACAAACATCCTGACAAAAGCTTGTTTGGCCTAGTCAACGCTTCGCTCGTTACGCTCACTCTGTCAATTTACCTCGCCTACGTTACCTTTTCATACATACACCAAACATTGTTTCACTCTGTATTCAAACATTTATCTTTATATCATAAGTAATTAATACAAATACTTTCAATATTATAATATTGAAAGTATTTGTATTAATTACTTATGATTATTGTATGTATAATTACCATATAATATGTTTTATGCGCAATAAAGTGTTTGCATTCATTCCTTCGAGCATTTACCAATGGAGATGTTAACGTTGTAATCCGCAAACATTTTTTTCTGCCGATACTTACGGGGGACGAGGTAAACACGCATTGCACACACACAAATCACTCCCTTTAACGATCCCGCACACTAGCTGGAAACACGCACACAGTATTAAAAATAGAGCGTAGTTACGCACGCTCATAAGGCCAATAATGGATATATGGCCAGCAGAGGGGTACGCCTTGCGTTAACATCTCCATTGATAAATGCTCGAAGATTCATTCAAACATTTACACAGAAAAAAATAACGCTATATATCTGGATAGATTTAAAAATAAAGTCTTGATAATAAACATATGATAGTGACAAATCCACCAACAAAAGAAAAATAAAACTGGCCAAGTGCGAGTCAGACTTTGTCCCGCACACGGAGGGTTCCGAACGCCATCTATCGAGTTTCTAACGAACTTCTAACACCAACTAAGTAAACGTTAACACAAAGGTAGAATAGTATTATATAGTAGTAATAGTAATAGTAGTAATAGTAATAGTAGTAATAGTAATTGTAGTAAGTAATGAATATTATTAAATATCTGGTTGACCGGGCTTTGCTCGGTATTTTTTGCCACTTAAACAGACAAATATGACTCTTCCTGACATCTATTGACGAATAATAATACTATTTTTTTAATTGAGAGCAACTAACTGCTTTACTGATACAGTACTTCTACTCGCCAATAGATGTCGGGAAGAGTCATATTTTAAGTTGATTATCAATAAAGTTGATTATTGAAAACACGAATAAAACAACATTTTCTGAAAATGACTCCTAGCTAGATCGATTTATCGCCCCCGAAATCCCTTGTAGGTATACTAAATTTTATTTAATTGTTGGAGCCGTTTCCGAGATCCAGATTAAGGTAAAGACGATAGCGCCATCTTAGCAACTAGATAGGTGGCGCTGCGCTATCGTAAAAAACTTTTTTTAAACTTTTCTTTAATTTTTTACTTTGTTCTGTTCTTAGTATTTGTTGTTTTAGCGGCAACAGAAATACATCATCTGTGAAAATTTCAACCGTCTAACTATCACGGTTCATGAGATACAGCCTGGTGACAGACGGACAGACAGACAGACAGACAGACAGACAGACAGACAGACAGACAGACGGACAGCGGAGTCTCAGTAATAGGGTTCCGTTGGTACCCTTTGGGTTCGGAACCCTAAAAATGAACCCGGCCAAGTCGAGTTGGACTCACCCACCGAGGCTTCTGTACCAACTTCTTAGACTAGGTTAACGGACAAACTTATCTTTATAGTGTGGGTCAACTTAATTTACTTATTTTAAAATTTTACTTACCTTATTTAAGGTTAATGCCAATTAAGCTAGACCCCTAAATTGTATGAGCGATCATATATGATCATAACTCAGAGGCCTATCTTAATTGGCGTATCTATGTATGTATGGGCCCTTTACTTTTCAACTTTTTCTTTATTTATTGGAATTTTCTCTTTATTCGTGCTATAAGAGAACTTGCTTCTTGCCAAATTGCATGATTCTAGGTCAACGGACTAGTACCCTATAGGTTTTCGACCCAAAACCTATAGGGTACTTCCGGTTGACCTAGAATTGTTTGGTCAAAACCAGTAACTTACTTACTTATAGCACCAGTAAAGGAAAAATTCCGAAAATAAAAAAAGTTGACATTGAAATTTTGGTACTTACAAGTTTTCGAGAAAATCTAAATTTGCCCATATCTTTGTATAATAGTGTTGACTCAGGATCTTGATTTTCATACACCTATCTAATAGGGACTATAGATTTCAGTGACTGGTATAAATTTCAACTTGCTAGATCCACCCGTTCCTGAGAAAATCGGTGGTGACACACGGACAGACAGACAGACAGACAGACGGAAAGACAGACAGACAGACGGACAGACGGACAAGAAAGTGATCTTATAAGGGTTCCTTTTTAGGGTTCCGAATCCAAAGGGTACCAACGGAACCCTATTGCTGAGACTCCGCTGTCCGTCTGTCTGTCTGTCTGTCCGTCTGTCACCAGGCTGTATCTCATGAACCGTTATAGTTAGACAAATGAAATTTTCACACATGATGTATTTCTGTTGCTGATATAACAACAAATACTAAAAACATAATAAAGTCAAAAATTAAAGGGGGTCCCCATGCAAGAAACGTGTTTTTTCGGCAAATTACTATAACGCCATCTATGAACGTTTGACTGTATTAATTATATTAATTACCTATGTGTTTAGTTAGACAGTTGACATTTTCACAGATGATGTATTTCTGTTGCCGCTATAAAAAACAAATACTAAAAACAGAATAAAGTAAAAAATTAAAGGTGGTCCCCCAAAAAACACGTTTCTTGTATGGACAAGAAACGTGTTTTTTCAGCATTTTACTATAACGCCATCTATGAACGTTTGACTGTACTAATTATATTAATGACCTATGTGTTAACTTTCACTTGTTGATGTTAGACGTTTGTAAGATGGCGTTGTACTAAATAAGCACGCGAATCCGCGGAACGTCTATCAGCTGCACAATACCGTCTCTACAGGCAACCCTAGATCTGCGAACAAAAGATGAAAACTGATTGACTGTTGAATCTACTGGTGTTTCGGAAGTACTCCCATCAGAGAAGAAACACCAAGAAACTCTATGGGGCTTGTCACTTATTTTAATTCATTTTTTTTTAATTCATATTAATTATTTTTTTAAATTTACAGCAAATAATTATGTTATCATACAATTTATATTATATCTTGGAGCTTGGGGTATTCAGGCCAAGCATTTTTGTCATTCATATAGTCATTTAATGTATAGTACGATTTCTTCATTAAATTGGATTTTACAAAGGTTTTAAATCTGCTCATAGACAGTTGATCAATATCTTTAGGAAGTTTATTATAAAATCGTATACAGTTCCCCAAAAAAGAACCACTAACTTTCCACAACCTGAATTGAGGTAAAATTAATCTATTTTTAACCGACTTCAAAAAAAGGAGGAGGTTTCTCAATTCGACCGTATATATTTTTTTGATTATTTTTTTTTTTAATGTTTGTTCGCAGATAACTTCGTCGTTTATGAACCGATTTCGATTATTCTTTTTTTGTTCAAAAGGAGATATTCCAAGTGTGGTACCATGGTAATTTTATCGAGGTATGATAAGTATATCCAGAGATATTGAGATAAACATCTCAAAATTGGTACTGAAAATGAATAGCGCGGCATTGAAGTCGGTTGTTTTTTAGTTTTTAAACGATATTATTGTGTCTTGTATTGAAATTATGTACATCGGACCTCTTATCATAATCATTCAAATTTTTGCGTACAAACATAATATTTTCATATATACAGTGTGGAAATTAAACTCAGGCCCTGGAGGGAAACTACTTTAAATCCTTAAGCTAGCTCATTTTACTTAAAGGAGACATTCCTTTATATTTGAAAAGAATTAAATCTGCATTAAAAGATTTTTTAAAACTCGCTTGCTTCGCCCGGGACTCGAACCAACTAAAATTAAAAAAAATAAACACTCTTTATTTTATTATACTAATCGGTAGTATTAATATTCAGGATAAAGTTTCTCTAAAAATGTTTGGTTACTGTTCACTTTTAACAAGTAAAAGACACGTAACAGTTCTGTTATCTCTCCAACACTGAAAGACTTCGTATGAAGTACACGCTTGCTAATTTATCGTTAAGTACCTTGTTGAAATCTTCGCTAAGAAAATTGTTCAATGGTGGTAATACCTCTATGCACATTTCCTTCTTACATGATCCGAGGCGTTCAGTGGAGAAGTTTAAAAATGGAACGTTTGACTTTGTTTGCAATCCGGGACAATAATTTTAAAATTCGAACGATTTTTATCAACAGATTTTATTTAAGTAGTGTTGCTTTCCTTACGTACTTAAATTATCTCATAATGGCGTATCAAGAACAATTCGAGTTATTAGAAGCTTACTTTGTTTGCAACAAGAGCTACGATTTAGCTCTGCAGTGGTATCGCGAGAAGTATCCAGACAGAGAACTACCATCTAGAAAAGTTTTGTCTCGAATTGTGAATAATTTACTGACCGTTGGAAGTTTTAAAAAGAAGACTGGACGCCCACAGCAACAAAATTTGGACTATAGCGATGTTGAGTTAAACATTTTGACATACTTCGAGTGTTACCCGAAGGCTTCAAGCAGGGAAGCTGCTCAAGAGATAGGCATCAACCATACTAGTATACTTAAAGTTCTGAAAAAATACAAATACAAATGTTATCGTGATGGGCGATTGGTGCAGAAACTACATCCCGGAGATAGTGACAGGAGATTACAGTTTTGTGAAAATATTCAAACAGAAATAGCCCGCAATCCAAATTTCTTGGACTGTATTGTATGGTCTGACGAAACAAATTTTAGTAATAATGGAATGTATAACAGACATAACAATCATTATTGGTCTCGTCAAAATCCATTCCGTGTCCGTGAAACGAACAATCAGGTCAGATTTTCGTTTAATGTTTGGTGTGGAATCAAAAGTAACATGGTTTTTTTGATGCACATTTACGAAGGACATCTGAATGCAGCAAAATACATTGAAATATTGGAGCTTTTACAAAATCAATTAAACCTTCTGCCAGAAGAGGAACGAAATAATATCATTTTTCAACAAGATGGTGCACCTGCCCACAACAGCAGAATTGCCAGGGCATACCTTAATGAAAATTTCAATACCTGGATAGGTACAAACGGGACGATTAGATGGCCTGCAAGAAGTCCAGACCTGACGCCCATGGACTTCTTTTTATGGGGTCATGTAAAACATGTTGTTTATGAAACTTGCTATGAAACCGTTCAAGAGCTAAGGATTGCGATAGAAAATGTAATTAGGGGCATACACCACAACACTTTGCTGAAGGCTACAAGAAATGAATTTCAACGGCGACTAATGTTGTGAAGCCGGAACGACGGGGCTCATTTCGAACAATTTATCAGTTAAATAATTTAAGTGTTACAAAATTGATAGTTAAATAAAGTTGATGTTAGATTTAACGATTATTTTTATTTTTAAGACCTAATGCTTGTTAGAGAAACTTTATCCTGAATATTAATACTACCGATTAGTATATTAAAATAAAGAGTGTTTATTTTTTTAAATTTTAGTTGGTTCGAGTCCCGGGCGAAGCAAGCGAGTTAAAAAAAATCTTTTAATGCAGATTTGTTTCTTTTCAAATATAAAGGAATGTCTCCTTTAAGTAAAATGAGCTAGCTTAAGGATTTAAAGTAGTTTCCCTCCAGGGCCTGAGTTTAATTTCCACACTGTATATTGACATGCCACTGTGAGAATTTTAATCTCCTTAAATTTTCACGAAGTGAGTCTCGCGACTTCATGGTATATATATACCAGATCGAATAGCTCTTTTTTGTAAAACAAATATAGATTGGATTTCCGTGGCTTTCCCCCACAAGAAAATGCCATAGCACATTATACTGTGGAAGTAGCTTAAGTAAACCAATCTAGCAGTGGATTCGTCAGTCAAGTTTCTAATTTTACGTACTGCGTACGAGCTCAATCTACCTGCGAGAGCCGATATTTGAGAACCCAATTGTAGCTTTGAATCCAGGGTGATGCCCAAGAATGTAGCGGATTCAACAAATTCTAGTGGTACATCGTTTATTAATATCCTGCTATTAATGACACCTTTTCTTACATTTGGCAGCGAGAATTTAATACATTTAGTTTTTTTGGCGTTCAGCAATAAGTTATTGGTTGTAAACCAATTCAAAACCTGTGTGATTGATTTGTTAACATCGTCAAATTTAGGCGCAATCCTATCTATTTTGAATATTAAGGATGTATCATCCGCGAACAAAACAATGTCACATAAGTTTTGCACGAAAGACGGCAAGTCATTAATATAAACTAGAAATAAAAATGGTCCTAAGATCGATCCCTGCGGAACTCCCATTTTTATGAGGGATCCAGATGACCTGACGCCATTGACCTCAACCATCTGTATTCTATTACAGAGGTAGGATGAGACCAGATCAAGTGCTTTTCCGTTAACGCCGTAGTGTTTTAATTTGCAAATTAACGTTTTGTGACAGACGCAATCAAACGCTTTAGATAAGTCACAGAAAACGCCAATAGCATCTTGTGCTTTCTCCCAGGCATCAAATATATGTTTAAGAAGATCTACTCCAGCATCAGTATTGGAACGCCCCTTAGTGAAACCATATTGTTTGTTATTTAAAAGATGATTAATATTAAAATGTGCCAAAATCTGGTCTAATATAACTTTTTCAAAAACTTTACTGAGCGCCGGTAATATAGAGATTGGTCTATAGTTTGAAGGGTCATTTTTGTTCATTGATTTGAATAGGGGAATTAATTTACTTTTTTTCATTACATCAGGAAAGACACCTTCATCGAAGCATCTGTTAAAAATAAACGCTAAGTGAGGGCTAATTACATTAATAATATAACTAAGTACTTTGTGTGTGACTACCAAGACAAACCTGATAGAAGACGAAACTGATATATAAGTATATAGATTTAGAATCGGGAATTTAACGTGACTTACGCGATGTCGATATAGCGATCGACATATGTTTCGGCCTCATCTGAAGGCGAGGCTGGACGCGTCGGCGAGCGCCCCGCACTCGAGATCCTAAAGAAGGCCTCCGGATGAGGCCGAAACATATGTCGATCGCTATATCGACATCGCGTAAGTCACGTTAAATTCCCGATTCAAAATCTATAAGTTTAAAAATGAACATGAGTTTTTTAAATAAAATTGTCATATAAGT
Organism: Cabera pusaria; assembly: GCA_954871355.1. Taxonomy (NCBI): domain Eukaryota; kingdom Metazoa; phylum Arthropoda; class Insecta; order Lepidoptera; family Geometridae; genus Cabera; species Cabera pusaria. The sequence continues at coordinate 1,133,341 of OX940912.1, read as the reverse complement.
ATGTGTGAATAAATAAACAATAAAAAAAAAACCACACTCTTTATTTTCGACCCTTCTTCTCTCTCCCTTTGAGCATCTTGGTAGTCCTTCTGTTTTCTTGCTGTTTGAAGCGCAACCCTGCTAAAGAAGGTGTGTCTTCAGTATCTGTTGTAGTCACATGTGTGACTGTTTCTTCTTCTTCTGGAGTCACCTGTGAAACAAAATAGGTGAGAGTAGGCCTAGGCTTTGTTAACTCTATTACAACTGTGGGTTAGTTAAGCACGCATTCGTCCGTAAAAATTATTTGTCCAAAATATTATTAATATATACAATATATATATATGTATATCAAGTAGAAGTAAAAGTAGAAGACATTTATTTCGACAATATGAAACACTGTACACAACAACAATAGAAACAATACACTAGGTTAATATATAAGCTAATTAACAAAAATTAGATAAATAATTACTAAACCTAACAGAGACTGTCAAAAATTGGTTATAAACAAAAAACAAACAAAATATTTATTGAAATAATAGAAACAATAATTAAATCATTATTCATTGGAGCTTACTTTGCTGAAGTGTACAGTACTATGATATCTACTATATATACTATACGATACTCAGCTTTATGCTGCAGAGTACTACAGCGCTGATTTTCAGCCCGATCTACCTTAGGCACAGATTATATAATAGTTACAACGTAACAGATATTTCACTCCCCTACAAAAACATACCAACGCTTATTTCAGACAATACAAGCAAAAATGTATCTAAGGCGCTCGACTTAGCGTTGTTATTACTTCGTTCAGCGCTCGATGTACCGACGCGCGCCCGATACAGTAAAGGGTTGACTCAATGACATAAAAAAAGTTTACGAATTATTTTTATTTACCTTACAAAATAACATCAAAGTTCCTAACTGAGAGTCGAATTTCGAAGTCGGAAAAGTGAATTTTACGCCGTCTTGTCCTTTTAATATCGATAGCATAAAAAAAAATAAAAAAATTATGCTTGTTTTTTGTCAAACCCGCAAAATGAATGACGCGCGCGTGAGCAGTGACAACCGACTGGCGGATACCAACGCCAGCGCTGGTCGAAAGTTTAGATATAAAGCGCTGTAGCAATGGGCGAGTGAGAGAAGCCCGCCTTAGGTGACAGCAACAGGATAACTCAAATGAAGAATACAAAATGTATATAGTACACAAATAGTGTGGATTTAAAAATGTTTAAATATTCTAATTAGGAGTATGAACAATGATAAAAATGTATATATAATACACATGCTATTAATACAATAATTGTATCAAAGGAATACGATAGAGGTAGGTATCAAAGAACAAAATTAAGAACATGATTTCTTCTTATTTTTTTAACCGACTTCACAAAAAAGGAGGAGGTTCTCAATTCGTCTGTATGTTTTTTTTTTTTTTGTGTGTATGTTACGCGATTTCTCCATCAATTGTGAACGGATTCAAATGATTCTTTTTTTAATAGGTAGGATACGTTTCCGAGGTGGTCCCATTTAAATTTTATCGAGATCTGATTAGTATCACCAGAGATATGGAGATAAATACCTCAAACATAGGAGAATGTACTAGTTTTAGTAGAAGAGTCCCAAGAAGATTATACATATGGATATATATACACAATGGAGGTTGCTATTGCATATAAGATATTCTTACGGTAACTGTGAGCGAGATAGAAATAAAGGTGGGGATAATTTTTTTTTATATCTTATAGGCAAGCGTTTGACCACTATCTCACCTGTTGCTAAGTGATGATGCGGTCGAAGATAGAGAAGTTGACTAGAATGGGAACTGGCTCTCAAGGATAGCTGCCGGAACACATTAGATGTTTGGCGACAGATTTTCTGACTTGAGGGTGGTAGCTGGCCAGGCGGACACTAGATATGTTCTACCACAATGCGGGGGTTATTGGTTTCTTAACGATGTTTTCCTTCACCGGAGGGCCACTGTGAGAAGCGCACATATATTTTTCGATAGAAAAATTCATTGGTGCACGGCGGTTTGAACTCGGTACCACGGCATCAAAGCCGACCGTTCTCCCAATTACGCCACCGGGCCCTCAATAAATAATTATATATTAATAATTATAATGAATAATTATATATAAATATAAATAATTTGTCTTCACAGGAATGTTCTACCGGGCAAAGTCTTGTTAGGGTGCAAACTTTTTGAACATACCTAATATTTTTTGACATGACATGACATTTGGCGAAGATGGCGGCCATTTCAGACCCGCGACACTGCATACATAATTAAATTACTCAGAATTATGAACGTACTTTGTACCAATCAACACAGCGAAAAAAAATTATAAGCATAAAACCACATATTATATAATAGTTACTACGTAAATAATACTTTCCGTTGTTAGGTTGGCTACACAGTGCTTTCATAATTCGGGTATCCACAATATAGGGAAGTGCCTCTTATAACGTAGATAGTAGAATCGTAGTAGAATACTCTGTTGGCCATATGGCGGCAATTAATGTTAATAATTTAATAATTTAAGGCAATTAATGGTAATAATACTTTGTAATATTCATTTTGGAATCCAACTAGTCCGTGTTATAAAAGTATTTGGAATTATTGTAATAAAATAGACAGTTAATTATCGTGTGTGTCAGATGCTTTAATTGTACAGGGCCATTTTAGACATTGTCCTTTGATACCTTGATGACATCATTATTACTAGTGAATATTTTCACTTTAGCGCGGCATTTAAAGTCAATTTTTTTAGGGTTCCGAACCCAAAGGCTACCAAATGAACACTTTCTGCGACTTTGTTGTCTGTTCGTCCGTCCGTCCGTCCGTCCGTCCGTGTGTCTATATGTGCGCACTTTACAGATCTGTATCTTCTTAACCGTTATAGGTACATACTTGAAATTTTCAAAAAGTATATATCCGTCAGTATATAACGGCTCAGACACGAAATTTAATAAATGCATGTAATTTCATTAAAACTTTTTTTGCACTAAAAAGGGTAAAATAAATTATTTTTCAAAAAAAATAAAACCGACTTCATAACCACAAAAAGGCACTCAAAAGCGAAAAATAATTTACTTAAAATTATTATAAGCGTTACCCACTTCTCTATTTGAAGTCGGTGCCAGCCAAGTCTATTGGATATTAGATAGATACTATGTATGTAGTAGTAGTAAGTAGGTACATATAGGTTAGTAAGTAGGTAGATACATGTAGGTATTATCTATCTACTACCTATTAGACTTGGCTGGCACCGACTTCAAATAGAGAAGTGGGTAACGCTTATAATAATTTTAAGTAAATTATTTTTCGCTTTTGAGTGCCTTTTTGTGGTTATGAAGTCGGTTTTATTTTTTTTGAAAAATAATTTATTTATATTTGGCCTTTGTTGCAACGTTGCGGGCAAGAGAAGAGGAATAAGGAAGATGTCCTGGCTCAGCAACATCCGACAATGGACCGGGATAAAGATGGTAGAAGATCTGTTTAAGCTAGCCCTGAACAAAGATAGCCCAAGGTTAAGGCGTCGGTCTGGCGGTCAGAGGTCATGAGGTCGATCCCCACCCATTGCACTATTGACTTGAGCTCACTCCAGCCACAAGCGTATTTAACTTACTTGGAGGTTGTCGGAGGGGCTAACAAAACTACCAGTAATGTGCAACCCACTTTGCTAGAGTATTTGAAAAAAGAGAACCGTCGTGGCTTTACGATAAACTACCATTCAATGGTAAGGTACCTACCAAGGTCTCAAACATTTTAGTCGTATTGGCAATGACAGAGCAATGTTGTCAACGCAACAAAAACAGTAAATTAGAACCACCAACACCCGCGCCCTCAATTTCGACGAAGGTTCTCTTTTTGTTCAGACTAGTAAGCTTTACCAAAAATAAACCTGCCAAGTCCAGTTGGACTCGACCACCGAGGCTTCCGTACCAACTTTGCAGAATAGGTTAAAGGGCAAACTTAACTTTGTAGTTCGATCCATAGAAAATGTATTGCATTTACTGCACATACTAAGTTTGTTTTAGTAAATTAACTTTATTTTAGTTATTACACTACATATTTACGGTTTTCAGATGTATTTCTATATAAGTGCACCAAGACCTTGTTTAATGCCAAATTTTATGATTCAAGGGCAACGGGAAATAGCCTATAGGTTTTGATTTCTTTTTGAAATCGCAAAATATACGAAAACTAAAACCTTTTGATCGCCTTAACTTACAGGTTTGATTGTTTCACAGCCGAAAGATACCGTAGACCCGAGTATTTTATATAAATTTAACTTGATACCTACGAGTTCCTGATTTAAAGTGTCTTGACAGACGGACAGACAGACAGACCGGCAGACAGACGGACAACAAAGTAATCCTATAAAGGTTCCTATTTTCCTTTTAAGGTACGGAACCCTAAAAAAAACAAAAAATATTAATTTAGACGGATGACTACCAACCTTCAGTAAAAGTGAGACAATCAAAGAAGAAGTAATAGAGAGACACTCGAAGAATTAGTAATAGAGAGACACTCAAAAAAGAAGTAATAGAGAGACACTCAAAGAAGAAGTAATAGAGAGACACTCAAAGAAGAAGTAATAGAGAGACACTCAAAGAAGAAGAAAAAGAGATACACTCAAAAAAGAAGCAAAAGAGAGACACTCAATAAAGAAGTAATATAGAGACACTCAAAGAAGAAGTAATAGAGAGACACTCAAAGAAGAAGTAATAGAGAGACACTCAAAGAAGAAGTAATAGAGATACACTCAAAAAAGAAGTAATAGAGAGACACTCAAAGAAGAAGTAATAGAGATACACTCAAAGAAGAAGTAATAGAGAGACACTCAAAAAATAAGCAAAAGAGAGACACTCAAAAAAGAAGTAATAGAGAGACACTCAAATAAGAAGTAATAGAGAGACACTCAAAGAAGAAGCAGCTAGTAAGTACCTTATGAATCATATCATGTTTGGTGGATGGGAAGCCAGTGGTTTCGGTATCCTTGGGCATACGAGTAGACCAGTTAGCGTCTTCCTCTTTGTTTGCCTCACCGGTGTTTTTAATGAGAAAGTGGATCGCATTACTGAAATTTTAATTTACATGAGTTTATAATTCATCGAACTGCTTTATTATCAAATATTATGTTTCTTTGAAGTGTCACAGACTTTATATTTTTTGTAAATTGTTAAACACAATCCAAAATTTCATCGTACCGACGGGACTCGAACCCGCACCCCCCGCATTACACGTCCAGGTGCTCTGCCAATTAAGCCACGGTTCGATCCATCGATACGACGAAATTAGTGGATTGCATTTGTTAACCCAATTATGCATTGGTGGCGCCATCTATGACTACTTATTACGTAAGTTAATCATTCGGAAGAAATCATTACAGTTTCCAAATCCGACGAGAGTAGCCCAAACGCGGGCAAAGCCGCGGGACGCATCTAGTATACAATATATAAATTTGTTTGTGTTTTCGAAAATGCTCTTAATGTATTTTTTCCTCAAACTTGTGTTCTTCCGCGAGTGATAAGTGTGAAGTACATGAGAAAAAATTTACTAAATTGCAATTCTTTTTTCAGTTACGAAAACGTTCACAAGGTCGACTAGTTAGTTTGAGAATCGTGAGATTAAGATTGTTTCGATTTATTTGTTAATTTTTAGGCACTGTTATAACTTACTCTTTGGTACTGCTTTTAAGTCAAGTTTCGTGTCTGGCAATTCATACGGCATACCTCGCGATTAAAATAAAAAAGTATTTAAAAGAAATGCATAGATCGAGTGGGAAAAAGTAAGTCAGTATTGTGTATATCTTTTACATGTCCATGTAACGGTAAAATCCGAAAATATGTAATTAACGTTCCATTTTGTGCGTTTCTAATAACGACAAAATGTAGATTTAATACGCACGCGACATTTTTAGGAAAATTGCAGTGATAGATAAACATAAACCCACCTCTTATGATAGTAGATAAATTTGTCCTCTTTAAATGTCAAATATCGCAGTTATTCCCTTTCCCTCTGTCGTCCATGCTTTACAAGGTGGAAATACTTAAACGTCAAATGATATACGGGGATAAATATTGTCTTTCCAGTTAGCCATGCTCTGACAGGTAGAGAAAACATATTTATCTCTTTTCAGAGGAGAAAAACAGTAGACAAAAATTTTATCCCCTCGCCATGCAGTAGCAAGTTTGAGACGTTTATCGTCATATCTCTGGAGATACTTATCAGATCTCGATGAAATTACAATGGGACCATCGCGGAAACGTACTCTACAGATTACAAAAACAATCATTCAAATCGGTTTAAAATTGACGGAGTAATTGCGTAACATACACAAAAAGAAACATACATACGAATTGAGAACCTCCTTCTTTTTGAAAGTCGGTTGAAAAAAAAGTCCCCCGCCGCGCCTGCCTATCTGTTTGTCTGTCTGTCTGTTCAGTATAAGCTCAAAAATTACTGAACGGATTTTCATGCGGTTTTCACCAATAGACAGAACGATTAATGAGGAAAGTTTATATGTATAAGCTTTTGAGGAAATTGGTTGAAATGTGACGATGATTGTTGAAAATGTTAATTCGTTCTCGTAGCAACTATAACTCTATAACTATAACAAATAAACTGGCCAAGTGCAAGTCGGACTCGCACTAGTAGGGTTCCGTACCACACTACAGTATTTTATAAGATCGAGCAAAAAATCCCACTATCATTTTTCGCCAGCAAAAAATAATAATTAATAAACATTTTATTTCTTATAACGCCATCTACGGTCTAACAAAGGTGTTAGGGATCGATATTTCAATATAACGCCATCTATGTTTTTATGATGCCAGGGACGTTTACCTAACTAAGCGTTCATAGATGGCGTGAAATGCCGAAAAAAACACGTTTCTTGTATGGGGACCCCCTATTATTTTTAACTTTATTCTGTTTTTAGTATTTGTTGTTATAGCGGCAATAGATTTCTATTGCCGCTATAACAACAAACATCATCTGTGAAAATTTCAACTGTCTAACTATCACGGTTCATGAGATACAGCCTGGTAACAGACGAACAGACAGACAGACAGACAGACAGAGACAGACAGACAGACAGACGGACAGCGGAGTCTTAGTAAAAGGGTCCTGTTTTACCCTTTGGGTACGGAACCCTAAAATGAATATATATATATTATTTTTATATATAGATAAGTAAGTATATATGTATATAATAAACAATCTATTACCCAGCATATTCGAAACCAAGATCCTTATAATGATTGCCCTCAGCGACTGTTAATGTTTTGTGCTCCGGTACAAATTGATCCAACAACTGTACAGGTGACAGTGTAGTGGTGGTCGTAGAGTTTTCTGTCAATACTGTAACTTCTTCTTGTCGCCGATTTAATTGCAAGCCGCGAAGGTAGCTTCATAGAGAGAAAACATTAATATTAATAGCTGTAAACTTTAAACTTTCGCGAGTTGAACCAAAGAATAAATAATTTCGTAGAGTTGAACACATAGTTACAAAAATAAAAATACGGGACTTATCGCGCTTCTTATATTCTTCTTATTTCTTCAGTCGTCTCGCACAGTGTTTTTTTAGACCCAAAAAAGTGACATTAGCTTTTTATTGAATATTTCTACTCAAAAGAGCATTAAAAATGCAGGAGTAGAACTCCCAGATGTCAACTTTGTATACGTTATTTTTTTTTAAATCTTAATGATTTTGTGACCTTGGAGGTAAAAATACTGAAAATAATTCGTAAAAAACAACTATATACAATTGAGTTTTGTTTGTATTGCAGGTTTATGACACAATATTAGGTGCACATTATCACGTTTTTATTTAATCCAAAATAGTGATAGAATTCACAAAAAAAATATTTTACCGAAATCAGTATTTATTTTTTTATAAATTTTCTAGGTCAAAGTAGAACCTCTGACTAGTACAAATAGATGCGTTATACTAAGGTTTATAACTCACAAAAATATTACGTTTGACTAAGGCGTAGGTTTCGAGAAAACGATTTTTATGTACTGAGGTCACAATTCCGAATTCAGGGTTACGAGTATCACAAAAAGGTCAACTGGCTGTTGAAATATAAAAGTTACATATTTTCACATGTATTAGTGCGGGGTTTTAGCAACAGCTTGTCGAGGGTGAACCGCTTCCCCCACCACATATAACCCTTGATCAGAAATTTATCAGCAGGTTGTAAAATTATATAATAATTCATCGGCAGAAGTCAAACAAGCGGCAAAACGCGGAAACATACTTGACGATAAAAAATTAAGAAAATTTTATATGAAAATAATTGACTATTTATATATACCTATAAATATACCTATAAATTAGAAGGATATTTTACAGATTTTCTTCAAATTTATTTAAACGCCATTGCGTCTGTTCTGGTGACGCGGTGGTCACTGTTCTCGAGTGTATTGCCTAAGTGTTAGACTAAGACTTTACCTAATATTTACATTCCATTTCACGCATTTGAAAGTATTTCACCCAAATTTACAAAAAAAACGAAAAATTAAAGTACTCGTTAACCATTCGTTTGCGCTAGTAATTCGCCAGTTGGCGCCAGTTGGCCAGTTATTTTGCATGAATATTTCTACTTTTCAAAAATTAGATATGCAATAAAAATTCGTTTCTGAAAGTTAAAAAATTATATTCAGGCTTCATATAATATTATAAACTTTCCTTAAAAATTTAATTTTGAACGGAACGGAAACGGAACGTTTAATTTGCGTTGTAATATGTACAACTTAGCCATTTTTACTATTATACCCTATATTTAAGATGAAAAGATGTTCATGTTTATTAAAGAAACTGTAAGTCGGAAGAGGTCAAAATTTGAGACAAAAAATTTAACACATATTTTCAAAAATCGTTTTCTCGAAACCTACGCCCTTGTCACACGTAATATTTTTTTGAGTTATAAACCTTATTATGGGGCATCTATTTGTACTAGACAGAGGTTCTACTTCGAGCTAGAAAATTTATAAAAAAATAAATACAGATTTCAGTATAATATTTTTTTTGTGAATTCTATCACTATTTTAGATCAAATAAAAACAGGATAATATGCGCCTAGTATTGTGTCATAACTCAGTAATACAAACAAAACTCAATTGTATACAGTTTTTTTTGTACGAATTGTTTTCTATATTTTGACCTCTAAGGTCACAAAATCTTTAAAAAAAATAAAGTATTCAAAGTTGACACCTGGGAGTTCTACTCCTGCATTTTTAATGCACTTTTGAGTTAAAAAAGGTTCAATAAAAAGCCACTTTTTTCGGTCTAAAAAAACACTGTGTCTCGTGACCACGATCAATGCAACTTCACAGTTTTACATATGATTGTAAAACTGGAAACTTGGTCAAAACGTTGAGGTAAATAAAAATTAAGGCACGGACACACCGCAGCGTCCTGCGTGCGCGATCTAGGCGGCGATCAGACAGCGCAGTAGTATTTGTACCAACTGGTTCACACCAAACGCGATCAAAAAACAATTGAAAAGTACTGAGATCGCGCCCGCAGATCGCAGGACGCCGCGGTGAGGCCGTGTGTTAAATGTTTTTTTTTAACCTTTAATGTTTAATGTTTTATGCGCGATAAGTCCCATATTTGAATGTTTGTAACTATTATTAATAATATATATGGAAGTTATGCTTTGTCTAATGTAGGATGAGGATAATCATCATCAGCCGGTGTCAGTCCACTGCTGGACATAGGCCTCTCCCAAGATGCGCCACTGAGCCCGATCTTCTGCTCTCTCAGTCACTGCCCCCCGCTTTGCGTATGTCGTCGCTCCACCTACGTCCTACGCTACATTTGCCGTGTTTGAGGATAGTCATTTAAAAAAATATAAATAGAAATTTGACAGCTCACTGTATGATTGAGACTGTTTCGTCTTTTTTAGGGTTCCGTACCCAAAGGGTAAAACGGGACCCTATTACTAAGACTCCTCTGTCCATCTGTCTGTCTGTCTGTCTGTCTGTCTGTCCGTCTGTCACTAGGCTGTATCTCATGAACCGTGATAGTTAAACAGTTGAAATTTTCACAGATGATGTATTTCTGTTGCCACTATAACAACAAATGCTAAAAACAGTATAAAGTTAAAAATAATAGAAGGTCCCCATACAATAAACGTGTTTTCTTCGGCATTTCACGCCATCTATGAACGCTTAGTTAGGTAAACGTCCCATAGATGGCGTTATATTGAAATGTCGATCCCTAACTCCTTTGTTAGACGTTAGATGGCGTTATAAAAAATAAAATGTTTATCAATAATTATTTTTTGCTGGCGAAAAATGATAGTGGTATTTATTGCTCGATCTTATAAAATACTGTTGTGTGGTACGGAACCCTACTAGTGCGAGTCCGACTTGCACTTGGCCAGTTTATTTTAAATATCATTAGGCTAGCGTTTGGCCACTATCTCACCTGTTGGTAAGTGATGATGCGGTCGAAGATGGTAAACACGCTAGGCCTAGAATGGGAATTGGCTCTCACTGGCTGTCAAGACCCTTTTTCTCAGGTACGCATAGACACCCAGACAGACGGATAACAAAGAGATCCTATAAGGGCTATTTTCTTTTGAGGTACGAAACCCTAAAAAGCTTGGTCTTAAAACGACTGAACGAATTTTCATGAATAAAAACTAAGAACACTCTCATTAAGACAGTTATCAACCAAAAACAACTAAATCACAAACGGTTCATCCGTTTGGGCGCTATAATGCACGTCAAACTTATAACACTCCCTTCTTTTTGCGTTAGGGGGGTAAAAAAAACCGGTTGACGCCAGTTACTGATTATTATTTCTGTGTAGTTAATGCATGTAATACAAATAATGGGACTGAGTTCTTTTCGTGGTAGTTTTGATTTTGGTAATACTGTTTTAGTAATAAATACCGACTGTTATACCTTTTTAGATAACTTAATAAATTAAAAAGTTTTATTAGAAATTTTTACGCACTTTTTTAAGAAAAAATCAATTATTTAGCACTGTAAGTTTTTAACTTTTCAAGGTCACTGACACTATTATTAATATTGTTTACGGGATATATACCATGTTTTTCTTTTGATAAGAGTTTCCAATATTTCGGTGCTGTTACAAGCGCCATGGTCACGGACGAACTGAAGATTGCGGGTGGAGAGGGTATCACGAGCAAACAAAACGAGCTACCCGCTTTTTAGTCGTTTCGGTCGTTCGGTGCCCCTACCATTTGCTATCGATGAAACTCGTTCACGACACACAAAACTCACAGTATCTTCACGCTTCTTGTTTTGGACTACATATTTTGTATGAGGCTGACACAGATCTACCTTTGCAGGTATTGTGTGCCACCGACCGCATCTATCTAACTAGCTCCTGTCCATCCAAAGGTTGTCTGGTAGAGATCGATATAAGCGAAAGGACCGCCCATTGTCAAACCATTCTAGAAATGTATATTGTTAAGATTTTCTTGTTATATTTGGTATGCAATAAAGTGTTCATCTATCTATCTATCTATGCTTATTAACTACAACGCCATCTAACGAATAGCTAACGAACTTCTAACACCAACTAAGTGAACGTTAACACAAAGGTAGGTAATTAATATTATTTATTAATAAGTTAAACAACCCTTCCTAGATGACGCTAAAGTAAAAACACGTTTTTTGTATGGGGACCCCCTTTAATTTTTAACTTTGTTCTGTTTTTACCCGACTACGGCGAAGCAAAAAGGAGAGTTATGTTTTTGACCGGTATGTGGGTATGTATGTATGTAAGTATGTATGCATGTATGTTCATCTGTTCCCTTATAACTTCTAAACTATAATAATAATAATAATAAGGGGCGGCTTTGTGGCGAGCCGACGGTGAGTGGCGAAACCGCGGACCCCTATCCCGTGAGGGCTAAATGAGACCCTCTGACCCCCGGCTTGCCTTGACCGGCCGGCCGGTGGTGGGAATCGCAAGAGCTAAGACCAAAGCTCCAGGGTGGAAGTGTTAAAGGCATAAAGCCGCTAGTAGCGTTTAGTGAAAGTGCAGCACACCTCTCAACACCCTTAGCTATCCACGCCAATGTTGCCCTTCGGCGCCGACATAACGGTCCGCCTTTATGGGGGGTCCATTCAGTGTATAGCTAGTCACCACTCGCCTTAATATTTTGAAATGAGGCATAATTGGCGGGTGCCGTACCTCATCCCATAGACCAGAAAACAGTCATCAAGCAGCACACATTCATAGCCATAATAAATTATAGTACCATCTTTTTATAGTTTTTCATGTCTCCATCCACAAATCATATTTTTATTTAATTTAATATTGTAAAGGGCCTCTTGACGTTGGCTTCGGCTCCGTCAATGCCTTCCAAAGGACCGGGCGATTTGCAGCCCGTGATGTGAATTGAATAAAGAGTATAATAATAATAAATGTTTATTTACCAAAGGCACACTTAAACCTAAAAATACATATTATGTTCTTCCTTATGGCAACATACTAGAATATTATATTAATTTAGGAACTAAATTTGTTACCGATAACATACCCACACTAGGCTCGCGGCCTGTTTCGTGGGTGTTATCTGAATGAGGTTCATGCTGCTAGAAAATAGATAAACTACTTATCATAATTTAACAAATGAGGTGTCGTTGGACGCGTCTTATTTGTTTGCTGGTTATAGGCTATAAGACGTCACAACAAATTGAATGTGGCGCCCCTTAGAAGGGACGAAATCCAGAACTAAACAAAAAATTTCACCCCACCCCATCGTGTGTGGTATCGTTGAATAGGGATTTTAAAATAAAGATAGGGTTTAGTATATCCTATTTTTTTGGGGCGTAGTGTTGGCGAGATATATCCCGCCGAAGTCAAGAAAACTAATGTTTACCCCACGGCGTCGCAAAAAAGCAGTTGGGAGGGTTATGTGTTTGTTGATCGCTGTGTATGTATGTAAGTATCTTGACATGAATATATAATGTCCATCTATCCGAAACCCCAAAATGGTTTAAATCAACATCAACATCAACAACAATATTATAAATGCGAAAGTCAGTTTGTTTATTTGTTTGTTTGTTTGTTTGGGACTTCTTCACGGTCAAACGGCTCGACCGATTTGCCTGAAATTTTGTGTGAATACATGTCATAGGGCAAAATAAAATATAGGATACTTTTTTTCTGGCTGTCGAGTCAGGGGGTCCAGATATTTTTAATTGAATTTTGTAAATATAAGACATCTTCCCGAATAAACGGCTTGACCGATTTGCCTGACATGTTGTATAAAGATAGTTCATAGGGCAGAATAGGACATAGAACAATTTGTTTCTGGCTATCAAGTCAGGGGGTCCAGATATTTTTAATTGAATTTTGTAAATATAAGACATCTTCCCGAATCAAGGGCTTGACCGATTTGTCTGACATGTTGTGTAAAGACAGTTCATAGGGCAGAATAGGATATAGAATACTTTTTTCTGGCTGTCGAGTCAGGGGGTCCAGATATTTTTAATTGAATTTTGTAAATATAAGACCTCTTCTCGAATAAATGGCTTGACTGATTTGCCTGACATGTTGTATAAAGACAGTTCATAGGGCAGAATAGGATATAGGATACAGTTTTGGCTATCGAGTCTGGGTGTCCAGATTTTTTTTATTGAATTTTGGGTATGTGTACTTGTTGTACTTGTATGTTGTACTTATCAGCTAAACGGCTTGACCGATACGGCTGAAATTTTCTACATATACAACTCATATGGCATAGAAGCACATAGGATACTTTTTTTGTGGCAGTCGAGTCCAGGTGTCCAGATTTTTTTTATTGAACTTTGTAAATGTGTGGCCTCCTCTCAGTCAAACGGGTCAACCATTTCAGCTGAAATTGAACTGAACTGAATTGAAAAGTTGACGAAATATTTCCTACAAAGTAGATAAAACAAATGCTTGCGCGAGCGCAGAAAGTGCTATAACTACGCAAGCGAAGCGAGCGTGATCATTTTTTACGACTTTTTATGACCCTGACAATTATTATGACCTACTAAGTCAACACCAATTACCCTAAGGCTGTTAAAACACGAAAGTTTTTGAAATACTTCCCACAAAGCAGATAAACGCGTTGGGCAAGCAAAGCCAGCGCGTAAATTTTGATGACTTCTAATGATCCTGACAGTTTTATGGCCTAATCAAGACACTAATTAAGTCATTATAGACGAACCTAAGGTCAATCTTTTATGATTATGTTAACTCTATGTAAAGTTAACAAAAAATATATTCACCCTCACTTAACTGCCGAAAAAAAAAGTATTCTTTGCCCTTTTATGCCCTATTAAATGTCTTTGTACAAAATGTCATGTGAATCGGTCAAGCCTTTTGGCCGAAAAGAGGCCAAATATATACAAAATTCAACAATAAAAAACTGCCAACGGGACTTGATTGTAAAAAAAGTAACCGATGTGCTCGGATAATAGACTCTACTCTTGGTCTATGTCTTATTGACTGTCTCTGTACAATTTTAGCTCAATCGGTCAACTCGTTTAAGCGAGAAGAAGTCACACGGTTAAAAAAACTCAATAAAAAAAAAATATTTACCCAAACTTAACTGTTAAAAAAAATATCCTTTGTCGTCCTATGCCCTATTAACGTTATTTGTACAAAATTTGAGCTGAATCGGTGAAAATGATTGCCGCTAAGAGGCAACACATTATTCCATAATAAAATTATGGACACCTGAAATTGCCAGCCAAAAAACAAGTATCCTATGTTTTATTGACCGTCTGTGCACAAAATTTCAGCTGAAATGGTTGACCCGTTTGACTGAGAGGAGGCACACATTTACAAAGTTCAATAAAAAAAATCTGGACACCTGGACTCGACTGCCAGAAAAAAAGTATCCTATGTGCTTCTATGCCATATGAGCTGTATATGTAGTAAATTTCAGCCGTATCGCTCAAGCCGTTTAGCTGATAAGTACAACATACAAGTACACATACCCAAAATTCAATAAAAAAAATCTGGACACCCAGACTCGATAGCAAAAAAAAGTATTCTATATCCTATTCTGCCCTATGAACTGTCTTTATACAACATGTCAGGCAAATCAGTCAAGCCATTTATTCGAGAAGAGGTCTTATATTTACAAAATTCAATTAAAAATATCTGGACCTCCTGACTTGACAGCTAGAAAAAAGTATTCTATATCCTATTATGCCCTATGAACTGTCTTTACACAACATTTCAGGCAAATCGGTCAAGCCGTTTATTCGAGAAGTGGTCTTATATTTACAAAATTCAATTAAAAATATCTGGACCCCCTGACTTGATAGCCAGAAACAAATTTTTCTATGTCGTATTCTGCCCTATGAACTATCTTTATACAACATGTCAGGCAAATCGGTCAAGCCGTTTATTCGGGAAGATGTCTTATATTTACAAAATTCAATTAAAAATATCTGGACCCCCTGACTCGACAGCCAGTAAAAAAGTATCCTATATTTTATTTTGCCCTATGACATGTATTCACACAAAATTTCTGGCAAATCGGTCTAGCCGATTCGAGAAGATGTCTTATATTTTAAAAATTCAATTAAAATTATTTGGACCCCCTGACTCGACAGCCAGAAAAAAAGTATCCTATATTCTATTCTGCCCTATGACATGTATTCACACAAAATTTCTGGCAAATCGGTCAAGCCGATCCGAGAAGATGTCTTATATTTACAAAATTCAATTAAAATTATTTGGACCCCCTGACTTGATAGCTAGAAAAAAAGTTTTCTATATCCTATTCTGTCCTATGAACTGTCTTTATACAACATGTCAGGCAAATCTGTCGAGCCGTTTATTCGAGAAGAGGTCTTATATTTACAAAATTCAATTAAAAATATCTGGACTCCCTGTCTCGACAGCCAGAAAAAAAGTATCTTATATCCTATTCTGCTCTATGACATGTATTCACACAAAATTTCAGGCAAATCGGTCAAGCCGTTTATTCGAGAAGAAGTCTTATATTTACAAAATTCAATTAAAAATATTTGGACCCCCTGACTTAATAGCCAGAAACAAATTTTTCTATGTCCTATTCTGCCCTATGAACTATCTTTATACAACATGTCAGGCTAATCGGTCTAGCCGTTTATTCGAGAAGAAGTCTTATATTTACAAAATTCAATTAAACATAATAATATTTGGACCCCCTGACTCGATAGCCAGAAAAAAAGTATTCTATATCCTATTCTGCCCTATGAACTGTCTTTACACAACATGTCAGACAAATCGGTCAAGCCCTTTATTCGGGAAGATGTCTTATATTTACAAAATTCAATTAAAAATAGCTGGACCCCCTGACTCGACAGCCAAAAAAAAAGTATGCTATATTTTATTTTGCCCTATGACATGTATTCACACAAAATTTCAGGCAATTCGGTCAAGCCGTTTATTCGAGAAGAAGTTTTGTTAAAATTCTATTAAAAATATCTGGACCCCCTTACTTGATAGCCAAAAAAAAAGTATCCTATATCCTATTCTGCCCTATGTACTATCTTTGTACAAAATTTGAGCCAAATCGGTTAAGCCGTTTGACCGTGAAGAAGTACCGAACAAACAAACAAACAAACAAATAAACAAACTGACTTTCGCATTTATAATATTGGTGTTGAGTGGTGTTGATATCTCGTAAACTATAAAATTTCGCCCGTACAAGTGGTTTATGGTAAATCACTGTAATGTTATTACTTTAAAATTAGGTAAGAAGTCAAATTAAGACAATTTAGCAAACAAATTTATCACGAACAATCTGTATAGATGATGCATGGAAATAAAATTCATTTCATATAATATCGTTTAAAAAACTAAAAAAGAACCGTTCAATGCCGCTTTATTAGTATTCAGTACCAATTTTGAGATGTTTATCTCCATATCTCTGGAGATACTAATCAGACCTCAATAAAATTAACATGGTACCACACTTGGGATATTTTCTTTCCAACAAAAAAATAATAATCAAAATCGGTTCATAAACGACGACGTTATCCGCGAACAAACATAATAATATATATATATATATACGGTCGAATTGAGAAACCTCCTCCTTTTTTGAAGTCGGTTAAAAATTCATTTCATTTCATTTCAAAGTCTGTCATATAATCTAAATATATCGCATTTAAGTCATTCTATCTGTTGCTGTCGGAAATACGTCGAAATACCAGTAACCCTCATGTATACAATTCGATTTTTTTAAATATCTTAAAGGCTAGCGTTTGAACACCATCTCGCCTTTTGGTAAGTGATGGTGCGGTCGAAGATTTATTTTATTTCAGCCCGATTATAGATAGTCTGTGGTGTTCTTTATGCGTGGTACTTTTATAATGGGGAGGTACCCGTCTATGAAGTACTATGACAGTACTGTCTGACTGTCCGTCCGTATGTCACAGCCACATTATTTCGAAACTATTAGGAAACTTGGTAAGTGGACCTATTCTGTAAGTCGCTTTTCGATTTTTATACAAAAATAAAAAATAATAAGTTTAAGAAATAATATGGCTGGAATATACATACATGGAACTGAAACTAAAAAAAAAATTCATCACACCTTTATGTCTATAAGATCGTTTAAAAAACTAAAAAGAACCGACTTCAATGCCACGCTATTAATTTTCAGTACCAATTTTGAAGTGTTTATCTCCATATCTCCGGAGATACTTATCAAACCTCGATAAAATTATTATGGTACCACACTTGGGATATTTTCTTTCCAACAAAAAAATAATAATCAAAATCGGTTCATAAACGACGACGTTATCCGCGAACAAACATAATAATATATATAAATATACGGTCGAATTGAGAAACCTCCTCCTTTTTTGAAGTCGGTTAAAAATTCATTTCATTTCATTTCAAAGTCTGTCATATAATCTAAATATATCGCATTTAAGTCATTCTATCTGTTGCTGTCGGAAATACGTCGAAATACCAGTAACCCTCATGTATACAATTCGATTTTTTTAAATATCTTAAAGGCTAGCGTTTGAACACCATCTCGCCTTTTGGTAAGTGATGGTGCGGTCGAAGATTTATTTTATTTCAGCCCGATTATAGATAGTCTGTGGTGTTCTTTATGCGTGGTACTTTTATAATGGGGAGGTACCCGTCTATGAAGTACTATGACAGTACTGTCTGACTGTCCGTCCGTATGTCACAGCCACATTATTTCGAAACTATTAGGAAACTTGGTAAGTGGACCTATTCTGTAAGTCGCTTTTCGATTTTTATACAAAAATAAAAAATAATAAGTTTAAGAAATAATATGGCTGGAATATACATACATGGAACTGAAACTAAAAAAAAAATTCATCACACCTTTATGTCTATAAGATCGTTTAAAAAACTAAAAAGAACCGACTTCAATGCCACGCTATTAATTTTCAGTACCAATTTTGAAGTGTTTATCTCCATATCTCCGGAGATACTTATCAAACCTCGATAAAATTATTATGGTACCACACTTGGGATATTTTCTTTCCAACAAAAAAATAATAATCAAAATCGGTTCATAAACGACGACGTTATCCGCGAACAAACATAATAATATATATAAATATACGGTCGAATTGAGAAACCTCCTCCTTTTTTGAAGTCGGTTAAAAATTCATTTCATTTCATTTCAAAGTCTGTCATATAATCTAAATATATCGCATTTAAGTCATTCTATCTGTTGCTGTCGGAAATACGTCGAAATACCAGTAACCCTCATGTATACAATTCGATTTTTTTAAATATCTTAAAGGCTAGCGTTTGAACACCATCTCGCCTTTTGGTAAGTGATGGTGCGGTCGAAGATTTATTTTATTTCAGCCCGATTATAGATAGTCTGTGGTGTTCTTTATGCGTGGTACTTTTATAATGGGGAGGTACCCGTCTATGAAGTACTATGACAGTACTGTCTGACTGTCCGTCCGTATGTCACAGCCACATTATTTCGAAACTATTAGGAAACTTGGTAAGTGGACCTATTCTGTAAGTCGCTTTTCGATTTTTATACAAAAATAAAAAATAATAAGTTTAAGAAATAATATGGCTGGAATATACATACATGGAACTGAAACTAAAAAAAAAATTCATCACACCTTTATGTCTATAAGATCGTTTAAAAAACTAAAAAGAACCGACTTCAATGCCACGCTATTAATTTTCAGTACCAATTTTGATGTGTTTATCTCCATATCTCCGGAGATACTTATCAAACCTCGATAAAATTATTATGGTACCACACTTGGGATATTTTCTTTCCAACAAAAAAATAATAATCAAAATCGGTTCATAAACGACGACGTTATCCGCGAACAAACATAATAATATATATAAATATACGGTCGAATTGAGAAACCTCCTCCTTTTTTGAAGTCGGTTAAAAATTCATTTCATTTCATTTCAAAGTCTGTCATATAATCTAAATATATCGCATTTAAGTCATTCTATCTGTTGCTGTCGGAAATACGTCGAAATACCAGTAACCCTCATGTATACAATTCGATTTTTTTAAATATCTTAAAGGCTAGCGTTTGAACACCATCTCGCCTTTTGGTAAGTGATGGTGCGGTCGAAGATTTATTTTATTTCAGCCCGATTATAGATAGTCTGTGGTGTTCTTTATGCGTGATACTTTTATAATGGGGAGGTACCCGTCTATGAAGTACTATGACAGTACTGTCTGATTGTCCGTCCGTATGTCACAGCCACATTATTTCGAAACTATTAGGAAACTTGGTAAGTGGACCTATTCTGTAAGTCGCTTTTCGATTTTTATACAAAAAAAAAAATAATAAGTTTAAGAAATAATATGGCTGGAATATACATACATGGAACTGAAACTAAAAAAAAAATTCATCACACCTTTATGTCTATAAGATCGTTTAAAAAACTAAAAAGAACCGACTTCAATGCCACGCTATTAATTTTCAGTACCAATTTTGAAGTGTTTATCTCCATATCTCCGGAGATACTTATCAAACCTCGATAAAATTATTATGGTACCACACTTGGGATATCTCCTTTCCAACAAAAAAAGAATAATCAAAATCAGTTCATAAACAACGAAGTTATCGCTCGTTAGATTTTCACCGCAGACCGCAGATTTTCTTTCTAGGCTTGCCATTTTTATTTTTATTTAAACAATATTATGCAGCTGACAGACGGACTATCAGTTCCATTTGGATCATGATATGTACTGTGATCGGTATGCGTTTCTCTATGTTGTGTTTCACTATTTCACTTTTTTATTTTTTTTATATAAAAATTGTCTGAAGTACTGAAACACACACTTACATGTATGGTTGGTTTTAACCTACTTTAATTTTTTTTTAATATTCTGACGTAAACGATTGGATGACAGCTGAATGGTTCATTACTTTTTTTTTCTAATTCAAAGCGTTAAATTCTGATTTTGCTATGTTTACTTGATAATTGGTTATGATTTATTTTATGATTTTGACGTGTATATGTGCGTATATTTATACTGCCTACATACTGAATAAATGCTTTGATTCTTTGATTCTTCTTTGATTGATTCGTTATATATATTGTTCGCGAAAAAAAAGAAAAAAAAAAAAAAAACATATTTACTGTCGAATTGAGAAAAATGGATAGGTCTTTAAAAATGACAAGGGCCTCCACCTAAAAAATATGCTGTAGATCTCAGTAAAAACTTTCAAAAAAAGTAGTTTGAACGAGATATAGTCAGCAGTTTTTGAGATATAGCACATTTTCAAAACCGCATATATAACTTTGTTTTTCATACAGACACTATGAAAAACAAAATTACTTTTTGATGGCGAAAAATGATAGCTATATAGATCACTCGACAGTGTTACTCTTTATTTTGACATAATACCATAAATAGCAAATATGTTATTATTGTGTAAATAAAACTGATATCATTGACTAGAAACGAGAGGCCAGACTCCAGATATTAGGTTTAGTGGCTGTGTTGGAAAAGACATGTCCAACACTAGAATCAAAGCATTTATTCAGTATGTAGGCAGTATTAATATACGCACATATACACGTCAAAATCATAAATCATAACCAATTATCAAGTAAACATAGCAAAAGCAGAATTTTAACGTTTTTAATTAGAAAAAAAAAACAAATGTAATGAACCATTCAGCTGTCATCCAATCGTTTACGACAGAATATTAAAAAAAAAATTAAAGTAGGTTAAAACCAACCATACATGTAACCATACTGTGTGTTTCAGTACTTCAGACAATTTTAATAGAAAAAAAAGTGAAATAGTGAAACACAACTTAAAGAAACGCATACCGATCACAGCACATATCATGATCCAAATGGAACTGATAGTCCGTCTGTCAGCTGCATAATATTGTTTAAATAAAAATAAAAATGGCAAGCCTAGAAAGAAAATCTGCGGACAAAAGGGGAAAACTGAATGGCTGTTGAATCTATCTAGACCTAGACTGAAACTGACTGATTATGATGATGATAATTGTGATGATGACAGTAAGAAATATAACGATAATAATGAAGAAAGTAAAATTATCATACCTTTTATACCTCGATCGCCGGTACCGTCTATCTGGTTTGTTTTCAATTCTGAAAAAGAATACAGTCCGGCAAGTATAACTTGGCGTGCCTGTGCGCCACTGTGCTTTTACTTTGTACTTTGATAACAGTTTCTCTTAAACCACTGTTAATTACTTTTGGCATTATTTAACTATTTTAATGTAGCAGATTTATCAACAATAATGTCGCGGTAATCTCTCAAACGTCAAACTCACAGTTTCAATTAAAAGAATTAGTTCCAAAAACCACCACCGCCAAGTTATACTTGTGGCACTGTAGTTTTAGTGTTCAGGCTTTAGTTTACAGTCCACTTTCCTTATTCCCGCCTTAACGTCCCTCCACTACCATCATCCAACTCCGCATTTAAAACTTAACACAATGCTCCTGCGCACTGATTGGCCGGGCATCCTACAATCGCCGCCAGTCGCCAGGGAGTCGCGAAATCAATCTACAGCAATGAAAATGTAAAAAACATAATTTTCTGTGCATAAAAGTTTCCGCAGTGAGAATTCCCCGTCAAGTGCTGTGTTATCATCTTAACTATCCAAAAAACAATAAATCATAACAGGACATTTACTAATGTGCGTGTATCAAACGAGAGATTTTCCATTAATCTTAGCTGAAGCCTTTAACATTTAGATTTTACATCATGCCATTTAAACCGTAATAGTTCTTTGTAAATGTGATGAAATTAATTAAATTAAGTGATCAGAAATATACAAATACAGCTAACGTAAGGTGATATGGCAGTCAAACGCTTCACTATAATGACAATACCTGATGGAATACCCTGGTCTGTGTCTGTGTTTTCGGTTAAGTACAATATGGGGGTCTTCAAATCGCGAGTGAATAGGTATCTTCTGGGTAAGCATGCTACATCATCGATCCCATCATCACTTAACATCAGGTGAGATAGTGATTAAGTGCTGCCCAGTTCGGTGTAAAATTATTAAGATAGTTTAAAAAGTAAAATAACCGACTTTAATGCCCCGTGAGTCAATTTCAGTAGCAAGTTTGAGACGTTTATCATCATATCTCTGGAGATACTTATCAGATCTCGATGAAATTACAATGGGACCACCTTGGAAACGTACCGATACCAAAAAAAATCATTCGAATCGGTTTAGAATTGACGGAGTAATCGCGTAACATACACATACATACAAAAAATAAACATACAGACGAATTGAGAACCTCCTCCTTTTTTGTAAAGTCGGTTAAAAAACAAAAAAGGGTGTAGCTATGGCATGGACATGGACATGGACATGGACATGGACATGGCCGTTTGTTTTAGTGTTGTAGTAGTGTTATGTCTCGTAATAATCGTGACTAAATATAATTTAAGATCATTTAAAAAACTAAAATAACCGACTTCAAACTTTCTTCTAAAATGTTTTCCTTCTCCGGAAAGCCACTGTGAAATGCGCACATATTTTTTTATATAGAAAAATCCATTGGTGCACGGCGGGTTGGACTTACCAGTTAAATTAATGCTTGTAATAAATGGTCAAGGTGTGTAAGACAGTTTACTTGCCCATGGGGTCGAGATGCCCAGGGTTTCGTAAAGGAGTTGTCAAGATGACAGGTGGAGAACAGCGTGATAAGGGAACGTTGTGGTATGATAGTAGATGTAGTGACAAAGATAGAGAAAGGGATGCTTAGATGGTCTGGACATCTAAAGAGGATGGATAAAGGAAGTTTTTTTATTTGTTTTTATTATTATTATTTTGAAATAAAAGATTACTCGCAATGTGGGTTGCAAATTACTAGTATTCTTGTTAACCTCTCCAACTGAACTAAATATGCTTGTGTCTGGAGTGGGTTCACGTCAATAATGCAATGGGTGTAATGGGGATTCACGACCTCTCAATCGCCAGTCCGACACCCTATCCTTTGGGCTATTGCCGCCTAGATTGACAAAACAGATTTGTCAGACGAGTGTGAATGGGGCAGCCGGTAGAGGCCGACCTAGGCGAACGTATCACTATCAGATCGGAGACGTTTTAATGAAAGGCCAAGTCAAAAGTACCTATAACCGGCGAGCATGTATGAAGGCGCTCATGAAGTGGAAGAAGCGAAAGGGGAATGTCAAGATCGTAGCATGTGGAAAGAAGTATGTCCTCTAAGGCGTGATTTTATGTATGTATTGTATACATTTTATTTCGTCAAATAGATAATTGATGTTAATGTATAATAAATATGCAATAGGTAATTATTTTGGAGTTATATATACGAGTACATAGGTACCATTGAAATACAAGGTCGTTGTTAGACTTACTTTTGCGTTTCTTCTGAATCTGGAATCAGAACAATAATTTTTTCCTCTAGTTTCTTCTTATACGCTTCGATGATTTGTTTTTTCATGTCTCTGATATCTCCTTTCACTTCAGCTACCTGCAAAAGCGATGAGTTACATATAAACAAGTAATATTTTAAACAACCTTCTGAAACACAAGCTATTACATAACCTAGAATCAGAGTAAATCAAGGCAAATCCAACGAGCCCAAACACACTCTAGAACGGCGCTCCGAGCTACCAGCTTCAGCCTCTTGACTCCTTACAGCGAAGAGCCACTAGAATTGTCGACGATCCCGAGCTCTGTGATAAATTGGAGCCACTCAGCCTCCGTAGAGACGTCGGAGTCGGATCCATCTTTTACCGTCTCTATAATGGGGAATGCTCTAAAGAGCTTTTTGACCTGATTCCACCAGCGCCATTCTTTTATCGTACTGCTCGGCACCGTCAAAAAGCTCACCCTCACATCTTACAGAGCTGGACGTCTCGCACTACCCGTTTTAACCGTGGATCTTTACCGCGTACCCCAATCAAATTTTAAAAATTTAATTAGCATGTTATGATGACAAACATCGGGACAGGTGATACTAAATAAAAGCTTGTAATAAGACAGTTTAAAAACTAAAACAACCGACTTCCATGCCCCGCGAGTCAGTTTATCGACATATTTCTGGAGATACTTACCGGAGAGATCGTGCGCGGCAAATGAATTGACTTTTACCTATAATTTAGATGGATTTTTTATAGATAAAATTAACGCCATAGCGTTGGCTGTGGTGACGCGCGAGGGGACGTCATGGCGTCACTTTATGTTTTGTTTACGAAATTGGCAAAATTCAGTAAATTAAAATTGTGAAAAATGTGTAAAATGGTGAATGGTCATTAAAATATAGTGGAAATAAATACATATTATATTGTTGTAGATAATAATTACGTAAATGTACGAATTCTGTAGTGCAAACTATAAAAATACTGCAAAATTTTCACGAAATGGAAATATTTATTACTAAAAAATCATTTGTCACCGCTACTTAAAATTTTACGTGCAGACTTTTTATAACATAGCCTATCTTCAATAAAAATCCTGATCTTTAACTCGATGGTAGGTATACTAAAGTGAACCCAAAAAAGATTCCGACGAACTGAGAACTTCCTTTTTTCTTGAAGTCGGTCAAGTTTGTCGTTTTCTTGAAGGTTCTCAGTTCGTTTAACCGACGTTAATGTTCGAGTCGCGTTCCCTTTGTCGCGTTCGTACCTTCGACTAGAGCGGTCGCTGCAAAATTTGCCGATCGCTCCGATGCTGACTAACATTTTGCGCTGCGTTGACTAAACGCACGTAAAGTAAATCGCAATCTAAGCGCTCCGATACTAGAAGTTCATTCATTTTTTTAACAATTTACTATTACGTTTTCTTTTTTAATTTCGTTTATTGTATAATAATAATAATAAAATGTATTTATTTCTCCAACATATACATTGGTGCCAAAATTGGTCTTAACTAAATTGAGACTGATGCCTGTGGTAGGTTTTACAAGAAAACCTGCATTACAGGACACTAGGACTCCGCACTTAAAGTACTAAGCATTTTTTATCAATAATTTATAATGGGGAGGGGATGAGAAGGGAAGGGGAAGGTGAGGGAAAGGGGAGGGGAGGGGGAAGTGGGGGGAAAGGGAAGGGGAGAGAAGGAAAGGGGAGGGGAGTGGGGGAAGACAGAGGGGGAGGGGAGGGAGAGAGGGAAGTGAGGGGAAAGGAGGTGGGGGAAGAGAGAAGGAGAAGGGAGGGGAGGGAGAGGGGAGGGGGATTTGCGCGGCGTGGTATCGTGCGGTGTAGGTCGGCTACGCATGTGTCTTATTAGTAAAATAATTAGCCTAAATAATAAAAAATGTTACCCAAAGACACAATTCAACGCGGACGAAGTCGCGGGCACAGCTAGTACGTTTATATAAATTAATAGGTTTATTAGTGTAAAACTAGAATTTGCTCTTAATTTCAGAACGGTTAGGAGACTTTCTGTTCGTTCATAATTATAAGACAAAAATTGTTTAGTGACAATTTTCTTGACGTTATGGGTTTTAAATTCTGTGAAATTTAGATGTTTGCTAAGCTTATTGTAAATGTAACCACTTTGAAAGTATGGAAAATGTTTAATAAATGCAGAGTTAATTTCCTCCCTTTTCCCCCCACTTCCCCCTCCCCTCCCCTTTCCCTCACCTTCCCCTCCCCTTCACCTCCCCTCCCCCTACGCCTCACTTCCCCTCCCCCTCCCTCCCCTTCCCCTCCCCTCCCCTTCCCCTTCCCTCCCCTTCCCTCCCCTTCCCCCTCCCCCTCCCCTTCCCCCTCCCCTCCCCTTCCCCCTCCCCTTCCTCCTCCCCTTCCCCCTCCCCTCCCTTCCCCTTCCCCTTCCCCCCTCCCCTTCCCCCTTACAAACTAATGAGCTACACGGAGGCTGACATCCTCGCCGCCAAGAAGTTCTTGGCCGACACCGCTACCTCTTCCATCCAGCTCGCTACACGACCAAAGGATGGAACCGGCAAGAAGGACCTGTAGGATATCTTAAGGGTCTTCAAGGAGACCTGACGACGTCCAGACCTACGTACCGAAAGACCTCTACAAGCTGCCACCGATAACGTGGGATCCTGTGGACACCACCCGCGTATTGGAGGACATCATGCGTGTGTTTAACAATTTACAATAATATAAAGTCTGTACAGCGATGTTTTTTCGTCAAGCTCATACCTTCAACCGACACAGGTCCAGCCTCTATGGTGGCTTACCGCGGACTGAGATGTAATTTCAAATGATTGTTTCTTTGTTTATTTATACTCAAAATGACCATAGGAACCTTACAGAAGTATTATTACGTTTTATCAAATATAGCAAAATCTACGATAACTCAACAAAACAAAGGTAAAAGTATTCATTTTTCTGAACGTTATTTTAAACATTTTTAAATATTTCAATTAATTATTTTTTATTCAGTATTTATGCTTATTCCTTGTATTTTTTTTTTGTTGGAAATATGGTTATTTTGCGAAATATTGTACCTAACTCGACTCGATTTCGATATTTTTGTGGTAAGATACTACTACGGATATTTTTTAAAGTGTTTATTAATAATTTTTGTCGAAAGAAATTAATTGCTTAACTTGCATTGCAAAGGACTTGTTTATTGATAGAATATATATAACAGTTGGCTAAGGTTTGTAGATTCATCCAACAATCGATAATTTATGACATTTACAGAAATGCGATCGAAAAAAAAAACGCCTGAAGTGCGCGCCGACTAATTAGTCCATAGTCATTTACTAATTAGTCCATTATTTCCCACGGCTATTCTTGTATTTAACCGACTTCAAAAAAAGGAGGAGGTTTCTCAATTCGACCTTTTTTATATTCAAAATTTTTTTTTTTTTTATGTTCGTTCGCGGATAACTTCGTCGTTTATGAACCGATTTTGATTATTATTTTTTTGTTCGAAAGGAAATATCCCAAGTGTAGTACCATGGTAATTTTATCGAGGTCTGATGAGTATCTCCAGAGATATTGAGATAAACATCTCAAAATTGGTACTGAAAATGAATAGCGCGGCATTGAAGTCGGTTCTTTTATATAGTTTTTAAACGATATTATCTCGAGAAGCTTAGCAAAACTGCGACTTCGTCGACGCGATGTTACAATACTTTGTGAACATTTCAACTATCTTCCTATTACAGTTGAGAAGATACAGGTCTCAACAGACGGACGGACAGACAGCGAAGACTCAGTAGTAGGTATCCGTTGGTACCCTTTGGCACAGAATAAATAATAGTACCCTTTACGGAATTCTGAAAAAGTCTTGTCAAAGAACATACCTTCTCTTTCAAAATGGCCAGATATTCTGGTGATCTTCTAAATCTCTTGATAACCGTGTCCAGCTCTTCACCGTACAGTTTTATAGCTTCAGCTTGAATATCATACTTCCTACCCTGCACTGGATTACAAATATTTTAACCAACTTTAAAAATAATTAAGATAGTTAAAAACTAAAACAACCGACTTCAATGCCTCGCGAGTCAGTTTCAGTAGCAAGCTTGAGACGTTTATTGTCATATCTCTGGAGACTCTTATCAGATCTCAATGCAATTACAATCGAAATACATTGAAAATGTACTGTATTAATTAAAAAAGAATCGTTCGAATCGGTTTACAATTGATAGAGTAATCGCGTAACATACATACAAAAAAAAAACATACAGACGAATTTAGTTAGGTTTGTAGTTAAGTCGGTTGAAATAAATTACATCGTCACGTGGGTCACGTGGGTCACGATGATTCCTGCAATGCGCTGAAAGCTTACCCATAGCTAAATAGCACAAACATAGCACCACTGTGTACAACAAACACATTCTTAACAAATGTTCTCAATATTAATAGAATTCAATAAGTATCAAAACATATCAATAAAGCAATGTTATGGAAATCGATTTATTTCATCAACAGCACTAACAATATAAATGTGAACATGTTTGCAAGGCCAAAAAGCCTGGTTATTTTCTTGAAATGTCAAGTTTGAATAGCTAATACAGCTGTTATCAACCGACTTCAAAAAACAAGGAGGTTCTCAATTCGTCTGTATGTTTTTTTTGGTGTGTATGTTACGCGATTACTCCGTCAATTGTGAACCGATTCGAATGATTATTTTTGTAATCGGTAGGATACGTTTTCGAGGTGGTCCCATTGTAATTTCATCGAGATCTATTAAGTATCTCCAGAGATATGACGATAAACGTCTCAAACTTGCTACTGAAACTGACTCGCGCGACATGGAAGTCGGTTGTTTTATTTTTTAACCGACTTTCAAAAAGGAGGAGGTTCTATGTTCGTATATAAATTATTACACATGTTTAGAGACCAGTAAAATCACGTACCTAATGAAATTACATAATAATACTAGAAGTTCTGAGAGAACAGTAGACTGTTCTATCAGTTATAAAACCATGGAATAACCGACACCTTCCCCTTTCCCCTGGCTTAGCAAAGACATTTCAGAGTTTGGGTTTTTGCAAAAAAATAGGTTTAAGTTTTAGCGATTACTAGCGTTTCCTTGATCCTAGGAGTTTGAATCTGGTGTCTACGGGTTTTTTGTTTTGTGAAGGCAAAGACCACTGCGTAGTCACATTGGTAGGTAGAGTCGTGCAAAAATAAAACCGTCGTTAAAATTGAGGTCGCGTCAGTCGTTGGTCGTTTTAATTTGTTTTTGTTCCATTAACAACACTGCTGTAATTACTAGTACGACTAACAATGTTGGATACTTGGTAGCTTCGAGCATTTACCAATGGAGATGTTAACGTTCTAATCCGCAAACGTTTTTTTCTGCCGATATTTACGGGGGACGAGGTAAACACGCATTGCACACACACAAATCACTCACTTTAACGATCCCGCACACTAGCTTGAAACATGCACACAGCATTAAAAATACAGCGTAGTTACGCACGCTCATATGGCCAATAATGGCTATATGGCCAGCAGAGGGGTACGCTTTGCGTTAACATCTCCATTGGTAAATGCTCGAAGCTTGGTAGGTCAAGACGCGGAAGCGGCTTGATTATACGCTGGTTATAGGCTATGTGATGTCACATTACATTGACTATGGCGCCCTCTACAGGACATAAAGTCATGAATATTTTTTTTTAATGATGCCGTGTTGGATATTAGTAGGTGGTTATTGGGTGTTCTACTCCAGCCACATCTGTTGATTAAACGATATACCCAACTGCGTTCGCTCCGCTTGTTGCAGTTGGGTATATCGTTTAATCAACAGATGTGGCTGGAGTAGAACACCCAATAACTAAAAATTGATTATCTCTCGCCACTTGTGTTTTAGAACTCTCAAAGCTTCCGGTGTAATAATTTTGATCAACATGTTTTAGAACTCTCAAAGCCTCCGGTGAAAATTATAATGTTTATTAATGTGGTTACTAAACATTACTTATCATTCTGCGAGAAGCGCTCTTGCAATGAAGTTCGTTAAGCAGCCAATATCATTAAAATTCGAAAATATAAATATTAATTCTGAAAAACGCAGTTTTCGTCATGGAAAGCTTTTACCAAATACAATACGATGTATAATATGTGGCCCGTCGAACTGTGGAAAAACTAATTTGGTTATCGGACTCATCTTACATGAAAATGGTTTGCAATTTAAAAATGGTTATGTTTATTCAAAAACTCTTTATCAACCGAGATACATGTATTTGGAACAGGTATTACGAATGGTTCCTGGTGTTACTTTTTCTAAGTATCATGAAAATGTAGAAGTTCTTACTCCAGAGGCAGCAAAATGTAACTCAATAATTATATTCGATGACGTAGCGTGTGAGAATCAAAATAATATGCGCGACTATTTTGCAATGGGAAGACATAAATATATAGACTGTTTTTATCTAAATCAGACTTATAGCAAAATACCAAAACAGTCAGTGAGAGATAATGCAAATTTAATTGTTCTCTTTAAGCAAGATGATATAAATATGAGACATATTTATGATGAACACGTCAATACAGATATGACGTGGCAGGAATTTAGAGAAATGTGTGCAAATATATGGAAAGAACCCTACAGTTATGTAGTGATTAACAAGGATTGTGAAAAAAACAAAGGATGTTACCGAAAGAAATTCGATACGTTTGTTGTGTTTCATTAGTATGTATGTCGTAAATATGTCAATGCTTGTCGAGGTGTTGAAAAGTAAACAGCTAATAGCAGTAAACTTAATAATTAAATATAGAAATCATGTTTAATAATCCTGTGAACCGTATATACTCCACTGTATACAAACGTTTAAGAAGTTTCGATACCTGGCCTCGAGGATTAACACAAAAACCACAAGAAATGGCTGAAGCAGGATTTTTTTATGCAGTCTGTGACGACAGAGTTATTTGTTTTTACTGCGATGGAAGGCTTAAAGACTGGAACTCCGAAGATCAACCATGGGTAGAGCATGCGCGCTGGTTCCAGTCATGTCCGTATGTTTTAGTATTGAAAGGAAAAGACTACGTTAAGAGCATGAAAAATTATGTATACGAAGAAATTAAAAAAAATTGCCAACAGACTCCACTGGATGATCTACCTTTGATAGTAAATACATCATCTTCAATAATCTGTAAAATTTGTTTAGAAGAAGAGCTTAACACTTGTTTTTTACCTTGTGGTCATGCTGCAGCTTGTGCAAAGTGTGCTTTTTCCATTGGTAATAAGTGTCCAATTTGTAGGCGAGTATTCGCCAATATAACACGATTGTATTTCTGATTATACTCTATTGCTAGCCTACTATAAATAGCTGAAGTAAAAACACATGTTATCACTTTCGTGAGAACACTGACAATAGTTCAATCAATTGAAATTCAATTTAAAGATATGGAAAAAAATCTAAAGAGACAAATTGTAAAGGCTGCGGCAGCTGTTAAAAATAAGGTTAAAAAGATGCGAGATATTGAAGTGGAAAACAATAGTATTTTGGAATCTGTTTTTAAACCAATTACAAGTCCTCTTAATGAAATGGTGGAAAAATCTAAAACGTGTTCCCAAACTAAAGGAGTACAATTTGAAACTTCAAGTCCATTAGACAAGGACAAAACTCTTAAGAGAGATTCTAACATCGAGTTCGACGTATTTAGTCCAAGAGACTCTAATGATTCAGATGAAAGCTATGAGAATTCAGAAAAATCTGATAATGAAGAAAATGAGGAATCATTTAAATCAGTGCAATCAGGTTCAAGTGATCAAGAAATTTCTTCGTGGTCCATGTCTTCCAAAACTTTACAAGATGTTCCGTTTGGCGTGAGAAATGAACGAGGTAAACACATGATGGGATCTTCGCGTGTAACTCTTTTTGATGATTATATTCAAGTTGGTGCAAACAAGTACAAATATACTCCTGGTATAAAGGAACTTCTGTTTAAAAAAGTACCTAATATATCTGCAATAACTGATGAAGATTTGAGACATTATAAAATAATGTTACTAGAAACAAATGTGCACCGAAGAGAATTCGATCCAAATAAACCAATCAGAAGTAACAGAGGTCGAAAATACTTGAATATAATAAAACCGCTATTTAAGTTGCGTAAAGTTTCAGCGAGCACTGACAGTAGTCAACCTGATTTACTTCATCAAGGAAAAGGACTACCTCTGTTGAAACAGTGGAAGAAAAATGTTGACTACGTTTACTGGGACAATCCTAATGAACTGGTTGAAAGATTAAAACTATTGATTGCTTCAAAAGATGCTGGTAACACTGGGTTAGATAATGAAATAATATCTATTATAGAAGAACTGCGCGAAAGCAACATTATACCTTAATAAATAGCATACATTTCTAAAAATAGTATCATTTGATCTTTGTCAACAACACCCCAGTTCACAATAATGGATAAATTTGGACATCATATTCATAAACGATTGCGTTTACCAGACTTTTTAGAAAATTTTGATAAAGTCTTGATGCGAACTGAAACCGGAGAGTTCGATTTACAAAATACAAGGTTGACTGGGATTACAATTCCAATGAAAAATACCGATGCTGTGAACAAGGAATACGTAGACAGCCAATCTCAATTGTTTGTAAAAAAGCAAGAAGTCGATATAATATTCAACGATTTAAAAGCAGATGTTAAAAAAGGCATTGAGAATTTAAAAGCAGATTATTATACAAAGGCTGAATTAGACCAAATCATTAAATCAAAGAAATGAGTAAGCTACAAATAGTAAATGAAATTCATAAAACAGCTCGTAAAAACTTTGTTCGACGATCTGTAATATTAAGAGGAATTGATGATTTATGGCAAGCTGATCTTATGGATTTTCAAAATATAAAAAGTTGTAATAATGGATATAGGTATATTTTTGTTGTAATAGATTGTTTTTCTAAATTTTCCTGGGCTATCCCTGTTAAAACGAAGACTAAATCCGAAATAGCAAATGCATTTAGTTCGCTATTATTTAAAAATTATCGAAAGCCAGTTAACTTACAAACTGACATGGGCACAGAATTTTATAACGATGAATTTAAAAAAGTTATGCTAAAAAATAAAATTAATCATTACTCTACATATTCCATAAAAAAGCTTCTATAGTAGAAAGACTAATCAAAACTCTCAAGAACAAGTTGTATAAAAATTTTAGTTTGAATGGTAGTTATAAATGGATTGGAAAGCTTTTAGAAAGTGTTATGGCAACATACAATAACACAATACATCGAACAATAAAATATAAACCAAACGATGTTAACCAATCAAACCAAAGTGAAGTATTGAGAAATATAATCAAATCACAGGAAATTAATTGTCTGTCAAAGACCAGAAAATTAGAAGTTGGTGACCATGTTCGTATAAGTAAATATAAAGGTAACTTTGAAAAAGGATACACCCCAAACTGGTCTACGGAATTGTTTTTGATTAAAAAAGTTCATGGTTCTGAACCTATCACTTATTCCATAGAAGATCTACACTATC
Organism: Cabera pusaria; assembly: GCA_954871355.1. NCBI lineage: Eukaryota > Metazoa > Arthropoda > Insecta > Lepidoptera > Geometridae > Cabera > Cabera pusaria. The sequence continues at coordinate 1,100,008 of OX940912.1, read as the reverse complement.
AACCAATTTTAGGAAGTTTTATGAACAAGAACTTCAAAAAACTAAGTGTCCTAATGTGTATCTAATTGAAAAGGTTATAAGAAAAAAAGGTAATAAATTATTCGTAAAGTGGTTAGGTCTACCTAGTACTGAAAACAGTTGGATTGAAAAACGAGCAATTGTATGATTATCTTTTCTATAGAGTTACATACCTAAGTATATAAAATTAAGTCTATTTAGATATTTTATCTCATTTATAACTCAGCTATGCATGGTGGTGGACTCGTTAACAGCATCATAAATAACTTACCATTTGAATTGCATTTACCTGGGTACAATTACTGTGGACCTGGTACCAGATTAAGAAAACGATTATTGAGAGGTGATCAAGGAGTTAATGAGCTTGATAATGCTTGCATGAGACACCATATAGCATTCGATAATTCAAATAAATTGGAAGATCGACACAGAGCTGATTTAGAATTATTAAATATGGCAAAGCAACGGATGAAATCGAAAAATGCAGGAAGAGGAGAAAAACTGTCTTCGTGGCTTGTGAGCAAAGTGATGAAAACCAAAATGAAGCATGGTGCTGGCGTGAGAACATTTAAATCGATCGTCTCTACAATACATAAACGACTGAAAAAATTAAAACCAAAAAGCAATTCTAGAGCTATTAAAGCTGCATATTCAGCTGCGAAAAAACTGATAAAAAATAAAAAAGGAGTGTGTCTGCCTCGTGTAATACCGTTACCAAAAACAGGTGGTATTTTACCACTTATACCAATATTCGCAGGACTGTCTGCTCTAGGTGCATTGGTTGGAGGTGCAGCAGGTATTACTAAAGCTGTAAATGATCATAAAGCAGCTAAAAAGAATTTGGAAGAAGCCCAACGTCATAATAAAACGATGGAAAGTATCGCCTTAGGAAAAGGCTTATATATAAAACCATATAAAAAAGGCAATGGTCTTTTTGTAAATAGTTCAAAAAACTAATAGAAAGGTTACCCAAGCGTGCTCTCACTGATATAGACATATTAGAGTATGCTACTAAACACATACCTTACTTTAGAGGTGTTTTCATGAGAAATGAATTGCCGCCAAAGCCTAAGGACATTGAGTGTGCGATTGTTAATTTAGATAGCTCAGAGAATGAAGGAACCCATTGGGTAGCCTATGTAAAACATTTTAACTATTGTGAGTATTTTGATAGCTTTGGTGATTTAAAGCCACCAATTGAGTTAATAAGATATGAGTTAATAAAATTTAATATAACATACAATTATTGTAGATATCAACGTTTTAATACATCTAATTGTGGTCATTTATGTTTAAAGTTCCTAAGTGAATTTTGGAAAAAATGTTATGCTAATACTATTTGTATAAAATGTTCTAATAAAGTATTGTGACTATATATTTATAAACGTGTTTTTATTACCATCATTTCTAAAATGTCTTTCACGCTGTCAATAACAGGCAACACCTCTATTTTATCCACTACCTATTATCCAGCTTTACAATTTGATGATGAATACGAGTGTGCTCTGTTATATTTCTCAACATTCAATTCAATACCTAACATTGATAACAGAAACAATAAATATTATTATGACAATAACGAAGTCGTAGACATACCAGAAGGCACTTACGAACTGCAAGATATTTCTGATTATCTAAAGTCAAACGTAAAAAAAGGAGTCGCTTTTAATTTATTTTGCAATTAAACACGTTGAAATCGTTTATCTTCTGCTCTAAGATATGCTAAAAATAAAGCTGCTAAAGATATCCATTTTGAAAAAGCTAATTCTCCAGGAACTTTACTAGGATTTGGTAATAAAACTCTTAAAGCCAATATAATACACGAGTCGCAACTCCCAGTTAACATTTTATCGACAACAGTGGTAAGAGTCGAATGTGATATAGTGAGCGGATCATATATTAATAATGGAAAACCAAGCCATATTCTTTATGTATTTGCTCCTAACGTGCCTCCAGGATACCGAATAATAGAAGTGCCAAAGAATATAATTTATTTTCCTGTCAATCAAATTGACGTCAGCACTATTAATATTAGATTATTAGATATTAATAATAATTTAATAAATCTACGCGGTGAAGAAGTTCAATTATATTTGCATATCAGGAAAAGATGATCGACTTCAATAAAAGTAGTAATTCAATAATGAAACACATCAGTACTCATCGAACAATCCGAAAAGGAACAACTAAGAAAAAAATTAAATTGACCAGGGAAAATAAAAAGTTCCTGAAATTAATTGGTCTATTAAAATGAACATTTTGGATATAAAAAGTTCACCAGCATACGATAACACCATAGACGGTATCGAATATCATTCATATAAACCTTACGTAACAAGTTTTAACAGGAATGATGAAATCCGCATACCTATCAATCAGCAGGATTTATACATACTACCATCAGCAAGTACCCTTTATTTAGAAGGAACAGTAAACATCATAAAGAAGGATACAAAACTAAAAGTTACTGCTGTGGAATTCACAAACAATCCATTACTGTTTCTTTTTCAAGATATTCGTTATGAACTAAATGGAGATGAAATAGATAGAATCAAAAATGCTGGAATGACTACAACAATGAAGAGTTTAGTATCATTTAATGAAAATGAAGCTAAGATAGCAAAAGCTTGGGGTTGGGATATAAATGGAACAAAAACAACCCATGGAAATAGTTTTTCTGCCTCAATACCTCTTAGTAATATTTTGGGCTTTGCTGAAGATTATAAGAAAATAATTATGAATTGTAAACATGAACTGATATTATTACGCAGTAATACAAATTTGAATTCTTTGAAAGTTCCATCTGGTGAGGTTTCTTGAAGATATAATAATAAATAAGTTAGTTTGGCGCGTTCCACACGTCAAGGTATCAGATAAAGAAAAAGTTAATTTACTAAAGTTATTGGAAAAGGATCGTTCTCTATATTTGGCTTTTAGAAATTGGGATTTATATGAGTATCCCTTATTACCTAAAACAACTAAGCATACTTGGTCAATTAAAACGTCCTCACAGATTGAAAAGCTAAGATATGTAATCATAGGCTTACAAACAAATAGAAAAAATTTAGCTGATCGCGATATATCAAAATTCGACCCTTGTAATTTAAGAGATGTCAAAGTATATCTTAACTCTAACTATTTTCCATATGAAAACTTGAATATTAGTCTTGATGATCATAAATATTCATTATTGTATGAGCAATATGTCAGGTTTCAGACATCTTATTATGGACGCAGAAGTGAACCACTGCTAAGTACTTCTGAATTCAAAGAAAAAGCACCGCTGTTTGTAATCGATTGCTCTAGACAAAGCGAAAACCTTAAGTCAGGTCCTGTAGTTAGCGTACGTGTGGAACTTGAATGTCATTCAGAAATACCTGATCAGACAGCTGCATATTGTCTTATTTTAAACGATTCCATCATCGAGTACAGACCGTTGAGTCATATAGAAAAAAAAATATCTTAAAATATGAATCTTTGCAGAATAAAATATATATTCGTGGATGTACAAGGATTCAAAGATACACAAAATAATTTTATTATAAAAGAATTGTCTATTTTAAACGAAGAAAATACCCAAACCTTTCTTGTCAAGCCCCCCTATCCATTTAAAAACTTATCGATCGAAGAAAAGAAACAAGTGCGGTGGATAGAAGCAAATCGAGGATATTTCTGGAGTGAAGGCCACATTGACTACAGGGAATTCAAAAGAATTATAATACCATATTTGAATAAGAAAAAAGTGTTAACAAAAGGAACTGAGAAAGTTATGTGGATCAAAGGCCTTTGTGAGAACTGTGAAATAATAGATGTGGGAGAAAAAGGATGTCCTAATTTTTTAAAATTATATCACGACTATGAAAAACCTAATATAAATTTAAATTGTGTACAACACACGAAAATGTGTGCATTAAAAAATGTATTGTTCTTAAAAAAGTGGTATGATAATAATAATATACATTTATTCAATGTAAGCTAAGAATTTAATTTAATGTTTTAAATAAAATAAAATAATTATTGCCTAAACTGGTTGTTGTTTTATTCTACCAAATTATATTTTAACGAATTAAAGTGGTGAGTATTTAGGAATTAAAATACAGCAGATATTTGAATAGGTTTTTAATATAATATCGAAAATTAAAACATATCTTAAATTTAATGAATTAAATAGTACAATGCATTCAGGGAGATACTACTTACTGATTTGATTAAACATCTTAAGAATCACTTCTAATTTAATTTAACTGATCTATTTAAAAATAATTTTATTCAATTATGCGTCTCATCAGTCAGAATCACTTATTATATTTTCAGATATATTTTTAATCACTCTTTCGGTTTGATCTAATATTCTGTCCGTAAAATCTTTTACTATATATTGAGCCGATATTACAACATCACTTTCAGTGTCACTGTTATCACCACTAATGTCTATTATTTTGATCTGAATCAAACGTCTCCCTTTGTATGCTTCACGGTTTAAAACAAATGATGATCGCCGCATACTATTGCGAAGATTCTTAGTTTCACCAAGTGTCTTCTTTGTCTTCCGGTTTGGACGTTTTGGAGACGATTTCTTCTGATTAGTGATTGGAAAAATTTCGTCAAAGCCTTCTAATGGATTCTGCGCACAGTGGAAAAGAAGGTCTTGGGTATTAATTCCAAAAAGTCCATCTTGAGTCTCACTGTTATTATTTATTACAATGTCTGTCATAATCTGAAACAAAATAGAAAACTATTAGGGTCATTTTTATGGATAATATCGAGTAAATAGAAATAAAGGAATAAAAGTTCAAAACTTACGTCTTAAGTCGACTTGAAAGTATGTGAATATGTGTGTTAACTGCGACGCTCGAACAGGGTATAATGAGCAGGGCATAATGAATTTTATTCAATGTTTGTCGAATGTGCAAAATCATGTAGTGACATGTCAGTGCACCTGCGTCGGTGTTAAAAGTTTATGCTGCGTTAGTGAATTTGAAGTACCTACGTAGATTACGTAGGTACTTCAAATTCACCTACGTAGATTACGATTACGTAGAATAGTTAAAATTTTTCACAAACATTAAATTGGTTTTGCATTATTAACTTAAGCTAGATGTTAAGGCTCTTAAAATAAAATAAAAACAACAAGTATTCTAAATGAAATTCGTTTATTCACTATATTCTTACTTAAGGTTCACTTTACATTATTATAACATTATTATTATTATTATATTACATATTTATTTCATCTTACAGATAATCTTAAGCTACTTACATTAGATTAGACCCCAAGAATTGAAATATGACCCCAAGCTCTGCTTGATTTTTTATCTTGCGAAATAAATCGTTTATCGTCGCTACTAGAAAGCGCAATTTTGTTTATAGAACGTGTAAATATTTCATGTTTTATACTTTTAAACAATATGTTTTTCTTGCGTAGTGTATTTGATGTAAGCAATGTGTTTGTATAATCTAAGATACTAAGATCTCGAACAACACATGATTTTACTCCCTTAGCCTTTTTAATTTCAGTGTCAGTATTTTTTATACAATATAATTTAGAGCGTAATCCTACATATTCAGTGATTATTTTTCCACCCATTTCATCTTTGAAAAGTCCTGGTACTTTTTTGTTAATTATTGGTAATTTGTGATAATTATCAACAGAAAAGTTACTGGTATCAAAATACTCCAAAAACGTATTTTTCACATCTTGATAAAAAATTTTGGTTTGGATGTGATAAATAAAGCTGTCTGTATCAGTATAACACATCGTCAAGCGGTCCCTGTAAAATGGTTTAAATATAGAATAGTGAAAATCATACATATGTGATTTTGATAATTCCAAAACTGTAAATCCGATGTACAGTGGCTTATCCAATACTATACGATTAGGCTTTAATTGAATCGCAACCAAACTTTCCGTAAAAACTGAAGCACTGTGAAAGTTTGGACTCGCGATTAATTTTTCTGCGTTATTTCTTTTTTTAGTTCTATTGTTTTGATCATTCCATTGATTTATCAACTCAACATGGACCTTCTTGCGGTTGTTTTCTAACGTTTTACCAAAAACACTGTTATTGAGCAATTTGAAAAAGTCTTGCTCAAAAGTTGACGTTGCTTTTTGACGCAAATTTGTATTAAGATCGATGTATTGTTTTAAATATGCACTCTGTCGAAACGTTATAGCACGATGTACTTGTCTCAAGATCAAACCATGTCTTAAACAGGTTTTTAAATGTACATAATGTATAACATAATTAAATTTGTCATAAAGATTTGGAATTAACTTTTCATTTTTTCCACCCGGTGGAATATCTTTTTCGGGGCAAAACGGTAAATCATTATGTTCCCAATGTAATTTTTTTGGATAAATGAGGACGACTTCTAGAATGAAGCCGAACTCTGCATCATCAGATACATTATTCACATCCAGTTTATTAACTTCTGATTGATCAAGAAACCTAAAGTTTGACAAGGGCAATGTTTGACACATGCTGTATCCATAAAGATTATTGCAGTCTATATAGACTATGAATGATTCTGGCATCAACGGATCATGATCGAAAATAAATTCGTTGTTTGCTTTGGCATGCCTATGTGCTGCCATTACCACACCTCCTCGTATGCCTGTCTGTAACATATCTACTATAGCAAAGTCATCTATTAGTTCTAACTCAATGCCTGTTTTATAAAGCATAGCATCGAATGATAAACTCGGTGCTGTAACATAGAATGCAGGGTCCAAGTTGTAGTAATGTTTGCAAGTTTTTCTAAAGTTTTCAAATATATCTGTTAACAACAACACATCACTTTTTAAATACAAATCGGTATATTCGCCTAGGTTCCGAATTTCAAATTGGGTCCAAACTGACTGTGCGTGCTCATAATCTTTATTTGATATGTGCTCATTGTTGAGAGAGCTATAAAAACTTTCTTTGCTTGGCAGAAATGGCTCGTTGTAACGTTCCCATGCGTTCATGTACTCGTAAGGGTAAACGCCTTTACGAGTTAGAAGGGAAAACTCATTTTCATTTGGGTAAATATTCCTTAAATGAGTAAACTCATGAGTTTTCATGGTTTTAACCAATTTTTCTAGACTGGTTCCTAAAAATTTAAACGAATCTACAAATCTTAACTGAACGAACTCGTCTCTTGATATTGGAATGAATTTTGTGAAAGAGATATAATTTTCTTTCGTTTTAGGAATTATTTTTATTGGTCCAGGCGCTTCACCAAGTGTTTTTATAAACAAGTGACAATCATACCCTGCTAAATTGTGGAAAAAAATTGGCACAAACTTTGGAACTTTGTACTGTAAATTACATAAGCTATGAGCTGCACCCCGATACTGTCCAGTAAGGTGACAATGGTCTCTGACCTTATCTCCGAATAGAAAACTCTCACAAATATGACATCGAACTGCATTCCTAAAATCAACTGCATCGTTTGCATTAAAAATTATGGGAACGTTTTGTGATAACACTGCATGGATATCCCGAACATCTTTGTAAAGAGAGCTAACAAATTTTTCTACACAATGAGGACCTCTAAAGATTACGAATTTATTGTAAGAAGGGTCAACAGAATTAATCACATTGTAAGCAAATGCGATAGGTGTATGCTTTTGTGTAGTGCGCGTATAAGAACTTTCAGGATCTGTTTCACTTTTGCTTACATCTTCTAGCATAGTTTCAAAGTCAGCATAAATTACAAAAGGAATGTCTTGTTTGCGTTCGAAATTCTTGAATTTAATTACTGACCCCTTTTCCGGTAGGACAGTGACAATTCCGTTACAGGTATGACTTTCTACATCCTCAACCGTTTTAAAAAACAACAAACAAGTGTCACAAAAATAGATCTGTCCTATATGCTTCGTTATTTGACTTCTCACCAGTCTCGATAAATTCTTTATGAGACAATAGTGAGATGTTGTGTTGTTTTCTATCCAAAGAAGGTGAATCGTTTTTTTATTTTCATGGCTTTCTGATTTATAAAGCGGGCCTACAACAGTCTTGTTATTTTTTAAGCCAAAAATGATAAAACTTAGGTTTGGATTGTTTTCTTCGAATATTTTAACATCAGATAATGTCATGGGAAACGAAATGTTTTCAGTGTTTAGTACATTGCAAAAATGTACATATGACGAAACCCTTTCAGGATGGTTTTTAGCTGGATAGAGGGCTGCAAGCACGCTCCACAGAAAACAGTGTTTATCGTTGTTTTGAATATTTAAACATGCTTTCTTTTTCTTGATGAATATTGGTAGTTCAATATACGTGGAGCCGCGAAGTGGTTGATATTTATTAACATTAACCTCAATATGCATACAATTAAGAAAAGTCCAACCCGAATCTTGCTCTTCGAATTGGTCAATTTTTGTGCGTATTGTATTGATTACATTTAAATATAAATGCTCAAAATTATAATTTCCATAAACAGGGATATTTTTTGTCATAAACGATTTAGTTTCTTGTTCATTATTTTTGAAAAGTAAAAACTTTGAGAATATTTCGAAGTTGACTTTGACACAAATATGTTTTTTTATGCATTCATCTAAAATGAGTTTGACTTTGTTTCGTATTGAATCTAAAAATACATCAATAGAATGTTCATTTGCGTATTGCGCAGCAATCCTGTAAGATATTATTCGGTTCTGAAATGCTGTCGCTACAATATCTACGCCTTCCACATCGATATGCGGTACAGTTAAAACGTTTTGTTTATGTGTATTACTTCGCAAATGACCTGTCCAGCGCCTACCGCTTATAGATGTGTTACAAACTGAACAGAATGGCATTGTAGAAGCTACTTGCTTGTTTACCTACTAGATATAATTATTAATTTAAGTACCTACCTACATAGAAAGTTACCTATTTTTTAAAGTCAGTATTATAATATTATACGCTTTTAATTTTCTTTTTTATTTCAAATTAATTAAAAATTTTACTTTGAGAGTTTAATATAGTCTACCTACACTACATATATCAAAACATACTATAATAATTCTATCTACCTTTATGAACCTAACTTAATTTAATAAAATAAAAACCATAATAAACCTATGCACACGTTTTGTTTATTTAAAATGAATCTTATCACTAAATTTTGTTGGTTTAGAATCTTTAAATAATTTAAACACCGTAATGAGAAACTCTTGTAAAATTTCCCACTCCTTAGTTTGTTCGTTGAGACGCAGCTTTACACTCGTCAACGCTTTTTTATAGCGTTCTTGAGGAGGCGTATTTTGAACGTCGACGACGTTGTAAAGCTTCACCTCAACGTAAAAGTCGCCTTCGGAGACTGTTGCGGTGCGTCGGCTCTGCCCTCCGGAAACCCTCGTCGTGAAAGAAGAAGCCGAAACGTTGCCTCCGGCGCTTTGTGATGCGTTAGATGCAGCAACGCTTTCTTCCCCTTTCAGAATCGAAAAGATGTCTGACTTGCGTTTTTTAGACCTTTAAAACAAAGAAAATAAAATATGATGAAATACTGTTATGATAATATTTAGGAACTTTTATCATCATAATTAGATTCAGAGTTAAATAATCATTTAACGTTGCTCACTCCATACAATATACATTATTGTTAAATAATTATTATCATCATCGGTACAGGGATCCCAACCTGAAGCGAGGAAATTATCGTACCAGGGCCGTGAAATTATCGTATTTTGACGTTTTTGGAGCAAAATTATCGTACACTCAGTATAATGGCTTAAAATACATTAAAAAATCATATAAAACGATAATTTTTATTACACTTTGTTTGTGTATACAGAACAGAATCAATGTATATTTAACTCCATACAGGCAGACGGGCTGAGAAGACAGACCACAGTACACAGATTTTATAAGCGTACCAACGTTTTGAAATTAAGAAATAAGCTAGCGCTGTGACCAATAAACAATAGTATATGCTCAATTTTTTATTGAATATGAGCGTAATTCTCAAACTTTGTGGTGTATGGAATTTATCGTGTATTTGCGTACATAATACGGAGGCCTAAATTATCGTATATACGTTAATTATAGTACGGTTGGGGCCCTGCATCGGTACCTAGTAGTAGTTACCACCAAGCGATAAAAACGATAACCTATCAGATATAATATATATATATATATATATATATATATATATACGTACCACGAAAATTCCGGCTCTTGCAAATCGAGTCCGACCTGAGAAAATAAATAAAAAATGAGTATGGATGGAACACAGATTTTAAAAAACACGTAATAAGACAATACTCACTCACATATTTTTGTAGATGTTTTCTCGAAGTGTCGTGGCTGCGCAATGTCAGGCGGCAGGCGGGCTGGCGGTGGCTGGCGGAGTCTGGCAGGCGGCGGCTGAGCAGGGTGGCAGGCGGCGGCTGAGCAGGGTGGCAAGCGGTGGCTGAGCAGGGTGGCGGGCGGTTGGCAGGGTCTGGCAGGCAGCAAGATTCTCGAGGATGATGAACCAGCGAAGAATATGTCAGTTTTCTAATTTTACGCGATTTTATAGCAAATACTTTTTATGTGTCAGCAAATAATATTCCAATTCAAAAGATATTAAGTATCCGTACTTTAACAAAACAAGCAAATTTGAAGCTAATGGTCGCACCACCTTTGAAATCGGATCAAAGAAAGATTGCGCCTACTCGGATGACAATATAAAAACTCACACCATTACCCGACTACGATAGATTAAAAGATAGAAAAATTAAAAGTCAGTGCATAATATATTACAATCATATTTTATGTGTTTAGATAATAAGACGGTATCTAATTATTTGAACTGTACAATACACCACACGGGAAGTATTACTATTTACTTTCTTACATAATTTAAGTTCGTTCGCAAAACAAAAAAACCGACTTCACATGCAGCGCAAGTCATTTTCAGTACTAAGTTTGAGGTATCTATCTCCATATCTCTGGAGATTCTTATCGGATCTCGTTGAAATTAAAATGGAACTACACTGTAAACATATTCTATTAATAATAATATCGTTTAAAAACTAAAAACGAACGACTTCAATGCCGCGCTATTCATTTTCAGTACCAATTTTGAGATGTTTATCTCAATATCTCTGGAGGTACTCATCAGACCTCAATAAAATTATCATGGTACTACACTTGGAATATCTCCTTTCGAACAAAAAAAGAATAATCAAAATCGGTTCATAAACGACGAAGTTATCCGCGAACAAACATAAAAAATATCGGTAGAAATGAGAAACCTCCTCCTTTTTTTGAAGTCGGTAAAAAAATAAAAAAAAAACATTCTCCAAATCCACACACAGTTAATAAATGATGAGGTTCTGAAGTGACAAAAAAATTAAATTATACAGACGAATTGAGTACATCCTCCTTTTTGTGAAGTCAGTAAAAAAAAAAAACAAATCAGTTCATAAATGATTGAGCTATGATATAATAAACAAAAAAGTAATTCGTACAAACGCTATCTGTTAAGTCCTCGTTTTGTTAAGTCGGTTAAAAAGTAATTTGTCCTAAGGCCGCTACACACCTTGAGTTTAAACTGCTCGTTTTCACTAAATAGTGTGACTATACATATGAATGATAGTTTAACTGAATGGTAATAATTATAATTTAAAATCGTTAATAAACTAAAAGAACCAACCTCAAATGTCGCGCTAGTCATGTGCCAAGTTTGATGTGTTTGTCTCCATATCTCTTGAGATAGTCATGAGATCTCGATGAAATTTAAATGAAATTACTTGGAAAGTATGTCCTTTCAAACAAATATAAAAAATATTCTAAATCGGTACAGCCATCTTTGAGTAATCGAGAAGCATACATAAAAAAAAGATTCCGACGAATTCAGAACCTACTCCTCGGTTAGGTGTCGGTTAAAATAGCATTCAATTAACTGTACAGTGCAAACTTAATGGTATAAAAATGTATCTGTACCTACAGAACAGTTCAATCGCAGAGTTAAAAACGAACGTGTATGCGAACCCTTAAAAGAAATGCTTACGATGTACATATTGTTATTCAATCCATTTTACCTTGATACGTTTGTACCTACTATCGAGCGTGTGAACAAAACCATTCATTATATAAGTGCACGGTGTCGGCTGTGGTGTCGGTGAGTGTAGTTCTGTAACTATTTGGAAATAACAAGTAAGTACCTAGCTTTTATTGTATAATATTTTGCAACGTAAACTTTTTTGGTTGATTCGAAAATAAAATTAAAAACCAAGTTTCTGTCGTATTATATAATAAAGATTTTCTCAATAACTAGAAATCGAAAAAATAAAATAGGTCTTCATACGACAAAAAGCCCTATTAACCGACTTTAAAAAAAAGGAGGATGTTCTATGTTTCACTGTAAAATTTTTTTTTTTTTTCTCTGTCAATTGTGGTCCGATTTTTTTAATTATATATTTATTTCAAAGATTATACTTTTGTAGTGGTCTCATTGTAAATTTATCAAGTATCTCCAGAGATAAATGGCGATAATAACCGCAAACTTGCTACTCAAATTGAATACAGTAGCATTTGAAGTCGGTTTTTTAAACGATCCTAATTATTTTGAACATGTTATGTAAATGTTATGTAAAGAAAATAATATTAAAAAATTACATAAAAATGATTATTTTTCGATTGCTGTTTATATTAACTACACACTGATTTAATGTTTAGTTATTTCCAAGTTTAATTTGATTTATTCTGAGTAAAGATTTTTTAAAATTAAATTGTGTATTCTTAGTTTTAAACTAATGTGTACCAATTTCTATTTTACAGGAACGACAAGCAGCAGGGACAATGAGATCTTTATGAATTTAATAAATTAAAATCCTTTAGATGAAAATGGTGAGTGACTACGCTTGAATTTTAATTAACGTATATATGTTATATATATGTTACACACATTTCTTTAAAGCACAGAAAATATAAAAGTTGGTGCTTTAGGGGTAGCAGATTTTAATTTTGTAATATTTTTTGTATTGTTTCAGATTTCCAGTATGAACACCTACGCTCTGGAATTATACAAATGTATCTTGTTTGATCTAATAAATATTTCGTCATACAAAATTAGTTTGTAAGATTTAAGTAAGTAAATTTTTAGTCACTTCCAGTGAAAAACACCAGTAACAACTGAACATTTCATTTGGTTTTATGGTTTGTAAGATGATGTAAGTAAAATTATATTTTTTTAAATTCTCAGTTAGGACCAGAACAAAATACTGATAACAACCTGAGAATTTGACATTGTGTTATTAATTAACTAAACCCAAAACTTTTCCTTTATAATCTTGAAGTATAGTGTGCGGTACGGTTCAGTCACACTATACTTTTATCCTTAATTGCACTGACTGGTGCACGGTAAAGGTAATAAGTCGCACTGGATAGTGCGCGGTAATTTATCGTAAGTATTCCGACAAAAAGTCATTACGGCTTTAGTAGAAGTAGTAGAACAGGTTTATCTGACTATACGATATGCTCAAAACACAGGTAGGTTAGGGTGCGATAATTTATCGTAAGTATTCCAACAAAAAGTCATTACGGCTTTAGTAGAAGTAGTAGAACAGGTTTATCTGACTATACGATATGCTCAAAACACAAGTAGGTTAGGAATCGCAATCGGTGGCGATAATCCGACCTTGGGCTCCCAGAGTGAAACTTACCATGGATCACTTAACCGATTGTGTTTAGACATCGCAAACGGCGAGAGATAATCCTGCCTTGGACTCTCAGGATGATACTTACCATGTTTTATCCAACCGTATGTGCTGAGACATCGTATGCGGTGAGAGATAATCCTACCTTGGGCTCTCAGGATGATACTTACCATGGATCATCCAACCGTATGTGTTACGAACACAGTTGATCAAAACTATTACTCCGGGGTCATTGAGAGTTCTAAAACACGTCGATCAAAATTATTACACCGGAGGCTTTGAGTTCTAAAACACAAGTGGTGAGAGATAATCAATTTTTAGTTATTGGGTGTTCTACTCCAGCTACATCTGTTGATTAAACGATATACCCAACTGCAACAAGTGAGCGCAGCAAGCGGAGCGAACGCAGTTGGGTATATCGTTTAATCAACAGATGTGGCTGGAGTAGAACACCCAATAACCACCTACTGATATTAAATGAAAGGACTTCCTTAATAAGCTCATTAAAATAATAGGTGATATGGTTAGCTGTTGCTCACGGCTTTGCTTGCATGCTCCAGAGAATCAGGACTTATTTTTTAACCGACTTCAAAAAAAGGTGGAGGTTCGATTCGAGCGTGTATGTTTTTTTTTTTTTTTTAATTTTTTTTATGTTTGTTCGCGGATAACTTAGTCGTTTATGAACCGATTTCGATTATTCTTCTTTGTTGGGAAGGATATATCCCAAGTGTGGTACCATGGTAATTTTTTCGAGGTCTGATGAATATCTCCAGAGATATGGAGATAAACACCTCAAAATTGGTACTGAAAATTAATAGCGCGGCATTGAAGTCGGTTCTTTTTAGTTTTTTAACCGACTTCAAAAAAAGGAGGAGGTTTCTCAATTCGACCGTTTTTTTTTTTTTTTTTTTTTTAATGTTTGTTCGGGGATAACTTCGTCGTTTATGCACCGATTTTGATTATTCTTTTTTTGCTCGAAAGGAGATATCCCAAGTGTAGTACCATGGTAATTTTATCGAGGTCTGATAAGTATCTCCAGAGATATTGAGATAAACATCTCAAAATTGGTACTGAAAATGAACATTGAAGTCGGTTCTTTTTTAGTTTTTAGCTTGATTGTCAGTAGCCGGGCTTTAGTTTTTAATCACTTTCAATCGAATTTCAAACAAGAGGAGGTATGTCACGTGATAACTTCGTCAATCGTAAACCGATTTGAATGATTGTTTTTCGTAGGGTATATTAATTGGTAGGGTTATTAATAATATATTGGGTATTAATGGGTATGTTAATTGGTAGGGTATACTTACAAGGTAACGCCTCAAATTTAGTACTGATAAATAATAGTTAAAAAAAAAACTAAAAAACACGCTTTTTATAGAAAACCGCACTAAAAATAGAAAATAAATTTTAATAAATTTAAATGAAGAATAGTGTTAAAAATTTCAATAAATTTAAATTATTAATAGTGTGTATAAAAAACAAATATTTAAAAAAAGCATGAGGTGCATATTATCAATAGTTATAAATATTTTATTGACAGATATGAGTAGAGTTATTATCATTTCGATAATATCTTAAAAGCACCCCACGCTTTTTTAAAATAAAATATTGTTTTTTATTCACACTATTATTAATTTATATTTATTGAAATTATTAACACTATTCTTAATTTAAATTTATTAACATTTATTTTCTATTTTTTAAGTTCGGTTTTCTATAAAAAGCGGGTTTTTTAGTTTTTTTAAACTATAATTTATTTTCTACTTTTTAGTTGAAAAATGGAATAATTTTTTATCAAATTAGTGTATTGACATCGGTCCTCGATAAATCTACAAAGTTTGAACGAAATCTGGCCGTTTAAAGTGGGTCAAAATCGCGCCCAAAGAAGTCGGTTACAAACATACAAACATACAGGTGAAGCTAATAAAAAGCTAATAAAAATGACTAGCGCGGCATTAGAAGTCAGTTTTGTCTTTTTTAAACGATCTTAAATTATTGAAACTTAAAGTACGGCCACACCGCGGCGTCCTGCGATCTGCCGACGCGATCTTAGTCCTTTTCAATTGTTTTCTGTAGGGCTATTCTGTAAGCTATTTTACGCATCTCGCAAGCGGAATCCGCGGTGAGTCATACAACAAAATTCAAATCGTAATACGATCGTAATACGGTTGAATTTCGTAATACGAAATTCAAATTCGGATTTCGCTTCCGAGAATAGCTCTACTGATCGCGTTTGTTTGAACCAGTCGGTACAAATACTACTGCGCTATCTGATCGCCGCCTAGATCGCGCAGGCAGGACGCTGCGGTGTGTCCGTACTTTTAGGTGTTAGGCATGTTCTCAAGTCTGTCCAAAATAAAACACAACTAATTAAATATTTATTTAATAGCTTACTCCTCATAAATACCCTTCTTACCTACGAAAGGTATAGATGTTCTGCCAAATGCTTTGAATCCTGACCTGTCAGCGTGATCCGCCAGTTGAGGTCTTGATTTATAATAATCAGATATTTTGGGAACAAACGGTTTATTATTCCGTCCTTTTGCGGAATTCATAGGTTTTTCTTGGTAAACATCTTTCTTAATATTCTTATCGTAGTTGTGAACGTCTGCGCCCGGTTTATCCCACTTTCGATTTTTCTTTTGTTTATCTGATTTTTCTTCAGTTTTTGGTGTCCAGTCATTCCAACTATTTTCCTTTTTACCATCAGAATTTATTTTTTTATCCCAATCGTTATCTTTTTTGTCAGTATCTCTACTTAATTTGTGTTTATTATTTGCCTTTTTGTCCAAATTGCTTTCTTTTGCATCCCAATTCGTTTCTTTTTTATTCCAAGATTCATCTTTTTTGTCCCTGCCATTGTCTTTTCTATCCCAGTCGTTTTTATCATTATCATTTTTATTATTATTATCTTGCCAATTCTTGTCATATCCGTCTTGATTTTCGTTGTTGTTTTTATATTGATTGTTATATTTGTCTTCTTTTTTTGACTTTTTGTCAAAACTGTCTTGATTATTGTCTTTGTTTTTATCTGAACTGTCTCTTCCATTGAAATGTTTTACAATCTTGTCCCAAGCATTACCATCATCACTTTTTTTACTATTAGGGCGATCTCGAAACTCAACTGACATTTCATGGTCACCATGATTGGTTTTTTTTTTGTACCGGAGTTCATCTTTTTCTCGATTTCCATCTCTAGGTCTGTCACTTTCTTGTGAATTCTTGTATCTATCGCGTTTGTTTTTGAGTGTTGATTCAGAAGTACCTGTTTTAATATGAGACGTTATAAGCCCTTCATTATCGTTTTTAGGGTTCCGTACCCAAAGGGTAAAACGGGACCCTATTACTAAGACTCCGCTGTCCGTCTGTCTGTCTGTCTGTCTGTCTGTCTGTCTGTCCGTCTGTCACCAGGTTATAGCTCATTAACCGTAAAAGTTAGACAGTTGAAATTTTCACAGATGGTGTATTTCTGTGTCCGCTAGAACAACAAATACTAAAAACAAAATAAAATTAAAAATTAAAGGGGGTCCCCATACAAAAAACGTGTTTTTAAACGCCATCTATCTAATTAGTTTCGGCAAAATGACATAGATGGCGCTAGTAAACGAGCCCCGTCTTTCTAGATCGCGACCAAACCCAATATTCTTGGTAATATCAGTTAATCAAATATATGAGGTTGAAACTCTGTTATGTTTCGTATTGTACGGAACCCTCCCTAAGTGTGCTATAAGAGACGCGATGCTGACTCGCACTTGGCCAGTTTTATTTTTTTAATGGCAGATAGGCAAGTGTTTGACCACTATCTCAATTGATGTTAAGTGATGATGCGATCGACGATGTAGCACGCTTAGATAGTAAGTACCTATTCACTCGCGATTAGAAGACCTCCTAGGGTTGTAGCTATCCTAACCTAATGCAGTTAAGCAATCAAAGATCGTAGTGCATAAAGAAATCCCTTTGAAGCAACCTATGTGTGGAATGGTTAAAATAAATAGGGTGTTTGGCCAAATAAGTACCCTCATGAATACTCCATCGCCAAACTCCTTCTGGTATCAGGGTTCTGGTAACGTTTGGTTTCTGGTAACAGGGTATCTAAACTCTTGATCTATATTTATTTAGATTGATGAATTTGCTTACTTTGCTTGCTATTTATACGGAACACGGCGTTACGGCGATAGAAGTCTGATACATCTGATGAATCATCGGACTCTGATGATGTAGACTCTCTGAAACAGATGACAGCTCAACTTCTTTTACCCTACGCAACGAATTTTACTGCTGTTTTCAGTAATAATAGGATTTATAACCAGGATTCAACGTGGGCAAAGCCGCAGGGCGTAGCTAGTAATTTCAATAAAATGTACCTATGAGTTTGAATGTCACTATGCGTTCGCGAGCACTATAAGACCTTATCGTGCTGTTTGTTAACACAGCTGTTATTTTTTTGTAATGTCATATAGGCTAGCGTTTAACCACTATCTCACCTGTTGGTAAGTGATGATACGGTCGAAGATGGATGAACTTATCCCCGTATTCACGGAAAACAATGCTCGCGGACGCATAATCTAATGGCGCACTGTCGGCCACGTTGGAGCGGCCAGGTAGCAGCGATCAGCGAGATATAGACATTAGATTGAAATCGCCACGAAGCACGTGCACCTAGCCGCCGCGGTTTGCTGCTGGCTGCGTGCAGCCAGGTGCACCAACTTCTCAAATGGGACCACCTCGGAAACGAACCTTACCGATTAAAAAAATAATCATTCAAATCGGTTCACAATTGACGGAATAATCGCGTAACATACACACATACAGGCTAATTGAGAACCTTCTTTTTGGGAAGTCGGTTGAAAATGTATTGCACCGCAAAAAATAAGTTTGTAATAGTAAATTCACTTTTTTTTGTTATTAAACCACTATTTTACGGGTTTCAGATTTATTTCTATATAAGTGGTTGTAGACCTTGCTTCTTGCCAAAATTCATGATTCTAGATCAACGGGTAAGTACCCTATAGGTTTTGTGTGAAATCCCTTGTGAAATCGCCAAAATATGCGACATAAACGGTCATATCTATGGATCGCGTTGGCACATATTTTTATAATCCAGGGTTTTTTTTTTGTTCTGCACGTTTTATTCTCCGACATTGGTCGGAAACCATTTTGAGCGGGTTATACTTTAAAATAAAATGCATTAAGCTATTGAGCATTCATGCTGAATTCTGGGTTATTGTGCATGTGTTTTTTATTGTGTGGTGTTTAATGTATGTAAGTGTTTAGTGTATGTAAGATATATACAGTATACAATTATATAGATATGTATTGTATATTGATACCAATATATATATATATATATATATATTTCTTTTTCTTTTTTTTTCTTTTACTCATAATCCTTTTACTACATAATAATTTTACTAATAATCCAGGGTTAAACGATACACAAGAATGACACATATCAACAAAAACGACAAAATACGATATGGTTACATAAATATTTATAAAAAGGTTTGGCTTATCTAAAATATTGTCACGAAGTAAAGAAAAAAACATTGCAATTACTCATACATTAATCGATCGTAGGTATTACATAACTCTGGATTATAAAAATTGTGTTTACTCTGGTCTGTGCAAGTTGTCCTTACCTGTTTTAAGTGGTTTAATTTTTTTAAGGACCAAAATATACCTGAGACTTATGATAAGTGTCAACTTGACACCTTTACGCATTCCGGAGACAATAGGTCTTGACACAGGACAGACAGACAGATGGACTAAAAGACAGACAGACAACCAGACTGACAGACAGAAGGACAACAAAGTGATCCAATAAGGGTTTTTTTTCATTTAAAGGTACGAAACCTTAAGAACACAAACCTTTTCTTCTTTCTAAGATTCTGTTTATATTCTTCCAAGACTTGAGGATTCTTAATGAAATTGATTCTTATTTCATGATTCTCATCAAGACCCTGGAGAGCACTAGCACCAAGACTTTTCAGAACTTGTTCTAATATAATCGACTTCTCATCATCCCTTTCTATTCTCTCACCGAAGTAGTCTACGTCTATGGCTGCAAAAAAATCGTCATTTATTATGTTTCTTGAAGTCATTCATCATCATTAGCCGGTGTCCGTCCACTGCTGGACGTAGGCCTCTGCCAAGGTGCGGCCGATGAGCCCGATCTTCAGCTCTTTTTTTCCAGTGACTGCCCACCGCTTTGCGTATGTCGTCGCTACACCTGGTCACAGGACGTCCTACACTACGATTTGAAAAGTGTAATGATTTCTTCCGAATTATTAACTTGCGTAATAAGTAGTCATAGATGGCGCCACCAATGCATAATTCGGTTAACAAATGCAATCCACTGATTTCATCGTAACGATACATCGCACTGTGGCTTAATTGGTAAAGCACCGGATACGTGTTATTCCGGAGGTTGCGGGTTCAAGTCCCGTCGGTACGATGAAATTTTGGATTGTGTTTAACAATTTACAAAAATATAAAGTGTGTAACACTTCATAGAAACATAAGTAAAGTTTGTCATCATCAGCCTGTATCAGTCCACTGCTGGACATAGGCCTCTCCCAAGATGCGCCACTACGCTACGTTTGCCGATTCGCGGTCTCCACTCCAGAACAAGTCTACTCCAACGGTTATCAGTCCTGCGGTAGATATGACCAACCCACTGCCACTTCAGCTTACTAATTCGTTGAGCTATGTTGATAACTTTAGTTCTCTGGCGAATTACTTCGTTCCGGATTCGATCCCGCAGAGAAATACCGAGCATAGCTCTCTCCATAGCTCGCTGAGCGACTTTAAACTGGTAGACCAGTCAAACTGTGAGTGTCCACGTCTCAGCTCCGTATGTCATCACAGGCAGGACGCACTGGTTAAAGACTTTTGTGTTTAGACACTGCGGTATAGGCGACGAGAAGACTCGACTGAGTTTCTTAAAGTGTTACACACTTAATATTTTTGTAAATTCTTATACAGAATCCAAAATTTCATCGTACCGACGGGACTTGAACCCGCACCCTCCGGATAACATGTCCAAGTGCTCTGACCAATTAAGCCACAGTGCGATACTATCGATATGACGAAATTATAGTAGAGTCAGTTTAATAGATCACATTTGACACTTCAACAACGTGACCTTGTAGTGGCCTTCATTACTAATAAATAAAATTATTAATTATTTTAAATTCAGAACTGCATAATTACTTAACATTTTTCAGTTACATATACATATTTATTCTAATAATTACAAAAGAAAGCAAACAAAAGAAAAAGAAAACATAATAAACAATTTTTGTTCTAAAAAACTAAACGTCAGTACAAGGTTACGTCAGTGAACACTTTTACTTTATAAACACTAGGGAATAGGGATGCTACCCAAAAAATCAAAAGATTGATCAGTCGATAGGTTGAATCGAATGCAATGATTACTTGTGAAGGATGTTTAACTATAAAAATAACTACACTGTGATTGTAATTAACACATAATATTATTCTTTGACTAACAAATAGAAAAATAATTGAATAGGAACTAAAATCAATAATAATTTGGGTTAAAAAACTAACGATAAAATACTAAACGTTAGATTCATAGGTACATTTGAGTATGTTTTTTATTAAGGTTCCGTGCCCAAAGGGTAAAACGGGATCCTATTACTAAGACTCCGCTGTCCGTCGTCTGTCTGTCTGTCTGTCTGTCTGTTTGTCTGTCTGTCTGTCTGTCTGTCTGTCTGTCTGTTTGTCTGTCTGTCTGTCTGTCTGTCCATCCGTCTGTCTGTCTGTCTGTCTGTCTGTCCATCCGTCTTTCTGTCTGTCTGTCTGTCTGTCCGTCTGTCACCAGGCTGTATCTCATGAACCGTGATAGTTAGACAGTTGAAATTTTCACAGATGATGTATTTCTGTTGCCGCTAGAACAACAAATACTAAAAACAGAATAAATTTAATAATAATAGAGGGTCCCCATACAAGCAACGTGTTTATTTCCGCATTTCAATGTTACGCCATCTAAGATCGCTTAGTTAGGTAAACGTGGCATAGATGGCGTTACATTGAAATGTCGATCCCTACTATCTTTGTTAGACGTTAGATGGCGTTATAAGAAATAAAATGTTTATTAATTATTATTTTTTGCCGGCGAAAAATGATAGTGGTATTTTTTGTTCGATGTTATAAAATACTGTAGTGTGGTACGGAACCCTACGAGTAGGAGTCCGACTTGCACTTGGCCAGTTTATTTATTTTATCGGGCCATTTTCTATGGAGCTAAATTCTAACCCATAAATACATATAAAATCGTTTAAATATGTACAATTTCCGATTTGTATAATTTGTATTAACGTTCATATTAACGAAAAACAAACAAGTAAATAACACTGAATAATGTAAATACTAATTGTATTTCTCATTTAGGGCTGCCGGAAAATTGGTTATTTCGAATAACATCAAACTAGTTACATCATTCCTGTTTGTGTTGATGCGTATCGATTCATCAATTGAATCGATGTTTTTAAGCAAGTCCCCTTACTATGAAGCTAAGAGTGACAGATGTCAAATGTGATCTATTAAATTGACCCTACTATAGTGGATTGCATTTTTAATCCAAATATGTATTGGTGGCGCCATCTATGATAACTAATTCGAAATTAATCATTTGGAAGAAATCATTATAGTTTTCAAATCCAACGAAGAATTGTCATTGTCAAAGAAGCAGAGTGGAAAGGGACACCCAAACTTTTATTTTTGGCGGTATCGTGAAAAATTGTGTGTTCTCTCATTGTATTTTTTCATAAAACGTATGTTTTTCCGCGAGTTAATATGTAATAAATGTGGATTACTAACCATTTAGTACCGGTTACTGTGTGCGAGTGTAGGGAAACTGCACAATGTTGAAAAACATGCTATTTGCGTTCTCACAAAAATTCCACTAAAAATCTTCAGTAAAGTCCACATCTTTACTGAGGGTATGACTTGGACTAGACTATGACTTCAACTTGACCTGAAATATGACTTTGACCGATCTGTATGACTTGAACTCACAAAAACTTGAAGAATTTTAATACTTGATACTGGCTAAATACACTAATCGTGTGTAGCTATAATGAAACTAAAATAAACTGGCCAAGTGCAAGTCAGAGTCGCACTAGTAGGGTTCCGTACCACACTACAGTATTTTATAAGATCGCGCAAAAAATACCACTATCATTTTTCGCCAGCAAAAAATTGTAATTATTAAACATTTTATTTTTTATAACGCCATCTAACGTCTAACAAAGGAGTTAGGGATCGACATTTCGATATAACGCCATCTATGGGACGTTTACCTAACTAAGCGTTCATAGATGACGTGAAATGCCGACGAAAACACGTTTCTTGTATGGGGACCCTCTATTATTTTTAATTTTATTCTGTTTTTAGTATTAATTGTTATAGCGGCAACAGAAATACATCATCTGTGAAAATTTCAACCATCTAACTATCACGGTTCATGAGATACAGCCTGGTGACAGACGGACAGACAGACAGACATACATACAGACAGACAGACAGACAGACAGACATACAGACAGATAGACAGACAGACAGCCGGACAGCGGAGACTTACTAATAGGGTCCCGTTTTACCCTCTGGGTACGGAACCTTAAAAAGGGACTTTTTTTTTTTTTTTTTTTAAAAAGATTACTCGCAATGTGGGTTGCACATTACTAGTATTCTTGTTAACCCCTCCAACTAAGCTAAATATGCTTGTGTCTGGAGTAGGTTCACGTCAATAGTGCAATGGGTGGGGTGGGGTTCGAACTCACGACCTC
Organism: Cabera pusaria; assembly: GCA_954871355.1. NCBI lineage: Eukaryota > Metazoa > Arthropoda > Insecta > Lepidoptera > Geometridae > Cabera > Cabera pusaria. The sequence goes on along the minus strand of OX940912.1, from coordinate 1,076,566 downwards.
TCGATAGCCAGTCCGACACCCTATCCATTGGGCTATTGCCGCTATCACTTTAATATGGATCTATCGGATACCCATGTATTTTCCCGTAGTTTTTCTAGTTTTCTAGTTTGTACCCGAAGTTATAAATATTAAAATACGGGACTTATCGCGCTTAAAACATTAATTTTTATTTAACTCGACGTTTCGACCAAGTTGCATTGATCGTGGTCACAATGTACCCGAATAATAATAAACTGACCAAGTGCAAGTCGGACAGAGTATTCTATAACTATGATCTTACGCACCTACAAAAATAACTTCGTTTTTCATAGTGTTTGTATAAAAAACAAAGTTATCTTTGCGGTCGCTATATCTCAAAAACTGCTGACTGTATCTCGTTCAAACTAATTTCCGTTGAAAGTTTTTATTGAGATCTACAGAATATATTTTTTCTAGATTTTTCACTCCCTTAGTTTAAAAGTTAGAGGGGGGAGGGGGGGGGGGGGGAGGGACACACACATTTTACCACTTTAGACGCGCCTATCTTTTAAATGATTGATTTTGAGAAAAAATGATTTTAAGAACCTCAATGTCATTTTTAAAGACCTATCCATAGACACCCCACACCGCCCCAACATTTGTATAGGTTTGAACAAAAAAAAATGTTTGTTTCAGTTCCATGTATGGGATGCCCCCACAGACATTAAAATAATTATTATTCCTATTTCTGTGGATATAAACTTTTATATTTTTTATTTTTGTATAAAAATCGAAAAGCGGTTTACAGAATACTAACACTTACTAAGTTTATACGGACGGACAGACAGACAGACATGGCGAATCTATAAGTGGTCCGTTTTTTGCCATTCGGCTACGAAACCCTAAAAAAGTACATACTAACCCACACGGGTTAGTATGTACTTTATTTATTTATTTATTTTGTTCACCAACAATTGTTGCATGTTGTTAACTTATTAACTTATGCTATCTATCAGTGAGGTAGGACTACGTATTATTATTACGTAGTATTATTATATATATCTTTTCTATGGTAGGACATAACATCCTTCCGAAATTTAAAGAGAGAATCTCCGAATATATCGACGTGATCGCTGCAATATTTTTATTGTTAGTAATATTCATTATACATTATAACGTCTTAACAAAAAGTTTGTTTTTACAAAGTTTTAATTTATTGATTTATATTAATTGTAACTTATTATTGACAATAAACCCAACGTTTTTTTTTCTACACTTTGTATCTGGCCGTATTTCTTTCGTTTGTGTCTTACCATGTGTATTATGTAACTGCTTCAAGTACCGGTCTTTCTTGCCCGGTCTAGCATTGTTTTTGTTGATTTTGTAGATCAATTTAGCTATTTCATCTGGTCTCACGCCGTTCTCTGTCGAAGTTTGGACTAATATTCCATTACTGCTGCCTGCAGCTTCAATATTATTTATTATTATCACTGTAATAAAAAAACAGCTCTGTACCATTAATATGTTTCTGAATAAAACTAAATTAAAAACAATGTTTTTGGCATCGAATTATTACCTACAGAAAGTAGGTTTTCAAACAACGCTTGCTCAGAAGCTAGGCCGAAAATTCGTTGTGTGCGGAACTACGCTGTGTTTACTTGCCATGTCACACACACAGACGCACTTATAATGTTGCCAGTAAGAATTACTTTTAGCTGAAAGTAGGGTAAAGATGATTCGTGATTTTTGCATATGTATCGTTTGTGAGTCGGAGACGTGAACTTTTCATAATCATCTTCATTTTTAATCGCGGTTAAACCTCTTACATACATACATATACTTACATAAACCTCATACTTACATACACCCTCGAAAAATAAAACCCTCCTTGCGCAATCGGGTAATAATACATTTACAATCGACGAAGATATTGTGTAACTGTTCGAGACGACCCTAAACAGGACCTAAGTACTAAATAAGTAATTAACAGAACCTACTAATAAACTAAATTATTCATTATTAAAGGTATACAAGTAAAGTTTATTGTTAAACACAATCCAAACACACAAACACACAATCCAAACAAGCAACATCTCTCGTCGGATTTGAAAAGTGTAATGATTTCTTCCGAATTATTAACTTGCGTAATAAGTAGTCATAGATGGCGCCACCAACGCATAATTGGGTTAACAAATGCAATCCACTGATTTCATCGTAACGATACATCGCACTGTGGCTTAATTGGTAAAGCACCGGATACGTGTTATTCCGGAGGTTGCGGGTTCAAGTCCCGTCGGTACGATGAAATTTTGGATTGTGTTTAACAATTTCCAAAAATATAAAGTGTGTAACACTTCAAAGAAACATAAGTAAAGTTTGTCATCATCAGCCTGTATCAGTTCACTGCTGGACATAGGCGCATCTTGGGAGAGGTCCCAAGATGCGCCACTGAGCCCGATCTTTGGCTCTTCTCTTCCAGTCACTGCCCACCGCTTTGGGTATGTCGTCGCTCCACCTGGTCACAGGACGTCCTACGCTACGTTTGCCGATTCGCGGTCTCCACTCTAGGACAAGTCTGCCCCAACGGTTATCAGTCCTGCGGCAGATATGACCAGCCCACTGCCATTTCAGCTTGCTAATCCGTTGAGCTATGTCGATAACTTTAGTTCTCTGGCGAATTACTTCGTTCCGAATTCGATCCCGCAGAGAAATACCGAGCATAGCTCTCTCCATAGCTCGCTGAGCGACTTTAAACTGGTGCACCAGTCGGACTGTGAGTGTCCACGTCTCGGCTCCGTATGTCATCACAGGTAGGACGCAGGTGTCTTTAGACACTGTGGTATAGGCGACGAGAAGACTCGACGGAGTTTTCCGAATGCTGCCCAGCCCAGCTGAATTCTTCTCTGGATTTCCTTCTCGAAGTTATGTTTGCCTAGTTGGAGCGTTTGCCCTAGGTAAACATACTTAGTGACAACTTCGAGTGGGATTCTATCTACGGCAATCGGTTCCGGAACAACGTGCTCGTTGTACATGACTTTGGTTTTGTCCAAATTCATCCGGAGACCGATGCTACGAGAAGAATCAGCTAGGCCATTCAACATCCTTTCTAGGTCCTGCAGCGTCTCTGCCATAATGACGATGTCATCTGCGAATCGTAAGTGAGAGATGTACCTGCCGTTGATGGTAATGCCACGATCTTTCCAGTCCAGCGTCTTAAACATATCCTCCAAGGCGTTAGTGAACAGTTTCGGGGATATGACGTCCCCCTGTCTCACTCCTCGACGCAGGTGGACATGTTTAGTTCGCTGGTCCTGTACTTGTACAGTCATCGTTGCGGCATTATATAGACATCTCATCACTTCGATATATCGCCAGTCGACTTGGCAACGCTGCAAGGACTCGAGAACAGACCAGGTTTCGATTGAGTCAAAGGCCTTCTCATAGTCCACAAATGCTAAGCACAGGGGCCGATTGTACTCTTCGGTCTTCTGTACAATCTGCCGCACCGTGTGGATGTGGTCTATGGTGCCGTAACCGCTTCGAAACCCGGCCTGTTCCGGAGGTTGAAACTCGTTGAGTCTTCGCGCAAGACGGTTCGTGATGACCCTTGAAAACAGCTTATAGACATGGCTCAGAAGCGAAATCGGGCGATAGTTTTTCAATAAGGTTTTGTCTCCTTTTTTGAAAAACAAAACCACCATACTTCTGTTCCACGCCTGTGGAGTTCTCCCAGTAAAAAGAACGGAATTAAATAGCTGCTGAAGCTGTTGAACTGCTGGAGCTCCTCCGGCTTTTAAAAGCTCCGTTGTGATTCCGTCTTCTCCTGGGGCTTTTCCATTTTTGAGTTGTTTAAGGGCCATCACGATTTCGTCTCGGCTAATTTCGGGCAGATCTTCTGTGAAGTGGCGGGTTAAGGTGGCTCTAGACTCCTCAGTATCGGGTTCGGGCCTTGAAGCATGCGATGCGTAGAGCTGGCCGTAGAAGTCTTCAACTTCCGACAGATTCTCCAGCTTGGATGCGACAACGTTCCCCGTTGACGTTGTCAGCTTTGTGAGGTGGCTTCTACCCAGAGGCTGGACGAACACTTTCGAGCCCCGATTCTGCTCAATTGATTCTTTAATCAAGAGCGTGTTAGAGGATCGGAGGTCGCGTCGTACCAGCTTCTTTATGGATTTGTTGCGCACCAGGTTAGTTGACAAAGCTGACAAAGGGTCTGTTTGTCTCTCTTCCATTAGCCGAAGTGTTTCTGCCGAGAGTTTGGACTTTTTGCCCGTACGCTTGCTCTCGCAAAACTTCGTCCCTTCATCCCTGAGGATTTCCACCACTTCTTCGAGTTTCTGGTCTACGTCATCTGTGGTTTCCAAGGCAGCGAATCGATTTTCCAATTTTAATTGGAATGTTTCGGACCCAACAACGGTTTGGAGTAGGTTCGGTCGGAGCGTAGACTTCATCAATAGGAATCTCTCGGCTTTAAAGTCGATATCCAGAGTGCCTCGTACAAGTCGGTGATCACTTCCAGTATTAAACCTAGTGATCACTGAGACGTCTCTGAATATGCGCCGTTTGTCCGTAATGATGAAGTCAATCTCGTTTTTAGTCACAAAGTCTGGGCTATGCCACGTCCATTTCCTTTGGGGCTGTTTCCTTAAGAACGAATTCATCAAGAAAAGCCCCTCTCTCTCGAGGAAATTGACGAGCATTTGTCCCCTGTGATTCCTACTCCCAAACCCGTGTGGTCCTATAGACGATTCGCCGCAAGTTTGTACTCCCACTTTGGCGTTAAAGTCTCCCATGACAACATTGTAGTGAGCCTTAGAGGTGGTGTGTAGAGCTCTGGAGATATCTTCATACATGCTCTCCACCTCATCATCCAAGTGTGTCGAGGTCGGTGCGTAGACCTGGATAACCTTGAGGCTGTACCTCTTGGTTAACTTAATTATGAGGTACGCTACCTACCTATTATTATAGTATTATTCGGGCTGATCAAAAATACAAGGTGTGTTATTTTTTTTTTTTTGTTTGTTTACAGTTTTTTTGTACACTGACAACCGGCAGGTGAAGCAGGACTTTTTTGTTTTATTAGCTAATAGAGTAAGCATTATAGCAATAGGTACCTATATATTTATATAGTTTTAAGTAATATATTATTCTTATATGTCTGTATCCAGTGATAGCAATGATTCTGATACTTTTTTATCAATTTCTTCTTCTAAAAGTAGTAACAATGATAGTTTTGTAAGCCTCAGTCTCTCTGAAAACCTAGATCATCTATTTTCTAATGTAACAAACACTTTCAATGTAATCCATATAAATGGTCAGAGCATTCCGGCACACTTTCCAGATATGCTGGCGTCGTTCGACAGTAAAAATCTTCATGCTATATTAGTCTCCGAATCTTGGCTTAAACCTTGTCTTCCTTCCATTCTTTATCCTTTACCTGGCTTTCGTCTCATACGGAATGATCGAACCGGGCGTGGTGGCGGTGGCGTAGCCATCTATTTGCGTGCACATATCTCCTTTTCTGTAATTAGTGTATCGGCACAACCACCCCCCGCTAACGCCGGTGAGCATCTATTCATTGAAGTTCTTCTATCACACACTAAAATTCTTCTCGGAGTCTACTATAGCCCTTCTTTACACGTTAACTATTTCTCTTCCTTTGAAAATATATTAGAAAATCTATTACCCTCCTATGCTCACTCAATAATTATGGGTGATTTTAATACCTGCTTGTTAAAAAATGATTTTTGTTCATCTCGTCTCATGTCTATCATTAATTCTTGTAATTTGTTCTCTCTTCCTTTTAGCGCTACGCATCACTTTCCTAATTCTGCCCCTTCACTGCTAGATCTAATTATTGTATCTTCTTTATCGCATGTTTAGAAGCACGGTCAGCTGTCAGCTGATGCTTTTTCGTATCATGACCTAATCTATCTCTCCTACAAAGTACGACCTCCTAAGCTCAAACCAACTATTATTCTTCAGCGTAACTTTAGTGGCATGAACCAGGAAGATTTCATCGCAGACGCTGAAAAAATTGACTGGTCTGACGTCGTAGAGGCTGAGTCCGTTGATAATCAAGTTGCAATTTTTAATTCTATCATCACTCAACTTTACGACAAGCATGCACCATTACGCCGAATCAAAATTAAACAACTACCTGCACCATGGCTCTGCGATGATATTAAAATCCTAATGCATAAAAAGTCTGTTGCTAAATCTAGCTATAAGAACAATCCTAAAGCCAACAAAGATAGGTATGCCAGGTCTCGGAATCGCTGCAATAGAGTGTGCAGGGATGCACAACGCCGCCATATTCACAAATCTGTTGATAATAATGATTCTGCTAAAGTGTGGAAATTTCTAAGGTCTCTTGGAGTCGGTAAATCTCGTCAAAATGGTACTTTACCTCATAGCCTAGACATTAATTCTCTCAATCAGCATTTTACTTCGCCGCCTACTATTATGGACAGCAATAAAACTGCAACTTTGCATCATCTTTCTACTCTTCTGACTCCTGACCACCCGCAATTTTCTTTAGTGAATTTACCGCATGTGATGTTAAGAAGAGTATTCTTGCTATATCTTCTAACGCAGTCGGATTTGACGGTATTAGTAGGAACATGCTAATCCCTTTTGATCGATGTCATCCTCCCTAACCTTTGCCATATCCTTAATTTTTCCATATCTACTAGCACCTTTCCTTCAATATGGAAGGAAGCTCAAATTATACCCCTACCTAAAAAACCTAACCCAAAGACCTTTTCTGAATACCGTCCGATATACATTCTCCCCTTCCTCTCTAAAGTACTTGAACGCCTCATCCATCATCAACTACATTCCTTTCTTGTCTCTAATCAACTCCTCAATCCTTTTCAATCCGGCTTCCGTCCAGGTCACAGCACAGTCACTGCACTCGTCAAAATTACTGATGATATCCGTTTAGCTATGGAAAATGGGCAGTTAACTGTGCTGACGCTACTCGATTTTAGCAACGCCTTCAATACCGTTGACTTCGACATTCTTCTTGCAATTCTTCGCTCTATTAACATATCTCCATCGGTGATTGACTGGTTTCATAGTTACCTGTCTGGTCGTCGTCAGCGCGTCCGCGTTGAAGAAATTCTCTCTTCATGGAGCGACGCGACTGTCGGCGTACCGCAGGGCGGTGTTTTATCTCCTCTCCTATTTGCCATTTTTATTAACTCCATATCTCAACATATCTCTTCTTCTTACCACCTCTATGCAGACGATCTCCAAATTTACTGTCACACGCCCCTGAATCAAATAGCAACTGCTGTAGAACGTGTAAATGTCGACTTACGCTGTATATCTGAGTGGAGCGAATCCCATGGTCTGAAAATTAACCCGGATAAAACGCAAGTCCTTATAGTGGGCAGTTCTAGAACTGTGTCAAAAACCAATCGAAGCATTCTACCGCATGTCGTTTTTAATGGGGTGACCATCCCTTACAGTGAAACTGTCAAGAACCTGGGAGTATTATTCGATCAGCACATGTCTTGGGGTCCTCAGTTGACTGCTGTCAGTAACAAAATGTTTGCAGCCGCGGGTGCACTGCGAAGATTACGAAATTTCTTGCCTACTGCCACTAAAGCTGCGCTTGCACAGTCTCTTCTTCTTCCTATTCTTGATTACGCCGACGCCGCCTATCTGGACATCACTGAGGAACAGCTAAACAACCTCGAACCACTCCAAAATTTTGCGATTAGGTTCATATTTGGCCTACGCAAATATGACCACGTCTCCGAATTCCATTCAAAGCTAAAATGGCTACCCATCCGCCTTCGCCGCAATGCTCATATCCTTACCCTCCTGTTTAATATTTTGTTTAATCCTACTTCTCCTCCCTACCTTAAAGACCTCTTCCAATTCCTACACACTTCGAATTCTCTCTCTTTACGGTCTTTAGAGACTCATACATTGTTGATGCCTAGTCATCATAGCTCGTTCTACGATAAATCGTTCGCAGTACAAGCTGTAAGGCTCTGTAATGCGCTACCAGTTGAAGTAAGACGTTGCCAGACCATTACTACATTCAAAGAACGTGTCAAAGCTCACTATCTCTCGTAAGATTAAATTGCTACCTACTGATTTTTTGTTTTCTCTCCTTGTTATATTTATTTATATAGTATATGTAATGTTTATTGATAAATATATTATTTATGTATTATATGTATCTGCAGTGTAGTGTTTATGTATTTACTTATTTATTTTAGTTAAGGTATTTAACACCATGTTTACCCCGCCATGTTCATTAAACAAATCCTCATTACCCAAAGGTTGTCTGGAAGAGATCGCTCTCAGCGATAAGACCGCCTTTTGTAACACTTATTTGTGAATGTTTACTTAAGTTTTTTAATGTTTTCTGAATGGTGTTCAATAAAGAGTTATTCTATTCTATTCTACCCTGGTCGACACACTGGAGATTTCTACAACGTTGTCACTGAGAACCTTGTTGACTAGAAACCCGACGCCGCCTTGGGATGGCTGATCTCCTTCTCTGTAGTACATAAGATGGCCCGATTCTAAGGTTATGGTGACCTCTCCCTGTCTTCGGACTTCACATAACCCCAGAATGTGCCATCTTATGTGTTTCAGCTCCTCCTCTAGCTGCGCCAGATGATCGTCCAGCCGAATCGTGCGTCCATTGTACGTTGCGAGGGTCAGTTTGTTCTGGCGGCCTACCGTAACCCGGGGATTCTTAGCACCCCCTGCCCTGCCGTTACCGTGACCGCCGCCGTGGTCAGGAATAGCAGGGCGGCCGGGAACTGGGGGCCGCGGCTTAATGTGACTTTCCATTTTGGTTTCATCCCTTGGGAGGGATATGCCCTAATCGCCATGCTGGGCAGGCATGTTGGCGATCGCAGGACGTAGCTTCTCGCACCGGTGACGCTGCTGCCCGTCACCGGCCTGTAGAATTTGGCTACGCCATAGATATGAAATGGTTATACCGCCATTTGTCGGTCGCCAGAGCCCCGTCTGTTGGTCAGCAGGATGCACCACGGGCAGGTGAGGTTGGCTGGGAGCACCGAGGTCGTATTTGTGTTCCCTTACATCCCTGTGCTCCCTTACATCCCTTAAGTAAAGTTTAGTTTAAGTATATTATGTACCTAATTTTTTTTGTAATAATTGTAAATTAAAGAAAATTTGGTAAAGAATTTGTAAATTAAATTGGGCCAATTACACGCCCACTCATCTGGCAACACTCTGCTTGTACTCAGAGCTAGTTAATTTGATTTACTGTTTTTATTTTATCACACAATTTACGTAATTAAATGTATGTATTAACTGTGGAATGATACTCTAGAAACCTTATAATCCTTTTCCGATGCACAAAATCACTGTACAATATGTCATATTTTGATGATTTTGCGGGAGATGCACTCGCTACCATGTGACTCAGAGCACTGATTACTCGGGCTTTGATTGGGTCAGATCCTGACCCAAATGAACGGCGAGTTTGAAACGCGCCTTGATTTCTGTAGGTAATAATTCGATGGTTTTTGGGTTTGAATGGCAGAGTGGCCAGTGAAATAACAGAACGCGTGCGACTGAAAAAGTAAATAAGAACAGCAAAATCTTCGCAAAATTTTAGCTACTATTAATTTATATTAAGAAGGTTGCTTTTTGCTTGCTGTTATTTAAATTCAAGTTGAATTCAAAACACTTTAATACAATTTTAAAACGACTTCCGACTGATCACTGTCTAATTGATTTACTGAGACCCTTTGAATTAGCTCAAATACGAAATCTCTGCTGTGAGTTGGTAAGGAATATAGTATTCTAAAGATTTCAAGAGATGCCCCAGCATAAGGTAAATTTTGAATTGATCAAGCTTAAAAAAGTTGAAATCAACCAATATAAGTCACAGCCAACTAGCTTAATTAGCCGTTCAATCAACAGCCTAGGAACTTTACTTTCAAGTAGCGGCCCGAGTGATATTTAGCCGTAGCGTTTATTACAATATTTAATAAACTGGCTTAGTCTGACACTAAAGGCAGATTTCACCAGTGAATATAAACGTGATCAGGTCGACTTTAACTTGGTTTACGTGTTTAACTGAGATTAAACCGGCATTTTGCATTTCACCACCACAAACTGAACGCGGTTACAGTTAAAATGAGTTCTAATTCTGAACTACCGATTTTGGGCGTTTAGCGCTCTTGATCTCGTTTTCACTGTTTACAGCCACTGTCACACGAAAATCAAATATATATCATGGACAGAAACGAATTTGGTAATCACGTGGTAACATTAATTTGACAGTTTGACAGTGCCAAAACAATCTAATACGACAGCTCTATGACGACATTTACGTTCCTTTGTGCGTAATAGCATAAATTTAGGTTTTGGTAAACGCGATCAAGCCTCATGAGAGGTGGTGAAATCAAGTACGCGTAAACCAAGATCAACATCTACCTTTGAAAACGTTTTAGTAGAACTTAGTTCAATAAATCTCGATTAGTAGCATAAATGGTGAAATCAACCCTAAGGCAACACACTAGAGAACAGTGACCACCGCGTGACGTGCGCCAACGAGCGTAGCGAGGAGGGGAGCCGCGGCAGTGGCGCATCATCAGAAGCGACACCATGGCGCTTATATGAAGACTTCATATGGCTGAATATTATTCAGGCCACTAGTTGAACGGCGCTATTTAGTAAAGAGGCTAGGCTATTGATTGAACGGCTTAGTAAGCTAGTTGACTGCGACATATATTTAATTACATCCTGTATAATCCTATTTTACTACTCATATAATCCGAGAAGATAAATAACGTAATAACGTATTGTAAAACAAACAATTAAGATAGTTTAAAAACTAAAACAACCGACTTCCATGCCCCGCGAGTCAAATTTAGTAGCAAGTTTGAGACGTTTATCGTCATATCTCTGGAGATATTTATGAAGTTACAATGGGACCACTTCGGAAACGTAGGGTACGTTACCGATAAAAAAAAGAATCATTCAAATCGGTTACGGATAATTGACAGGTTAATCGCGTAACATACACACAACATAAAAAAAACAAGAAAAGAACATAGAGACGAATTGAGAACCTCTTTTTTGGAAGTCGGTTGAGTACTCTCTTAAAACATTTCGCAGCGGATTTTTAAAGTTTATAAGTGAAATAATTTTAAAACCACCAGCGAGTAAAATAGAACGTACCTAAAATCACGGCTCCGTACAAAATCATAATGTTTACAAATGTTCACATGTTGCTACATATTGATTTAAAAGTTGTAAAATCTCGTTATCGTATACATGAAATTAAATTCTCTGCCGTTACAAAATATCCTCATACTAGCTGACCCGTGGCTTCGCCCGTGCTATAAAGTATCCTATTAGCCTAATTCATTGTACTGGCTGTCCCCATTAAAGAATGCGTGCTTAGGAATTTATGAATGTAATCTGTGTTTATTGTTATAGGTAAGTAGGTATGATTACGTTAGTTTAGGTATACATGATATCGTTATTATTTTAATTTTAATTTAAATAAGGCGCATCCTGTATTCAGCTACTATTTCGATCCTCTCCATACAAAGGTTTGTCTGGAAGAGATCGCTGTTAGCGATAGGACCGCCCATTGTTAAACGTTAAATTTAAGCTGTCTGTCTGTCTGTCTGTCTGTCTGTCTGTCTGTCTGTCTGTCTGTCTATCTATCTATCTATCTATCTATCCCCGTACAATATTATAAACTGAAGGTTGCAGGAATATTTTACATTATAACAATATCGATATAACGTCTTTCGCAATGATAGGGACTTTTTTTTCAATTTAGGTATTGTTTGCCTAAATGCCTCATTCATATACCTACTAACTCTTACTCATACCATTACAACCTAAACACATACACATCTATCACACATACTCATACTCGTACATAAACATTCATTCAATTTCACAGTAATTCATCCTAGATTATAAACGATATAGCACAGTTTTACAATCCTTTATAACTATTGATAGGTACCTACATTAACTGTACTGCCTCAATACAAACCAAATATATCCCGTCAATACGGTGAAATGTTTGATTGTATTAAATATAAAGTGAAGGAACATAATATTTAAACAAAATGTTTATAGCAACCACCCTCATTTCTATTCTTTCTCGTAGTTTTTATTACTAGTCACTTAAAGTTATTATATCCATTCTCTGCATTCTTTGTAATACAATATTTTTTTAAGTAAATAAGTTTGCACTACAAAAATTGTAGCATTAGCATAAGGCGCACGTATTTACTTAAATAATAATAAATAACATACATGACAATCCGCGGGAAGGCACTGGTGACCCGTACTACAGGTTTTCTCAAACCTATTTCAGGCACCAGTCTTTCGCAAAGATAGGTTACTGTAGGTTGTATAATTGTTATAAAGCTAGCCAATAATGTTTGTTACATATCAACCTTTTATTAATCTTTTGTGAAAGAAAATTAACATTTTTATAATTATTTATTTATTCAATATAACTCACGGGTCGTACACGCCCGGTCTTTTGGAGGGCATTGATGGAGCCGAAGCCAACATCAAGAGGCCCTTTACAATTTTTACTTAGGTAATATTAATTGATGAGGAGGAGATATGGGAAACTATATTATAAAAAGATGGTACATTATTTAATGAGACTATTGGGTGAGCTGATTAATGTCGGATTGTTGGTCTTTGAGATGAGGTACGGCACCCGCCAATTATGCCTCATTACAAAATATTTAGGCGGGTGGTGACTTGCCAGCCATTGAATGGACCCCCCATAAAGGCGGACCGTTATATTGGCGCCGAGGGGCAACATTGGCGTGGATAGCTAAGGGTGTTGGGAGGTGTGCTGCACTTTCACTAAACGCTACTAGCGGCTTTATGCCTTTAACACTTCCACCCTGGAGCTTAGGTCTTAGCTCTTGCGATTCCCACCATCGGCCGGCCGGTCAAGGCAAGCCGGGGTAAGAGGGTCTCATTTAGCCCTGACTTCTTATTATTATGTTTGACATTTATTATCTTACAAAACTGATGACCCTTTCTTGAATTATTTAATTATTATTTAACTATAGGTTTTCAATTTAGTTGACAGATAACTTATATTTTTTTATTTATTCTAGTTCTACATTGGTATGATATCTTCTTGAATTCAAGTATTCTTTGACAATCATTATTGTGACTATTGATTTTTAATTTTATTTATTGGCTGACATTCTATTGTTCAAAGTATGTAAAATGTTTTTAATATGTTATTGATTTAGTTAGTTTACTTTTATTGAATGAAATTTGTAAGTCTTTAATGTACCTTGCTAAAATTTCCCATACAATGCATATTGTTATCTGGAAAATAAAAGTTAAAGTTATTTCAGCGAGACCGGTCCAGCCGTTTGACCGTGACGAAGTCCCAAACAAACAAGTAAACAAACTGACTTTCGCTTTTATAATATTGGGATTGACATTATATTCACCGACATCACAAAGGTGAATGCTGTGTGAGTAAACTGTGAATATTGTATGCTCTATCTATATCAACCGACTTACAAAAAGGAGGAGGTTCTCAATTCGTCTATATGTTATTTGTGACGCGATTACTCCGTCAATTGTGAACCGTTTCGAATGATTATTAGGGTTCCGTACCTCAAAAGGTAAAATAAACCGGCCAAGTGCGTTTCGGGCCACGCGCAGTGTAGGGTTCCGTAGTAGCCTGTTATTCAATGCAATGCTTTACCCGTTATAAACAAGCAACTAGGTACTCAGTCTTTGTTACTTTAAAGGATTTATTCTTAAGATTTTGTTTTGGTACAAAATTATCCAACACCCAAGTTCAACGACTATTACTGCTAAACTAATAAAGTTATCTTAACCGCTATAGTTTTTTTTTAAATTTCATGAAATGCGCTATCATCACGAATTTTTCCAGATTTTTCAAGCCAGCAGTTTAGCTTTTAGAGGGGGGGGGGGGGGTACGCCCTACTGGAACAAAAATTTTCACTTTAAAGTTTAATATTTCGTAAATGGAGCATTCAATCGAAAAATGGTATTAGAAACCCTTAAGTCTTTTTAAAAGACCTATTCAACGATACCCCACACGATGGGGTAGACGATGAAAAAAAATCATCCCCACTTCTAATATAGGGGAGCTACACTAAAATAATATATTTTTCAAAATTTTATTTCAGCACTTTGTCGGCGTAATATATGTTTATACATACCCCCACAAAATTACACCTTTCTAGTATTAATGGTCTCTTAGCAAAACCTCGGACAGACAGACAGACAGACAGACAGACGGACATGACGAAACTATAAGGGTTCCTTGTCTACGGACTAAGGAGGACTACGGAACCCTAAAAAAGACCCTTATAAGATCACTTTCTTGTCCGTCTGTCTGTCTGTCCGTCTGTCTGTCTGTCTGTCCGTGTGTCACCACTGATTTTCTAAGGAACGGGTGGACCTAGCAAGTTGAAATTTATACCTAATACTACCTAGTCGCTAAAAAACCAAGGTCTTGAATCAACACAATAAAAAGATATGGGCAAATTAAGATTGTCGCGAATTGTGCTGTAAGACCTTGCTTTTGACCAAAATTGACAATTCTAGGTCAACCGGAAGTACCCTATAGGTTTTGGGTCGAAAACCTATAGGGTACTTCCCGTTGACCTACAATTTCTGATTCTGACCCGACGGTCGTTGGTTCAAATTCTAGCTATATACCTACCAATTAAAGTTTTATGTGCATTCATGAATCATGAGTTTTCGTACAGTGGTAGTGGGATCATTAAATCTACCAAAAAGTAGCTTACCACCAAGGAGCCCGGGCCCGGTGGCGTAATCAGGAGAACGGTCGGCTTTGATGCCGTGGTACCGAGTTCAAACCTTACCGTGCACCAATGGATTTTTCCATCGAAACATTTATGTGCGCTACTCACAGTGGCCCTCCGGAGAAGGAAAACATCGTTAAGAAACCAACAACCCCCGCATGGTGGTAGGACACTATCTAGTGTCCGCCTGGCCAGCTACCATCCTCAAGTTAGAAAATCTGTCGCCAAAAACATCTAATGTGTTCCGGCAGCTATCCTTGAGAGCCAGTTCCCCAGTCTAGGCCTAGCGTGGTTACCATCTTTGACCGCATCATCACTTACCAACAGGTGAGATAGTGGTCAAACGCTAGCCTATAAGATATTAAAAAAAGGTGAACATCTGCCGCCGTAACCTTACGCGTTCCCCGACGCAAAATGTAGGGGTAATATACGTTTAACGTGTGTATCTGTGTGTCTGTCTGTAGCATCTTAGCACCTAACCGGATGAACCGATTTTGTTTTTATTATTGATAGTTTTTTTTGTTTGATAGATGTCTTAATCGAGAGTTTTCTTAGCTTTGATTCATGAAAATTCGTTCAATCGTTATAAAACTATGAAAAGCTCATTCTAGTTAATTGCGCTATGAAATCAACTTTCATAGGTCTGATCAATTCGAAAATCTTCTTCCTCAACGATATTGTAAGAACATGGAAGCATTGACCTGATGCTGGGACATCTCCTAGACTCTACAGAGTACTCAAAGCCTCACCAACTTACAGCTCAGATTTTAAATGTCGTGTTTAGAGTCATTGGAATGCTTTTAATGAAAAGATTATACATAGCTCAGTCGGGGTGGTTTAAAATATTATATTACTAGAAGTTCCCCGCGGCTTCGCCCGCGTTAGACTTCTTTAATTTACTTAAAAACTTTTATTTTGTAAAATCCTTTCTATCATAAAAGACATCAAAGAAGTAAAAGCCAAATCGGTTCAAATTTTGAACCCCCGTTTCATCCCTTTAAAGAGTGAATTTTGAAAAATCCTTTCTTAACGGATACCTACGTCAAAATAACTATCTGCATGCCAAATTTCAGCGCAATCCGAAACAATATTGATTTCAGACTTAGTTACCCCATTTCAGCTTCTTAGGGGTGGAATTTCGAAAAAGCCTAAAACACGTATTTATTTATTTATGTACTCAAGCACTTGTGTGAAGTTTTGAATAGAAAAGACTATCTAATGTTGTTTCTCCATAGAAACTTTGAACCCCCGTTTCATCCCTTTAAGGGGTGAATTTTAGAAAGTCCCTTCTTAGCTGATAATAACGTTATAATAACCACCTGTATGCCAAATTTCAGCGCAATCCAAAACAATATTGATTTTCAGACTTTGTTACTCCATTTCACCCTCTTAGGGGTGGAATTTCGAAAAAACCTAAAACACGTGTTTACTTATTTATATCCTGAAGCACTTGTGTGAAGTTTCGAATAGAAAAGACTATCTAATAATGTTTCTCTATAGAAACTTTGAACCCCCGTTTCATCCCCTTCAGGGGTGAAATTTGAAAAATCCTTTTTCAAAGGTAACTATCGTTGTAATAATTATCTGCATGCCAAGTTTTAGCGCAATCCGAAAAAATATTGATTTTCACACTTTGTTACCTCATTTCACCCTCTTAGGGGTGGAATTTCAAAAAAACCTGAAACACGTATTTACTCATTTTTGTACTGAAGCACTTGTGTAAAGTTTCGGATAGAAAAGACTATCTAATCTTGTTTCTCCATACAAACTTTGAACCCCCATTTCATCCCTTTAAGGGGTGAATTTTGAAAAATCCTTTCTTAGTACAACCCTACGTACTAAGACAAATATACCCTCCAAATTTCAAGTCTCTACGACCAGCAGTTTAGGCTGTGCGTTGTCTGTCAGTGAGTCAGTCAGTATGTCAGGACAAAGACTCTTATAGTATTAGATTATATATATAGATGAATATTATTTTATACATTAGATCATATTATTATACTATATTGACTTTGATTGTGATCGGTGGGGATCTACAGCATAGCTAAGCCTATAATAATATTTTCGTAGTAACTATGACCTAATCTGAACGGATTAGCAAACTGAAGTGGCAGTGGGCTGGTCATATCTGCCGCAGGACTGATAACCGTTGGGGCAGACTTGTCCTAGAGTGGAGACCGCGAATCGGCAAACGTAGCGTAGGTCGTCCTGTGACCAGGTGGAGCGACGACATACGCAAAGCGGTGGGCAGTGACTGGAAGAGAAGAGCCGAAGATCGGGCTCAGTGGCGCATCCTGGGAGAGGCCTATGTCCAGCAGTGGAATATTTGCAGTGGTTTCACTGCAAATATTTTATTAATTTTGCGATGCGTGTTTGTTTGTGAAATTCGTGATATCTTCTAGAGTTTTAATTTGAATTATATACTGTGAAAGACAATTTTAATCTATAATATGTGGCCAAGCTAATTAACGTAATTATTTGGATAAGGATTAATATTATATACTTGAAAGTAGCCTTCGAAGTTATGTAATATATTTTAACAAAATTTTAAGATTAAAATGGTTACTGTGAGTCAACCTTAAGAGATAGACATATGCTGTTGCGGATTTTTTTGTAGGTCTTATTAAGTTGTACAACTCTTGCATAGAAAATATTCTTCTATCTATTTTCAATTAAGCAGCGTTCGTAAGAAACGTGTTTTTTCGACCGTTTTTTTGCCGACTTAGGTTGCAAATTAGGTCTCCACGAATGTACCTTTGATTTAAACGGGATAATATATAGCCTATTTTCATTCTGAAAGTCCATTCTATGTATAAGTGAAATAATTTTTTAAATCGGTTCATTAGTTTTTGAGCCAAATCAATACAAACATACAAAAATACAAAAATACAAATGTTCTCTCTTTATAATATTAGTATAGATAGTATAGATATAGATATGTCGATCGCTATATCGACATCGCGTAAGTCACGTTAAATTCCCGTCTTAAATCTATAAATATTATACATTATATTCATTTTACAAAAATATTTGACGCTTGGTACTCCTTTGTATGTCCGTTTGCCATGGTTGGCAATGGCTTTCTCCAACCTTCTACATTTTGGTCTTATTCTAGCCACTCTTCCCCATGTTATTTCTGCGACCTTTCTAATTTCATCATCCACCCATGTATGGAAGCGCCATAATGACAACCATCCAAATATTTCAATATAATGACAAAAAATTCTGAACGAACTAACAATGACAACCATCAAAATACAAATACCTGCGCGATAATCTGAGTAATGTGGATATATTATGTTGTCGATTCAAAACCCTTGATTTAATTTGTGCTTCAAATTTCAATTCGTGTGAGCGAGTGAGTGGAACAGTCTACCCTACCGTATAGAAGGGACGAATGTCAAATGTTTGACAGTAAAGTAGGTAGAACAGGGAATATGAAATTTTATATGGGAAAATGAAATTTTTGTTTATATCTGCTAGAGTTTTCATTTGAATTATGTACTGTAAGGGACAATTTTAATCTATAATATGTGGCCAAGCTAATTAACGTAATTATTTGGATAAGGATTAATACTTGAAAATAGCCTTGGAAGTTATGCAATATTTTTTAACAAAAATTTTAAGATTAAAATGGTTACTGTGAGTCAACCTTAAGAGATAGACATATGTTGTTGCGGACTTTTTTGTAGGTCTTATTAAGTTGTACAACTCTTGCATAGAAAATATTCTTCTATCTATTTTCAATTAAGCAGCGTTCGTAAGAAACGTGTTTTTTCGACCGTTTTTTTGCCGACTTAGGTTGCAAATTAGGTCTCCACGAATGTACCTTTGATTTAAACGGGATAATATATAGCCTATTTTCATGCTGAAAGTCCATTCTATGTATTAGTGAAAGAATTTTTTAAATCGGTTCAGTAGTTTTTGAGCCAAATCAATACAAACATACAAAAATACAAATGTTCTCTCTTTATAATATTAGTATAGATAGTATAGATATAGATATGTCGATCGCTATATCGACACCGCGTAAGTCACGTTAAATTCCCGTCTTAAATCTATAAATATTATACATTAAATTCATTTTACAAAAATATTTGACGCTTGGTACTGTATGTTTGTTACCTTTGTATGTCCGTTTGCCATGGTTGGCAATGGCTTTCTCCAACCTTCTACATTTTGTTCTTATTCCAGCCACTCTTCCCCATGTTATTTCTGCGACCTTTCTAATTTCATCATCCACCCATGTATGGAAGCGCCATAATGACAACCATCCAAATATTTCAATATAATGACAACAAATTCTGAACGAACTAACAATGACAACCATCAAAATACAAATACCTGCGCGATAATCTGAGTAATGTGGATATATTATGTTGTCGATTCAAAACCCTTCATTTAATTTGTGCTTCAAATTTCAATTCGTGTGAGCGAGTGAGTGGAACAGTCTACCCTACCGTACAGAAGGGACGAACGTCAAATGTTTGACAGTAAAGTAGGTAGGACAGGGAATATGAAATTTTATATGGGAAAATGAAATTTTTGTTTATGCAATTTTTCCAAATTTTGTTTATGCAATTTTTCCAAATTTTTCTCACCGTTTAAACCTTACCTGGACTACTACAAACATTTCAAAACCAAAATCAGCTAAATCTGCCCAGCCGTTCTCGAGTTTTAGCGAGACTAACGAACAGCAATTGATTTTTATATATAAGACCCTTCAAACTTCGTACTTCCTCAGAATCAATAAATAAAAAAGCTGAATGATTATTGCAGAATGTTTCAATATGGCTTTTCATTATGGCTCCACACGATTAATGTATTTAGCTAGTGTCGTATTACCGCATTATGCACATAAAATCAAATTCAACCAAGACAACGCGTTTACAGTGCCACAAGTATAACTTGGCGGTGGTGGTTTTTGGAACTAATTCTTTTAATTGAAACTGTGAGTTTGACGTTTGAGAGATTACCGCGACATTATTGTTGATAAATCTGCTACATTAAAATAGTTCAATAATGCCAAAAGTAATTAAAAGTGGCTTAAGAGAAACTGTTATCAAAGTACAAAGTAAAAGCACAGTGGCGCACAGGCACGCCAAGTTATACTTGCCGGACTGTACGCCCTAATTCCCGCCAAAATCCGAAAATATATTTTTTTAGTTTCATTATGGCTCCACACGATAAGTGTACTTAGCCAGTGTCAAGTATTAAAAATTTTTAAGTTATTGAGACTTCAAGTCGCAAAGAAGGGTCAAAATCACATTTCAGATCAAGTTTCAAGTCAAAGTCCAGGTTTTACCCCTTAGTAAAGATGTGGACATTATTGAAGATTTTCAGTGGAATTTTGGTAAGAACACAAATAGCATGTTTTTCAATATTGTGCTGTTTCCCTCGAGGTACGGGTCACAATTGACGGAGTAATCGCGTCCCAAATAACATATAGACGAATTGAGAACCTCCTCCTTTTTGTAAGTCGGTTGATATAGATAGAGCATACAATATTCACAGTTTACACACACAGCGTTCACATTTGTGATGTCGGTGAATATTATATCAATCCCAATATTATAAAAGCGAAAGTCAGTTTGTTTACTTGTTTGTTTGGGACTTCGTTTGGGATGAATTTACTATGGTACTACTCTTGGGATATCTCCTTTCCAACAAAAAAAATATTATCAAAATCGTTTTATAAACGACGAAGTTATGCGCGTACAATATATTTACGCGGATAACTTCGTACGGTCGGTACGGTATACGGTCGAATTGACAGACCTCCTTTTTTTTTGGAAGTCTGTTATAAAGAAAAACAAAAGTATTATTTTAAATTTAATTTGATTTCTGAACGACTTTTAAATTTAATTGATTTTTAAACGACGGGACGAACATGTTTGACAGGAAACTACTTTCCTGTCAAACATGTTCATGTTCTGCACGACGGGACGAACATGTTTGACAGGAAACTACATTTCTGTCAAACATGTTCATGTTCTACACGACGGCACGAACATGTTTGACAGGAAACTACTTTCCTGTCAAACATGTTCATGTTCTGCACGACGGGACGAACATGTTTGACAGGAAACTACTTTCCTGTCAAACATGTTCATGTTCTGCACGACGGGACGAACATGTTTGACAGGAAACTACATTTCTGTCAAACATGTTCATGTTCTACACGACGGGACGACCATGTTTGACAGGAAACTACTTTCCTGTCAAACATGTTCGTTCCGTCGTAGAACAGTTTATATGGGAAAATGAAATTGTTGTTTTTACTATCTTCCTCGCAATTTTTCCATATTTTCTCACCGTTTAAACCTTCCCTGAACTACGACAAATATTTCAAAACCAAAATCAGCTAAATAGGCCCAGCCACAGATATCATATGTATATATAGATCTGTGGGCCCAGCCGTTCTCGAGTTTTAGCGAGACTAACGAACAGCAATTGATTAATATATATATAGATGTATGCATACTGGTGTTTCAACAAATAAACTATCTTTATCTTTATCCATTTATCTTTGCACCGAAACATGTGACCAGACCATTTCCAGTTTTATCTTCTAATTTGTAGTGTTATATCTTGACCTTTGGTCTTATATCTGACGTTGGTGTGTTTTAACCCCCGACGCAAAAAGAAGGGGTGTTATAAGCTTGACGTGTGTATCTGTGTATCTATGTGTCTGTGTATGTGTGTGTCAGCTGTGTATCTGTGTATGTGTGTGTACGCTGTGGCATCGTAGCGCCCAAACGGATGAACCGACTTTGATTTAGTATTTTTGTTTGAGAGGTGTCTTTATCGAGAGTGTTCTTAGCTTTGATTTATGAAAATCCGGGGTTGGATTTAGAAACGTTTGGAACGAAAAAGGGGGGTTAGAGGGGTGGAATGGGAAGAGAAGGGTCCCCCTTTCACTACCCTACCACTCCCATTACAAGGTAATTCATAGTTTTTGAGTTATGCCTATTTTTGATGGGTTTGATTTTGGATTTTCGGTTGAATTTAGAATCGTTTGGCATGAATTTCATATAAAATGTTATGGGGGTGGGTAGAGGTTAGGTCCCTGATTGTAACAATACCATTCTTATAACAAGGTAATGCATATTTTACAGGAAAACGATATAAACAAAATCTAACCTAAAAATATACTAAACCATAAAAACAAAGCGCAAATAATAATTACAAAGGCTAGATAACTTAGTAAACATTTTAGTGATATTATTTACGACTACTAAATGAATAAGAACACCCCACTAGAAAAAAAACTAGGTTAGGTTAGGTTGAAACTGCGTCAACACAACGCGCGAGCCAAGCGAGCGAAGCGAGCGAGCCGCGGCAGCGGCCGGCGAAGCGCAAAAAGTCTGTTATACATCCAACAAAACAGTGATATTGATCAGCAAAGTGTTACAAAAAAGTGAGGTTATGATTTAACAAAAATACGCATAACTCTAAAACTATGCATTACCTTGTAATGAAAGTGGTGGTAAAAGGAAAGGGGGACCCTCCCTTACCCCCCATCACCTCACCCTCCCTTTTCCGTGCCAAACGATTCTAAATTTTTACCAAGTGAGGTTATGATTTTGCAAAAAAAATTATAACTCAAAAACTATGCATTACCTTGTAATGAGAGTGGTGGGGTAGTAAAAGGGAGACCCTTACCTACCCCCTCCACCCCTCCACTCCCCCTTTTTCGTGACAAACGATTCTAAATTTCAACCAAAATCCGTTCAGCCGTTTAAATATTATCCTTTTTTAACCGACTTCAAAAAAAGGAGGAGGTTTCTCAATTCAACCGTATATTTTTTTTATTTTTTTTTTATTTTTATTTTTTTTTTTATGTTTGTTCGCGGATAACTTCGTCGTTTATGAACCGATTACGATTATTCTTTTTTTGTTCGAAAGGAGATATCCCAAGTGTGGTACCATGGTAATTTTATCGAGGTATGATAAGTATCTCCAGAGATATTGAGATAAACATCTCAAAATTGGTACTGAAAATGAATAGCGCGGCATTGAAGTCGGTTGTTTTTTAGTTTTTAAACGATATTATTTTTGTTACTAGACTACGATAGCAACTTTCGTAGCCCTTTGACCGCGGACGGCAAAAAATATCAAAGTTGCGCATTACTTACCTGCTACTCTGCTGCCGTCTATTTAGCGTAGTTCACATTAGTCAAATCAAATGTGTTAAATTGTAATTCAGTATCCTGTTACTTCAATGATATTGCAAGAATATGGTAAACTTGACCTAATGCTGATACATCTCCCTAAATATGCAGAATACTGTCAACTCCTCGTCTGAGATGTCGTGTTTAGGCTCATTGGAATTGTCTCAATGAACAAATATACATATAATACATATATATACATACACAAATCAGTCCATAACACATATACAAATCAGTCGCGAGTAATTTTAAATTTTGAATTTAAGTATTATTATTCTGTTTGTAACCGACTTCACAAAGAAGGAAGAGGTACCCAATGCGTCGGAATCTTTTTTTTTTAATGTATGTTTATCGATTACTCTAAGATGCTTGAACCGATTTGGAAAATTCATTTTTGTTTTAAAGGGGGGTACCCTTTAAAACATCAATGGCTTAACGAATGGGGATTAATGTGTCCCAACTGTTAAAGTCTCTACATTCCATATAACAATGTATAATTTATTTTATGAGTGTATCGACCGAGAAAGAATTTAAATGGTAAAGTTTTTTGATATCCCTAAACAGAAGTCTAAACTACTAGACTTACTTGCTTTTTTCTTTTCAGTTCGTTTTTTAAAACTTCACTTTTTGCGCAGTCAGGTTTTTTGATTTTTTAATTAAATGTTTTATTTTATACTTTTTAGTTAAGTAAAGGACGGCAAATTCCGTAATCTTCTCATTTCATTTAGAGAGTTGATGTCATGTGGATTATTGAGTAGTTTCCGGGGATCTAAACTACTTATTACTAGTCCATCTAAAGATCTAACCCGGCTCAATGCTACATAGGCTTGACCTTTCGCAAAAATGACAACCGATTTGGAAATTATTTTTTTTTGTTTGAGTTAATATGATTTTCGTTTGGGCTCATTGTAATTTTATTGAGATCTGATAAGTAACTTCATAGATAAGCACCGCAAAATTGTCACTGAAAGTGACTAAAGCGGCATGTAAAATCGTTTTTTTTTTTCGATTTGTACGATCATAAATTATTTGTTATAAATATATTTTGAATCTCCATTTTAAGACCTTTAATTCGATACCCTACTCGATAGGTTTTGGAAAAAAAAATTTTTTGAACCCCAAATTTTGGCGCCTGAAAACCGCTATTTTGAATTTTTCAATTTTTTATGTTTTCGTTGACACTCGCGCTAGCATGGCGAATCTATTGACGTGCTAATTATCAAAATCAGCCCACGCGTTTGGTCTCTAGTGTGCCACAAAAGAACAAACATACATACATACATACATACATACATACATATATAGACTGATAAACACATTACCTCTCCTTTGCGTCGCGCAGTCGGGTAAAAATACAGCGTAGTTACGTACGCTCATATTGCCAAAAATGGCTATATGGCCAGCAGAGGGGTACGCCTTGCGTTAACATCTCCATTGGTAAATGCTCGAAGTAAGTAAGTTATTTAGTTCTTCTTACTATTAGTATGTATGTATGGACTCCTTTCGGATAAAATCCTCCTCCAAAGAGTTCCAACTGTCTTTGTCATTCCCAGTTTTAAACCAAGTCTTGCCCGCAACTTCGGATATACGCTACATACTTTAATGCACTTTTCAGCAATAGATATAATATTTGAGGGCCCGGTGGTGTAATTGGGAGAACGGTCGGCTTTTATAAAGCTTACTAGCAATGTGGGTTGCACATTACTAGTATTCTTGTTGACCCCTCCAACTAAGATAAATATGCTTGTGTCTGGAGTGGGTTCACGTCAATAGTGCTATGGGTGGGGATCGAACTCACGACCTCTCGATCGCCAGTATGACACCTTATCCATTGGGCTATTGCCGCTTTGATGCCAGAGGCACAGATTATATAATAGTTACTGCGTAACCAGAGGTACCGAATTCAATCCCCGCCGTGCACCAATGGATTTTTCTATTTAGAAAAAATTATGTGCGCTTTTCACAGTGAAGGAAAACATCGTTGAGAAACCAACCACTCCCGCGGTGTTCTCTCAAGTTAGAAAATGTCTGTCGCTAAACATCTAATGTGTTCCGGCAGCTATCCTTGAGAGCCAGTTCCCATTCTAGGCCTAGCGTGCTTACCATCTTCAACCGCATCATTTACTAACAGGGAAGATAGTGGTCAAACGCTAGCCTATAAGATATTAAAAAAAATACATATACTTAGAGATTTAGGAGGAAGGTTTATAACCAGGATTTAACGCAGGCATAGCCGGGGTTCAACTAGTTTAATTATAAAACATATGATAAGATATTGTTTTTAAGAATAGTTTTATCGCATGTGTTTATTTTATTAGAGTTCCGTAGTCCTGACAAGGAACCCTCATAGTTTCGTCATGTCCGTCTGTCTGTCTGTCCGAGGTTTTGCTAAGAGACCGTTAATACTAGAAAGCTGTAATTTTGTGAGGGTATATAAATAAATGTCGCTCCATTTACAAAATACCCCCCCCCCCCCTCTAAAAGCTAAACTGCGGGCTTGAAAAATCTGGAAAAAATTGTGATAATAGCGCATTTCATGAACTTTAAAGGAGAATTATAGCGGTTAAAATAACTGTCATTAGTTTAGCAGAAATAGTCGTTGAACTTGGGTATTAGATAATTTTGTACCAAATACAAAATCCTTAGAATAAATCCTTTAAAGTAACAAAGACGGAGTACCTAGTTGCTTGTTTATAACGGGTAAAGACTTGCATTGAATAACAGGCTACTACGGAACCCTACAGTGCGCGTGGCCCGACACGCACTTGGCCGGTTATTAGTCACATATTTATTAGTCATCATAATAATACGTGTTATCACGTTATACGATCGTTCTTCAGCTGAGGATTATTATTGAATGAAAGATAGTAAGTAATATATAGATGAATGATAGGTAGTAATTATTATAATATATTAATTATTATAATATGACGTCATGCCATTCACAATACAATTGCAATATTATAATATAAACTCACGTTCGACCGACTTCAAAAAAAGAGGATGTTTCTCAATTCGACCGTATACATATATATATATATATATATATATATATATATATATATATGTGTATGTATATATATATACTAATAT
The DNA here is from genome assembly GCA_954871355.1 of Cabera pusaria. Taxonomy (NCBI): domain Eukaryota; kingdom Metazoa; phylum Arthropoda; class Insecta; order Lepidoptera; family Geometridae; genus Cabera; species Cabera pusaria. The sequence goes on along the minus strand of OX940912.1, from coordinate 1,050,522 downwards.
AATACATATATATATAATACTTCATAAAAATATATATATATATATATGTATATATATATATTTTTATGTTTGTTCGCGGATAACTTCGTCGTTTATGAACCGATTTTGATTATTATTTTTTGTTCAAAAGGAGATATCTCAAGTGTGGTACCATGGTAATTTTATCGAGGTCTGATAAGTATCTCCAGAGATATGAGATAAACATCTCAAAATTGGTACTGAAAATGATTAGCGCGGCATTGAAGTCGGTTCTTTTGTAGTTTTTAAACGATATTATTTTAAACTTATAGATTTAAGACGGGAATTTAACGTGACTTACGCGATGTCGATATAGCGATCGACATATTCGACTATATCGATATCGCGTAAGTCACGTTAAATTCCCGACTTAAATCTATAAATTGCAATATTACTGAGTTTGTTTTAGAAGTGAAACCTCTTTAGGTCCAATAGGGTAAACTTTGCCGGAAATGACGTAGCGTAACGGTCCAAATGCAGCGGAAGTGACGTAAGCGTCATGTTATATTTTATATTTATAAACGCCATCTATTGTAGAACGGCGTAACTACGCAGACGTATTCGCTAGCATTCGGGCATTTGTCCCGCTAAGTTCAACAGATGGAGCTGTACAAAAAATAATTACTGATGTTGAGAAATAAATTGAATGAACTTGAAAGTTCAACTTCTCACTAAAATTCTTCTAGAATGGTCGACTTTGATGCCAGAGGTACAGAGTTTAGTCCCCGCCGTATACCAATGAATTTTTCTATCGAAACATTTAAATTTAATTGTCTTCAAACAACTGAACGAATTTTCGTGAATTGAAACTAAGAATAGTCTTGGTTAAGTCACCTATCAAATAAAATAAACTAAATCAATAATGGTTCACCCGTCTGGGCGCTACGATACCACAGACAGACACACACATACTCAGATACACACGTCAAACTTATAATACGCCTTCTTGCGTCGGGGTTTAAAAAATAATATGTTGCACCGAGATACAATCGATGGGAAACTCCGTCGAGTCTTCTCGTCGCCTATACCATAGTGCCTAAAGACAAAAGTCTTTAATCAGTGCGTCCTACCTGGCATGACATACGGAGCCGAGACGTGGACACTCACGGTTCGACTAGTCCACCAGTTTAAAGTCGCTCAGCGAGATATGGAAAGAGCTATGCTCGGTGTTTCTCTGCGGGATCGAATCCGGAACGAAGTAATTCGCCAGAGAACTAAAGTGATCGACATAGTTCAGCGAATTAGCAAACTGAAGTGGCAGTGGGCTGGTCATATCTGCCGTAGGACCGATAACCGTTGGGGCAGACTGGTTCTAGAGTGGGTGACCGCGAAGCGGCAAACGTAGCGTAAGACGCCCTGTGACTAGGTGGAGCGACGGCATTCTTAAAGCGGTGGGCAGTGACTGGAAACAAAGAGCCGAAGATCTGGCTCAGTGGCGTGTCTTGGTGGAGGCCTACGTCCAGCAGTGGACTGATGATGAACTTGATGAGATACAATCTGCTATTCCGTGACACAATGAACAATCACACATTCACAATGAAAAACAAACTCTTAAAATCTGTGCCATATTTTATATCTACAATCACACACATTAATTAAGCATGCTTTAAAGATGATAAGTGAGATAAACTAATTGATATAACGGGCTACACCTGCGTTTTGCAATTATTCTTATTCTGTTGGAACATGGTTCGTCTCGCGGTGGTTATAAGCGCTTTTGTGGTGTTGGCAGATGGTAAGTACCTTATTAAATCTTATGTCTTTTTTGTTATAGGCCAGCGTTTGACAACTATCTCGGCTCTTCACAAAATTGGTTGCATCCAATTCTTGCTACGTACTTAGTATTATTCTACTTTTATGATACTTAACCATTGTGAAGAGAAATAAACGGATATTTTATTATTTATGTCACCTTTTGGTAAGTGATGATGCAGTCGTGGATGGTAATACGCTAGACCTTGGATTCGGTTGGGATGATTTGAATGGAGATTGGCTCTCAAGGATACAACAGCTACTACCCTCAAGTCAGAAAATCTGTCGTCAAACATCTAGAGGGTAGTAGCTGGCCAGGCGGACACTTAATAGTGTCCTACCACCATGCAGGTCTTGGGGGTGAACGATGTTTTTCCTTCCCCGGAGGGCCACTGCGAAAAGTTCACATACATTTTTCGATGGAACTTTTTCATTGGTGCACGGTGGGGATTGAACTCGGTACCTTAGGCGTCAAAGTTAACCTTCCTTAAATTCTTCCTATACACCACTGGGTCTCAAAAATTGTCGAGAAAGACTTGAGTCCCCGTATTTATAAATAACACTGAGGTGTAACAGTGCTCGCGAACACAGTGTTAATTAAACCAATCATCATAAACAGCCAGTATTTGTCCACTGCTGGTCATAAGCCTCACTTATAGCATGCCACTGAGCTTGATCTTCAGCTCTTTTATTCCAACCGCTGGCAGCCAGCTTGCGTATATCATCGCTCCACCTAGCTGGAGGGCGTCCTACACTACGTTTACCGAGCCGTGGTCTCCACTCTAGAACACGTCTACCCCAACGGTTATCGGTTCTACGACAGATGTGACCAGCCCATTGGCATTACTTATGTGACAAAAAAATTATTTGACGAAACTTTGTTGCTGTATCTTTATTTAATTTATTTTACAACTCCTTGTATTTGTGTGTCTGTTTGTGGCATCGGAGCGCTTAAACAAGTCAACCGATTTTGATTTCGTTTTTTGTTTCAAAAGCATCTTACTCGAGAGTGCTCTAGAGAGCTTTGATTCATGAAAGTCTGTTCAGCCGTTTGAGAACTATGAGCTTATTTCTAGATGATGACGTTATAAAATCCACTTTTGTAGTTCTGATCAATTTGAAATTCGGTATCCTCCTACTCCAACGATATTGTAAGAACATTGAACTGATGCTGAAGTGTCAGTAATAGGGTTCCTTTAGTATTCTTTGGGTTCGAAACCCTAAAAATACCAGGCGAATTGTCGTATTAAAAAATATTTCATTGTCAATTCATAAAAATCAGTTGTAATAATAAAATTATCAGTTGTAATGCTTATGTGTATTTTAATCTTCTATAATAATATTTAATACGATTTTCGATAACTCCATCTAATAAATTAAGGGACAGTTTCACCGGTCCCTGATAGCGCTATCAGGAATTAGTCTCACACATTTTGGACAGCTTTTAAATGGCGTCACATGTCAGATAACTATTTGTCACTTTATCGTGAACAGTTGAAACTGGCCCTAAATCTAATTGAGTGATATTTATTTGATAACAAACAAAAAACGAATTATTATAATCAATTGAACTTGTTGATTATTTTAAAATAGTGTATGTTTGTATCCAAGGACAATAATTTGAAATTGTTTACAAAACGAAAAAAACCGGTTACATATTTGGATGTCGAAAGTTAAAATATCTAATGATAAAATATCGACTGTATGGAAATACCGAAAGTTTATATTATCGAGTAGTTATAAGATCTACGTCCAATAAATCTGAAATCTCATTATCGACAAAAGTAACATCGAAAGTTCTAAATATCGAAGTAAAAAACGTTGATAAATTGGAAAAATAATTTAAACAAGGGCCGATTCGGTTCTAGCATTCGGTTCTCGTTGTGATCACAAGAAACCTAACCCCTACTTCTCGCTTTGCTCGTCGTCGGACCTATATTGATTTGCCGTAGAATTTGTTGTGTCATATCAAACTGTTTTAAATGATACAAGCGTATCTATAAAAAAAAAATTAAATTGTTTCTATTTAATTGAATGTTAAGGCAAAGTCATTCGATATTTCCATACAGCCGATATTTTATCATTAGATATTTTCACGAGAAACCTAACCCTCCTCGTTAGGTTTCTCTTGATCATAACGCACGAGTCAAGCCAGCGAAGCGAGCGTGCCGCGGCAGCGGCCGGCGAGTGCTAGAATCGAATCGGTCCTTGTTTCAATGTTTTTTTCCAATCTACCAACGTGTTTTTCACTTACACTACCTATATCAATTTATTTTTTGATATTTTATTCTTAGACATTTTATGCTTCGATATAACAATTATCAATATTTTAATACAGTCGATATTTTATCAGTAGATATTTCTTACTTTCGACATTCAAATATGTAACCAAAAAACCGACTTCAAATGCCGCACTAGTCAGTTGAGTTGTTTGATGTGTTTACAATAGGACTTAAAAAAAAAACATTCGAATCGGTTCACCATTGGCGGGTTAATCGCGTAATCACGTCGCGAACCTCCTCCCTTTTTCAAGTTGGTTGAAAACAATATTCTGTTTTTCCTTTCCAGCCATTCCAGCACCGGAGCCGGTACTCCGTAAGCTGGATGCCATCCGCTACCACTACGTCAAGGGGCCAGACGGCACACCACACCTAGTTGACCTCCGGATGACCTCCAATGACATCGCGGAGGCTATGCGATTCGACCCCGACAGGCAAAATGCTTACCATCTTTTCACTAGGTCAGCAATTTTTTATATCATATAGGCTAGCGGTTGACCACTCTCTCACCTGTTGGTAAGTGATGATGCGGCTTAGGATGGTAAGCACGCTAAGCCTAGATGGGAACTGGCTCTCAAGGAAAGCTGCCGGAACACATTAGATGTTTGGCGACAGATTTTCTAACTTGAGGGAGGTAGCTGGCCAGGCGAACACTAGATAGTCACAGAAAATATGTCACCAACCATCTAATGTGTTCCGGCAGCTATCCTTGAGAGCCAGTTCCCATCCTAGGCCTAGCGTGCTTACCATCTTCGACCGCATCATCACTTACCAACAGGTGAGATATTCGTCAAACGCAAGCCTATAAGATATTTTAAAAAATACTACTTCTTTCCATATGCTTCGATACTGACACGTGTCAACACGTGAACGTGACACGTGTCAACACGTGATAAGAAACAAGTTGCTTACTGCACCTAATACCAGGTTTACTCGAGGCAATTTTTGGTGTTCAACTTTCTAGGTTTGTACTTTTCTTTCAATTCCAAGCACTTTTAGTATCGATACTTTGGACTCGATATTGAGTAGGTACCGTTTAAACTCGTCACGTTACTCAATTATTTGTCTCGGAAGAACATTTCAGCTGGCATTATAGAGCGATAATAAGGATTAGAATTAAGCTGTTCGATTGGCTAACCAAGCCCGATTAATCGATAGTAAAAAATCGATTGAGTATTATTGGTTGTAACTCGTATCGTAAAAAAAAATAAAAATTAATAAACATTTTATTTCTTATAACGCTATCTAACGTCTAACAAAGGTGTTAGGGATCGACATTTCAATATAACGCCATCTATGGGACGTTTACTTAACTAAGCGTTCATAGATAGCGTGAAATGCCGAAAAATCACGTTTCTTGTATGGGGACCATCTATTATTTTTAACTTTATTCTGCTTTTAGTATTTCTTGTTATAGCGGCAACAGAAATACATCATCTGATTAAATTTTAACTGTCTAACTATCACGGTTCATGAGACACAGCCTGGTGACAGACGGACAGACAGACAGACAGATAGACAGACGGACAGCGGAGTCTTAGTAATAGGGTCCCATTTTACCCTTTGGAACCCTAAAAAAAACGTATTTACCTTTCCCCTTCCAGAGAGAACCCGAGTCAGAGCCAGCCCCTCATCAACGGTAACTTGAACCTCCTGCAGTTGACCAACTTCAACGTTCAGCGCCGCACCGTCGTCATCGTTCACGGCTGGCTTGACGACGCCTCCGCTGACTTGAACACCGTCTTGGTTCCTGGTAAGCATTCTCACCATCACCATTTTTTAACCGACTTCACAAAAAAGGAGGTTTCTCAATTCAGCCATTCATATATTCAGCAGCAAGGCTTGGAAACCGGGTTACAAATTCAAACCTTTTTTTTTTCTTTTCGGTTTTCGTTCGTTCTATAAACCGCTATTGAGCAAAAACTGTATGATGCAGAAAAGAGCTATAGCTATAAGGACCATGGTACGCATACCACAAACTGATATAATATATTCAAATCATATATTTAATAAATTAAAATAATAATTTATTAAAATAATATATTGAAAATACTGACTGTGCCATGCCTGTATATACTTATTACACTAACGAACTTGCTAAAAAAATTACATATAATAGAACCTAAAGTACAGAGACTAACAAGAGAATAAACACGGAGAAATATCTACATAATGATTTCTTACCTTCGATTAAAGTTGTAAGTCCTTGTACAAGAGTACAGGCTATTAGATTACAATAAATTGCCAACCGAATTTAAAACAATAAATGGTGCACGTCAGTTTAAATTGTTTTTGTTGGAGAAATGCTATTTTTCAATACAAATTCAATACAATTCAATACAAACACAACAGCATTGACATTGTGGAATACTGAGGACCTTAATGTTGTTACTATTATATTTTTATTACTTGGACGTTACCTCTTTTTTATTATATACTAGAAGTTCCCCGCGGCTTCGCCCGCGTTAAAGACTTCTTTTATTTACTTAAAACTATTATTTTGTAAAAACCGTTCTATCATAAAAGATATCAAAGAAGTAAAAGCCAAATCAGTTCAAACTTTGAACCCCCGTTGCATCCCCTTAAGGAGTGAATTTTGAAAAATCCTTTCTTAGCGGATACCTACATCAAAATAACTATCTGCATGCCAAAGTTTCAGAATTTTTTACCCCATTTCACCCTTTTAGGGGTGGCATTTCGAATAGTCTTAAACACGTATTTACTTATTTATTTACTGAAGTACTTGTGCGAATTTTCGAATAGAAAAGACTTATCTTATCTTGTTTCTCCATACAAACTTTGAACCTTCGCGGCCTCGTTTCATCCCTTTCAGGGATGAATTTTGAAAAATCCTTTCTCAGCGGTAACTATCGTCGTAATAACTATCTGCATGCCAAATTTCAGCGCAATCCGAAACAACATTGATTTTCACACTATTTTACCCCATTTCACCCTCGTAGGGGTGGAATTTCGAAAAAAACTGAAACAAGTATTGAATTATTTTTTTACTGGAGCACTTGTGTGAAGTTTCGGATAGAAAAGTCTATCTAATCTTGTTTCTCCGTACAAACTTTGAACCCCCATTCCTCCCCGTAAGGGGTGAATTTTGGAAAATCCTTTCTTAGTACACCCTTACGTACTAAGACAAATATACCCTCCAAATTTCAAGTCTCTACGACCAGCAGCTTAGGCTGTGCGTTGTCTGTCAGTCAGTCAGTCAGTCATTCAGTCAGTCAGTCAGTCAGTCAGTATGTCAGGACAAAGATTTTTATAGTATTAGATTAATTAACTACGTAACATTTCTTTTGTTTTTTCCGTTTTTTTTGAGTATGACATCTCAGAATTCATTTGACATTTCACTATTTTAAATCAAGAGGTTATTTGTGTCGGCTTTCGCCCGACTTCCCAAAAAGAAGGAGGTTCTCAATTCGTCTGTCGTCGGCTGTTTTTTTGTGTGTATGTTACGCGATTTGTCCGTCAATTGTGAACCGATTTGAATGACTCTTTTTTTAATCGGTAGGGTCTGTTTTCGAGGTGGTCACATTGTAATTTCGTCGAGATCTGATAAGTATCTTCAGAGATATGATGTTGATAAAAATGCAATTTTAAATATGTAATTTCCCATACGATGTATCATTGTTTTGGAATAAATGAAATGAAATGAAATGAAATATCCGACCGTATATATACTATATATATTTATGTTTGTTCGTGGATAACCGATAACCGATTTTGATGATTATTTTTTTGTTGGAAAGAAAATATCCCAAGGGTAGTACCATTGCAACATCATCGAGATCTGATAAGTATCTCTTGAGATATGAAGATAAACATCTCAAACTTGGTATTGAAAATTAATAGCACGGCATTTGAAGTCGGTTGTTTTAGTTCTTTAAACAATCTTATTTTACCTAGGTATCATCCCTATTGTAGAGGTGTTTCTTACTATTAAATGTGTCAATTCCAGCATTCTTGCAAGCAGACGACATGAACGTGATCGTAGTAGACTGGAGCGCTGGTGCTGGAACCATTAACTACTTCACCGCCGCCTCCAACATCGTGCCTTCAGGTCGGTTATCTGAATCAGAGTCAGAGTAATTTTATTGATAGCTAATACATTAAAGGTACGATACCATCTCGGCGCCCTGCTTGCGCGTGCGCGTTCGCGATCTGATTTTCTATCGTTTTCTGATCGCCGCGCCGCCTAGATCGCGCACGCAGGAGCGCGGATCGCGGAGTGGTCGTACCTTAACAATATGCCAGTAGTTCACCCGAAAGGGCATCTAATAATAATACATTACAAATAATTAGAATAACATACATACATACATATAAAACTTTTTAACAAAAAAATTAAACCGCCGAAATAACTGAAAAGTAAAAAATAATAAACCTTTGTTATTTAACCTTGATAACGACGTTCTTAAGCTACTGTTAATATACCTCAATATATATATTTGTAATGGTTTTGAGTTTTTAACCAAACTTAAATACTAAGTTCCTAAATTAATGTAAGTATGTATACCCAAGTAGTAAGTGAAAGTCAAAGTCAAAGCATTTATTCAGTATATGGGCAAATTAAAAATTTGCACTTACACTCGTCAAATTACATTAAATAGATCATATTCAATAAAAAATATTATAGATATAACAGAAACATAACTTATTGCTTTGAATTTACAAAAAATAACAAAGGTATTGAGCCATTCAGCTTTCATCTAGACGTCGAACGTCACACTTAAAACACATGTTTAATTCCCCTGATTAATGTAGGGTTGCCAACCTTACTATTACGAGCACCCGCAACCCAGTGGATGTTTCAGTACTTCAGACAATTTTTATTCAAAAAATTGTGAAATAATGAAACATAATAAATAAATAAAACGCAGACTAATTGCAGTACAAATCATATTCCGAATGGAATTGATTGTCCGTCTATCAGTATACAAGCAAAGATCACTAAATAACCTTTAATTTAAAGAAATAACCAAATTAAATTAACAATGCAACTTGAAATCTCCAGCGATGAACAATAACATTCCAAAAAATGCGCTTTCACACGCCCCAAAGACTAAGTAGAGATGCACGACCACTCGCAAGGACGTGTGCCCTCACGTGTGTGCCAATCACGGACCGTCACAGATTACTATATGTGGTGCTCGTTTGGGTTGCTGTATCGCTGACATCAACTTCGTCAACACTCGGCATTTTCCGGCGAACTGGCGTGTCGCGACGCGCCTCTGCCGCGCATCGCGCGTACGTATTATATATATATATAATACGTATTATACATCCGTATACGCACAATACTTAGGAACTTAGTTATTAAGTATAGTTAAAAACTCAAAACCATTACAAAAATATATACTGAGGTATTTTAACAGTAGCTTAAGAACTTCATTATCAAAGTTAAATAACAAAGGTTTATTATTTTTTACTTTCAGTTTTTTCGGCGGTTTAATTTTTTTGTTAAAAAGATTTAATTTTTTTTTTTTTGTGGCCATAATCTACTAATTACTACATTCTTAATTTTTTATAACATTAAAAATAGCTACCTACCTTACTTACTTACTTTATTATTAACTGTTATATAATCCTACTTTATCTATAATTTGTTGTAAAATTATTGTGAATAATTAAAAAAAACTGGCCAAGTGCAAGTCAAACTCGCACTCGTAGAGTTCCCCGTAACACAGTAAAGTATTCTATAACTATGATATTTCGCAACTACAAAATTGACTTTGTTTTTCATAGGTTTTGTATGAAAAACAAAGTTATCTTTGCGGTCACTATATCTCAAAAACTGCTGACTGTATCTTGTTCAAACCAATTTTCGTTGCTAGTTTTTATTGAGATCTACAGCATATATTTTTTTTAGATTTTTTACTACCATACTTTAAAAGTTAGAGGGGACACACATTTAACCAATTTAGACGCGCCTATCTTTCAAATGAATGACTTTGAGAAAAAAATATTTTAGGAACTTCAACTTCATTTTTAAAGACCTATCCATAGACATCCCACACGTATAGTATTAAAGAAAAAAAAATGTTTTTCTTTCAGTTCCATGTATGGGATGCCCCCCTTAAACTTTTATACTTTTTATTTTTGAATAAAAATCGGAAAGCGGTTCACAGAATACATCTATCTACCAAGTGTCAATTCTGTAGTCCTAACAGTTTCGGAATAAAATGGCTGTGACATACGGACGGACAGACAGACAGACAGACAGACATGACGAATCTATAAGGGTTTCTTTTTTTGCCATTCGGCTATTGAACCCTAAAAAACAGGCTTTATATACCAACATGGGTAGGCTTACAAAAATGCCGCTCGAATGAAAAAAAAGATAATTTAGAAGAATCTAATAATTAGATTAACACGTTCACAGGAGAGCTTAGATCAGCACGAGATAAGACTATAGAGGATGAGAATCTACATTAAAGGTGTAATCACATCTTCACTTAGCAGCAAGTTTTCTGTGCCACATGTTATAAGCAGGCGTCATTGCGTACCCCTGGCCTAGACAAACTTTTTATAGGTCATTTATGCTTTATAATAATAACAAGTAATATTTAAAAAAACCTTTTTAAACACAAGCTTTTACAAACTTAACCTGGGACCAGTAAGTCCAGACAAATCCAACGAGCCCAAACGCGACGGGTATAACATGTGTAGTTTAGGAGTTCCTTTGGCCACCTTCCAGCTCCATCATCAGATCAGCACCATGTCATCATAATATTGCATTGTCACGCGATGGACACATGTTTGCAAAATTTCAGCTCAATCGGTAACCGGGAAGTGGATCAAATTTATTTTGTAAAATTTATGACGGACAAATAAATTCGCCGTGAAATAGAGATAAAACTTGTAATAATAATTTAAGATCATTTAAAAACTAAAAGAATAGACTCCCAACGTCACGCTAATCAATTTCAATACTAAGTTTGAGGTGTTTATCTTCATATCTCTGATAGAGATAAACACCTCATCAACCATCATCAACATCTCGATGAAATTCAAATGGTACTACCTGTGAAATAATATTATCATCATCATTGTAATCAGCCGGTATCAGTCCACTGCTGGATATAGGCCTCTCCCAAGACACGCCACTGAGCCACAGAATAATGAATATTACAAGTTACTGAGCCCGATTTTCGGCTATTTTTGTTTTTTCCAGTATGTTCGTCGATATACATTGACGTCACGATGAAATCATCAATATAATAATACTTTTATCCATTATTTTAGTTGATTTATTAAAAACCGCTCGCCCGATTTCGTTAAAATTTAAATGGGACCACTTTGGCGGGAACACCTTTCTAATAAAAAAAGAATTATCAAAATCAGACTACTCTTTAAAAAGTTATGCGTGGTCACACATAAAATAAAATATACACGTTGACTTGATAACCTCCTCCGTTTTTTTTTCGTCGGTTAAAAATCACTCCTTTATCCCGTTATGGTAGGCAGAGAGTAAGTACTTCCTTCCACATGCTACGATCCTGACACACGTTTTTCGCTTCTTCCACTTTCATGAGCGCCTTCATACATGCCGCCGGTTATAGGTACTTTTGACGTGGCCTTATTTATACCAACTTCACCTCGTTGAATTTACGTTTAAAATGTTTGAATGCTTCAAATGATTCTATGAGCGTGAAGCCTAATTATAAATCATAAAATGAATTTAGAAACAATAATAAAATGATTTTGGTAATAAATATTGAAGTAAGTAAAATAAATGTTTTAACAACCTCAAATGAATTCAATCAACTTAAAATTCTCAAATAGACATTCAAAATTATTATTCTAGCTTTTCTCTCCAGAGATGACGATAAATATCTTGACCATGACTGAATCCTCTCTTCTATAAACTTTACAAAAGAAAAGTTTTTAGTAAATAAAATATTTTTTTAACGCGGGCGAAGCCGCGGGGCACTTCTAGTTTGAATAATAATATACGTTGCGCGCGCGTGAGCAGTGACAACCGACTGGCAGATAGTACCACCGGCGTTGCTCGAAAGTTTAGGTATAAATCGCAGTAGCTATGGGCGAGTGAGGGAGGCCTAGCCGGACCACATTATATGTTTGGCGACAGATTTTCTAACTTGAGGGTGGTAGCTGGCCAGGCGGACACTAGATAGTGTCCTACCACCATGCAAAGAAAATAAAACTGGCCAAGTGCGAGTCAACATCGCGTCTCTTATCGCACACTTAGGGAGGGTTCCGTTATTCCGTACAATACTGAACATAACAGAGTTTCCACCTCATATATTTGATTAATTGATATTACCAAGAATATTTGGTTTGGTCGCGATCTAGAAAGACGGGGCTCGTTTACTAGCGCCATCTATGTCATTTAGCCGAAACTAATTAGATAGATGGCGTTTAAAAACACGTTTTTTGGGGATCCCCTTTAATTTTTAACTTTATTTTGTTTTTAGTATTTGTTGTTCTAGCGGCAACAGAAATACACCATCTGTGAAAATTTCAACTGTCTAACTATCACGGTTAATGAGCTATAGCCTGGTGACAGACGGACAGACAGACAGACAGACAGACAGACGGACAGCGGAGTCTTAGTAATAGGGTCCCGTTTTACCCTTTGGGTACGGAACCCTAAAAAGATATTTTGTATTTGTATATATTTGTACATTGCTCTATACAACCCAAAATTACTTACGTATCAAACACAATATTATCAAATATAATGTTTCTTGAAGTGTTACATACTTTATATTTCTGTACATTGTTACACACAATCCAAAATTAAATTAATTGTGTGTAACACTTCAAAAAACACAATATTTGATTAACGTAGTGCAACATCTCTCGTCGGATTTAAAAACTGTAATGATTTCTTCCGAATGATTAACTTCGAAAAAGTTTTCGTAGATGGCGCCACTAATGCATAATTGAGTTATAAACGCAATCCATTAATTTCGTCGTATTGAAAGTATCGCACCGTGGCTTAATTGGTAGAGAACCTGGGCGTCTTTTACCCACAAATTGTAAAATTGTAAAATTGTTGGGTAAAGGTACAACAAAAAAAAAAAAAAAATATATATATATATCGATGATTTTGTGTAACAATAGATACGTTATTGTGTCATAGCAGTCTAACGGAGGGCGATGGTGTCAGTGACACAGTTTCTTAGAAACTTCTACGGAAACCATATATTTCCTATTTTGTACTTAGTTCCGTATATTTAGGATACAATGTCACTTTTGTTAAAAGTCAATAAACATTTAAAAAAAAACAAAGATAGATAGAAAATTCTTTATTGTCACACCTCATAGGTTACTTAAAAATAACACACAAAGTATTCATTTCATTAGTGTTACAATAATAAGGCCGCCCGCCTTATCGCTGAAAGCGATTTCTTCCAGGCAACCTTTGAATGGAGAGGACTTATAGAATAAAGACAATAGACGGAGGTGTTTCTAATATACGTTAAAAGTAAAAACTAATATGCCTACTTATTTTACTTACTTAAGATACTAACTTACCTTACTGATTAAAGACTTATTAAATACTAAGGTTAATTTACAAACCAAATTATGTGAAAAATTACAACATTACAACATTTGATAAAAATAACAATGTACAATTTTAAATTTTAATTTAATTTAAACATGAGTAAATTAACGATATTTATGTAGTAACAACTTAAAAATAATTACCTAATGACAATATCAAAATTATATAAACTACAATAATAATATCTATACTACAAATAAACGACAGAACCTAGGTCGCTACCTGCCGGTAATGTTCCCGAAAAGCTAGCGACGTTACCTCGTTGTATAGCTAGGCTAATACGTTGGCCGAGGTAAGCGCCAGCTCTTTCGTCAGGGGTGATGTCAATTAGGCGTCTGGACAACTCCATAAAAAAATCTCATGTACAATGTTATCACTGGTCCACTCTATGTCTTTGCAGGTGAAAGTATAGCCCGGTTCATCAACTGGTTGAGTACAGCAGGCGGCGCTAGCGTCTCCAGCTTCCACCTGGTTGGCTACAGCCTGGGCGCTCATCAGGTCGGCGTCATCGGCAGAAACCTGGGCGGTGAGGTGCCTTACATCACTGGTAAGTCATTAACACTCGCTCTAATTAGATGTGATTAATAGGTAAACGGCCATCTCTCTATTTGCACGCCTTTATAAGGCCAAACATGTGCAACGGACTGACTTTTCTTAAGAACTCTACATGCTTATGCTTATTATACCTTCATGTTTATGGCAAATAAATTTATCTTTATCTCTTTATCTCTTCATTTTTAGGGTTCAGTACCTCAAAAAAAAAAGGAACCCTACTAGGATCACTTTCTTATCCGTCTGTCTGTCTGTCCGTCTGTCAAGACTCATTTTTCACAGGAACGCGTACAGATATCAAACTGAAACTTGTAAGTCAACGCACTCAAAAGATATGACCGTTTATATCGCATATTATCGCATATCTTGCGATTTCACGAGGGAAACAAAACCGGGGACCGTTGACCTAGAATAATGACATTTGGCAAGAAGCAAGGTCTTGAACAATTTATATAGTAATAAATCTGGGAATCGTAAATATGTAGCTTTATACAATAAAATAAAACTGGCCAAGTGCGAGTCAGCATCGCGTCTCTTATCGCACACTTAGGTTCCGTACAATACGAAACATAACAGAGTTTCAACCTCATATATTTGATTAATTGATATTACCAAGAATATTTGGTTTGGTCGCGATCTAGAAAGACGGGGCTCGTTTACTAGCGCCATCTATGTCATTTTGCCGAAACTAATTAGATAGATGACGTTATAAACAGGTTTTTTGTATGGGGACCTCCTTTAATTTTTAACTTTATTTTGTTTTTAGTGTTTGTTGTTCTAGCGGCACCAGAAATACACCATCTGTGAAAATTTCAACTGTCTAACTATCACGGTTAATGAGCTACAGCCTGGTGACAGACAGACAGACAGACAGACAGACAGACAGACAGACAGACAGACAGACGGACAGCGGAGTAATAGGGTCCCGTTTTACCGTTTGGGTACGGAACCCTAAAAACCGGCCAAATCGAGTTGGACTCGCCCACCGAGGCTTCCGTACCAACTTCTCAGACTAGACAAACTTTACTTCGTAGTTCGATTCATAGAAAGTGTATTGCACCAAGTACAAATAATAAGTTTGTAGGTAATAGTAAATTTACCTGTATAGACACTGGGGTAGACAGAGTGGAGACCGCGAATCTGCAAACGTAGCGTAGGATGTCCTGTGACCAGGTGGACCGACAACATACGCAAAGCGGTGGGCAGTGGCTGGAAAATAAAGAGCCGAAGATCGTGCTCAGTGGCGTATCTTGGGAGAGACCTACGTCCAGCAGTGGACTGACACCGGCTAATGATGATGATGAGTCTCACCAACCTTATCGCTCATATCCAAAAGGTCCTTCTTTCTCTTGCAGCTCTTGACCCGCCTCTGCTCGGCTTCGTGTCAAGCAACGGCACATTCCGTTCTACTGACGGTATCTACACAGAAGTGCTTCACACCAGTGCCCTTGGATACATACCCACCTTAGGAGACGTGGACTTCTACCCTAATGGAGGCAGGAACATGCCGGGATGCAACTCCCAGAATTGTGACCATATGAGGTACGATGATTAAATGACAAAGTTTTTTTTTTAAATAAACAATCTAGTATCCAGTGAAATTACAGGACGTGTGAGACTAAACATTAAATTGTCACAAAGTAACGGGTGCAGTGTCACTACCTGATTGAGGTGGCGTAATCGGGAGAACGGTTGGCTTTGATGCCAGAGGTACCGAGTTCAAACACCAATGGATTTTTCTATCGAAAAAGTTATGTGAGCTTCTCACAGTGGCCCTCCGGTGAAGGAAACATCGTTAAGAAACCAAACAACCCCCGCATGGTGGTAGGACACTATCTAGTGTCCATCTGCCCAGCTACCACCCTCAAGTTAGAAAATCTGTCACCAAAACTTCTAATGTGTTCCGGCAGCTATCCTTGAGAGCCAGTTTCCATTCTAGGTCTAGCGTGCTTACCATCTTCAACCACATCATCACTTACCAAAAGTTGAGATAGTGGTCAAAAGCTAGCCTATAAGATATAAAACAAAATCTTTTAGAGAAAGATATTACAATAATAATTAATTAATTCCAGATCTTTCTTCTACCTGGCTGAGTCTGTTGTATACGGTGGTTTCCTCGGGCAGGAGTGCGCTTCTTACGTGGACGCCATGACCGGAAACTGCACGCTGCCGGGCAGCTTGAGGATGGGAGGTCTCCACCCTAAAACTGGGTAAGGAGTTTTACACTCAGATAGACAAAGGGGACTTGGTTTTGCATAGAGTAAATAATTCGGGACAGGTACAATGGCAATTAGGGCATATTCCTCCCAAAGATGGAAAGTCACACACAAAGCCAAGGCCCCAAGATAGTGACTGGAAAAGAAGAGCTGAAGATCGGGCTCAGTGGCGCATCTTGGGAGAGGCCTACGTCCAGCAGTGGATTAAAACTGGCTGATGATGATGATGATGATGAGGTAATAATGGTGCAGTGTATCGTTAGATGATATCCGCAAGCTGGCTGGCAGCGGCCGGATATAAAGAACTGTAGATCGAGCTCAGTGGCGTGCCATGGGGAGGCTTATATCCATTAGCAGACAGAGAAAGACTCATGCTGATGATTGTTAAGGTACAGCCAAACCACTGCGATCTGCGGGTGCGGGCGTCGGCGCGATCAAATAGTGCAGTGGTATTTGTTCCGACTGGTTCAAACAAAACGCGATCTACGGCGATCAGACAGCGATTAAAAAGTAGATCGCGCCTGCGCCCGCTTATCGCAGCGGTGTGGCCGTACCTAGAAGGACCTGGTTGTGGCTCTAACCATCCCAATAGAGATATGGTTCCCATGCATCAGCTATGCAAGCTAAGCTAAGCTTTACTAAGTTAGCTTAGTTTTAGGTCTGCAACTTATTCTAAAAGGATGAGAAGGTGCCACACAGAGGTACCATAAAAGAGCAATGCTTGGCGCCAGCTGAAAAGCTTTTTGATATGTTTTAACGTCTCAACAGAAGCGGCAGTGGGCTGGTTATATCTGCCGCAGGACTGATAAACGTTAAAAAAAAGGACCGATGAAACGTTGGGGTAGACTTGTCCTAGATTGGAGACCGCGAATTGGAAAACATAGCGTAGGACGTCCTGTGACCAGGAGGAGCGATGACATTCGCAAAGCGGTGGGCAGTGACAGGAAAAGAAGAGCCTAAAATCGGGCTTATATCTTAGAAGAGACATGCGTCCAGCAGTGGACCGACACCGGCTAATTATGACGATGATGATGTTTTAACGCCAACTTATATATTATGACTACTATTTTTATTTCAGGAGCTCCGGTATTTACTGGTTGGAGACGAACGCTGCTCCTCCCTTCTCTCGCGAATAATTGGAAATTGTCAACGACAATATACTCGGTGTTGTTGACTGTTGAATAAATTTGTATTTTGATAGAAATTTCAAAGACTTTGTTTCATTGACATTCGTAACAAGTTCAATAGTGAAAAGTGGGAGATACTGCTATAGGACCAAAAAGTAGCTTACCACCATCAAGGAGAAACCTGCTGCCATAACCTTACGGTGTTCAGGCAGCACACAACCTTTGAGAATTATAATATTCTACTCCTGGCGTGTTCACAATCATCGACCACATCGTCGCTTACCACCAGGCGAGATAGTGGTCCTGAGCTAAGCTGATAACCTTTGGTCAGAGAACCAAAAACTGTCAGAATAATTTCTTTAGAGATTCTTCGAGTATAGTTCTTTTCATAGTTCGCCAGGTAGTATAACAATGAGGAACCCATCGCCCTATTAGTCTATTAAACAAAGAACCTTCCTTAAGTACCTACAGGATGAACAAATCTAGACAAAATAATTTAAGTTAATCGCTGGTTTGAGTATACCTCACATAAAAAAAGTGTGGTGTGGTTTTATGAAACCACGATGCAAGTCAAACTTTTTGTGTGTGTGTAGGTATGGTAGCTAGCTACTATGACAGCAGTCGACATGACACATTAGCATGTATACCAATATGGCTGCGGAAGCGTCCGCAAATCACAGATAGACCTAAATGTATTACATAATATCCACCAATCAGTACCGGCGATTTGCATGTCGGCGACATGCATGTCACGAAATGCGATAGATGGACGAAAAATTTGAGGCGATATAATAAAAGTTTAACTTTATAAAGAAGCTTGAAAGAAGGCATAAAAGGAAATGCAATAAAATATTTCACATTCATTTTATTTCATTACAATTCAATCCATTGAGAATGGAGGCACGGCATTGGTTTCCAGATAATAGATTCCCGTCGATCTGAAAGGAGAATATCAATTAGTATTGGTTCACAGATGGAACTAAAATTAGTGCTAAAATGTGATCAGTGGTAGGTTTTAGCCGAGGCTAAATCCAACCAAAAAAAAGGAAATGGAACGATAGAAAATCTGTCGACGAACATCTAATGTGTTCCCATTAGATGTTCGTGGACAGATTTTCTAACTTGAGGGTAGCAGCTGGCGAAGCGGACACTAGATAGAGTCCTACCACTATGCGGGGCTTTATTAACCATGTTTTTTTCCTTTATATTTATATTTTATTTCCTTTTTTTTCACCTAAAAAACCCCAGGGTTTTTCCGCTACGATGCAACATGCAGCGGTTTAAGAGAGGGGCACAAAGAGTTCTCTATGCAAAAGGTAGGAAAAACACGTGCGATACTACGAATCGGGTGATAATAATTAACGTAGCAATCGCGTAACATACGTACAAAAAAAGAGGGTGCGTAGAAAGCTACGCGTTAGAAGCGAAACACCCAAGTTCATTCAATTTATTTCTCAACATCACATATTATTTTTTGTACAACTCCAACTGTTGAACTTAAGTAAAATGATAGTGGACGTGACGTCCTGGTAGTTACGCCGTTCTACAATAGAGGGCGTTCATAAATAAGAAAATATAACGTGACACTTACGTCACTTCCTTGAAATTTCACTCCAGTGCGCCAAAAGAAGTTTCAATTCTATAATCCAGCCGAATTGAAAACCACGATGCAAGATCTTCATTTTTTTGAAAGACGGTGGAAAACATACCCAGTTTTCGGCCATAGTCCACCCATTCTTAGTCTGCCCAGCATCATGCAGTTTCCTGTCATAGCTGTGATGTACGAGAGACAAGCCCGGCCCAGGAACCCACTGGATACCAGGGATTCAGCCATGTAGAAGAAAGACCTGGGGGAGATCTAATCATTACAATTCTGCATTTTACGCAGAGTATCTTGTCACCAACAAGCCGAAGAATTGAAAATTATTGGGGTTAAGGTACGGCCACACCGTGGCGTCCTGCGTCCGCATGCGCGGGCGCGATCAGATAGTGCAGTAGTATGTGTACCGACTGGTTTAAAACAAACAAGATCTAAGGCGATCAGAAAACGATTGAAAATTAGATTGCGTCACACGAACGCAGGACGCCGCTGTGTGATCGTACCTGTCTTCTTCTTTTTCTTCTTCTTCTGTATACATAAAAGGTAAACGTTACTGACTGACTGGTCTACCTAACTTTTGGCGATTTGGCGATTGCGTTGAAATACGAGTAAGATGCAGATAAGATATTTATTAAGAAAGGATTTTCCAAAATTCACCCGTAAAGGTACGCACACACCGCGGCGTCCTGCGTCCTGCGTGCGCGATCTCTGTACATTTCAATTGTTTTCTAATCGCGAAAATTTAAATGGGACCACCTGAGAAGGGCACCCTTTGAAACAAAAAGTATTTTCCAAATCGGTTCAGGCATCTTCGAATAATCGGTGACCATACATAAAAACAAAAAAAGAAAGATTCCGACGAATTGAGAACCGGGGATAAGGCCTTGCTAGCCCTGGACATTTTGCCTGATACTGCCTTGTGATATAAAGTTACCTATACTTTTAGTTTATATTTAAAGTTTTCTTCTTTTAATGTGTAACGTTTATGTAGTTGGGGACCCCCTTTAATTTTTAATTTCATTTACTTTTTATTATTAGATCTTCTAGCAGCCATTGTAATACACATCATGAGTAAATTTCAAGTCTCAATCTATAAGGTTTGTAAGATCGAGCATTAAAAGCCTCAAAAACACGTGTCTTGTATGGGGACCCCCATACTTATTATTACATATATATTACAGTTTCTTATTTAATTTTGTTTTGTTTTATCAGTGTTTATACACAAATAGCGAATACCCATGCATGGAAGCGCTATAATGACAACCATCAAAATATGTCAATACAATGACAAAAATGTTTGAACGAACCAACAATGACAACCTGGGACAAGCATGAAAATTCAAAATATTAAAATTTTAATACCTACGCGATAATCCGAGTAATGTGGGTATCATAATATTTTGTTGTCGATTCTATCTGATCCATCATCAGACGCGGCTATAATACTCTATCAATGTGTACACAGGGTGGTTGAAGAGCGTTCGTCTGTTATTATTTACTTTGTAAGCGAATACGGGGCTGCCATAGCTATATTTAGCCAAAAGCTCCCAAACAAAATTTAATAAAAAAAAGCCTTATTTAACTTTACACTGCGCGTGGCCCGACACGCATTTGGCTGGTTCAGTTCAGTGATCGTTCGATTTTCGCTAAGATCGGTTGTGAATCGCGCCCGCGCGTAACCTACTGTGTAGTGCTAACGCATCAAAAACGCTACCGCTGCGTCAAGACGCGGCCGCTCCGCGACGATGACCTAGTTATCGTTGTGCAAGGTCGACAGTGAGTAAATTATTAAGGCGGGGTTATACTGTTATACAGCCCTAATCAGGGATCCCAATTCGCCAAATAGTGAGCCCATAGAATTAACAACTAGGCTTGAACATATGCTCTACGAGCGTTTTGTTGAAGAGAGACAAGAGCGCAAAAGAATGGCAAGCCTTATTGATGACCTAAATAGTCAAATCGAAATTCTTCAAAAACAGTTGAAGTGCCTCGCAGAAACGAATACTGACAAGCCTACACTTCCAAACAATGAGCATTCTGAAGCCAATGTCGAATACAACACGGACGAGGAAGAGCTCGCTCGAGAAACGGGGTGGATTCGTAACAAAACACGAAAAAAAAGAAAATTGAACACCTCTCCCACTCAAGAGAAAGCGGACGAAAAAAACATTGAAGAAAATGTGTCCAGGGAAAAAGTCCGAAAAATTCCCCTGCCACCACCAATTATCGTCGACGGTATAAACAATTACCAAAAGTTTTATGACTTCTTGTGTGATAAGCAGCCAGCTGATGCATTTAGCATTAAAATGATGAGCGGTGGTACAGTTAAGGTAAATACTGTGACGAGTCATACAGAGCAATAACAAAGGCTCTCAATGTCAATAACTATGTGTTTCATTCTTATGAAAACAAACAAGACAGGCCAATACGAGTAATGGCTAAAAAATTACACGCCACCTACGAACCAGAACGAATAATAGATGACTTGAAAAATAAAGGCTTCAAAATTATCGAAGCAGTAAACAAACTTAGTTGGAAAACTAAGGAACCTCTCAACATGTTTATGCTGACGTTCGACAATAACGAGGAGATCAACAAAATCTTTGGGATTAAAATTATTATGGGATGTAAAGTAGAGATACAAGCGATAAAATCGACAAAGCTCGTCCCTCAGTGTAAAAGGTGTCAAGCTTATGGGCACACCCAGAGATATTGTTTTAAGGAACCAAGGTGCGTCAAATGCACGGGTAAGCACTTAACAAAGGAATGCCAGAAACCAAAAGATGCTAAGCCAAAATGTGTCCACTGTGGAGCGCCTCATCCAGCTAACTACCGAGGATGCTCTGTAGCAAAAGAGATACAATTACTTAGAAACAAAATCACAAAAAAATCTGCTCCAACACAACAAGATATACGTGCTCAAACAAGAGATAGTCATATTCTATCAAAGCCATTTACAAGTAACAAATCCGAAGTGAATAAGAATATTTCTTACGCACAAGTCGCTTCAACGGGCACACCTAAAATACCTCATGCTCCTCTTTCAGCAATTAGTACTGACAAAAAGTTGGATAAAATAATGAATTTTATATTATCATTTGATGAGAGACTGAAAATAATTGAAAATAGCACCAAAAGAGCAAAATGTAGAGCTACATAATGAACAAAGAACTAAAAATTATGGCCTGGAACTGCAATGGATTACTAAAACATCAAAATGAGTTGCAAGTAATCCTAGATATGGAAAGAATCGACGTATGTTTGGTTTCAGAAACCCACTTTACAAAACAATGTTTCATTAAGTTTAAGGGCTACAAAATTTATCACGCACTTCATCCTGATAATACAGCAAGAGGTGGTAGTGCCGTTATAATAAGAGACAATACTGATCATCATAAAAATGTAACTTACGAAGAAAAAGATATCCAAGCTGTAGCTATCTGTCTTAAAACAAAGAAATATTCTGTAACGGTATCATCTATCTACTGCCCGCCGCGGTATATGATAAAAAAAGAACAGTATGTGAACTTTTTGACAAGTTTGGGTAACAGATTTGTACTTGGAGGTGACTTCAATGCTAAGCACACTTATTGGGGCTCAAGACTGTCAAATACTAAAGGTAGGGAACTATTCAGCGCAATTAAAGACATGAAATGCGATTCAATTTCAACTGGAACGCCTACCTACTGGCCCACAGATCCGAACAAGATTCCTGACCTCTTAGACTTCTTTATAGTCAAGAATTTGTCATTAAATTATATGAGAACACGCCAGAGCTACGACTTAAACTCTGATCACTCTGCTATATATCTCGAAATATGTGAGAGTATAAAACATAGAGAAAAAGTACCATCTCTATGTAACCGGCACACAGATTGGGAGCATTTTAAGCAAGATCTGGATAGTTCTGTAGATCTTAAGGTACCATTAAAAACAGCAGATCAATTAAATTTGGAGTTACAAAGATTTATAGAACATATTCAACAAGCGGCATGGAAAAATACACCTGATTTTAATAGAACAACTAAATGCAATATATATCCGGCAAGAATTAAGCGTCTTATAGAAGAAAAAAGAAAACAAAGAAAAAAGTGGCATAACTCTAGATGCCCAGAAGACAAAAGAAAGCTGAACAATCTTACCGCTAACCTAAGAAGACAGATAAAGAGTTATAACGACGACAATACAAACATGTACCTCGAGAAACTAACCAGTGATAAAAGCACAGACTACTCTTTGTGGAAAGCAATTAAAAACATAAAAAAGCCAACCGTACAAATTCCGCCTATTAAAGAAGAAAATGGAACGTGGGCTATTAACAACGAGCAGAAAGCAAAAAGATTTGCTGAGCATCTAGAAAATATATTCAGACCAAACGGTTCTGAGATTAGTTGCGAATCCTTAACCTTAGAAGTAAACTCTACCTACTTAGACGAACACATCAAATTAGTGACGCCAAGAGAAGTTCTACGAGAAATTAAATATAGTATAAGCCCAAGAAAAGCCCCTGGATATGATCTGATATCAGGGGAAATACTGTGAAATTTGCCGAGAAAGCGCATAGTAAAATTAACAACAATCATAAATGCGTCATTTAGAATGAAATATGTACCAGATTTGTGGAAAGTTGCAGAAGTAATAATGATAGGAAAGCCAGGCAAGCCACCCCATTTAACATCATCCTATAGACCAATATCTCTTTTGCCGATAATGTCTAAACTATTTGAAAAGCTGTTACTCAAAAGGTTAAAACCAATCATACATAGCTCTAACCTCATCCCTGAGTACCAGTTTGGATTTAGAGAACAACATTCGACTATTGATCAAGTCCACCGAATAACTAACATTATAGAAAAAACACTCGAAGAAAAGAAGGTATGCTCAACTGTATTTCTTGACGTGGCACAAGCTTTTGACAAAGTCTGGCATGAAGGCCTTGTGCATAAGCTTAAAAAGTTCTTACCGAAGCCGTACTCGGATATTCTAGAATCTTATATCTCAGACAGAATGTTTAGGATAAGACAAGAAGAGGCTCATTCAGAATTAAAACTAATCAAAGCCGGAGTTCCGCAAGGAAGTGTACTTGGTCCGGTCCTGTACCTTTTGTACACCTGCGATATTCCCAAATTAGAAGACAGCACAATAGCGACCTTCGCAGATGACACAGCTATTATGGCCGTAGGCAGCACTCACGAAGAAGCGGCTGCTAAAGTCCAGAAAGCTGTCAATAAGGTTTATAACTGGACAACAAAATGGAAGATGAAGCTAAATGAATCTAAATCCATCCATATCAACTTTACCAACAAAAATGAAAACTATTGTGAAGTCTTTCTCAATGGTAATAAAGTACCATATGAGAATACAGCCAAATATTTAGGCATGACGCTTGATACGAAATTACGATGGAAAGCCCATGTCAAGAAAAAAAGAGATGAATTAGACCTCCGCTATAAAAACATGTATTGGTTGCTTGGAAAACAATCCAAACTATCAATACAAAACAAAATTTTTATATACAAACAAGTCCTTATGCCCGTCTGGACTTATGGTGCGCAGCTATGGGGTTTTTTTTTTTTTTTTTTTATACGTTATAGTCTAGCGTTTGACCACTATCTCACCTGTTGGTAAGTGATGATGCGGTCGAAGATGGTAAGCACGCTAGGCCTAGAATGGGAACTGGCTCTCAAGGATAGCTGCCGGAACACATTAGATGTTTGGTGACAGATTTTCTAACTTGAGGGTGGTAGCTGGCCAGGCGGACACCAGATAGTGTCCTACCACCATGCGGAGGTTGTTGGTTTCTTAACGATGTTTTTCCTTCACCGGAGTTGCACCAAACAAAGCAACATTTCCATCATACAGAGATTCCAAAATAAAGTACTGAGGGGAATCGTTGGAGCACCCTGGTATATACGCAATGATGACCTCCATAGGGACCTTCACATTGAGATTGTCGCCAGCACCATAAAAAAATGCACAGAAGCTCACGAACGAAGGCTTCACCATCACGTGAACGTCGAGGCAATACAACTCCTCGACCTCACAAATATAGAGAGAAGACTCAAAAGAACTAAACCGTTCGAATTAGTGTAGTGATAGTGTATAGTGAACCTTAGTGGAATATAGTGTAAGTGCTATGCATAAAGAACACGATAACAATGTGTCTTCACCTTAACAATAGAGACAATAAGAAAAGTGCCGATGGGCACATTCTATGTTTATGTCAATTTATAAGTTTATGATAGATTTAAATTACTTATTAGCCTACCTAGGCTAGATTGTAGTATGATTAGGCGATACAATACTTGTATTGTGTATCCTAATTTATAAAAAAAAAAAATTGGCTGGTTATTATATTTATATACTAGCAGCCCGCCCCGGCTTCGCACGGGTAGAAAATATATGCCTATAAAATTTGCATCAGTTTGTTGCATCGAATATAAAATATGAACATATTTAACAATCATCGTCATATTTCATCCAATTTACACAAAACCTTAACGAATTATGCACCTAAACCTTCCTCATAAACACTCTGGCTATTGGTGAAAACCGCATGATAATCCGTTCAGTAGCTATTGAGATTATTCCGAACAGACAGACAGACGCAGTGATGGACTTTGTTTTATTATACTTACGTAGTGATATTGGACGGCCCTTTGGCGCAAAGGATAGTTACCCTGATTCTGACCCGACGGTCGTGGTATCCTAGCTATGTACCTACCAATGAAAGTTTTATGTGCATTCATGAATCATGAGTTTTCGTACAGTGGTAGTGGGATCATTAAATCTACCAAAAAGTAGCTTACCACCAAGGAGAACATCTGCCGCCGTAACCTTACGGCGTTCCCCGACGCAAAATGTAGGGGTAATATATGTTTAACGTGTGTATCTATGTGTCTGTCTGTAGCATCTTAGCACCTAACCGGATGAACCGATTTTGTTTTTTTTATTGATAGTTTTTTTTTTTGTTTGATAGATGTCTTCATCGAGAGTTTTCTTAGCTCTGATTCATGAAAATTCGTTCAATCGTTATAAAACTATGAGCTTTTTTCTAGTTAATTGCGCTATGAAATCAACTTTCATAGGTCTGATCAATTCGAAAATCTTCTTCTTCAACGATATTGTAAGAACATGGAAGCATTGACTCTTACTGCAGAACTTACGGCTTGGATTTTGAATGTCGTGTTTAGAGTCATTGGAATGCTTTTAATGAAAAGATTATACATATCGTGTATCGATCGTGTTTAAAATATTATATTATTATATATATAGATGAATATTATTTTATACATTTATAGATCATATTATTATACTATATTGACTTCAAATTGATTGTGATCGGTGGGGATCTACAGTATAGCTAAGCTTATAATAATATTTTCGTAGTAACTATGACATAATCTGTGGTTTCACTGCAAATATTTTATTAATTTTTCGATGTGTGTTTGTGAAATTCGTGATATCTTCTAGAGTTTTCATTTGAATTATATACTATATAGGACAATTTTAATCTATAATATGTGGCCAAGCTAATTAACGAAATTATTTGGATAAGGATTAATACTATATACTTGAAAATAGCCTTGGAAGTTATGTGATATTTTTTAACAAACATTTTAAGATTAAAATGGTTACTGTGAGTCAACCTTAAGAGATAGACATATGCTGTCGCGGACTTTTTTGTAGGTCTTATTAAGTTGTACAACTCTTGCATAGAAAATATTCTTCCATCTATTTTCAATTAAGCAGCGTTCGTAAGAAACGTGTTTTTTCGACCGTTTTTTTGCCGACTTAGGTTTCAAATTAGGTCTCCACGAATGTTGACCTTTGATTTAAACGGGATAATATATAGCCTATTTTCATTTCGAAAGTCCATTCTATGTATTAGTGAAAGAATTGTTTAAATCGTTTCAGTAGTTTTTGAGCCAAATCATTACAAACATACAAAAATACAAAAATACAAATGTTCTCTCTTTATAATCTCTAATATATAAAATTCTCGTGTCACAGTTTTCGTTGCCATACTTCTCCGAAACGGCTTGACCGATTTTGATGAAATTTTTTGTGCTTATCCGGTATCTATGAGAATCGGCCAACATCTATTTTTCATCCCCCTAAATGTTAGGGGTAGTCCACCCCTAAATATTTTTTTTTATTTTTTAGACAAAATTTTTAATTTCTATTTTTTTATGATACTGTTGCAGTTCTTTTTCTGCATAGTGTTTTTTTGATGCAATAACTGTAACACGGCATTAACTTCACAGACACTAGGCACTGACGTTGATAGCATAGATTTCTGGCTGGTAGTC
Source organism: Cabera pusaria (assembly GCA_954871355.1). Classification (NCBI taxonomy): domain Eukaryota; kingdom Metazoa; phylum Arthropoda; class Insecta; order Lepidoptera; family Geometridae; genus Cabera; species Cabera pusaria. The sequence continues at coordinate 1,023,122 of OX940912.1, read as the reverse complement.
ACAGAGGTTCACATCGAAGCAGAGTTAATTAGAATCGTCCCGTCATAAGACTGAATCTGTTGGCGTAGTCTTTGCGCCATAATGTCTCATTGTAATCGGGTATCACAGGCCTGAAATTTCAAAGTTAGAGTTTATCTCAACTTTTAGGCGTATTTATTAGTGGTATTTCTTCTGGAAAACCTGAAAGAAAGACAAAATAGCTAAATTTTATCAATAACCATAATAGATTGTAAAACTGACTGACAGTGCTTTGACAATATTTTGACATTTGACTGCAGTGACAGCGACAGTTGACATTATAAATACTTACCATAGATAATGTATCGTTTCGGAATAGCGATTCTTGCAAGTGACCACAGATCAACGAAATGGTCTATTCACAAACGACTTACAAAAAGAGGGAGGTTCTCGATTCGTCGTCAGTTGGTTTTTGAGGATTAAGATTTTGTGTAGCCTTTGTTATTTACAGGGATTGTTTGATATCTTTTAATGGCATCGTATTATACTCGTTTCAAGTGGTAGTTGTTTTCTTTCTGCTTGGAACTTAAATTGTTATTGTTATGGTTTCGGCTAGATAACACGCACGACCGAAGCCAAAGAACGAAAGAGAAAAATAGGGCTTCGAAAGGTAGGCTATGTCTTTCTTTCTTCAATGAGACGTCCGACAAGAAGGTTCGCTGACCCCTTGGTTGTGATGCAGAAGTAGAGGTATGGCATATTAAAGGAAGCTAGAAAGAGAGCCCTTGCCCTGTGTATCGTGCCGTGTAAAGAAAATCTAACATCTACCGACAGGTCCTCCAGAAGTGGTCGTCTCTTGAAAGCGTGACGTGCCACGCCGCGTGGCGGTGAAGGCGCCGCGGCCATATTTTTTGTCAAGTGCAGCAATGCTGAGCATAGAATGGAGCGGCAGGTCAGTTTGTTTGGTTACTCGCGATAATCTGGTAGAAATAGAAAAGTTTACGTGGCAGTTTGTAACGAAGTGTTGTTCGTTTACAGGTTGTCGCTCCTACTCCTAGTTTAGAATTGGATCCTTCGACGCGGACACTCTCCGTCTAAGAAGAGAGCCCCTGACTCCAAGTCATTAACATTTAGCATGTAAAACTAGTTCGGTTCCACCCTTATGTGATCTCTACGTGTAGCCTACATAAATATGTTGTTTCGCTTCGTTCGTTAGTCAATTTCAACTTCGTCATCCAGACCGTCGGTTCGATCTTGCACAAGTGATCGTCGAGTTTCGCCCGTCCGGATAACCTAGTAACATTTTTTGTAACCTCTCCAAAATTTAGTTTCTAATCTAATTCTCTATCTAATCTTGTTATTAATTAAACTTCAACTAAGTCCCTGATGGAACACTCAAGTTTTCATTAAGATTAGTTAGAACCTTTGTACTTTAGAACTTTTGTAAAGACTCGGCATGCAGAAGGGCCCGTCTCATGTCCGTAGACTAAATCATACATTTAAAAACATGTAATAAGAACTCTTTGACTATATACATATAATTGTCAGAATAGAGTTTACTAGAAGGCACTGTATGAGAAATGCAACTAGTTAAACTATAACTCTAGAATAGAATATAAGAAAGAACTGTGTCTTAATACTAATCTTTAAGAACTAATCAACAATGTTCAGGTTTTAAGAACGAATACATAATTGTTGTAATATGGTTTGTTAATCATTTATTAATTTAGAATTTTCCAGTCTATACTGGTGGCGCCCTTATAGAACAGGACACTACCTCAAAACTAACACTCCAGTATGTAACATCCCGCAGACAAAGAACCCACAGCTCGTTATCGTAGGCTAGCCGGACGAGAAATGGTGCACACCTCAAAAGGTTGGCAACAATACAACATACAAAAATACATACAATCCTCAATTTTCACTCTTCTACGATCAACCCTTATTTTTTAATAGCCATTTTTTATTTATATGGCAAAACAACGTTTGCTGGGTCAGCTAGTATTAGTATAGATATAATATCTTTCTTAAGAAAGAAGAAGAAGAATAGTGTGAATTATCCTAAATATAACGAGAAGTGTCAAGTAAGTAGGTAAATAATGTGCCATCTGCGAGCTATTCTAGCGTGCGCCGCAAAGACCGTGGGAGTTACACGTATAAAATGTATCATGGACATGATTATCTTTAATAGTCCTACAAAAAAGCTGCAACATAATGTATCCATCTTTTATGTGTAAGACATTATCGCCAAAATAGTGAACTATAAATACAATAAAAATTCATAATTTATTTCTATCGCACATTTGGTAGTTACAAATTGATCCTTATATCAAAATAAATACTTTTAACGCATCTGGTATTTAAACTTTGTCTTTACTGCACTACATCATTTGAATAGTTATGACGATAAACAACCGAGTGCGCTATTTTATGGTGCGGTCCGGCGGCGGATGCATGGGACGGGCGCGCGGGCGGTCGAACGACTGCGGGAGGGGTGGACCAACTTTCATGATTTTTAATTTGTTGGATTTGTCTCCGTCCCGAATAGCGAATTATAGAATAATACAAAAACATTGAAAAATTGCCCAAACAATTAAATACTTTCTATCGCCATTATCACAATTTTCCATTATCACGCGGGCAACGCCGGGGTGCAGCTAGTTTGATTATAAAACTTATGATAAGATATTGTATTTAAGAATAGTTTTATCACATATCAACATAATATTTATTACTTATCATAATAATACATTTTATCGTATCAATTATATAACTTTATACGATCATTATTCAGCTGAGGATTATTATTGAATGATAGATAGATAGATAGTAATCATTTAAATATGACGTCAAGTTATTTAGAATACAACTGCAACATTACTAAGTCTGTTTTAGAAGTGACACTTCTTTAGGCGCACTCGGGTAAAATTTGCCGGATGTGACGTAGCGTCACGGTCTCAATGCAACGGAAGTGACGTAAGCGTCATGTTATATTTTATATTTATAAACGCCCTCTATTGTAGACTGGCGTAACAACGTCGACGTATTCGTTTATTAATGACTAGCTGTACCCGCGACTTCGTCCGCATGGAATAGTGTCTTTGGGTAGCATTTTTAATTATTTAGGCTAATTATTTTACAAATAAGACACATTTGTATCCCACCTACACCGCACCGTACCACGCCACGGTAATCCCTCCTCCCCCTCTCCCCTCTCCTCCCCCTCTTCCCCTCACTTCCCTCTCCCTATCCCCTTTCCCCCCACTTCCCCTCCCCCTCTCTATTCCCCCATTCCCCTCTCCTTCCCCTCACTATCCTCTCCCCATCCCTTTTCCCCCCACTTCCCCCTCCCCCTCTCTATTCCCCCCATTCCCCTCTCCTTCCCCTCACTTTCCTCTCCCCTCTCTCTTCTCCCCACTCCCACTCCCTCCCCCTCCTCTTCCCCTAATTTTCCTCTCCTTCTCCCTTTTTTCTTCACTCCCCTCCCCCTTCCCCTCATTTCCGTCTCCCCTCCCCACCCCCCCACTTCCACCTCTCCTCCCCTTCTCATTACCTCCGCCCCAGTTTCCCCTTCCCTTTACTTCCACCTCCCCTCCCCTCCCCCCATTCCTCTTCTCCGAGCAGTGTGCGCCGTTGCACCGTCCTGTTGGAACCACATGTTTTCCAGTCCCAACTCATTCAATTGAGGAAGAAGATATTCGTAATCATGACTCTGTAGCGCGCGTCGTCCACAGTCGTCGTTTGGTCAGCGGCGTTTTCAAAAAAAAAAGGTCGATGACACCTCCAGCGTAAACAGCGCACCACGCAGTCATTTGAGCGGGTGTAATGGCTCCGTGGGTGATACACGGATTTTCGGTGCCCCAGAATCGATTATTTTGTTTATGGGTAAATTTCCCAAATGACTTTTTTTTGTCTTTGGTGAAATTCGTATTTTATAACAAGAATATTGTATTGAATTATTATTTTTAGCATATAATTGGTAGATATTGGGTTGTGGCAAACATATCATTTGACTAAGACCATATTTAAAGATAGAAATAAATTCATACACTCTAAATTTTCTGATATCGGTGCTGTCCCCCCTACTTTTTCTAGAGACAAAAAAGCTTATACGCGAATAAATATAAGTAAATTATGTTTACAACCTATTCTATTTCATGGAATATTAGTTGTATTACTATAGTCTATACTAATATTATAAAGAGAGAACATTTGTATTTTTGTATTTTTATATTTTTGTATTTTTGAATTTTTGTATTTTTGTATTTTTGTAATGTAATGTTATCTCTTCAAGGGGCTTGATTAAATAAACACCGGCTACAAAATATTCTTCCGTTTACTTCTTCTATAAATATATACAGTTCAGCCTTAAAGCTACGAGGATGAAGTGACTCTCAACTAGTGGCGAAGCGGACCGAGAGGCGTTCGAGAACGATGCACCGTACGGATGCGAATCACGCACTAGGAGGGAGTGAAGTCGCCTGTCTCACACAGTCATCTAACCCGTTGCGGGTTGCGATGGATGCGCGCGGCAGACTGCGACTGTGTCGAGGACGGGCGGGCGCGCGCTTATATATCATACGGCGGGGGGCGCTGTCCGATGGGTGTGACCAGATAACGTCAGCCGATGGAGCGGGGCGCGCGAGCGCGCACTGGCAGATTGTTGTTGCTACAGTCTCCCCCTCTGGATGCGAAGGCGTCCCGACGAGCAGACAGTCTGGGTTGCTCGAAGTTACTGTCTTCTTGGGTCGTCCTCTTCCACGAGTATCACGAGCGAGCTGCACAGTTTCAGGGGCAGGCCTTGGTTTGGGTGGCCGACCTCGTTTCTTCAATAGACGTACCGGCAGCGGAAGCAAGCTGGCGTCGCCTTGGTAAGGAGTCAAGGCTGACGTGTGGTACACACCAAGGGATTGACCAGGTGTGTTTGGATCTGAAAGAACATAAGAAGAGACACCATGGCGATTTTGGATTAAGTATGGCCCGTCACGTCGAGTACAAAATTTAGCGCTTACTCCTCGAGTGGCATTGCTTATAGGATGTGTTAACAGTAACAGGGAGTCCTTCAATGTATCCTCTAAACTTTGCGATAGCCCAGACTACAGCTAGAGCTTCTCTCTCTGTGGTGGAGTAATTTCTTTCAGCTGGATTCAGTAGTCTGCTAGCATACTCCACAGGATGTTCATTCTCGCCCACCCCATGCACTAAAATAGCTTCAAGTGCATAGCTTCTGGCGTCTGTCTTGATGATGTAGGGCTTAGTTTCATCAGCTTGACAAAGAACGGGCGCCGTAGAAAGGAGCGTTATTATTTCGTGAAAAGCTTCCTCTTGCACCTTAATCCAGCTCCATTCTTTCTTTCTTCTTGGTAACTCTTCTTTTGCTTTTCAGGCTGCTCCTCTTCCGGACCCCACGTTGGGCGCAAGTTTTGTAACCTGATGTTATCTCTTCAAGGGCTTACTTAAATAAACACCGGCTACAAAATATTCTTCCGTTTACTTCTTCTATAAATATATACAGTTCAACCTTAAAGCTACGAGGATGAAGTGACTCTCAACTAGAGGCGAAGCGGACCGAGAGGCGTTCGAGAACGATGCACCGTACGGATGCGAATCACGCAATAGGAGGGAGTGAAGTCGCCTGTCTCACACAGTCATCTAACCCGTTGCGGGTTGCGATGGATGCGCGCGGCAGACTGCGACTGTGTCGAGGACGGGCGGGCGCGCGCTTATATATCATACGGCGGGGGCGCTGTCCGATGGGTGTGACCAGATGACGTCAGCCGATGGAGCGGGGCGCGCGAGCGCGCTCTGGCAGATTGTTGTTGCTACATTTTTGTATATTTGTATTTTTGAATTTTTGTATTTTTGTATTTTTGTATTTTTGTATTTTTGTATTTTTGTATTTTTGTATTTTTGTATTTTTGAATTTTTGTATTTTTGTATTTTTGTATTTTTGTATTTTTGTATTTTTGTATTTTTGTATTTTTGTATTTTTGTATTTTTGTATTTTTGTATTTTTGTATTTTTGTATTTTTGTATTTTTGTATTTTTGTATTTTTGTATTTTTGTATTTTTGTATTTTTGTATTTTTGTATTTTTGTATTTTTGTATTTTTGTATTTTTGCATTTTTGTATTTTTGTATGTTTGTAATGATTTAGCTCTAAAACTACTTGAAAGGATTTAAAAATTATTTCACTAATACATAGAATGGACTTTCGGAATGAAAAAAGGCTATATATTATCCCGTTTAAATCAAAGTTACATTCGTGGAGACCTAATTTGCAACCTAAGTCGGCAAAAAAAACGGTCGAAAAAACACGTTTCTTACGAACGCTGCTTAATTGAAAATAGATAATAGGAAGAATATTTTCTATGCAAGAGTTGTACAACTTAATAAGACCTACAAAGAAGTCCGCGACAGCATATGTCTATCTCTTAAGGTTGACTCACAGTAACCATTTTAATCTTAAAATTTTTGTTAAAAAATATGACATATCTTCCAAGGCTATTTTCAAGTATATAGTATTAATCCTTTTCCAAATAATTACGTTAGTTAGCTTGGCCATATATTATAAATTAAAATAATTCAAATGAAAACTCTAGAAGATATCATGAATTTCCCATATACGCATCGCAATATTAATAAAATATTTGCAGCGAAACCACAGATTAGGTCATAGTTACTACGAAAATATTATTATAAGCTTAGCTATGCTGTAGATCCCCATCGATCACAATCAATTTGAAGTCAATATAGTATAATAATATGATCTATTGTATAAAATAATATTCATCTATATATATAAAAATATAATATTTTAAACCACCCCGACTGATCTATCTTTTCATTAAAAGCATTCCAATGACTCTAAACACGACATCTAAAATCTGAGCTGTAAGTTGGTGAGGATTTGAGTATTCTGTAGAGTCCAGGAGATGTCCCAGCATCAGGTCAATGTTCTATGTTCTTACAATATCGTTGAAGAAGAAGATTTTCGAATTGATTAGACCTATGAAAGTTGATTTCATAGCGCAATTAACTAGAAAAAAGCTCACAGTTTTATAACGATTGAACGAATTTTCATGTATCAAAGCTAAGAACACACTCGATGAAGACATCTATAAAAAAAAAACTATCAATAATAAAAACAAAATCAGTTCATCCGGGTAGGTGCTAAGATGCTACAGACAGACACACAGATACACACGTTAAGCGTATATGACCTCTACTTTTTGCGTCGGGGAACGCCGTAAGGTTAAGGCGGCAGATGTTCTCCTTGGTGGTAAGCTACTTTTTTATAGATTTAATGATCCCACTACCACTGTACGAAAACTCATGATTCATGAATGCACATAAAACTTTCATTGGTAGGTATAAAGCTAGGATTAGAACCAACGACTGTCGGGTCAGAATCAGGGTAACTATCCTTTACGCCAAAGTGCCGTCCAATATCAATACGTAAGTATTATAAAACAAAGTTCATCACTGCGTCTGTCTATCTGTTCGCAATAATCTCAATAGCTACTGAACGGATTATCATGCGGTTTTCACCAATAGCTAGAGTGTTTATGAGGAAGGTTTAAGTGCATAATTCGTTAAGGTTTTATGTAAATTGGTTGAAATATGACGATGATTGTTAAATATGTTCATATTTTATATTCGATGCAACAAACTGATGCAAATTTTGTAGGCATATATGTTCTACCCGTGCGAAGCCGGGGCGGGCTGCTAGTCTATAATATATAAAGATAATATTATTGGAAGACTAATATTTGAGATAAATCAAAAAGTATAAAAGGCGCCGCAAAGTCGGCGCCACCTCAGGAAACTCATTTTGAACGAGGTGCCGACCATAGTAGCCGGAGACTACAACTCTAAGCACACCCACTGGAACTCCTCCAAAATTGACCAAAACGGGAAAATACTATACGACGACGCGGTGCATCACCACTATGAAGTCATTGCACCAAACGAACCCACACACTACGTCACACAAACCGGAAGCTGTGACATCATAGACCTTGTGGCATACCAAGGACTCAAAACGCCCCCGACTCTCACGGCTCTAGTGGACCTACCCTCTGATCACAGGCCGGTACTGATGACCATGGACGAGACACCGACAAGAGTAACTCCAGTAAAGAAAAAGGCAAAGATAAACTGGGACATCTTTACGAAAACTGCCGAGGAAAATACCAGCAGCATCCCAATCACCAACCCAGATGAAGTAGAGAAAGCTGTAAAAATGATTACGAACACCATTCAGACGTCCCTCGAATCAGCCACAGTAACCAACACGTCAGGAGGAAGGTTTGACCGACTCCCAACATGGATTAGGAGACTGATCGACGAAAAGAGGAACAAAAGAAAGGAATGGCAAAATACTCGCTGCCCAAGAATAAAGTCAGAACTAAATAACCTAATCGAAAAGGTAAAAGACGCCCTCACAAATGACGCTGTCCTTAAGTGGGAGGAACACATTGACAACATCGGAGACCATATCCCCTCAGTCCACAGACTTTGCAAACGGCCCAACCCACAAGACCACTCGTAGGCGAAGACGGACTCCTCAAGTTCGAAGCCAGAGACCGTGCAGAAATCTTCGCAAACTCCTTATCGAAGCAATTTACGCCCAACCCAGCGACCAAACCAGAACACGTTAAGGAGACTGAACAAAAGCTCATAACATATCTGACAACCGACGACGCAAATGATGATGTCCCCTTCTTCAGTCCATCCAGAGTGAAGATTGCAATAAAAAGACTGAAAAACCGCAAAGCACCAGGCCTCGATAACATACCCAATGAAGCCCTGAAGAACATACCTTCGAAAACGGTCGCCGCACTAACAAGAATCTACAACGGCATACTCCGCTGCGGCCATTTCCCCTCAAGCTGGAAAACTGGCAGGGTGGTGATGCTGCCCAAGCCCGGAAAGGATATTAAGAAGCCAGAAAGTTACCGGCCTATCACGCTGCTGAGCACACTGTCAAAATTATTTGAAAGGCTGCTCCTCTTCCTGATGGTGCCTCACATAACCCCGAGGAACGAGCAGTTTGGTTTCAGGGCCGAACACTCCACCACCCTCCAAGTAGCAAGAATAGTTAATGAAATGGTCACACGACATAACAAAAAGGAGTTCGTGGCGGCCGTTTTCCTTGATATGGAAAAAGCATTCGATAGGGTATGACACGAGGGACTCTTATATAAATTGTCGACATCTCCGATGCCAAGAAGACTCGTCCAAGTCATCGCATCCTTCCTAAAAGAAAGAAGCTTCGTGGTCGCGGTAGAAGACACACTTTCAACAATGAAGCCAATAAAGGCCGGCGTCCCGCAGGGGAGCTGCCTATCACCAGTGTGCTACGCCTGGTACACTGATGACATACCAGTCGTCGGGCAGGCTCAGCTAGCCCTCTACGCGGATGACGCCGCCTACTTCACGAGCTCCATCAAACCCGCGCACGCAGTGAGAAAACTGCAGCCGACACTGGATGCCCTGCCAGAATGGCTCGATACATGGAGGATGTCAGTAAATGTGGGAAAAACCCAAGCAATCCTGACAGGAAATCATGTGCTTCCTCACAAACTACGCCTTAAAGGAGAAGAAATCCAGTAGGAGAAATCCGTCAAATACCTGGGAGTTAAGATCGACAGACGTCTCCTATTTAACGATCACCTAGAAGAAGTAATAGGAAAAGTGAAGATCGCAAGAGCAAAGCTGACAGCAGTATTAGCCTCCAAATTGCCACTGCGGACCAAGCTGATGATCTATAAGACCTACATAAGATCCCGTCTCACATACGCTGGTCCGGCGTGGCACAAACACTTGTCTAAGACAAATAAGAAAAGACTGCAGGCGCAGGAGAACATCTGCCTAAGAAAAATTGTTGGTGCTCCGAGATACGTCCGTAACACCACAATCACGAATGACCTAAAAATAGAAAGCATTGAAGAATTCATCAGAAGACTGGCGAAAAAGATGTTCATAAAGGCGGACGCATCCGGTCACCAACACATCAGAGGAATAGCCCCGCTGCACTCGCGGCCCCCCGATATCCCAGGCAAAACAAAAATGAAGCCCTATCTGCGAGAGATACTAAACAAAGCAGCCAATGACAATGAAGAAGACGGACCAGATAAGAAGAAAGAAGAAGAAGAAGGAAGAGCTGTACAAGCGGTGGCCACTGTAGGGTGTGCTGACGGGTTCGCTGGGCCTCCCCGAACGGGGTCTCACCCGGCAGGGCCCTGTCGCCCCTACACATAGTGGCTCCTAGCTATACAGCTCAAGAAGACCAGGAGGGACAATAGTCCTGAACAAGAGACGCGTCTACATTAGTAGACGCAGAAGAGCCAGGGGCATAGGGTAAAACCCTGAACCCCTTTCCCCACACCATAAGGTGTGAGCGGACAATAACGCCGACGCGCCACCTCACTATTGATCGAGAATTTGTGCAGAGCGGACGTTATTTTGAAACTACCCTTCGTTAAAATAATAGTTGTTGTTTTTATGAAGTAAATGTTAAATTTATCAAGTAAAGTTTAAATCTAGGTTATTGTCGATTATATTTTTTTAAAAACTAAATCCGCTTCTGATTGTTAATATCAGAAGTGGGATAGAATACCGTGCTCAATTTGTTTTTTTTGGGTTATAAACCCTGCTAAATTGTTTTAAACGTCCGTAAAGTTCATACTTTTCGATCTTTTATTTTCTTTAGCATCTGTTTTTTCGGTGAAGTCTGTTTTGTGTTGTGATCGTGTTTTATCTGTGTTAATTAAGCAGAAAATGGATCGGCAGCGTCGATCTCGATCACGAGAAGGACGTTATCGTAGTCCTCGTGACCGACGTTCCCGTAGCAGGCGTTCGACAAGCCGAAGGTCACGAAGCTTGTCGAGAGGATGTACTCCTCCTACTAAAACACCGTACAGTGCTCATAGCCGTAGTCATAGCCGCAGTGATGATCGCAATGGTGATCGCCGCGACCGCTGTGATCACAGTTACAGCCGCGATCGCTACCGACATCGAAGTAACCGCAGTCGCAGCCGAAACCGTGAGTATAGTAGCCATGGATCTTGGCATACAATTATTTCTCGTCTGAGTGCTTTGGAATCACGCGCGCTTGTGCCACCCGTCCCCGACCAGCCGACTTCGGTCGTGCCATCCGTAGAAAATGGGACTGACCGGATAGTGGAGGCCATCCAGTCATTAAAATCTGTAAGTACCCACAATTATTATGTGTCGAACTTTGATCCTAATGTTCACGACGTCGACACGTGGTTTGATGAGGTAGATAGGGCTAGGTTCGCAAATCGCTGGGATGATCGTGAGTGTCTGGCTCGCATTGGTGTGTGTTTGAAGGGTGAGGCGAGAACATGGTTAGATGAATGGGTCACAAGTTACCGTTCTTGGACTAATTTTAAAAAGGATTTTAAGTGCTTGTGCGTCAAAAAGGTAGACATGGCTAACATTCTATATGAAGTTATGTCTACTGATTCGAACAGCTACCGCACATATGCTGGATATGCGCGCAGATCGTTGCTGCGCTTTCGGATAGTTAAGGGCCTTAGTGATGACCTTGTTACAGCTATAGTATTACGTGGCATTAAGGACCCGCATGTTAAGGCAGCGGCGACCAATGCAGACTTATCTCCTAATGAATTGGTAAACTATCTTTCGACATTTACAAAACCTGCATCCTCAGATGTTCGAGAGACGCGTCGTCCAGCTTTCCAACATGTCAACAATAAAAATCAATGTAACAAACGGTCGGCTCAGACTTCTAGCTCTAATGTCAAGTGTTATTCGTGTGGCGAGCGAGGGCATAAGCAAATTAATTGCTCAAAAAAGCCTAAAAGGTCTGGCCCTGCTGTACCAGCAACGACAACGAATGATCCCGGACCAAGTAAGTCATCTGTAAAGACAGACAATAATGTTACATGTTCCTACTGTAAAAAGCCCGGTCACCACATTCGAGATTGTTTTGCTAAGCAAATTTCTGATTTAAATAAAAATAAAGTCAACTTTTGCTCAGGTGTTCAGGCTCAAAATAGAAATGATGTTGTGGTAGGCGTAATTGATGGTATACCGGTGGATATTTCGATTGATAGCGGTGCAATAGACGTTTCCCTTATATCGTCAGCTGTGGTGAACCATCTTTCTTGTCAAAAGAAATCTATCAGCCAACAGATAAAGGGGGTAGGTGAGTCAATTACTAATGTTAGTTCTTATGTTTCTCTGGTAGTTGAACTAGAGCACATATCTTTGGATATAGACTTTTTAGTAGTTCCTAGTGAAAGCATGAATGCTCCGGCTATAATTGGCACGGATGTGTTAAACCGAGATGGCGTGACATACGTCACAAAGGATTCGCAGCGCATAATACGTGAGTCTAGGCCTTCAGTTGTGTCAGCTGTGGATTCAGGTCAGCAAAAGCGTTCGATAAACACTTCACTTACAGGTCCCGATCTGGTTGAGCTCAGCGAGATCCTTGACCAATACTCCGATCATATGATTTCTGGGTTGGCTACCTCCACAGTAAAGACAGGTACTATGCATATACGACTGACTGACGACACTCCAGTGTATTACAGGCCATACAAAATGTCCCACGACGAAAAAATTAAGGTTCGTTCTATTACTCAAGACCTTCTTTCCAAGGGTATCATACGCGAGTCGGAGTCACCTTACTCCAGCCCTGTTTTACTGGTTAAGAAGAAAGATGGCTCCGACCGCATGTGCGTTGATTTTCGTGCTCTGAACCGAATCACGGTAAAAGATCGATTCCCGTTACCCTTAATAGACGATTAAATTGACCGCCTAGGTAAGACTAGCTACTTTACAACCCTTGATATGGCCACCGGGTTCCTTCAAATTCAACTAGACGAGGACTCACTCATTATGAGTATTTGAAAATTCCGTATGGTCTGGCTAACGCGCCCATAGCCTACCAACGCATTATAAGCAAAACTTTGCATAAACAGATCGCGGAGGGAAAGGTTTTGGTGTATATAGATGACTGTCTGATTCTAGCATCCTCTATTCAAAAAGGATTGCAGACCTTACGCGAAGTGTTAGACACTTTAACTAACGCGGGGTTCTCGTTGAACCTAAATAAGTGTTCATTTCTATGCACCGAAATCGAGTACCTGGGGCGAGTGATCTCAAACGGTGAAGTGCGACCTACTGCTAGTAAGGTTCGGGCCCTTGCTGACTCTTCAATCCCGCGAAATGTCAAACAAGTCGGGCAGTTTCTGGGGTTAGCAGGGTACTTTCGAATGTACATCCCGAACTATTCTACTAAGACTGCTTGTATCGCGCGTTTAACGTGTAAATATGTTGAGTTTAACTGGAATACAGAACAAGAAACTGTACGCCAGGAAATTATCTCAACCTTGACAAATGCACCGGTGCTTGCCATATTTGACCCGAGTCTACCGACTGAGGTGCATACCGACGCAAGCAGCCTTGGTTTTGGCGCGATCTTACAACAGGTTCATAAGGATAGTAATCGGCGCGTCGTGGCTTATTATAGTCAGGTTACGAAAGGTGCCGAACCAAAATACCATTCTTATGAACTCGAGACCCTTGCAGTTGTAAGGGCTCTGAAACATTTCCGACATTATCTGATAGGAGTACAGTTTCAGGTCGTTACGGATTGTAATGCTTTAAAGGCAACACAAAATAAAAGAGATTTGTTACCGCGTGTGGCAAGATGGTGGATTTATTTACAAGATTTCAATTTCAGCATATCTTATCGAAAAGGAGCCATGATGCCACACGCGGACTATCTAAGTCGTAATCCTTGTGCTGTTAACAACATTGATCGTCCACGCAACTGGGCTTAAGTTGCTCAAGCAGGTGACGATGAGACTCAAACTATGCTCCAGTCGTTAGAACAAGGTCAGTTGGACCCGACAAGGTACGTAAAGCGTAACGATATTTTGTACTATCGATACACACCGACAGGTGAAGATCCTAGGCTCCTCTGCTACATACCGAAGGGGCATCGTTTGAGTCTTCTGGGCATCTTTTACGATGAGCATAGCCATATTGGTGCAGATAAAGTAGTGGACTTAATATTAAGACACTTTTGGTTTCCTAGCTTAAGGAAGTTTGTTGCTAAGTACACGTCTCATTGTTTGACATGTATCGCCCACAAGCGCGTACCTCGTGCACCCTTGCAACCTATCACGTCTTGGGAGAAACCTGATGTCCCATTTGAGACCTTACATGTTGATGTTTTGGGACCTCTTCCCGATTCGAAGGGCTATAGGTACGTCATGTTTGTGGTCGACGTATACACGAAATACTGTTTGTTAACACCTGTAACTCGACAAGATCTTGATGAACTTAAGCGTGTATTTAAATCTGTAATGTCACTGTTTGGTACACCTAAGTTAGTAGTGTCAGATAGGGGACGCATGTTCGAGTCGACGGGCTTCACTTCGTGGATGCAGGTTCTGGGAGTTCAGCTACATTATATTACTCCAGAGATGCACCATGCCAACGGGCAAGTGGAACGTTATATCCGTACCGTCCTTAACATGCTCCGCATCGCAACGAACCATCGAAAGAGCGAGTGGGCTGAAGAGTTATGGCAGTTGCAGCTTATTCTGAACCTAACAAAGCAGAGAACGACTCAGACCTCTGCTCTTAACCTTTTGATCGGTCATGAGAGTGCGACCCCTGCTATTCGAATGCTGATTCGAGATGTTGCAATTCAAACAGGACCGCCATCACCTAACCGGGAGTCGAGACGAGAGATGCTCAGGCAGAGGACGGTCGAACGATTGAAGAAGAATCAATTGCAACAGGATGCTATTGTTAATGACAATCGAAGACCTCCTCGTGTCTTTCAGAAGAACGATCTGGTATTTGTGATTAAATACGCCCAATCTCAGGGTAAATTAGACCCTGGTATGCGAGGGCCGTACAGAGTTGTGAACTCTATTCCTAATCACCGTTACGAGCTAAAACTTCTTGCTGGGGCATATGGAAAGACGACATATGCGGCTGCCCAGTACATGGTCCCTTGGAAAGGCGAATGGACCCCTGAGACTTGTGCGACGTTCTTTGAAGGTGCGTGTTCACACTTAAGTTATTACCTGCCTATTGTTGGAGGTACCTTTGTTCATGCCTTGAGTAAGCTGTTAGCCTTGCAAAGAGTTATCGGGGGAGTACACACTCCTTTTTCCCCCGATAGGAAAGCTTTTCACTATGTGAAGAGTCGTTGAGGGCGTACACACTCCTTTTGCCCTCAACGTGAAAGCTTCTCACTATGTGAGGAGTCATTGAGGGCGTACATACTCCTTTTGCCCTCAATGTGAAATCTTTTCACTATGTGAAGAGTCGTTGAGGGCGTACATACTCCTTTTTCCCTCAACGTGAAAGCTTCTCACTATGTGAGGAGTCATTGAGGGCGTACATACTCCTTTTGCCCTCAATGTGAAAGCTTTTCACCATGTGAAGAGTCGTTGGGGGAGTACACACTCCTTTTCCCCCAACGTGAAAGTTTTCGCCTTGCGAAGAGTCGCCGGAGGATTACATGCGCCTTGCCTCCGGTGTGGTTGAAAGCTCTTCGGTATGGGCCCGTACCGAAGAGTCTCTGAGTGGCTTGGTCGGTTCCTAACCGTACCACGGCCATGTAAGAACTCAGTGTTTTATTATTACTTTTGTAACATGCATGTCAGTTTGAACGTATACTAAATACCTTTTATTACATATGTGTTGCTATGGTTTATGGGTGAATTACTTACTAACTCTTGAGCATAATTATTTGAGTGGTACCCTGACTATTGTGCATTTGATTTCAGACACATCTGATGATGATAACTCGTGCTCGAATCCAGAACCAGTGGTGGATGAGGCTGGACCCTCTTCAGCCCCTATGACCCAACCCTTGAGGTCTATGCCTAGGTTGATTTCTGAATCTTCGGCAGATGAAGAACCTGACGAGGACGCCAGGATGTCAGGAGAGGCCGTATTGGAAGACTAATATTTGAGATAAATCAAAAAGTATAAAAGGCGGCGCAAAGTCGGCGCCACCTCACTATTGATCGAGAGTTTGTGAAGAGCGGACGTTATTTTGAAACTACCCTTCGTTAAAATAATAATTGTTGTTTTTATGAAGTAAATGTTAAATTTATCAAGTAAAGTTTAAATCTAGGTTATTGTCGATTATATTTAAAAAAAACTAAATCCGCTTCTGATTGTTACTAATATAATATATAAATAATATAATTAGTAGTTCAATAGATGGAGTTGTACAAAAAAATATTTAGTGATGTTGTAAAATAAATTGAATGAACTTGGAAGTTCAACTTCTAACTAAAATTCTTCTTAGAATGGTCGGCTTTGAACCCAGAGGTACCGAGTTCAACCGCTGCCGTACACCAATGGATTTTTTTGTCGAAACATTTATTTTGATAGTCTTAAAACGGCTGAACGGATTTTCGTGAATCAAAGCTAAGAACATACTCGGTTAAGTCACCTATCAAATAAAAGAAACTATATCAATATCGGCTCACCTGTCTGGACGCTTCGATGCCACAGACAGACACACACATACTCAAATACACCGTCAAACCTATAATTATTATTTAAAATCGTTTAAAAAACTAAAAGAACTGACTTCAAACGTCGCGCTAGTCAAAGTAGCCAGTAGACGTAGTAACTATTATATAATCTGTGCCTGTAGTTAGTATGTCGTCCATGTATCGTAATATGCTGCTGCTCTTCTGACCAATTGGCAATAAATGCCGGGGTCCCTCAGGGATCGGTGCTCTCTGCAACCCTATTTCTGCTGCATATCAACGATCTGCTAAAGCCCGGTATCTTTGGGTATGCAGACGACAGCACCGTTGTAGAGAGCTATACACCCAGTGTACGGACCAGTGCAGCTGAAATCCAATGTCTTAGGGAGGCGATGGTCGAGCGCATAAACTTGTCCCTAAAGGCTGTCTCTGATTGGGGTGATGCCAATCTGGTAAAGTTCAATGCTGCTAAGACCCAGGCGTGTCTATTCTTCGCCAAAAGGAGTCCATTTCAATTGACACCTACTTTTCGAAATGTGTCCGTACCGATAACTGACCACCTTGAGCTTCTTGGCGTCTCTTTAACACCCACGCTCAACTTTGGATCCTACATCGAGTCCAAGGCCCAGTTGGCTTCAAATAAGCTTGGTATTCTGGCTAAGGTGAGACAGTACCTCACACCGGGACAGCTGCTCAAATTGTATCAAGCACAAGTCCGTTCATGTATGGAGTACTGTTCTCACCTTTGGGATGGGTCAGCCAAATATCAGCTGGAGTTGCTGGAAGTAATTGAGAGGAGAGCTAAGAGATTTATAAATGACGACGAACTTGTAGAGAAAAGGCTCCAGAGCCTAGAGCATCGCCGCAAAGTCGCTAGTTTATCGGTTTTCTATCGGATACATTTCGGAGAGTGTGCCATCCAATTGCACGAGTTAGTACCGCCATCCCCTTTCTTCTATCGGACAACCAGACGTACCGATGTGCGCCACCGCTTCATGGTGGACGTTCCATCTACACGCACGAAGCGTTTTGCTTCGTCCTACATAATACGATCCGCCAAAGAATGGAACTCCTTGCCGGTGTCTATGTTTTCCGATAGCTACAACCCGGGGGTCTTCAAATCGCAAGTGAACAGATATTTACTAGGTAAGCGTGCTACATCGTCGACCGCATTGTCACTTAACATCAGGTGAGATAGTGGTCAAACGCTTGCCTATACAGCATAAAAAAAAACTGGCCAAGTGCAAGTCGGACTCGCACTCGTAGGGTTCCGTAACACAGTTAAGTATTCCATAACTAAGATTTTTCGCAACTACAAAATTAACTTTGTTTTTCATAGTGTTTGTATGAAAAACAAAGTTATCTTTGCGGTCGCCATATCTCAAAAACTGCTGGCTGTATCTCGTTCAAACCAATTTTCGTTGTTAGTTTTTATTGAGATCTACAGCATATATAATTTTTAGATTTTTCACTCCCATACTTTAAAGTTAGAGGGGAGGGGGGGGGGCACACATTTTACCACTTTAGACGCGCCTATCTTTCAAATGATTGACTTTGAGAAAAAATTATTTTAGAAACCTCAATGTCATTTTTGAAGAACTATCCATAGACACCCCACACGTATAGATTTAAAGAAAACAATTTTTTTTGTTTCAGTTCCATGAATGGGATGCCCCCCCTTAAACTTTTATTTTTTTTACTTTTGTATAAAAATCGGAAAGCGGTTTACAGAATACATCTACCTACCCAGTTTCAATTCTGTAGTTTTAACAGTTTCGGAATAAAATGGCTGTGACATACGGACGGACAGACAGACAGACAGACAGACATGACGAATCTATAAGGGTTCCGTTTTTTGCCATTCAGCTACGGAACCCTAAAAAAATAAAAAAAAATACAAAAGTTGATATATTAAAAACGACTCGACCGATTTCGTTAAAATTTAAATGGGACTGTACGAGTACCTGTGTTTACCTGGGAAGGGTTTTTTGCATTTTTGCATTCTTGTACATCTTAGAGTAATCGGTGAACATACATAAAAATAAAGGTTCCGACGAATAGAGAACCTCCTTGTGAAGTCCGTTAATAATATCACTTCTTCTTGCGTCGGAGGTTAAATAAACTGGCCAAGTGCAAGTCGGACTCGCACTCGTAGGGTTCCGTACCACACTACAGTATATTATAAGATCGAGCAAAAAATACCACTATCATTTTTCGCCAGCAAAAAATAATAATAAATAAACATTTCGCTTCTTATAACGCCATCTAACGTCTAACAAAGTTGTTAGGGATCGACATTTCAATATACTTAACGCCATCTATGGGACGTTTACCTAACTAAGCGTTCATAGATGGCGTGAAATGCCGAAAAAAACACGTTTCTTGTATGGGGACCCTCTATTATCTTTAATTTTATTCTGTTTTTATTAGGGTTCCGTAGCCGAATGACAAAAAACGGAACCCTTATAGATTCGCCATGTCTGTCTGTCTGTCTGTCTGTCTGTCTGTCTGTCCGTCCGTATGTCACAGCCATTTTATTCCGAAACTATTAGGACTACAGAATTGAAACTTGGTAGGTAGATGTATTCTGTAAACCGCTTTTCGATTTTTATACGATAATAAAAAATATAAAAGCTTAAGGGGGGCATCCCATACATGGAACTGAAACAAAAAAAAATTTTTTTCGTCAAACCTATACGTGTGGGGTATCTATGGATAGGTCTTTAAAAATGACATTGAGGTTTCTAAAATCATTTTTTCTCAAAGTCAATCATTTCAAAGATAAGCGCGTCTAAAGTGGTAAAATGTGTGTCCCCCCCCCCCCCTCTAACTTCTAAAGTAAGGGAGTGAAAAATCTTGAAAAAATATATTCTGTAGATCTCAATAAAAACTTTCAAGGAAAATTGGTTTGAATGAGCTACAGTCAGCAGTTGTTGAGATACAGCGACCGCAAGTATAACTTTGTTTTTCATACAAACACTATGAAAAACAAAGTTATTTTTGTAGTTGCGAAAAATCAAAGTTATAGAATACTCTACTGTGTTACGGAACCCTACGAGTGCGAGTCCGACTTGCACTTGGCCAGTTTATTTAGTATTTGTTGTTATAGCGGCAACAGAAATACATCATCTGTGAAAATTTCAACCGTCTAACTATCACGGTTCATGAGATACAGCTTGGTGACAGACGGACAGACAGACAGACAGACAGACGGACAGCGGAGTCTCAGTAATAGGGTTCTGTTGGTACCCTTTGGGTACGGAACCCTAAAAACGATATGTTGCGCCCCCGAGATACAATCTACTACAATCCACAATGAAAAACAAACTTTTCAAATCTTTGCTATTATTTTTCATATTTACAACCACACCTATTAATTAAGCATGCTTTAAAGAAGATAAGTGAGATAACTTAATTGATATAACGGGCTACACCTGCGTCTTGCAACTATTCTGTTTGTGATCATGGTCCGTCTCGCGGTGGTGATAAGCGCTTTTTTAGCGTTGGCAGCTGGTAAGTAACTTATTCAATTTTTTTAATATCTTTAAGGCTAGCGTTTGACAACAATTGCACCTGTTAGTAAGTGATGATGCGGTCGAGGATGGTTGTACGATAGGCCTTGAATAGGGATTGGCTCTCAAGAATAACTGCCGGAACACATTAGATGTTTGGTGACAGGTTTTCTAACTTGAGGGTGGTAGCTGGCTAAACGGACACTAGATAGGGTCCCCTGTCCTACCACCATGCGGAGGTTAGGAGTTTCTTAGCAATGTTTTTTCCTTCACCGGAGGGCCACTGAGAAAAGCGCACATACATTTTTCGATGGAAAAATCCATTAGTGCACGGTGGGGATTTAAGTCGGTATCTCAGTCGTCAAAGCCGACCACCTCTCAATACACCACTGGGCCCTTAAAATTTGCAGGGAAAGACTTGTGCCCCCGTACTTATAAACAACACTATGATGTATCACAGTGCAGTACTTGTGCTGTAAGACCTTGCTTTTAACCGAAATTGACATTTCTGGGTCACCCGGAATTACCATAGGTTTTGTGTCGAAAATCTATAGTGTACTTCCTGTTGACCTAGAATCATGAAATTTGGCAAGAAGCAAGGTCATACGGCACAATTAAGGAAACATTAAAAAATAAAAATTAAATGGTGTTCCCATACATACATAGTAACCGCCAATTAAGATAGGTCTCTGAGTTATACGAGCGCTCATACAATTAAGAGGTCTAGCTTAATTGGTACAAAACCTCGGTGGCGAGTTCATCTCGACTTGGCCGGTTTTTTTTTGTAGGACTGATCAATTTGAAATTCGATATCGTCTTACTCCAACGATATTGTAAGAACATGGTAGCATTGAGCTGATGCTGAAGTCTCAGTAATAGGGTTCCTTTAGTATTCCTTGGATACGAAACCTTAAAAATACCGCAAATTATCGTATCATAATATCGTTTAAAAACTAAAAAAGAACCGACTTCAATGCCGCGCTGTTCATTTTCAGTACCAATTTTGGGATGTTTATCTCAATATCTCTAGAGATACTTATCATACCTCGATGAAATTACCATGGTACCACACTTGGGATATCTCCTTTCAAACAAAAAAAGAATAATCAAAATCGGTTCATAAACGACGAAGTTATCCGCGAACAAACATAAAAAAAAAAATATATACGGTCGAATTGAGAAACCTCCTCCTTTTTTTGAAGTCGGTTAAAAACTAGTTTCATTGTCAATTCATAAAAATCTGTTGTAATAATAAAATTATCAGTTGTCAATGCTAATGTGTATTTTAATCTTCTATAATATTTTTAGCACGATTTACGATAACATTATCAATTAAATCAAATTGAGATATAAAAATTTGATATCAAACGAATTATTATATTTGAACTTGTTGATTATTTGTAAATAATGTATGATTGTATTGAATGAAAATAATTTAAAATTGTTCACAAAACTAAATAAAATACTTCAAATGCCGCGCTAGTCGTTTTCAACCGACTTCAAAAAGGTGGAGGTTCTCAATTCGGCTGTATGTGGTTGTTAGGGTTCCGTGCCTCAAAAGGTAAAATAAACTGGCCAAGTGCAAGTCGGACTTGCACTCGTAGGGTTCCGATTCCGTACCACACTACAATATTTTATAAAATCGAGCAAAAAATGCTGTAAGAAATCCCGTTGCTTGTAATAAATTGATAAATAGATCTATCTCAATTCCAAACATTTATTAAAACAGGATCCGCTTGCTTATTTAGTACAACGCCATCTTACAAACGCCTTACGTCAACTAAGTGAAAGTTAACACATAGGTCATTAATATAATTAGTACACTCAAACGTTCATAGATGGCGTTATAGTAAAATGCCGAAAAAACACACAAGAAACGTGTGTTTTGGGGGACCACCTTTAATTTTTTACTTTTTTCTGTTGAAAATTTCAACTGTGTAACTAAACACATAGGTAATTAATATAATTAATACAGTCAAACGTTAATAGAGGGCGTTATAGTAAAAACACGTTTCTTTTATGGGGACCCCCTTTAATTTTTAACTTTATTATGTTTTTAGTATTTGTTGTTATAGCGGCAACAGAAATACATCATGTGTGAAAATTTCAACTGTCTCACTATCACTGTTCATGAGATACAGTCTGGTGACAGACGGACAGACAGACAGACAGACAGACGGACAGGCAGACAGACAGACAGACAGACGGACAGCGGAGTCTCAGCAATAGGGTTCCGTTGGTACCCTTTGGATTAAAAACCCTAAAAAGGAACCCTTATAAGATCACTTTCTTGTCCGTCTGTCCGTCTGTCTGTCTGTCTGTCTGTCGGTCTGTCCGTCTGTCTGTCTGTCCGTGTGTCACCACCGATTTTTTCAGGAACGGGTGGATCTAGCAAGTTGAAATTTATACCAGTCACTGAAATCTATAGTCCCTATTAGGTAGGTGTATGAAAATCAAGGTCCTGAGTCAACACTATACAACGATATGGACAAATTTAGATTTTCACGAAAACTTGTAAGTACCAAAATTACCTTAATTGTCAACTTTTTTATTTTCGGAATTTTTCCTTTACTGTTTCCTGTAAGTAAGTTAGTTACTGGTTTTGACCAAAATTGACAATTCTAGTTCAACCGGAAGTACCCTATAGGTTTTGGGTTGAAAACCTATAGGGTACTTCCCGTTGACCTAGAATCAAGAATTTTGGCAAGAAGCAAGTTCTCTTACAGCACGAATAAAGAGAAAATTCCAAAAAATATAGAAAAAGTCGAAAAGTAAAGGGTATCCCCATACATACATAGTTACGCTAATTAAGATAGGCCTCTGAGTTATATGAGCGCTCATACAATTAAGGGGTCCAGTTTAATTGGCATTAACCTTAAATAAGGTAAGTAAAATTTTAAAATAAATAAAATAAGCTGACCGAACTATAAAGATAAGTTTGTTCCTTAACCTAGTCTAAGAAGTTGGTACGGAAGCCTCGGTGGGCGAGTCCAACTCGACTTGACCGGGTTTATTTTTTATTTTCTATACAATCAATGATTTGTAAACCGATTCGAATGATTCTTTATTTAATCGATTGGGTACATTTTCGAGGTAGTCCCATTAAAATTTAATCGAGATCTGACAAGTATCTTCAGAGATATGACGATAAAGGTCTCAAACATGCTACTGAAACTGACTCGCGGGCATGGAAGTCGGTAGTTTTATTTTTTTAATCTTAATTATCAGTACTACGTTAACACTGGAGATACTTATCAGGGGCCTTATTGAGTATGATAAATGAGATAACGCGTTCCTTAACGCGCCACGTCACGTTATTGAAAAATAGTATTCCTATATGCCACACTATAGGTAAATTATACAAAACGCGCGCGTTACACGTCCTCATATGTCACGATATTTTGACAGCTCAAACCGCGCTCATAACCTTACCCTACCGCGTTTTAATTGGCATAGAGAATACCATAACGCGGAGATAACGTAACACGGCAAGGTAAGACTTTAAAATGGTCATACTGAATAAGGCCCCAGATCTTGTTGAAATTACAACAGAACCACCTTGGAAATGTGGGGTACACCAAATAAAAAAATAATTCGAATCGGTTCACCAAATCGCGTAACATACATAGAAATAAAGTGCTAATCAGAGTCACGTCTCGCATCGCCCACTTAGGGAGGGTTCTGTACTACAGTAAAATCTATATAAAACTAGCTGACCCGGCAAACGTTGTTTTGCCATATAAATAAATGGCTATTAAAAAATAAGGGTTGATCGTAGAAGGGTGAAAATTGAGGATTGTATGTATTTTTGTATGTTGTATCATAAAAAAATAGAAATTAAAAATTTTGTCTAAAAAATGTAGGGGTGGACTACCCCTAACATTTAGGGGGATGAAAAATAGATGTTGGCCGATTCTCATAGATACCGGATAAGCACAAAAAATTTCATCAAAATCGGTCAAGCCGTTTAGGAGGAGTATGGCAACGAAAACTGTGACACGAGAATTTTATATATTAGAAGATAAATCTACATTATTTTGTTGAAACTAATTAGAAAGGTTGTTAGCTTAACGAACACGAAAGAGTTGTTAACACCTAGATGACACCTAGATACAGAGATAGATGGCGTTATACTAAGAAACACGTTTTTTGTATAGGGACCCTCTTTAATTTTTTATTTTGTTTTTAGTACGTGTTGTACTAGCGGCAACAGAAATACACCATCTGTGAAAATGTCAATTGTCTAACTATCACGATTAATGTGATACAGCCTGGAGACAGACGGACAGACAGACAGACGAATAGCGGAGTCTTAGTAATAGGGTCCCGTTTTACCCTTTGGGTACCGAACCCTAAAAAAACATACAGTCAAATTAATAAACCTTCTCCCTTTTTGGGAAGTTGTTTAAGAGGACGCTCCCTGCAGAATGCTATACTTTGCCTAATGACAGTAAATCAACCAATAATATTAATGAAGTCAAACTTAAATATTAGATTTTTCAATGTTTTTTCTTTCGTTTCACAGAACAGAAACATAATTGAAAATAATTTGCTCGATAGTTTATTTTTTTGAAAGTTATGCCTTTTTTTTCATTTTTCTTGTTTGTCTCTCAAACAGATTTAGTTACATATACAAAATAAATACTATCAAATGTAAAACATGGTTTATAAGAATCTCCCAGGACAATTTTCTTCAAAACCAATTCATATTCTCATAATTAATTAAATTAGTTTTGCGACTTACGTCCTTTACATCTGTGCAAGAATACGGTCAATAGGTTGATTGCGATATTGTACCATATTCCCGGCGCATTACGTATAAAAATATACTTGCAAGTGAGCAGCACTCGAAACATATTGAATCTAGAGTCAGTCGGCCGCGAGCCTCTCCGAGGTGAGGACGCGCGCGCCGACTTCGCGTGTATCTGCGATCTTTCGAGATTTTTTAATAATAGTAAATAAGGCCTTACAAGGATAAGATTCAAGACAGACCTTCAAGATTCGAAAATGTACCTACTAATTTTTTTTGGAGCCAAACAAGCACCTGTCATTTACCTAAATATGTTTACCCATAGTAACTATGAAGTAAGCAAGGCATCGACCTCTGAGGTCACAGATTAGAACATAATTACATGACCGATCGTGTTGATGTTTCGCGCGATTATATGTGGGTATTGTTTTGGTTGTAGGAACCAAACGGCTGGACCGATTTCAATGAATGAGGTATTGAACTACTGAGTATAAGTAAGATAAAAACTAACAACGAAAATTAGTTTGAACGAGATACCTACAATCAGCAGGTTTTGGGATATGGCGACCGCAAAGATAACATTGTTTTTCATACAAATACTATGAAAAACAAAGTTTATTTTTAGGGTTCCGTAGCCAAATGGCAAAAAACGGAACCCTTATAAATTCGCCATGTCTGTCTGTCTGTCCTTCCGTATGTCACAGCCATTTTATTCCAAAACTATTAAGACTACAGAATTGAAACTTGCTAGGTAGATGTATTCTATAAACCGCTTTCCGAATATTGTACAAAAATAAAAAATATAAAAGTTTAAGGGGGGGCATCCCATACCTGGCAATGGAACAAAAAAAATTTTTTTCTTTTTTATTATTATTATTCTTTAAAAATGACATTGAGGTTCCTAAAATCATTTTTTCTTAAAGTCAATCATTTAAAAGATAGGCCCGTCTAAAGTGGTAAAATGTGTGTCCCACCCCCCCCTCTTTAAATTCTAAAGTAAGGGAGTGAAGAATCTAGAAAAAATATATTCTGTAGATCTTAATAAAAACTTTCAACGAAAATTGGTTTGAACGAGATACAGTCAGCAGTTAATGAGATATAGCGACCGCAAGTATTACTTTGTTTTTCATACAAACACTATGAAAAACAAAGTTATTTTTGTAGTTGCGAAAAATCATAGTTATAGAACAATAGAACTACTGTGTTACGGAACCCTACGAGTACGAGTCCGACTTGCACTTCGTCAGTTTATTTAGTTTCGAAAAATCATGGTTATAGAATACATTACTGTGTTACGGAACCATTACTGTGTCGTATGTGATGTACCGGTGATTTGAGAACCTCCTCCATTTTTTTCCTCCTCGTTTTTATGGTTCCGTAGCCGAATGGCAAGAAACGGAACTCTTATAGATTGGTCATGTCTATCTGTCCGTATGTCACTTTTTTCATCTTTAAAAATAACATGAAGGTTTCTAAAACCATTTTTTCTCAAAGTCAATCATTTGAAAGATAGGCACGTCTAAAATGGTAAAATGAATGTCAAACCCCTCCCCCCCTCCCCTCCTCCTACTTTTAAAGTATGGGAGTGAAAAATCTAAAAAATACATATGCTGTAGATCTCAATAAAAACTAACAACGAAAATTGAAATTGGTTTGAACAAGATACAGTGAGCAGTTTTGAGATATAGCGACCGCAAAGATAACTTTGTTTTTCATACAAATGCTATAAGAAACAAAGTAAATTTTTTGGTGGCGAAAAATTAGTGTTATAAAATATTCTACTGTTAGGGAACCCTACAAGTGTGAGTCCGACTTGCACTTGGCCTATCTATCTTCTAATACTATAAGAATCTTTGTCCTGACATACTGACTGACTGACTCACTGACAGACAACGCACAGCCTAAACCACTGGTTGTAGAGAATTTAAATTTGGAGGGTATATTTGTCTTAGTATGTAAGTTTGTACTAAGAAAGGATTTTCAAAAATTCACCCCATAAGGGGATGAAATGGGGGTTCAAAAATTGTATGGAGAAACAATATTAGATAGTCTTTTCAATCCGAAACTTCACACAAGTGCTTCAGTAAAAAAATAAGTAAATACGTGTTTCAGGTTTTTTTGAAATTCCACCCCTAAGAGGGTGAAATGGGGTAATAAAGTGTGAAAATCAGTATTGTTTCGGATCGCGCTGAAATTTGGCATCCAGATAGTTATTACGACGTTAGTTCCCTCTGAGAAAGGATTTTCCAAAATTAACCCTCGAAGGGGATGAAATGGGGGTTCAAAAATTGTATGGAGAAACAAGATTAGATAGTCTTTTCAATCCGAAACTTCACACAAGTGCTTCAGTAAAAAAATAAGTAAATACGTGTTTCAGGTTTTTTTGAAATTTCACCCCTAAGAGGGTGAAATGGGGAATAAAGTGTGAAAATCAATATTGTTTCGGATCGCGCTGAAATTTGGCATGCAAGTAGTTATTACGACGTTAGTTCCCTCTGAGAAAGGATTTTCCAAAATTAACCCTCGGAGGGGATGAAACGGAGCTCAAAGTTTGTATGGAGAAACAAGATTAGATAGTCTTTTCTATCCGAAACTTCACACAAGTGCTTCAGTAAAAAAATAAGTAAATACGTGTTACAGGTTTTTTTGAAATTCCACCCCTAAGAGGGTGATATGGGGTAATAAAGTGTGAAAATCAATATTGTTTCGGATCGCGCTGAAATTTGGCATGCAAGTAGTTATTACGACGTTAGTTCCCTCTGAGAAAGGATTTTCCAAAATTAACCATCGGAGGGGATGAAACGGAGCTCAAAGTTTGTATGGAGAAACAAGATTAGATAGTCTTTTCTATCCGAAACTTCACACAAGTGCTTCAGTAAAAAAATAAGTAAATACGTGTTACAGGTTTTTTTGAAATTCCACCCCTAAGAGGGTGATATGGGGTAATAAAGTGTGAAAATCAATATTGTTTCGGATTGCGCTGAAATTTGGCATGCAGATAGTTATTACGACGTTAGTTCCCTCTGAGAAAGGATTTTCCAAAATTAACCCTCCAAGGGGATGAAACGGGGGTTCAAAGTTTGTATGGAGAAACAAGATTAGATAGTCTTTTCTATCCGAAACTTCACACAAGTGTTTCAGTAAAAAAATAAGTAAATACGTGTTTCAGGTTTTTTTGAAATTTCACCTCTAAGAGGGTGAAATGGGGTAATAAAGTGTGAAAATCAATATTGTTTCGGATCGCGCTGAAATTTGGCATGCAAGTAGTTATTACGACGTTAGTTCCCTCTGAGAAAGGATTTTCCAAAATTAACCCTCGGAGAGGATGAAACGGAGCTCAAAGTTTGTATGGGGAAACAAGATTAGATCGTCTTTTCTATCCGAAACTTCACACAAGTGCTTCAGTAAAAAAATAAGTAAATACGTGTTTCAGGTTTTTTTGAAATTCTACCCCTAAGAGGGTGAAATGGAATGGAATGTGATACACACAAAAAAAACTGGCCAAGTGCAAGTCGGACTAGCACTCGTAGGGTTCCGTAACACAGTAGAGTATTCTATAACTATGATTTTTTGCAACTACAAAAATAACTTTGTTTTTCATAGTGTTTGTATGAAAAACAAAGTTATACTTGCGGTTGCTATATCTCAACAACTACTGACTGTATCTGGTTCAAACCAATTTTCGTTGAAAGTTTTTGTTGAGATCTACAGATATATATAATATATTTTTTCTAGATTTTTCACTCCCTTACTTTAGAAGTTAGGGGGGGGGGGGACACATTTTACCACTTTAGACGCGCCTATCTTTTAAAGGATTTACTTTGAGATAAACTGGCCAAGTGCAAGTCGGACTCGCACTCGTAGGGTTCCGTAACACAGTGGAGTATTCTATAACTTTTATTTTTCGCAACTACAAAAATAACTTTGTGAGGGTTTCGTAGCCAAATGGCATAAAACGGAACCATTATAGATTCGCCATGTCTGTCTGTCTGCCCCCCTTAAGCTTTTATATTTTTTATTTTTGTACAAAAATCGGAAAGCGGTTTATACATCTACCTACCAAGTTTCAATTCTGTACTGATGCCATTTTAATAGTAGTTTTAATAATAGTAGTAATAATAATAGTTTTGGAACAAAATGGCTGTGACATACGGACGGACAGACAGACATGGCGAATCTATAAGGGTTCCGTTTTTTGCCATTCGGCTACGGAACCCTAAAAAAGACGATTTGAGAACCTCCTTTTTTTTTGGAAGTCGGTTGCAAATAAATTCGTTCACAAAAGGAATAATACAGACTTCAAATGCCGCGCTAGTCATTTTTAACCGACTTCAAAAAAAGGAGGAGGTTTCTCAATTCGACCGTATATTTTTTTTTTTTTTTTTTTTTTTTTTTTATGTTTGTTCGCGGATAACTTCTCTTTTTTGTTCGAAAGGAGATATCCCAAGTGTGGTACCATGGTAATTTTATCGAGGTATGATAAGTATCTCCAGAGATATTGAGATAAACATCTCAAAATTGGTACTGAAAATGAATAGCGCGGCATTGAAGTCGGTTGTTTTTTAGTTTTTAAACGATATTATTATCAGTACTAGGTTTATGGTGTTTATCTTCATATCTCTGCAGAACTAAACATATCTCGATGAAATTTAAATGGGATCATCTGTTATACTCATTCAAATAAAAAAACGATTTTCCAAATCGGTTCAAGCGTCTTCGAGTAATCGGTCAACATACATAAAACAAACAAAAAATCCGACGAATTGAGAACCTTCTCCTTTTTTGTGAAGTTGGGTTCTCAAATAAATACAAGTTTACAAAAACAACGCAAGGAGTGTTGTACGAAAAATAAGACTATACTATTTTTAACCGACTTCACAAAAATGGAGGAGGTTCTCAATTAGTCAGAATATAAATATATATTTATATATATCTTTTCTATGTATGTTCGATTTGGAAAATCCTTTTTAAGCCGTAATACGTAATTTTAAACCTTAAATGTACGTATTTATGTATAGTATAGCTCTGTAGGTAGTAAGTAACTTCGGCTGCCGCGCCACGGGCCACGCGGTCATTACCGTCCCGCTCGGCTCGGCGTGTCCGCTAGCAAACGAGGTCGCAAGTCGAGTGTGGAGCGCGCATGCGCGAAATTACAGCGCGTTCCCCCGCGCCTGTATCGTTACCGGGGGTGCCGCGGCGTGTGTAGGCGGAGCAAGCGTGGGAAAAAAAATCTCAAGCAGGCTCTTAAAAACAATATTCTATTTTCCTTTCCAGCTATCCCAGCACCGGAACCGGTACTCCGTAAGCTGGATGCCACCCGCTACCACTACGTCAAGGGGCCAGACGGCACACCACACCTAGTTGACCTCTGGATGACTTCTAAAGACATCGCGGAGGCTATGCGATACGACCCTGACAGGCAGAATGTTTACCATCTTTTCACCAGGTTAGGTAACTTTTTTTTAATATCATATAGGCTAGCGTTTGACCACTATCTCACCTGTTGGTGAGTGATGATGCGGCCGAGGATGGTAGCACGTTAGGCCTAGAATGGGATCTGGCTCTCAAGGAAAACTGCCGAAACACATTAGATGTTTGGCGACAGATTTTCTAACTTGAGGGTGGTAGCTGGCCAGGCGGACACTAGATAGTGTCCTACGATCATGCGGGGGTTGTTGCTTTCGTAACAATATTTTTCCTTCATCGGAGGGCCACTGTGAAGAGCGCACATACATAATTCGATAAAAAAATCTATTACACGTCGGGGATTGAACTCAGTACCTCTGGCATGAAAGCCGACCATTCTCACACCACTTAGCTTGCTTCTAGTCCGTCTCGAGATCGGTAGCTCTTTTCTCAAAACACCTTCGAGTTGAAAATACATTCAGCAAAAGGTAACTGGCATTAAATTAATGATATAAGGCAATTAGCTCACTGCACCTAATACCAGGTTTACACGTGGCAATTTTTGTTGTTCAACTTCCCAGGGATTTACTTTTCTTTCAACTCCAAGTACTTTTAGTATCGATACTTTGGAATCGATACTGAGTAAATCGTAGTAACAAAATCGATTTTGAGGGCCCGGTGGCGTAATCGGGAGAACGGTCGCCTTTGATGCCGTGGTACCGAGTTCAAACCGCCGTGCACCAATGAATTTTTCTATAGAAAAATTTATGTGCGCTTTTCACAGTGGCCCTCCGGTGAAGGAAAACATCGTTAAGAAACCAACAACCCCCGCATGGTGGTAGGACACTATCTAGTGTCCGCCTGGCCAGCTACCACCCTCAAGTTAGAAAATCTGTCACCAAACATCTAATGTGTTCCGGCAGCCATCATTGAGAGCCAGTTCCCATTCTAGGCCTAGCGTGCTTACCATCTTCGACCGCATCATCACTTACCAACAGGTGAGATAGTGGTCAAACGCTAGAAGAGTAGGTCCCGGTTAAAAGTACTCGTCTCGTTACTCAATTATTTGTCTCGGAAGAACATTTAGGCTGGCATTATAGAGCGATAATAAGGTTTAGAATTAAGCTATTTGATTGGCTAATCAAACGCGATTTAATCGATAGTAAAGTATCGAATGATTATTTGTTGTAACTCGTATCGTAAATCCCTAGGAAGTTGAACAACACAATGACATAATTAAATACGTAGAGTAAGACGTTTATCGACATATCTCTGGAAATAATAATCAGACCTCAATCAAATTACAATGGTACCAATCTTGAAATATCTCCTTTCGAACAAAAAAATAAAAAAATATCAAAATCGTTTCATAAATTACAAAGTAATCCGCGAACACACATAAGCAAATACATATATATACTGTCGAATTGAGAAACACCTTTTTTGAAGTCGATTAATAATCGCCAGTTCTAAACCTAGTATTAGGAAGCGTTCACGTTAAATATGCACAATTTGTATGGAATAATGAAACCTCCTTACTCTTCCCCTTCTAGACAGAACCCGAGTCAAAGCCAGCCCCTCCTCAACGGTAACTTGAACCTCCTGCAGTTGACCAACTTCAACGTTCAGCGCCGCACCGTCGTCATCGTTCACGGCTGGCTTGACGACGCCTCCGCTGACTTGAACACCGTCTTGGTTCCTGGTAAACATTCTCACCAATCACCCTTTTTATTACCTGACTGCCAAAGAAGGACAGTTATGTTTTTCGAGTGTATGTATGTATGTAAGTATATATATATATATGTATGTATGTAAGTAAATATGTATGTATGTAAGTATATATGTATGTATGTAAGTATGTATGTATATTTTCTTTGGCACGTCTTAGAGCCTAAACGGCTTGTCGTATTTTTATGTGAGTGGTGTCAATAGATTCGTCTTAGTCGTGAGAATGACACTGAGTACATCAAAATAAAAAAAAATAAAAATAAGGATTTTTGGCGCAAAAAGTAATCTCAAAATAATGAACATTGCGGTTCGGCTATTCGGAAGGTAAACAAGTCACGCGTTGAAGTCTTTTGTATCACACACTTGCAAATTGGGAATAGCAAAACAATAACACTAACAAAAATAATTTTTTTATCCATCTTAGTTGACGGGTATATTTGACATCCTTCTCACTTTTTAATCCTGGCGGCTCAAAGCATTATCAACCGACTTAAAGACTGGATGAAATTCTTAATGAAATTGTAATTTTTAGGGTTCCGAACCCAAAGGGTACCAACGGAACCCTATTACTGAGACTCCGCTGTCCGTCTGTCTGTCTGTCTGTCTGTCTGTCTGTCCGTCTGTCACCAGGCTGTATCTCATGAACCGTGATAGTTAGACGGTTGACATTTTCACAGATGATTTATTTCTGTTGCCGCTATAACAACAAATACTAAAAACAGAACAAAGTTAAAAATTAAAGGGGGTACCCATACAAAAAAACGTGTTTTCTATAGCGCCATCTATGATCGATATTTTAACTTATTAATATATTATATTAATTACCTACCTTAGTGTTAACGTTCGCTTAGTTGGTGTTAGAAGTTCGTTAGATATATCGTTAGATGGCGTTGTAGTTTATAAGCATGTTTGGTATTGACACGGTAATATAATATAATATTATACTTATATATTATACTGCGGCTCGGAACCCTCTATATGCGAGACAAAAGTCTGACTCGCACTTGGCCAGTTTTTTGTGTTTGTTACCTCAGAACTCCGTCATTTATTAACTGATTTAGAAAATTGTCCTTTTATTTGACATTACTTCCCGTTCGGTCTCATTGCAGTTTTATCGAGATTAGATGATCTCCAGATATATGGAGATAAACACCTCAAACTTGGTGTTGAAAATGAGTAGCGCGGCATTTGAAGAAAAGTCACTATCTCTCCATGGTATTTGGTTATATTACTTCTTCAACATTGTACTGTTTCCATATATTCGCACACATTCACCGGCATTTAATGGTTAATGATCCACATTACCACACATTAACTCGCGGTGGAACACAAATTGTAGGAAAAAATACAATGCAAGCACACACACTTTTTCACGTTCGTGCCGAAACTCGGTTATCACTTTTGACAACACCACATTTAGAGAACATCGCGATCTCACCGCGTGACCTCACTCCCGAGGAAGAGCGACTGACTCGCTCGAAACCTAGGTCGAGAAAATTCGACTAAAGGTACGTGAATTACAGCCGGTATATAACAATAATAATGTTACAAATTCACGATAATTTTAAAATTAAAACCACATTTAGAGTCTGTGCAAAAAGAGAACCGTCGTGGCGTTACGATGAACTAACATTCAAAGGTAAGGCAAGAAGGATGCCTACCTAGAAACACCCGAAGATGATAAGAGTACAACCCGGTCACAATATCTGTGCACCTGACCTCGTGACGTCATATCGGCGGTCTGGGTACGGTGTGCTAACCGTACTGTCGTACCGGGGAGTGCGCGGAGAGGTGACAGGGGAAGCGGGAGAGGCGCCGCATTCCAGCGAGGTGCACAGGTATTGTGACCGGGTTGTAAGTACCTTTTAAGCATCAAATATTTTTATATTAAGTCTTACTGGAAATAACAGAGCAGTGTCATCAACGCAACAAAAATAGTAAAGTCAGCATACACACGCGCGCCCTCATTTTCTACGACGGTTCTCTCTTGCACAGTCTCCATTAATTATGTTTGTTCCAGCTTTCTTGCAGGCAGACAATGTGAACGTGATCGTGGTAGACTGGAGCGCTGGAGCTGGAACCATTAACTACGTCGCCGCCGTATCCAGCACCGTGCCTTCAGGTTTGTTATAGGTTACTGCACTTACTTTTACTTTACTCTTTACTTAACAATGGGGCTGTTTGATGCACTGTCGAAAACTGGGACTGGGGTCTTATTCACTATGGACCTTAAGAGATAACTTGCCAAAAAATCCCCGAACATGAAGTTTTCGTACGCTACAGTGTTTACTAACTTGATATTGGCATATAAAATAAATAATAATAATAGATAAATGTATTTTTTTTCCAAAATGAGATATTAAATATGTAGGTGTCTATTTTCTAATGCATCCTCTGTACCCTTAGTCCGAAATTTCATACCAAACTCGATATCGTGTACCGAACAAATTTTGTATGAAAATCAGTACAGGGCCTCTAGTGGTTTTCACACTTCACTAAATTTAGACCAATCAGGGAGCCAGAATAAGTTGAAAACTATGTGAGATCTGTCAAAAGCGTTTACGATAAAAACTCGTACTAAGGGTACTGAGAATGCATTAGAAAAATATATTACATTGTCTACTTAAATTAACCGAAGAATGTTAATATATATATATATGTTTTTTAAGATATTTTTCTTTCTTGGCTATGAATAAATGTTTTTCTTTCTTTCTTAATTAACCAGCTAAAAGTTATAACTATTGCAGCAGCCTGTGCTAGTCCACTGCTGGACTCTCCCGATGCTTGCCACTGAACCCAATCTTCCGCAGATCGACGCTCTATCAAGGGCGTCATATGCGAGTACTACGCTTTCTCTAACGTGGTCTCCACTCCAGAACTCGTTTACATATAACATTGGTTATCGGTTTTGCGACCAATTTAGCCGGCCCACTGCCATATTAGGGTGCTGATACAGGTACTTTGTAACATGGATCAATTAATAGGATACGTTTAAATGCGGGCGAAGCCGCGGAGCACTATTAATTATTCTGTGGCCGCGGAACGTACCTAGTTTGAAATAATAATATGCCTTTTTCTATACACACCATTCTGTACAATTTTCAGTTATACATTTTGGGCTCTTCTTTATTTAATCGCAATAAGTATATCAATTTAAGGTGTTAATGGCTTAACTCTTAAGGTGGTTCGATTTCCATACAAAAGTATATTGACAAATACGAGTAAATGGATCAAAAAATTGCAATGAAATACATCTATTGGTCTTTATACAACTCTTTACATACGCGAAATCCAATCTTACTACATAATTTGATGAAATAATATGAAAACTAGGATCGAGATTTTAATTCATTTTTGTCAATATGTGAGTGAAGTTTTTACAGTGTCATACGCTAAACTCATTAGTGTGTATTGCCGCGATCATTAGACGTTGCCAAACCGTGCGCTCGCTGAAAAGGCGACGATGCCAGACCACTGACATGCAAGTCGCCGCTTTTTCAGGACTTTTTCAAGTTTTCATTAGCATTACAGATTACATTACATTACATTACCTATTATTATAGTTTGTGGCCTTCAAATATTTCGTCGGTTTATCGGTTAAGTTAGGCTCTAACAAACTCAAATTTAGTTTTATTTTGTTTCTAACCGACTTCAAAAAAGGATGGTTCTCAATTCGACCGTATATATTTTTTTATGTTTGTTCGGATAACTTCATCGTTTCTGAACCGATTTTGATGATTCTTTTTTTGTTGGAAAGGAGACATGATGTATGTATGATAAATCTTCAGAGATATGAAGATAAGTACGTCAAACTTGGTATTGAAAATTAATAGCGTGGCATTTGAAGTTGGTTCTCTTTTTTAAGTTTTTTTTAATGGATCTTATTGCTTAGTGTTTTTTGGAAATTTTGGACCATATTGGCATATTTTGTAATATTGAAATTGATAGGTACCCCAAGTTTTGAAATTTCGATATTTTTAACCGACTTCAAAAAAACGTTTCTCAATTCGACCGTATAGTATTGTTTTATGTGTGTGGATATCTTCGTCTTTAATGAACCGATTTTGATAATTATTTTTTTGTTGGAAAGGAAATATCCCAAGGGTGGTACCAGAGTAATTTCATTGAGATCTGATAAGTATCGCTAAAGATATGGAGACAAACACCTCAAACATGGTACTGAACATTAATACCGCGGCATTTGATGTCGTTTCTTTCAGTTGGGACTACCTGGGAAGGGCCTTTGAAACAAAAAAGAAAAATAATTTTTCAAATTAATTTAGGTATCTTTGAGTAATCGGTGAACATCTTTGAGTATTCTGGCTGAATACTCAAAGGAAAAGGCTTCCGTTTTTTACCATTCGGCTACGGAACCGTAAAAATGAGATTGATTGTATTATAACGGACAAGAAGCGTATATTTAAAGATGTCACAGTGATCAGGATCACTAGGTTTAACACCGTATTAGTATTCACCGACTGGTCTTTTCATCGCTCTTATACGAATACGAAATAGCCTCAATACGAAAGTATTTAACGTGTGCATCCTGCCTGTTATTACTTACGGAGCCGAGACGTGGACACTGATAGTGCGACTGGTTCACCAATTCAAAATCGCTCAGCGAGCTATGAAGAGGGCTATGCTTGGAGTCTGTCTGAAGAATCAAATTCGAAATGAAGTCATCCGTCAGAGAACCAAAGTTATCGACATATCTCAAAGGATTAGCTAGCTGAAGTGGCAGTAGGCTGTTCACAACTGTCGTAGAACCGATAACAGTTGAGGTAGACGTGTTTTAGAGTGGAGACCACGGCTCGATAAACGCACTAAAAGTAT
Organism: Cabera pusaria; assembly: GCA_954871355.1. Taxonomy (NCBI): domain Eukaryota; kingdom Metazoa; phylum Arthropoda; class Insecta; order Lepidoptera; family Geometridae; genus Cabera; species Cabera pusaria. Next base: position 986,404 of record OX940912.1, on the reverse strand, counting down.
CCTTTTTGTAATAGTGTAGGGCGCCCTCCAGCTATATGGAGCGAAGACATATGCAAGCTGGCTGGCAGCGGTTGAAAACAAAGAGCTGAAGATCGAACTCAGTGGCGTGCTGTGGGTGAGATAGCCTGATGATGGTGATATTTTAGAGGCCAATTTAAAACCAACATCAGCTTTTAATTCATAGATAAACCGATCCGATCTTGTCAGACCATCTGTCAGATCATTCTCAAATAAGTCTTTGTATACCAATAAACGGACTAACTAACGGAATAACTCTTTAACCGACTTCACAAAAAAGGAGAAGGATCTCAATTCGACGGTATTTTTTCTTCATGTTTGTTACCTCAGAACTTCGTCAAATCTTAAACGATTTCAAATTTTTTTTTGTTTCATTTTGTTTGAAAGATTACGCCTCCCGTTTGGTCCCATTCAAATTTTATTAAGATCTGATAATCATCACGGTAATATTATAATATTACCGTGTAATCATCTCCGGAGATATGGAGATAAACAATGTAAACAAATTTGTATACCTTGATGACATGTTTATGGCAACTGGCTATTTTGACCATCGCGGCATGTGAAGTCGGATTTTTAATTTTGTACGATTATAAATTATGTTGGCTATATTACCGAAACACACGACATCACTATTCTCAAAATTTAACGCGACGAAGATTTTATAACAAACATGTTACCAAAATTAGTGACATTTTATAAAAAATGTGTTTTACCAGAGATTGTACTGAGGTGAGTACGACTAATTGACTAAATTGTTTAGATATTTTATTTGTAGTAGGACCAAGGAAGAAGTATCAGGCATATAGTTTCCTGATGTCCGGATTAGCAAACTGAAATGGCAGTGGGCTGGTCATATCTGCCGTATAGGAGCGATAACTGTTGGGGCAGACTGGTTCTAGTGTGGAGACCGCGAATCGGCAAACGTAGCGTAGTCCTGTGACCAGCCCCCCTAGACAAAATTCAATTTCTGTTACCATTCACGCTAACGCAAGTTTAAAATGTATGGAATGACATTTATGTTTCCGCAACAAAGTTGTCATTCCCATACACTTAAAAAGTCGCGTTAGCGTGAATGAAAACAGAAATTGGTTTTTGTCTAGGGGCCCAGGTGGAGCGACTAGGAAGCGGGCAGTGACTTAGGAAAGCCCTATGTCTACCAGTGGACTGGTACCGGCTGATTTTGATGATGATGATACCAGCGCCAGATCTCATAAATGGTCATGCATTGCTCTATTAGGACCGCTCCATTATCATTTACGGACAGGACTATTAGCGAATAGCTTCGATCAACATCTCAATCGGCTCTCGCTAGACGTTTGGTGACACAGCAGGCGCTGTGTCTAAACCTGGACATGGCACATATTATCAGGCAGAACTCCTCACTCTGCAGCTCTAACTATTGGTAACTTGTTGCCTGCGCCGCTATTTAGGTTTTTAATTATATCTATTTATTATTTTTGTATAAATATTGTAAATGAAAATAAAATATTGTCGTGTACAATATTTTTGAAATACTTATAAAAGGAAAGTATACCTTAGTAAGTAAATAAAAAATAAGTTCAAAAACTAAAACCCGACTACTGAAAATACACTCTCAGTATGAAATAAGAAAATATTCTCATCTGAGATCGCTAAGTACAAACTAATCAATACGTATCGTGTATTATACAAACAACTTACTTGTAATAAATATTTTATTGTATTTCATAAATATTCTTGGTGTTTCACATTCAATTTGTTGTGACGTCATATAGCCTATAACCAGCAGACAAATAAGACGCGTCCAACGAACTCTCATTTGTTAAATTATAATAAGTAGTTTAGAAGTTATGAGGGAACAGATGAACATACATACAAACATACATACATACATACTGCGGCGGTGGATAGGTCCTGCCTACCGCAGATAGGTAGATAGGGTCGGGGTAAATAAAAGTAAAGTAAGGTCTTACTTTTATATTGCCTATTAAGTTACTCAGCCGCACAAGAAGAGCTTTACAAGAATTAGGAGCGGCACTGGCCTGCTAGTCCGTCCGGTGCGATGGGACCCCTTCCCACAGCTGGGAGGGTGAGCGACTACAATTCAGCTCGCGCGCAGCCGTAGTAAGCGGCGACGTGAGCGATGGCCAGCGTCGAGTGGTAGGCACAGGTTGTAGGTAGGTAGGCACTGCAGGTACCTTGCTCCTGGTTTAAGACCCAGCTCCCTGTTTAAGACCCAGCTCCCTGTTTAAGACCTGGAATCAACGTCGGTACGGCATTAGCGCTCGTCCTCAACTTCAGATCTGCCAGCGTGGAGCGTCGTGATAGGTAGGTACCAGCGGCTCAGTCCGATGATTACGGTTAGGTAGAATAACCGCAGTCAGCGTACCGTGGCAGAACAGCTTACACAGTTTTATAGGCTCGTATGATAATGAAAACTCACCCCAGCGGGTCTTCCAGAATACGTAGTATTTAAAAAGTGTGGAGGCAGGCGCGTGCGCGTTCAGCGCGCGATCAGTGACTAGTGGCCGAGGCAGGCGATCGAATGAGCTCGAAGCATCGGAACAATAGAAGCGGTTTTTGGGGTCCGTAGGACAGGCAACCCGAGCCATTTAGCGTTTGCTTTTGAACTCACGAGTTCCGTAGGAAATCATTAAGTTTTGATATTTAAGTAGGTATTAAGATAGTAAATAAATACTTTATATTGTATAATTTGTGTAGTTTTTAGTGTAGTATTTAATATTTTTAATAAGTTTTATTTAGATGTTTTAGACTTTTATTATTTCACCTAGATTTAGTAACGGCGCTAGACGCAACGTTACAGTACCCCGCCAAAAACAGTAGGATTTTTCCTATTACAGAAAAATCCGACTTACTACCTAATATCCTAGTGCTATTCCTACATTCATATTATCTACAGTAATCTTAGAAATCCTGGGACCCTTACTTACAGAGTAAGCGTGTATTATAGAACACTTTTACTCGAAAATAGCCAAGGCAGAGTTTATTGTTTTAGGCAACAACTCATTAAACGTAGCTTGTTATGATTTATAGGCATTTAGGTACTTATTATTAGTATTAGGTACGTATTTTAGTTTCTTAATATTTTTTGTTTATTATCCTAATTATAATTTAATTTAATCTTAGTTTTAAGTAAGTAATAGTATACGTATTTATAATTATAACATTGATAGCACGTTGTAAGTTAGACAAAGTGCTTTTCTTAATAATCGATTAGATCTTATTATATAGTTTTTAATTACATTTTTTTTTTTTTTTTTTTATTTTTTTTTTTTTTTTAATTTGTTTTTTTTTTACTGATATAACACAGATTATTATTATTCTTTGTAGTTTATTAGTTTAATATCTTTAATGTGCCATGAACCGATCCCTTTACCATTCATATCGGCCAGTTCGTACACAAGGGGTGATTTTTTCAAGATAATTTTACATTTTATATATTTAGGAGCAAGTTTTTTAGAGAATCTTTTATCCTTATCGCTTTGGAAGTAAGTCTTTTTCCAAATTATATCACCAACCTTAAATTCGAAATTTTTTCGTCTGAGATTATATTGACCACAGTTTCTTTCATGTGATTTTATTAATGAGCTTTGTACTTGGTCGAATATTTTACGTAATTTACCTACATTTTCCGCATACTCATCTCTAGGTGCAAATACTAAATCATCCGTCAAGTATCCACGATAGATACTTCGCTTACAGCTACACATTCGAAGGACGATTGGTACTTAAACATTTTTCACGGTTGTCAAAATCTTCCAACATCCTTTCCTAACTATATTGTTAAAAATGATAGACTGTACATACATACATACATACATACATACATACATACATACATACATACATACCCACATACCGGTCAAAAACATAACCCTCCTTTTTGCTTCGCCGTAGTCGGGTAATTAATATACCTTACATATGACTTACTGTTTTTATTTTGTTTGTAATTTATAATCACCAAATGCCTTCTACTCCCTCTCGTAGTCACATAGGCTACATTTTATCGCAAATAGCAGTTTCTATTAGATTGTGGGTAAAACAGCAAAGCACAACTAGTACGCCAAATGCTTTACTTTGGGTCCTTAGTACTCTGTGCTTTGGGATCTACAGAACAGACTCCAGCATGCAGAAACGAAATGTACGTTGAACCTCGTCAAAAAACCACCCAATAGCGTTAGTATGAGTAGGTACAGTTCACATCAAAAAGTGGTACAAATCTATATGATATTTGGTATTTTTTTATTAGCGAGAGTAATGTAGACAGTAAACTAATAACAATAAATAAAAAGGTAACGTTTAGAATGGAAAACGAAAACAGTTTGTTAGTAAGGAAGGGTTCGAACCCGGTCCCTGATGCGCTTAATCAAGTAGTTCTCACCAATCGACTACATTACTCATTTACAAAGTGAGAAAATTAGCAAATGCTAATTTTCTCACTTTGTAAAAAATCGTCAAATTAAATTCATCAAATAATAATCTCTAGATTGCGGTGACGAGATTCGCGCTTGCTAGTGTTACTGAATAAACGGAAGAAAATCAATTACTTCTATATTTGCAATTTGGTTATAATATTTTCGCCTACCTAGGGAATTTTTGGGATTGTACATGGTCAGTCGAGTCGGATTTCAACTAACGACTTATGGCCTGTCTACTCTATGCTTTGCAGGTGAAAGTGTAGCCCGGTTCATCAACTGGTTGAGCACAGCTGGCGGCGCTAGCGTCTCCAGCTTCCACCTGGTCGGTCACAGCCTGGGCGGTCACCAGGTCGGCATCATCGGCAGGAACCTGGGCGGTCAGGTGCCTTACATCACTGGTAAGTATCATCATCATCATCATCACTTGATGTTTTTTTGAAGTGACTTTTAGCGCAATGGGGTAAAATGTGGCGGATGTGACGTAGCGTCACGCTCCGAATGCAGCGAAAGTGACGTAAGCGTCATGTTATATTTTATATTTATTAACGCCCTCTATTGTAGAATGGCGTAACTATTTGCTAAAATTGTAAGATGGAGTTATACAAAAAATAGTGATGTTGAGAAATAAATAAAATGAACTTGGAAGTTTCACTTTTTAAGCACGTAGCTTTCTACGCACCCTCTTTTTATATCATATAGGCTAGCGTTTTACCACTATCTCATGGTGGCCTAGTGGCCTGGTGGCTTGGTGGTAGGTGGTAGGCGATAATGTGGTTGAAATTCGAAGTCGGTGATCACGCTAAACCTAGACTACACTGACTCTTAAGGTCTCAAGGGCTGTGTGGTGCCGGAACATCGTAAGGTTCATCATTATCAGCCAATTGACGTCCAATGCTGGACATAGGCCTCTCCCATGGCACGCCTTTAATCTTTTGAGCTATGTCGATAACTTTGGTTCTCTGACGGATGACTTCGTATGGCGGCAGTTGTTTCCTTAAAGGTACATTTATATTTGGTAGCAAGTCAGGCGAGATATAATAATACTCCTATCACCTATGTTATGGTTAGGTTTTGGGAATTCCCTACCATTTCAAAGTCAGCAGCCTAAAAAACAGCTTACAATCAAAGTCCCAGGAATTCCCGGGACTTCGCGACAGGAAATTCAGTATCTAGTGAAACTTATTAAAAATAAAACAAAATGTAAATGTAAAAGAAACACCACACTCACATCCTAAATGAAATTGAAAACTGACTTACTCAACTGACACAAACACAATCATAATCCAAACGTCACAAAACAAACAATATGGGTGGCATGATGGCGGCGGGGAAAACGCATATAGTTTATTGTCTACTCAGTAGTTACGTTGTACACCATATAGTTAATTAAAGTAACAGAGGCGCTAGGCTCCTCCAATTATTTGAAAATAAAAATGAGCACATAGCAATTTTGACTGTTTGTCTCTTCGTCTCGACCCAAAAGTTCCGGGACTCGATACAATTAAAATTACGAAAATTCCCGAGACTCCGAGACACGAAACGTCCCGGGACCCAAAGTCTAGTATGATGCTTCATTGAGTTTGTACAAATTTATTGTCTGACTTACTTTTTAGGGTTCCGTACCCAAAGGGTAAAACGGGACCCTATTACTAAGACTCCGCTGTCCGTCTGTCTGTCTGTCTGTCTGTCTGTATGTCTTTCCGTCTGTCACCAGACTATAGTTCATTAACCGTGATAGTTAGACAGTTGAAATTTTCACAGATGATGTATTTCTGTTGCTGCTAGAACAACAAATACTAAAAACAGAATAAAATTAAAAATAATAGAGGGTCCCCATACAAGAAACGTGTTTTTTTCGGCATTTCACGCCATCTATGAACGCTTAGTTACGTAAACGTCCCATAGTTGGCGTTATATTGAAATGTCGATCCCTAACTCCTTTGTTAGACGTTAGATGGCGTTATAAGAAATAAAATGTTTATTAATTATTATTTTTTGCTCGCGAAAAATAATAGTGGTATTTATGCTCGATCTTATAAAATACTGTAGTGTGGTACGGAACCCTACTAGTGCGAGTCTGACTTGCACTTGGCCAGTTTATTTTACAGTACTTAGCCGGACATTTAGTTAAGAATTGTAATAATGAAAGATGACAGCAAGATGAAAGACGTTGCCATGTTTTGTTGACACGACAAGACAGTGTTCACAGGAATTTTGTTTTGCCGCAGGACTAACAACTGTTAGGGGTTCTGGCTTAATACTCAAAGATTGGGGGTGACTTGTTCTAGAGTGGAGACCGTGAATCGGCAAACGTAGCGCAGGAAGTCCTGTGACATACGCAAAGCGGAGAGCAGTAACTGGAAAAGAATAGCCCAAGATCGGGCTCAGTGTCGTATCTTGGGAGAGGCCAACGTCCAGCAGTGGACTGACCCCAGCTGATGATGAGTCTTACCATCCTTATTGCTCTCTTCCAGCTCTTGACCCTGCTCTGCCCGGATTCCTGACCAACAACGACAAGTTCCGTTCTAGTGACGGCATCTACACTGAAGTGATTCACACCAACGCTGGCCTCCTCGGATACATGGCCACCTTAGGAGACGTGGACTTCTACCCTAATGGAGGCAGGAACATGCCGGGATGCAACTCCCAGGAGTGTGACCATATGAGGTACGATGACTAAATGACAAAGTTTTAAAGAAGCAAACATGCTAGTACCCAACATCCAATGGTCTCAAGGATATGTGTGCAGTGTCACCAGTGTGCAGTGTACGTAGTATTATTATCTTTTCTATGGTGTCACTGTCTAATCTACATTTATACTACCCACTTTATCTACCCTTTAACTAAACACTAAATCCACCCTTAAACTATCAATTTAATCTACCCACTTAATTTACTCTAAAGCAACCCACTTAATCTACCTATTATCTAACCTTAAACTAACCACTTGATTTCACATTTTACCTATTTTATCTACCCTTAAACTACCCATTTAATCTATCTTTAAAATGCCCACTTAATTCACCTTTCAACTACCCACTTAATCTACCTACTAATAGGATCCTATAGAGAACGATATTACAATCATTATGAATGTATTCCAGATGTTTCTTCTACATGGCTGAGTCACTTGTGTCCGGTGGTTTCCTGGGTCAACGGTGCGCTTCTTACGTGACCGCCATGACTGGGAACTGCCTGCTGCTGGGCAGGCTGAGGATGGGAGGTCTCCAACCTAAAACTGGGTAAGGAGTTTTAAATCAAAAAGCGATTGAAATGTAGATTGCGCCCGCACCCGCTTATCGCAGCAGTGTGGCCGTACCTGAAGTGCTTGGTTGTGTCTTAAACCATCCCAATGAAGATATGTTTCCTATGCATCAGCTATACAAGCTAACCTAAGCTAAACTTTACTAAATTAGCGTAGTTTTAGGTCTGCAACTAATTCCAAAAGGATGTGAAGGTGCCACACAGAGGCACCATAAAAGAGCAATGCTTGGCGCCAGCTGTAAAGCTTTTTGGTATGTTTTATCGTGTCATCTCAACTGGCAGTGGGCTGGTCATATCTGCCGCAGGACTGATAACCCTTGGGGGAGAAATGTCCTTGAGTGGAGACCGCAAATCGGCAAACGTAGCGTAGGACGTCCTGTGACTAGGTGGAGCGACGACATACGTATAGCGGTGGGCAGTATATTTTAGGAGAGGCCTGCGCTCGGCAGTGGACTGACACTGACTGATTATGATGGTAATTATTATTTAACGCCATTTTGTACATGACTACAAAGTACTATTTTGTATTTCAGGAGCTCCGGCATTTACTGGTTGGAGACAAACGCTGCTCCTCCCTTCTCTCGCGGATAATTGGAAATTGTCAACGAAAATGTACCTGATGTTATTGATTATTAAATAAATGTATATTTTGAATATAAAATTAATAGACTTTTGTACATTGACATTCGTATTGTGAGCTTACCAAGTTCAATTGTGAAAAGTGGGAGATACTGCTATAGGACCAAAAAGGAGCTTGCCACCATCAAGGAGAAAATCTGCCGCCGTAACTTACGGTGTTCCGGCAGCACGCAGACCTTGAGAGTTGGAATATTCTAGGCCTAGCGTATTTACCATCATCGACCATATCATCGCTTACCACCAGGCGAGATAGTGGTCCTGAGCTAAGCTGGTAACTTTGGTCAGAGAACCAAAAACTATCAGAATAATTTCTTTAGAGATTCTTTGAGTATAGTTTTTTCCATAGTTCGCTAGTGGCATAACAATGAGGAATCAATCGCCCTATTAATCTATTAAACAAAGATCCTAAATCCTTAAGTACCTACAGTATAAAATAAACTGGCCAAGTGCAAGTCGGACTCGCACTCGTAGGGTTCCGTAACACAGTAGAGTATTCTATAACTTTAATTTTTCGCAACTACAAAATTAACTTAATTAACTAACGTTTTTCATAGTGTTTGTATGAAAAACAAAGTTATCTTTGCGGTCGCCATATCTCTAAAACTGCTGACTGTATCTCGTTCAAACCAACTTTCGTTGTTAGTTTTTATTGAGATCTACAGCATATATTTTTTTTAGATTTTTCACTCCCATACTTTAAAAGTTAGAGGGGGGGGGGGGACACATTTTACCACTTTAGGCGCGCCTATCTATCAAATGATTGAATTTGAGAAAAAATGATTTTAGGAACCTCAATATCATTTTTAAAGACACTTTACCCCACACGTATAGGTTTGAAGAAAAAAAATTTTTTTGTTTCAGTTCTATTTATGGGATGCCCCCCCTTAAACTTTTATATTTTTTATTTTTGTATAAAAATCGGAAAGCGGTTTACAGAATATATATATCTACATACCAAGTTTCAATTCTGTAGTCCTAACATTTTCGGAATAAGATGGCTGTGACATACGGACGGACAGACAGACAGACAGACAGACGGACAGACAGACATGACGAATCTATAAGGGTTCCGTTTTTTGCCATTCGGCTACGGAACCCTAAAAATTAGACCAGGTTTGAGTATACCTCGCATAAAAAAAACGTGTGGTGTGGTTTTATGAAACAACGATGCAATTAAAACTTTTTGTTTATGTGTAGCTATGGTAGCTAGCAGCTACTATAGCAGCAATTGACATGACACATTAGCGTGTATACAAATATGGCTGCGGAAGCATCCGTTAATTACAGCTAGACCTAAATGTATATAATATCCACCAATCAGCACCGGCGACATGCAAGAGACGGACGAAAGAATTCGAGGCGATGTAATAAAAGTTTCACTTTATAAAGAAGCTAGCTGAAAGGCGTAAAAGGAAATGTAGTTTAATTTTTTATATTCATTTTATTTCATTACAATTCAATCCATTGAGAATGGAGGTGCGGCATTGGTTTCCAGATAATAGATTCCCGTCGATCTGAAAGGAGAATATCAATTAGTTTTGGTTCACAGATGGCACTAAACTCAATGCACGTGATCCTTAGATGGTGCTAAATATATAGGTGACTAGCTGTGCCCCGCGGCCTTGCCCGCGTGGGCAGTAACCTTTGGCTCATGATCAAGATCATCACATGATTGAATGCATAGTTTACGATTCTATAAAGGACATACAGACAAACATTCATTTTTACAAAAAAAATTAGTGTTAGGTTTTAGCAAAGGCTCAAACCAACCAAGAAATTATTCCATTTTGCCTGTAGAACCAGGTCCAGTGGTGTAGTGGGAGAATGGTCAGCTTTGACGAAGAATCAAAAAATGTGCACTTTTCACAGTGACCCTCCAGTGAAAGCAAAACATCGTTAAGTAACCCCCAACCCCTGCATGGTGGTAGGACACTATCTAGTTTCCGCCGGCTATCACCCTCAAGTAAGAAAATCTGTCGCCAAACATCTAAGGTGTTCCGGCAGCTATCCTTGAGAGCCAGTTCCAATTCTAGGCCTAGCGTGCTACCATCCGCGACCGCATCATCACTTACCAAAATTTGAGACAGTGATCAAACGCTAGACTATATAATATATAAAAGAGCAGTCGAGTTCTTGTATGATTTCACTTCATAACAATACTCTAATTTACGATTTAAAACCACCACCGACTGCTCTATGTATAATCTGTTCATTGAGACAATTTCAATGAGCCTAAGTACGCCATTTCTGCTGTTAGTTGGTGAGGAGTTCAGTAGTCTGCAAAGATTCTAGATTCTGGGTGATGCCACAGCATCAGGTCAAGGTAACTTAATGTTCTTGCTATATCATCAGACCTATGATGTTGTTATGAGTGTTCTATGAGTGTTCTCATAGCTCATACCTGTTCTTGAGAGTCAGTTCCCTTTCTAGGCCCAGCGTGCTACCATCTTCTAACGCATCTTTACTTACCACCAATAGGGGAGATAGTGGTCATAAGCTAGTCTAAATACCATAAATAAATAAACATTTTTTTAATAAAATGTAACAAAACAAGCAATATGCTCGTCTGATGGTAAGCTATGACATCTACCTATTACAGATGCAGCGGCATGTGACATTCTGGATAACCAAACTTTTGCATGTCACTGCACTGCGCCTGTTAACTCAGTCTAGAGGTGGGTCGTAATCGGTTTTAGGCGTAACTAGTTATACGTAGTTTCATAATTACGCGTAAGCAGTTTTAAAAACGCTTATTTTAGTAACCGGTTATTTCTACACAGCCCACACACAGAGCTACTTCGGAAAACAGTTTTGCACGCATACTAAAATTTATGCTGTTAAATATTACGTTATAAAGATAAGAAAGCTTCGCATTATTTCGGTTATACATTATTTTGATTTTATTCACTATTTCGTGAATAATGTTATTAGCTTGTACACAGTAAGTCACAGCACATCGCCGCACAAAACTGCGTACGCGTAATCTAATAACCATTTTGCATTACATTATTGAGAAAAGGAACGTTTCTTATCAAATAACTGCTTACGAATAATAACTGCTTACATTTGATCCGCGAAACTACGTATACAGTTATTAGCCTCGTAAGCAGTTTCTAGAACCGCTTACGTTAAATAACGCCACTGAACACATTACCATTCAAACCAAAGACATACTCATCATAATTTAAAATCGCTCACAAACTAAAACAACCGACTTCTAATTCTGCACTAGTCATTTTCAGTAGTATGTTTGAAGTGTTCATCTCCATATATCTAGAGACACATATCAGATCTCGATGACATTATAATAAAGGCAACTTGGAAATATACTCTACCAATTAAAAAAATAATAATTCGAATATCCATATTAGACGTAGTAGTCGCGTAACATACGTCCAAAAAAAGAGGGTGTTTAGAAAGCTACGCGTTAAATGTCAAACTTCTCAGATCATTCAATTTATTTTTAAACATTAATAGTTACTTTTTTGTACAACTCCATCTGTGGAATTTAAATGAATTAAAGCGAATACGTCTTTGAAGTTACGCCGTTCTACAATAGAGGGCGTTTATAAATATAAAATATAACATGACGCTTAAGTCACGTCCGTTGATTCGGAGCGTGACGCTACGTCACTTACGTCACACCCCAGTGCGGCTAAAGAAGTTTCAATTCAATAATACAATAATACAGCCGAATTGAAAACTTCCCCTTTCCTGAAAGTCGGTGGAAAACAAACCCAGTTTTCGGCCACAGTCCGCCCATTCTTAGTCTGCCCAGCATCAGGCAGTTTCCTGTCATAGCTGTGATGTACGAGAGGCACTCGCGGCCCAGGAACCCACTGGATACCAGGGATTCAGCCATGTAGAAGAAAGACCTGGAGGAGATAAATAAAATCATTACAATTCTGCATTTTACGCAGAGTATCTTGTGACCCACAAGCCGAAAAATTGACAATTGTTGGGGTTAAGGTACGGGCCACACCGCGGCGTCCGGCGTCCACATGCGCGGGTGTGATCAGATAGTACAGTAGTATTTGTACCGACTGATACAAAACAAACGCGATCTACGGCGATCAGAAAAGGATTTAAAATCAGATCGCGCCTGCACACACGGACGCAGGATGACACTGTGTGGTCGTACATTTCTTCTTCTTCTGTATATATAATAGGCAAACATTACTGAGTGACTGATATATCTACACAGATACTTATTATGGCGTATGTATCCGGAAAGAATTAAAGAATTTTTATCAAAACAGGTGAGATAGTGGTCAAACGCTAGCCTAAATGATATAAAAAAAAGGTTTTTACCTCCCATGATTACAATCCATAGAAGCACATCCCGGCATGTTAGTTCCTCCATTAGGATAGAAGTCTACGTCTCCCAACGTGGCCAGGTAGCCCAGGTTACCTGCGTTGGTGTGGATGACTTCAGTGTAGATACCGTCCGTTGACTGGAACCTGTTGTCGTTGGTGACCCAACCGGGTAAGGCAGGGTCTAGAGCTGGAAGAATTTTAGCAGTTTTTAAGGCAACCATAATAACTATACAAACACATCTTTTGGAATAAACTTTGTTACTATTTGTTCACAGGTGGTAGAAGCATATCGATGTTCCTGACGACTTGCTACCCAAAAGTAGCTTACCAACATCAAGGACAAAATCTGCCGTCATAACATTATAATGTACCGGCAGCACACATCCCTTGACAGTCAGAATCAGAAATAATGTATTGATGCTGACTATATAATAATGATGCTAAGTCACATTGCAATTGTTGGTAATGTCGACCCCAAGCAAGATAGTACGTGGTCAAACGCTAGCTTATAAGGTACTAGCAGCCCGCCCCGGCTTTGCACGGGTAGAACATATATGCCTACAAAATTTGCATCAGTTTGTTGCATCGAATATAAAATATGAACTTATTTAACAACCATCGTCATATTTCATCCAATTTACACAAAACCTTAACGAATTATGCACCTAAACCTGCCTCATAAACACTCTGGCTATTGGTGAAAACCGCATGATAATCCGTTCAGTAGCTATTGAGATTATTGCGAACAGACAGACAGACGCAGTGATGGACTTTCTTTTATAATACTTACGTAGTGATATTGGACGGGCCTTTGGCGTAAAGGATAGTTACCCTGATTCTGACCCGACGGTCGTTGGTTCTAATCCTAGCTATATACCTACCAATGAAAGTTTTATGTGCATTCATGAATCATGGGTTTTCGTACAGAGGTAGTAGGATCATTGAATCAAATTCAATCAAATCATGGGATCAAAGAAGGGGTATTATACGTTTAAAGTGTGTCTGTATGCAGCATCTTAGCACCCAACCGGATGAACCGATTTTGATTTTATTATTGATATTTTTTTTTGTTTGATAGATATCTTCATCGAGAGTGTTCTTAGCTTTGATTCGTGAAAATTCGTTCAATCGTTATAAAACTATGAGCTTTTTTCTAGTTAATTGCGCTATGAAATCAACTTTCATAGGTCTGATCAATTCGAAAATCTTCTTCTTCAACGATATTGTAAGAACATGGAAGCATTGACCTGATGCTGGGACATCTCCTGTACTCTACAGAATACTCAAATCCACACCAACTTACAGCTCAGATTTTAAATGTCGTGTTTAGAGTCATTGGAATGCTTTTATTGAAAAGATTATACATAGATCAAACGGGGTGGTTTATACATAGATCATAACTATATTATATAATAGAATTTTATACAGTAAAAATATATTATTATACTAAATTGACTTCAAATTGATTGTGATCGGTGGGAATCTACAGCATCGCTAAGCTTATAATAATATTTCCGTAGTAACTATGACCTAATCTGTGGTTTCGCTGCAAATATTTAATTAATGTTGCGATGCGTGTATGTGAAATTCGTGGTATCTTCTAGAGTTTTCATTTGAATTATATACTGTAAAGGACAATTTTAATTTATAATATGTGGCCAAGCTAATTAACGTAATTATTTGGATAAGGATAATTACTATATACTTGAAAATAGCCTTGGAAGTTATGTAATATTTTTTAACAAAAAATTAAAGATTAAAATGGTTACTGTGAGTCAACCTTAAGAGATAGACATATGCTGTTGCGGACTTTTTTGTAGGTCTTATAAAGTTGTACAACTCTTGCATAGAAAATATTCTTCTATCTATTTTCATTTGAGCAGCGTTCGTAAGAAACGTGTTTTTCGACCGTTTTTTAGTCGACTTAGGTTGCAAATTAGGTCTCCACGAATGTACCTTTGATTTAAACGGGATAATATATAGCCTTTTTTCATTCCGGAAGTCCATTCTATATATTAGTGAAAGAATGTTTTAAATGGGTCCAGTAGTTTTTGAACCAAATCATTACACACATACAAAAATACAAATGTTCTCTCTTTATAACATTAGTATAGATAAAAAAGTGTCTGTGTCAGCTCCGACGCACGACTGGAGTTTACTCTTTCAGATATATTATTATTGTTGTCAAGGTCAAGGTCTAAATCAAGGGGGGTAAAAAAGAAAACGTTTCTGTAGGAGTAACCTCCATTATACTTTCTATATACACACATACATAATATCGAAGTTAAAGGTGCGCAAAGCCTCACTTTTACTTAACGCTCGATTTTACTCCTAATGAAATTTTCATACTCCGGGCATAGAATAACAACAACATCATCTATGCTCCGGGCTAAATATGAAAATCCTTTCTTTAGTAGTAAACTCCAAAAATACTTTGATTGCCCCTCACCAGTGATATAAGGCACTTGCCCACCAAGCTGTCTGCCGATGATGCCCACTTGGTGACCACCAAGGCTGTGGCCGATGAAGTGGTAATCAGAGATGCTCGCACCACTCACTGCATTCAACCAGGTTATGAAGTTCGCCACGCTTATACCTGAAAATGGTTACTTCAGTAAGTCCATGTGTGTAGATGATGTCCGGTTTATGGACAGGCTAGACTTTAATCCTACTGAAGATTGAATAGTGTAGGGTGGCCACTAGTGCTCAACTCCAACACCCACTTTAGGCCTGTCCGAAAATCAGCGTTAGGATGGGTATCTGCCATGGTTCATTTTGTATGATACTTGTGCTATAAAGCTACCTATATTTTTAGTGTCTATGTTAATTTTTCTTCTTTTAATGTGTAACGTTTATGTTGGTATATTGTTTGTTTTGTTTTTGATTGTGTAGTTAGTTTTTAGCTGAATATTTTTTTGCTTTCTTTCTTTCTAGCACAGAATAGATAATAATATCTACTACGTCATTAGTGTTAAGTTATTCTTAAAACGTTTTAAAGTTAGGCCGTTCTACAATAGAGGGCGTTAATAAATATAAAATATAACATGATGCTTACGTCACTTCTGTTGCATTCGGAGCGTGACGCTACGTCATTTCCGGTAAATGTTACCACAGTGCACCTACAGAAATTACTCTTCAATAAAAAATAAACAGAAAAAAATATTACATCAGAATGCTCTTCGGCTTCATTGAATGCATGTGGTTTCCACATGCTATGCTATGTTAAAAATAGTCCACAAACTTCGAAGGACAACTCACAAACAAACACTGTGATACAAATAATTTAAGACCGTTTAAAAACTAAAAGAACCGACTTCAAAAAAAAGCTCATCCTCACCTGTTTTAACCGAGGATTTTTACCGCGTACCCGTAAGATCTGGAATGTCCTGCCTGCCGCAATCTTCCCATCTAGCTATAGGATGGAATCTTTTAAAAAGAGTATCTACAAACTCCTCGAATGTCGGCAACACATCCACTGTACGCATGGTATTGCAGTTATCCATAGACGACGGTAACCGCTTACCATCAGGCGGGCTGTCTGCTTGTTGGCCCACCATCACATAAAAAAATGTTTTTGACTTTGACTTTGAGAATACTTTCTTACCAGAAGTGACGGTGTTCTCCACAGCAGCGAAATAGTTGATAGTGCCTGACCCTGCGCTCCAATCTATCACGATGACATTCACGTCTTCCCCAGCCAGGTATGCTGAAAAGTTAACGTGAAAGATATAGATAATATCATTAA